>CM076598.1:219390000-221890000 GCA_038502835.1 Octonoba sinensis
ATTAGTTTATTTCATGAAATATGCCTACTTCAATTTATTGATTATCAGACATCTTTTTATGAATGTTCAAAAAATTGGATAGCTCTACTAGTTGGTATTATGGAATTCATTCTGCAGAATATTAACTGATTCTGCATTACTCTTTTAAGTTATAATTTTGTAAGAAAGGAAAAAATTTAAAATTTGTAATGCTTAAAAAGATTTTATTTTCAATACTTTGAAGAATGCAACTTTTAGCACAATTTAAGTGCATCAATAATTTGAAGATTAAACTTTAGCATGATATAACATTCTTAAAGGGCAACTTTTTGATCACATAATCACATACACTGTTACATATACAATGGGATATTACTGCTTGACTGAAACAAGGTTAAAATCATGCAAAAATGGATTGCAGGCCATATTTTGCTCCTAAATTATGTCTAGAAACAATACCCTAACATCACGTCTCGTGACCTATTTTCACCTATAAAACAATCAAGATAATTTACAGATCGCATTTCCAAAATTTTCTTTTTCACCCCTAACATAATGCAGCCACACTAATTAAAGCTAACAAAAAAGTCTGCCGTATTGCATGATTAAATCAGTGATCCCTGACTCTCTCCTTTTTTTTCATTGCTTGTAAAAAAATGAAACTGGTAAATTTTCTAAATGAATAATTAAACAGGAAAACTTCAAGTAATTTGGGAAAACAATTTTAAAAGTGTGCACGTGAGGTCAAAAAAGTAGCTGTTTTTGATATTTTTTCTCATGCACAAAATTACTGCTATACTAATGAAAATAGAATGTCATCCCAAACTGTTTTTAGATCTTTTTTATTTAAACAGAACTTTAAAAATGCCTATACTCAACTTGATAAAAACTATAGACAAAAAAAAAATTGGCACAAAAATCAAAATATGCCTGTAATAATATGCTTGATCTTGCAGTTTTCAAGAAGGCATGCTTCTCTTAATAGAACTTTTTCTAATTTCAACTGAAAGCAGAAAAGCTGATAGTTCCTCATATATTCTATAAAAATAAAAAAATATATTTATTTACTTGTTTATTTATTATCAATGTTTATCAAATGCTTTAAGTGAATTAAGGTTGATTTCACCTTATGAATTAAGGTTGTAAGGATGGAAAAAATTTAAGATTTTTGAACAGAAGGTGGTGTAAAATACAGCAAAAACAATATTTTAAGATAGTGAAATTCAAAATTAGTTTTTAAGGAAAGGAATATAAAATCACAAAAGATGCAGAAAAAAATCTTGATTTTTTTCAAATTTTCTCAGATTTTTCCTCAGTTTTAAAATTTCTAAACCCACAAATTTTTCGGTTATAGCAATTATTTAAGAAAATGTCTTTTCTCAGGAATCAAACAAAAAAAAAAAAAAAAAAAAAAATTTGTTATTAAAAGTAAAAGAGAGTTTTGAGGGCCCTTAGAAAAAAAGGAGAATTTCAGAATTTTCATTCAAATTCAAAACTGCATCAGTCTTGAGCACTTTTGGATCATATACAGTAGTCCAGAAAGAAGATAAATTAATCTCATTATACTACTATAACTAACCTGTCCTGATCTTCAGCAGAGTCATCGTCAATAAGATCCCAATTAGCATCCTCTTCTAAATCAGTCATCATCTTGAGAATAGCATCAACTTTAAACAAATGTAATTTAAAAATAGATTAAAATGCTTTAAAATCAGTAAAATGTAAGAGAGAAAAACACCACTGATTACAAAGAATTCACTTTAAGAACTTTTATGACATCTAGAAAACCAAGTGAGCATTTGGAGATTTTATACCACACCCAGCTGTGTGACATGTTAAAAGTTTCATGCGGTTAAGAGGTTAGCACTGCTGCCTTTTACATATATGTGACTGGTCATAAGTAAAAAAAAAAGGCTGAAAGTTTTTTGCCCACATGTAAATTAGCTCTCTCTCTCTGAAGCATACATCAATTGGCTGATCACAAGAACATCCAAAGTGAAAGAAATTATTGAGTAATATTTGCACACTTTTTTTAAAATTTAATACTTCAAAAATCTTGTTTCAAAAGAAAATCTTTTTTTTTTTAAATAATTCATTGTTAAGAACTGCTTTTACTTGCTTCATTAATGATCTTTTAAATGAGAGCTTTATGGTCGACTTCATACTTTCCAACGAAGGTAGGGAGTCGCTGGAGAAAAGTACCATATGCATAGTCCCACATGGTCTAGTGGTTAGAAATTTTTCCCCCAGATGACCCTAAATACTGTGAACTAATAATTGCATGATTGCCCTAGTACTGCAATCCCTAACAGGTCGTTAAATTTATGTGTACTGCACATATTGTAAAAAATATCTATTGTAAAATATATAACTATTTTGTGCTGTTAGTTGTTTTATTATGATACGGATATACATACTAGTTTGTTATATATCCAATCCCTGAATATAACAACTAGACCAAACTTGGCCTCAAGTTGTTGTTTATAAATGTGGTTGGTCTAGTGCAATGGTTCCTAACCTTTTTTTTCTCGCGAACCCCTTCTAAGATCCGAAAGAAAAGCTCGAACCCCTTTGGTAGTCGTTAGTAACGGGTAACAAAACTATAAAATTTGCAAGCACATTTCAAAAATTTAAATATTACTGCAAAACAACTCAATTTAAATAAAAAAACCATAATTATGTATCTTTTTATTTGTTCTTTTTGGATTATTAATAGGGCAGTAAACATATGTGTTTGCAAAATATCTTTAAGGATTATTCTCCAGATAGTGTGGAAATGTTATGGACGGGCTTGAGAAATATACGTACGAAATTTTGAACCAATAAATATCGTTCGGTTTCCCTTTCGGGTTGAAATATATACAAATTTAGCAAAAGTGGGAATAAAAGTGCGATAAATATTAAGTACAAAATTTAAAATTAACAAATAAATATATTCCAGTTCTACTTTGGGTCTGTATATAAATTAGGCGAAAATAATGCACAATTTTATATTTTAGTGAATTTTCCAATTTCTGACTCTTTCTTCTAGAAAAGAAAGCTAGCAAAGAAAAAGTGAGAAATGGTAAGAGAAACATCGTTCAAAATTTAAAATAAATAAATGACTATCTCCTGATACCACTTTTAGATTCAAATTTTCGTAACCAGGTAGCAGTAGAAATAAGGGCATTTCAAATTTTGTACGCATGCCAGGTCACAACTAACAATTTATTTTTAAAAAAATCATTTTCGCCCTCTGTCTTAATAGGTAAGAAAATTGATTATTTTGGTTTACTTTTACTTTGGCAATTAATTATTCCGCCATTGCAATATTATTTTCGCAAACCCCCTTTTGACACCACGTGAACCCCTGGGGGTTCGCGAACCACTGGTTGGGAAACGCTGGTCTAGTCTAACAGTCAATATTATTTTTAACTCCATCTCTTTCTTTTCCTACCAATTTGCAATTTTTAACGGATAGCTTCACTGAACAATTGAAAAAATTTAAAGATTACAGACATTATAACATCAAACTTAATAATGATAATAAAGTGATATACACATACAGGGTGCGTAGCAAATTCTTTCAATGAAAAATAAGCACTTTTAAGCACTTTTTAAGCACTCAAAAAAAAAAAATATTAAGCACTAAAAAAAGATCATTTTTGCTATGCAGATTACATCCCCCACCCCCAAAATGCTAAAACTTCTTTATATAAATAATATAAAATTCATATTACAACATAACAGCAAAAAAAAGAAAGAAAATGAAAATAAAGATGCAATTACATCCCTCCCCTCCGTGATTTCCTTCGATTTTCTTTCTGTGAAAATACCGAATAAGCACCCCCCCCCCCCCCCGAAAATTGGATTCTCATTCCGCTGACCAAGAGAAGCTCATGCCTTCCATTATCAGTTCCCAAACCAAATGCCAAAGTATTTAAAAATTCCCTGGGAATTGCAAACTAAACAAAAAACAAAGCTCTCCCAGCTATATGTTTGAAAAAATTACACATCATCACTTGGGGGAGGGGTAGAGAGAGGGTCATGGGCTCCCTTCTTGTTGCGCCACAGCAATCTCATGCACGGTACCAAGCCCCAAATTCGACACACTGGAGAGCGGTGTTAGACCGAATTTTGGAACAGGACCAAAAATGGCGGATTCTCGGAAGCATTAACGTTAACACGCGTCTTTTTACGCAAAACTGCAATTTCATCTTAACTCGTAGACAAAAAAAGTGAATTTTTTTGTTGTTTAATCGGAGAAAGGACGCTTTCAACCAATGGGAAATCGGCATTCGAGCTGACCGCGCGCAATGAAAGGAAATTCCGCAAAACGAAGCTCGGACGCTTGCCGGTTTGGATATTGAAAACGATGATTTTCCCTGATATTTGGGGGATATTTCCCTGATTTTGAATATCCCCTGATAATTTCCAGAAGATAAAACTTCCCTGATAAGTCCCTTTTCCACAAAGCGGGTCCCTACGCAAAAAATAGCATATCATGGTTTTAAAGATACAAATGAAAAATAAAATTTTTATGGCAAAGAAATGTTTTTCAATGCAATTAACAATTGATTCAATAACAATTTGACGAAGACTTAAAACCAAAATCCAATATTTAAAAGCCAAAAATCAAATGATTAATTCTTAGCCCAATGTCAGATTCGCGAATTTTTCACAATATCGATTACATGGACAGTATAAGGAATGCCAGTAAGGCTATAACAAATTAAATAGGAAAATATTTGTTATTTTTATTCAAAATAAAAGCTAAGAAAAAATCTTAATCGCGAAAACGAAGGCTTTACGAAAATTCGCTGTCGCAAAAACAAGACCTTTTCCCACCATAGTATTTAAAAAAAATGAAAACCTCATATTTCCGGCATTATCCAGCTGATTATATCCTTAAAGAAATCTTTGGACATTAAGTCTATGTTTTGTTCAAAAGAAATCAATTCTGTTCAGAGCCGCTGCAAAAGGAAAGTTCAGGAAAGGAAACGGGTGTCAATGTGAGCTGGCGCTGGCGCCGTTTCCTTACTCGCTCTTCATCTAAAAAAAGCTTGAAATATGGACATGCAAAAAATTTTTTGCGTATCAATTTTCTATAGATTTAACTTGATTTTTTCCCGCGATATAAAATTACGCGGCTTGGGTTACGAGTAATTTTTTAAATTTATTTTTTGCGTCCCCACCTCCGATTTTTGCGCATTTGACGATCTATAGCACGTCCGCGGCATTGCTGAGGCTACTTTCCTTGTACTATTCGGGAAAGGAGCACTTATTTGGTATTTTTCTTCACTTATACCGTTTTAGCGCCTCCTCCGATAATTCCGTGAAAATTCAGGAGGGCGCTTATTCGGTATTTTACGGTAAAGTAACCCTTATGCAACACAAGCATGTTTCTTCCCTTCCTTCCTCATTTAGAGAAAGGTTGGGAAAACCAGTTTAGAATGGTAAGCAGAAGCCACCCTTCTTTGCTTCTCGCGCAATTCATGGCGACATTCGGCGGTCGAACGAAAAAATATATCTTTGGATAAAAGGAAGTAAGCACTTCTTACAAACATGGATGAAAAACAAGCACTTTTAAAAGCTTTTAAAATCAAAAGCAAAAACAAGCACTATTAGGCACTTTTAAAAACTGCTACGCACCCTGACATATATACGTGTGTGTGTGTGAGAGAGAGAGTAAAAGCTCAAATAACTACAAGAAAAATAAGTCAGTTCCAATCTTAAGAAAAAAAGTTAAAAGCCAGTACAATTCCTTTACTCTCTTCAAAGCAATTACATCAGTTTATGTTGAAAATTGCTTTAGAAAAGAAATGAGGTATTAAAATGTTAGTGTTAAGGCTCAGCTACCTATTCTAAGAGCAAAGAGAAATAGACTTTTTTTTGAAAGACTTAGTAAGAAACAAGGCTGCAATTAATAATACATAAAATAAGTTACTCAAACATAAGGTGTTTAGGTGTTTGAGTGTTAAATTAATCACAATTTTTCAACATTTAAACTAGGCCACAACTAAAGAAGCTTGATATTCATTTCTAAAATCATTACATGGATATGCAGTGATGCCTCGATGAACAATCACCTTTTTTAAACAACCTCTTCAAACGATCAAAACTGATGGAACATAATTTCTTCCAATTAATTTAATACTAATTTAACCTTAGTTTACCCTCTTAAAATAGCTTCTCTTGAATCTACTATTTTGTCCTCAGAAAACATTCTCAACTTCTGTTGATTTATTATGAAAGCAGTTAGTTACTACAGTTATTAGTGTGTTACAGAGTATCCTCCTTGGTTAACCATACACTACCACTTGACTATCTTCCTGGAAACTCCGAAAAGGTTTACTAAAACATATAATTCAGATTGAATTCTCACCACTTTAAGGAAAAACATATCTCCCTCTTTAGTTAGAACTTTTAAATACTTCTAAGAACAAAATCAGCAAAATGAATAGTGCAGGCATTTGACATTTATTTTTTGGAAATTAGTTTAAAAATTTTGCAACTGATACTTTAGCACATAAGTAGCACATTTAGCATAGTTTAATGATAATACCGACTCTTGCCGGAACAAGGGGGTGATTGCATTACAGAAGTTTCACTGTACATCGATTTACAGGGAGTCTACAGATTTCCAAAAGTGAAATTTCGTCACCATTCCTGGACTTTTCTACGATACATTGGATATTGATTTTGCCAGACAGCAGATATCCGTTATCCTCTGGCTGAGAGGTTATAATGGATATCTGGTTCTGATGTTTGAAACTTGCAAATTATATATATAGTTTTACACATTCCAAATTTGAAATAAGTAGTAAGTTTGTAACATACACAAATTCTCAAAACATGCAAATTAATAAATTTAAAAAATCAATTTTGACATGCAGAATAACCAAATATTTTGTGAAGTAAAAGGATCAAATTCCGAATATTTAAAAATCTGTCGGATACTGGATATCCAGTGGCTTCTGGGGTAATTGTGCTGTTGGATGGAAAATCTTCATGACTTATTTGTACTTTTCACGATTTTTGAGACCTGTAGACACCCTGATTTAAGAGCACTTTGAAATCACATGAATGTCAAAACATACTTAAAATAGGGATTTGTTTGTTGCCTAATTTTCTGACCATGGCTGGAGCAGTCTCAGAAAGTGTGACTATTACTTCGAGTGATAGATTTCTGCAAGAATCTTCATATGATTCTGCCAAACCCTGAAATAAAAAAGATGCAAATTAGTTTTCAGTAGCAAAAATTTGAAAACATTTTTCTTTCCACTCCTAATCTTAGTGATTTGCTTTTCTCCCTATTCGTTTTTTTTTTTCGTGCTGACTGAATTATTTATTGTATAATTTATTAATTTATTTCCATTGACTTAAAATGTTTTTTTTTCCCCTTTAAAAAATGAAATAATTTGCTGCAAAAAAAAAAAAAAAACTTATGCAAAAGCCAGTCTTTCTCTCTATGGATACAGCCAAAATCAGTATTACCAATGCAGTCACTCTCTATAGCAGTGGTCGACAACCGGTCGATCGCAAGCCCATTTTCGGTCAATCACGACAGCATTTTGAACAGTTAAATATGGTTTTGGGGAGAAGAAAAACAATTGACTTTTGAATTAGAAGGCAAACATGTATATTTTTTTTCCAGAAAATGTCTTAATTTATCATTCGCCGGACCTCAAAAACTTGCCAATAATATGAAACGTCAATCGTCACATTAACTATGAGTTAATTGAAGTATGTAACGGCATTTCACATGTGTTAAAAACAAAACCTAAAAGCATTTTATTAAATTTAAAAGAAATAATATATTAGTATCGGAAATATTGTTTTGATGTGAGTTAACGGTGTTAAGGGGACATTATTTTAGAAACTTATTTTATAACAGGGTTGGAAAAAAACCGGGTTTTTTTAAAAAAAAAACCCAAAAACCAGGTTTTTTTTGGTTTAAACCAGGTTTTTTGGTTTAAACTAATGCAGCACTTTTAAAGCTTAAAGAAATTATTTAAAAGATTAGTTATTGTGTGTTATTGTTCTATTTTACTATTTAACTTATTTTATAACAGGGTTGGAAAAAAACCGGGTTTTTTTAAAAAAAAAACCCAAAAACCAGGTTTTTTTTGGTTTAAACCAGGTTTTTTGGTTTAAACTAATGCAGCACTTTTAAAGCTTAAAGAAATTATTTAAAAGATTAGTTATTGTGTGTTATTGTTCTATTTTACTATTTAAAATAAATAGTTAATGTTTCTTTAAAATATCAATTAATTTTAAGTAATTTCTTGTCAATATAGTAAAAAGAATCAACTTTATGTAATACCAAGCCAAAACTCTGTATAACAATGATAGCTAATTTGTAATATTTTAAAAGTGAATGTTGAATAATGAAATTGGGAATAAATAAATGATTATTCATTATTAAATCTTCAGTTTTAACTATAGGGATGTAACAAATAGTGATTTGGCCAAATACGGAATATTAAAATTTCTAGAAAATCGCTGTAATAGAAAAAATTTGTCAAATTTAAAAGTATTCACAAAGTCAAACACCCATTCCACACATTAATCTGTTCTTGTTTGTTTAAAACTATCTAAAATTAATGTATTTTCTGTTTGTTTTGAATGCAATAAAACTGAGAATTTCACCCACAAGTGGAATGGAAATGACAGGTTTTAATGTAAGCATTAGCATTACTGTACTAGTTATTTAATTCAACTTAAAGAAATACTATTGCTTAGTGAACTTTTTACCTTGCTCAAAATAGTTTTATGAAAATATGTTAAAAGTTATAGAAGTTAATATTTTTATTTTATGGGGATTTTTTACATACCTGTTCTTAAAAGTTTTTTTAAAATTTAATGTATTGAGCTGGAATATACTTTTATTTTCAAAAACACCAATAACTTATACTATCTTAATATTCATGATACATTCTAGGCTTTTCACTCTCTCTTACCCGATATTCACAATAAATCAGTCTACCCAAACAAAGTCGGACTTCCACTTTGTTAAAAATGACATAATAAAAATGCTAGCTTTTGGGAACGAATGTTAAGTATAAAATACAATATTATAACTTTAGAATCTGTTTTTGTTCAATCAAACCAAAATCAAAGGGTTAAAAAAGTAGTTTTTTTTAAATAACTATATACTATTAGAGGGCAACAATGGGAAATTTCACTACTGGCCAGTGGAGGTACATTTTGTACTGGCCACTTTTTTCGAAGCAGTGGCCACTTTTTTGGGTGAAAAATGCACAATGGTGTTTTAAACTTTTTTGTATCAATTAGTAATGATATAAAATTAAATAACCCAATTAAATGTGCTAATATTTATAAAATTAAGTACCTTTTTTTTAAGTTATTAAAGTAAAATTTTAAAAATTAATTTTTTTAAAGAGGAACTCACAAAGTTTACAATCTTACTTTGACCCTCAGGAAAAATATTTTCCCTCTTCTCCCAATTATTAAAAACCATTGTACAGTGAAACCTTTCCGAGCGGCCACCTGTGAATAGCGGTCACCCCTCCTAACGGCCGTTTTTTCGTTCCACGGAATTTTTGGCCCGTAGGTTTAATGTTAAAATAACCCTTAGCAACGGCCACCCAACCCCCTTTGAACGGCCTCCGTTGTTCGTCCATCGCATTCTTGCAGAAAAATATACTCACTGCCTTCTAAACTTTACTAAACAAATTTTGTATATGTGATTTTACAAATGAATTTTTGTGCCTTTTAGGCGCTAGTTCCGCCTCTGACGAGGAATTTTCCGACATGTTTTGTGATAGTGAGCAAGCTAAAACTGAACAGACTTTGGAAAAAATAGACAAAGTCATTTTTTCCAATTCTGAACTGCTGACGCAATGGAAAACAAATCAGCTAGAGATTTACTTTTTAAACTGAGAAACGAACTTGAAAACATTATCGTTTCCGATAAATGTAAAAACTTAGAACAGTCTCAAATTCTATAATTTTTTGTAAATGTAAAAAATTTCTTAAATAAAGTTATAAACATCTCTTTAGATGAAACTCAAAATTCATTTTAAAATAGAAATATGTGTAAGACTTGTTTATTATTTCATATTACATAAAACTGTACCTTATTAATTGTTAACTCTTCAGAGTGGCCACCCCCTTTGAGCGGCCAAATTTTCACGGAACGTCAGGGTGGTCGCTCAGAGAGGTTTCACTGTACATACATTAATTTATGCAAAAAATGAAAGATCACTGTACGAAATATTGCTTACCACACTGAAACAGTTTATAAAAACTTAGCACATTTTGTTTTTTTAATCCCCATTAAGGGATTTTTGTCAATACTTAAAGCAAATGAAATTATATATTAATATACAACTTATGAACGAAGTGTAATTACAGAAAACTATGATAAACGATAAATATGGCCTATGGGTTTTCGGGAGGTGTACGAGACAAAACTGATTGCTTTTGTGAAATACAGTATCGAACCCCAAATTCGGAAAATCCTAAAATTCGGCACTTTTTCTGATTTTTCTTGCACTTTTTCTGATGTAAAAATGCGCATATTAGCTTCGATGTTTACGTAAATCCGCCATTTTTGGTCCTGTAAGTCCGCCATTTTGGGTCGGGTTCTGAATTTCGAAATCCGATCTAGCACCGGCCCCGAGCATGGCGAATTTGGGGTTCAGTACTGCAATAAGATGGGAAAGTGAAAGCTTATGTTTTTGAACCTAGCAGTGCACTTCTTGGAAATTTTTAAGGGGAGAAAAAAGTGGTTACGAGAGTGGCGATTGTTAGGAAATATTTTAGTCGCCATTTTATTTCATCTAGTCGCCCTGTGGCGAGTGGCGACCGCTTATTTTGCCCTCTATATACTATTATATTTTTATAGCTATTATTTTCAATTTATTAAAACTATGTACTAATGCGCGCTTTTGCAATAACTATAACACAATTTTAAATGTTTAAACTCTACTACTTTCTTTAAGTTTTACATTTCTACCGTAGCAGAACTATTCTGCCAAACATACAGTTCATCAATATTTGGCCAGGCCGAATTTGACCTTAGCGAATATTCGGCTTGGTGATGAAATGACTATTCGGCCAGGCCGAATATTCGTTACATCCCTAGTTTTAACTTTCATTTTAATATTCATTCAAGCTGGAATTATCAGGAACATAACATTTCTCCATGTGTTTCTTCATTCGCAGAACCTTGGCCTTCAATTTCTTTATTGCATACTTTGCAAACTGCTGTTGTACCTTTCCTCTTATCTGATTTTATTTCAGTAAAATTAATCCAAATTTCATGTTTTTTCCTGCCTGACCCAGACATTTTTATAATTTAATCTTTGTGAATTTAGCTATTTGCATGGGTGAAAGTAAGAGGATTTCAAAGGACAGAAGTTAAAATAAATTTCCGTAACTCCAAAAACATGCATTGTCTAGAAATTTTGTTTGCATTGCACAGGGTGCGTACACTATTCTCTGAGTAAAAATCAAGCACTTTCCAGGACTCTTCATAGCAAAAATCAAGTGTTTCAAATGAAGTAAATCTAACTACTTCGAATACATTACAAGCCAGAAAGATTTCTTTAATACTATTTAATTTAGAGCACTCTAACTGTAATAAAATAACTTCATATTCAATACTATAAAAATTTATCAGATCGCACATTAATTAGATTAATGTGTTGTATCGGCTGTGTATGTAACGAGCCATAGCTTTATTGCTTCTCAGGTCAGACATGTGCCTCACTGAGAAAAAAAAATACTGAAAAATCATGACATAACGCTTTGTAAAAGCTTATTAAAAAGTATATTACAAGCATAAATTACTATGCAATAGAATTATTAAATACTAAGCAAGTCAAGTCATTGCTTTAATATAAAAAAATGATTGGGGCATTATGTCTAACCAAAATAAGGCGTGGAAGTGGCATGGCATTTTTTAAAGAAATAAACATGTTTCTGAGCAATAACTTCTTAAACTGAAATAACTACTTCATACTTGATAACTATAAAAATTTCAATGAAATGAAACAACTTCAAAATTAGGTGTGAAGAATTTTTTACATGTTTTTACACATTGAATTAAAATAGAAAGAAATATTATTTATTTATTTTGTAACAATGTAAAATGAGTACTTGAAAGGGGGGAGAGACCCTAATGCTAAAGACGATCTAAGATGTTAACATTTTAAATTACATGCAAAAAAAAGAAAGAAAGAAAAAACAATTTAAAAAACGAAACATTTTTGGCAAAAAAATTTTTTAAATAGATTTTCAATAAGGTTCTAATATTTAATAATTATAATCAACAGAAAACTAAAACTTAAAAGCTAAAAATTCCTTGATTACCGGCGACATTTAGAGTGGGCGTGACAAAATGACGTTTCTGCAAGTCCTTTACAGAAGCTAAAACTTAGGAAAGATTAAAAATAATGATAAGCTCAAATTTATTGATGTCTAAGGGGAAGAATCCGATATTAAACGAGAACTAGGAAATTTTGCCCGAAACCGATGCAACCAGATTTCGAAGTGCTGAAAAAAAAAAAAAAAAAAATCGGGATTGACACTTAAAAGCGCCAAAAACGAATCGAATGTGTAAATTTTACTCGTAATTTGTGAAACTTCGCAGGATTGTACACAGGCTACTTTCAAAAATGTTCATAGGGTTAAAAAGAAAAAGAAATCCAAATTACGAATTTTTGCGGAAGCGAAATTTTTAATTTCCAAAATTACCAAAACTACGGAATTCCGTCAAAATACGGAAAAATCACATGTCTGCAGGTAGGAATTCGAAGAAAGGAGAATTTTCCTGTTGATAAGTTACCAAGAAATAGTAAAAATGTGAAAATCAAGGACTTTCCAGACATTTTTGCACATTATTCTAAATTTCCAGGACTTTCAAGGTCTTGAAAAAAAATTATGTAATTCAAGGACTTTCAAGGTTTTCCAGGCCGCGTACGCACCCTGAAATTGCATATATAAATTAATTATCACCCCAAACCCCCGATAATAGATTAATATTAGCAATACCAATATTTAATAATTAAGGTGGGAACTCAAGTCGAACATTTTAAAAATCATTCCTCAAGTATTTTAACAAATTACTAAATTTACTATAATTAGCAACATCATAACATATTAAGCTTTTAAATGGAGAAATAGGAAAAACATTTACAGCACATTTAAATCTGTATTAAAATACTTTAGTTCTAAAAAAGAGACCGGAAATCCGTCTATAGAACGAATACTTTACCCATGGCTATTTGATTCAGGACATTCAGAACATAGTATGGATGGAAATTGTTTGAAAATAATACTACATGTTCTTGTAGAATTGAGATGTTTCATGAGAGCAGAAGTTCATAAATAAAAAGGTTTTATTTAAAATACCAAAACTATTATAAAATATTCAAAAAATTAATGTGGTTTTTTTAAAAAAACCATTTGGTTTAAACCATGGTTTAAACCAATTGGTTTAAGTCGTGCCAACTCTGTTTTATAAGCATCGAAACTTGTTCAGACAAGAATTAACTTACAATTTGAAGACAGGCGAAGTCCCAACATGTCCTATTAATTGTGTAGGCACCCGGTCCTCCGAGTTGATCTTGGAGTTTGCCGCAGTTGAAAAGTAGATCTTCAGTCAATTAGGTTGCCGACCGCTGCTCTATAGAGCATTCTCTCACAAATCTCGGATACTTAATTTATAATTTCACCGAAGTTCATAAAATTTATAACACAAGATTTTTTTTTAAAAAAGTAGAACAAATTGGGACAAATGGAAACAGACTGCATTACCACACTTGTGGCGATTCAAAAAATAAAACTATAGGCAAATGAGGACTTGGCAACATGTGGAAGACGTTGAGAGAGTTCCATGTTTTGAAGCAGCGGAGATATCACGAATGTTTGAAGGCGACACTAAAAATGTTGTTCACCAAAGTTTCGTGATCATACATTTTCCTCTCCAGCAAATTTAAAAATGAAAAAGCATTGAATTATGAATGTGCTTCCAATTATTCCCTACAGATATTGTACTGGTGCAACTGAAAACAATTAAGCTTATTTTCTATTATTTTTGGAAGACAATAAACATTACGTTTTGATGTGAATTATACTTCTGTGTTTATTTTACATAAATTTAGCATATAATTGGATTTTTAGTAGGTGTTTGCTCAATGAATGTTCTCAGGTTTCAATAGGATGACTTTTGACTTTTCCTGATTTTTTTAGGTTACTTTCCCATTAAAATGGGAAAGGGAAAAATAAAATAAATTACAAAATTAAGCAACTTATCATTGTCTATTTATACAATGAAATTAATAGCTATGACTTTTTTGCATACAATTATAAGCGTTTTATGTAACACCTGGCCATTCTTTAAAAAACCGGAACTAAAAATTATTTCATTACATACATGGATATTCTGTATCAGAGAAATACAGTCATGGGTTTTTAGTGCAATGATAACTTGTCATTATTATAAATATACCACTATTTAATGAGACATATGAAAAATAGAGCTGTCATTGAAAGTTATTTTTCATACATAATTCATAAAAGAATGCACTAAAATTAATTGCATGTCTAACAATTTTCATACAAAGTGAATAATTTAAAATCTTACCTTCAGGCAAAGTTGCATCAAAACATCAAATTGTCCCCTAAAAATTTGAGGACAGGTTTCAGCAAGATCAATCAAATTTCTTAATATATCATCTGGAGATTCGTCTGGAGCGTCAAGCACACAACTAAAAAACTAAGATTTTCAAATTTTAAATTTCAAAATAATTTCACTCAGCATTACATTTTAAAGATGGGTCAACCCATATAGTTTCATGGAGTGTGCTCGACCATTTTTGCTTCTCTGGATACTCACATCTCTTATAGCTACATATGATAGATGTTTAAAACAATTTTTCTTTTTTCTCAACTAATGACCTTGGTGTTTATAGAAGTCATCAAAAGTTGCTCTCATGGTTAAAAATAGTAGGATTATTAGACCTTTACATTTTAGCAAATATTTATGAATTACATTTATGGTTGCTAGTTTTACATATTGGTAATTAAACTACGCAAGTTGATATCCCGCAGAACATCTGCGGGGTATAAGTTTTAAATTCAAAGGGCTTAAGAAATATAAACAAACTAAGGTGTTGCCACTCCAAAGAATCAGAAATTAAAAATTAAGTTATTAATGGAAATACATTTTAAGAAAGAAAAATTAATTTGTTATCCGTAAGTTAAGATAATAAATAATAAATCCTACTTTTCCAAGCTTATCATTAAACAAATTTTTAAATATCGTTTTACCATAGTTTGTTGCATGATGTCAGTATCGTATCGTTTCGCAAAATTTAATCGTAACTAGTCCACGTTAAGTGAAATATATATATAGATTAGGTAATAGTGTCACATGCTAAAAGACTATAATATGCTAATAATTAAATTAATGACAGCATGTAATATTCAGTGGCAAAAAGTGAAAGTTCAAGATTAAATATCAAATTTTTGATAATTTCAAGGGCCTTATAACTCTGCTAGAGGACAAAACTTCAAAGTGAAATACCTTAAAAATTAATCAGGCTAATGAGAAACTCCTAAATGTATTCATGTGGTTTGTAACCTTTTAGTTTATAGCCACTCGAAATGTCGAAAAAGGGTGAAATGAAAATTTGGGACCCCCATAAACCAAAGAAGATAAAATTACAAAAACATTTTCTTTGCCAATTTACTAGTCTATTCAAGTACTATGCATGTTGTGTGTATTGTTTTGTGGTTTTGACTGTAATTTTTGATGTTTTCATTTTTTAATTGCGCAATTTTGTTGGTTGACTCACATTAAAGCATTGAATTAATTCATTGCAGGCTTTTTTTTTAAATAAAATATGCCCTATGATAATGCAAATAGTTAATTTATGCTTTAATGCTTTCATGTGTGTTAAATAGCCAAATTGCACCCAATTAAAGAAAAAAACACACACAAAACAATACACACAACATACGTAGTACTGTTGCAGCGTTGGCAACGATCAATTTTTTTTTCAAGTATCAAGAGAAACAAAACTGGTTGAGCAACATGTTTCTTAAAAATCCTGTGATATTATATGGATTGACCCAGATACCATATTTTCCATCAGAAGTTTTGATTAATAAATGAAGAAAAATGCAACTTACATGCAGCATCAGTGTGAGGCACTCATTGAACTGTTTCAATACATTAACTTCCTTTTCATGTGCTAAAAAGAATGCAGTAGTTGCTTTCACAGCTGCATGCCTTACCTAGAGAAATAGAAGGTAAATGTTAACTATATAGCACCATATGTGTTTTTAGGCAACCTTGAAACTCAACAGCTAAGACTTGACATTGTATTTACATTGTTACTAATCCAAACTGATCTCACTCGAATGATTGTTGTAAACAGATTTGTAAAAGCTAAAACGGTCATTAGTAAGTATTGTGTGTACAGCTTGAAATGTGTTCATTACATACAAATGTATCTGAACATATGACACTTTGTAGTATTTGCACAGAAACATACCTATGCACACTAAACCAACTAATAGAAACATTAAGTTGGGTATACAGACCAGTTTCTGAGCTTGATTTTTGATAATTTAGGGCAATGTTATATTAAATGTGATTCATAATATATTTTATCCTAGAAGCCTAGAGTAATTTTTATGAATTTTTAAAAGGACATTTTAAAGTGCTCCCAAGAAATATTAATAATAAAAGAAATATTTAATTTTATTTAAACAGATTTAACTACATTGAGATATAGTTAAAACATTTTCAGCACCGCATAAGACATAAGTAACATTATATCATCAAAGAAACAAAAAAAATTCAGAAATATTTTCTAAAAAAATTTTTTTGATGACAAGCAATATATTTCAACCATGAAACAACAGAAAAGAAATATATACTGTGTCTCAAATGTTTGCATAGAATTTTTAGACAGTCACTTTCACTGGATAACTTTCTATTTCAACCTAGAAGTTCTGCTTCTTATATGATGATTGTAAAAAAAGTTCAATGACAGCATAGAACAAGAAACAACATCTGTTCAATTTTCTTATTTTTTTTCAGTCACTTTTGAAAGTTAGCAAAAATATACCTTAAGCTTTCTAGTATATATTTTTGAAGATTAAATTCAACATATTAATTAGCACTAAACTATTTTCACTTACAGCAATTTCTTGATCAGTTAAACTTCGACAAAGCATCTGACGGATAACATCAATGTACTTATTTTGCTGATTACCAAATATTCCTGGGACTGACCTAAAAAATGAAAATTAAAAGAAAATATAAGGACTTCAAATAAATTATAAGAATTATACTAAAAAATTAATGGAACTAATTTACAATTTTCAAAATACTTATATACAAAATTATAACACAATGCTTTTTAATGTTTTAATATTTTACATAGTTTTTTTTAGGGAATCCTTTTGCATATATTGAAATAATTAAGTTTCAATTTACACTTTCATATTATCATACATGTTAAAAAAAATATTTAATGTTTAATTAAAAAGTGAGAATTTAAGCATACACTATATAGATACTTTTAAAATTTTGTATATATACTTTTTAAATGCAAAATTACATTGTATTTTTCTCAAAATGTCACTTTTAAATTATGTTTATTGGTTTAAAAATCTTTAAAATTTAAATTAAAAAAAAAAGGTTGTTTTTTTAATTTAAACTTTTAAATCATAATTTTTTCTTTCACTCTTTCTAGAGCCTATGATCCCTCTCTTCACAATAACAGAGGGAAAGGCTTTAGACTCATGCAGAGCTTCAGTCAAGATGACAAAATGGAGATGGAAGAGACTGATGATATGGGAAGAATGACCAATTTGACCTCTTTAAAAGGAACCATCTGGCGGTAGAAATTTTTTTTTAAATTGGAATTTTCAAAGAAAAATCAGGTGTTTAGAGCATATAGAAAAAATAAAAGTAACACCAGAAAATTAGCAGCTATGACATTACATTTTAAAGCATAATATGTGTTGAATAACAAATTTAATTCATATATGACCATAATCCATTAAACTTATTCCCACAACATGTTGATATGAATTTGTGGAACTAAAGAATAACAATATCATTCTGGTTGATAATACACTAAACTTGTAATTAGGTACTTATATTTCAGACACATTAGGAGCCTTTCAACAACAAAAATTAAACTGAAATATTGTTCTTCAAAATGTACTTGAACTTTCCTAATGCGAACCGGGTTAATACGAAATCATGGCTAAAACGGACATTTTGTTCATTCAGTTTGGTTTACAATTTAATTACACTAAATATCTCATGCATATTACACAGGCTAAAATACAAATTTCGGCTAAAATGAACAAAATTTATGACCTATTCATGAAAAATTTTCCCGAATGCATATAATTATTTTTTTTAAAAACTAATTGTTTTTTATTTGGAGTCATTGTAAACCACCAAGTACGTATTTCGAATCATACGTTGAATCTTTCTGGGTAGAGAATGAAGCTCATGTACATAATGGCGTTCGGACAAGTTAGTCAGCTCAGGGATCAAACCCTCCATCTTCGAAGGGTGTTCTTTAGCAGATGTGATTGAAACAGGTTCGCACAGTGAAAATGACTGCCCCCGTCTATCTATTTTAGGTCCCCTTTCTAGAACATTGATAAGGCACGTTATTTCACTTTGTAAATCAGTTTTAGAGTCCAGACAATAAATGACAATATACAAATGGCACTAGGCATTTTTCAGAGCTATGGATATGATAAAATTTAATGTACCTAAAAAACAACTAACCATTAAGGGTTTTTTTCCAAAAGTGTTAAATTTTAAAAGATAAGTTCACGTACTAAGTATAGAAGTGCAGTTAGTAAAAATAAATCATTTGTTTTCACTATTTATTTTACTTTTTATTATAAATAGCAGTAATTATTTTTAAAATATAAATGTATTTCTAATACTTTTTTTAAATACAATTTTACTTATTCACGGTTGTTACGAATAACGGCTAATACGAACAAATTCGCAAATTTTTGACATTTTGTATTAAGAGAGTTCAACTGAATTTCAACTGAATTTTTAACCATGATATGGTTCTAAAAAGAAATATATACTGTGTCTCAAATGTTTGCATTTTTTTCATTTTCAACTACTTGTTATAGACCTTTACTTTCATTCAATAACTTTTTATTTCAACCTTAAAGTTCTGCTTCTTAGAGACCAATGAATCTTCTTTCAATTATTTATTTGTCTTATTTACATAATACGCTATTCTTTATTTCAACAGTATTGAGAACCAGTTCTATTACTATTTAATTTTTAAACAATATTAAATATAGTAATAGAAATAAAATTTCATGTTAATTTAAAGCACAAATGAGCATTAGATTAAAACGCAGACATATGTTTCGGGATTGCTTGGAATCCCGAAACATATGTCTGCGTTTTAATGCTCATTTCTGCTTTAAATTAACGTGAAATTTTATTTCTATTACTGTTTAGTTGCACTAAGTTAAATTATTATTAATATTAAATATACTCCATGCTGTTTCTCTCTTTGTACATATAACCTAAATAACTAATAGCCTAACTTTTTATAAAGCACAAAAACTAACATTAAACTCTCATGAGCAATTGATCTCTAAAAACCACCATTATAAATAAACAAATTCACAGTTGCATTAAAAAAATATTGTGAAATGCAACTATACATTTATGAAACCACCAGCTATCTTTTAACTTACTGTATATAAGTACAAACTGAAATAAATTTAAGTAAGTTAAATCAATTGCAATACAATAAATTTAAAAAATAAAAAATCAATAACAAAAATGAACTTAATTTTGTAAAACAAAGCAAAAATGAAAAGAAATTTACTGTACGAATATATACAGTTTTGAATTTCATTTTGTTATAATGAGTATGCAAAACAAAAATTATAATTGCACTATACTCGTAATGCAACCGGATCTTGAAATTTAAAAAAAAAAATCGGGACCAATGAGAATTAGCACAAAAAATACCTAAATTATATACTTAATCCATGAATGCTAGTAAGTATGCCATGTGATGAATTGCTGAAAAAAAACTTTTTTGGTAAAAAATGTAGGTAAAGATGATTAATCATTTTTTTAAATCGGAAAACCGCGAAAGAAAAAGATTTTTCGGCATGGGCCTTTTGCTCTAGAAAAAACACCTTAAATTTGTAAAAGCGCCCTTTTTTTGCAGTAGTGCCCTGCTCTTTTTCAATCCTGGGAGGAGGTCTGCACAAATTATGAAATACAGTTATGTCTAAATATATTGATGAGCCACATTTGAAGAAAAAACATGTGTAATTTATTCTTCTGATATTCAGTTATTTGTAGAATAGTACTTACGCAAACATATTTAAAGACAATTCTCTCAAGACAGCATCTGGGGAACATGCAGAATCAAAAAGAAATTTTAAGAACTCTGGCCAAAGATTGTTGCCATCATCATCTGTAAAGGAAACAAAAGCATGTTAACTTTGGAATATTTATATGCATAATACAAGTAATATTTGCATAACAGTAATTTTAAAAAAACTTTCCCAGAATTATTTCTACCAACATATATAGTGATGCTTAATCCCAACAAGATATCAAAACAGGAAAGTCACAATAAGCATACCTATACAGTTTCTTGCAAGCTCAGAAGCAACATCACAGATCTTTTTTCTCAGATTACGATTTATTCCTTGCTGTATTCGATGAAGAAGCTGATTTTTCAACTGGCACAGACTATCGGGAGAAAGTTTCTGAGAAATTTCCTCGTAGTCATTTGACACTGATCTTCTTAAGAGAACAGCAGCTAATTCTGCCTCCTATGAAGTATTTAGAAAATAAAATTGATTAATTTGGGCAACACATACTTTCAAACAAAACATAGAAATGTTTTGACCAGAATTCCTAAAGAAAATATCCATAAATTATATAAATACACTGGCTTGTACAATCAAGGGTTTGGAATTGATCAAATGCATTATGCCACATATGGTATACTGCAAAAATTGAAAAGGTATCAATGTCCTGTTTAAAATTAATGAAATATACAGTTGCATCTGCTTAATGGAATATTGCTTAAATGACCATCGCGCTTATTATAGAGTGATTCCATACCAAGTCACCTAAAGTTGTAAGAAAAATTTATTTTTTACATCTTACTTTAAGACATCAAAAAAATGGAGTAAACATTAGTTTTGTTTCAATGCCAGAACGTAGTAAAAACAAAATGTTGCTCCATTATTCAATGCTTCATTCCCCAAAAAACACTATTTCTAAAAGTAATTGAATAATGTTCAGAGGGTAAATAAAATTCAATACTATTTATGTAATATTCAGTAAGATTTTTTAAATATTTAATGTTAAGTCTGAGAGTAGAACACAGGCATATGGTATGAGAGAAAAACATGCATATAGAGTCAAACCTTGATAATTCAACACCCCAAGGGAACACGAAAACATGTCGAGATAAGTGGGTGTCAAGTTACCGAGGTTCTGCAATTCAAATTACTAATATTGGTTTGTATTGCTATTTACTTACCATTCAAGTTATGAAAGCCAGTTCTAGTGAATGAAATTATCCCTATTTATTATCTAGCTATTATTATTATTTTAAAAATTATACATTACAGATAAATAAATATATGAACTTGTCAATCAAATCAGAATATCTCATGAGTAAAAATCCAGGGTACAAGGGGAATCTATCAGGAACACTTTACAGAAAAGAATTGATTCATTGACAAAGAAACATCACTGTAAAATTCTCAGAATGGTGCACTGTGATAAAACACCCAAGTTAACAAGAATACAAAATTGAGGTCGACATACAGGGGTTTCTGAAAATTGTGAGTCAAGTTAGAGAGTTTTTCGCTCATTGCAATTGACATTGGGCCAACCATTAGGGGAGGGAAATGTCTGCTTACCTGCGGTGTTGAACTACCGAGGTTCCACTGTACTATCAGCAGGATATGTCTTTATGCAAAAAAATAACCAAAAATAAACTTTTTCTATGAATAGCTGACCCATCAGTAGCTTATTTAAAAAAAAAATTAAAATTTTCTAGTGCTTGGCCCTTTATGAGAAAAATGGCTGATAAGTTGGCCAAAATTGCATGTTTTTGCCCTATGGTTTGTCTTTAAGCTGAAGTATTTCCAAGAAGGAGTGAGAAACCCAAGTAATTTATTGTGTAGCAATTTACGGTGAACACATGTATTCTACCAGAAAGTGAGAAAATCTTTGGTTTTATTTCCCCCCTTTTTTTTTTTGGAATTAAATCCTTAATTTTAGCAAAATCGGGAAAATCAAATTTTTGTGTTTGCAACTTATAGGAGTACTGTACCTTAACAATTTTCATTATGAACATTGTAATATTTTTTTCTGAATGCCTGAAACATCTAGTTTCCATAGATATCTAACACTTTCATATTGCATAAATAGAGTTTCCAAAAGAAAAAAATTAAATAACATCAATTTCTCGGTATTTTGAGGTGGCAGACAAACTTTGAGGACCTGTACATTTAAAAATAAGTGGAGTAGGTAGCTAAAAATTTGTACTGTTTCATGCCTCTATACCATCAATCTGAGTACCAAATTGGAAAAAAAAAAATTGGAGCTGGTCATGCAACCCTCATTAGGTGATTTGGTATGGAATCACTCTGTTATAAATGTTCAATATAGCAAATGATAATGCATTGTTCCATGTTAAATTTCCTGGTTAATGGAACATCATGTTTTGGAGCTATCTCGCTTAAAGGAACAATTTTTTCTCATGACAATCTCAAACTTTTCCCTTTAGTATTTATTAACTTTCTCTACTATTAAAACTGATAAGTTATGACTTGGAAAAGTACTTTTAACAGACAAAGGGGAAATTAACACGAATGGTACAAAGAGAGTTGAACTGGATAGGGATTTTGCCGGATACTGGACATCATACACTTTTTCTGCCGGATATGGATATCAACTAGATACATGTTCCACCGCATTTTTGTAGTTCAGCCGGATATCCGGCTGCGATTTGCTTTCAGTTATGTTAGGTATTTACTTATTTTTTTTATATAGTACAATCTCAAAACAATGAATAAAAAAACTTATTTCCACTCATTCCTCTTAAATTATTTTAATATATCACAAAACACTTTTCCAAACCACCTGTATGATTAAATCAATGTGTATTTTAATAAAGTAACACATAAAATAAGACATTAAAACACATCGTTTTTATTTGTGCAGAACTTGAAAGAAACAAACTTTAAAAATAAAATGTTTCGTGATATGCCTAGGGTTAACTTAGAAGTACCTTCCTAAAAGTATAGGTTTAATGCACTTTTTAAAATTCTTTTATGAGTATTTTTTACATAAAATATTTTATGGTGAATTTCACAAAACAGAAAAAAGTGTAATTTAGTATTATTTAATTGTTATTATTTAACAGCTTCATAAACCATGAATAGTTTCATTTTGAGTCAAATTATTTTGAGTCAAATTATTTTATGTATACACATGTAAGAAAATAATAATAGCGAGATAAAATAGAGTAAAAAAACCTTCTGTTACTAACTAATGCAGGGATGCACAAACTTTTTTGGGTGAAGGGCCAAAAAATTAGAAAGTATCAGATTGGGGGCCAAAGTAACGTAATGTTTTATTCATAAAAATACAGGGTGTATTTCAGTTTTTATTTAGAGGTAATATGTACAAATTACATGTATTAATAATGCACTTGGGAACAGATTATTAAAAAAAAAAGTTTTAAAAAATTAATGTAAATGAATTCAAACAAAATGAGGTAGGTATAAGATTTCTAAACAATTAATTGCACAGCATTTATATATATCAATGAAATGATTGGTCAAATGGCAAAAAAGAGGAATACTAAAACTTTTTGCAAAAATGTGTGCAAATTATGAAAATGAAACAAATGGAAAATAAAAAGGTAATTTAAACTTAGAAAAACACAGCATTATTCTCAAAATTATCACTTTATAATTTAGAAAATTTTTCTTTGACATTTTATAATGTAAAATTTAAAATATATATTAAGAGTTAAAATGAGAAATTAATTAAAAGTGCAAATATAAATACAGAAGAAATAAACACACATAATGTTAAATAGCAAAATCAAAAAGGCTGTGAGTCTGTACATCATGTTAAACCCTTGCGATTCAGAATTACCACTAATCAATTTGGCTCGTAGAATTGTTTTTTTAACTAACCAATTACAAAATCTTATTAGTTAAATTGGCATAGTAATATTAAATTTATACATTGCTACATGGACAATAAAAAATTCCTTTATCAAAAATCAACATATCATTATTTTGTGCCATGGCATATAATTAAATTTAAATCCTTTACTCACTAGTTTTCCTGCAGATTAGAAATTTACCTTTGTGAATTAATGTAAAAAATCGTTATTTATTTATTCATTTCCTAAATACATTTCAACGGGAATTTTTTTAAATTTTGATAATAAATTACTTTATAAAGTAAAATAATTATTCATATTGATATTATTAATTCTGAAAATTAATGTTTAATTAATAAATTTTCATTCATTCATAAAAAAAGAACGATGGAAATCGATTGAAATTTCTACTAATTCGAATGCAAATACGAAAAGAAACTTTACTGTAAAGATGGCTTCTTTGCATACATCGCAACTCTTTGAAAAGCCAATATTTAGTTTGCTTTTCAAAGCCACAAAAAGAAAAAAATTGTAGCAAATACCAATAGAAAAGCGAAATAAATCACATTAATATATATATATAAATAGAAATCACAAAACTGACTTTTCTGGTAAGAAAAAATTTTAAAGTACAAAATTTAAATTCAGAGAAGAAACATTTGCATGAAAATTACTACTCACATTAATGAGATGGGTGGGATTGAAATTTTGAAATTATTGATTTCATGTTAGGCTCAAAACTAGTTGTAGCAATCTGTAGAATAGACCAGTGCTTCCCAACCTTTTTTCCCCTGCCCCCTTCGAAGATCCGAAAGAAAATGGCGAACCCCCTTCTGTAGTCGATAGTAACGGGTGACAAAACTATAAAATTTGCTAGCACATTTTCCATGTTGTACAATACTTCATAACAAAAAATGAAAACATGATTATTGTAAAACATCTAAGTTTAAATAAAACTACAGCCACAAATATTTTTTTCCTTTTCCATTAGTTGTTATTTTTCAACAATTATTAGGGTAGTAAACATATGTATTCCTGAAAAAAAAAGAATTATTTTCCCGATAGGGTCCACTTTCCGGTTGAAATATACAAAATTCGGTAACATTTTGGAAATTTAAAGGAAAATTAAAATTTTCATATTTTCAAATTTCTAATTGCCATAATGCAAAAGTTGGCATACAATGATAAATGCGAGTCCAAATTTAAAATTAATGAATAAATATTTTTTGGTTCCATTTTAGGGTCTGTATAATGAGAAATTAGCCTAAAATAATGCAAAATTTTTCCGACTCATTCTTCGCGCTTGCGAGGAAAAAGTGAGAATTGGTAGGAGAAACATACGTTCTAAAATTTAAATCAAATCAATAAATAGCTTTCGGTACCAATTTGTGATAAAAATTTTAGAAATCAGGAAAATAGAAATAAGTGCATTTCAAATTTTGTATATTTGCTTTCGGTGCCAGTCCCCTACTTTTCTGCACTATCTGAAAAATGCATTAAAAAAAATCATTTTTGGACTCCTTTTTAATACGTTTATGTAAATTTAGTATATCGTTTTTTTCTTTTACGTTAGCGATAAAAAATTCCGCCATTGCAATATTATTTTCGCGAACCCCTGGGGGTTCGCGAACCACCGGTTGGGAAACGCTGGAATAGACAAGGTTTTCATCACTAATTCTATTTCTAGTTTTCGATGGGGGGGGGGGGGGGGGAGGAACTCACTCAGACTCAAAAACATTGAAAAGTGTTATGAGCATGAAGCTAAACGAGGCACAACAAAAACCGTTGACTTAACCCCCCCTCCCCCTTTAGACAAAAATATTTTTTTTATTAGATTTTTTTATAAGGCTGCAATAAAAAATAATTATAATTAACTGATATGGTCACTAAAACTTAAAATAATTTTCGAAAAATTCCTTATTTTCTGCCGGATTTTCAAGTGGGCGTGGCAGAATGACGTCCGTGCAAGTTCTTTACTATAGAAGCTGAAGCTTAATAAAGATAAAAATAATGGAAAGCTCAAAATAACTGATGTCTAAGAGGCAGAATCGAACAGTAACTGACAACTAGGAAGTGTTTCAGAAGTCGATGCATTGGGATTTCGAAATGCATAAAAAAGTGGGACCGATCCTTGAAAGCGAAAAAAACGGACAAAATACGTAAATTTTACTCGAAATTTGTAAAATTTGGCCGGCATGTAGTTGACAGGTTACTTTCAAAATTTTTCATAGAAAGAAAAGGAAAAAGCCTTCCAAAAGTAACGATTTTCGCCGGAACGAAATTCTTAGTTTCCAAGATGACCAAAAATACGGAATTTTGTCAAAATACGGAAAAATCACTTGTCTGAATATGTCTTCCAGTCCATGTGGAAAAGACACTGCATCATTGCTTTTACTATCTAATAACCATAACTAATACTGACTTTTCATTAAATTTTCTGCAAATTATTTTTCAATGGATTCATCCATGGGTTTATTACTACAAAGTAGAAGTATATTGAGATAAAAAAAATATTGATTCACATTTCGTACAGAATCTAAGCTTCTAATGTGTAATGGTTATCAAAACATTTCTACAGCGAAATGTCTAGAAAATAATGGAAAAAAATTTAATAAAAAAAAAAAAAAACTTCGCTTTTGATCGTTATTTTACCATGAGCCTAGGAGAGTAAAATACCGAACAACCGCTCCTTCCTCTTCTTGAATTTCCCTTAGGTGAAATTACTGAATATCCCCCTCCCCCCATCTAGATTGCTATTGAAATTATAAACAAGGAATAGATGCAAAACAATTAACAAAATTTGCAAAGGGAAAAACGAACTCTTTAACAAAAATCGCGATAGAAAAAGCGGATAATAGCTCAAAAATGAGCGACTGCGATCCCAAATATGTTTTTAAGATTATATTCTCATTCTTTTAAAAATGTTTATTTCTAATTCGTGCGCAATTAAAAAAAAAACTCATTTTCAAAATAGCGCAAGATAGGCGAATAAGATATTTTTATTTTACAAGTACAAAATATTCGATCTGAAATAAATGAGCTACAAAAAATAATTTTAAAAAATAAAGCAAGGTGTAAAGGTTCTTTGCATCAAAATCAAAGGATTAATTATTCATATGACATTCAACAAAGAGAACCAAGTCTCAAGATGGCGTAAAATGAATCACCGGAAGTTTCTTTTTCCACGTGGTTTACATGTTGCTTTAGTTGCAAAAAAGACAATTTGTGATTGTTTATTCTCTTGAGGGCGCATCCGCTTTGCGTATATATCGCTTTTACTTTTACTTTTTTTTTTTTTTTGCTCATCGGCAGGCACTCCTAGGAGAAGACGGTGAGAAGCTAGCTCTCCGCTAGCGGTAGCTCTTGAATACACGTGCGTGCTTGCTCTTGCTCGACGTTCGTAGTTCGTTGCGTCAATGCGTTCAATGCTTTATTTTTTTCGAATGCGGAGACGATCTTTTAACTACGATTTGTAAGCTTTTTTTTACAATTATTTTTTCTTTCGTATTTTTTAAAATTTTATTATATATATTCTTTTTTATCAACTATATCAGCGGGCGAATTCAAAAGGTTCGGCGGGCCAATTCAAAAGGCTCGGCGGGCCAATTTTGGCCCGCGGGCCATAGTTTGTGCATCCCTGAACTAATGTGTCTCATTGTTTAGTTTTGTAATGGTGCAAAACAAAATTTTGTATGTTCCATTGAAAGTTTTCAAATTAAAAGTTATGCATATAAAACTATTCTAACAAAACAGTAAAAAAAGAAAATCTAAAAACAGGCTTAAATAATGTTTACTGTTGTTAAAAATAATTGGTAGACCCTTACTTCAAGGAATTCAAAAAAAAAAAAAAAAAAAAAAATAGCAAAGCGCTTTTAGAACTTTCTCCAAATTTACAAAACTTTTTTTATAATGCAATTTTATTAACCGATACATGATTATTCATTCTTTCAATGCATGACAAAATAATAATTTTTTTTTTACAATTTTCTCATTTATAAATAATGCATAGACATAACTCCCATCCATCCAAAAGCTATTATTAAAGCCTGAGAATTTGAATTTCGTTAATAAGATCTTATTCCCCTTTTCTTTCCTCTTGTTTCCCCGCCCCCAACCGAATGCATCTTTGTTTAAGTTATGTTATGTTCAAATGCAACATAAACCCATTTGCTTAAAAATATTTACGTGCATGTTATGCATTTTTTGCAGTCAGGGTTGTCAAAAGTCGAGGCAGGCCCCATGTCAAATCTCTACCAAGAATTGGAAAAAGGGAAAAAGTAAGGATGGAAATAATAATTGTTTTGCTATATTTCATGTTGGTTCTTTGGTTTAACCCAATGACCGACCATCTTGTGCATTCAATGATGTAACAAGTGAGGACAGAAGTGATCATAATCACAGATTATTTATAATGAAAATTGCTTATTCCTTTTAGGCACGATGGGAAGCATCGATCAGCAAACAGCAAATTGTTAAAAAAAAAAGAAAAGATGTGGATATGGGAAGGCCTTAATTTGGTACCTCTATCACCATCACTGTGAAGCAAAATTAGCTCTGTTTAACCAAATTTGAGAAACACTGAAACACACAATCTAATTTTATCTTTCGTCTATGATCATAATCCTCACAAGGACAAATTCTATATATACATGTATGCAGACCTGCCAATCTTACAAAATGAATAAGCAGGAGAAACAAAACCAAAAAGCAGGAGATATTTCTATATCTTAAAACCAGGTAAATGGTAGTAAAAAAACTAATAAGTTTTTTGTTCTTAGTTATAAATTACATAAAAAATTAATTCATGAGATATAAAATGCATATTTTATATGTTATGTATTATTAAAAGTTAATTTAGAACTAAAAATTAAATACTGGGTTTTCTTGTTTTTTATTTTTTACGATTATTTACAACAAAAATTATTTAAATTATTTTTTTAGTCAAGATATTTTAGAACTAAAAATAAAATACCGATTTATGCAGGTTTTATTTTTCCAAAATCATTATTTTATCGCTACATTATTTCGAATGGCTTTCATTAGTCCAACAATTGATTACAGAGAGATGCTAAAAAATATTTTACAGTAAAAAATAAATACACTTACGCAGTTGTCAGTAGAACTTTTATATAGACACGAAATGCGCAAACACTAAATAAAAAATTTTTGTTATACAACTGCATCCAGTAAATTTATTTTTGTAATCAAAAATTAATGTAAGTGTTAACAATCATAGAGTTTTCTAAATGTCTGCTACAATGAGATGAATGAAGAGAAGTTCAGAGACTATTTTCCTCAAAAAGCAGGAGAAATTTATTTGGAAGCAGGGGATTGAGCAAAAAGCAGGACAGTTGGCAGGTCTGTGCATGTGCATATTTATGAATGCATACATGGGTTTGCATACAAGTAAAGAGTACCGGATCGTGCAGTTTTCCATGGTGCAAAACTTAAAATGCTCCATCCCAATTATTGTTTATATTTTATAAACTTTTATGTACTTAGCATTTTTTTGAGAAGTTATATAACTTTTATTAATATTTTCCCAGCATGGCCGTTTCAGCTCAAAATTAGGGGTTAAAGCCATATGAAGGGTCCCCTCCCCCTTTAACTGCAGATCGCAAATTCTCCGCCATGAAAATTTTGAAAACTATGCAAACAGGTGCATTTTGAGGCCTTAGGAGACTGATTTTTCGGAATGGTACAAATGCTGAAAAATAGGGCCTTTGATTACTTTTTAGCAGGGTTGGCAGGTTTTTGACATGCAACGTTTTTAACCATGGTTAAAACCGGCTTGTCAAAAACCTCCCTGTCAAAAACGTCAAAAAGTGTCTAAAACCTAATTTGTAAAATAAGTTATCAAAGAAATGATTCAGCATAATTGGATAGACTTTAATCAAAAATTTTAAATAAAACAGCATAAATGCGTTAAAACTGCCGAGTATAAACTATAAAAATATATTCTTGCTGTAGCACAGCCAGAATATATGCCTGAGAGTGCTTTTATTCATAAGAATTGTTTTAAAAAATCAGTTAATTGTTTTTAAGTGTACAAACACAGGTTTCTTTTTTCTGATGCCCTGTAGGAGGGGTTTTAAGTAATAAAACACATCTTTTGCTGTGCCCTGCTAGTGCATTCTTGAGATACATTCTATTTGTAGAATATTTCATGAACGTGAACTGATAATAGACTATAATGTGCAAATTTTTTTAATAGAAATTGTCAAACACTTATTTAATGAATCATTTTATTGTGAATGCATACTTTTAATTACTTTCAGCAAAGATGCACAGTTAATAAATTCTTAATTATATTTGTAGTAATTAAAATTGTGTAGCTTTAAACTAATATTTTGCAGAAATAAAGTTAGATTTTTAAACTATTTTATGGATAGAAGCAGAAAGTAATCCATCACAATTGAAATCTAATGGAGGTATGTACTTTCCCCAGGATAGGGCATATTTAAAGATACTTTCCTAACCAGTACAAAGAAATATTGACACTAAAACAGCTTTTCTTAATTTCCCCCCTGTATTCTTGTCAAATATGCAAAAAATCTACACCAGAAAGATATACGTATGAAAAATTGAAAATTAAGTCTTAAAAAAAGAAAAGTACCATATAAATTAATATTTAATTATAATTCAATATACACTAAAACTAAGGAATATTATAATTAAACAAAAACAATGTTGTATTTTACTATTATTAACAGCCTTCTTTTTATATTTTTAGCGTATTTAAATTGTATTTGGGTTTTTGACGGTTTAAACTGATTAAAACCTGGTTTAAACCTATGTCACGTCAAAAACTAGTTTTTGACGGCTAAAACCCAACCCTGCTTTTTAGGGCTTTTATCTACTAAATATGACCTTCAGAGAGACCGCATTTCGGACTGCAAAAATATTAGGAAAAAAAAAAACAAAAAAACTTTAAATTTAAATGCTCTTACAATGGTTCCACTGTCCAAGCAGGTTAAAAAATAGGGCCTTTTCCAGGCCAATAACTGAAAAAAAAAGTTACACACATATATTCATACTCTTTCACACACATTTAATGAGCACAGAAAAGATTACAAATGATTTGATTTAAGATATCAAAATTTTTGATACTTTTGCATCGATTGTAAATTACACAGGAAAGAAAAAATAACAGTGGTTTACTTTTTGCAAGGTTGCTGGTTGCACTTGTAACTAAATTATTCTGATTCAATTTGCTCTATTATTATTAATAACAAGCATTAAAATTAGAAAAATATTTCCATTTTAAATGTTTTCTTTAAATTTCACTTATTACGGAAAAGCTTATCACAAAATAAAAACAGCTTTTGTGAACATTATGACTAAATATACAATTTTTACACAAGGTCGATTTTTTTTCCCATAAATTTTAGCAATTGCTGTGATTCACATTTAAGATTCAAACATAGTACAATAATATGGTGTATTTTTATTCACATGATTCATGCATTTATCAAAAAAAAAAAAAAGGTTCAAGACTTATTTTTTTTATACTATACATAATAACTTAAAAGATATTCTAGAGTATATTTAAATTAATTTAAGTATAATTAAAATTTAAATACTGTACCTTATTAGGATGGTGTATATCACTTTTGAAGGATTCAGAATAATTTTATGATGAATCTTTTAAAATAATCAGGTGAAGATGTGATGAAACAAAACTTTACAATGCAAAATTTGTTTTTTTAAAAATATCTTCTATTTTTTATTAACCAATATTTTCTTACCACTTTTTTGTTGTGGTATGCCCCCCCCCCCCCACCCGAATGATGGCGCAGCCTACTAAAGAGCTCCTCTTAAAAACGATGACACCCCCAAAAATAGATAAAAACTGTTGCTAATTATTTATTCTCAACATTTATCATTTAATTTTTTGGAGGGATGTTTTGGAAGATTTTTGTGGGTGTGATCATTATTTTTTTGGGTGGGGGATCTAACTTTCTTTAGGGGGGTAGATAATTAATAAATTGTTTGATGGGGGTTTGTACAGGGTTTTTCCCGATTTTTAAGGGTACCATCTTTTTTTTTTTTTTGGAGGGGGGGGGGGGGTCTGCTAAGCTCTATAGGAGTTTGATAATTAATAAATTTTTTGGGATGGTTTTCAGGAGGGTTTGGCTGATTTTTGTGGGTGTCATCATTTTTTGCGGGATATGTAGCTTTTTAGGGAATGGAAAATTTGTAAATGGGGGGGGGGGGAGGCTGTTTGTATTTTGGCTGACTTTTGTGGGTTTCATTTTGAGGGGGCTCTGTAGGTACTTAAGGGGGTGGTAATTTAAAAACATTGGGGGGGGGGGGGAATTTATGGTGTGCCATTGTTTTTGGGGGAATTAAAAAGAAGGTATTTAAAGGGAGTTGGGCCAACTTTTATGGATATCATCATTTATTTGGGGGGTTCCATAGCTTTTTAAGGGGTGGATTATTTATATATGAGGGAGGGGCTGTTTTGGGGGGATTTTTTCTGCATTTTGTCAGTGTTTTTTTCAGGGAGGGGGTAGGGGCTCCATAGCTACTTCAGGGGATTGTAATTTTAAAAATTTGGGGGTTTTGGCAAACTTTTGGAGTGCCACTTTGGTGGGGAGGGGGTTTAGCTTCTTATGAAAAGTGGGTAATAAAAAATAGGGTGATTTTAGGGAGTTTGGCCATTTTTTTAAAGGTTTAGTCGTTTTTTTTTTTTTTTTTTGGAGGGGGAGCACAGATACAAATATCTTTTTAGGAGGCGCATCATCATTCTGGGGGCACCCCCGATTTAGTATCTTGTTTTGCAAAAGAAAATAGTAACACAAAACAAAAGCCGAAAATGCTCTTATTCCAGAAAAAAATAGGAATGTTTTGGGATGGGCACCCCTGATTAAAAACTTACTTTCCTTTTCCAAAAATATCCTGAACATCGTATAACATACGAACTATTCAATTTTTTTGATACAAACTTAGTTTAGCATCAAAAGAATAAGTGCATTCAAGTCTTTATTCTTTTACACGCCAATATGCCATAAATATGGTCAAAAACTTCCTAAATGCGAGAAACTTATGGGAAGTCCCGTCACATTCAGGTGAATTGACTTTAAGTTGAAATTAAATATATCATTAAAAATATATATATATATATTTCTAATGCTTATAATTAATAACAATAGAGCAAATTTTATCAAAATAATTTAGTTAAAAGTGGGACCAGCAACCTGGCAAACAGTATGCCACTGTTATTTTTTTCTTTCCTGTGCAATATAAAATCAATTCAAAAATAAAAGTATCAGAAATTTTGATATTTTAAATGAAATCATTTGTAATCGCTTCTGTAATCATTAAATATGAGTGAAATGGAGAGTATGAATTATAGTGTGTAACTTTTATCTAAATATATACCTGATCTGTATTTTTAAAAATGTATTACTATGTATTAGTACGTAAAGTGGCACTAGAACAACTTCACTTGGCCTGAAAAAGATGCTACAAAGGTCCTATTTTTTAATCTGCTGGGACAGTGGGAACCCTGGTTTACAGTGGAGCCCAAACCACTAAGACATGATCAGAAATACTATATACTGATCACTAACATCCATGTCCTACTTGGGATTTAAACCCTTTTCTATGGCACGGACAGGGGTAGAAGTGATCAACTTCTAAAATATAGGATTTTTTTCGAGAAAATATAGGGCCAAAAAATAAAAATAAAATAACAAAAAATAAATGCAAATGCATTAAAATATATGTAAGTATTATGCATTCAATATTATAAAAATAATAGAAAAAATGATATAATTTAAAACAATAACAAAATTAAATATTAGAGAAATGACACACATTTGTTTTGAAAATGATAAATTACACATTTTTTAAGCTGATTTCAAGACTTTTAACTTTTTATTGCCAGCATAAATCTGCGACACAGGTAGAAATCAGCTCGGAAAAAATAAAATGATGAAGAAACAAATTATTGACATTGGAATTTCAATTTCTCTGAATTGTCACCTATTATGAGAAACCAGATGGAAATTGTTCCTCTGTATTGCCAAAGAAAACTTGTCAATTCCTGGGCAGGACAAATGATGGGATGACCTACCATCACCAAAGAAAGCCTGAAATTGTGCTTTAGACTTCTGTTTTGAACATTTTTCTTGGGGGGGGGGGGGGGATCTTAAACAACATTTCTGAGGCTTAAATTTTCTGTCTGATAGGCCCCTCCCACCTCTTTACCAATAATACCGAAAAAAGCATAAAATTTGGTTTTAGGACTTCAGTTTCTAAAAAAAAAAAAAAAAAAAAAAAAAAAAAAAAAAAAAAAAAAAAAAGGCGAGTACACCCCCTTTTTAACCTTAACATTATAATGAGGACCTAAAATTGTGTTATGACTTACTGAATACATTTAAATGGAAAAAACTATTGGTTGCTGTTAAAATCACCCTACAATTGCTTGAATCTGAAAAAATACTTTTCCTAAATCCCAAACATTTCAAAAAACACTGGAAAATATGATCCCACCGAGTTTCCAAGTTGAAATTTTGCATAAACAAAGAAACTTGACAGAAATCTGAGAATTCTTTGAAATTTTTTCATTATATGTTTCAAGAGAAATGTGAAGTACTTTTTTTTTTTTTAAATTTTAAAATTCATATGAAACTAGTCATGATGCATATCATATGAAACAGCATTCAACATACTTCAAAATGCTTTTTACTAGAACTTTTTGTTTCTAGTTGTTGATGAGTCATGGCCTGTTTTGTGTTGAAGCAAACATAACAATTAGAGATTTTTTTAAAAATCAAAAACCTGATAACTAAAACTAAACAAGATAAAAATCTAAAAATTTGGAATTTTAATTATCTTGAGCATTACAGTTGATAAGCCAAATTTAAAAAAAAAAAAAAAGGCGAGGTAAAATACCTTGTATCATTTGATATGGAATTACCCTATTGGGAGCATTTGTACATCAAATACAAGGTTAAGCCATGTGACACAAAATAACCAATTGAAACTTTGAATTACTATGAAATTGCAGATACTGCGAGGTGAATCAGAAAATGTAGTTGGTGATTTTAGAAAAATATAGGATTATTCTTTAAAATATACAATTTATAGGAAATATAGGACAACTTCTACCCCTGCACAGAAGTTTTTCTCAACAGCTTAGGACAATGAGCAGCCACGTATCATGAACAAGCAGAATTAACGTAAAAAGAAGGAAATTAAAAACAATTATTTAATGTTAAAGCAGACAAAAGTGAGGAAAACTTTCTTGATTGCATTTTATTGTTGCATATGAGGAAAAGCATCTTAATAATTGAAGCTACTAGTGATGCTATCAGGTTCTGATACACCTGATTATTCTTTGCAATTAACTAGAGAAAAAGCCTATTCATTTTCTATGTCTGCTCTTTCATTCTTTAACCTTTTACACACCAATGTTCCAATATTGGAACATCAACTCTAAAAATCTGTGAAAAATACAATTTTATCGGCATTGCACTGCAAAAAAATTCTTCGTGTATTTGAACAATTGATTGATTTTTTGACATAACTACAGGGTTCGTTGATTTAAATCATGATTTAAATCACGATTTAAATCAAGTGATTTTTTTTAAAAAATCATTGATTTAAATCAAGTGATTTTTTTCCAAAAAAATCATTGATTTTACTATGTTAGGAAGTGTTGTAAAAATGAAATATGTTGCAATTTCAACTACTGTTTCAAACAAAACTTCCTAGGTCCATTTGGCTGTGTGCATAACATATTTCATAAGGTTGGAATTAATAACTATTCTTTTAATTTGACAATATTTTTTTTTAATTTTACAATATTCTTCAAGCAGCTTAACAGCAAAGCATCATTCATTCAAATTACAATTCATAATACATAATCATGAACCATTCTGTCTTTTTTAATCTTAAAAATAGTATTTTAGATCCATTTAATCAATGCCACACAATAAATAATTCAGAATGATAGTGTTTAAAACAACAATTGTTAGAATTTAGAATTTATCCTTAAAGTTTCATCCACGTCCCCTAATAGCTTAAGGTTTTTTCCTTTTAAAATATTGTTTTATCACAGAAGTTTTCAATAAAGATATTTGATTAAAACAAAAAGTTGCAGTTTTCAGTAATGGTGTGAGCATATGATTTTTCGAAATGGGTAAAAATATTTCATGCTTTTTTATTTATAAAATTGAAAAATGATTAAAGTACATTCAATGTAAAACTTAATTTGGTACTTTTTTTGCAGTTTTTAACAGCAAAATAATTCAGATTAAATATGTTCATATTCTCTGTACTTAATGCATGTACTATTATTCCTGGTAGGGTTATGTTTCATTTGAGTCATGCATTTGTATTAAAATTTGTTTATCATTATTATTATTAAAAAATATTTATTGCTCTGAAAATAGCTTAAAGTGTGTTTTTGCATATTGATTAAGATGTCATATTGTTTCTATGAATGTAACATAATAAATATCCAAATAATTTAGGGTCTTTTTAAAAAAATCAAAAAAATCCGATTTAAATCAAAAAAATCTGATTTAAATAAAAAAAATCCGATTTTTTTGATTTTTTTAAAAAAAATCAAAAAAATCACGAACCCTGCATAACTATTATATTACTGAAAGTAGTGGTATCAACAATAAAAAATTTGTAATTCATTAATTTTTTGTACTTTTCATCAAGCAAGACTAAAAAATTTATACAAGATTTGAAATTTAATTAAAAATTTCACAACTAAGTGAGAACAGTTAAAAATAGTCGTATTGTTAATTATACGTTTTATTTTAAAAAAAATATGTTAATGTAGCTTTTATTGGCGATGAAATTTGCAGGTTCCAAAAATGGAACATTGGCATGTAAAGGTCTACGTTTTAACACATTACGGTTCTTTTGGTTACATTGCATCAAATAAGTAAAGACAATTTTTTTAATGTTGGAACTCATGGTAAATGTTACGCAGATGTGTTTAATGACTATTTATTTACATTCTGTTCTCGTCTGCCCCCCCCCCCCCCATTAACCCATCTGCAGCAACCCTTCCTATAACCTGAAGGGAAGCACTTGACTGACTAGAAGGGGATTACTTTTCTCTAAGAATCCCATATGTTTTTTGATAGTTAGACTTCGTTTACGACTTAGGCGTACAAGTTAGAGGATAAAATAAATAGTTCAAGGATAAAATAGTTCACCATGGTGGTGCTGGTAGAGACAACACAGAGAAACACATGTTTAGGGAATCATGAGAAAGATTTTTAGCTATTTTTCTTCTCTGCGATTTTTCTCAATGTGTATTCCTTACACTGATCTGATGTTGCATTCAAGACCTTTTTGAACTGTAGACGAGGCATTGGGTACAGTATCTGATGATTCTGAAGAATATATAGATAGTTGTCAATTGCCTCCAGAAGAAAGTGGATGCTTAACAGATGAAGAAATTGAGGACATTTTTGAGCCCGTTCTGCCATAGTCCAGTCAATAGGTATAAAAAAGGGCTTACCTTGCAAAAGGTGGCGTAGTATTTTTTTAAAAATAGTATACATTGGTGCCAACATGAAAAAACTGATTTATCCAACATGAAAGATCCCGGGAGAACTTTTGGCGGCCGAAAAACCACCAAAATTTAGGACTTTTTGTCGTTTTTTCAATATATCTCAGAAATGGTTGAATTTAGATAGAAATTTTCCATGTAAAATTTATAGAGCACAAAATTTCCTACAACTTTCATCCGTACAACATTTTTGTAGTACAAATGTAAGTTGGCTACAGCCGTTTCAAAATGGACAATTTTTCACAACTTTGTAAGAAAAGCATTAACTCCTTATAAATAATGCATGTGAAGTATTAAAATTTGACTAGAATCTAGACAAGAAAGTAAAAAGTTGATAAACTATCAGAAAATATAGATTATAGTCAAATTTTAATGTTTCACGTGCATTATTTATAAGGAGTTAATGCTTTTCTTACGAAATTGTGAAAAATTGTCCATTTTGAAACGGCTGTAGCCAACTTACTTTTCATACTACAAGAAAGTTGTAGGAAATTTGTGCTCTATAAATTTTGCATTGAAAATTTCTCTTTAAATTCAACCATTTCTGAGATATATCGAAAAAACGACAAAAAGTCCTAAATTTTGGTGGTTTTTCGGCCGCCAAAAGTTCTCCCAGGATCTTTCATGTTGGATAAATCAGTTTTTTCATGTTGGCACCAATATATACTACTTAAAAAAAAAAATCTTCTACCCCACCTTTTGCAAGGTAAAATGTATATATTGACTGGACTACCAGCCAATGTTTGTCTATATATGGCTGATGCTGCTGGCTGGATTTTGCATTTACATTTGCACAAATGTGCAACAGCAGAATTGTCCTATCTCTATTTTGAGAGGAAGGTGACCTCCCATTTACTTCGTATGAAACCGAAAATCCATTGTGTTCCTGAACCTCAAATACTTCGTCCTTCTGAAGCTTTAAGAAAATTTGATGCACATTATTTTGTGCCTACATCACAAGCAGTTGTGCTGTATGCAAGAAGAATACTACAAAAAAAAAAAAAATGTTTTGAGTGCAACAGAAGACTGCGCAAAGCATGCTTTCCTAGCTACCATTGACAGTGGAAAAAATTCTGGACATTGAATCCGCGAGCATTTATAATAACTATTATATTTTGTTTCAAAGAATTTTAGTAAGATTTGTTATTCATACATTATTTAACTTTTCATTCACATTATACTTTGTGTTTTCCAAACTGTGGCACAGTGATACTTATTGCTTTTCTAATGCAAATTTATTTCCTTTTGTTTATTTTTGATGCCATCAAAAGATAATAATAAATTATTTTTTTTTCTCTAATTATAACTCCTGGTTATCAGCAAAAAATCATTTGTAGAATTCAGTTTGTTAGACTTTATTATTTGAAGCTTCGTTGCACATGCAGAACATCTATAGCTGAAGGACTTCATGAAAACTATCCCTGGAATTACGGTACAGCTTGGCTATTTTCCCTTGGAAGTAGTGCTAATCACAAAAACCTTGTGTAATTTGTCTACAATTTCTTTAACATACCTCAAAAAACCATTAGTTTGAACTTAAAAAGCGCAAATTACGTTTTTTTAAAAACATGTAAAAAAACTAAGTGTTACCCGCCAATGTTCCATTTTTGGAACATGCCAAAAAGCATGTAAAAAAAATTTTTTTTTGAATAAAAAACATACCCATAGTTCTGATATTTGCTTTATAAAGTGATTTTTAGCAATAAATAGTTTGTGGCATGTTCCAATCATAGTGCGGTGTTTAAAAGGGTAAATAAAATGGGAAATGCATTGTTATTATTTTTAAATGATGCAACATACAAAAATTAAGTAAAACTAAGTCGAAATTTATTCTATAATGTTCAGTAGAAAGTTATAACCTGTTATTTTTGCTAGAAAACCTGAAACTGATTGATAGGCAGTTGATTTTTATTTGGTAGTTTTTGTAGAGAGAGCTATGTAAAAAAAGGTATATGTAAAGGCTATGTAAAACAACCACTTAAAAAAATAAGTGGGACACAATGATGAAGTGGGTCCCGTGCCCTGGATATGTTTAGCTATGATGTATTATGATCACTGTTAACTAAACCAAACTTTCATCCATTTTTCTTTTTTGCATTGCTAGTGCAAAGAATGTAAAAAGTGTTCTTTTTAAAATAAGGGGGAAAATTATGCTTTTTTATGTGATAAATAAAAAAAGTAGCATTTCTTGCACTGTTTACATTGGAAATGTAAAAAACAACTAGCACACCTGCCAACATTTGGAGGAAAAAATCCAGTAGATTGCGATACACCGCAATTTCGCATGTATTTTTCATTGTTTTTTTGGGGGAAATGAGGAGTTTTAACGATCACTTAAATTACAATCATCAACAAGTTCCTTATATGATATGTTTCCCAGCATAACTAACAAAATATTCAGTCCTCTAAAGTTATAATTGATTTTATAATGTCTAAAACTGTTAAGTTTCGTATGTAAATCTATTTGTCAAAGAAATTAAATAGTGTTGCTAAAGTTGTTTTTTTTTTTTTTTCAATAAAATTCCCTATTTATAGGGGATTTCCCCAAAATTTATGAAAACCAGGAGATTTTAAATACAAACCAGGAGACCAGTAGAATAGGGGAAAATCCAGGAGTCTCCTGGAAAAACCAGTACAGTTGGCAGGTATGAAATAGGTGCCAGGTTTGGCGATTTTTGAAAAATGTGTAAACCATGTTACCATAAGTTTTGTTAGAAGAAATGATCTCTTCTTCAATGAATGAGATAGTGGTATCAACAGAAAGTTCAATGACATGAACAGTAATAAACTTTGCTTTGATACCCGCAATATGTGTAAGACACAAAACTGTAATTAGTGTCATAAATAAGATATTCTAAGTAATTATGAGAGACAACCTAAGACCTTTCAATGTCATATGTATGTATATTATGTGTTTAAAAATGTTACTCTTCCTTCTTGCTCACGTTTTTGTTCAACAATGTGGTGTAAAATTTAGCTCCTAGTTAAAATCACAATATACATAGAGCTTTTAAATAACTTTCCTATTTCATTTGTTGTGTGTGTGAGGGTGGTTGGGAGTGATCCCCCCCCCCCCCTACTGTCATCCACAATTCTTCCAAATTGACTTGCATGGATTTGCTAATAGGTTTCGAAGCCTACTGATAGTAAGCAATTGAACTCTTATCCCCCCCCCCCCCAACCATCCTTAGGAATTAAAGAGTAAAAGCAAATTCAATTTCAACTGACAGTGTAGCAAGATTTTCTATGCTAAATATTACTAACCAATATGTAATTGCAATAAACATTCATTTTTTAAAGTTTCTGAAAAATTGTGCTATCTCGGCTAAAAATGCTATAAAATCCATTTTCACTAAAAATTATGATGTGGTTCAAATTTAACCCCCCCCCCCCCTTCATTTGGATATCTGGCATCTAGAAGCTCCCTGTCGCATTGAAAAAGGGATTCCAAGCAATACCGAAACATGTCTGCATTTTAATGCTAATTTGTGCCCTCTTAACATGAAATTATTTTTTATTAGTTTACTTAGCACAAAGTTAATTTATTATTTTAACCCCCATGGTTCAAAGCAAAAATGATATAAAATGATTTACCTCTGGTGGCACTCCATCATTTCCAAGGACTGTAATCAATAAGGAAGCCTTTTCAACTGCAGGAATTTTCTCGTACATTACCTAAGAAAAAGAAGCAAATAATATTAATCTCTGTAGTTTATAAAACATTAGCACATATAAAAGAGAAAACATTTAATATGTGGGCACAAGGAAGTCAATGTGTTGGCAACAATTTTAAAAAATAGTAATTTATGATTTAAAATAATTTTTTATGCATATCATGTTTAACTAAATGAACAAAAAATACTATTTATTTACTTTTGAGGACTTTTATTAAAACCTGACACATCTTTTAAGCAGTTCCATTGTAGCAAACAAAATAAATAAATAAATAAAACTATATAAATAAATGATTACAGGAGACCGTCAACTTCAAACTTCTACATACCTGAAATTATCTACAATTTTATTCACTAAATTTAAGTGCATGCCTCATAAAAGAACAAAACTCATTTAAGAGTAAATTTTAGATTTCCTTCAGTGCTCCTTTCTCATCTGGAAAATCTTTACCAAACATGTCCAAACAATATCAGTCATTGATAAAGTTTCAAATAAAACTCATTTAACTGATTTAAAGTATTGTTTGAAATTTTTACATTAGCTATCAAATAATACTTTAATTGTATTTAAATAATGCGTAGCAATCATCTAATTTAAATTTGATGCCAAATATTTTAGATTAAATTTGAGATACTATTAAAATTCTATTTTCGATTTTAGTTGAATCATGAGGGGGACATTACTTTGGTGAATGTTTGAAACACTAAGTAATTTTAAATAAATGGGATTGAGAACAGACCATTGTTAATTATGTAGATCTTTTCCCAAGCCATTCAAAAATCCTTTTAAGTATAAAGATGTTCATTTTGTATCACATGTAGTTTCAGATGCCAAGGGATAACTTAAAACGCTGAATAAAAGCAAAGATTAGGAAGATGCTAAACAGCATCACTCAGATTAAAAGGGTTAATTCCGTTTCAATGTAAATTATTAAATTCCTCATATTTCTAATTGAGTAATATAATTTTGGATTCATTTATCTATTGTAAGCAGAAATTTTCCCCCAAATTTGATTTGGATTGTGAGTGAGATATAGACAAAACCAAAAATATTTTGTGCCCCAACCCATTGTTACCAAGTGACCAAAAAACAATTTATTTAATGCACAATATTTGATGGTGCCAAAACTGTGTTAAAACTATGTATGTGAAAATGATGATATTCAAGTAATCTTTAATAAGAAAGTTATATTTAGATACACCAGTTTTTCAGTGAAAAAAAAAAAAAAAAAGGGAACATTACATGCCATTTGATTTTTTAAAAAGCAAATTTTCACAATATTCATCAAAGTCAACACACAAATCAAACACTAGCACATATTTATTATATTTAAAAGTACTGTTCCCATTAAGAAATCTAAACTAAATGAAAGAACAGAAATTTTTTTTTGAAATCAAAACTACTTTAAAATATTTTTGTTACATCTATCTTAATTTCCATCTCATTGATTTCATCGAAACGAAAATTAGTCCCTAGAGGGAAGATATTATGCACACGATACATAAGCTAAAGTAAAAACGTAGATATTTATTCCCTGATGACAATAGGACTAGCTTGACAGTCCAGCAAAGTTGTTCTGACCAGCATTATATTTATTATCAGTCCCCTGCAGGCATGATATTTTCATATTTTTAATAATTACAACAAAACGTCTCGGTAGAAGCGATTCAAATCCCCAATATAAAAAATTATAGCGTTTCTAAAATGACAAAACTAAGCGTATGGATCGTTCTGAACTGCGTATGAATAGCATCTAACAAAATTTACCTCTGCACTGGAACGATTCTGATTATCAGTACTCAGAAGCTTTGAAAGAAGTGTGCTAAATGAGTTGAAATCCATCGTCATGATTGCAAATGAACAAATATATTATTACACGCGAATAACAAAACAAAATGAGAGACTTGCCGCCTTGCGACACACGCAACAAACACAACGCACGAGCTCGCGCCTAATGTCGATGCCACCGATTTTTCAGTTATTCTCTCTGACACTTGTCCGAGAGCGTATGCAACATGGAGTAGGCTTTGCGTTCAGAGCACTAAGCTCCTAACGTAAAATCATCAACGAACCTATTATAAAATAAGCTTTTAATATAAAAATTCTATGTGCGGTTGAAATTTTCATAAGAAAAAAGGGTCTCTACCCACGGTGAGGCACTGGGACCTTTAATTTTTGTGGTTCAGTAATGTAGTCCACGGTATTGAGTTCTATATAATATCTGGACCTTCAAATGTTTGAATACTCTATAGACAATAATGTAAAAAATCCACATTCAACTTTTAGAACGATGATACAAAAGTAATTTTTACAAAATGTTAAAAAAACCCTGAAAATATAATAATATTAAGTATTAAATGTTAAAATAATACGAAACGAAGTGTTAGTACTATTAATACTTGTTCTAAACTTAGATTCTCCTAGCAAAATTTTCCATAAAATGTAAAAATAATATTCCAAAAATGTTAAAAATTAAATTCATTCCGTGAAATAACAGACAATGTAAAAAGATTACTATACAAACATGTTTGAACACAACAGGAAAATGGAAAAGTACTACGTACAAACATCAAAACTTAGATTCATCTAGTAAATCTTAGTATAAAATGTAAAAGTACTAAGAATATAACCTCAACATTTACATTAATTTAGTAAAAACATAGAACGGAAATGTAAAAGTACTAAAGACAAAGCATCAAACAAATATTAATCTATTAAAACTTAGTGTCAAAAAAGAAAAGCACTATATACAGACAGTCAAAACTTAGAGCTAAAATTTAAAAGTTTGATGAACCATAAATTTCAAAACTTTAAACTCATCCATTATTAATCAGTCCGTCGCATTGACTGATTGGCCTTTTTTATTGTGTCATGATAAGTGGCTTTCACTTATACGACCGTGATTTGTTGATTGTGCTATATTATCGATATGACATCGCTGTGAGTTTAATAATCTTAGCAACAGAAAATTGCGACAGATACAAAATGCCTCCGTCGTATTTGGTGTGATTGCCCCTTAGGGTGCATTCACACCAAGTGCAACAGCGACAAAGCATTTCAGGGCACTTCATTGTTTCTACATAACTTAACAATCATGCTTTCCTATTGACTGATTGGCGTTTTTTATTGCGTCATAAAAAATAATTTTCACTCAGAAAACCGGGATTTGCAGATTGAGCTATCGAATACATGAGTCATCGCTGTTAGTTCGATAACCATAATAACAGTTCATTACGACGGAGGCAAAATGTTTCCATCGCTTTTGATGTGTATGCACCTGAGGGTATGAGTACACTACGTGCAGCAGCGATGAAAACTTTCAGGAAGCTTCAATGGTTCTGCGCAAATTTTTTACTACACCCTCATATGACTGATTGGTGTTTTCTATTGCGTCATTCAAAGTGACTTTTACTCAGTCGACCGTGATTGGGTGATTGCGCTATTGAAGAAATACGTCATCCCTGCTAGTTGATAACAATGACGATGGAGGCAAAATGTCTCCGTCGCCTTTGGTGTGAATGCAACCTAAGGTTGCAAAGAAACGTATCTTCGTGAATTAATTACATTGTAGGACAAAATCAGTAGGCTTTGCCAAGACCAGCCGGAGAACCGATGGGTCGTCATATGACATATTCCATCCCAAGACACGGAGGAAAAAAATGCAGTCGAACAAGTAAACAAAATAGCTCGTTCTAGTTTCTTTTCCGCTTGAAAAGACGGATAAAATCCCGTGATCACAGTGAGAAGCCTGGTTTATACATTCTAGGTAGCGTGACTTGGTAACAGAAGAGCCGTTTGGCTTGTGGTATTAATGGAAAAGCAGTTCCCTTTCAGTTGAAAGTCAAACTAAATCACACCATGTTTGTCAAAACCAAAAATTAGAGCTTTCAATTGAACGCAGTGGTGAAACAGTTAATTTTTTGAGCTCTTAATTTTTTACCAAGAAATTTACTAATTTTGTAACTACATTTCTAAAAGAGACTGCATTATTTAAAAAACTAAAAATCTGTTTTTAAGTCTAAAATGTTTATTTTTAACCGGTAACATAGCAAAAAATTGGGCTAAGATCGTCGCACATACCGCAACTCCACGATCCATTCTGAATTCTATGGGACCTGAGTAAAATATTCTTATTCATCAGAGAAAATTCGATGTAAAGAATAAAGTGAAGTGGTGTGGTTTTATTTTAAAGTTAGCGGATCTGGAGATGAATTAGAGAGTGACACCGAAGCTGACATGTTTTTATTTTGTAATTTTTAACTAGAATTTTCATTTCCGTTTTTCAAGAGGTTCGATATTGTAATCTGCACATTTTGAGATCCATAACAGAAATTAAAATGGTAAGCAAAAACTTTATTTATTTATTTTTCGCAGGAAAAAAAAAATCGATTTAACGAGGAAATTATTAGCGTTATATTTCATATAGTTGAAGTCAAGAATAATCATTTCACTATTCATGTAACAGCATAGCATGCATAAAATATTTTAAAACTTTTTTTTTCTCACAGAAATATGACTGAAAAAGAGGTTTTTGCATAAGATATAATAAGTGAAAAAAAAAAAAAATCATTTCTTTAGGCAACTGAGTTTTTTTTTTTTCGATGCATGTTACGTCTAAAGAAGCATTTTGACATTTAACTCTGGACCCTTACGAACTTGCAAATGCCTTCCAAAGTACTTGCCCAAAAGTTGAAAATTGTCTCTAGAGGCATTATTTGTTGATCTTTCTGACATGAAATTTTCGACAATAGGAAATGAATTGATTTCATCACTTGATATCGGTAATCAAAAATTATATTTTTACTGTACTCTTTAAGATAAACAATAGAGGCACTTGTTTTCAAGTTACGCGAGAACAGAAAGACGGCTGCTACTTCAGCAGAATTCGATTTTAAAATACATAAATACAAATGAATTTTTGGTTTTTTGGGTTTGTTTTCGCCAGGGCCACAGAAAAAAAAAGCTTTTGACTGTTGAAAAATTTTTGCGATTTTAAGCAATGTTTTCACTTGCTTGAGTGGCGACTTAAGTCTTCTGGTTTTGTAATTTAAAAAAATAATTTCCAGCATACGTTCAATTTCGGGAAGCATAATTTTTTTAATTCAGTCAATTTTTTGATTCTTTAGCTTAATGTGAAAACTTGTTATAACGTTCCAAAGTAAATGATCATATGAAGTATATGAATTAATAATTTAATGAATTAATAATTAAATGCACGTTTCAAAATTTTGGAATTTCATTTCGGATCGTACGGTATTATAAAATTTATTGATTAATGATCAATATGAAAGGGATTTTGACACATTGCAAACAGCAAATTTGGCATATTTCACTAACTATTGCACTGAAAAGATGAGCAGATCGTTCAATTTTAGATTTTATATATTTTTTAAACACTACCTAGAAATTCTTTCACCTTTAAACGAAGGTTGATTATGCCTTTGTGACAACTTCCAGAAGCAGTTCTTCAGATAGTTAACTATGTTTTTATTTCCTAACTGAAAAAGTTAATTCCTAGGGACTTTTCAAGATTAAAATATGACTAATAAAGCTACGGTTTCGTTTTAAGTTCCATTAAATGTTTAGACTGTGAGTTGAAGTGCAAAATTTTGCGAGAAATTGTTGAGCCCTACTTAATATAGATCAAATGTTTTTTTTTTTTTTTTAACTTTTCTGCGAAAGGTACGTCGGATATCAGCGGCATGAATACAACCGTAGTGGAACGATCTCAAATTAAGGAATATTTTTTTTTTCTTTAGAAAGAGAAAAAAAGGTTTCAATTGTAAGAAATCTTGCTCATATCTTTTTTTTTTTTTTTTGACAGTAAATGAATATATAGGTATAGTATAAATTGTTTTTGTAAATTCCAGTTGTCGGGTGTGACTAGAGAACGGGGGAGTCACTACGGGGGGGTGTGACTAGAGAACGGAACGTCACTAGAGAGTGACGGGGGTGGGGTAAAAGTTATTTAAAAAATTATTATACAAACAAAGTGCAAACGGATCTCAGAGGGGCATTATAAATAAAATAACGCGAGATACAAGCTCTCCCGTGTGAGACACGGGCATGTGCAAATTTGCCGGTAACTTTCCCCCGTGCCAGGCACGGGCAAATGCGTTAAGTCAGCGATTCTCAACCTGTGGGGCGCGCCCCCCTAGGGGGGCGCGAGAATATCAAACAGAAAATATTACTTTAAAAAATTGATTAACTGACTGAAAGGAAAGCACGCAACACATAGAAAACAAAATACATTTCGACATATTTAATAACTTATTAAAGTAAAACAAATTACTAAATTAAAACTTTCTCAATCAAAACATACTAACTTAAAAACAAATTTAATATTTACACTGTGCAACAAATTTGAACTTTTTTTTTTGTCCTTTAGATGAAGCTATGTGATTCTATATGAACAAAAGGTGCTTGATTCAAATATCCAAACCAAAATGGTCTATCACGTACCGTTTTTGCTGGAGACCCACTTCTCATATTTATACAATTTTGTTATGGAAGAACGTAACTGAGGCTTACTTATTGAAAACACTAAAATGATTCTTTTATCCGTTTCATATTGTGGGCATCTGTTGGTGTGCCATGACAACACATTAGCAATATTCAATTCGTATGCTTCCATTCCATCGACCGCTGAAACGCTTTTCAAACACAGAGGTATCCTGATGAAACCTTTTCCCATACTCATCATTAATTGCGTCAAGGTTTTGAGGAAAGAAGTCCATATGGGAGTCCAAAAGTGTAGTTTTAATGACATATGGTAACCTATAATGGAAAAGCACTTTATTATCTCACCAAGAAGATTTTCGTAGTTTTCAGCTTTCTCATTTCCAAGAAAACGGGAACACACCGATTTGAAGGCCAGCCAGGCTGATTTTTTGGCTTCTGACAGTTTGCTTTCATACTCTTCATCATGAAAGGACTTCCTTAAGTTGTGGGCCAATAAAAAAATCCTTTCATTTACTTTTACTTCACTTAAATTTTTGAATTTGTTCCTGAGATGCAAGAATCCACTCTTTCTCTGTCCGGAGCTTTTAAATATTTCGATAAAACGAATTAAATGTGCAATTGTGGAAAGAAGGCACATTGTAGATTTACAAATGGCTCATTTGATATGCTTTTGCCATTCACAATTTTGAAATTTCCTTTGTGTTTGCAGAATATGCTACAGGAATAAATAGGAAATAATACTTAGATGGAGGAGCACTGATAAACAAGCGCCATTCTGCTGAATTGTGATCATGTTCTAATGTTTGAAATAGTACATTGTGGGCCAATCCTGAGCAGCATACTTCTTCTTTCTCCGCAAAATCGTCCACAAAACGCCTTTGTCGTCTTGTAAAGGACTCAAAACTTCGAGAAAGTAGATAAAGCTTTTGTTGCCAAAAATATCGCTAAAGTAAACCAAGTTCATTAAAAAGGTCTCTAAAATGACAACGATCTCACTGCCAATGAGAAAGATATAATTTATATTAAATTAAGTCGATAAATTACGAAAATTTTTCATTTATCCAGAAAATACGCAAAAAGTGTGGGATTTTGGAAAAATGGTACGTGATGGACAAAAAATAATTGCAGACTCGTAATTTTCGGCCAAAAATACATAAGAAACTGACATTTTCATCCAAAGGAAATTTTTCATGTTGCACTGTGTTATTAGTGACTTCCTTGGGCCAGTCTTTCAAAGCAAAGTTTTTCAAAGGAAGGCTTAATGTTAGAAATAGTCACTCTCAGTTGTTTCTATATTTAGCTGAGAGCTATAGTTTGTCTTCAAAGAAGCCAAAGCAAAAAATCCAATTTCACAAAAGTAGGATGTTGAAAATGGTAATAGAATGCGAAATGCCCTTGTTTTTAAGTGCAGAAAAATAATAATCTACTAATGTCCAAAATTGAAATAGTGATTTATTACTAAATTAATTTTGCAGAATTACTCGTTTTTAATCTTGTTTAGGAAGTTAGTTAAAAATAATTCAAAAACAGAATCAATACTCAATATACAGTATTGTTGTATACATTTTATGGTTAGTGGGGGGCGCGATGAAAATTATGATAGAAAATCGGGGCGCGTATAATGAAAGGTTGTGAAACGCCGCGTTAAGTGGTTAAAACTGATGCGTTATACAGATCTACAGTCCGTCATCATTGTTAAACCATGTATTCATTGAAATATTTGCTTATCAGAAGAAATGATAAATTGCAATATTATTATAAAATTTTAGAAACCATCAAATTTACGAAATTCAGTTGAACTCGCTTAATACGAAATGCCGAAAATTCGCGAATTTGTTCGTAATAGCCGTTATTCGTAACAACCGTGAATAAGTAAAATTGATAAAAAAAGTATTAGAAATGCATATTTATATTTTAAAAATAATTACTACTATTTATAATAAAAAGTAAAATAAATAGTGAAAACAAATTTATTTTTTAGCTTACTTTCCCGTAAAAGTAAAAATAATAAGAATAAAGCATGAAAGAAGGCTTAATGTATCGTGAAAATATCGTTAAAAATAAAGAAAAGTAAAAAAAAAAGTGAAGTAATTAAATAAAGATTGAAAAATAAAAAATTTGAAAGTAGGGTTTCGAGATGGGGAAAATGTGTGTCGGGCGGTCTGTCGGTCTGTCTGTTCTGTCTGTCGGTCTGTCTGTCTGTCCCCCCCCCCCCCCTAATAACTTTTGAACGAATCGTCCGATCCGAAAAATTCTTTTTGCATTCGAAAGATCTCGGCGCGAAAATCTTATTTTCATATTTTACTTTTTGATTTGAACAATTTTTCGTTCAATTTTGAGCAGTTCAAAAAAAATTAACATTAGCGCCTATGGGCGAAAAAGAAGCAAATGATGTAAACTCTGGGTGCAAGATCCACGTTCCAATGAACAAGCTTACTGGAGGAACCTCTTGGCGTGAAATATTAATTTAAACAGTTTTTGTTCATTTTTGAACAGTTCAAAAAATTAACATAGCGCTTACGGGGAAATTTCAATACAATATAAATCCTGATCTAACGGACCAATTTGCTTGGAACAAACTTTATCGGAAAGCTCTTATACCGTAGAACATGAACAAATAGATAGTTCATCCCGAACTAACGAGACTATTTTCCTATGAAATGTTTTATCGGTATTTTTAAGTATATTTCTCAATGAATAAATGAAGGAGTGAAAGAATGAATAAATGACACAGTGAAAGAATGGATCAATGAATAAATGAATGAGGAAAAGAATGAATAAATGAGTGAATAAATACATGAATGAGTAAATGAATGAATAAATGACACAGTGAAAGAATGGATCAATGAATAAATGAATGAGGAAAAGAATGAATAAATGAGTGAATAAATACATGAATGAGTAAATGAATGAATAAACACATGAATGAGTAAACGAATGAATGAATAAATGAATGGCTGAATAAATGAAAGAATGAATGACTGAGTGAATGAATATGTATTATCCGTTGAAAAGGGTATATTCGAAAAAATTAAGAACTAAAGCTAAAGGAGAAAGATAGAGAAAGAGATAGCTAGATTATAAATTTGAATTTGGTGTATACAGGAAAGTAGGCTCGTATAGTTCTAGACGGAACTTCTTGTTCTAATATACACTTCTAAATCTTAATAGATTGAGAAGAAGTGAAATTACCTTTTTAAAATTTAACAATTTTGGCAAAAAACCTTAATGGTTAGTTGTCTTTTAGGTACATTAAATTTTATCATACACTTATCTCGGCGAAAGATGCCTAGTGCCATTTGTATATTGTCATTTTCTGGACTCTAAAACGAATTACAAAGGGAAATAACGTGCCTTCGATGTTCGAGAAAAGGGGCCTAAAATAGGAAGACGGAGGAGGCAATTGTTTTTTTTTTTTTTTTTTGTGCGAACCTGTATCATTGACACTTGCTGAAGAACCCTTTCGAAGACGAATGATGCGAATATAGAGGTTTGGATCAATGAGCAGAAAAACAACACGTGCATGAGCTTTATTCTCTACCCAAAAAGATTCAACGTATGATTCGAAATACGTATTTGGTGGTTTACAATGACTCAAAATAACCAAGAAAAATTTTCGTGAGTAGGTCAGAAATTTTGTTCGTCTTTTTGTATTTTAGCCTTCGTAATATGCGTGAGATATTTAGTATAATTAAATAGTAAACCAAACTTATTGAACAAAATGTTCGTATTAAGAAAGTTCAAATGTATTTGAAATATTTTTAAAATAGTTCTTATAAGTAGTTTATTTTTTGTTGGGTTATTATGCTATTTATTCCATTTTAAAATACATGCTAAGATATTTTAAGTGTAATGAAATGTAAGCATGAAATGCGTATTTTTATTAGATGTAAAAGGAACTTTTATATTTACTGTACTATACCGTAAGATAAAAGCAAGCTTCTGTACTATAAGTACAGAAAGGGCATTGTAATTCTTTATAGTACGCGACCTTTCACCTTAGCTAGCTTCCGTAGCAATTTATTAAGAAAGGCATAATTGAGATGTTTCTAAAAATGCATTAAAAAAGCTTATATAGTTTCGTGTTTATATATGTATAAAATTGACCGGAATTAAAATTGGGAATAATATTTTAGTTAAAAAGTGAGCTTTTAAAGTTTTGTGATGGAGCTCATATAACCAAATGTTAATCGATAGAACGTAAAAAAAAATCAAAAGATTTTGCATTTGTTTATAAATTGTAGTACCACCTCTTTCAATCAAAAACATGCCTTTCCTTCATGTTACAAAGTGGTTCTTATAGTTGATTTTGCGAAGCTTTTAACTTTTGCTGAATAAATTGAATAAATGCAGTACGATAAACTACAATCACGAAATTGTAATTTGCAGTTAGCAATGATTACTTCTATCTTGTTGCATAATCTGAGACACTAGACAGCACCGATAAAATGTTATTAAAACACATATTACCAAGGAATATTGTATATCCATGTTTCCAGATGACAAGGAGACTTGAAACACGTGTATGCAAAAATGTTTGTAGTTTTTGTTTCAATACGTTGGTTTTCTCATTTATATTTCTGATCAATTTTAAAGGTTTTGTTTCTTTGGTTGTAAATGGGACTGACGTTTGCATTTTTTTCTTTCCCTATGTTTCTATTTGGGTTTCCCTGTGACTGATGTTTAACGTCCGAAAACTCAAAAGTTCTCCGAAGTTTTTCGCATTGAAACTCCTCTTGCATGCATTCTATATTTTAGGAATTTGTGCTGTAATAACGTTAATTTTCTCATTTATAGTCTCCACGAAAAGGTAAACGATTTGATTTTTACTGGATATCATGCCGCCACTGACTTTCTCAAAATTAATCAGTCAATAATTAATTTAAAAAAAGTAATTCCTTTAGCAAAGCAGTGAAACGATTTCCTCTGATTAGGGACGTTAACTACAATTTAATCGGATTTGAGAGGTGTGAATTTCGAAAGTGTTGGACGCATACGCTCTAGTAAAAAGCATAGTTTCAAGAAAAAACGGCTCTTATTCAGTAGCGTCACAGAGGAGGGGGGGGGGGGTAGGGGGGGGACCCCCTTTTATTGAGTGACGCCCAAAATGTTAGAATTAAAAAAATACATATGGGACAATTATGCGATTTTACTAGTGCTATTTCAATGTATCATGACTGAAAATAAATGTAGTTTTATTGAAAGTAACACCAAATTAAAAAAATAAAATTTCTTGAGTACTTTTTGTTACTATTTTTTAAATTTTTGCGCTACTGAAAATAATATGAACTACAAAATTTATATAGCACAACGAAGTTTTTTTTTTGTGTGTGTGTGTGTGTGTGGTGGGGGGATGACACCACAAATTGCCGCCCTGGGTAACACCCATGCTAGGAACGCCACTGTCTTATTCATACTTTTCGAAAGTCTAGTCAGTTGATATACGAATGAAACTGGAGACAAGCGGAATAACTATCGTAAAAAGTTACGAGCTTTACCTAAACAACTGATTTGCATACAAATATGTTTTGAACGTCTTTAAGCTAAAATCATATTTAGCCATTATTGCCCCGAAAGAAATTTAGAGGATTATTAAATCTGAAATGTATATAATAATCGGTTTTTGTCCGGTCCTGTGAAATAGTGATTTGCTATAAACATATTTGGCAGGCAGACAAAAATGCTGTTTAAGCATGTGAAGTATAAAAGAAATGTTTATTATTCTTTTCTTTATTTAACTTTATGTAAAGGGCAACCGCCTTTGCATAACGCTTTTTTTTCTTCTGTTTACTGATTTGGACAGTACAATATCATTCTTTGCCTTTCTCATTTTTATGCCTTTTCCAGTGAGTCTAAATCGTTTTTATTGAAGTAACGTTGAAGAAAGTCCATTAAACTTGCCCCATAAAAGAGAAAGAATAATTCAGTTTTCTGAAGGGGAGCCATTAAGGGGCATGCAATGCTTAGTCTGGTTCTATGAATAGAGACAAATTTGAAAAATTTTGATTGAATAATTGACTATTTCAGAGCTTCGTTGGCGAAACTTCTGTTTTCGGAAGTGACTTATTGTCCGCCGAAGGCATTTAAAAGAAACTTGGGCAGTTCCTTAAAATGTCCTTTAATGTTCTTATTAAATTATTTCACTTCCTGAGAAACTATAATTTTTAAATAAATTCGTCAATAAACGGTGTGGTGTGAAATATACAAATGCATTGCCCTTATGATTCTATTCTGAACCTAATTCAATCCTACATTTACAGGCATCATTTTCAAAGCTTTTTCGCATACTCTGGATTCAAAAATCTCCCCAAATCCCATAATAGGGAATAAATAGGCATTTATTGAATTTTATTTCTCAGATTACTAACCGTATTATAGCTGGGTCCTCACTGAGTAAAGTCACATCGAGTGAGGTGCTTCTATAGTAGGAATGATTGATTTTAGAGAAATATAGCACATTTCCTTGTATTTTCCGTATATATCATAATGTTCCTTCCTTTATTTATTTATTTAATTGAATGTCACGAAACGACATTTTAATTATATTTTATTTTTAATTGAATGTCAACCTACTTATTATCCGCCAAATAAATATCCACAATCTAAAAATAAACATTCGGCTAACATCAGGGACCATCATTTTAACACGGATTAAATCAACTGGCGGTCATTATTTCGTAAAGCTCGACCTGTAAACTATGCAGCATGTTAACGATAATGATGGTTCCTTTGTGAATATCTTCTGTTCGAATGGTCTTGTTGAAATCAAATTTTGTATTAAGGCTAATTTAAGCATTCTTCCTTTCTATTCGTAAAATTAACAGATTCTAATCCGAATTCTGAAGTTACTGTTCATTTCAATAAGACTGCGGCTCATTATCAAAATATTTATTTTCAATAATTTAAAAGAAAACTTCAATCGACGCCGATAGACACTTTATTTGTTTTTGTTGCTGTTTCTTATCTCCCTGGCGTAGGAAAGCCTGCACCAGGTCCAGAAAATCATGTTGATCCGTGGCTAAGGGTGGTATGCAGCTTCACTTGAGCGAGGAACCACGAGGGGCTGAAGACTGACTAAACTTCATTTTATGTGGTCTCTTAAATTTTGAACCAGCTCCCAGATGAGAGACCGTCACCTGGGGTTGGTACCCCCAGATGTATCGTTTCACTTGGAGGACATTGGAGCCACGACGGATTTAACGTGCACCAGCTCCCTTTAGCATACACGGTCCCCAGCAACCAGCCGCGAGAGGTTGTCACCGTCGCAAACACTGAACTCAGTCAATATTGCTTAGATTCTACCGACTGGTCCACTGCGGGATGAGTCGGTAGAAGCGGATAATGGCTGAATAATTAAGAGCATTTCACCCTCCTCCCCCTCAGGGCTGTAGAAAAGTGCTTTATATCACTTGACGTGGATGCTCCAGCTCAGAACCTTATGAACTTTATTCTGCCATTAAGAAGCGTCGTCAATTTTTTTTCTTCAGTAAGTGAAATTCCGGCCACGAGAAGCTCGTGTGAAGTCGTCCATTTTTTTCATCCAAGTAAGGTTACTTACAAGTAAACGTTCTCTCCCAACAATTGGGAATCTGGACGTGGTATATGGGTCTTTCTCACAAACAGGCAAAACACATGTCTGTGCCATGTATCTGCTAAAAAAATGGAAGCAATAACCGATAAAAACATTTTTCTTACTTTGCTGTACTTGAGACCAACCTAGAAATGCAGTACAAAATGGTAAAATTCTTAATATTTTTTTAAAAATATGATGCTTAATTGCTCTAAAATCATCGTCCTGGCTTGTCACCAGAGCTAATGGTGCTTTTTCAAGATCTGGTGCAAATAAATAAGATTTTTTTTTAAAAATGAAACTTTATCAGATATAAATTAGAAAAGGTACTTTAGACAATGAACAATTATATGAAGACTAGCATTAATTTCTCATATTTAAAATAATTGTAAAACCTGTGTCACCAGGAAAATTGTTATTGTCCTGGCATATGCTATTTCATTCAATATTTCTCATATAGATAGCCATAATAGCTTTACTTTAGATACCCTCATCAAGAACTTTCAATTATTTAGTTAGATATGTGGATAGTAACTGCCAGTTTGCGCCATTTTCTTTTTTAGCAAAAAATAAAGTTGAGAGTGAGTTTGTTTATGGGGAGGGGGGGGGGGGGTCAGTTTCTTGGCACACCTAGAAAACCTCAGATGAGCACAAGAAATTTTCTTATTACATTGTACTAAATAGGCTTCTCTTCTTATGAAGAAATTTGAGGAATAGGTGCCAGCTCTTTGAAACAACCATTTCGGCAATATCCTGGCCGTCATGGTCCTGGCGTAAAAAAAGCAAGATGCAGACAATAAGGCAGGAAAATGATGCTTCATGTTTATTTAAAATATAGTTATATTAAAAATGAACTTAAGAGTTCGGAAACCTTACAATTATGTCAATAACTACTTGTTTTTGCTTTAGTTTGCAGTTTTGCTTCGTGATCATACCATTCTATAAACTATCAAATTGATTTGACTTAATCATTAACAGCATTTTAAATGCATTAAAATAGTTTTAAAAAATTCTGCTATAAAATATGGTCTCTCGTATCTGCAAAATGCACATCCAAATTCATGACTTCATAAATGTCATTTTTCTTGTATGAACATCAATTCCTTGGTACAGACATTTGGGAAACATTTTTTTTCTCTTCACAAAAGTTGCACATGAACATACTGCTGTTCCTTTTAAAAAATGTTCTGTCACAGAAATGTTGCTTGCTTTGTGAGAATGATCCATATATAATCTGAAACTACATCACCTGAATAGTATAAATGTGGAGTTCTAGCGCAGACGTCAAACGGTACAGAATGTATGAGGGTTTTTAGGTCAGAATGTAGTCTATATTGGAGGAAAATGCATTTGCCTCACATGAGCAATTACTTAATTCAATCATTTTCAAGCAATAATACTTAAGTTATTAGGCACCGGAAGACATTGTCCGGAATAAATTAAAGAAACATTCAAAATCGACAACAAAAGTTCTATTTCAGCCTGGAACTGAACATCTTGATGGAATTTAGTTCACACATTGAAGCGGGAAAATCCATGTTCCAGGCTCATCATTCAGTTATTATTCAGCTTTTTAAAATGCAAATCTGATCTAATTCTTGAACAGTTGGGCTGAGTATTTGGAGTATTGTGAATGGTTGAATCTTCAAATCTTGCTGTTATGACAGATTTGCTCCTGCCTCTGAAATCAGTCAGTAATGAACCTGATGAGTGCTTTATATGGCAAAAGAAGTGAACATCACTATGGTAGTACGTTTTTGGCCATTAGCGGCTTCTTCAAATTAAGCTTGCGTATCGAGTTGAAATAAAACCTTTTCTTTCATGACGCTCTTCATGTTCAACTCTTTCCATAATGCGTTTTGGTGTCTAGTAACTTAAATGAGCTTGCTTGAAAAGACAATTTAATAGAAATTGCTCATATATGGCTAATATATTTTCCTCCAATATAGACTACAGTTTTACCTAAAATCCCTCATAACTTCTGTACCGTTTGACGTCTGCCGCTATAATTTCACATTTATTCTATTCAGGTGGTGTAGTTTCAGACCATATATATCATGTTCAGATCCCAGATGGTTAGGAGAAAACTTGCTTGTTAGAAAGACGATGCTTTCCATGCCGTTTCCAGAATAAGATTTTCAATTGAAGTAAGTCACTGCTTTGTCTTTAACAGCAGCAGACTCCAGAAATTAAGACTGAAAGTGTGATGCCTGAAGTTAGCAGTTCTAACATGGATCAGGGAGCTTCTTCGATGCTCGACAATCCGAATGGAACCGCGTCAACTGCAAGCCTAGTTAGCAACCCAAGCATTCACATACGCCATTTGTACGTATATAACTTCAGTCCAGAACCGAGTCCGCTTCAGAAGTCGGCCTTCCAGTTTCGCTCTCCAGCTGCGAGCAGCGGACCATTTTGCCGGATCTGCCACGAGGGCGATGCCAAGGAGGACTTGATTTCACCTTGCAGATGTACTGGTATGTCTTTTATAGTCTCTTTATTTTCAAGGATACAATAAGGAGACACTAACACTAGTAAGGTACTTAATCGTTATCAGCAACAAAATTGTGATTTCCATGCTTATAAATTTTATAACATTACAGGGTGGTAAATGACTTCGTTCTGTAGAGAGTGTTGCACAAGAGATTGATTGCAAGCAAAACGTTCCGGTAAAAAATCAGCATTTGAAATCCTTTTCATTGAGATTGTGGAATCTACAAATGCACAAATTTTATGTTGGTCGATGCATCGGGTATACTATAAGCAGAGTCCGACAAAAATGCGAAAATCTTAATAGCCAGGGAAATTTTTTTGAAGCCAGCTATAATATTTTCATTTGTGCAAAACATATCACATTCTAAGTGCTGCTTATTTATATCACCAAACATCGCATTGAAAAGCATTGCAGATAGATAAGTAAAACAAGTTTAAGGGTTAATTACGGGTGAAATCTACTTATTTTCTACTTAGAGTTATTATAGTGCCGTAAGTAATTTTTTTAACATTTAATTCTCAAATTCTGCTGTGAAATACTTTATTTTCTACTTAGTTATTATTTTTTCATTTATTTGTCAAGTTTCTGTAGTGAAATACTCGATTTTCAATATAAAGTTATTATTTTGAAAAGTTGAGAAGAAACGAAATCCAGCTGCGATTTCAGGAAAAAAGAAAAAATCCAAAAAGTGCGTTATTTAGTAAAAAGAATGAAGTTCGGAAATAAGTTTAACTTTTTGTGATGTTTAATGGGAAAAAAAACCACTAGTTTTTGATCGTTATTTTAAAAATAAAAAGAAAGTTCGGAGAAAAAAAGTACCACTTTGGCGATGTTTGCATCGGAAATGTAACCCCAGTGTTTGGCGCCGGTAAAAAATCCAAAATGGCGTCAACGCCCAGTTATACGTAAGTTTCCCGAATTTGTTTGCGCGCTTCTTTTCATTTTGATTTATTCTCGCTCAAAATGCGTAGGAGAAAAAAATATTCCTACATTTTCCAAACACGAGGCCTACGGAAAAATCCACAGCCAGCGAGCAAATACGAGGTTGGTTACGTTTTACGCGCAGAAATCTATGTGCACTTTACGTATCTTCCTTGCATATCTTACGTCTTGATGGTGTGTAGATGATCGCATGATCCTATACAGCCAATATTGTTTGAGGTAGGGGAGAAGGAAACTTAAATGAGCGATTATCGGCGATGCAGCTTGGCGATTGAATGTGAACAATGCTAAATGCTGAAGGGGGAAAAAAACAAACAGCTGCTTCGTGTCTGCGCAATGGAATCTTTTCCCCACCTGAAAACTAGTCGCCAAGGCAATTTTTTTAGTCGCGAAAACGAGAACTAAAACAGAAACGGCACATTCCTTATACCAGCAGTTGAACATGAATGGATTCTTTCTGGTACTCCGCTAGTGAGTTCTTTTTTTTTTTTTCTTTTATGGTAGAGCTGTAAGTCACACATAGCTCAATTTCTGCTTTCTATAGAAGCTTGTCTAAGCAACTTGAAAGTTCACAAGCTCATCTCGTAGAATAGCATGCATTCTGCTGCTGAAGTTTTTAGTGTAATTGTACGAAATTCGTTTATTTATACAGCACAATTTTTTAAATTCATTTATCTCTCTCCTTATGGTGTGAAAAATGGGGATTAATTAAAATGATTGTGTGTATTGGTTCTTCTCAAGTGATTAAACTCATTAAAAATTGATTTTGAAAAAACATAAGTACATTGCAGTTGCGTTGTGTAATATATCTGTATTAGAGCATTCCTACCATACTAGTACTTATATATTATAAGCTAGAATGGCAGATGACACTTAGAACTAATTAAAAATGATGAACAATTCAATAATTCAAAAGTCATCTTAATTGAACTGAACATTATTTATTAACATTTCAACACGTAACAAAACAAGTAATAAAAATGGAGATGTCTGGATTATTAAATATTTTCACCAAAATACGTTAGGCGTCTCATTTTTGAATTATTTACCTCACAAGATCAATTAGAATCTCTCAATAAAAATATAGTTACATAAATGACCATCAGCAGAATTAATTCAATTAACAATAAATTGATACAACCTGCTTTTTACAGCTCAGAGGGATTTGTAGACTCGTGATTTATCAATTGATGGAATATGTAGTACAGTTACTCAACAGTTTAATTTTTTTTAAAGTTCTTTCGAGATTTATACAGTTCAAGCGAGTAAACTTGAAGCGCTTTCAATCGGATAGTTACAGACAAGAAAGTTCTACTATAGCCTTGATGAATAACGGTTGATTCATCTTTTTATTTTTTTTAGATGACGTTTCGCGAGAAGGTACAATACGTTGCATAACAGTCTGCAAGCAGAGGCGAAGCTAATGTTTTCAGCGCCCGGGGACAACTGAAGATTTTGCGCCCCCCCCCCCTTGCTCCTGGGGGCCTAGGGGCGCCCCTAAATGGAAACAGCTCCCTGCCCTACGAAAACTTTTATGTTTCCTAAATGATAAATAGCTCTGAAAAGCAACCCTTGTAACTTTCATTTTTATTAGCGACCATTCACTTCTAAGGAAAAAATGGGACACTTTGGCTTCGCAAAATTATTTGTCTGATTTCCCACGCACTCCTGTGCTACATCGGTCATTCCCTACATGGTTTGCGGAGTTCCCACTTTTTTGTCGAACATATTCACACCTCTTCAGTTCAAATCATTTTCTTTTCGCATTTGAAAAAAAAAGTAAATTAACATTAAGTTGGCGCCCCTTGACGCTGCGCCCGGGGACAGCTGTCCCTCCTTGCCCCCCCCCCCCCCTAACTACGCCTCTGTCTGCAAGTAACTCTAGAGATGAATATCGTATGACGACGCAGCATATATTAGGTGAAAAGCAACTTGTAAAATTCTGGAATAATGTATTATAAAAATTCGGCTTGATTTAGCGGTTCATCGCCTCGCCATTTCCTGGCACTTCATCAATGAGCTTCGAAACTTATATACAGTTCACTGACGAGTACTTCAACACAAGATGTCGTGAAGGAAGATTCAGAATCAGATTTTATAACTCACCAGAAGATGGTAATACATTATCTTTTTTCATGCCAATGTATAAAAGCAGCTTATGAAGAATAAATATTAAAACCGTTGCTCACCCGACGCGAAAAGCAGAAACTGCTCCGCGCGGGTACGCATCCGCTTTCTCCCAAGTTTTCAGCCGTGCGAAAGGGGAAAATTACTCCGCGACGTTAAACAGATTCTGTCTTTAATTTGAAATAATTTAAATTTGTTAAGTCGAAATATGACGGGACCGAATCAAAAATATTAAGTAATTAAAAGGTTAACACGGCCTAAAATAACTAATTGGAAAAATGAATTTGGAATACTGTTTCTCGAAAAAAAAAAATGTTATAAAAAGTTTGGTCGCGTAGGAAATTAAAAAAGCGGAGAAGTGGTGGTTACAGCTCGCGATTAGTAGGGAAAAATATCAAGGCTTGCCTCGACGGTTTAAGAAAATAACTAAGGTGCTTGGTTAAACCCTTTAACGGGTCGGATAATTTTCAAGAAAACGGTCATAAAAGTGCCTATTTTTTTTTTTTATACCTGAAAATTATATAAAAATATGTGTATGAACAATATATATATTCATTTTTAATTTTTGATTTGTTTTTAGCTTGAAATTTTAAACATTCTAGCCCGGAAATATCACGGGAGCGAGAAATAGAAAGCGAAACCTCTGCCCGTCATTTTCACGGGAGCGAGAGGGAACGGGTTAAACGGAATGTAACAAGTATCTTGTTACACTCCTTACCCACAATATTTTTTGGTTACATTTTATGTACACTTCCCACGCAGGTATCTCAAAAAGTGATGAATTTCAGGACACTACTTGAGACTTGCATTTATCTGCTTCAAAAGAACAATAATTTAAATTATCTACAAGTTCATATTTGTTCTAGGATCGCTTGGTCTTGTTCATTTAACTTGTATGGAAAGGTGGCTGAGTACAAGATGCAATACTAGCGACAAATGTGAAATTTGCCACTATAACTTTGCTACCATTCGCTCACCGAAGTCCCTCTTTGAAGTAAGTATTGACTTTAATTTATTCGAATGATCAAGATATTATCTCTTTTTATTCATTCAATAAACTTTTTATAGCAGATCACCGCTACAGTTAACTGTATAAAAAATTGAACAGTCGGTTTCATAATGAATATTTATCATAAAAACCAAGGATTGGCTTTTTTTTCGGGAACCGTACTCTGTAAACATCAGGTGACCTTAAAGTTCATTTTACAAATTTTAGATGAAAGTTATACGCCCAAGCAAACATTTAAACCTCAAATTATTAATGATTGAATAACTGATGATACAAATAAAGTAATATGTAATATCTATTATGCCATAACTTTTTATAGCAGATTGCTTCTGCACTGAACTGTAAAACGTTCAAAAATTGAACAGTCACTTTCATATTGAATGTTGATCATAAAAACCAATGATTTACTTTTTTTTCGGGAACCGTACTCTGCAAACGTCAGGTGAGCTTGAGTTCATTTTCTAAATTTTAGGTGAAAGTTATACGCCCGAACAAGCAATTATACCTCAATTATTAATGATTAAATAACTGATGATAAAAATAAAGTAATATGTAATATTTATTACGTTAAGTTTTCTTGAAAAGAGTTTCGTCAGCAGTTACGACATTCTACTCTCAACATTAATAAGAGAAAGCCAAAAGATATAAAAAATAAAAGAAAAAGTTACGTCCAAAAAGATGAAATTTCAGCTTCCCCCTCCACACACACAGATTCCCGAAACATAAACATAGAAATTCTTCGTTGTAGAATAACACTTTTGAACACATCATCGAATAGTCGGAGATAAATAATCCGATTGCTTTTCAAAAATCTCAAAAGAATAAATCTCGTAATAAAATTTGAATTTTTTTTGTTAAAATAATTTGCTTCACAAGCTTATACTTCAAAAAAAAAAAAAAAAAAAAAGGATTTCACTTATTGCACAGGATTATCCGCTATGAAATTATCGTCGGTAAATTGTTTTTTCAGCTTTTAAGCTTATAAAAGTTCAGTGACGTCTCGCAAATAAAATTATTCTGTTCTTCCTAATTCACTGCAATAAGATTCGGAAATATTCATTGAATGACTGCGACAGTTTATCAATTTGTGCATTTGTCTCTTTTTCTGAGATTTTCTCTACAGTCACTTGCGAGTATAAATTAAGAAGGAAATTTTGCATTTTAATAATTCTATGTAAATTTCGAAATGTTAATGAAAATAGAATTCGGATCTGGTTCCTTAGTTTTTCCATATTACTGTTACACTGTTAGAAATTTCATCATGAAATTTCAAAAGTTAATATAAGTTAAATAGCCAGCAGCAGTCTGTCCATCTAATTCACCGTTAAATTTACGGTTTGGAACATTTTTCTATCTTTACGGGACCAAAACCATTTCTAATCATCTTTGTTAAAAAGCCGTCAATACAAAAGTTTACGGTATAACTTTACGGTTTTTGAACCATTTCGAGGAATAGAATCTTCAAGGCATAGAAACCATAAACGAAGCGTGCGGGAATCGAACTCCGGGTGTATGGCGTACCAGCCTTGCGCTCTAACCATTCGGCCATCTACACCACTCAAAGCGGCCGTTTATTTTTCAAAAAAATTTCTTTTCCAACAAGCAAACTGCCTTAAAATTGAGATTTCAGTTTTTGATTGGAGCCAAAGTCATTTTTGGTCTAAATTTACTGTATATTGACGAAAATCATTTTATTTGCAGCAAAAATTAAAATACAAACAAGCTTCTGCAGCTCAAATTATGGGTTCGCTCATTCGGAAACAGTTTGGGAATCCGCTGTCTCCAATTTCTGACTTACGTGTGTATGTGTTTCTATTTAGTAACCACTGCTTAAGCCACTTTTTTCTTCTTTTTTATATACGCATGCAGATTTGAACTCGTAAATCTTTATTCATATTTTAACAACAACGTTCGACGGTAAGGTTCTACAACCAAGATGGAAGCCCGATTTTTATTGATTAAGAGACCTAGTGGCGGTGGCGCTTGTAAATTACGGTTAGTTAAACGTTCTTTAGGAGAAACAGAGAATAAACGATTTTTTTCACAATCAGCGGTTTGAGTACCATCTTTTTAATGGTTATTCTACTGTTGTAATTAAATATGGTAAAATACCAATCAAATAAATGGTTATATTACTGTTTTTTACGGAAATTTTTAACAGTGTACACTGCTGTATTACGTTATATCAAAGGTTATAACGAAGACTTTAATATGTATAAATGGACAAAGACAAAGCAGTGAAGTACCATTCTCTCCTCTGTTTGTCAACCGATTTTCGCAACTTTTTTTTTATTTAGTAGCTATTGATGAGCTTTAGTGTTATGGATAAAAAAATCTTGGAAATAGCAATAATTTTTTCCCCTCCTACTTTCAAGGTAAAGTCGAAGCGTTTTTAGAAAAGTAGGTTTTATTCGTCATGCGTGTCCTTACATCCACAAAAGAAATATATCTCCTGAAAATAACGGGAAAAGTACTGCAGCAGAGTTGCCGGAAACATTCCGTTTCTGATAATATTTTCCCGTGACTTGACAGAACATTTCTTTTTTTCTCCGTTGATGCTTTTAAATACAAGGTGAAACGGGTATCGTAAAATGGGAAAGTTCCGTTCTCGAACTTTCAGGAACGGGATATTTCCGTTTTTGGAAGGAAAAACCATGTTTTGAAGCACTACGGAAATTTTCTGTTCAAATCAGTCAAAAAACAATCCGAATATTGAGGTTTTTTTTAAACAATGTCTACAATCTACAATACTTGCACAATGCTCAATACTTTTTTTATTTATAAATCAAAGAAGAAGAATTGTCGAAAACAAAATAAAAGAGGAAATGTAACCTGTTAAAATGAGTTTCAAAATAATACTGATCTTTAGGTGTTAATTAATCAATTTTCAATATACATATAGAGATAAGTCAGATATATTGTGTGTCTAGTGAATGTTAAATGAAATAACATGCAATTTGAAGCTAGCAATGTCTAATACAACAAAGTGAGATAAGTGCGGTGACGCGTTATTTTGCTTTGAATCAACGTTTTGAGAATTTGTTGATTTCACTGTTAGAAATTTCATCGTGAAATTACGGTTAAATGACCGGCAGCAGTCTGTCCATCTAATTCACCGTTAAATTTACGGTTTAGAAAATTTTTCTATCTTCGTGGGATCTAACCATTTCCAATCAACTTGGTTAAAAAGCCGTAAATACAAAAGTTTACGGTTTTATAACCATTTAAAAATGGTTTCAAAACAAAATTTTTACAGTTTTTGAACCATTTCGAGGCGTGGAAACCACAAACGAAGCTTGTAGGAATCGATCCCGGGTCTACAGGAACACCAACCTTGCTCGCTAGCCCTTCGGCCATCTAAACCACGGGAAGCGGACGTTTATTTATCAATAAATCTTCCTTTTCAACAAGAAAACTGCATTAAAATTGAGAGTTCAGTTCTTGATTGGATCTAAAGCCATCTTTGGTCTAAATTTACTGTATATTGACGAAAATCATTTTATTTGCTGCAAAAATATAAAATACAAACAAGCTTCAGCAGCTCAAATTACGGGTTCGCTTATTCGTAAATAGTGCGGGAATCCGATGTCTCCACTTTTTGATTTCCGTGTGTATGTGTTTCTATCTAGTAATCACTGCTTAAACCACTTTTTTTTCTTCTTTTTAGCCTACTTTCCCGTAAAAGTAAAAAAAAATAATAATAAAGCATGAAAGAAGGCTTAATGTATCGTGAAAATATCGTTAGAAATCAAGAAAAGTCAAAAATAAATTAAGTAATTAAATAAAGATTGAAAAATAAAAATTTGAAAGTAGGGTTTTGAGATGGGGAAAAAGTGTGTCTGTCGGTCTGTCGGTCTGTCCCCCCCTAATAACTTTTGAACGAACTGTCCGATTCGAAAAATTCTTTTTGTATTCGAAAGATCTCGGTGAGGAAATCTAATTTCCATACTTTATTTTTTGATTTGAACAATTTTTTGTTCAATTTTGAACAGTTCAAAAAATTTTAACATTAGCGCTTATGGGCGAAAATGAAGCAAATTATGTAAACTCTAGGTACAAGATCCAAGTTCCAATGAACAAGCTCACTGGAAGAAGTTCTTGGCTTGAAATATTGATTTGAACAATTTTTTGTTCAATTTTGAACAGTTCAAAAAATTTTAACATTAGCGCCTATGGGCGAAAATGAAGCAAATTATGTAAACTCTGGGTACAAGATCCAAGTTCCAATGAACAAGCTCACTGGAAGAAGTTCTTGGCGTGAAATATTGATTTGAACAATTTTTTGTTCAATTTTGAACAGTTCAAAAAATTTTAACATTAGCGCCTATGGGCGAAAATGAAGCAAATTATGTAAACTCTGGGTACAAGATCCAAGTTCCAATGAACAAGCTCACTGGAAGAAGTTCTTGGCGTGAAATATTGATTTGAACAATTTTTGTTCAATTTTGAACAGTTCAAAAAAAAAATAACATAGTGCCTACGGGGAAATTTCAATCCTATATAAATCCTGATCTAACGGGCCGATTTGCTTAAAACAAACTTTATGGGAAAGCTCTTATGACGTAGAACATGTACAGATAAAAAGTTCATCCAGAACTAACGAGCCTATTTTCTTATGAAATTTTTTGATCGGGATTTTCAAGAATATTTTTGAATTAATGAAAGATTAAATGAATAAGCAAAATAATGAATGAATAAATGAGTGAATAAATACATGAATGACTGAATAAATGAATGATTGAACGAATCTGTATTAACCGTTGAAAAAGGCATATTTGAAGCAATTAAGAACTAAAGCTAAACGAGAAAGAGAGAGAGATAGCTAGATTATAAATTTGAAGCTGGTGTATACGGGAAAGTAGGCTCGTATAGTTCTAGACGGAACTTCTTGTTTTATATACACATGCAGATTTGAACTGATAAATCTTTATTCATATTAAACAGCAACAACGTACAGTAACAACAAACAGTAACAACAACGTACGACTGGTAAGCTTTCCAAGATGGACGATTGAGCGCTTGAAAATTACGGTTAGTTAAACGTTCTTAGGATAAACAGAGAATAAAAGATTTTTTTCGCAATCAGCTGTTTGAGTACCATCTTTTTAATGGTTATTCAACTGTTGTAATTAAATTTGGTAAAATACAATCACATGAATGGTTATTTTGTTATTTTCTTGCGGAAATTTTTAACAGTGTTGCATTAGCGTTTGAACTCTGTTAAATTGAAAGTGAGTACAGAGGTATACAGAGGTATTTCTAACATTGATACAGAGGTATTTCTAAGTTATTGTGTAACAATAGGGTGGCATGAAAATTTTTATTTTCTTTACTGCCGAAAGAGTACAGAAAGATAAAATTTATGTGTAATATGTATTACAAATGCATTAAAATAAATAACTCAGTGGTCAACCGGTCGCATCGAGGAGAGATATCGCTAATTGAAATATTCAAAAAGATAAAAACACTTTTGTCAATCAGAAAAATAAAATGTCTAAAAGATGTTAAACGTTCGAACTTGAAAAATTTAATGAAACTTAAACGAACTTGAAAAATTTAATGAAAGGAACTTGAAAATTTAATGAAACTTAAACGAACTTGAAAAATTTAATGAAATGAACTTGAAAATTTAATGAAACTTAAACGAACTTGAATAATTTAATGAAACTTAAACAAACTTGAAATATTTAATGAAATTTATACGAACTTGAAAATTTAATAAAACTTAAACGAACTTGAAAAATTTAATGAAACTTAGAATTTGAGCATTTAATGAAACTTAAACGAACTTGAAAATTTAATGAAACTTAAACAAACCTAAAAACTTAATAAAGCTTAAACGAACTTAAAAATTTATTGAATTACGGTCGAATTTCGACCGCTGCGCCGGGCGAACTCTAGTATAAGGTAAAACGTCTCGATCGTATTGTATGTGGAAGAGATTTAAGTGGAAAACTCTACCTGTATTAACGCTAAAATGGTTGCTAAAAATGTAATTTATTGAAAATGTTTATTTATGAACATCAGAATTCATTTTGAATTGTACAGGACCACAAATTTTCTAATTAGTTTACCTTAAGTTACTGACAGAAGTTATAAACTACAAAAATAGACGTTCAGTTTTGCATAAAATAAATATTAAATACATTTTGCTTTTAAATTATTTCGCTAAAGATTATAAGATTCTTAATGTGATACGCTTCGAGTTTTCTTATTTTTAATTTTCTGTTTCGATTTCGTAAAAATTATTTTGTGCATTTCAAACGCCTGCAGTAACTTTACCGCTGTTTTGATAAGTAATTTTTGCAGTAATTTATTAGATTGAATTAGTTAGACAAAAAAAAAATGTTTCTTATAGATTTCGTGAAATTTACTTGAACACCGCCTGTATGATATCGAAAAGAAATTATTTTGCGAAGTTGGCCTAAGTTAGGTAAATTTGTAATGAGTTCATGATTTCTCCCTCCCTGAATTTCCCCGAGTTGCCCCAATCTTTTATTTACTGACAGGACCGTCAAATCCTCTCAGTTCCTTCGTTTTTTTTTTTTTTTTTTTTAATGCTTTTAAATCTGTAGGAACTTTGAAGTTCATTTAATTGTTGAATGACAGCACAAAGTGATTTACCTTTGGAAGCTTACTGCAGACCCAGAAATGAGACGATACAAAAAAAAGATGAATGTAAACTTTATGAAAATAAAATTAAAATAAGTAAATAAAGAGCTAAATTTAATTTGTAAAAAATATTTATAATTTAATGGGGCTGACTTTGGTACATGTAGTTGCTAAAAATGTAATTTATTGAAAATGTTCATTTATGTACTTATTACACAATTTATGGTCTTGTACATAAGTTTACCTTAAGCTACTGACAGAAGTTATAAACTAAAAAAAAAAAAAAAAAAAAAAGACGTTCAGTTTTGCATAAAATAAATATGAAATACATTTTGCTTTTTAGTTATTTCGCTACACATTGTAAGACGATAGGCTGTAATTTGATGCACAAAGCATGATTTGACTTCATTGATGCACAAACTGAATTCTGCAAAATTTTCTAGTTGAAAAATGTCTAAAGTAATTATCTATTTCTAATCGTCTGAAGGAATGTTTTCGGAGTCAACTAGAGGTAAGATTCATTCTAACCTTTTCCAGTGGCTTCGTAGCGACGAGCAGCAACATCGCCAGTGTGTGGTCGGAGATGTCACGTGCTTCGTTCTTTTGACTGTGTTGGCCTCTGTCGGTAGTTTCTTGTGTGTGGAGGGCGCAAAGCGACAGATCATCTACGGCAACAGCTTGGAAGCTGGATGCCTCATGGCTTTGGCTACTTTCTTCATTACCATTTACTGCATCTGGAATGGGTTCACTTTCAGGTCAGTGCATATAAAATATGACACAATTTCGATTTGTTTTCCTAATGTATATGTATATTTTTCTGTTCAGTTCCGATAAGATATGAGCTGTGACTTTGAAACAGTTTTTTATTTACATTTTTTATTTTCTTTGGGAGACTTCCCAACAAAACGACGCACCAATAGCAAATCACCCTCGGGTAAAATAGTTATTTAACTACTAAAGTGCAATGTTAAAGCAATTACAGAAGCAAATCGGTTATACTGCTCGACAAGTTTTATAATACTGCAATAATTTTGACGTGTGTGAGTCACGCATGCAATTTTAGCCATAAGAAAACCTGGGATGCGACTTAATAGAATCGAAAATGATTGCTAGTAGTTTTGCTGGGGGACACAGTTAAATTTCTGTTGATACTTTTTCCCGATTTCATGACAAGAAGGAGTTCAAGTGGATATGTGAAAGACCCTCCTCCATCCTTTGTCCCGGAAGCGGTTACATTGTTTTTAGCTATTTTTTAATATTAAAAAAATTTAAAAATTACAATGTGTTTTAAAAAGTTTCTTCGTGATGCTTTCCTGTTATAAGAACGATTCTGAAAGAGATAAAAAATTCCTTCAATGCCCTTAACAGGCATTGAAGAATAAGATACCGTATCTAACATTGTAGCATAACCAAACCAGAGTTAAATAAAAAGATAAAAGTATAGCAAGTAATATCGAGCAATAGTAAATCGATCTTTTGAACTACAGGAAAATATTTCTCATAGAAAATCGGTAAAACCTGTTCGTAAATTCATAACTTTTTTTTCTTGTACCATGTACTGTATAACAAAAATTGCTGATTCTATTATTGCTTTCAAACTAGAAGCTTACCTATTACGATAAAACCTGTTCTTTAATTCATAACTTTTTTTCTTGTACCATGTACTGTATAATAAAAATTGCTGATTCTATTATTGCTTTCAAACTAGAAGCGTACCTATTACGATAAAACCTGTTCTTTAATTCATAACTTTTTTTTCTTGTACCATGTACTGTATAACAAAAATTGATTCTATTATTGCTTTCAAACTAGAAGCTCTTGTGAGAAATACACATTCCATCAGGTTGGCATATTCAAATTTTTTTTATTAATAGCCAATCGTTCTCTCTGTATAGATTGAATAAAGAATAGTGAATGATTGCGAGAAAATGAGATCGATTAATATTAAGATTCATTCCTAGGTATCACATGCGAAATTTTTACAAATGGCGGTCACAGAATCAAAATGTGAAGATAATAAGAGTCCAAAAGCTCTCAACTACAAATGATCAAGGTTCTTCAGACAGCGTCACCATTCCAGTGTTTGACCCTTAAAATACCATCTAAACTTCCACTCATGTTTCAGTTGGCCCCCAGTACTTTAATCTTCAGCGCTGCCTTTCTGGAGGAATAATGTTTTGATTCCATGGCATTGGTCAAGCGTCTTGATCGAGAATCTGCTAACCACAGAGCGGATACTAATTTTCTTCGTTCAAGCCACAGTCAAAGGCTACTAAGCAAAGGCTACTAAGCATGAAGAAACGGCCTAAAAACTGTTGATTTTACTTGCTTCGAGCATTTTGAGAACCGAAAGATCTGCAAAGAAGAAATAAACTTGAGGTTGTCATTGATTTGCCTTGATTCCTTTAAAATTTCAAAAGTGTTCTTCGCCATCCCCAAACAAATTGTTCGCTGTTGATGTTAGTTTTTTTTTCTGCCGTTTCGTGTGCGACGTTTTAGATTCTACAAAAAAAGTGATGTGATATTTAAAACATGTTTTTTGAATGTTTGAAGTGTTAATATTTGTTTTTTCTAATAAACGTTCTTTGTTTTACCAGTTTTGTCAGTTGTTTGCTTTTGTTCTTACGCTTTCCTGAGATGTCATCATGGAATCAAAATGAGAAGTTGCAACCAGCGCATTATAACAAGAATCGATGCGTGCAGTTAAATTGTTGACTCGGTGACGTATGCAACATAGTAGAGATAAATGTTTGAAGATATTTAATACGACATGGGATATGTGCTTTTGCTTCAGCCAAATAGTTTAAATCTAGATTTCTTTTTATGAAATTTTCTTAGCGAATCGAAGCTTTAGTCAGTCTAGTGGGTGCTGCCGAGTCTACAAAGTTTTAAAGGTACATTCCCACCAATCGCACTAGCGACGTACGACAGAGACGAACATTTTTAGTACATGTTATTGTTTCGATATATTTTAGTAACCACGCTCTCTGTTCGCTGGTTGGCAGCTCTTATTGCGTCATTGAAAAGGACTTTCCCCCAGCCGACCGCGTTTTGTTGATTGTGCTATCAAAGGCATACGTCATCTCTGTTATACCATAGCGACAGTCTATTACTACGCAGGCAAAATGTTATCGCACTTCGTGTGAATGTATACTTACTGTTATTCGAGTCTGTGTGGCCCTTGTTTATTTTTGATCTCGATCAAATACTAAACGATACAAAACTTTATTTTAAATAATTCTTATGTATTACGAATCCATAAATATAGAACATTGAGTTCCAACATAGGATAAAAGGTTTACATCAATTTGATGAATGTTACCGGCTAGAAGGCGTTTGTTATATATTTTGAATTCGTTCCAGTTTCTTTCTTTAGGAGCGAAATTTTCTTCTAAGTAACACTGAAGTCGCTTTTACAAAACTATTCTAAGACCATATAATATATTCATTGAAAAATAGATTGGGAAATAAGTAGAATAAAAAGCTGCGGATATTTAATGTGTAATAGCAATATCAAGTATTCAGTTGTGTGTGTGAAACGATTAATAATGCAGCAGCATTTGACTTATATAAAGTATTAAAATTTCTACGCTTATTATATGGAATAAATGACGCTATTCATTACGAAACGAAAAAATGGGATTATTTACGTCAGTCTACATATGTTATTTGAAAACTGCATTTGAAACATATTTTTAAATATTATGTATGTTGCTTTTTCCACTACACTGCAAAAAAATTCAGGAAATTTTCAAGGTAAAAGTACCTGCATATATGTAGCTAGTACTCATTGCTGTAAAAATTATTTTTACTTACGATAGAAAAAGAAAGTTTACCATAAATTACACAATAAAATTTCCTCGGTAAATTTAAATTCAATAAATATAAATGATCAATACATTTATTCTGTTCATGTAAAATCTCAGAAGTGCATGCTACAAATTTGGATAAGAATAGTTTTGATATGTGCTTTTAATTTTCAGACAGGGGGACCAGTATTTATTCCAAAAACTAGAAAATTGAATTTTAATATCTTAAATTGAAATTTTCCATTATCTTGCTCACTACCAGTTACAGTTTTGTTTATATTTTCAATAGTTTAAACTAACTGCTTTTTGAAACCGACGATAGCAAAAAAAGGTATTTTAGAAGGATCGTCTGCTACTTAAATAACGAGATTTACGAGTAAAAACGGGATTTGTAAACAAAAATAATCTGGCAACGAAGAAAATATGTGAATAGTGTTCTATAGTATATCTAGAGCTTGTTGATTATGTTTGTTTTCTTTCGTGCTTCTTCTAAGCACAGCATCATAAAACAGAGGCTCATCTCTCAAGCTGTTTCGTAGTGCCACCTTCACTAGCGCACCATGGGTAAAAACATGAAATAAATTACAACAGTTCGCATTATAAATTTAAGTCATGTGTGCTCTACGACGATACGACGATATTATCTCTTTTTAGGAAATGAAAATGGATTAAATAATTTCTTTAGAATTAGTTCGCTTATCTTCAGCTTTGCTAAAGCTTTGTGTAGTCCTTTCAGATTTTTTTTTTTTTTTTTGCACTTTTATTATTTTTGTTCGTTTTTTTCTGGAATATTATTTAACATTAAAGCTTATTTAAGGTTGGTATAAATGAATATATTGTTAAATAATATCTAACTTAAAAATTTCTTTTAACCAAATATATTTAACGCAATTTATTTAGAACATGTTCTTCATTTTCATCTGTTGAAAATAAATTTATTTATTTCTTCTCTTTGATATTAGAACTTATTTAACAGGATATATTTTATTTAATTTTATTATTGTGATCTTGTCTTACTACATAGAAAATTTATTTGATGATTGTTTTATGTATAATGATTAAACTTCTGCTCCGATTTGTTAGTGTTCTTTTCGTTTAATATTTAGGGTTATTTTTAATTCAAAAATAATGGTAAGTACCTTGAATAAAACAAAATGTAATCTGAAAAATTATTCTAAAATTTAAGCAAAGCCATAGCTTTTAGATGATGGGAATAAATACTATATCACCGAAATTAAAAGAAACCGAGTCAAAGGAAATGCTAGCTGAAGTTAACTAGTAAGAAAAAGGAAAACAAGTATTTAGAATTCTGAAATAGATATGTATTTTTTGAAAGTTTTTTAAAGTAAGGCTGATAACGAAACATCAGTGTGAAATATATTTTTCTTGCAATTAACGAAGTTTTATAAAAGGGGCAGGGAGCGGGACAAAAGATAATTTTGAGATTAATTCCAAAAAAAAAAAAATCTATATATTAAAAAGTTAAAGTCGATGTAGAAATGGCATTTTTATTTAAATGAAGCAAAATTTCAAATCAATAGAAGCAGTTTTCCATACCCATAAAAAGAACTAACAATTATTCACAAATAACAGAAATGAGTATTAGTGATAGGGAGTGACGGCAATAACTGTAATAGCCTAGAATGAAGAGCAACAACAATTGATGTAACAGCCAAACCGTCAAAAGCAGCTTATGCTTTTCTCCGCGGGGGCGCTGTACGCAGTTTTTGACTACATTAGAATTAGCATCAAGATGTGCCTCTGGTCCATGATTACTTTGTGCTTCTAAGATAGTGTGCAGTTTAGCTTTGAAAAGAAGGCGTCAATTCCGTTCAAGTGTACAATGAAAGCTGTTGTTAGACCAGAAGATTCGTTCGTAAAGCACGTTTTGCTTTTATGAGAAAAATTGGTGGCGAGAAATCAAGTTTTTTTTAACAGTAAAGAAAAACTTGTCCATTAACGGTAAGTAAAACTATAAATTACTGTTTTAATTTTACTGATTTTCTTAGTGCGTTACTTAAGCACATATTATCTAATTTTAAAGCCTAATATTACTAGAACGCTTACGTGAATAGGTTTCAAAGCTATCTGTAAGTTTTAAAACGGCTGTTGTTTTAAAAATGGAAAATGGCATAAACAGAGACGGGTTGTGTTGTAACACTGTTACAACCAATGGGAAACTTTTCTAGGTTGAAATGCGGTTGAGTATTGCGGCGTTTGGCGATGTTTCAACAATCGTTTAGAATTAATTTATTCAGTACAACAGTTGCTTGATAATGCAACATTTGGTGACTTTATCGCTCAGGATTAGCGACTTTAACGAAAATCGCCAAGAAGTACCTTAAACAGCATATTCACCCTTTTCTATTAAAATTATAGAAACTTTTACTAGATTACTTTACATAAATCATGCGTTATTGATATTAATATAATCATCTTTTAAAATAAAAATAGCAAAAACAGCAAATAAAATAAGAAGGGGAAGTCTACAGTATGTGTGTGTTACGTACGGGACATTTTGTACAGCAAAATTTTAGTCTAATTTTTTTAACTGTAAAAATGTAAAGTTTTCAAATTTTTTAAGTACATGCAAAATTAGTATACAAATTATTTTCAATCCATTTTTTTTTATTTAAAAAAAATTTTTATGGAACATACACAAAAACACTGCGGAAAGAACCTTAAATAAATGTATAAAAGTAATCATCAATAAACATACAACATATGTTCTTAGAAAAGAGGCTGTTTCAACCAGCACCAGTCACTGGTGTAGTTGTACCAGTGTGGAACACACTGGTACAACTAGCATCGGTGCAACTTACTTCCTGTTGGTGGAGCAGGTTGTAATAATTGACCAATCTGTTCATTTTTTTGTTACTTCGAGAAAGTTTGTTAAATAAGTCTTTCAAAATAATGTACTATGCAAAACAAATATTGAAGGATTACATCAGCAGAAAATTGATCAAATTAATGAAAAAAGTAAAGTCAAATAATTAAAAAAATAAATTGATAAAAATGTTACGACAAGCCTGTATACCTCCTCCCTCCCTCTAGATTTTTAAAGTATTTTGTAAAAGCTTTTATATGCTTTATCAATCAATCTAATTCTGTTTAGTTGACCGTCTTTTAATCTAATTGAAACAGGCCATATATTAAAGAATTTTCTTTTTTACCGTGCTCTTCTTTCTTCTTTTTATTATTTTTTAAAAAAATAAGCTTATTTCTGGTGAGTCCTTGATGACCAATAATTATCAATTTTCACTTTCACGGATATTCCATTTAGTGTTTTTTTTTTTTTTTTTTTGAGGGAGGGAAGGGAGAAGTTTTTAAAATTTTTTGTTTGTTCTTTCTTCTTTCTTTTTTCCTTTGTAATTCTGTTTAACAGACTAAAAACAGGCAACCACTCAGAGAGAGACTCAGTAATCTGGCTTTGGTGCCTACTTAAAATATTAAACATTTTTCTTGTAATTTGAAGTAACTTGTGGGAATAAAAATCTAATCTTTATCACCTTGGTTTATCTATTTTCTTTAAATTTTTAAGATCGTTTTGTAAAGAAATTTATGAATTTTGATGAAGCGAAATTCGAAAGTACAAAAGATAACTGCAATATGACAAGAAATGTAAAAGTAGCTTGGTTAGCTTGCAGAACCAAGGCTGGTTATTGGAAACTATTTCATTAAGAGAATATTTTTGAACCAATGAAATTATCCGATGACAACTTTTTCTCGCATTCTTCTATACTGCATATTTTCTATCGGCAATATTTTTATACCTAATGCTTTGAAATTGACAATTTACTGTGAAGATATAGTTCAAAGACTAACATAAAATGTTTTCAATACAATATGTCTCGTAATTGCAGTGACGCTTGATGAATCGTCTTTTTTTCTTATTGCGTAAATTTGAGAGCAGAGGAAGTGCGTATATTTTTATGAGTACAAGGAAAAAACAACGAATATAAAGCACAAATTGTCAAATCAATCTTGATTTGACAAATTGTGCGTTATTTACGTTAATTTTTCCCTTACTCATATTTTAGCACAAAGCATTTTTGGTCATTTTTCTTACATTATTTCTAGTTTGAAGCTTTAAGTTGTTACGAAATTTATCCACCGCCTCAACCCCAAGCCTCAATTTCAAATATTCCTTAACTCCGATTTCTACTCCAAAACATTCCACTATGCCATTATGCTATTTTCGCACGACCAAAAAAGTGAGTAAACTCAGCCTTTCCTGCTTTGAAAGTTTTATTTATTTATTTACTTTTTTTTGAAATACCTGTGAAGTAAATATTAGTGTTATGAATAGCTAAAAGTTACATTTATAAATATATTTAAAATAAGTATACTACATATGCATTATAAATGTAAGTAAAATGTGCCTTTTAGGTCGTACTATCCTTTTAAGCTCATCCTGCCTTCTTTCAGAATTAAAATGGTACAGAAAATACTTTGCAGCTACAAATATTTTCAGTTTTTATAGTAAAATTCCTTTTCAGCAGAAAGTATTTCATAGACACATGAATGTTTTTCTATCGATTAGACATTTTGTTTTTAAAGAAAGAATTAATAAGGAATATCCAATTTTTACTTTGGTTTGTTCAAGAAATATGAAGGAAGGTGGAGTTTCACATGTCTTATAAAGTGTTTTATTCAGCTTCAAGTTCGCCTTTAGTTAGAAGCCTGCATTTGCATAGCTATCATATAAATAAATATGTGCTAATAATAGGATATATTACGGTTTATATATTAATCGATATGCCACATTTTTTGGAAAATCTTTTTAGCATTAAGTAAAGTTCCTTTACCTTGCGGCCTCACTTAGTTTCTGCTAATGAGTATATAGCTGTGAATGGAAATTAAAAGTCAGGTATTGAATAAGTAGTTTTCCCTCTATTTCGAAACGTAAGGAAATCGATAAGGTCGATATTAAATTCCCATTTCCATTCGTTTGTAGCTTAAATTTGATGTCATTTTATGGTATGTTTAAAGTTAAGAAAGAGTTGTCATGAAGAAAGATGTCTCAACTATATACATAACAAGGCCAGATGATCCTCATTTCGGACTATAGCGTGACTTGGCGAAATTAACCACTTTTCACTCTCCAAAGCTCAAAACATGACACTGCAACTCGGAGAGAATATTACCCTTTCTATCGAACATTTTAATCTTTTATTTTAGCATCGCCTGTCAGATGTGCAACAAACTGCACTATGATTGTCATGTTTCGAAGATTAGGTTTCTCTCAGTAAGACTATAAAGGTATTTGGTGTAGAACGGATGTGTTGTACTAGCTATATGCTTCTATTTATGTTTCTCGTCGAAGAATAGTTTTTACCATTAGCAGATTTAATGGATTTAATTAGAAGTAGTCTAGTTTACATAAAAAATAAGGTACAGTGAAACTTGTGTAAGTTGACCACCACTTGCGGCGCAGCACTTTAGTGGTCAACTTATAGAGGATGGAGATTTTTTTTGTCATTTCTAACACTATGCGTTTTTTAATTTGTAACTAATTAAAATATAATTTCATGTATTAACGTTACTTTAAAATTAGTAATTAGCTATTTTTCACAAATATCTAAAATATCATTAGATAAATTGAATCTGAATGACTTACAATGTATCCTATACAACTTTAAAATTAAAGCACTTAGTTAAAATAAAGATAAATAGGTTATTAATTATGTAAGTTGCTTATTTTACTATAAAAATTCCCTAAAAATACATAATTTTTCAAAATGGCTATATCAATTAGAAGAAAAAGAAGAAACTTATTTAAAGAACAAAAGAATGTTCATAGTAGTTTTCCCGTATGGTTAACTTACAGAGGTTTTGTCAAACTTTATATTGATATTTTATCCACCTAGACAAATACTGGTCAAGCATTATGGCATAAAAAATATCCAGGAGAAGGTATTTAAGTTTTTTTAATTTTTGCAAAAATAGATAAACAGATAAATATAGTACTAATTAGGCGGTCAACTTAAAAAGGGCGTTTTATAATACACCCACCCGAATTTGGTGTACATAAGTGGTCATTATAGACAGGCGGTCAACTTACAAAGGTCTCCCTACATTACATAATATATAGTTAATTCCGTTCCTGACAAAAGTGGTAAATTTAGACAAGTGGCCTGACAAAAGTGGTCAACTTAGACAGGTGGCCAACTTACAAAGAGGGTCAACTTTACAGGTTTTACTGTACACATTAAATGCGTAAGATATCGGGGCGTAAGGAGCTTGAAGTTAGAGCTGCTTTCAGCGCTGCGACTGAAGATGAAACGAGTTCATTTGTTCTTCTACTTGAAAGGGGGAGTCAGCCATGTAGAAAAAAGTAACCGGAGTCAAAACGGCGCGATTGAGTAAAATGTAATTTGGATATGTGCTTATGTTTCTAGCAAGCAATTGAAATCCTCTTTCCTTTCAAAGGCTTCCGCTTTAGTAGATGCACGCAGCTATCGATCCGAAATTCGATCGAGGTTAGTTTGCTGCTTTAGATTCAAATGAAGCACACAACGGGTCGTCGCAGTTTCAATACACAAATTGGCCAGTCGAGAGGACCCCTGTATTTTGAATGAAGGTACGGATCCACCAACACAAACAAAATGATCATTTCGTGCAAAGTGGAAAAGCTGGATGCCGTGCAGTAATATCGATTCTTGACGTGGGGGGCATACCTTTTCATGATTGGTCAAAGTGCTGCTTAGAAATCAAGTTGATACTTCTTACCATATTAGAATGGCAATATTTTAGGAAAAGCAATTGACTTAATTACGTATTTCTTATCAATTTTTAATGCCACTTCATTTGAACCGTAAAGTGACAGCGGTGATTAGAGGCCTTCAAAGCATATTTTCAGTTGTAGAATGAGTTAATTTGGTTTAAAATGTACAGATTGAAACAGGATTTCATCTATTAATTTTCAACAGCGCAATACTTACGTACTCAGCTAACATTTTTCTGATATTTTTTTGTATTTTCGGACCATGAATTCAGTTCTTCCAATAAAAATTACAAATTCACTGAGGGATCATTCATAAATGATGTCACTCTTCGAGGGGGGAGGGGGGTTCGTGAAATTGTGACAAGGGGAGGGGAGGGGGTAACAAGAAGTGTGACATCATTCTTTATGCAACATAGTGTGACGCGTGACAAAGGGGGGAGGGGGTCCACTGAAGTGTGACATATTGTGACAAAGGGGGGGAGGGGGTCAAATATATGGGAAAAAAGCGTGACGTCATTTATGAACGGCCCCTGAGCTCGTTATAACGGTCCATACTTTACACTAGGTCTACCATCATTGGAGAATGGTGGATGAAATGTCAATCATCTTGATATCAGATTTAAAAACCTATATGTATAGAATACGATTACAATAAATTGTCCTCGTTTCTCATTCAAATAAACTTCTACAAAAAGGAAAAAAGAAAATTTAAGTCTTTAAAAACCTTTTTTTTTTTTTTTGTTGACATATGTGTTTGAATTTTCAGTTTTCCCCTTCACAGCGTGAAGGGGAAAACTTGATGATCAGAATAAAAAATTTCAACATGCAACGGAAGTGGCGGCTGGAGAGACGTCATAAATTAGAGCTGTCGGAATGACGTTTTAATCCTTCTAGCAAAAACTACTATTACTTATTTTTCAATCTTTTGTATGATACGCGTTGCAAACATTTTTCTTTAGAAATTTACTTTTTTCCTATAAAGTTTAACTTGAGTAGACAAACTCTCCAACTAAATCAAAACATGAATTGTTCGCTCGTTTTGCACGATATCTAACCATTATTTACGGGTATTTTGTTTAATGCTAAGGATATCTGTTTTATATTCGTTGTCATATAATATCAATTAATGTTATTACAACAATAAGATTAAATTTGACGTCTCAATGAAAATCATATTTTTATGTTTCTTTTCCGTTATTTACAAAACATGGTTAAAAAAGATCATTGTGTCGTATACTGCGTGCATAACTGTTGCATGTTGAAATTACTCTCATCTTAGCTAAAAGTTCATCTAAATTCAAAATTGGAAAAAAAACATGAATTTAAGAATTACTTTCTAAAGCATGTACATAAGTATGTGCTCCATAATAATACGTATTAAAAAATATTTCTAAGACAATTTGACTTCGATAATTGTTTTTTCTTATGAGTTTATTTTTAAGCTTTACTTCTCATTGCAAGTTTATAGTTTTCGTGCTGAAAATATTTTGCATTATTAAGCTCTCAGACAAAAGGAATGAGTAATCGATCGTATGAGTTTTGCAAAGCACGCAGAGTAATTGACGGGAATTCCGTCGCAAAATGTTTGTCCAAAATTCACTCATAAAGCAAAAACACCCAGCTATGGATGATCAGTCATAAGTCCGTACAATGCTATTTGGATGATGAAGCACCAAAATCAATTCCAAATCCTAATAGTTGTGCAAGGCATTCAGGTTGCTTTGTTTGCGCATTCATTTGAGCATTGTGTTTTCGCATATTATTAGTTTTCCTTTTTCATTTAGGACGCGTTTTAGACAGGCAATATATTCGCAAATTTCGTCGTCTAAAATCTTTGAGCGAAAATATTCTCAAAGTTTTTAAAACTATATTTAACACTTTATGAAGCCGTCTTCTTCTAGTAACGGTATGCTAAAATGTTTTTTGGCTTTAGATTGGTTTCAAAAAGGCAATTCGTCTATGTCTTTGAATAAAATTAACATAATTTTTATTCCCCCCTTTTTTGAGGGGGGAGGATAAAGTATATCTGACACATTTAAAAATTGATGCACTTGGTGGTAAGTATCTTATCACAGTCTTCACGAAACTTCTGTCATTAATAGGGGGGTAAAAACTGCGTACTGTAAAAGTTTATAAGTGGCTGAATTTGGTGGCGATCATATTTACCTCCACCTTATAAAGGGTTAATGTGAACTTTACCTAAATATTTTAACATGGAACAAATATAATCATTATACGTTAACGAAAACATAGCCGAAAGTTATGCAGAATGTATGTCTTGGACCTAGACAGAACATCTTGCATAAATATTACGATGTTTAGAAAATTCTTTGGATTAATTTGGAGGCGACATGTAATCATCATTTTTAAATTAAAAAAATACTTATTATATTGCATTATATTAATTATTGTGATTATTTAATTTTTGATTGGTTGGAAGCCACAAAAAATTCAAATCACTGTCTCCTTTTTTACTTATTCTTGATATGGAATAAGAAAGTCATCCAAAACTAAAGAAACCCAGTTTATCGTATACCAGCATCGATATTCTAACATCAGATATGTATTAGTTATCTTTTACTTGGTTTCGGCTCCAAAATTATTGCAAGCATGTTATTTTTAAGAGTTAAAACCATTTCCTGAAATCAAAAAATCTCTATGTATAAAAAGAAAACTTAACTAAATATAAAAGCGGTATCAAATTCATTCATTGAAACTCTTTTGGTGTTATGATTTGAGAACTCATGTCTGCGTACAAACGTAGGAGAAACAAAATATAGAATTAAGATAAAGTTTCATTTAATATAAAAACTCGAATCCCAGTTGTTAAAAAAATTAAAAACAATTTTTGTTCTCTACTTAACAAAGAGGCACCCAATTTTAAGCCCATTATATTTAAACTAGTCTTTGTTCCAAAAGCACATTATTTAATTTTTAAAATCATTGCCAAAACAGAAAATAACACGAATAAAGTTAACATTTAGAATACATATAAGAATATTACATCATCTTAATGATATTTTATGAGAAAAATAAAATCTTTTACAGCGATTTCCTTTGAAAAAAATAATATATCCATTCATACATAACCATAAATAAAAATTCAAAGAACGCTTTACGTTCACTGAATCCGTCGATCAATTTCATACCTTCGTCAAAGTTAAATCTACGGCAAAACGTATTTCGATTTTCATTAATAACATTTTTCTATTTCATGAAACAAAAACGGAAAATATAGAGGGACTCTCTGTCATTTTCTTGATTATATAGTGATACACAATTTTTAGTGTTATTTCTTTTTCGCTTCAACTGAGAGTTGAAGCGAAAAAAGATCTAAAAATATTCAAATAAATAAATCTATTTGTCTGCATGCTCTACTCTGAAAGTTCTTTGCAGTAAAATTTGTTCACAGCAAATTTGTCTTTTAGATCAGTATTTATGCATAATTAAAATTTCCTCGTATAGAGCCTAAAATGAAGTTTTTTTTTTTTGATTTGGCGACAAGTAAATATTTCCCCCATATCATTGTCTACTTTCAATTTTTACTTTATTTGTTATTTATTTCTTTACTTTTACGAGAAAGTAGTTTAAAAAAGAAAATTTGCCAGCAGCACCCACTTCTGAATAAGCGTAACTTTTCCACCATAATAGACATCACTGGCCTCCGTAATTGCTTCTCGATGCTGTATTTAAAAGATATAGAGTAAAACCTGTAAAGTTGACGACCTTTGTAAGAAGGCCATTTGCCTAAGTTGACCACTTTTGTCAGAAACGAAATTAGCCCTATAATATATAATACAGGGAACCTTTGTAGCTTGACCACCTAATTTGACCACCTGTCTATATTGACCACTTCTGTATGCAAAATTTGGGTAAAAACCCTTTGTAAATTGACCGCCTAATTATTTCTATATTTATTTGTCTAGCTAATTTTTGCAAATAAAAAAAAAAATAAAAACTAAAATAACTTCTGCAGGATATTTTTATGTTATAATGTGAGAGCAATATTTGTTTGGGTGGATGAAACATCAATATGAAGTTTGCCTAATCCTCTGTGTAAGTTAACTATACGGGAAAACTACTATGAACATTCTTTTGTTCTTTGAATAAGTTTCTTCTTTTTCTAATTGATCTAGCCATTTTGAAAAATTATGAATTTTTAGGGAATCCTTACCGTAAAATAAGTAACTTACATAATTAATAATATATTTATCTTTATTTTAACTAAGTGGTTTAGTTTTAAAGTTGTATAGGATACATTGTAAGTCATTCAGAGTAAATGTATCTAATGATATGTTATATATTTGTGAAAAAATAGCCAATTGCTAATTTTAAAGTAACGTTAATACATGAAATTATATTTTAATTAGTTACAAATCAATAAACGCATAGTGTTAGAAATGACAAAAAAAAAAATCGCCACACTCTCTAAGTTGACCACTCAAGTGTTGCACCGCAAGTGGTCAACTTTTAGACTGATTTCACTGTATTTAAAAAATCGTATGTCGTGCTGAATACTGAGTGGATCGTAATGCGTAGCATTATCATGCGCTTTGGTATAGAAAAAAGACTTTTCTCTGTTTTGAAACATGACATGTTCCTTGTTATAGAAAATAGAAAATCGAGTGGAATCGTCACTCAAATGATAATTTAAAAAAATAGAAAGGGAGGAAGACACATCTTATGTATAAGATAAATAGTTATTAAAAAAGTGTTTAAAAATAGTATTATCTAGGAGGGTCAGTTGGGGTAATTGTAAACGCTTTACCAATGTTTTAACTTTTGATCCTGCCCTACCTTTTGAATGAATTTAGAGATAAAATTGTGAGCATTGTAGCCACTACTGTACTTCTTGTGAGTAAATGTGTGCCAAAATTTTGACTTTATGACTATTTGTTAGTGAATGAGCTCGTGTTTACAATTACCCCAGTGTGTTTACAATTGCCCCAGAGATCTGGGGTAATTGTAAACAGTGATTTATTTTCGACTAAGGTTGAAATTGTTTCACACACAGTCTGCTTGAAGGCTTAAGTTCCGGAGCAACGGTTCTCATTCTGCTGCCAATAGGCCGCATGTGGTCCGCTGAGTTATGTTATGAGTCGGCTGAGATCATTTAACGAGAAATATATTGGAAAAAATTAAGTAATGCGAGAAATTTATGTAAAATTTGACCGGCAGTGGATCAGTCGGTTAAGTCATGGCTGCCTGCGATCATATAGCGGCTGTCCAAACGGGCGAAAAAGTGCGTGCAAGCAGAACTTACATTTTCTGCCACTTCAGTCAATTGGCGCTGTTAGCATGTACTTAAAAGCGAGGATTTAAAGGTCTAACCATTGCAATATCATCGCGTTAAAGGCTTGAATTTTAAGAAAGATAAACATTTAAGTGTTGAGGGCAAAAGTAACTATCAAAATATGTTGCAGGGTTATGTATTTGCCATTAAAACGTTTTTAATACAGAGGAAAAAATAAAAAGATAGTTTTTTTGGTAGTAACATATGCAGACTTCGAAGCTGCTCGTTAAGATACAACTTTTCATACATACGTATACTTTTATATATAATGAACACAGAGAAAGTTTTCTTCGCAATTGGCTGATCATATTATGCTTTCAGATTTATTTTTATTTTGAACAACAATTGATTTCGCATAATTTTCTGAAATACATTTATCCTCTCATATTGTGTAGCACAAATAAATTGGAAGCAGGTTTTTGAAAGCCGCATTGAATAGTCTTTAAAAGGTTATCAGTTACTTTATTATTAAGCAATTTTCACTACATTCATGTTAATACTATTAAATAACAGCAGTTAAAAGAAAAATGACATAGATTATGATTAATAAAGTTATTTTTAATATTTGTATTAATTGAATTATTTCAATTCCATTTATTGTAAATTTAATTATTACAGGAAAGTGGAACAGTTAGGTTGTGAAGTGACTTACCAAATAGATTAGTTGAACAATTATGTAATTAAGTAAATGATTAAAGCAAAAAATTTTTATTGTTATTGACAGACTAATAGCATAATACTAATAACTAATATTGCATTGTATAGTATAGCTGACTTCAGTTAACTTCAACAGATGGATTATGATATAAGATTGGCTACTTTTTTTTTTGCTGATCTCATTTAAAGCAATTACACTAGTTAAATATTTAGAATAAAATCCTAAAATATTAAGTAAGAAAGGTCAAAGATTAGGCCTTTGTAAAAGAAAACGATTCAATAAAATAAACAATCAAGGGGAAATATTTTCAAATATTACAATTAAGTACAATAAATGAGAAATTAAAAATAATTATTTAAAACGCTTCATTATATGCAGTTCAGAGTTAACAAGATTATTTTTGAAACTTATAACTGACAATACATGGGTACCAACCCCCTAAGCAAGATGGTGCATACTACTAAGTACGAATTCCCCTAAAAAAGACAACCACCCAAAAGGGCTAAAACTCGATGAAAAAAAGCCCCCCGGTCCAGAGGGTGTCGAAAATTTCATCAAAAAATTTAGTAGCGCAGTCTACGCCATGAACTTCCCTCGTGGACACCCCTGGATAAGAGCAATTTTTCTTTAAATATCACTTTAAACCTTTTTATTTAGATGACATACTCCTTGACAACAAAAAGCATTGAGTATTCTCAGTCGGGAGGGGGTGGGGCATGACGGTCCGAAAACTTTTTTATTTTACACGATCGTCCCTCCACTTTTCAAAAGCCCCCTCCCCCACCACTATTTCATTACAATAACTTATGCTCTTATCTGTAAGCTTCCCCCCTCTCACCTCTTTTTTTTTCTGGATTACACTGAATATTCTCAATTTTTAATACCAAGACTTTGCAACCGGCATTTCTTCGATGAAATCTACCAAAAGCTTTCGGATTCTCTGATTTTCTGTAACCTGATTTTCCTTAAATCCGTTCTTAAATTAATGTTTCCACACTTTTAAATTAGAAATCAGAAATACGCTTTAGGGGGCATTCATAAATGGTGTGACATCAGGCTTTTCAACATAGCGTGACATGTGACAAAGGGGGGAGGGGGTCAAATATATCGGAAAAGAGCTTGACATCATTTATGAACGGTCCCTTTGATAGTTTATTTACTTTTCTATGTTTTAAGACTCAATGGTGTAAAAAATGGGTGTACTCATGAACGCGTGGAGAATAAACAACAAATCTTAGAGGAAAGTCTCCCTTCCTTTTACATATTTCAATTGTAACCCCTGTTCATGTAGCGCGAGTTTAATTTTAAAAAGGTACATTACTAGGTTTATAATATAGATTCTCTCTCACTCATTCCACTTTTAACTTTAAATTTCTTATGCTTGTATAGAATGATAAACTTCTCAGAACAAAAAAAAAAAAAAACATTTAAAAGCATAATCTAGACATAATATGAAGTTCAAAGTTTACTTTTGAGTGGAAAAAAATTAATGAGCGGACCAACGTTCTTATAGCGCAAGTTGCAAAAATTACTCCATACACATGTTTTGGAATTTAAAGGAACCCCTTTATCAATGCGTAAAGATTTGACCTAAAAAATGTAAGTAATCCAAGTGAGTGTAAATCACTCGAATTACTTGCATCCAGATGCGTACAACTCTATTCATTGATAAAAGGATTCCTCTTGTCCAGAAAAATATGTTTTCTGAAATTTGAGTTATAATGACGTTTGTTTTCTTATTAATAACCTGAAGTACAAATAAATAAAACCAATGCATAAATAACTCTAAAACCAGTAAAGTTCGAGACATAAGGGGACAATGCAAATATCAGCCCTCACTGGTTAAAAATATCATCACTGGTTAAAAATATCACACTGGTTAAAAACTCACGATTTCTATTTGCAGAATAATTGAATAGGTGACATGGAGTGAAAAAACAAATAAAATATATATGCATATAAACCAAACGTGAATTTAGTAAATCCCTAAAATTATAAACTGTATGCATTCACTAATTTAATGCTTAGAAAAAACACTCTACTGCTTTCTGTCGTTTTATTTCATTTACGGTGAAAAATTTCTTTAAAATAAATATATATAGGTTAGACACAATTAAACATCGGGAGACATATTTCCGATCAGTAATGCATGAACTAAAAATTTACCAAAAAGGAATCTTCATGATGCATACTGCAAACCCTTCAAAAACAATGCTTTCGAAATGTATTTCCATACAAATCTAGTACATGCTTGCAGCGTACCAGTGAGGAAAAAAATAACTATCGTTTGAACGCTTATTCCTTTGTTCTGGCTCCGCATCTGGACAGCCGCTATATGATCGTAGGCAGCCATGGTTAAGCTTAGGTCCCACAGAACATCGAAAGTGAAGCACAACTGCTCGTGGTTAACGCTTGAGAGGGTGACCATCTCCCGTGACTGATAACTCTGAGACCGAGTGCTCTAAAGGGAGCTGTGCACGTAAAATACATCGTTGCTTCAAATGTCCCCAAGTTAGAAATAATTTCCGCTGAGGGACCAACCTAGGTGACGATCTCTCATCTGGGAGCTGGTTCAAAATCATTAAGCCCCTCGTAGCCAAGTATTTTTCATTCTACCGGAGCTCGTTAATAATCGGTAGGAACTTCCTTAATTTCTGGTCGCCCTGCAAGGGGAGCTTCTCTTTACAAGTGGCATTAGCAACAACAGCAACAGTTATGTAAAATAGACACAAAAGTGTAATTTACATCAAAATGTAATACTTATTATCCCCCCAAAATATTGGAAATAGGATAAATTTAAGTGTTTACAATTACCCCAGAGTACGAAATATATGGGGTAATTGTAAACACCTAACTTTCACATGAAAAATAACAGGGTGGATTAAATTCATAACTAAATGTTTTTAGCAGCATTCCACATGACAAATAAAAATGGTTGAAACCGCTCACATCGCTTTTGTAGATGAGCTGGAGAAGAAAATGTAAGATCACTAAATTTTGTTAAACAACTTTTTTCACTGTGCCATTTTCAAACAATAATGACGCCTCCACATTTGTTTCAAATCTCACGAAACTGTTTCCATGTCGTCCCTATGATGCCAGTTGATCACTCACAAGCAGTTATGTTTTCAAACCACAAGTGCAGTTATGAAGCTTGTTTACAATTACCCCAGGTTTAAAATTACCCCAATTGACCCTATATATATCTAATAGTATTATGTAATAATATCTAGGATTTAAAAATAGTCATTCTTTTGTTATGATTACAAAATACATAAGAGCAGCAGCAAATAATTATCTATCAATTTCTTAGATTAAGTACCAATGCAAGACCTGTTTCTAATGTCGACCTCCATTAGACTTACACGTCTTCAAAAACCACGTTTAGCGCGATCTGTCAAAAAAAAAAAAACAAAGCTCTGGGAACATTGATTAAAAGAAGAAATTCTTTCTCTCGCTCTCAAAATAAGTAATTAAAAAGAAAAGAGGGGGTAGAATTGCCGTACTATACTGAAATTGTATGCAATAGCCACCAAACTTACTAGCCAATACGTCCTTTTTCCCTTTTTTTACTTCAAAATGAGGGAGCGATATAACGTCTCTACTTATAGTCGCCACATGAAGCAAAGAGTGCAAACAGATGGCTCAAAAAAGTCATGGAAAACACAGGACGTTTAGTGGAGATAAATTATAAATGAAGTCTGATGGGAAAGGTACGAATAAAAGATGGTATTTACAATTGTTAAAAACGGTATTTTAGGTTTAACCTCGTTTTGAGATTGATCCGCTGCATCTAAAGCTGTTACCATACGCAAAACGTTTCAGTTTAATTTACAATCAACCATTTTTTACGCTCTGCTTCTTATTGGAGTTAACACATTTTACGACCAATTTATAAACGTGAATACAAAAATTGATCGTGATGAATACAAATTTATCCCGAGGAAAGACGTTATTATATTTATGATTCTTAGCAAACAAATCAAAGCAATATTTTAGCAAACAAAAATCAAAGCAACATGTTAGCAGAAAAAATCAGCGCAACATTTTAGCAAACAAAATCAGCGCAACATTTTAGCAAACAAAATCAGCGCAACATTTTAGCAAACAAAATCAGCGCAACATTTTAGCAAACAAAATCAGCGCAACATTTCAGAAAAAAAAATACATGACACTGAACAATTTTCGTCGCAATGCATCTACGCTACATAGAAAGGCAAAGCAATAGGAAAATTAGTTGTTTGAAGAGATAATTTTAAAGTTTTTGCGTGCAGTGAATGTCGCGGCATTTTGAGAAGAGAGTGAACCAATTTTTGAAGATTAGAACTCAATAACATGCCGTGTTGCGGAATAAAAGTGATCACAACACTGACAAGTCTAAATGAAATTGTTCACTTGGGCGACTGTTTAGAAATTAACCGTCTTGAGTGTTCTTGGCCAGTAATTATACAATCTCACGGAAGTCACTAATTTGCAACATACACTGAATAAATATAAATCATAATTATATCAACTATCGCATATACTTTTAGAATCTTTTTTTAAATATATTATAAAGACTCATATATGGAATATAAGTTCGCGACTTGACACATGATGAACTCCTATTATTATTATTATATTTATCTTATTTGTTAATGGAAACCTTTGTCCTAGAAAGAAAAAATTAAAATCAACGTAAAATTAAGTACAAAAACTGGAGACACGTGTTTCGAGGTTACAAGGAAACCCCTTTTCAATGCAAAAGAGTGAGCTTCTAGAGAATGTTTTTCATCTAGAAACTCACTTTTGCATTGAAAAAGAGGTTCCTTGTAACCTCGAAGCACTTGTCTGCTAATTTTGTGATTAATTTTACATTGATTTTTATGCTTACTTATTTTTACTTCATTATTTTTTAAAATACCCCTCCCTGTACATGGTTGATGCCACTCTATAGCTTGTATGTAATTAATTTTACTCTAAATATTTTTAAATGGTCGTTGAAATTTGAAAAAAAAAAAAAAAAGTATTTTGCACAAGAAAAGTTTTTGCGAGAATGGAAAAAATTTAGGAGTAAAATGGGTTGGACATGAGTATTCTTATGGAGGAGTTCTTAAAGTGATTATGGTTTAAATTTAATTCGTAATAAGATCAGAGATAAGAGAAATTCCTAAATGAAAGGATAATTTAAGGGGGGAACTAGGTGTAAGACGGCTTATTAACAGTAATTTTCATGATTTTTTAATATATAAAGAATAAATATATTTTATTGAAATTTTGTGGTTATTTTATAGATGTATTGAAGAACATTTACTGAGATTTTCAGACATTTTTATAAATTCCATAGATATCAGCTACTGTACGCTGTAAGTACGCTGGCCACCCAGATCGGCAGTTTTCGTACATTCTGGAGGTCACATTTTTTTTATCTGAAATCAATTTTTTAAAAAAGTTACTTATTTTATAAGTCTGTTCTATTTTTACAAAAAAAATCTACAATTATCACAAAAAAATCGAAAATTTCTGTTTTTTTTTTTTTTTTTTTTTTTTTTTTTTTTTTTTTTTTTTTTTTTTTTTTTAGAATGGGAAAATTAAGTACGATTTTTGACCTCTCTCAAATGCTTAACCCTCTTAAACAGCTCGGAATTTTGCTTTGAAATTTTCAGGGTATATTATTGAATAGTTATAGAATCGATTTATGAAAAAAAAAATTAAAATTTTTTGAGACCTCTACACCTATTTCCCCCCTTAATCCAAGTACCTATCATCGGGGGAATAAGGAAAGTTCCTTTTCTTAAAGGGACACATTATCTGAATCTCTACAAGGCATAATTTTAGTTAAACACAGAGTTGGGAGCATTCACATATTGCGATTTTTATAAGAACTAGACTTAAGAATTTGCATGGCAAAATGTATTGCGAAAGTTTTTAAATTTGTTATTAATAAAACACTTCTAAGAGAGACTTTACTAAGAAAAGAAAAATCAAGCAGGGAAGAACTGACAAAGTCCGTACAACATACATGTTTCGTATTTAGGAAGAACCTTCTTTGGATCGTAGAAATGGAGCTAACATACAAAACTACCGAAGGGAGTGAAGATCCTTTGAAGGCTGAAATTCGTACACAATTTTATTATAAATATATGCGTTGGTTTATCCTGATTTTCTTTCGGATGAAAGCAATTATTCTGAAGTGCATTATATCTCTTCATACGTGAGACAATCCCATTAGCAACGATGCAAAAGAAAGCCTTAACGCTTAGTTTTGTTAGAACTTATCCTAATGTTATTTCTCCACCCCTCCCCAAATTACTGTCACTTTGGAGAAGTTCTTATACTTCTGGCCAAAGATTTGAAGTATAGAATTTTTCCATGTACAGATAGTTTCCTTATTTATTGACCAAGATAGTTTTATGTTGATAAATAAACATTTCTATTCGTGACAGTTCAATACCTTCGATTGCATGTGCCTCTGAAAAAGCCGAAAACTAACTTTTGCTATTATTTAGTTATTTTCCTAAGGACTTAGGTTATTTTACGAGCTTCATATAATTCGTAAGTCAAAACTGTTTGCAAATTAACGCATGATGAACTCCCTATTATTCTTATTTTATATTTATCTCATTGCTATTTCATCATTTTTTACATACCACTGTACATGGTTGACGCTTCTCTATAGCTTGTGTGTAATTAATATTATCATACATATTTTTTAAACTTAAAATTATTGTAAATATTTTATTATGGGAAGGAAGCATATATAGCCACTATTTGCTATCTTTAAGTTTTCAGATAAAGGTAATATAGTGCTTTACCAGTATATACATGTATAATTATCGTTATTATTTCAATTTCTTATTATCTTTCAATAATTACCTCGTCTTCGGGGTAACTACAACGTCTGGAATAGCGAGACTATAAAAACACAAGACAGCGTTAATCAAATATTCTAAGAAGTGATGTAGGAAAGGAAGTGTATTTAAAATAGTTTGTGTTTTATTAATATTTACTGTTATTATTATGAGTCTCTTTACCTATTAATACGAAAATAAGGAACATCAAGACAAATAAAAAAATAAACACGAAAAATTGCCTCAAAGACATAAAAAACATATTACTTAAAGTGCACATGTGCCCTCTGAAATAGCAGATGAAAAATGTTGTTTCAATGTCACAACCGTTATAGCAGTTAAAATATACCTGCGCGTAATTTGCTCAAAAAAAAAAAGCAAACAGATTCCTTGGTGCCACAGCTTGCACAACAGTCGAATAGCACCTGAGCGTTATTTGCTCAAAAATAAATGCAAACAGATTCCTTTGATGTCACAGCCTGCCCAACTGTTAAATTTGCACCTGTGCGTAATTGCTCAAAAAATAAATGCAAACAGATTGCTTTGATGTCACAGCCTATACAACGGCGAAATCACAGTTGGTATAGCAGCCAAAATGCATAAGCGCGATTCGTGCCATAAAACCGAATATAGTTTTCAAAAACCAGCGGTAGAAGGTTCAATAAAAAATAATGCAAAATCAAAACTGTTGACACTTCTATATACTTACAGTATTTTTTCCTCTTCACATAAGATTACCTGCAAGTCACAGACGGTGCAAAGATAAAATTACACTTATGCACGATCCGCCCTCTGAAATTGATAGGGGAAAAAGCATCAGATTCACAGCTGATATTTAGCAGCTAAAATGCACATCGCTCATGCGTGCGCATGATTGTGCGGCATTTTAAAGATCCCTTGAGTATCCGCTTGGCTTGGATACTCTCGGTTAAATTAAATACCTAGTGCAGTTCGCATCGAATGAGAGCTTAGGTGCCACCATCTAGGGGAAACTGCGCATCCAAATTCTCAGTGGCAATGGCATCCACCGACAGTGGTGCTACTTGAAAAAACAGATGCCGATTACCGGGATATGCACTAGGTCTGCAAAGGTTAATGACCATTCGCAGCCCCATTAGAAAGAAGAAAGAAAGAAAGAAAAAATAGATACGTGTAAGTACACATACAATGTCCTTTTTCTTATTCCTATAACCATTATCAAGTCATTTGTAGACACTTTGTACTATATGATAAATTTGAGTCTTTTACTGTGAATGAAATTAATAGCCTGCATGTTTAAAATGTTTGAAAGATACATTGTGTCAGAAATTTTTAGTTTATAGTTGACCCTTGCGGAATCCCGCACTGCTCGCCAAATCGTTTTGTGTGGCATTCCAGTCTTTAAAAATTAGGGAGGAAGAACATTATGAAGAAAAATAGGAAAAAGTAAAGGGTGTTAGTTCAAAAGAAGACATGTAATTGAATATATCAGTACGAATAGCTGTTACAATTTTTTTTTTGCAAAAGTATTATATTCAAACATACCAATAATATACGCCTTTACAAAACCTCTTTAAATACAATGTTACGTGTACGACGCATCCATTAAAGGACCTCTTCTATGATTATTTTAAACTCAAATTTAAGAGAAGCGGTACATTTTTGGGCCGTGGGTCTATTTTTCGTCATTAGCCGGCACGATAAGATTTAAAACGAGGGGTAAATCAAGGAATTTGATAAAGAATTAAGGAAGATCTAGCTGACTGACGGAAAAACAGACTAGAGAGATAATATATAAGATATATAAAATAATTTTCGTACAATGATTTTCACTAAAACATTTACTTCGTAAGTGTAAATAATAGTCAAGAAGAGGCTTCTTGTACTTCAATTCTGTTAAGATAATTTATGTAGAAATGTTAGCAGTTGAGCATTTCACCTTGGAAAATTTCCAATTTAGAAATAGCAAGGGTTGGAATGAGTGATCGAATTTAATTAGAGATGCTATCCCCCAAATGATGACAATTTTCAAGGAATGTCGGTTCAAGCATGTGGAGGAAATAACTAACATTTTAACATCAATGTACGTCGCCTTTAGCATTAGGTGTTACTCTTAATCTTATTAGTTTCAAACAAAATGCTATTACCGAAAATTTAACTATGAATTCGTTTATTATTCCAAAGTACTGAAGCCTGCTGTGTAAAAATTCTGTCGTTGTGCAAGAATAATGAATGAAAAAACCAATGTAATAAAACACACAGATTTCAATAAAATTGCAGACACGCGGTTTGATTCTAACAAATGAACCAGGTTTTTCAGATTTTTCCCCCCAAGTTCAGAACTTCGTGCATTTATAAAGGGTTCATTATCAACCCTTTGCTTACGGATTTTTTTTTTTTTTTTTTGAAGAGTTGTAATTTGTTATAATAAGCTGCAGAGTGATTTTTGAAGGTAATATTTTTTAAAGTCAAAATGAGATGCATATATCCCATTACTCATACCAATCAATTTTTGCAATTTTTACGATTTTGCGCTCTTAATCCGATTTCTTCACGATTTTCTCTGGTTTTCTAAGAATTTGACGATTTTTAGTGAAATTCTAGCAATTTATCGCTAAACTGAATCAATTTTCATCAAACTTCAGCATTTTAGTCCCAAGTTTTTTTTTTTGATGACTGGATTTTAATAACTGAGTTATATAAACTTTAATGATAATGAACGGCTTACATAGATTTTAAGAATAATAACTGGGTATTTTAGACTTTAATGATTATAACTGGCTAATTTAAACTTTAAGGACTGTATTAGAAAAAAGTACAACCCCTCGCCCCTCTGTCGTGTATTCAATAAATGCTGATCTTTTTTTCTAGCCAGAAACCATTCTCCGCTCATTTCCGAATTTTTAGAAAAACCTTCTGAATTCTTAACTCTGTAAGTTGTCAGGGGTATGCGTTGGTAGTCAAAGGGTGTACCTGAATAATGTGTCTCCATTTTGTCTCTTTTTTTTTCTATTTGGATATTTATTAAGCTGATTTTTTTCATTCATTACTGAAACTGATTCACCCATTTCCCTATATTTACAATATATTTCTAAAAGTTGGATAATTAAACGAGGTCGGAATTAGTGCTTTTGTTCGCTTTAAAAAAAGGATCGATTTTTATGTCGGAGTATACATTGAACCGGTGTACCCGGTCATTGATTTATTCGCAAAAAGAAAAAAAAAATGAAGCAAAAACACGTTGAATTGGAGAACGAATACGTATTCATAAAGTGTGCTCAGTTATTAACGAATAATTTGAATTATTTAGCGAAGCAACAATGCACTAAGAAATCATTGAATTATTACACGAATATGCTCCGAGTTTGCGCGCTCTATCATCGACGAACTCTTAAAATTGTTCAATAAATCATTAGATTGAATTACTTAGTTATTCAATATTGACCCTAATGAAACTATTTATAATAAATACCAGAAGCAAGTTTATGCAATTGCTAGAACGGCCAATTCTAGTGAAGCATAATTTTCAAATTAAGTTCAATTGCTAAATAGCCAAGGAATGAAAGTATTTACAAATTACCAGTTTGTTTATCTTTAAATTGGTAGTAATTGAAATTACAATTTTAGCTATGGCGATGATGAACTTTGCATTCATAAACATCCTAAATTATTATTAACCACAGGATTTTAAATTTTATATTTGAATTATTTTAAACATACGTATTTCATTACTGCAACATAAAATATGTGTTGCTAGCATCAATTTAAAAGTTTCTCTTAATTTAAAATGAAGACATATCTTCATCAAACATAGCATTCATTACTGATACATAAAACATGTCGCTTATAGAAATAAACAGTGTCATATCTGCAAAAAATCGTTTTTTTTTTCTGTTTTTATATCAAAATGTTCAGATTTTTGCGCTCTTTATATTGGGAATACTGCTGTGAGAAAATGTTCAAAAATTAAGGCTAGATGCTAACTTTATTTTGTTTTGGTGCAATACTGTAATAACTACTTTTTATAGTTATTTTTAATTTTTTTGACATCATTAACATTCATCATGTTAGAGAAAACTAGAACAATAACTATTTTCTGAACAAAATCCATTGTAATAATCATTAAAACAAATAAGACAATTAAATAAAATAAATTGCAAAACGTTCAAACGCTTCTCTTGAAAAATGTCCATTTTGTAGATATGACACTGTTCATTTCTATAAGCGATGTGTTGCTAGCATCAATTTAAAAGATTCTCTTAATTTTAAAATGAAGACATGTATTGATCAAGATCCTATGCATATAAATTTATGCTTTATATTATTATACCCAAACCCGTTCCGAAAAATAGGGGTTGATTTTTTTCCCTCTCTTTCACAACAATTTATTCACCTAGACAACTTCTTTCATGTCGTATGCAAAATTTTCTTTTAAATACGTGAAGTCAACATTATGCAAGATCACGGAATTTTTTGCATTGAAAAATGTTCGCCAAAGTCTCAATGCATTCTATTAGACACTAAAAGAAAAAGAGAAAAAACGGACTCGCTGCTTCTATCGATCTCTGAAATTTCTCATTCACTCTCATATCACATCGCCAAATCTCAGTTTTAAAGCTGATGTTAGAGCCTTAAAATTCAATCGGCTCTGAAGTATGAGAACCTGTAGACCATCTGAGGGCGTTTTAGATCGATAAATGGGCCTCCACTGTTCTCGTCCAGAGCATTAGTTGTCTCCACTATTTCAAGCTCAGATTTAAAGGCTTAATGAGACGTCATTCCATGTGCATGGAAAGACGTCTCATTAAAGTCCTAACCGAGGATATGGAAATAGCTAGTTAAAGAAGTCGGCTATGTTATATTTTAGTGGAATGTGTTAATGGAACACAGTTGGATTTAATGCAACAATTCTGTGAATTAAATGCATATTTTTTTTATATGATATTCCTATCTTATTTTATATATTTTAAAATTTTCAATCTCATTCGGTAGTCGGTCGTTAGAGTTTTGATGAAAAAAAAAATATAAGAAAATGTAATTTTTGCATTAATGAAACGATTGATGTGGTTCGTTTATATTTATGGATAATTGTTTCATTCTAATTTGACGATCAATCATTTTTCAAGGTTGAATTAATTGGTTAAGTTATATTATTATTGTTATAACCACAATAAATTGTGCATTTTTATTTATTTTTTGAATTTAAGAAATAGACCAAAAACCCCAACTTGTAATGTTACATTTTTTACGGTTTTGTTTACAATATCTAAACTACCGTGATTACGGCAGAGATTGTTTTTTAAGTAGTTATTTATTTTTAATTATTTTTATTTTGTTTATTTATTTCTTAATTTTTTAATTTTCTTTTATTATATTATTTATAAAACAGCGAACTATTCCAACAATAAAAGCGTAATTTTCGTGGTTCAAAAGATTACTTAATTTTTCTTATGGATTGTAAAATGAACATTTAAAAAAAATTATCTGAAACCCTATTTATTTTCATGAAATATTTATTTGAAGGGTTGATCCACCGTGACTCATATTTGGGGTTGCAAGTTTGTCGCGCCGCGAATTCCCGCGATGATTTTCGCGATTTTTAAAGCTTTTTCCGAAACTCCGCGAATTTTTCTTATTTTCTTATTTTTTTTAATTTATTGCCTCGAGAAATGTTCGATTTTTAAAAGATTTCAGAAACCAAGGATAAAATCTGATCACACGAAATCTAAAAAGGCTCTAAGCTTGTGCCAAGAAAAAATTCAAAATTATTTTTTTGAAAGCAGTAAAATAAACACAGATTTTTCCAACCAGGCTCAAAAATTTTTCAGCATGCTGAGTTTTTGAACTTAGTCAATACAAATATTTAAATATTTTTAACGAAGCTAATAATCCTTCCATTTTTAAGAATAGCCCTATATTTTAGGATGAAGACTAACTTTCATAGCAGATATGCCATATTTTATTATATTTATGTTCTTGCGAACATTTCGCGAAATTTGCCGCGAATCCTTACGTCATATTACATTCGTAGAAGATATTTCCAGTGAAAATGTATTGTCACTTAGACATTTTAAAATAAACTGGCAGTGTTTTTATTTTGGAAAATTTATTGCTTTTAACGATTAAAATAATATATTGCATTAAAAGATATTTGTATAATATAAAGCATTATGGGCAAAAATAGTTGCGTGACTCACATTACATTGAAAGCTTGATAATAACTTAATACCTATTTAAAATTGAAATTACTTCTAAACTTCTGCAATGTTGGAGTTAAACTTTCACGGAACTCTTTATACATAGAGTAAAATATTTTGTTACCTTATTTGCTGTGAAAGTCCGCTTGAGCTGTAATAGAATAAAATCGGGCTGAGTGAAGTATAATGTACTATCTACATTTGTTTTACTGAATCTCTATGCAGCTTTGGCAGCCTAAAAATATTGTAAAATGCATACAATAAAAATATACATATAGAGCTTCTATCCTGCATCCATCGTTCTCTCATCCATCGTTTTCCCGTACGTATCCCGTTTATTTTAACGGCTTAGCGGTATTCTTTACACTTACCGTATTTGTGCATTTGTTTTTTTCCCGTATACGTTGTTATAATTGGATGTACTTTTTTTTTCTTTTTAAGAGTTAACATTTAGGTTAAATATAATATTACTTTTCTCGCCCTTTTCGAGTATTTTTCTTTTACTTCCATGATTTGTACTTCCTATTCTCCATAAATGCTATTTGTGGCTTTTATTTCATGCCCCTTGTGGGGGTTGATTATTATTATTATTTGGCTCTTGATACAGATAATTTTAGTGCTCCCACAACAATCGCCCAATTTGGCGGCCAATCTCCAGTAATTGGTATAAAATTTGTGAGTTACTAGTAAATTGCTTTTAACAGTCCGTGACTACTCGTTATCAGTTGATGAACTTACAATTGGAACAGTTTAAATATTTTTTCCACTTGTTAAGATTATTTCTGCTGTTACTCTTAAAATTTGTAAGAATGGAAATTTAAACATTTGATGATGCTTTTGGAACGTCAATAAAAGTTGTAACATCAATAACGGTATGCTTTTCGGATGCTTATCGCTCCCCTAACCTCTCTTTTTACAGAGTCACCAGCTTAATTCACGTTTCATTTGCCTTGTGAAGAAAAAAAAAAACTACTACGATTGAGCCATACTTTCTTATACCTCACAAATACAGCGACAGCACAGCGTTGTTTTTTTTTTTTTTTTTTGAAATTTCATGCAGGTCTGCAGATCAAATGTCCATTTCTCAACATATGCAATAACAATTTACTTTGCATGAATATTGTCTGCTGCAAATATGCAAGCATAAAACCTATCAGACTGCCACATTGCAGCAGTATTTAAAATCACTTGCATTTGTTGCCAATACTAACTCTGAACTTTATCTTGAAATTTACATGACTGGTTTGAATATAAGTCTACTTGAATGAATGCTTTGTTATGATTTGTACCAGAATGTTTCATTATAGATATAAGATCATTTCGATATTTTCGTGCCAGGAGTCTTTTCACACACGCATACATAAACTACAACAACAACAACAAAAAAAAAAGGCTTAAAGAATGTATTGGCAAGTTTACAGACATGAGTTTTATTTGGTGACAGAAGAGAGGACTTATAAATGAGAAAATAATGATAGTGAATTTAGATTGACTAACACTTTTGTTTCAGTTAACCCTTTCTAAGGCGGAGGGAAGTACGCTTCGCACCAAATTCATCGAGTTATAGATGTTTATAGTAAGCTTTTTTACCCTTTCTGATTGGTAGAACCTTGCAAAGACTCTGGGAAGTATATTTACCACCACATGCGTCAATATTCAAATATTTAAGCTATCACCCCCTCCCCTCCTTCAAAGGGGTGGTGTAAAAATCATGTCAATATTATTTAATGTCCTATATGAATTCCTTTTTTGAAATCAATCAAAATCCGAAAAATATTTTAATATACCGGTACTCCAAAAAATGACCCTTTAAAGTGTTAAACTATGTGATGTTTGTACCTTGGGATATTTCCTACATAAAAGTGTGCATCATTATTAATAATTTGGATGTCTTATGATACTAATCTGTTGGCTTTGAGAATTTCATGAACTTTTTCTATATTAATTGCAGTTATAAGTTAGGACTAAACTGTGAACTTTTCTTTTTGTAATACATATGAAATACGTATTTTTCTAATTTAGTGATTTTAAACATACAGTTTGTGTATGTTGGCATAAAATTAGTTTGAAACTATTGTCAGAAACACGAAGTGTGCTCTAAAGTACAGCTCTGCCTATTTTACCCAAAGACAGTTTGCAATTTTTACTTAAAATGCTTCACACATTTTTTAAGTGCATGTGTTGGGAAAACTATATTACACAAGAATTTGTTGGTGTATTTGAATGTTGTTTTTCAGATTGTAAATGCAATTTTAACTGTCGAAGTTAGAAAATCAGATGCGAGAAGTGTCCTCATATACATAAATGTGTGCGTATATGTGCACACCTGCAAATTTTTACGATTTCTTCGTATTTTTTACGAAAACTAACCAGTTTTTACGATTAACCTTCATAATTTGTTTTTTTTTTTTATTTTGGTTTTTTTCGTTTCACCAGTCAGTTTTGGATGTTGGCGGTGTTACTAAAATTCTAGCAATTTTTCAGAAAAATAGTTTTTTCATCACATTTCAACAATTTTTCCTGAAATGTGCCAAAATATATAACCAATGAATGCCGTGTGCCACATTTTCACTTCGACTGAGACTACTGCGGAGTATGAAAGAGTCTCAAGGTTAAGAAAGAAAGGGAAAACTTTTATATCAGCAAAAATTCCAGAAAGCATTTTAATTGTTAATGATCATGAAAATATGAAGAGATTAACTTATGATAAATAATTTTGCAATATCTTTTTGGGTATATTAAAAAAGCAGCAATTTTAAATTCATTAATGTTAATTTATTTAATAAAATGATGAGTTTTAGCGTTATGACATTTTTAAATACGTATTTTCATAATTGCATTATTTAGAATTTAAGTATTGGATTTGGCGATTTAAAAAAAAATTAAATACTGGGTTAGTTATAAAATAAGTTTTTTTAATCGTATTTAATAAATAGGGACTTTTTAACTTTTTTTAAGTCAAAAAACCATTTTTCCCAATTGTTCCGCATTTTTGAGAAAAATCTTTTGAAATTTTATCTTAAGAGATACGCAGCTATATATATGTATATAATTTGTATATATATATAACACACACGAAAGACTTTTCCATCCTCAAACATGTCTAGCTACTGGCCCGTGTGTTGCTAGATAAAAGTGGCCTTTGAACTGGGGACAGATCCTCTTAGTAGCCGAATCGCTCCAGCAGCTGAGCCAGTTTCCCGTTTCCAATCTCAATCCGAGTCTCTTTTCCCGGACCCCGTGGCTTTCCCTCCTCGGCTTTGTATCGGCGCCCAGTGGTCGCCCTTCGAGCCGGGATCAATGGCGGCGCTGCGATCGCCATCGACCGGGCCGCCGCAGTCCGGAGATGAAGAGAGCGTTCTGTTGTTGCTGTGGTCGCCCGGAAACAAAGGTGAGTCCTCTTTACTCCTCCTAAGCTTCCATTTCCGATCTCTCTCTCATTTCCCGTGCTACTAGTCCATGGCCGCTCTTCCAGTCACTCCCAACAATTTATTAGAAGCGAGGAGGAACGGGCCACCCTCACGATTCCTCCTTACCATCCTTCCAGGAGAAGAAGCTGATTCCCTCCCAGCGTTCTCGCTTTCCATACCCGAGCGAAATCACTCGCCGTGACTCGCTCAAATGCTAAGAGCACACTGTTAATCTCGCCTGCTAACACTTCCTCTTAATCCGTACGTACAGAATGTGTAGATATCGATGTAGGGACTGCATTTGCATCCAAATATTTCGGAACTGCATCAATTAAAAAAAAAAGTGAACTCTGCAACGCTGAGCAGCGCGCAAGACACTTGAACTTAAACTGCATGAAAAATATTCACGGGAATGAGATTTAAGGAAAAATAAAATAAAAAAGAAAATAAATAAAATAAAGGGTCCTAGAGTAATATAACATAAGTTATAGAGTACAGTAAATTGTTACACAAATTGGGTAAAAAAATTACCACCTTCGGAACTCACATTCGTGTTCAAGAAACCATTTACCTTCTACTCTTGCTGGGTATGATTTTCTGAGATAAGAATAAATGTAATGCGATCTTTGAACAAAAATAAATAAACCATTATTTTACCAGAATAGTTTTAATAATATACTTTTGTACTGCAATTTTTGAAAAATCAAAGAATATGACCATTAAAATTTATTTGTGCTGCATTCAAAATTTATTTATGCTTTAAAATTACTTATATGTTCTTTTGCACAATCGGTAATCAATATTTTCCTTTTATGTTGTGTTTAAGTTGGTGCATATTGTAACTTTACACACCCACACACATCGGCATCTATGCATGTATATATATACATAACACCTGTGTGTGTAGAATTATTAGAATTTGAAATTTATGTTAAAAATTGCTTATAAATGTCTAAAAGAAATTGCATTTTCATTTAAAAAACCATTCTTAGTTTCAAAATCAATATTTTTTAATTTAAAAAACAGTAAATAAATAAAAGAATAAAATGTATCAAGTTTTTTTATATAATTCCCTGCTTTGAAGCAACAAGAATTGCATGCTATACATATAATTCTTGGTAATTTGCTTTCGATTTTTCAATAAGAGTGCTTTATGTTAATTCCTATGAAAATTGAAATCACTTCTTCCCTATTCTCTATTATTTCCTTTACTTTGTCACTGCGGAAATTAAAAATTTTACTAATAGTATACGGTGTTAAAATATCTTTTTACATTTCACCCGGCTCTAAGCAATCCCATAGACCTATGATTTGTGTTAACCTACCTTAAGATGCATTGATTTTGTTGCAAAATATTTTTTTCACTAAACTGATAACTGCTTGATCGCACGTGTTTCATTCATTGGTTAAATTTTACTTTTACAAGTCTTTCTGTAAACTCCGCATGAAACGATGCTTCAAAATTAAAAAAAAAAAAAAAAAAACTTTCACCAGCGTTGTTCGTAGGTCCTTTTCCGTGCATTAAAACAGATTTTGTAGTTATATTATAGCAGCTTAAATTGAACTTTTTCGTGTTTTTATATCGCTTAGGATTTTTATTAATTATTTGTTTCTCTTCGATTTCACATGTTAGCTTTTAAGTCTCTGCAGCTTCGGGCACATCAGCTAGTAATGAATAAGGATGAAATAATTGCATCGCAAAACTCATTAAAAATGAAATCACTTGCTGCGATTTTCCTTACATATTGAAATATTTTGAACTTCTTGTTTTATCTGTCATTTTTCCCATAACGTTAAGAATATCGGCAATTGTTTGTCCTCTCAACCTTATTTTCCTATAAAAATAGAAAGTCTAAAAACATTTTTTTCCCTTCATTATAGTGATAAATGAAAAGCAGTATGAAGCAGTTATGCGCTGAAGGTAGAACCAGAGGTCATTGTTTTAAGTTTTTTTAACCTCAGGCTAATCTTGAAATTAGGAAAAATTACTACTTCTATAGCATTATAGGCATTTGGAATAGTTTACCGGAGGCAACTGTTAATTGCAGTAGGGTAAAAACTTTTAAGGAGGCTCTTGATGTTCATTGGGGATTGCTAAATTGACTAGGACCAGCCTAGCTGGGCCCTGTGCCTGTTGCTGGTCTTCACTTTTGTATTTTTATTTCTAAATCTGCTGAGAAAACATAGTTGGAAACCAAATTAGGAAAGAAGGGTGCACATTGGATCAAAGACTATAATTTGACAACTACTACAAAATAAAAATGTAGTCGAAGAATGGTAACTAATGTCACAAAATAGATGTCGGTATAGAGTAAAGTCGGCTCATTTAACTTTGAACAATTATTATTAATCTTAATTTCCTTTGGCTATTTTTCATTCATGAGGGACAGAAATTAATACATTAAAAATTCTTCGAATTTTTCCAAGTTTTCAATTAAAAAATTATGTTGCAGTTAAATTTAATCAGCTGGTAATTAAAGTGAACTAAATTAAGCCTGATTAATTCAGTCAACTAATCAGTCAATTGAAAATTTCGTTATTCGATGCCCTACACTGGTGTGGGGGAAAAGCGAAATAAATAATTTGACTTTCCCCCGCGTGCACTTGACAAATTGTATTTAACATTTGAATTCAAAATGAGCCTACTATTAAATAAACTAACAGTGTACTAACATTAGTATATCTAAATTAATATTTTAAACATTAAAAACCTGAACTTTATCATTATATAATAACAAAAAATATTTTTGACTAATCACAAAATATTACAATACCCATGTTGAAAATTGCTTGTATTATCCTATACCTTGTCCTTTATAAATAACTATGTTTTGACCAGAATGAACAACATGTTAAGTAACGTAGCTAAAATGTTATTAAATAGGTGGCGCTGCAAACAGAGTAAATATTTTACCATTTCACTTTGTAATAAATTCCCATTAAAAAATAACTGAGAAGTTAATGAAAATTTTTTGTTTAGTTAGGGGAGGAGTATGGGGTAAAATGGGTCACTTTATAAAAAACCCAAAATAATAGAACTTGAAATTGAAATTTTTAATGTTATTTTTCTTTGTGTTGGCAACATTTTTCAATCTAAAAAAAGTTAGGTTCTTAAATATGGCAACACAAGAAATTTGTTTTCTTTTGTCAACTTTGGATGATGGTGTGCTTAACATATGGTTTACCAACTTCAGAAAAGCTCTATATTTTATCAAATAGCCAGCCCAAATTTAAAGGATTTCCTCACCAAGAAACTTTGGTGAACAATTCTAGCTGAGCAATTAAGAAAAATAATAAATATTTTCTTTTTTACATCAGTTTGTAAAATAAATATTAAATTTACATAAAATTATCCTAAAGGAATTCAATGTTAAGATGCAATTAAAAAGAAATGGGAAATGTTTCTGGTTTTGGTGTTATGAAACTTTGAATATGAAAATACCTAAAAAGTGACCCATTTCCCCCCCAACTGACCCTATTGATTTTTGCTGTTTTTCTAATGACTTTTATTATTTCATTCATTGGAATGATAAGATGAGAAATGCACAAAAGACTTGTTATTGAAAAGCATGTCACACCTGCAATTGTGTGCTACGCGTTTACATAGTGTGGAATTTTCAAAATCCAATCCCTGTTGTTTTTGCAGCATAATGACATTCTGCATCTAATTAAATCGCAGCTTATTCCGAAAATTTGTTTTGAATGATATTAGTTTCATAAAGGTTATGCTAAATGGTTTTTTCTTCCAGTTTATTAATTTAATGCTTTTGAATACTCGTGGCAATTAAATAAGTATAAGTTATTTATTTATTTATTTAAGTGAAGGAAAGTAAAGCTGATACGTTTTAATTAAATTCGGTACAAATATTACAACGTTTTTGAATACAAATCTGTTCGATTATTTTCTCATGAAACTATCTCAGATATTATGTATTCAAAAACGTTTGACTTTTTTGTATATGTTTTGAATTTTTTGAGCTTTTTGAATTTGTTTTTGTTCTTTCTTGACCTTACCTTTTTCAGTGAATAATTACTGCCTAAATTGCATTTAATACTTTGGTTCTGATGATCAAAATCCTCAGATTTCATATTTTGCTTCATATAAGTCAAAACATTCATTTATGGAGAAAAGGGGGAACTGCCTATTTAAACGTCGAAAGGTACAACAGAGTAAATAAATAAACAAAAATAAAGAATAAAATGACTTAATCTTAACCATGACCCATTTTACACCATCCAAGAAAAACTGATGTAAAAACGAAAATATATAATATTTTTCTTAAACTGCTCAGCTGGAATTGTTCTCCAAAGTTTCTTAGTGAGGAAATCCTTAAAATTTAGGCTGTTATTTGATAAAATATAGAGCTTTTCAGAAGTTGGTTAACCATGTGTTAAGCACTATCATCCAAAGTTGACAAAAAAAATAAAATAGGTTGCCATATTTAAGAACCTAACCTTTTTTAGACTGAAAAATGTTGCCAACACTGAGTTCTGATACAAAAAGAACTTCTTCTGAAATTTTTATGTGCTCGATAAATATGTAAGGGATTTTACCTGATCGGTTCATTTCATTTCACCCCAATGTTCTTGTATCTACCTGTAAAAGCGTCCCCACGGGAGGAGATTAGGCAATAGATATTCGGTGGCAGACGGTACGGTTAATTACAGTCGAAGGATAATGGTAAGGCTCTACGGATAATGAGTGCCGCATTACGCATTACTTATATGCATGCATGGGTTCACACGAAGCTCCTACAATATACAGATACAATAAATCTGCTCAATGAGAAAAATGTCAAACCCCAAATTATCTATGTCGAAAAATACTAAGCATCAAATATCAAATAAAATATGACGCATAAAATTAAAATTCCAAATTTCGAACTGAATATTGGTATAGCTCTTTTACGTGTAATTTAATTTTAAAAAAAGGGCAGAAACAAAATTGAAAATTTTGACGTTTTTTTCTTTCTTTTTTAAATGCGCTTTTCAAAAATAAATAAATAAATACACTTTTAGGTAATATAACAGTTTTTGAAAAACTTTTCCAGTTCAAGATAATTTGTTACTAAAAATTAAAAAAAATACTGGTTCAAAGTCGTTTAGGTTTTTAGCTATCGCGCTCGCCAATCAGCGATATGACGCCCATGAAATAGGGTTAGTAGCTGTTATATATATTGTATTCGTTAGATATATAATCGAAACCATGCCTCAAAATTCAATAATTTAATTTATTTCCGTCCCTTCTAAGAAATATATATATATATTTTAAATGCGCTTTTTGGAAAACATTCTACTTCAGGATACTCCCTTAAATAATCAAAATTGACAACAAATTACAAATTTGAAAAAATTGCTGCTTGAAGAAAAAGTGGAAACACAATAACTTCGAAAAAGAACTGTTAAAATAACTATACGTGAGAAAGAATGGATACAATATCGCTGTTTGGAGGAAACGGATATTTAAAAACCGGAAGCTTATTTCATGCTGCCTTTTGAATTAGTTTGAATGATTTACCTCATTGCCAAGGTCACCGAAACCGGGATGAGGTGACGGTAGCGAAGCTCTCCCGTACCCAAATTTTCCGGATGGCCTTAACATTGTGATGTTTCCAAAATATTGCGGAGGAGCAACTCACAGTAGATGACCAATTGCTGATAAATGACAAATTTCGTATGCAATAATACCAGAAAGACATTCTAACAATGATAATTTGCAACTCGCATCCCATTATTTTTTCGACAAATAAGTTTTATTTTTCAATAATCCTAATATTTAGTAGGGGAGGATGGGGTAAAATGGGTGGCTTTATAAAAAGCCCTAAATAATATAACTTGAAATTGAAATTTTTAAACCAATATTTTTAATGTTATTTTTCTGTGTTGGCAAGATTTTTCAATCTAAAAAAGGTTAGGTTCTTAAATATGGCAACCTATTTTTTTTTGTCAACTTTTGATGATGGTGTGCTTAACACATGGTTAACCAACTTCTGAAAAGCTCTATATTTTATCAAATAACAGCCTAAATTTTAAGGATTTCCTCACTAAGAAACTTCGGAGAACAATTCCAGCTGAGCAGTTTAAGAAAAATATTATATATTTTCGTTTTTACATCAGTTTTTCTTAGATGGGGTAAAATGGGTCATGGTTAAGATTAAGTCATTTTATTCTTTATTTTTGTTTATTTATTTACTCTGTTGTACCTAACTGCAGCAAGTTCCTAAATTTAAACAATATATGTTGTTTTTTTTATTTAAATTAAATTAAAATTTTTTTTTAATGCTTTCCCTAAAAAAGATTATGTTAAGGTGACCGACTACCTTAAAAACATCGATTTTTGACCTGAAGGTTGATTTTTTTTTTCGTTTCTAATACTTTGAACTTTTCTCTTTCCAAAACTGTTTTCCTTTTTCTTCTATGTGCTTTAGAAAAAAAGTTATAGCTATTATAAAACATATCGTCTGCTACTCCTCATGTAATTACAGCTTGTTTTTGAACGAACTGTAACTTTCAACTGCAATTTTCTCGAACGTTATTTTTTCGCAAAACCCATTTACCATTATCATGATATCTGAAAAAATAATCAATGTATTCTCACAAAATTTTCAGTGTTTGTTTTAAATAGTATCAGCTATCATATGAACTACAATTTTTAATGTAAATAAAATACTTTTTTATTTACAAGGGTTTTTATGTGGATTGTACGTTAAAAATTAGGAAAAACGATGCATTAGCATACATTTTTCCTTGTAATTTTCATAAATTTTAATATTTCTCTCTCATTTTAGTTCATTTTGAAGATCATTGTTATTTGTAACTAATGGCTGAAAATAATTAATATTGCAACGATATTTTTTCTTTTACAATGTTAACCGTTTTGATAAAATTTAACCAAAATTTTCCTCATTTTACCCATTCATTCAGAAACTACAGTACATGCGGATTTTTTAAAACTATTTTTATACTCATAAATCATTATTTAACCAAAAAATTATAAAACATGTGCAGAAATTGCATTTTAAAAAAAAATTTGTTCCGAAGGTAGTCGGTCACCTTAATGTGGTAGAGAGAAATGATGTTGTTGAAGTGTTATGTGAACGTGAACCAATATGTAACAATCGAGAACAATATTATTTTTACACTTCAATGTAATCATTATTTAAAATCTTGCTAAATATGTTACGCTTACACATTTTCAGCATTATTTTGCATTATGACCCATTTCACCCCACGATGGGATAAAATAGATCACAACTTTATAAGCTCAGTTAAACTATTTCATAATTAAAAAATGAATATTAAAATTACTTAAAATTGTTCTAAAGGAATTCAATTTTAAGATGCAATTGAAAAGAAATGGGAAACGTTTCTGGTTTTGCTGCTATGAAACTTTTAATATGAAAATAGATAAAAAGTGTCCAACTTTCTTCCACCTGACCCTACTAAATTTTTCCAAAACTAACGAGCCTACCTTTCCGTTCACCCAAATCCGTATTTTTTTTTTTTTTTTTTTGTCTCTCTAGATGACAATTATTTTATTTATTATTATCTAATTTAGTTAAAAAAAGTTTAAAAACAAGTCTTATCAACTTCCATTCCCTGCATTTATTGAGAATCAGATGGTGGCAAATTTGAACTAGTATGAAAAAAATAAATATTTCTCATAACCATGATAATAGTAAACAAAGAATAAAAATAAGAGATTTCAACTTCAAAATTCTATTAAATATAAAATTATCCGGCGACCAATTTTCTCGCCAAACCTGTCTGCAAATTCTCAGTGAACCCAGATTAATTCTGTAAAAGTCGTTTCTTTACAAGAGTAGTGTCATTGCAGGGAAAACAAGCAATCATCGCTACAGTATGTTCTCTTCCGAATTCTATAATCAGATGGTAATCTTTTACGACATATATCATTCGTCTTCACATTTGTGCTTAATTACTTTTTGAAATATTCGATGAATTTGTTTGAATGCGTCGTCATATGATACCGTAATGCTTAAGTTCTCGTGATGAACGAAATAATATGCGACGATGAGCTAAGGTCATTGCATGCATGAAAATTCCCTTACGCTTAGACTTTTCCTTTCTAGTAATTAAGCCTCTCTTGACTGTTCATCAGATATTGATGTACTCTGCACTAGATTAATAGTAGGCAGTGCTTCATAAAGAAATATTTAGACGATTAAAAGTTCAAAACTGTTTGCGATTTTGTTGCAATCTCGGAAGCGAATCCTTCTCCCAAAGCACTTCATCTTCGAGTTTCGATCGGCTTTTATCTAGAAATAGGAACGCTTTTAATTCTAATGGAGCATGATCGTTTGATGTCGATGATGTCAAATGACATCTAACATTAAAAGTACCACTGCGTATTTAAAAGTAATAAAGTAAAATCTTAGTGAATTCAAAAAATCGATATTTTACAAAAGGGGATTCTTTACGGAAATCTTTTTGAGGTCTAATGCTCAATATTACTAGCCTTCCCTTACGATGAATAAAAGTTCAGATGTATTTAGTTTTGAATAAAATTTCCCTTTTTCAAGGGGGGGGGGGGTAAATAGAGATTGTAGAGCAATGACTACATAACGTCTATTAATTTACAGAAACATAAAATGTGTTTGCATGCTGCAAGTTATCTAACAACAATTTATGGAACTGTTTTAAAATTTAGTTTAAAAAATCATTTATGAAAGGAATACGTATTTATATATTTCTTTAAAAGGTATATTAAAGTAATCGTAATTAGGTAAAATTAAGTAGCCGTAATTAAATTAAAGTAGGTGTATTAAAGTAGCTGTAAGGCCCGGCCTATGCCTTAAAGCAGTGGTCGGCAACCTGTCGATCGCGATCGACCGGTCGATCGCAAGCCCATTTTCGGTCGATAGCGACAGCATTTTGGACAGTTTATATTTTAAAAAATAAATAAATAAAATAACTTTTGAATTGGATGGCGAGTTTATTATTATGTTTTTTCCTTCAGAAAATGTTTATTAGTTTGTCAGACCATTCACCGGACCTAAGAAAACTTCTAATAATATGGATTGTCAGTCGTCACTTTAACTATGCTCTTGGTGAGAGTTGATTCAAGAATGTATACATTTCACATGTGTGTTTTAGTTAAAAAGCAAAAACGAACAGTTTTTTTTTAATCAAATTCGAAAGAAATAATATAAATAATATATTTGTTTTTTTTTTTTTTTTTTGATGCGCGTTAACGGTGTTAGCAAACCATTATTTTAGAAATTTTAAAGTAGGTGTTTTATAAGCATCAGAACTTGTTCTGACAAGAATTAACCTGCAATTTGAAGACAGGCGCAATCCCAACATGCCCCATTAATAATGTATAACCCCCCCCCCCCCCCCGTCCTCTGAGTCGATCTTGGTGTTCGCCGAACTTGGAAAGTAGATCTTCAGTCAGTTTAGGTTGCCGACCTCTGCCTTAAAGAATCTGGTTTCAAACTTTAACACCAGGACTCTTCCTTTGAACTCATTTGCGGTGCGAAGAAACCTGGAACATGCTATGAGAAACATTAACAAGAATGTAACATAGATAAACCATGACCTATAACTTCGAAAAATATTTCTGTTATAGTTGTCTGCCACGAAAGCCTTAGTTCTAATATACTTCTTTTATACTGCACAAAATTTTCTTTCTATTAAAATTTTACTCAATTAAATTTCATAAATTAATTTTCATTTAAATTTCAAGCATTAACTCATTTAATGGAATAACACATTTTTTAAATATTCTAGTACAATGTGTAAGAATTTTGTAAGGGATATTTATGTATTTAAACGACTAGATATCGTGTGAAATACTTCTGAAACATAAAATTTCACCAGATTAATTTTTCCGCCAAGCGTTAAATAGCGAATCTAAACTTTAATCAGTGTTTATCTCTTTTGTTATGTCGCAGGGAACGGAATGGAAGAAAATTGAAGTTCTAAACAATCCCCAACACAGAAAGAGAAAGATATATAAAACAGAAAATTGAATCGAAAGTTGAGCCACGATTTAATTTGAGACTGTGTTCTTTACACACTATTCAGTTTCGTACTTGAAGAAAAACTAGTTATAGCATGGAAGACGATTTGAGAGTGTACCGCTTTAAAGTAGCATTTTTATGTAAAGGAATTGATTTACTGAAAAAATATCCTAATACATTAAACTTATTTTCGTTAAGTAGTAATTTTTAAAGCAGAAATTTAAGTAATTTTTCTGTAAAAATATGTTTTATAATAGTCAGGTTTGCCGCTGAGTTTTATTTGACATGGGTCCGATGGACACAGGAATCCTTGATAACTTGGGTCTTTTTAGGAAAAATAAGGGTTTCAAAAACTAAAAAAGAGAAAAATTCTGAATTTTATCAAAATGTGCAACATATTAGTATACGGTTTTTTTTTTTGTAACAAATAAGTATTAGTTGTCCAACTGTACATGGCTATGATTAATCCATGCATGACTCACACTGTGAGTGGAAATTATTATAGTCTTTAAAAAATTGTACATTTTATGGTGTTAAAAAACGAAGGTTATTATGAATGTATTTATAATAAAATGAAATTAATATATTTTTGCATTTTCTACGTGGCTTAAAAAATTCAATTTTAATTCCATGTGACTTTTTGTTTTTCAGATACAAAATGTGCTGGGGATTTTTGTATTGTTTAGCTCTTGTTTTTATTCATATGGGACACATCTCTGCTAAAAAAGGTAAGATTTTGTTCCGGCAACTAAAGGAGATATAGATTAAAATAAAGACTCGGGTAAAAATTCTCTTCTTAGTAATGAACCAATCGGAATTCAAAGATTTTCGGTGGTTTAATCGCACAAGTCTTGGCATAATTACATTTTCCCCGGATGAGTACATTTAAAGGATATGTTTTCTAGTGTGATTTACAATATTGTGCTGATACAAAGTGGAATAACTTAATATAATTCCTACTTTATAATGCGTTTTTCTAAGATGCGCGTCTATATATGGGCCATATCACGGTAATGAAGTGTCTCCTCCGCAGCGAATATTTTGTCTTTTTTACTTAAATACTTCAAATTTTTAATGATTTTTAAAGTTAATTTTTTTCAATGAGTGCATAAGGAAGGCTAAAAACATTTCCACGTAAAAATTGAGCCAAGGATAAAGTGAGAGAGTGCTAAAAGAATTGTGAAATTCGTTGCGGAAAGGACGAAATTCCAGGTATTGTGGTTTGGCCATTTACACGCTGGTACAGATTAAAAATACCAAATTCAATCTTTTATGTCACAAAATTATTACAATAAGAGCATAATTTATAATGGTTCTAGATTTACAAACGAAAAAAGTATTGCGGCCAAGCGGAAGGCGCTTAGTTTAATTTAATTTCGGGATAAATTTTCAAACGTTTGCTATAACCAAACTGTACAAGAGAATCAAATTAATGCTTTAGATTTGCATTGCAAATTTTGCGGTAGTGTTACTGCAAAGTAGAAATTATATTTTGAAACACAGTCAAAGAATTAAGTTTTTCTTATTCAACTGAGGTTTTTGGTATACTTATATGAAATACTAATCACATAGGGCAGCATTAAACGAGTTTGATACACTTTGTGAAGGTCAAATTCAGTTCCATTTTTGGTCAAAAAAAATCTGAGAGGTTGCGTTTAACAGGAGAGCATTCTTTTGGTGTAAAACAAAGTCGTTTCGCGAAAAAAGAAAGTTGTTTTTTCAAGGGCGTTTTACTTTACGACTGATAATAAAGCAACTTGATTTTGTTAAAACTTCTGCATCTGATTGTTATTGAGCTCGTGTTGGATGTTGAAGTGTTCGTTTTCGTAGTGATTTACATTTCTTAAAGAATGGTCCCTCTAATTTTATTACTATTAGCCATTTAATTTCACGAAGACTACAGCTAAGTACTTTGGCACACTTATGTGACTTTTCTTTCGAAATTTTTCTCAAATGATGACGTTTCGGTTTCTTTAGTCTTAAGCCCTAATTTCTTCTTTTCAGAATAGGTTACATTTCTTTTTACGTTAAATTTCTTTGTCAAATATCCCTAAGTGGCTAATTTCCATATGGAGGTCTTTCTTAGAGCGTTCGAGGGAAGCCGTGGACTTTAATTTTCGGCCTGCAGGTTGAAAATCCAAGGCACAATGAATTGGGAAGTCATTTTTCAATCGCAGATTGATGAGTAATTTGCTTCGTAATCCCTTAAAACCCCTTAACCTGGCCCTTCCTTTTCTCCATTTAAGGACCATTTAAAATGCAAAAAAGTTCCATATCAACGTGTGCTGTATGGATCTTGTGGTACAAGAATTGCAATCTGAATTTATTCTCTTGTATTTCCGAAAATATGACTCCTGCGCACACACATTGCAGAAACACATTAGTATGATTCAATACGGCTGGGATACGATCTTGCATTTGGGCCGTTTTAGTTTCAGTGCATGCATGTATTCACACACACACACAATATATATATATATAGTGTGTATGTAGGAGGGGACGGGGCAAGTTTTCCAACATTTACCCGTGGTTGATGATTGTAAAATTACACTTAGCATTTTCTACCAATATAGATTCTTCTGGTTACTGGACAACCTACGCATGTGAGGGTGGCACATTGCATTTGTCGTGTACTAAGGGACGTATCCATCTCATACGGGCGAACTACGGCCGCTTCAGCATAAGCATTTGCAATGACCACGGAAATTTAGACTGGCGTGTCAACTGCAAGTCACACCATTCCTTCCTCATCATGCAAGAGAGGTAAGTTATTCGAAGCACACATTTCCCAACGCGTTTATAATCAAAATATACAACATAAAAAATACTCAAGTAACGTGAAACAGGTGGTAAATTTTAAATGTATCCATTTCCTTGAGGAAAAGTTTTTACAAGCTTTTCCTTTCTGTTCCCTTTTTATTCCCTTCTCTCAGAGTCCGCTTAAAAGTAGCGTCTCCAGAGCCTTATTTTAGATATTAGGCTTGATGCGACTTCCAATGCTTTGCACTGCATGAAATATAATAAACACCATGTTTCTTTGATGATGGATAGAATTTCTATTACATGATATTTTGCTCTTATAATGCTAGAGGGGTAGGAAATAAATATTTTTGCTTACAGATCCTTCTTTTGATGCTGAAATAAAGGTTTCGTGTCATCTATTATTATTAGTTTATTTTTTAATTTGTTATGTCATTATTCATTATTAAACTCATCCGTGATTAAAATAGACGAATGATGTTTCCATGACATGAATAATACAGAGCAACGAGAACTAATAAAGCGTCTATTTAATTTATTTCCTTTAAATTTTATTACTTGAAATTTTTCATATTAATTAAGCATCAGAAGTCTTTTTTTTTTAACAGATTTTGTCATAAATAATCGGTTAAAGCAGTTTCATTCAGAAAGCTGTGGAATTACCAATCAACTATAAGTAAGAAAACAATGAAAATTCATAAAAGAATAAGCCTTTTCCAACCAATTCTAATTGTTTTCAGCTATCAAATTTTAGGTCACTCCTTTTCTCAGTAGAAGAGCCTATAGAAAACCTTATCCAGTGTCCTTGAAACTGCAGAATTTTTCGGTCTTTCGCAAACTTCAAAAAACGCAAGCTTAATCTTACTGAAAATAGGGTTGTGCTGTTCAGAGCCCCGAAATTTACTGCGAAATTGATGAGTAAAAAAATTCCTGAATATTTTTGTAAAATTCTTGAAAATATTTCTTTCTCTCTTTACTTATTTATTTATTTATTTTGAATCGATATTTTCTCCAATCTCATATGTTCGTAATATGCATCGCATACCAACTTATTTAAATGTCTCCGATTATCGGATAGCCAAATGTCACGCATATTTGACAACTCGCTCCACAAATTCATCGATTTCACTAAGAGTAAACATCTCCGGGCCCATGTTTTCTAATCAAGATATGAACATTAGAAGGAATATGAAATGAGCATTCAAGGCAACTGTGAAGAAATAACATAACCTTGATTTTTTTAACCATTGCTGCGTAATGATTTTTGAGGTTGGCACTGATTCTATAGTAACTGAAAAGTTTCTTGCAATTCTACAGAATTTATCGGCTTCTTGAACTGGCTTTCCTGAATTCGTAAAAACAAAATTGGTAGGACCTAAATGGTGTGCTTTTTAAGAAATAGACAGATATTTATCGAACGTTGAAGAATCATCCTTTTTTTTTAACATGATGCAGCGTAATGCTTTTTGAGATTGGCCCTTTGTCTAAAGTAATTGAAAAGTGTCTTGCAATTGTACAGAACTAATCTGCCGCATTGAACTGGCGTTTCTGAAGTTGTGAAAACAAAAGAGGTAGGACCTAAATGGTGTGCGTTTTAAGAAATATATGTATATTTCTGAAACGGGTGTTGACCAGGTTTGGAGGATTGTACTTCTGGCCAAAGGGGGGTTTGAAGAACATTCCTTTTTTAACTCTTTTTATTTTCTTTTTTGAGTGGAACCTCATAAGCGTTGGGCTTAATTACAAGGCAAATTATCAAGTCGAAGCACAACACTTTTAGACTGTAGTCATTGGCATACTTATATATCTATAGTTTTATTTCTTCTAAGTTCATTATACTTAATATTTTGGCTAGTTCCGAAACCGAAAATGCTTATTTTTCGTAAAACATTTCAGAATCATTTATGCATTTCTTTTTTACTTAATAACATTGAAAAATACTTTTATTAAAAATTTCTGATCTGCTTTGTGCACATTCTTAAACATCAAACAATTTAAACTAAAATCATATGGGCTTCATAGAAACAAAAAATGTATCATCGTTTTTTTAACTCGTTGCTTTCGTTTCTATAATCGTTATAAACTCTCTATGTCCGTTGAGCAAAACATTTTTAAAAAGCAATAATGCAAGTAAAAATTTCGAATGAAAAATAAAATAAGTTAATGAAGAAATTAACGTTATTAAAACAAAAGTAGAATAAATATTGTAGACACGTGTTTCGGAGTTTCAAGGAGCACCTTTATCAATGCATAAATTTGTGAGCTTCGAGATCATACCTGCTAATTCTTACAATTTTCTCCAGTTTTCCACGATTTTTGTGAATTTTAGCGCAATTCTAGAGATTTATCAAAAAATTACATCAAATTTCAGCATTTTTTTTTTTTTTTCAAGTTTTGTTTGATGACTGGATTATTTAGACTTTGATTATGATTAGGTATTTAAACTTTAATGATTGTATTAGAAGAAAGTACAGATTTTTCTCCACATGTATGCAATAAAGGACGATCTTTTTCGGTTCTCCGCTTTTCTCTGAATTTTGAATTTTTGAGAAAAATCGTCTGAATTTTTGTCTCTGTAGGTTGGCAGGTATGTTCGAGATATAAGAAACTCAAATGAAGTCAAGAACTTCAGTTCGAATTAGATAAATGTAATTTATAAAGTTCTCTTTCTATGGAATAAAGAGTGGTTCCTGAATCAGATGCTCTGAGTAGATCAAATTTCGACCGGGGGTTCCTTTGTCAATTCTGAGAGAATGCGATGAATTACATTTTAATGTGGAAAACTTTTTGAAGAATTTTGATACAGCTACAATCACACAGAAAATGCAAGTGGCTTAGAAATTCAAGATTTTTAATGCGAAAAATGCAAAATGCCGTAATTTGGCAAGTAATAAAAATCAACAGAGTGAAAATCGAAACTTATAGAGTAAATTAAAAGTGCAAACATAGGCCCGTTTAAGCCAAAACTAAGAAATGAAACGTTTATTGTTGTTCAGAAGCAAAAAATGAAAAAAAAATGTTATTAACCCCTTGAAGCACGAGTTTTTTTTTTTTCCGGAAAAGCTGGTAAAAAATGATCAAGTATTTTTTCTTTTCTTTTTTTTTTTTTTTTTTTTTGACAGAAAAATGAATATATAGGTATAGTATAAATTGTTTTGGCAATCTCCATCGTAGGAGGTGACTAGAGAGCGGGTGTGGGGTAAAAGTTATATTTAAAAAATATTATTCACACAAAGTGCAAACGGATCTCTGACAGGCATTAGAAATAAAATAACGAGAGATACAAGATCGCCCGTGTGAGACACGGGCATGTGAAAATTTGCCGGTAACTTTCGCCTGTATCAGACACGGGCAAATGCGTTAAGGGGTTAAAGCACAAATTGCAAGAATATTGCCAACACATTATTGGGGGGTTATATGGCACCCCTTTATCAGCTTAAGAAGTTCGTGCATGATAAAATTAAAGTGGTCCTTCGCTCACAAAAAAGTCTTTTTTGCCGCTCACAATATTTTTTTTTTTTTTTTTTTGGACGCCGTTGATCTTGTACCATCAGTAATTCTGAGCGTGATAGTTCTACATAGTTAAAAGCAACTCCCAAAGCACTGAAGAAGCTTTCGTTCTTAAAGCAATTAAGGCAAAAAAAATGAATTGACGAGTTTTAAGAGATTTCACAAACTTAAATCTAAGTACTCAAACTTAAAGCTAAGTATTCAATCTTTTTATTTAATGCATTGTTTTAGTCGACTCACATTTCAATAATTAATTTTCTGAATTAGAATGCGGTCAAAGTTACGGATAATTCATTGCTATTATAAGTTACTTTAATCGACTGATTATAAAAAACAATTTTCATTCATGATAACATTTGTTTTATGTGAGAGAAAGTCATTTGCAGAATGTCTTATATAAAAATTTCCGAAAAGTTAATGTACGCAAATGAGATTAATTGAAATAAAAGTAAAGTCATTTGCAGATATCTTTCATAAAAATGTATGTAAATGAAATTATTTGAAAATTAAATGTACAGAAAATTCATACCATGATACGCATCTGCTAGTTTTATTATAATAGCGATTAATACTAACGTTATGTGTATTTTTTATTTATTGCGTTATTTTATTTATTTTATATTATATTATTTAATTTAATTTGTTTATTCATTTTATGGCTTTGGTTGTGCATTGCGATGTTTCGAATGAATCAGTACAAAGATGAGGGCACAAAAATGTAGGATTTTTACATTAAAAAAATGTACATTCGTTCAAATTATTGCCTGATAGAGGTTTTTCTTGAATGAACCCCAAAGTTAAAAATATTTTCTTTTTTCTACCTCTTCTTTTTTTCTTTTATCTTATGATGAGTTTTTTTCTAGAAAGAAAGTATTACAACTAATGTACACATAAAGTTTATTAAACTTAAGTTACGCTTTCTCTATCTTTCTTTTTCCTTTTTGTTTCATCTTCATCATTTCTTTTTCTCAGCCACATGAATTGATTCTTCTTTGGAGATTTTAAAATGTGAATAATTTAGCAGCCTTTCAACTAAAGCCGACGAAAAAGGACGATGGGATACTTCACACTATTTGGGACATAATGTTGAGTACGTGCCTTGTACATATATCCTTGTATTCTATGTGAGTTTTAAGCAAATCTAAAACATTTCTGGAGTTTAAGGCATAATTACATGTAGATGTCGAAACGGATTTTAGCTTCGTTTAAAAATTCATAGAAAATACAAGGATGTTACGGACTCTACATTATTTCCCAAATATCGTGAAACTACCCCGATGCATAAATTTTCATTCTTAAATATCTTTTTCACCTTCCAGACATGGAATCATTCCTGTAGCATAAAAAACAAGGAGTTCCGTCTTGAACTATAACGACCCTACTTTTCCGTATACAACATCGAATTTATAATGTAGCTATCTGACTCTCTTTCTGCTTTAGTGTAATTACTCAGGCTTGGAGTAATCGCGATTACGTAATCGTAATCGGCTGTAATCGATTACATTTTGACAAAATAGTAATCGTAATCGTAATCTGACGATGGCATATTCTCATAATCATAATCGAAATTGTGTAATCCCGTAATCCTTTTTCTCCCGTAATTTTAATCGTAATCTTAAGGAAAAAATCCGTAATCTGCTGGTCCTGCAATCGTGTAATCTTGACCTGCTGAAAGCTGAAATTTTTAGCTCTACCATTGGATAGAAGAGATAAGATTACAAGAAAAAGGATTGAAGCTGTGTACTGAATTCCTATCCTAAGCGGTCTGTAACCTAAGGGCGATCATATTATAAATAAAAGGTTCTGTGGGGCGGTCGCAGAGCCTTGATGGCAGGACCATATAATAGTCTGCTAGAGAAGCTTGTTGTCCTACTTGTTGCGGTCTCTCAGAATTCTTAATTGCGGCTCCACTCTCCACGGGGAATGGCTGGAGAGCCCGAGAAGAAAGAGAATGGATATGCCACTCGCATCGCCTTGGGGCTCTCACGGGGGGGGGGGGGGTCTCCGGTCTCCTCGCGTCTTCCAGTTTCGATAAAAGAGCGGTAATCTGTCCGCAAGTCAAAGATTTCGGGGTAGATAAGAGAGGGGAAGGTGTTTATAGAAGGACCAAGGCCCTGAAATGCATCGGTCATTTTGCTTCCTTAATTACCCCTTCAAAGTATATTCAAACGGTTGGGCAATGGGCGAGAGTCTGGACGGGATCGCCGCGAGTAAAAGAGAGTGTCCCCTTTCTTCTCTCCGCGTGGGTCCCGTTCAATAATCGAAGCAGACTGCCCCCTGGAAATCTAGTGGAAAGAGTACTATCACCTACACACTTAATTAATAGGTATGTAAAAGAAAAAGTGATTTATGTTCAGACATTCTCCCAATTGTTTTCTTACATGCATGAATTAATATTTAGGAATTATGTTTAAAAGTTAATTATTTTTTTCTTCTTAGAATTACCTCAACAGAATTTTGTATCTCAGTTTAATCTTGTACGTTAAATTTGTGTTGTAAAATTACTTGCACTTTATTTTTTTATTAAAACAGTTAGTACATGGGAAAAAATTATATGCTCGTGCATGTTAAAAAAAAAACACCACAAAAATCTATTTAAAATATTATAGCCGTTCGTATTATAATTATTCTTCATATTACTTTTTAACGATTACTAATTTTGCTAAGAGTTATTTGAATGTTCATGTTCAAATTTTTTGAAATTATTCTAAAATGCAGCATTTATTTTCAAAAGATTATTTATCTCTTACACTATCTGAATATTTTGTTATCCCGTGCAATTCATACACATCTTATAAAGGATTTCATAAAGAATCATACAAAATTATTATTTTCAGTAAACTAATTGGTGTTATGTGAAATATTTGCGCAATTTAAACTAGAAAATAAATACAATGGAGAAATACACTACATTTTCAGAAATTGCGGCCAACTAAATTTTGATTGTATGCACACAAAATAACAATGAACCAGGTAAATCACTTATGCATTATATATACATTTAGTGCATCGTCTTTGCTTATATACAAAATACGATCAATGTAGTTATCCCTCAAATGAGTTTTAAATATTCGAAAAATACTGAATGTGCCTTTCCTGATTATATATATATATATATATTACAAATTTTCATTTCTGCAACGACGTGTGGCAGTACGATTCAACCGATTCGACACCTTCAAGAGCTATCTTCTGTCCTGGCCATTAGGTACCTTTTGGCAAAGCACGGAAGCACTGGCTTTCCATCAAGAAGGTCCGAGGTTCTGGCCAACCTCCTCCACCATCACCTCCGTGTCCTCACACGTCGTCCGCCACAGACGTCATAATTGAACTGTGATGTTGAAATTATTTCATTATAATTGCATTCATCATCATTTCAGTTATGATTTTTAATTAAATTTTTGATTTAATAAGAGATAACTTTTTGATTTATGACACTATTGTAAAAATGAGAGTTGTATGCATAATATCGGATAATTTTATGCTAATCTAATCGTAATCAAAATCGTAATCGGATGTCATAATCGTAATCGATTACATTTTTCAACGACTGTAATCGCTTCCGTAATCGTAATTACTTTTTGGCAAAGGATTACAATCGTAATCGTAATCATAATCTCTCAATTTCTCCCTTTGTAATCGTAATCGTAATCGATTACGTTTCTTTGTAATCGACTCCAAGCCTGCTTCAAATATACCTTTTCCAACGCTTAACACACATTCATTCATGTACTCATTCATTCATTAATTAATTCATTAATTCATTAATCCATTCATTCTCTCACTTCATTTATTCATCTTTTCGTTCAGAAATATCCTTAAAAATCCAGATCATAAAATTTCATAGGAAAATAGGCTCGTTTAGTTCTGGATGAACTTCGTATTTGTACATGTTCTACGTCATAAGATCCTTCCGATAATATTTGTTCCAATCAAGTCCATCTGTTAGATCAGGATTTATATAGGGTTCAAGTTTCCTCGTAGGCGCTAATGTTAAATTTTTTTTGAACTGTTCAAAATTGAAAAAAAATTTTCAAATAAAAAAATCACGTCGAGAGCATCTTCGAGTAAGTTTGTTCAAATAAGCTCGGATCTTATGTCGAGGGCTTATATTCTTTGTTTTCTAATTCTCCATAGGCACTAATGTTAAGATATTTTGAACTGCTCAAAATTTGACGAAAAAATGTTCAAATCAAAAAGTAAAATATAGAAATGAGATGTCCTCGCCGTGATCTTTCGAATGCAAAAAAAAAATTCGAATCGAACAACTCCTTCGAAAGTTTGAGGGGGTGGGGAGACCGATAGACCGACAGACACACATTTTCCCTATCTCAAAACCCTACTTTTATTTTTTTATTTTACAATTTTTATTTAATTTCCTCACATATTTTTGACTTCTTATTTTTAACGATATTTTCTCGATTCATTAAGCCTTCCTTCATACTTTTTTTTTTTTACTTTTACGAGAAAGTACGCTAAAAAAGAAAACTCCAATCTTGATTTATTTGGTTCATTTCAATTTTAAAAAAAACTAAGAAAAATGTTATAGTTTTATGCTTTGAATTTGATTTGTACGTAAAATTTTTAACTTATATGACTGGTTCATTGTTTCAGGTGCAGTTTTAAATTAAACTGCAGCGTCAATGTGTCCAGCAACACTTTTCTTGATCCATGCCCTGGAACGCTCAAGTATTTAGAAGTCCAGTACCATTGCGGAACAGGTATAGTTAGTATTAATAATACTTTCATGCAAAAAACAATAACGACAAGGATAGTGTAGAATATCTGTTATGTTTCAAATATTGTTTTTGTATTTTCTGTTTTTTCAAAAGCATACTCAATTCTGGAAAGCGACATTAAATAAGCTTTTGTAATGCGTCTTTCTGTTGACTCTTTAATTGAATATCGGAATTATTTGGAACACAGTTTAAATTTGGTGGTTTTGTTTTCTCTGTTATGTTTGAATAGATCCAGCAATGGTAACTCTTTCCACTACTCCCCCTTCACTAAATCCGCTACTACCGAATGGAAATCAGAACGACAGCAAACCTCGGGCATCAACGTTGATCCCAACTTTGCCAGTGGTTCAACTGCGGAGGACAACGACGCTACCGCCTATAGTTTCTGTTCCTGCAGAGGAATTCTCAATTGAATATACCTCAATAACCAAAAGTAAGTTTCGTTCTCATTTTAACCCCCTTAACTACTTGCATTAGTTCATGGAGAGAAAAAATCCGTCCGGTGTGTAAACCTTTAATTTCTAGGTACTTGTAAAAAGATTAATGTTTTATAACTTTAATTTTAAGTCCAATGCAATAGCCATGCGTTGCAAGAAATAAAAAAGGCTTAAGATATGCAATCTGTACTTATAATAAGCAATAGACAATGTTTATCTTTAATTAAAATGTAGCAAGGAAAAGTACTAGTTCAATGCCACGTTTTATTTATTTATTTATTTATTAACTTTTGTAAATTTTATTACCATTATTATTATTTTCATCTTTGTGAAGTACATTTTTTGCACTTGAAAAATTTTGTAGAATTTTGCTTGCTTATTGCATGCACAACATCTCATTGCAGTCGATTTATTTTTGGACCTACCACAGATAACGTCACCAACTTTCCTGCGTGGTACATTCCGTACACTAGAGGGACAAAAACTTCACACAAGATCTCAGGTTCATATAAATGAAAACGAAAACGTTTATACATCATTCAGCATGAGTCACTTATAGGTTAACCGGGATGAAAAGTTTAAGGGTGAAGCAAAAATAAAACAGACCGTTAAGGCTTCAATCACGGATACAATGGTGTACAAAGAACACCAACGTGAGCAGTTAGGGTTAAATAAATTGAATGAGTTTAGCAAACTCTGTAAAACAGAGCAACAGTAATTATCAATTTTGTATTTTTAACAGTTTCAGTGATACTGAGAGGGATTCTACTTTTTTTGTTTCCGGAAATAAAATCACTACTAACAAAAATTGCCCAATTAAGTTTAGGCAATTGATGCTGCTCATAAATTTATTACGATAATTTAAACAAATTTTATTACACTTTATATTACAAGTTATTACTGCGAATTGTATGATTATTTTTCGTCCGACTTATTTTAGCATTTTTTTCTTTCATTCTTTTGTTACCAGTTTTAATCATGTTTCTTCATTTTCCAACTTTTTCAATACGATGCTTTTTCTTAAACACCAATGCAATTTCCATAATTGAAACCTTTTCGTGCGCTAAAGAATTCATGGTCCAACGGCAATGCATTTGGCTCGATATCAAGAAAACTTCTGTTCGAATTCTAATTCGAACTCGAGGCTTAGAAGTTGTATCGTTTAGAACCTTCCAGCCTAGTCTAGGAGCATAAGGGATAAGGTTTAGCAGCCAAATTTGTCATAAAGTAACCAACTTGGAAAGCAATTTATTTCACGAAGTTACTTGTACGGGAATTATTAATTAAATAAAATGGATACCGTAAATGTTGTTCCTCTACCAGCGCGGTGTCAATGCAGGAAAAACAACCTGTCCTAACCTATACTGTATACTCACACCTATGTATGTATGCCAATCACTTACTGTCTCTCGACATTTATTTTCCAAAGCATCAAAAATATGAAAACATAATTTTAACTTGAAAAGACAGATCTTTCAACACTTAAGTATGGCATATAAATTTTGCACTGCACTTTTTAAAGCATAGTACTCTAAAACAAATACTGTTATGTTGCACCAAAAAATGGTGCCAACTTCTGGCTACGAAGGGTGGCGCGTATTTTCACTATATTTTGGTGCTTATATCTACGTCTTATACCTTAATCGAGGAAAGCGACATCTGCTTAAACGTATCTTCTAAGCAGTATTGCCTATCCAACGTTCGAGGCTATCAGCGAGAAAGTGGGCGTGGGCAGTGTAGTAAAATTGACCGGCACACAAGAGGTTCAAAATATCGGAACATACATGGGTTGAAATATATTTTTCATGGTAAACTATTTGACCAATAAGAGCTAATCATAATTTGTTTAGAAGTTAGAAATGTATAAAGCTAATGAATAAGAAAATGTTTCATTACAGGCACAACTGTCACGAGCCCATCTTTAGAAGAGACAACTCTATCTCCCAGTACTTCAACCAATGCCAATCATTGTCCGTCTCTTGAAGCTAGGGGAGTCAATTGGCCATGGACTAAACCGGGCAAAACAGCTACTGCAAAATGTCCTGATGGAACAGTTGGTCAGTTACGTTTTCAGTCATTTTACCGGTCATTGTTACAAAACAACTAAACCAATGAAATGTCAATTCACTTCAATAAATTTTGACGACCCACTTATTATTATTATTATTATCTTATATTTTTATTTATTTGATTATCTTTAAACTGATAAATTTAACAAAGTACGCATTTAAAAACTGTTTAGCTTCGTCTTAACTAGACAACTAACAGCGTTACTCAATAATTTCGGCGAAGTTACACCTTTTTCCTAATTTATTACAAAGTTATTTATGTATAAACATTATGCACATTGCACCTCAGTATTGTAATACAATAGTAAAGCACCCCATAAATTCTTGGTTACTTTATTTAGTGTTCATGCAAAATCAATTTGGCTTTTTATTATAACGCTTATTTCTGTGAAAGCAGAAAAATAAAAAGGTCTCTTTAAAACAGAAGAAAGTGCTACGAAAAGGGTTGACCATGTCGTAGAATCAGAGCCGGAAAAGGCTTTTTTTTATGTCACATTCAGTGGAAAACTAAAGCCCGAAACTAAATTTCGAAGTTCGTTGTGAAAAAGAAAAAAGTGTTCAACCTGGACTTCAAATCGTTCGTCAAACATTAAATTTGGTAGATTTAAATTTCATTGAAATAAGACCAAACAATTTTTATTCACATGGAAGACATAGCTATTTAATTTCATAGCCTTTAAGATAGGTGACTCATGGTTAATGAGTTCATCTTTCTAGGTACGGCAAGCTGGCATTGTAAATTTAGTACGGTACAGTGGAGCCCAGAGATTCCTGATCTTTCTCAGTGTTATTCGTTATGGCTGGAGAATCTGAAAGAAAGGGTAAATATTTTATTTCACTTACTGATGAGATAAATTTCTGATATATAGGTAATGTTAAAAGCTCCAGGAAAATATGTTATAAAATGATTGGAGAAAGTATTATATTCTAATTTCCGTTTTTTTAAATTTGTGTGTGTGTTTTGAAATAAATGAATGCTAATACTTTCAGAATATTATGAGAAGAAAGAAGATTGATATGCTTTGTATGATGCTGTTAGTGATAACGTTTAGAGGAAACAAAATTATAAATTAACAATTGAAAAAATAAATACACTCTATTCTACCCTTTTACAACAACAGGTGTTACTCGGTTTGCGGAACTTTACTGGAAGTAGGGGAGACTGGAGTAACTACTACCCTGGGTAGTGCCGCTGCCCTAAATATATACTATAAACTAAGACCAGCAGAAGGGTATAGATGATAGAGATGCCACCTGTGGATAGCACTAGTTCCTATGCTAATGGACGCTGTTCCATTATATACTACGTTCAGTGAATGAAATAATTTAAATTTTTCTCTATTTCATTCTAATTTTTTGGGTATCAACTTTTTGAGATTAGTACATTCCCCCCCCCCCCCAAAAAAAATAACCATTAATGTAATCAACCATGTATTCTTATTCTTATACCTTATAATCTTAGTAGTACATTTATAAGATTATAACTAGGGTTTGAGGAAGTTATGAAAAATATTTTCTTAAATTTAAAAGATGTTGGAAAATAAAGCTACCTTTTTGATGTTTTGAAAGTACTTCAGTTAATTATTACTATTCATGAATTTAATTTACATTGTAATTTTTCTATATGTTTATATTGCAGATTAAAAATGGAGAACCTATCGTCAGTGTAACATCCGATTTAGCTTTGATGACGTTAGTAAAGCCTTTGTTTAGTGAAGATTTAAAAGCTATTGGAAAATTGATTCAAGAAGTCTTGTACAAAAGTGTTAGTAGCATGGAAAATTTCTTAGACACGTGGCACAGATACAATGTGCTTAGAGAACTTTTACAAGTAACTACATTTTTGTCATATTGGTGCGTTTTCGAAACTGTTCAAACTCATACTCCTTCAAGATTATAAACCTTTTTGATTATACTTTTTGATTACACTTTTCCTGGTTTAAAAGATATTTTTTCATCCAAATGTGCATATATTTTGTAGAGTTCAGTTGGTATAATGCGCAAAAAAAAAAAAAAAAACTTAGATGAGTGTCCAAGCCCCAAAAGTAATTTTTGCTTTTAAACAACTAACTTTAATAATTTTAAGCCACAATTTTACGTTAAATAGAGTGTATGACAGAAAGAGAAGCATTTACAAGAGCTTCTGTTGTCATAATAAGTTTAAACGCAACTCTTTCAGTATTCTACTAAAATGTGTCTCTTTTCAGTTGTTCGTACAAACGCTAAGTAATCTACTGGAAGAGAAGCAGGCACCAGCTTGGTCAGAGCTGACTCCTAGTGACCGGCAGGCCGTAGTCTCACGCCTTCTTCAAGGTCTCGACGAGAGTGCTCTCTTGCTTGCTGATACCTCGAGCGACGATGGATCTTTCACCTTGGTCAAGAACAATATTCGTAAGTAACTTACGCAGACTTCCTAGGCCTCGTTCTATTTCTCTTTTACTGAAATTATTTTGACGATTCCCGTCCGAAATTCCCCTAACGATACACGAAAGATTTCCTAAAAGTACCCGAAATATGCTCGAGAGATTCCCATATAAAAACTCGGGTCCCGAAAGATACCAGCTAAAAATTCTCTAATGATGTTCAAAAGATTCCCTTCGATAATAAAAGATCAAAAATAAGTTAAGTAATTAAACAAATATTGAAAAATAAAAAATTTGAACAATTTTTATTCAGTTTTGAACAGCTCAAAAAAATTTAACGTTACCGACTACGGGGAAATTTCTATCTTAAAAATCTAGTTTTAACAGACGGATTTTCTTGGTACAAACTTTATCGAAAAATGTAACTTGTAAGGATATTTCCGAATGAATAAAGGAGTGACTGACTGAATGAATGAATGAATGAATGAATGAATGAATGAATGAACAATTGAATGAATATGAATAAACCGTAGAGAAAGTTATAACTGAAATAATTAAGAACTAAAGCTAAATGTGAAAGAGAGAGATATCTAGATTATCAATTTGATATTGATGTGTGCAGGAAAAAAGGCTCGTATAGGCCTAGACGGAACTTCTTGGTTATTCTATATAGTGCCACAAGTCTAACCAATCTAGGTTATTATTTTTCTTTTTTTTTTTTTTTGCTACAATTTCTGAGCACCAGGTTTTTTTAAAAATATTTATATTGATCTATATTTTGAAATGTTTCTCGGAGTGTCATCGTCTCATTGATATATTATAGTATAATTTATAAAATAATAAGTACACATATGAGAATTTTACAAAAAAAATGTTATGTAATCCCTTTTTCGGCGTGAAACAGCCCTCTGAAATGCGAGAGTCTGCAGCTCATTAGGCAGTGCCTTATTTGTGTGTCTGTAGAGCGTGGCAAAAATGACTAACCTTTTTTTATATGAAATCCTGAAAGGGATTATGGGCTGTTAAGGAAACAATTTTCCAATGGCTGTGCACAGTAACGAAACTTTCGTTACTGGTTACGAGAAAAAATTCTCACATATTTCCAGCTCTGTTGTACTAAATTAAAAATATAGGAAATCATTGTTTGATGGAGACTTTTGTTTTGAACGTATTTTACGAATAATACAAAAATATGAGTACAAGAATATGAGTATGGGGGGAGTCACACCAATTTAACCAACGCGTTGCACTTTCAGGGTATAAATTCCTTCCCATACTATCCTAATTTTCTTCAATTCATTCGATTCGTATTTTCGTTTCGTAAAAGTTTTTATTATTTTTTTCAACTCATATGGATTTTCTGCCACTAATTCTTGGAGATTCAGCGGAAAGATAATATCGCAACCCCATTTTGAAATAAAGCTGTCGTTTCATATTAATATATCTATACAAAGCTAAAATGTTCTTTCAAATTACTTTATTTTTCAGTTCTGTCTCTACAAGTTCAGAAAGCTAAGACAGCAAAGAATCTTCATTTTCCATTGCCATCAGACCTCTCACAGGAGGCTGATAGGTCTCATTGGGGTAATATGCAAGATAGTCTATTGCTTCCAGAAAAGTCTCTACAACACGATGACAAAAATGGTGAGTAGACCAGAACAAACGTAATTATAGAACACTTCTCAAAATCTTCATTTTTGTCATAAAAGTACAGATTATTCGACATTTAAATCTTGAAGATAATTTCGATCTGAATGAAACTTTTGTGGATTTTAGGTTTTTTTTTTTTTTTTTGGCGAAACTTTTTTCCCTAATCGGGCTGCATTTGAGTTACCGCCATTGTAGTGCGTTCCCCAGGGATTGGCGCCAATTCTTTCAGTAGCACCACATTAGGTGTGGTGCCATCGCCGTAACTGAGTTTTTACGCCTAGTTTCTTCACCTGAGGAGGAAGCACCTGTGGCTATGCACAGGTGCTTCCTCCGAAACTGCACTACAAATATAATTTATCACAGTGCATCCAATGTAAATGGATACTCAAGGGATCACTCTGCATAATTGTATAATATGGGCGCAGACGATTTTCTTCATCCTGAAAATCCACCGACATGGCCAGGTTAGAACCTGTGATCTTGGGCGCACGAGGCATGCTCCTTATCTCGACGCAACCTTTCCGGTCTTTTGACGAAACTGGAATTTAGAAATGTTCATTGATCATAAGCTCGAGGATAAATTTCTTCTCTGAATTGCATTGTTACAGATAACTTCAAAAGCCGAGACATACTCTACTTCTGTTGTTGTTGTTTCTAATGCCACTTTTCTAATGCTCCCCTTCGCAGAGCGACTAGGAATTAAGGCAGTAAGGAGCGCCTTCCGTTTCAAACTGAACACCAATGGTTGAAGTACGACTTGGTTCATAATGTACTTGGATGGCACCAAATGACGCACCACAAATACGCCATCTTCCTTTTTAGACCTATGGGTGAAGGGAAGGGAAAATCTCAACCCTCTGGTAACCTCGGAACTACCTCGGGACTGCAGGGTCCACGGATTTTACATGCACGTATCCCCAAGTGTACATGGTGGGTCTTCAGCGGCTCGGGTATCGAACCCGAGATCCTAAAATCCGAGCTCGACATGCTAACCGCCATGCTACCACGGCCCCATTCTACTTCTTCAAGTTAACGTTGATCATTGACTGCTGAGAATGATGGAATCTGATTATTTCTAGTTTCTGCCATAAATTTAGTTTTATTGATATTAATCTGTAAACAGTTTTTTCTGCAGTCTGAAGGAACAAAAAAGCCTCTCTTAGACACGGAAGATTTATAGCTAACCATGCGACGTTTGTTACATCGAAAGAAAAAATATTTGCAATTCAGTATAAGTTGCATATTTTTACTGTTTTTATTCCGATGAAGAGATCAGATTGGTCGTGAATCTTATTATTCTTCTGATGTAATAATATTACTTCACATGAAAGTATTGTTTTTAGTTTTTAAAAGGCATATTTAATGTTTCTCCTTTCCTTTTTTTCTTCAGGGTTATCAAAAGTGGTATTCACGGCCTTCCAAAAGCTGCACACTTTTCTCTCAGGAGGCTCAAATCTAGTCAACTCTTCAGAGAATTTAACTCGTATCCTCAACTCTCGTGTGATCGGAGCTTTTCTCGCTAGAAATGGAGAATCGAAGCTTTTCCAACCTGCAGTCATCACACTGAAACACTTGCTCGTAAGATCTATTCTTAATTATTCTGCATATCATTCCGGAAAATGTATTAAACTGCCTGAGTACCAGGGGAGATTGAGATTTAGTACCACAGTTTGAGGTTTAGAAGACGCTGTAGACCATAAGAGGAACTCTAATTTCAAAGTAACTTTTCAGAATTTTTTTTTTTCAGGATTTTATCATTTATCATTAGATTGCAAAATCAAGATTTAAAATATAATTTTTTACTATTTTATAACGACATTTTTATCGACTTATATGGTGAGTATTTTAAATCAAATCCTGGACATTTTAATATTAATTTCGAGTATTAGATGCACTAAAAATATTGAGACAATTTTTGAATTTCGAAAAGTACCTTTCATAATCCGTAAAAACTGATGTATTTTGAAGTCACCCTGGAAACGACCTTTAACCCTCTGACTGCTTCTTTTTTTAGCGAATTCGATTCGCTAAAAATTGGCCTACTTTAAGCAAGTAAATTCCTCTCTGGAATAAAACCTAAATTAAGGTCCAAATACTTGAGAAATTGCATTACTACGTTTTAACGATGAAACAGCCGGAATACTATTTTAAATACGCTTAAAGAGCTCATGCATGTGGAAATCGCAGGATGAGCAATTTTCCCTACATTTACGTCGCACGTGGAAAACCCGGGTTACGCAGTCAGAAGGTTAAGTACTTAAAAAGTCACAGCTCTTGGATTTACAGTAGTTTTGGTGTCTATCCAGCTGAATAATTCTGTTAGAAAGTTTTATATGATTAAAATTTTCTCGTTTAATCTGCGATGAAATCTCATTATTAAATCTGTAGTCAGATGGCAAAATGTGATATCTCAGTTTTTGCTAATTTTACAGGAGAGCGATTTTAAAATTATCTGCTCAATTTTAAAATCGGGTAATTTATTTACGTTTCGGACTCTTTCTCTCTTTGACGGATAAAAGTAGAAATGCCATACTTTGCTACCTTATAGATTTTAATAAAATGCCCACAAGTATGTAATTATCTCATTTTCGCTAAAAAAAGTGAGATATCACATTTTGTCATCTGACTACAGAAATAATAATAATAAAATAGAAAACGGAAATAAAAAAAGGGTGTGCATACTTAAAGCATTAGCACTAAAACTAAAGTCATTGATTAACATAGCACATAGCATTAAAGAAAAAAAAATTACATCATGGTGTAACAGTGGTTTTAATTTAAAATTTTTCTTTCTTAGGAGGTGAATGTTTCCAATCCAATCTGTGTTTTCTGGGATTATCAGCTCAAGTAAGTTTTATTTCTTTGTTTATTTATTTAATCATTTTTTAAATTATGCTCGCGGTGCTTCTTAAAATCAAAGCTATTTTTCAGTGGATTTTTTTTTTTTTTTTTTTTTTTTTTGCTCTTTAGGGGTTGGTCAGCTCAAGGATGCTGGGTGGAATCCAGTAATAAGTCTCACACCGTATGTTTGTGCAACCACTTGACAAACTTCGCCCTCATTATGGAAGTTCAAGATGTTGACGTAAGCACATATTCTTATGACTCGAATGTACTGCACTGGGTACACAATGCACATTAAATTAAAATAATGTATTCTAAGCATGTTACTTCTTTTTTTTAGTTAAAATTTGAGGAACTTTTTTGTATAACTTATAGTAAGTTGTATATGGTGACTAACTATAGCTGATTTTTGTGTATTTCTGGAAATTTTGTGATGGGTATAATAATTGTTTTAAAAATCAGATAATACATATACATTTCGAAATTTGTTTTACTACCTTCTCTGAAATTCAGATTAAATAAATGAAAAATACTTTTCCAATGAAATATTATTATGCAAGTAAGTGATACATAATAATAGCTTTTGGAAAATTAGTTTATACTCTACATCTTCTTCTATATAAATAAAACAAACAGTTCGTGTGTCTTAGTGTATGTGCATGAGTGTGAGCTGAATACCAGATTTGCAATATGTAGCTTAATAAATTATTGAAGAAATATGTTGTTAGTGTACAGCATTTTTTTTTTTTTTTTTTGCATTTTATCTGAATTTCAGAGTAGAACCCAACTTTCACATGCTAATTCATATACATTTTTGGATTACAATTGCATACTTATTTTTAAAGCACGAAGCCTCTAATAAATGACATGCTGTGTTGTAAATTATTTACTGCAATGAATATCATTGGTTAGAAACTTCATACTATCGATTCTATCTATACATATTTATTTTTCTATCTTTTGCTTAATCTTCACTAATGTTGCGAAGAAAATTAGTTCTTCATTTCAAAGAAAAAAGTTGTCATTAATCATGCAGAACGATGTCGCAGACTTTCACAATACGTTCGACTCAAACAAATCAATCACAACGATACGTTTCTCTGGAGATTTCTATGTACAACGTATGTCGTGCTGGGAAAGCTCTAGAGAAGAGATGGTGAACTTATGGCACGCGTGCTAGTAGGAGGCACACACCAGGAATTTCAGTGGTACACATACTGGTGCATATTGAACTGCTTTTATTCACTCACATTTACTGAAAAAAAAATTTCAAAAAAAAAGAGAAATAACCTTCCAAGATTAGCGACCACTTTGCGAAAATGAATGATCTTTAAAAATTACTTAAAAAGAAGGATAACTAGCGGATCACTGAGCACTGTCGTCAATGTCGCCAAATCAACCAATTTTGTCGCCAAATCAACCAATTTTGTCGCCAAATCAACCAATTTTGTCGCCAAATCAACCAATTTTGTCGCCAAATCAACCAATTTTGTCGCCAACTCGACCAATTTTGTCGCCACGCCCCAATTAAAAAAGGGAAAAAATTAATGATTTCTGTAAAATTTGTTTCACTGCCAACTCAGTGTCAGTGCAAGCACAGCAGCCTACCTCTCAACACTATTCCTGAAAAAGAATGTTTGGTATTGTAATTTGCTAATGTCAACTTTTAAACCTATATGACAAAAATATCTTTATTGATTTTGTTTCTATTTATTTAACCTATAAAAAATTGTTTAAATTGAACTTGTTCACGGAAAACTTTTATTTTTCTTTGAATGCAGACCGACGTTCCGATGGATGTTGATATCCTAGGCATTGTATCAACAGTTGGTTGCGTCCTTGCTTCCATTGCTTTATTTATGACAGTATTTATCCTTTTCATAATAAGGTTAGTAATGTTTTATTGTTTTTATTGTTATTATTATTTCGCATATAACTCTTAAATTTTAAATTCATCCATAGCATTTTTATATGAGAAAGTTAACAAGTAGAAAATTTTCAATTTTGGAAATAAAGAGAAGAAGAAAATTGCGTTTTTACTCTTGCAAATATTTTGCAGCGATAATAATTCAATAATTTATTGTGTAATTTTTTTTATTGGTCTAAGAAGAAAAATACTTACTTTTCAACACTTCGCTCATAAGTTTTATGTAGGTCAATATTTTCTTATTGATTAACATTTTTTATTATTTCTTTTCTTGTTGCTTTAAATTAGACTAAATCACAAAATTTGCTTCTCCAAGAGCTATTGTATTCTTTATTGTAAGGATGCATTTATGTTTGATTTATACCTTTAAGTGTGAAATCTGTTGCAGTAAAAAAAAATCTCCTTTTGATGAATACTAAAAACATCAGTTTACCAAAAGCGCATTCTGAAGTGTCGAAAGATATTCATGTTTTCGTAATGAACTGTTTATCGGTTGATTAAGTTAAAATGGGAAACTTGCCAACACAATGTATAGCTTCGTCCAGACTTTAAAATGAACTCGTTCAGTGATATGTGATGAAGTCAAAACGTCCAGGGCCGTCGAGAGCGAGTGTGAGGCATTGTTGATTCATGGGTACTTATCTCCACCAGACCCCTACCTTATAGCCGAGGCCTTAGGATTGCTTGCGCACGGGTCTGGTAGCCTGATACATGGGTACTGGCCTTTGGAGGGGGTCCGGATCTCCCCCCCCCCCCCAGTGCAGAGAGTACAATGTTGTGTGCATAGTAGTACAATGTTCCTATGGCTAGTGCTGCGGAGAGTAGAGTAGTTCAGAGAGTACAATGTTCCTATGGCTAAGACGCAAGCGCAATGACGGGGGTGACAAAACTGACATGGGGCCCGCCTTGGCTCTCTACGGCCCTGCGCTTGTCCTAAGCATAAAAAATTGCCAGACGATTGCAAACTAGCTCTTCAACAGTGTAAAAATATATATAAATAAATAAAAAGTATAAACTACGATGCTACAAATGTATAAAAAAGAGGTAAGGAAACGTTTGACTAGAATCTTGAACATTTTATTAAGTGTAATAGTATTATTGATTATCTTTATCATTTTCGGCATAAAGTTACCCTTATGTATATTCTCGTTCTTTAAAAAACTCCAAAACATATTAGATTTGTTTCCTACTGATGCAGACTTGATTATTTAAACGAGTAATGTGTGTTTTTAAACTTTAATTTTCGTGTTTTCCAATTTTCATCCCATTCGCCGACATGTTTTTGCTTCATGCTTCATGCCATCGTCATAGAGCGAAGTGTATAAACTTTTTATTGATTTATTTTTTAAGAGTTGTATTCTGTTTGAATCCGTTCTAAACGAGATTATATTTTATTCTTTTCAATAAAAAAAGTATGTAAGTGGATTTAAGTAAAAATAATTGATGAAATTCTTACTTTTACAGTTTGGATTCTACCCATGATAGTGTCTTCATACACAGGAATCTTTTTGTGTGCCTCTTCATTACTGAGCTTCTCTTTCTTGGTGGTATCAAGCAAACAAAAGACGTCGTCGCATGTGCAATAATTGCCGGCTTGTTGCAATACTTACTTCTAGTGACATTTTCATGGATGTTTTTTGAATGCTACCATCAGTATCTAATGGTGCTTCGTTCATGTGAATCGAAAGAAAGCAAAATTTTCTGGTATTACATTGTTGCGTACGCTCTACCTGGGCTGATTACCGGTATTTCGGCTGCCGTCAATCCTACGAGCTATGGTACGAAGTATTGCTGCTGGCTACAAGCAGACAACTATTTTGTTTTCAACTTTGTGGGACCCGGTGTAAGCATAATACTGGTGAGTAATATTTGTATATTTTAGTATCGGGTTGCATGATTTGATCGGTAATGTCCCCTGGTAATCCTCCTGCGCTGTAGGCTTAGAATATGCATTCGCATCGAAAAAGTATACACAGTTCGCTGTTAAGCGGTTTCTTATGAATGGGTTTTCTTGAATCATTTAGCACAAAAGGCCTCTCTTAGTCTTGAGTCGGCTAAATTGAATTTTTTCACCATTTGAAAATCGGCCATTATGGAGTAATTTCTCCACCAGATTATAATGAACACAAAGCAAATGCAAACATGTCTAGATTATAAAATATCATTTCATGTTTGACATTCACGAAAGCTTTTGAAATGTTTGCTGGAATGGTACTCCATTTTATCGAATCTACTCCAGAAACAGAAGATTAATGATTGTGTTTTTGCAGTGTATTTTCTCAGAGTTAATACCAGCAAAACACTTTTCCGCTTATTATTTGCACATAATGCTCGATGGTTGACGAGAGTCGTTCTTTTTTCAATTACATACCGCATGGGCCAAACACCGAAATTTTGGCTTAAAAGTACAATAAGAGGAACTATAGATCTTTTAAAAAGTTCTAATGACCTTCCACCCCCTTTACATTGCAGCTTAAATAAACACATATTTGTGACCAATACCTTCCATGAGGATTCTTTCGTTCTGAATGCAATTTCAGACAAAACCGAAAAAAAAGTCATTAAGCACTAATTTGCAAAATTCAGGTTGTATCAAATTTTTAAACTTTTTTTTACATTAAGTACTTTATTTCTATGTATTTTTTCAGCGTTGATTCCGAAAATAAACTTTATTTTGTGTACACCACGTTAGAATATTTCGGAAGCCGCGAATTCCAAAATTTGCAGCAAATTGAAAAATTGTTACTTCAACAAAGATTTTAAATATTTTTCTTATATATATATATTGACTTTTAGTGTATACTGCAATATCTAAGAACATGAGAGGTAAGAAGTAAGTAGCGGGGTATCAATTAACCCCTTAATTTCTAACAACTGCCACAAAATGAGCCTAAATTTCTTTAACACATTTTTAAGTCAATTTATTTTTAAAAATTTTATGAAGTATGTCATGCTTTCAAAAATCACTAACTCTATTCAACCACGCGTGAGCGAAGAGGAGGTGTGGCTCCCCAAGGTATGACGTAGCTCACAAAAACAAATTAACTCCTTCCCTCTCGATTTCGTAAAAATCACGAGCTGGAATGTTCAAAACTAGAGCACCAAAATGTTAAGAAAAATCCATTCATCATTCCCAAAATATTATTTATTTCTTGTCTTACATACTAGATGACACTACCAAACCATTTACAGTGATCCCTCGTTTTTCGCGGTTAATGGGGACCAGAACCTTCCGCGAAAGCTGAAAAACCGCGAAGTAGGATTTACCCCTAAGAATTTTCGAGTATACGGGTACACGAATGTTTTAAATATGTAAACAGTATTTGAACTTCACACATGTAAGACAAAAATTACAGCAGTATGCGTAATTAATTAAACGTGTCGGTTTTAATTAATAAGGTTAATTACAAAACGTTATAGTACAGTATTAAACATTTATCAACATTGATTTCTGAGAGAGGCGAAGAGTCTTGTGTTGGTGGGAGCTTTTGAGAGCCCGTGGTATGTACTCTGAGTCAACTCATCTCTTTGTTTGACCATGCAGGGATCCTTCTCTCTCGCGCATCAACATGAAACAACGCTCCTTTCCGCAATGTGGCTGACGATGTAGTTGTATTTTTTTAATTTTTACTTTTTGATCAATATTTTGGAAAAACCCGCGAAGCACTGAAGCCGCAAAACATGAAGCGCGAAGTGGCGAGGGAACACTGTATAGAGTCATTGGAGATTACGTATTTTCAAAAAGTTTTTCTTGGAGGGGGGGGGGGGGAAGCGCTTTCGTTGTTACTCTCTTGCAAATTAAGCGACCGTTAAGGGGTCACATAAATGAATTTAAAAATGCACTGAAAAAAATAGAAAAATTCTCAAAGAGAGGCACGTTTTTTGGAATTTTTAATAGGAAATCCAAGTCAATAGGTCTTGCCCAATTTTTGAAAGAGTATCAAAGAGCCTTAAAGACATGGCAATCATAAAGTGACTTAGTATCATGTTTGCGCTAGACCGTATGTTGCGTCAAGACGTACTTGGAAGCGTTAAAATGGAAAGTCCTACACCAACCGCCATATTCTCCTGACATTGCTCCTTCTGACTATCTTTTGTTGCGATCAGCGACACACGGTCTAGCGGACCATCACTGCCGGTGTTATGAAGAAGTAAAAATTTTGGATCGATTTGTGGATCGCTTCAAAAGATGACCGTTTTTTTTAATCATACGCTGTTCCAAAAATGAAAGTTAGAATTCCAAGGGGGAAAACTGCGAAAGAAATGTTGCACACCTAATAATAGTCATTAGTCTTTAAAATATTGAAGAAATTCTTGTCTGTACTGTTTTGGAAAAGCGTCTTTCTCATATCAACTTTCTCATCAATAAACTATTAGAAACTCAACTGAACATCAATTGCAAAACTATTAGCACAAGTTGAAATATTTTCGACAACCGAACTTTTGTATAAGAGGACAGGGTAAATAAATTATTCAAGAACCATTGGTTTCTGGTCTCCAGTATTCCTCACTAATCCCAATCGGCGATTATTCACAATCATGAAATTTATTTGGTCCCCATCACTTCCAAAGTGAAGTTCTAGAACTTCAGGTAATTAATTGTTGAAGTAAAAATTGTTTTCCATTTTTTACTATAGAGTTACATTTAAATAAATTTTATGTTAAATCACATTTTAATTAATGCACATTCTTGCATTGTGTAGAAGTAAGTCTTTGTTCTGTCTATGTTTCAGGGTGGACTAGTATTTCTCTGCATCGCGTTCTGTATGATCTCTTTTAATTTCTCAGTTGCAACAGTTACAGCAGGTAGTAGCGACTCCAGAAGAGCCGATTACAAGTAAGTAAAAGCTCAAAACTTTTGCCTCTTCTGAAGCTTCAGCGATGCTTTTATGTCCATTATTAAGTATTATCATTTATTCTATCAGTGCTGTTAGGGTGCTTTCGCATCAAAGGCGACAAAGACAAAAAAAAACTTGTCTTTTCTCATCTACGCAAGCGCAAGACATATTTTTACCTTCAAAAATATGCGCGGCGGTTGCGCAGCGCATGATTTTTTGTCTTTGTCGCCTTTGGTGTGAAAGCAACCATAGGGCGCTTTCACACCAAAGGCAACAAAGACAATATTTCTGTCTTCTCTCATCTGCGCAAGCGCACAGCATGTTTGTGCCTTCAAAAATAGGCTCTGCGCTTGCGCAGATGAGAAAAAGACAAGTTTTTTTTGTCTTTGTTGCCTTTGGTGTGAAAGCACCCTTAGAGGAAGAAAAAAGGGTTTCTATTTTATTTAATTTCCATTACAGAGTGTTAACGTTTTATCGGTTTTATGATTGCATTTCATAACAAATTTTCCTTAGAATGTTAACGGTACGAATTGTTCAAATACTGTTTTAAATTCAAGTTGATGTTAACTCTTTCGTAGTTAAGAGGAATGACGTACGAATTTCAACTTATGATCAACACTTAAAATTCGTAACAGAGACTGGATTATAATAAAAAAAGTGACTGTGAGTTTAGTTTGTGCAGAAGACACTAGATTTTTTCATATATTAGTAGTTAATTAATTAATTTATTTTTAAGATGCTGGAACAGAAGAAGTCTCTTCATGATCATTCTGCTTTCTGCAACGTGGGCTCTTGGAATTATTTTTATGAACAGCGGGACGCTTTCAGTAGCGTATGCTTTCGCAATGTGCAACAGTCTGCTCGGAATTTCATCTTTTCTGTTATACTGCGTTTTTAATGAAAAGGTAGTTATATTTGTAGTGCATCCAAGTATTTCATGCAAAGTGGATGGACTTATGTCAGGTTGTTAAACTTCTAAAACAATTATAAAACTTTTTTACACATTTCTTTGCTGATTTTATTGTTACTATATTTTTAGTACTAATTAGTGTGTGAGACTATGTATTATAACTTTGTTCAAGTCATTTTAATAATTTTAAATGCATTAGAAGGCAAAATTAACACCCTTTTGAGTACGGTTATCAGTTTAAACTGGATTACCTGATTTGCTGATTTCTCAACAAAATTAAGCGTTTTTTGCCAATTTTATTATTAAAAATGAATCTAAGTCTTTGTTGTGAATATCTCTCTCTTTTACTGTGTGAGATTCTCGTCTCTCACTCCTGAGATTAATATGATAAGTGTCCGAGCGGTTTTACTATTTGTTTCTGCTGGGTGCGTTTTCCATACCGGGATGGTTTCCCGACTCGATGTGAAATTGATTAAACGATATTCAGTCCCAGACATTTATTAAACACATACTGATGATGGGACACAATACAATTATCTACATAATATACATATACAACAAGTCTTTTTACAACATCTTGGATAAGAGCAAGGTTTTTTCGCGTCCGCTCTCCGGACAATCTCGGTAGCAAGTCCCCTTTTGTCTGCATCTCTTCCCACGCCTCTCCCCGCCCCCTCCAAGACCCCTTCGGCCGAGGTCGGAGGTCAAGCGGGTGATATTTCAGATGCGTGGGACAGTTCCGGTTCACGATAGTCTTTATTAATAGAAATGAGACCTAAAACCTCTTTTGGATGTTTTAAGTACTTCGTCTAAATGAATTTTCTCTTACATTTATTTATGTAATAGACAATAAGGGTGTATCCACACCTACAGCGACCGTTTGCGTCTGTCGTAACAGCTTGTTGCTATGGTTATCAAAACTAACAGCATAGAATAAGTGACGTATCATAGCGCAATCAAAAAATTACGATAGTCTGGAGGAAAGCGCCTTTTAATGACGCAATAAAAATGGCCCATTAGACAATACGAGAGCGTAATTATCAAACTAAGAAGAGCCAGCCAATGATGCGCGCTGAAAGTTTCGTTTCCGTCGTACATCGCTTGTCGTATTTAGTGTGTATGCATCCTAAGTCATTGAAGCTTTGTTTTGTTAAGATCTACATTCAGGCTAACAAGCAATTAAATGATCGAGCCTTTGTCTGGAGCACTTTCTCGTTGAGTTATTAGCTTAAAGCATTTTTAGTGTTGTTTTCAGCATTATCTTGCAATATATTGTCCGAATAATTCAGTTTTGTGATCGCAAAGTTGATTTGGAAGGATTAAAGACTACTTCTGTATGTCATCTAATAAAAATGACAAAATAGTTACCATATCATGAGCATAAACATTTACACTTTAGGTCAAAAGGACATTTTCACATTTTGAACAAAAAAAGCGGGTGATTTTAGAGAATTCAACCAAATATTTTTACTATTATATACTAATTATGTTTTTGTTTTTTTTCTGAGCTGCAAGTGCATATGCTTATGCAATATAGCATGACATGTGACAGGGGGCGGGTAGAAGAGTACGCTAAAGTGTGACATTTGTGACAGAAGGGGGAGGAGGTAAATACAGTGAATAAAAAGTGGCACATTTATGAACCGCCCCTACTATTGATAGGCAAATGAAGGGACTGGAATTTCTTGATGTAATAACAAAATTGTCACTATAACCAAGTTCAACATATCTAAACATAATGTATCAAAAATTTAGCAAAATGCCTATAATTCTTTTGAATTAGATACTAAAGTCTTTCTACCGAAGCTGTGTATGGTCACTAACCTTTGCAAACCTAGGGCATACCCCGGAAATCTTCATCCATTCTTTCAAGTAGTACCACTATTGGCGAATGCCATTACCACTTTGAGAATTTGTTGACACCGAGTTTTCCCCTAGATGGCGGCACCTGAGCTCTAACTGATGCGAAACTGCACTAGGAATTTTAGTAGAGCATCCAAGCCAAACGGATACTCAAGGAACCTTTAACATGCCGCATAATCATACGACGGGGGCGCTGGCGATTTTCTGCATCTTGAAAATTCACCGACTTAGGCCAAGTTGGATCCTGCGAACGTGGGCGTACGAAGCCAGTACCTTACCGCTACGCCACTCTGCCAGCAATATTAAAGTGTTGTAGGTTAAAATACAATAATTCTAAATTTACATTTGTATAGAAAGAAATTTCTTTTTTAAAAAACGTTATCCATTTAACCTGTTAGTGTTAGTAATCTCTGATTTTCTCAGATTTCGCTATTTTGATTAGTAATATGCATAGGAACTTTCACAGCTTTCAGCTTGAAAGCAAGTGCAATTAGCCTTAGTGGTGATGTAAATTGAAATTATTATCGCATTTATATTTCTTGCTTTCTTTTCTAAATTTCTCTTGCAGATATTTAATAATTACTCTATTTCAGACGAAGAAAGACTGGACAAAGTTAATTCAAAGAGAGTTTTGTTTTAAAAAGAAGAAGCAACAAGATCAACTGTCCACGCAACTTTCTGTTTCTCAAACAGTTTCCACATCTGGTCAAGAAGTGGTAAGTAACGGGGAAACGGTATTTTTTTTTAAAGTATAGATCTATTTTTCATTTCAAACCCTACGAATTTTTTATATTTTTACTTTTTTCCAGTTTTGTTAACAACTTAGCCTCCTACCTTGAAAGTAATGTTATGTATACAGTGAAAGAAAAATATAAAAAGAAAAATCGTATAATCCATAGTTTGAAATCTTTGCTGAGCTGATGATTGAACCTGATGTACTTTTTCCAAACTGTCTGACAAAGCTGTAATTTCAATTCAGAATACCAGAAAGAAAATTGATATTGGCTTAAAATCTATTATTGTTCTTGTACTGTCCCAGTACATCACCACATTGTGTTTTTCTATCTATCATTATACTAAACACAACGCTTGAGTTTTAAATATAAGGTTTCAAAATTTCTTTATCAGATCAATAGAAGTTTTTCCCTTAGCAATTCACCAGAATGTTTAACATTCCTCCTCCAGAGGAAATTCTGTGTGTGTATATATATATATTCAAACTCGTTCTAAAAGGTATCAAGTATGCTATTACTCTATAAAGTTCCCTTTTCCCCGTGCCCCCGAAATGTTACTGAACGGTTACGATTATTATATATTCAAAAACAAAAATTGCCCTTCTGAATGCTCATAAATTTCTTAACTCCTACGAGTCTCACTTCTACGAAATGATAAAGAAGAAGCGATGGTTTTTTTTTTCTTACTCTACCTCCGATTACGCTTGGTATAAGGAAATGAAACAGATACTTGACGAAATATTTATTAGCTAGACGATATTTGATCATGTGGTTCGAGGACGCGCGGAAACTTCGTATTTAAGTATTCTGAAGTGAATATTTTAACTATATCTGCAGATGACTCTAACTGAAAAAAAAAAGCAAAAAATCGACTTTGAAAAACTGCAATTACTAACATGCAATATTAACGATTTGTCTTACTAATAAGAGAAATATTTTTCGCTTTGAGTGGAAAATATAAGTATTTACCTTTATTAATCTGGAAATTTGAAACATAGTATTATATATAACATTTTTTACCCTAGAATATTACGATTGCATGCTTGAAAATATACTTCTGAATGCCGAGACGAAGTAAAATGATTCTGTTAACTTTTAAGGGGAAAAAATTTACACATATATAAATTCTTTTTCATTTCTACCAAAGATTTTTTTTTTTTTTTTTGTCTTCATTATTTATTGTATATACATTCAAATTTAATTAATATAGTGTTTCTCGATAAAATGTTCAAGGGGTTTTGTTATTATAATTATTTAGAAAAATGCTGTGGGGGCAGAAAAGAGTTGAATTTAAATTTAAGTAATTTGTATACTTATTTTTCTTTTTAACTTTAAAAAAAGAAGGGTTAATTGTCCCAAACACAATGTCTAATTGATTTTTGTTTTGAGTCAAAAGAATAATCTATAAATGCCTTTATTAAATAAAAATTACACAGGAATTCAACTGTATGTATATAAAACAAAACTTTTAAGCAGTTCTACGAAATCGATATTTGAAATTTAATCAACGAAAAAAGTGCAAAGTTCAATACTTATTTAAATAAACTTTACTTCAAAAACTCTCGCATAATAGTTTTTGTTATTTTTTGCTTAAATCTGGGTGCACATAAATCGTATTGTATACAAAAGTATTGCATATGAAACGTGAATATCTCAGTGATTAGATTGAATCGAACATAATAGTAATAAAACGCTAAAAATTCGACTTTACTTATGTACATTAAATTAGAATTTTTTATATTTTTCGCTACATATTTTTTTGTACATTTTTCACTTTAAAAAACATATTACGAGCGCTCAGCTAAATATGCAAAAAAAGATTTTTCACTCTATAACTCTTTGATTTAAGAATTTATTTTCAGCTTAAATTATTTCACTTTTTTCAGTTATACTGTTTTCATTGCTGTAAGTTGAGCTTATTCGTCAAAGTGAATATCCGGCTCAAATTTGGCCGAAGCCAAATATTTTATTCATAGGAAAAGTAAGACGAAACCAAACGTTAACGAATATTCGTTGCATCCCTTGTAAGAAGCAATATATTTATGTTCGTTAAGTATAAAAATGTATTTTTTTTTAACTTTCAGTCTCAAGAGTTTTGGAGGTGCAAAGACCGATGGACGAAAGTTAAATCATATCCCAGAAATAACGCAACAGGTATGATTCTCATAAAACTGAAATAAAAACTGTAATCTAGAATTTTCAAACTTCATGACATTGTGTTTAACTTGCATTAGCAAAGACACCACAACTTACGCTCAAATCATCAAAAAAGAAACTTTGAAGACTTAATAAAATTTGATTTTCTCATAAATGTGCATGCTCCCGCCTAGCTTGAATTCTGAATCGCCAGAAAAATGCTTCAATTGATCTGCTATACCCCGCGCAATTATATTTAACAATAATCAAGGGCTCTAAATATTATCACTTTGTAATCCGTTTTGCACGAAAAAACTTTTGAGACCTTTTAAAGTGTAAATGTTTTTTTAAGGGAAAAAAAAAGTTGAATTGTTAGAAATAGAAGATTTTAGTATATCATGTTTTTACCCCTAGATCGTTGCTCTACAAAGCCTGTGAGAAGTGTGAAGAATTTAGTGGAGCATAGTAAACGACCTGACACACACTGTATGAACAGAGGAACTGCTAGCTCCGATGTTTCACGATGCCCAAGTAACGATGACGATGAAGAAGAGAATGGTACCCCACCTTCTTCGAACGAGTACCAAGCCATAAATCTATTAAATGAGTGCGAGTCCGCTTTACATGCGTCTGAATCCAGTCACTTTGTGGATCACATATACGAGACAATCGACGAAGGGTCTTTCCTGGACGACCCCTCTCACCAAAGGCACTCATCTGGAGGAAACCAGTTTGAAGAGAAATGTGGTTCAAGCCGGCGATTCTCTTCTGGTTATGGACAAGATCATCGATCGCTAATATTTAGCACCGAAAATCTTTCTGACGTTGAATTAATCAAATCAAACAGACAACAGCAAAACGTCGCTACTCTAAATCCATACTTACTTAAGAGTAAATCGAAAGCAACGTCCGATAGTATAAACTTTTCATTTGACGAAAGTTGCGACCCCGAAGAACTTCTGTCACGAAAAACTAATTCATTTGATAGGTATGGAAGCCCCTTGCCTGACCTTCTTAGGAAGCCAGCAGAGCGTGGTGTAGTCCTAGCAGTGTTGGAAAAAGATCAAGTAGTAAACCGCATTCAACAAGACAAAATTTTAATGCATCCAGAGTTAAGACTCAATACCTATTGTTGATACCACTTTTTATCTTGATATAAGTTCCCATTTGTATTTTACTCAAAATACTTAGTCAATATCTAGACCGTCCCTGTTCTCCTTTGTTACAATTGAATCTTCAAAATTTTAAAAGAGAAGGATAAGAAATTATGTCCCTTATTTTTTATATCCTGCTCTTTCTTTTCAATCGTGCAAGTGCTCAAATCGTCACTGCAACCAGTGCACAATTTGTAAATGTGTCACATTCAAATTATGTTTCGCAGTTTCAAGTTTTGTATCAACTTACACTACTGTGATGTGACCGATTAAATTCATTTCGTGTTTCAAGCTCAACGCACATTTTTATATAAAACTAAATGTAAAAATCCATCCTACTAATAAACAAGTTCAATTTTCCTCTATTTAACATCACAAGTTCATTTTCTTTCAATACTAATTAATTTTTTCCAACTGTATTACTTTTCATAAAACAATGTCCTTCACTTTCCCTCAAATTCTTTCATTGATTGATTTTAACAAATGGGGGGAAAACAACTGCTTCGAAGTTTCAGGAACTTTTCCGAATTATGTAAACAAGTTGTATGCAATTTATTCTGTGAATATAAAAAATACTAGGTTCTTCTTTTGATGTTAGTTATTTCAACAAGGTCTGAACTAGAATCCTAGACAGAAACCTCAGGAAAAACATGAAAGTAGAAGCCACATGAAGGGGGCGGGCCACAGCTCAATTGTTTCAAGGTAGAAAAGCCTTTCACATAAGAGTAAAGTATCTCTTACGCCCAAGTTCGCTAGTTCAAACCTGGCCCTAGTCGGTAGATTTTTACATGTCATATGATTATGTGGCATGTTAAAGATCGCTTGAGTATCTATTTGGCTTGGATACTTTCAGCTAAATTAAATCCCTAGTGCAATTTCGCATCGTCAGATCCCAGGTGCTTCCCTCTGGTAAAGAAATTGGGAATCAAAATTCTAAGACGGCGATCATACCACACCCATTGTGGTGCTGCTCAAAGAGAAGGTCCCAACTCCTAGGGAATGCACTAGATCTGAAAATTGGGCAGGCATAGAGATATATGTAACCTCTTTAGAAAGAAAAAAGGAAAAGAAAGTGTAAAATATTACATATAATTTTCTCCATTTGTTACAAGTCTATAAATCACAAAACATTATCGGTCTTAAACACACACACACACAAAGCATAAGACTTTCATTAGTTAAAACTCTCTAAGTCCGAGGCCGGCCGAAAACGAAGACCGAGCTGGGCCGGTATGGGCCGGCAGACGGGAAGATAGGGGAGAAAGGTAGAGAAGAGAACTCCTGTTGCGAGGAAGGGGGACCCCTGTGTATCAGAGGTCTTTCGTCTTGCCGATAGTCATTAGAAAGTGACTGATGTGCAAACATGGATTGATGGCTTTTAACTACTTGAGGATTAGCTCTTTCCGCAAGAAGCAGGAAATGAAATACATCTCTCTCTCATTCCAACTTTGAAATACGAACAACTTTCATTTTTTTATCCTGTAAAAAAAATGAATGAAAATGATTCTGTAACAGATGTCCAGTTTTGGTTTTTTAAATTTATGTGTGATATATCCGTTTAATTGTTAATTCTGACCATCTCAAAGAACTTTTATGAATTTCTAAGGGCCAAGACATCTAGTGCAGTGCTATAATAAATGACTACTTTTTTAAAACCTGCATCCGAACATAATAATTTGTTTTCTAAAGTATCGCTTTTATTTTTCGGCCATCATATCGGTGAACTAAATGTCTCTTCGGACGAATTCGCTATTTGAATATATCTGTTCATAGTAATAACAAACCTCATCGAACTTTGTGAAAGTAAGTTTTATTTCACAGCAATTTTGTTATTTTTTGGGTTTGCCGTCAAAGTTCATTTATTATGTGAAGGGAAAATGCACAAAGTATTTTAAAATTCTATGTGGTTGTAATCGTGAAATACATCTAAAGTAACCAATTTTCAACAAAATGTTTCAACTTAAAAAGTATTTTTATTGATATGTAGTACTTTTTGCGTCCCACCTACCTTTACCGCAAGTTTTGTTTCTCCAATCTAAAGATTCATTGCCAAAAGTTTATGAAATTATATTACTATCATTATTGTATTATTGTTATTCAATTAATATTTTAATAATTTTTATTTAATTATTATTGTTTGAAGAAGCACCTTCACATTGCTTTTTTACATAAAATCTGTTAAACTGTTAACTTTTCGTTCTTCTATTCGGCCACATGACAAACTGGAATTTTTACTTTTTTCTTCTTACAAAAGTTACATATTAATTTGATTTGCCAAAATTTTCGATTTCTGAAAAAGGTGGATTTGCACATTTTAAGATAGGCTGAGCACTTTTGGACAAATGTGGAAAATATAAGTACATGTAAAAATTTTTGATAGCCACTAGCGTAGATAGGGGGGAAGCTCCCCTCCAAATGGTGACGTATCTATGAGAGGGCTTTGAGGGAGGGGTGTAAAACAATTAGCATTAATATTTCCCCGACGACCCCCCCCCCCCCTCACACACACTAAATGAGGTTCTAGCTACGCCACTACCCATCACTTATTAAAACTACCAATTAAGAACTATATATTGCTCAAAAGGGTTAACTCTTGAAAATTATTTATAATTTTCTTCTAAAAAAGCATTTATATGAAAGATATAGAAGTAAATTATGTGATGGCCACAGCAAAACTATGCTACCACATTATGAGGAGTAGGAAAGATTTCAGTCATTTATTAAATCCTCTCAGTAAGTTAAGAAAATGAAAATATGCTCCTAATTAGTTACTGATGCTGACTTTTAAATGCTGTTACTATGGAAATGGGTACCTTCAAAAAGTTGTGGCTTAGATTTATGAACATTTCTGAATTTTTTTTTTCTTTTTTTTTTTTTGATATTCCAGATGCAGTCTATGCATGAAATTTGAAATATCTACGATTTTTATGTAATTCGTTTTTCTGAAAACTATTTTGATAAAATTAATTTGGGGTAGAGCTAATGTCTCAAAAATTGATTTATAAACGAATATTTTTTCACCCATATTTTTCAATAAATATTTCCAGCTTATTCAAATACTAAGCTTAATTTTTCCTCTGAAATTTTTCTGTTTCATAATTACAATATGTGATTTCTCTCAATCTATTAAAGGATTATATTTCTAGGCTATACACAAATTCATCGAAAATGTTTTTTAAAAAAATAAAGAAAACCAAAATATTACACTATTTATGTGTCTCTTTCACTTGCTGAAGAAGACATCAATACTAATATTTTGAGGGACATCGCATGTAAAGAGCTCTTTGAGGAGGTCTCACGACACATGGTGCCGTGAGACCACCTCAAAGACATCTTTCTTCTGACCGAAACTCTTTCAACGAGTGACAGTGATTTGCATTTGGCAGTTGCCCTAATGGCAGTGTAATTACTTGGATTGATAGCTATTATCAACTTGAAAACGTGCTATTTCCGGAAGAAAATGAGCATAATGTGTTATTCATTTTAGTTTTTTCATTCATGCAATTTGTATGAGAGGTTTGAAATATTTGTCTGGGGTTCAGCCAAGGTGGTATCCAGAAATTTTTGTCCAGGGGTGGGTGGGGGTGGGGGGGCTGTCTTCAACGCATTACGTTATGAAAGGTTTGGGAAATGAATTTATGGTACATTAAGAAATATTTTCAGGGGGGGGGGCACGTAAGTAAGCTCCCTTATGAATACAAACTTGGGTTCAACGTTTTCTTCATAAATATTAGCTTTTGATATGTGTAAACGTCACAGGCAGCTGACGCAACAAGAAAGGTATGAAATATTATTGCATCAGGAACGGAAAGTGGTGAGCTTTCCAGGGAAGAATATGGTTGACCAAAAGAGCTGCATGCAAATACTTCTTATTTTGTTTAACAAGATTCCAGGAGCTCCCACCGGGGGTGGGGGGGGGGGGTTAATGTTTTAAGCTGCGCCTCTGAAATTTTTAGGTGGGAATTTTCAAGGAGTTTAGAGGCGGCTTAGCCGTTTAGGGGGCATTATTTTGGGGGTTTAGTTTTAGGTGGTTTGCCGTCGCTCCGAGGGGGGGGGGTAGGCTCACTCCGACGGGAGCGGTGTAGGTTTCAACCATGAAGAGTTTTCTGTAATAATTAACAACAATTTATCTATATATATAATTCTATATGATTACCTATTCATATAATATTCCCAATCAGACTAAATAGGAAACTGATCGGATAGAAAAAAGTATGGCAATAGCCAAAAATTTATCATAAATTTCCTTTATTAAATACTGTTTGATTACTTTTAAGCATGCACGTAGTTTGGCACATTATGATTAATTATTATTATTATTATTATTATTTTTTTTTTTTTTTTGCCTCGCATCCTCCATAAAAAAAAATAGTTTGGGAACTAATTTAAACAAAACGAGGCGCCCACTTTAAGTAAACAAATAAGAGAACACAGTTTCGAAGCGTTACAATGAAAGTAGGATGACAGATCACCCCGCCTACTGCAATTAGGAAACAGATGGACTCCATGGGGAGCTGCTGGGTGCTCAAGAATGGACGAGTCCACTTGAGGAATCGCCTAGTAGAAAAGCTTAGGATTTATCTGTAGTAAAAATTTCCACCCTTCCCGTACATAAAGAGTTAAATACATAACTTCTCAACGAAATAATGTCCTTCAATCACCGATAAATAACAGAGCCAGACGTGTCTTGAAATCTCAGGAAGGAATATTCAACGGGAAAAAGGAGCAAGTACGATAAATATTTGGTGTTTGTTTCAGATTAGTAAACACTATAAAATTTAAGTTAGTCTGCTCTCTTCTCAATAATAATTTTTCTTAACAATTTCTTTTGAGTTTCGTTTCAAAACCCATTTTTAAGTTTTAGAAATTGCATGTTTTACTTTTTTTAAACTTATTTCCCTGTAAATGTTTTTATTAATTTGTTTTTTTTTTATTTTCTAAAGATATAAAAATAAATAAGAAACTGAAAGAAGATTTTTATCTACCTAAAGTATCACTTTAAAAAAGGCGCATGAAATAAAACTAATTCAATACATATTCAAAATAAGAAACTTGAAAGTAAGCTTTTGAAATGGGGGAAATATTTGCCTTTAAATGTCTCCTGTAGCGATTTACAAGGAATAGCCCCCTTCAAAGATCTTGTTCAGAAAAGATCTTCACGTATTCCAACGCTTCGTTTTTCGAAATTAAATATTGGATTTGAACTATTTTTAGTCCAATTCTGAACAGCGAAAAAAAATTCCACATAGGCTTCTGCACAGAAATTTGGGTCTTGGATAAATCTTGATCTGATAGGTAGATGGCTGTTTAAATAAATGAAAATATTTCAGGAATAGAGTACTGGAGTTTTGAAAACATTTACATGGTTTATGTAAGTAGATTTAATTATTTCTCTACAGCAGAGCTTTCCAAACTTTCCCTGATGGCGACCCTTTCACTGATACTAATAAAACAGATTTGATTTTATCATAACAAATGGTATTTTAAAGCAATAATTATTTCATATTTGAATTGGAAGTACAGTATAGTTAATACATTAAACACTTTTTTTCAGACACAAAATTTTCCATACTATCAAGAATTCAATGGCTCACATGGGCTTGACGACCATTACAAATCTGTCTTTTATTAGGTTGGATGTAAGACAAATTCACACGCATTTCTTCATCTAACTTTCTCAAACTACTACGTTTAACTGTTTTTGTATTAATCGTAACAGAAAATGCACTTTCACACGAATGTGTTGTAGAAAACTGCAGCAAAATGAAGAGTGCCCTCCTACTTAGGTGAGGATAATCACGCCGAATAGAAACCCAGAAGTTGCACAAATCTGATTCCTGGCCCCCCTTTAGCAAGTTGAAGTCAGGGAGCGGAGACTTTAACCTCACTGGTTGAAGTTCACAAGTGCTGGAAAGCACAAAGGGTTTCTTATCCACTCATACTGGTTTATATCTAATGTTGGAAAATATCCATGCAAACCTATCTTTCAATTGCAGTAAATGGTCATGAATCAATGGTTGCATTTCATTACTAACTGCACATTTAGACATTAATGGAAACATGTCAAAATTGTTTTGTTTTGTGATCTATGATTACACTGAACCAAGAAAAGGATGTTTGATATTATTTTATCATAAGCTCTTCATTCGTTTTACAATCTCGCGACACCCTTGATGCTAATACGCGACACCCCAGGGTATCGCGACACCCAGTTTGAAAAGCACTGCTCTACAGTTTTCACTATTCAATTCTCAGTTTAGATATCTTTACTTATGCTTTTCTGGTACTCAGAGTGGAATGCGACCCTAGGTTTCATAGTTAACATTGTTTCTCTTGGTAAATACAATCCCACTTGTCAATTTGTAAAAACCTTTTTGAAACACCCTATATTTTAAACATAAAGTTATCTGTTTCATCAAAAACTCTAATGAAGAAAATGTGTGTGATCCTGTCGATATGCATAAAAAACTGACTGTTCCCGTCACAATGTTGCCCGTGATAAAAATTTAATAAAGTCACCCGCGACAACCATCCAGGAGAATTTAAAGTCATCCGCCTGCGGCGACTATAGTTAGTTCGCCTGCATATATTGTGCCGAATTGCTGTTGTTGTCGTGTCCTCGCACGTAGCGAGGAAGAATGGGAACGCTGCTCGTGATTATAACGGGGCCCTTGTAGGCAGGAGTCCGATTTCCGCCCCTTTGAAAGGTCACTTAATTTTTTTGAACCAGCTCCCAGATGAGAGACCGTCACCTGGGATTGGCACCCCCAGAAGTATCGTTTCACTTGGAGGACATTGGAGCCACGACCTATTTAACGTACACCAGCTCTTGCGTACACGGACCGCAGCAACCAGCCGCGAGAGGTTGTCACCTTCCAAACACTGACCTCAGTCAATGTTGCTTCACTTTCGGTGCTCTGCGGGAACTGAGCTTCTACTGACTGCTCCACTGCGGGACGCCAAATTGAATGTCCCGTTGGATTGCGTAGCAAGAGATAATGGCTGAAATGGTACATTTTAATTCAGTTGTTTTTTTTTAACTTCAGCTGGACAAATATAGATTACGTACAAAGTTATACGACTGAACTCTGAACAATTTTGATCACAAACTATGTCTCAATTACTTGCAGAACTTTGTAAGACTTGAAAAAAAAGGGGGGAAAAAGCAATTTTACGAAAGCTTATAGAGTCCCAGGAACCACCGTTCCTTTCTGTAAGAGACGTACACTCCTGGTATGTTAACACCGCACTTAATTGATGTTCTTCTCGAACAAAGATTTCAGGTCACCCCGCAGAAAAAAAGATTAAGTTCACAGCTCTTGTGAAATCTTTGGAGGCCGTGACGCATTAACTTTTTTTTTTTTTTTTTCATTTTTCACCGTGTCGCTGCAGTAAATAACAGGGAGCAATTATTTGATTTTAATTCCCTCGCTTAAAAAAGTGTGTACATGCTAACCAGTCTGAGTTATCTAGGGATAGATCAGAAAATACCGTAAAAATCAATTTTCAAAAGACGCTGCACCGATAAATCCAGAACTTCGCAAAAATTCTATTCAAGGTGCACACAATTTAGCGCCGTGTCCGCGTGTCGTGTGACACTCATTCTAACGACTGACCGAGGTCAAATTTCGCTACACGTAATGAGGGGGTGAACTCTTCATAAGGTATGTAACTTTAAAACAATTACGTACAAAAAGTATTCCATCATCGGCATTACCCAGGGTGGAAATTTGAAACAAACCTCTACAGCCGACATACCAGCAACATTTAAAACCACCCAAAAAGAACACGTTTTCATGTAATTAAAATGAGTGCAAGAAGTATTTCCGCCACGCCGGTTGCCTGTGATTAAAAAAAGTAAAGAAACTCCCTTGCGGGTGACCTTCCAATACAACTGGGAATAAGCAGATAATATAACAGAATTTAAAATAAACTGCTAAGTTCATCAATATCAACAATAAACCACCCCATATATCATAAGGTTAGATTAGATGTTCTATCTACAGGGTGGCCATAAAAAAACGTACATTTCCAATGTTTGCCTTGTTTGGAAGTACATATCGTATGTGTAGCTCATTGAACCGAATAAAATCAAATTTCATATACAGACTCTGTAAGACATAGGGAGACGATTTCCCTAACAACAACAACAACAAAATATAGTACCAACTGTAGCTAATAGGGAAAATTTTAGAGCTGCCGTCACCAGTGCCTGATTACCGCACAGGCCAACTAGGCCACGGCCTTGGGCCCAAAAAAAGTAAGAAAGATTTCTGGGAAATATCTCTTAAAAAATAATTTTTTACAAAATGGAAAGATCTTAACTCATTTAAATGGCAAGCTAAAAGTATTTACGTAAACAAGGTAAACTATGCACCATCAGATCAATATCTTCATTGACTATCATGCTAAATAGTATCCTTTAATCGCTGAGGCATCTCTACCTTTTTTATTTATTTAATATTAAAACAGTAAAATTTGAAAATGCAATGTTTGTATTAAAAAAGTTTGCTTATTTAATGAAGAACACAAAAATCATATTGAATAAAAACAATATAGAATGCAGAATAGTAGGATGTCGTGGCAGTAGGTACTTCCCCCCCCCTTGCCAATTGGGTATGAACCCAGTATTAATAGAATCATCTCCAAGCTTATTTAACTTTATAAATTATACCCAGTATTTTTGCTTTTTGTACCATAGGGGTGCCGTAACAAAATAATGTTGTGCCTTGGGCCCCCAACTGTCTTAATCGGGCCCTGGCCATCACGCACGCTCTATAACCATTGCACAACGAAGTTATCCTGTGCATGGTTTGGCGTTCATACACCTTACACTCCAAAGTAAAAAAGCTTTACGAATAAGCACGCTCAGGAGGTAAAATACAGATCACTTTCATACTTACTTTCAGATACTTTCAGATCACTTCACATACTTACTTTCGCACAGATCAACAGGTCATGGGGCCTCAGGCCGAGCGGTCTTAGTACCAATTTCCGCTGCCTGCCTGCACGCAGTGACGAGGTAGTGGGTTCGATTCCCACCTTGCCCTGGGCGTATTCTTGTAATTTCCTTCCTTGTATTGTAATATTCTACCGTACTGTCTTGTTCTATCTGTCATATTGGACGAGAGTTTGAGACCATATACATTGGGAAAAGCAAATTAAACTCGAAAATGTATGTGACCTGAAATGGCTTGTATAGTAATAATAATAGTAGTAACAAATAGCATCCAAGAGCTGCTAAAAACGTTTGCTCTTCTCGTTTTAAAAGGAAATTAGTGGCATTGCTTGGCACGTGAGCACTCGGAAATTTACTTAACCTACCGAGACTGCCTATTGCGTTGCAGTAACGCCAAAACTTCCGCTATCAGGAACTGTTGATATGAATTTTTTAATTATTTTTTGTTAAGGAAATATTCTCTCCGTGTGTTACAGAGTTTGCGTGTGAAATTTGGTTTCATTCGGTGCGTTAGTTATATGCCTCAAAACAGAGAAAGTTATTTCACGGCCATTCTGTACAGATTGAATAGGTTTTCAAGAATGAAGGCAAGCAGAGATCCTCTTCAAACGGACATCCCACTCTTTAAAAGTGTCTGAACTTTATTGAATTAGTAATTATAAATTACCTGCTGTCTCATGTAGAATTTTTTTGTGAATTACCTGGAATGAGATTTTTCTTTTCAATGGAAATGGTGATGTCTTTTTAATAAGAACCTGGGAATATTTTTTATTTCCGTGTAATTATTGTTGTTTACACAAATAAAAAAAATGAATGATATTCTGTATTGTTCATTTAAGGCTTCATATACAGCCTAAAGGCCTCATGTCACTTACCGAACGCAAGAAAAGTTGAAATCTTGCCAACTCTTTTGCGGATTCGTTAGGTGCCTTGCGTTTTATGCGCAGAAACCGACTACGTATGGGCCGAAACCGACTTGCGCAAACTTACAGTTTGTATGTAGTTTAAGTGAGCCATCCAATTATTTAGTATGGTGAATAAGCTTCCACGTCAGGTTGCTCTTGTGGCCTCACAACAGCAAGATCCGCCACTGAGTTGAAATGCGCTACCTTCATAGCAAAAAAAAATGCGATGCAAACACAGACACTATACCACATTACCATTACTACTACTACACATCTCACATGCAAACAGAATTGGTGTTGAAAAAAAAGAAAAAAATCATAATTGCAGGCAAATTCAAGAATATTATCTGGGCGAATAACCGAAAATTTAGGACGTTTGTTGGTTAGCTATAGCTTATAAATCAAATGTAGTCAATGGTGTAATCCTAGAAAAGGGATAGGGGTGCTTACTGATACAAATATAGGTATTAAATGAAAGATGATAGGAGGCTGAGAAAGAAAGAATGAAAGGAAAAATAAGAGAGAGAGAGACAGTAAGTAATAAGAAATACTGTAATATTTTGCTTATAAACATAAGTTTCTAGTAAAAGCAGTAACATGAAGGTCTAAACTATACTTTCATTTATTTAGTTTTGTCTTATTTCATTTAACTAATACTTTCTTTAAAATACTTTCGATTAATTAATACTTTCTTTTAAATACTTTTACTTTATAATAAGTGGCATCTGCATGCATTCCAATCATGCTCAGAATGGAGGCAAAAATAATTGATTTTCAGAGCCGTGATAGAAAAGGGGTGAAAGAAATATATATACGAATTTTTACCAGTTTTCTGATGCGATACGCAATAGGCTTAAAATCTGAAAAATACAATTAATAAAGAAGATAGAACTAAAGGAAGGTATAGATCTTTGTTTGTGAACATTTATGAGAGAAAAAGCGCTGAAAAGACGCTTTTTTTACATAAAAAGAAGAGTTCATTAAGAATGAAAGGGACATGCGTTGATGCACGGACAATCCAAACCTGCGTGCAATAATAATTTAACTTTGTGCAAGTAAAACTAATAAAAAAATAATTTCACGTTAAAGAAAGCACAAATAAGCATTAAAATGCAGACATATGTTTCGGGATTGCTTGGAATCCCTTTTTCAATGCGACAGGGAGCTTCTAGATGCAAAACATCCAAATGAAGATGTTTGGATGTTTTGCATCTAGAAGCTATCCCTGTCGCATTGAAAAAGGGATTCCAAGCAATTCCGAAATATATGTCTGCGTGCCTCATACACCCTCAGGAACGCCCTCGTGACGTCACGCGGATAAGCTCCATTATCTATTTATCACCAAAACGAGGAAAACCAATTAATTCCGTGCATACAACTGAATTATCATCTACTTCAATTAACAATTACAATAATCTATTACTTTTTGAATGGAATTCCTCCCATGGACGGCAACCAAGGGAAGCTCAGACAGCAGTCCAGTTAGTAATATAGACCAGTGTGTTCAGAGTCAGTGACGCCACACGGTTTGGAGTGACATCATCTTAAGTTGAATTAAAAAGAAATGAAATGAAGGCATGGTATGGGCCAATCAAATGCGTTGCATTGATAGATTCTTAGCTAGTTAGCTAAATCACCGTCACGTCTGTCTTGAGTTTTATTGCGTTGGTGTGTTTGCTATTTAATTTAATATATTTATGATTGTTTTGTTTTGATTTAATTTAAAGGTGCGTTATCTCTTTAAATTCTTTACTTAAGAATTTTAGTTATTGTAAAAGAAAAATTGATGCTTTTCTTTAAATTAATGAATTTTTGAAGTACGTCTTCTAATGTGTTAACTATGTCTTTTTTTTCTTTTTTTTTCAATTTAAATTGCAATCTTGTTTTAATGTTATACTGGAAACAGCAAATCAGTTTTGTAGAAATGTTTATGTAGCTATGAGAACATTGTGATTGTTCTCATAGCTTATTTAATCCAAAAAAAACTTCCATAATTTGAACAACGTATTAATTGAGTAGTTGATAAAACATAAGATTTTCTCATTTCACTGTAAATGTGTATCGATTTTGATCAGCATAAAATGGGTGAAAAAATTCAGTATATGATAGGCCTTTTTTTTTTTGTATTGTTGAACTTTTTATGGTTATGTGGTGTTTTCTGCTAATGTCATCTTTTATGCCACAAAATAATAGGTGAGAGTTAAGGTAAGGTTTTCTTTCTCAGCATATCAAGAAAAACTTAAGTCATTTCAGAGAAACTTTTTTTTTTACATTACTGAGTTTTTAAAAACATTACATTCTTAGAGAAATAAACTTATGAATATATTTTCAACTTGCATTATGTATCAAAATTTTTATTGTAATGATCCCTCTCTAATTAATGCATATAGAAAGAATATAATAAAGTGTCACTAATTATCAATTGGGATTTTTCTCCCAATAATAAGGCTTTTTTCCCCCCTCCCATTTTTGGTGTAAGTCTGGTATCCATTAATTTGATTCCTCTAGTACAATGGTTCCCAACCTTTCTAGTTGTGCGGATTATTAGTTTTGTTAAAAAAAAAACTTGCGGCCTACTAACTACTAAATATATAAGTAAAAAATATATTCACAAATAGACACCTTAATACATGTATGACAAATTATAATGTATAATGTGCTCAAGAAGAATTTAATCTTTTTTGATTAAAAAAATAACTATTATATTTACTTAGTTATTACTCAACTGCGGCAATACTCAAAAACAAGAAATCAAAGTTTAAAAGCTTTATAATATGATTTTTGACACTTTGTCCTCCGTGAGAGAGTCGATCGATATCTGGATAGCTTTAGCCTCAAATCACTCTCAACGTTCAATTCATTTTTTTTCCCTGAAATAAACTCAAAAAGGCTTGTTTACATAAGCCCATCGAAAGTCACAGTGTCATATTTGCAATCAGGGCCAGATTATAGATCTTCGGCCCCATAGACATTAGAAGTAAGACAATTGCATCTTATAATAATTTCAATAATTGAAATATGATGTGTAATTATATCATAATTATAATAACTGATCATATGTTAGTTATTGGCAATGATAAGGCAGAAATTAGATGAAAGTACGTACATTCAGGTAGGTTTTCTCGCGTGTTACATCAAATAATGTACTTAATCTGCTTGGTGACCCTTTTTACATAAGGTTTCACGGACAAATTAAGCATATTTTTAATTCATTGAGATTCGCTATAAATAACACGCAGCCGGATTTATATCTCGCATCCATGAGCTCGAAAATTACATTAAATAATAATCTAAAATAAAATAGTGTAATTTTATTCAACTGTAAAATGTTCTGATTTTTATCCGTTTGTTATTCATTTGATACATAGTGAATATTATAGTATAAACAACAACCGAGACCAATATTTTATGATACAAAATAACCTTTCTCCCAAAGGTCAAAATTGTAATCGTTAATACATAGTTGACAGTAAATTTAACTTGTAGTCACATTTCTGTGCATAACCAAATTTCCATGGATTTTATGAAAAAAACTACTTTTTTTGTATTAACAGACCAAAGAAACAGCTGTTAGTATGGAAACCCATTTGTTTTGAGAATCAAGCATAACACTATTCTGAAAATAACTTAGTTAAAGGCAATGCCAAGTTAACTATTTCTCATGACGAGGATTTTTTTACTCAAAATACTATGTGATATGTTACAGAAAGGTTATGATCAATGGTGTAGTCTTGAAAAAAAAGTTGGGGGGGGGGGGACGCTTATACATAAGATAAGCAATTGAAATCAAATTGGGTGGGGGGATGCTTATGTTAAAATGTAAAAAGTTTGGGGTGACGCTTGTATTAAAATAAAAAGGTAGGGGGACACTGTCTCTTTCCGTCCCCCCTCGACTACACCACTGGTTATAATGAGATTAACATAAAATATTGAATTACATGACTATTAGCAAAATACAAAAGAAAAAAATCTGTTTATTAAACATAGCTGTCAACATTAGTGAGTCATGCAGAGATTCCAAGTTACTGTGAATAAAACTTCTCTCTTGCAAACATGTTCAATTATTAATGTGAAAACAGATTTTAAAAAAGACCTATTTCAAAACTGTTTGAAAGATGGTGAAATTGGGAAAAAGAATAGCATACGTCCAAAAGAATTGCACTTATACTCTTTTTTTTTTTTGCTGGCAAAAATATAATATTTATTTTATTTTTATTTATGAGTATTTATTTACTTTTTTAGAAAGCAATTTTAATATGTTTTGTGGGCCGCATCAAAAGGTGGAGTAGGCCACATGTGGTTTGGGTGTTGCTCTTATACGCTTTAGATAAAGACACTCAATCACCAATGAGAACTTTCAATGTCGGCCGTGTAAAATTATTGCAATGAGGCTGCTGTTATTTCTTCAACATCTAAGTTGTGTCATTTGATAAAAATGAAAATCTGTTTACATATAAAGCTATATGTGCACAGCAATCCTCTTGTTCCACTCTTATGAAAGCTTATCAAAGATTATTGCATAGCTTTCTAGTAGGCAACGGACTTGGATTTCTTCCATCTCTCCATCTTCTTCAAGTTCAGATCTCAGATGAATCTGATTCATCAAAAAACTTCTATTCCTTTGTCATTTAGTGTCTTCAAGACATTTCACGATCTATGCCAAGAATATTTTTAAAACATTTCATTTCTTCTGCGTAGCCCTAATAAAATGTAGAAGGTGTGACTTAGCTCATCCACTAACTTATTGAGAGAATTGTATAGGATCACAACAGTATACAGGTTAAGTCCTTTACGTTTGCTCCTCATAATTTCGTTCTCTTCTTGGCTATCGATCATACTCTTTAGACTTTGCAATAAGCTAAATATTTATATTTAAACCTTTACAAGCTTCTTGACCATCTTGTTGTACTTAAAGATTTAATATTTAGGGTCTTCTCACTGGGCTTAAAAAACAACTCTAGGATATTCCATCGATGGGTAGATGATGAAAAAAAATTGTGGAGTGCTTATAATATGTCAAAAAGAGCAAGGAGCCTGTATATCCCAGACGTGCTGGACGCATTATCAATCAACTGTCATAAAGGTGTAGACTGCATCAGCAAGTTCTACACCTTTATGACCCCGGTTTTTCAGAAAACCAACAAATCTTAGACATCCACTTTTGTTGATATGCCTCAAAATAAAAGACAACTTGTCATTATGTGTCATGTCGGGTGTTGAGTCAACTATTAACTCAGCATTGAGTATCATTGAAATCTAAATCTATTGTTAAAACCTGCAGTACCCCCAAGGTACTTTCACATATATCCAAAAGTTCATGCTCAGGGATTGGCATATTCTTGAAAAAATCAAAAAGCAAGGCTAAATTGTTGGGTACCACTTCTTAATTTTCCAAAGTGCAATATTATTTCATAATTTCTGCACAACATTGTTTTACCATCAATCCACTTCAACAGTGTTAAAATACTCTTCACACAGTAGTCAGGAGTGAGTGAATGTGATGTTCATTACATTTCACGAGTCCGCAAATTTAACATGAATAGCCTTTTAATACTTTTTGTGTGTGAACATGATGTTCATTACATTTCAAGAGTTCTCAAATTGAACATGACTTTACTGTTCATACTTTTGTGTTGAATATATTTTGTTGTTTTCGTATGTTAACTTTAAATAATGAAGTTTCTGATCTTTTTCTCATTATTTTATTAACTCCCACTTCATTCTGTTAATTAAATATTTTCCCCTGTAGATATGGGCACCTCAAGTAGCAGCTTGCACGAGCTTGGCGACAACAAATATTTACAACAATTTTCAAGTAAAGAATCAATTACTCCAAATGATCCTTTTTGGAATCAATTCTTATCCTTCACTTTTGTGCCTCCCCATTCAAGTGCTGATTTTCGCCTTTTAGAAGATAGCACTCGCCCTATGCTTGATGCACTTTTAAAAAATAATCCCATGTCTGGGAATGTTGCTGCTCTCATTAAAGTATTCCTCACACACTCCTCAGAACTAAAAGCTGCTGTTCATTGTGAAAACAAAGTGTTTATATGGCAAGCCTATAACTCTTTATTCATATTACGAGTTATTTTGAAGTACTTTATTGAAACATTAGGAGAAGAAGGTTTATTGAAGCATCTAGAGGATTTACAGCAAAGTAAGTCGAATCCTAATAATGAATTCCAACCAGGAAAAGTAATAGAATCTATTATATGTGCATTGTTTGAAATCATTGTTGATATTCAAATGGATAGTAATACATATGCCATTACACTTGAAGCTGTTAATGCAATGATTACATTATTATCTGTTCAGATGTTTTCATCTCGGCCTGCCCATTTATCACTTGTATATTCTGTTATTATGCAAAAAAAATGTTCCATTCATTCATTTTTACTTGTAAAAATGCTTCTACAGCATTACAGTAATCAAGAAAAATGTCCTCATTGCATAAGTTCTAGTGAAGGAGGTAGCATAATTACTGGTCTTGCAGCTGGTATTTGGAATGTTTTGACATTTAATTATGCACAAAAGAATACAGTGAGTAATTCTTCATCAGGACCTGTGCTTGCTAATCAAAGCTTACTTCTACTGTTAATATTAGTAAATCATTGTACTAGTGAAAAAGATGTAAAAAACCCATATCGAACTGCATTATTCTCATTTCGAAATGCTAGCGAGAGTAGTGATGCTTCAACAAGTGATGGTGTGGCAGCTTTCAAATTTGACTATGATATTTTATTTAAAACATTGTGCAGTACTTTAAAAGATGATCAGACTGCGTTATTATTGTATCTGTTACTTCATCAAAATGCCAATTTTCGCCATTATGTCATGTTTTCTTCTGAAATTTCTGAAATAGTTCTTCCACTCTTAAAAGTATTATATAATGCCCCAGAGAAGAATTCACATTTAATATATATGGCATTAATCATTTTGTTGATCCTAAGTGAAGAAGAGAATTTTGACAAGCAAATTCATTCTATTAAAATTAAAAACATTTCATGGTATACTGAAAGAATTCTATCTGAAATTACTCTTGGGAGCTTAATCATACTTGTCCTTATTAGAATTATACAGTACAATATGACTAGAATGCATGACAAATATCTCCATACTAATTGTTTAGCAGCTTTAGCGAATATGTCGGCCTATTTGCAAGATTTACATCCTTATGTTTGTCAAAAATTTGTTAGTTTATTAGAAAATATGGGCAAACGTCATTTTCGCATTACAGATCCATCCAAAGTTGGTTGTCAGCAAAATGAAGATGAGTTACTACCTTCGGATCTAATGCAAGATTTATCTGTGCTTGATGAAGTGATTAGGATGCTGTTGGAGATATTAAATTCATGCTTGACTTTTCAGCTTCGAAATAATTTGAATTTATTGTACACAATCCTATATAAGAAAAACATTTTCAGCATGTTTCGATCAAATTCAAACTTCCAAGATATTATGCAAAATATTGATTCTGTATTATTATTTTTTTCATCTCATTTGGAATCAATGGAACAAAATTTATCTGTTACAGAAGTTTCTGAAATAATCAAGTGTGTGTCATTACAATGGTCTAAAGATAAAATGAAGAAATTTCCAGAGTTGAAATTCAAATATGTTGAAGAAGGCCAACCAGAAGATTTCTTTATACCTTATTTGTGGTCAGTTGTTTTTCATTCTTCAGACTTTTACTGGAATTCTCGGAATATCTTAATATTCAACCCTCACAAACATTCGTAAATGATTAATTTCTATAGGGTCAGGTGGGGTAAAGTGGTCATAAAATCCATGTTTTTTAACTTTGTCAGGTAATAAATACAAGAATTTACTCAAAAACTTCGGATTTTTTGGATGACGATTTCATTACATTATTAAAGGACACATAGCATAAAATTTTGACTAGAAAAAAAACCGAGTATCACTTTACCCCATTGGGGTGAAGTAAAGTGTTTACTGCATGGGGGATAAAAGTGGTCATAGTTCGAAAAAGACATATTGTAAATAACCAAAAGTTGGCCCCTATCTTCATTGCATTGCGTAAAGTATTTCAGCTTCTGGAGCTGCAGCATAGACAGGGTTCACACTGGGGAAAAATACAAGGTGGGATTTTCCTCCTTGACCAAAATTTTAAGTGGGATTTTTAAAGTTTAAGCCTAAAAAAAAATTTTTTTTGAGTGGGATTTCAAAAAATATTGCGGGAATCCTGATAGATGATCTTAAATACATCTACCAAGACATTTTAGAATAAATAATAGGTGTTCTTAATTCCTAAATATCAGTCTGTATGTCTGTCATCTTTTCCTTAATATTATAACAAGACCATAAATGTGAATTTCAAAATATTTTCAGTGAAAAAAATTACAATGTTTTAATGAATGTCTAAGTTACTAAAAATGCATATTAAAATTGTATTGTATTGTAAAAAAGTATCTCAGAACTATGGAGAGTTCCGTGATAATTATAGTTTATTGAAAATCAAAATGGAGAGAAAATGCATATTTTAATGTAATTAGTCTTTCATGTATTGTTCTTGTTCAAAGTACTGCTAATGCTAAATATTCATGGTTTAATAATAATTATTATAAACATGTTTAAGAAATGAATTATTCTATTGGGATAACTTGAAAGTTGTGTTGCAGACAAAGTGCTTCTAAGAATTAATCAACACAACATCATTGTAAGGAGACTGCCAAATTGTAATTTCAGTTTGAATTGCATTTGACCTCAGTTGTGTTTGATCCTGTTTACTTTTCAAAATAATAAAGCATAAGGGAAGTTAATATTTAGCAAACTTCTACCCCACGGCTTAAGTTCTAGCAAATGAAGTGCATGATTCTATAGTCTTCAAGACTTATTTCCACGTGTAATTAGACTAATTACCTCTTACTGGCAAATATTGCCATAAAATTAGGGAGGGGTATAGAAACTGAGCTTCCATGAATTCATGTGCATATTAAGCTATGGTAAACTCATGAATTAACCTGAAGTAATTTTAGAAAGTGGTGCATCTTGAGCCTAATACTATGCCCACTTTGCCGTATCTTACTGTTTATTTGTAATGGGCTGCATATTGGTTGTTTACCATTTGCAGACCTAATGCGTTCCCCAGGGACTGGCAACTACTCTTTCATGTGACGTCACAATTGGAGGATGCCATTACCACTTGAGAATTTTGATGCTCAGTTTCCTCCGAGATGGTGGCACCTCTGCTCTAACGATGCGAACCCGCACTAGGAATTTAATTTAGCCAAGAGTATCCAAGCAAAAGATACTCAAGAGATCTTTAACATGCTGCATAATCATATGACATGGACACTAAATTTTCTGCATCCTGAAAATCCACCAACTTGGGCCAGGTTTCATCCTTAAGCGTTAGGTGGGAAATATTTTAAATATACAGTAGATTCCGTTTAATCAGACCACATTGGGCGCTATTAAGTGGCTGGTCCGATTGCGCGAATATGGCCAGCGTAACAAGACCGGACGTACTATAAGTTATATATTAAAGTGTGTTTTTATTATTGCGATGCTCACATTTATGGCTAACATATGAGCAAGAAATAACATATTGTTTACGAATTTTACGAACGAATTAATATTATATTTAAAAAAAATTTAATGAGATTGTCAGCAGGTGAAAACACAAGTCAAAGAAGCCTCTTACATGCGTTTTACTGTACTGCTTCAACAACGTGCTCAGATGTGACACACAACAGCTATTAAAACTTCTATTAAAATATAAATTATTTATTTTATAATCAAACAATTTTATTTAGATTATAATTTAATTTTATTGTATGTACCGACTGATGAGCCGAGTAAATTCGAAAATTCACTTGAACTTTAGCATTTGTTTTAATACTACTGCCATCTGGTCAGAATTTTGTTAAACATCTCCCCTGTAAATATCGTTGGATTTTATTGAAAGTTACAGGAATTGTAATTAATATTTAATAAAGTAATTGTTATGTTCGTTGACCCCTTTAAATCCGATCTACTCAGGCAACTTATGGCTCCTGTTTTATTGCTTTCATTTCTCTGGCCCGATTAAATGAATTTCAGGTCCCAATAAACGAATAATATTAGGCTTATGTATTAAGAAATGTTTTGGTTCTGTAGAGTTTGGTCCGAATAATCGGCTGGTTCGATTATCCGGTGGTCCAATTAAGCGGATTCCTCTGTATATTTAAGCTATCTGCACTGTTAATTTGCTAGAAATTATTTTTAACAAACTCTCAAAGAAGGAGAGAAGTTACAACAGATGATCACTTTATCCCACCCTGATCCTACATTGTGTAAAAGTTACTGAAAGAAAAAATTTGTGTGATATTTAAAAAAAGGTTTATTCTATTTTTCTGATCAACAGGGTTCGTACGCTCTTGAACAATATTGAAAGGTGCTGGGGAATATTTTAAAAGCTGAAAAAGTGCTTGAATTTATTAGGAATTCTTGAATTGTGCTAAAAATGTTAAAAGTATTCAAATCAAAATCTCAAATATTGTACTATATTTCGATAGTTTTTCAATATTTCAGTGCTAAAAAATCATATCCAAAATCGTCTATGGCTGTGAGAGCGCAATGTTGGTCACACTTTCTACCCTCATAGTGCTTTAGGCGAATGCCTTGTTTTGTTTTAGCTATTTTTGATTTCAATGAACAATATTTTTTTCAATCGGCAGTTGCAGTTGAAAATAAGCCAATTAACCAATATGTTACCCATTTTCCCTTTGACCAAACATGGCAGCTCCATGAACATAGTCGTCATGTTTGACCATTCACAAAGATGAAAGTAAATAAGTTGCCAAATTTCTGGTGAAAATATTGTTTGCATGTTTATTGCTATGAAAACATTGGAAATTATGAAAAATGTGACAAAAACATCTGAAGAGTCCACTGGAAAAACCACATAAGTCACATACTACTTTTGAAATTTGCTGTATGTTTTATTCAATTATTTAAAAACATAAATGTTGTCCTGCAGTGGACCAGTCGGTAGAAGCTCGGTTCCTGCAGAAAACCAAAAGTGAAGCAACATCGACTTTGGTCAGTGTTTGGGAGGGTGACAACCTCTCGCCGCTGGTTCCTGTAGGGCCGTGTACGCTAAAGGGATTGTTAAATAGGTCATGGCTCCAATGTCTTCCAAGTGAAATGATACCTCTGGGGGTGCCAATTCCAGGTGACGGTCTCTCATTTGGGAGTTGGATCAAAAAATTACGAGACTTTTCAAAGGGGTGGAAATCGGACTCCTGCCTGTAAGGGCCGCGTTAGACTCGGGAGCAGCATGCCCATTTTTCCTCACCATGTGCGAGGACACGACAACAACAACATAACACAAATGTTAATTTTTACTATACAAGCCTACTTTTTGTAACACCTAAATTCAAATTTATAATACATAATTTATAATAAAACATAAAGCAAAGTTCAAAAAGTAGTATGTGACTTAGGTTGTTTTTCCAGTGGGCCCTTCATCTGTTTTTCTGATTTTTTTTTTTTTTTTTTTCAAATTCTTATATTTTCTTGAAAAATATATTATGTATTTAATTTCACAAATTCATTGTTTTGGAATTGTCCTAAAAACTGACAATTTCCTCTAAAAATGAATTTTTTTAGGGATTTTCTATTTTTTTAAATCATGTCCATGAGAAAAATTATTTATTTTGTTTTATATTATTTAATTAATTATTATATTTCATTGTTTTGGACACTAATGTGCTAAAAACTGATAATTTCCTCTAAAAATGTGAAGTTTTTTAATAGGATTTTCTATTTTTTAAAATCATTTTCATGAAAAAAATTATTTAATTTTTTTTTTATATTATTTAATTATTAATTATCATATTTCATTGTTTTGGACACTAATGTGCTAAAAACTGACAATTTCCTCTAAAAATGAATTTTTTTTAAGGATTTTCTATTTTTTAAAATCATTTTCTTGAGAAAAATTATTTATTTATTTTGTTTTATATTATTTAATTAATTATTATATTTCACATTGTTTTGAACACTAATGTGTTAAAAACTGACAATTTCCTCTAAAAATATGAATTTTTTTTTAGGGATTTTCTATTTTTTAAAATCATTTTCATGAGAAAAATTATTTATTTCGTTTTATATTATTTAATTATTTATTATTATATTTCACTTTGTTTTGGACACTAATGTGCTAAAAGCGTACAATTACCTCTAGAAATGTGAATTTTTTTTAGGGATTTTCTATTTTTTAAAATCATTTTCTTGAGAAAAATTATTTATTTATTTTGTTTTATATTATTTAATTAATTATTATATTTCACATTGTTTTGGACACTAATATGCTAAAAACTGACAATTTCCTCTAAAAATATGAATTTTTTTTAGGGATTTTCTATTTTTTAAAATCATTTTCTGAGAAAAATTATTTATTTTGTTTTATATTATTTAATTAATTATTATATTTCACTTGTTTTGGACCCTAATTGCTAAAAACTGACAATTTCCTCTAAAAATTGAATTTTTTTAGGGATTTCTATTTTTTAAATCATTTTCATGAGAAAAATTATTTATTTTGTTTTATATTATTTAATTATTTATTATTATATTTCACATTGTTTTGGACACAAATGTGCTAAATAATAACAATTTCCTCTAAAAATGTGAACTTTTTTTAGGGATTCCATATTTTTTAAAATCATTTTCATGAGAAAAATTATTTATTAATTTTGTTTTATATTATTTAATTATTAATTATTATATTTCACATTGTTTTGGACACTAATGTGCTAAAAACTGACAATTTCCTCTAAAAATGTTAATTTTCTTTAGGGATTTTCTATTTTTTAAAATCATTTCATGAAAAAAATTATTTATTTCGTTTTATATTATATTATTTATTATCATATTTCACATTGTTTTGGACACTAATGTGCTAAAAACTGACAATTTCCTCTAAAAATGTGAATTTTTTAAAATCATTTTCAAGAGAAAAATTATTTATTTTGTTTTATATTATTTAATTATTTATTATTATATTTTGTCTTCAATATCTGTAATGATGCTAAACAAGCTGTTAAATGACAATGAAAATTGAAAATCATTCTGAAAATGCAAAGAAATCTAATTTAGTGACAACAACAGTTCGATTTACATTAACAAAAATTAATATGACAAAATCATCTATGGCAGCTAGCCTAAATCATTTGTTCTTAGCAATTAAGAAATATGTTTAAAGCACTCAAATAAAAAACTAAGAGGCCACTTTACTTACATGGCCCCCTTAAAGATTGCGGGGAGGGGGGAGATACAACTGTTATGTTTGTCACACCTTCGTTACTACCCCAGTCTACAAATCATGAAAGAAATGAAAAAAATCATCAAATCAAAAATTAATGAAGTTTCACAAAAAGTACTCCTAAAAATTTTTGGAGAATGTTTCAAAAATGCCTTAAAAATATTTTTTTACTCTTGAAAACTGCTTGAAAAGTACTTAAATTTTTTTTTCTCCCAGAAAACAACAAAATAAACAAAAACGAAATTCAACAAAATAACTAATTTAAGCATATTAAACCAGATTGTCCAACATATAAACAACCTCAAAAAAATAATAGTTAACCTCTTTGAATTAATCATCCTTGAAATTCAGTACCCACCCAATGATATTATGCAAGAAAAATAATGTCTCGTGAAAATTTTACATCATGTTTTAAATGTTATTAAAAATAAAATATTCGAAAATTTTTTTATTCTTCCTATATTTTCTATGACAATGCATTCATGACTTATGCTACTTTGAAAGTCTGAAGCTCAACTTTGGATGCCAGTTTGGGTTGAAAACTATTGCGCAAAAGCAACACATATTTGGAACATTAATTTTAAAATTTCAATTTAATTTAATCGATTTTGTTAAGAAGTTTTACGTGAAACTATTGCACAAAAGCAACATACATTTGGAACCTTAATTTTAAAATTTCAATTTAATTTACTCAGTTTTGTTAAGAAATTTTATGCAAGTTTAAACTTTCAGTGAAACTTTGAATTTATTTTATGAAACAGTTAAAATGCATGTTGTTTACACTATTCAGGGCTGGTGCAATATAAATAGAGCTGAAAAATTGTTTGGCATCCAAAAAAATTGTATTGTTTCTTCTTGATTGTTTCTTCTTGAGAAAAAGTAGAAAGACGTGGTAAAACATCTTCATTTTAGTTTTAGGTGTAAAGTTTCATTTGTCTCATTTTATATCATACATGGTTTGTTTTTATTTATAAGGTAGTTTGATATGAATGAAATTAATGAGACGGTAGATTTTCAAACACAATAGAGTCCTGAAAACTCGGTCTAACGTAGACTGAAGGGTGGCCAAGTTTGAAAATGACAGGTCATTGGAATGGGGATAAATAAATATCAGTGTTTCCTCTGGAAATAGAATATCATGCTTGTATGTATTGTTTGCTTGAGAACACAACAGAGAATAAATTGCTCAAATACCCTTAAGCAGAGGGAAAGTACTTACTTTACAAAAGCATGGAGCCTTCTATATTATTAGAAAAATATTGCCTTCTAACTACATGAAAATGAGTAAATACACAGTGCGCAGCAAATTATCTGACCTCGGAAAAGTACTTTATGACTGTCTATAATAAAAATTCACTAGCTGACTTTACAAAAAACTAGTTACTTTATTTTTTTAATTCAAAGAAATGTCCCGTTGTCCTGCCAGGGTGTATCCGGACTGCGGGTTATTGAGTACCTAGTTTGCGGGACTCTTAATGTAGTAACTTTTGGTAGTTTATCTCATTATGTCCATTATTCATTCAAAAATGCATGGATTGTTGCACTGTTATTTTCTTGTCTAATTTTGCATATTTTTCATAATCTGAAATTTTAAGCCACCTTTGTACATTTTCCTAGTAAAAAAAGGATGAATAATCTTTTTTAAGAAAAATGCAAATTTTATTTGTGATATTTCACATACTGTTGTATTTCTGTTGATCTTGGCAGATTAAGCCCCCAGTTGAGATCAGGGTAGAAATATATTTCTTTCATATATATAAATGCCCATGCTGTTGATGTAAAAGCAAGATGAAATGTATGAGATGTAAATTTGCTTTTTATTCAAGTTGGTGAGTCAAAGAAGCCCTTGATAATTGCCAACATGTAAATTTAATGTATATAATGGATGTAAAAATTGGTTGTAAGTAAATGATTATTCTACAAAGCCTAAACATCTGTTTCTGAACAAATAATCATCCTGAAACTTTTTCACAGTTCTAAAAGTAGTATTGCTATTTTCCTTACCCAACTTACTACGAAGCAGAAAATACCCATACTACTTCCAGAACTTCATGTAACATTATTTAAAAAAAAAAATATCCTATAATTAAATATTACACTTTATTTTTTATTCTATTTATTTATTTATTTTATCACTATTTCAGCACATGCAGTTGGTGCTTGATTCTACAAATCTCTAATTTACGAACACGGACGATTTTACAAACAACTTGCAAGTCTCTTGCAACAAAACTTCTATTGAATATGTAATTTTTCAATTAGAAGTAAAAACAGTAAAAAAAAAATTTTTACGAACTCAACGTAAAAAACCGAAGTAGCTTTCTGTTAAGGATGTCAACCACAGGGACTGAAACTCTAAAGGGAAAAGGTAATCGCTTTCACATGTATTGTAATTTTACCTGCCCCTGCCATTGCATTTTATTCCTAGAAAGAGATAAACAAGTTGGTTTGTCAGTTACTACTGGTCAGTTGATCTGTTGAAAACCACTCAGTTGATCTTAACCCTAAGTTCTAAATTTTTGGATGCCTTTATTTGTCATTGACCAGTAGTGGATTTAGGATTAGGCCAATGAGGCCCGGGCCTAGGGTGACAAATTTTGAGGCGTGCCAAAATTTTTAAGACGACTAAAATTAAAAATCGATTGGGTTTTCTGTAAACTGTAACACCAAACTTTAAAGTTTATTTTATTGCGCTCTTACTATCTAAACATAGTACCATTTTGAGGGTAGAATTTTATTGTTAAAATAATTAGTCAGACTAGTACTAAAATCTGAAATTATTTATTCACGAAATTAGATTTTTTTTTTTTTTCATATTTTTCATTCAATTATTATTTTCAGTGTTTCATACACACACATATATGTATATATATACTGTTACAAAAGAAAAAGGGCACCATATCGTCTCGGGCCTAGGGCGCGCTCAAACCTAAATCCGCCTCTGTCATTGACATTTCACTAGACAACTCGATTGGTGAAGGCTTGTTAATTGAGAGGGAGATGGGGAGTAAAAATTTAAAGAGTAGTAACATTATTAGTAGTGATTTAAGGCATCATAAAATGTTAAAGAAAAGCAAATTGAATTAATTTGGCTTAAGATTCTGTATAGTAATGCTCGTAGTATTATTAATAAGATGGATGAATTAAAAAGTGTTATCGCAGGTGAGGAGTTTGATATTATCGGGATTACGGAAACATGGATTACAGATGATACGAATTTAGTAAGTATTGCTGGATATAACTTGTTTAGGCAAGATAGGCTGGGTAGGAGAAGCAGAGGGGTTTTATTCTACATTAAGGACCCTTTTATTTGCAATGAATTGGTCATTAATGATAAGCCTAAGGATATTGATATGGTTTGGGTGAAGTTGTTGAGCAATAAGGGTAAGACGTTAAGTTTGGGGAATGTTAATCAGGATCAAGACAAGGATATGTATTGGGGACATGTCTGGTAAGGGCTCTGTAATCATAATAGGGAATTTCAATTTCATGGGCATAGACTGGAATAGTTTTTAAGCTAGCAATGGTAAAGAAAAAGATTTTCTGGAAGTAAATGGCGACTGCTTTTTGGATCAGGTTGTTACCAAGGGAACTAGGCATGATGCTATTTTGGCTCTAGTTTTTTGTGATGTTCTAAGTTCTGTTCAGGGGTTGAGTGTAGGGGATCATATTGAAGATAGTGATCACAATACTAGTAGGTTTTGGACCAACTCTGATGCTTACAAATGTGAACATTTCAGATTTTACCTAACTTTAGGAATGTTGATAATTTTGCACTTCGGCAGGGTTTGAAAGAGGTTTTTTTCTTCTGCAGTGGGAAGGAAGAGTTTAAGGGGAAATTAAAGAAAAAAGTGAGGGATCATGTTCCCTTTAGGAAAAAGGGGATTTTACAAAAAATTGGCCTATGTGGTTCTCTAGGGAAGTGAAAAAGCCCTAAATTATAAGCAAACCGCTTTTCAGTGACTTAAAGGGACTGGTGTTACCATGCTAAGAGGATTTGGTATTGCGAAGCTAGACATACTTTCAAGTATTTGGTACAGAGTAAGAAGAGGGAATAAGAACAAAAGCTTACAGATAACATTGAAAGAAATCCTAAGAGGTTTTTTTGCTTATGCGAATTCAGGGAAAGCTTGTAATACTCATGTAGGCCCACTAATGGATGAGAATAGGAACTTAATTCAAAATGATGGGGACATTGGTGATATTTTAAATAGTTTTTTTCCAGTGTATTTAACAGAAATTGTATTTCAACGGTTGACATAAGCGAGACACAAGCTAATACACAGCTTGAGGATTTTGTATTTTCTAGGGATATATTGTTGTTTAATTTGAAAAACATTGAAGCAAACAAGGCCTCAGGACCTGATAATGTTTACCCTAAAATTTTATTAGAATGTGCAGAGGATTTAGTGGATGTTGTCTTGACTATTTTCATACCTTCATATAACTCGGGGACTGTGCCAGTGGATTGGAAGCTGACAAGCATAATGCCACTCTTCAAGAAAGCGTCTAAAGCTAATGCAGGAAATTATAGGCCTGTGAGACTTACTTCAGTAATTTGTAAAAATTTTGAAACTGATCAAAATCAAGATAGTAAATTTCCTGCAAGGGGGGCAAATAAAGTGTCAACTGATTTTCAGTATGGTTTTAGGAAAAGTAGGTCCTACACAACTAATTTGTTGCATTTCTATGATAAGGTTACCATGGCTTTAGATAACAAAAAGTGCGTAGATTTAGTTTATATTGACTTCCAGAAAGTATTCAACAAAGTACTGCATGAAGCTCTTCTTAGCAAACTTGCTTATATTTGTATTGATGGAAAAACCTTAAATTGGGTTAAAATTGGCTGACTAGGTGGAAACAATGAATATACAGTAAAACCCGCTTAAGAAGTTTTCCAAGGGACCAAGAGAAAAAAACTTCTTATGCGGGAAAACTTCTTAAACGGGTAGGCTCTATTTTTGAAAATGAATTTACTTAATGATATCATTTGTCAATATTTAAATTAGACATGGAATACATTTCCATAATTTTAAGTTTTGCTTTAAAATTCATGCATTTATTAATTAATTTTACATAATTAAAACAACATCAATAAGGAAAAAATTCTTTACCGAAACATCAGCCATTTGAAGATATTACATTTACTCACTGCTTTTCTGAAAAAAATCCAGCATAGTTTTTTGTTTTCTCTTTCGCTCAGAAATCTGTAACTGGAAACAGTCCAATTGCCGCAAGCTTTTAAAGACTTCTTCAGGCACATTTTCAATTGTTTCGACAAACCGGCGAAATGTTTCCAGTCCTTTTATGGCTTCTGTAAAGCTGGGAATTTCCATGCCATCTTCACTTATTTCTTCACTGCCTTCTGTTGCCTCACAAATATCATTCACGGTAAGCACTTCACATGGTAGTACTTCGTCATCGATCGCAGCATACTCCTCAAAGGATGTACTTAATTTCACTTTTCGTTGCAACGTCATCCAATCATCATCATCATCACTGTTGTCAATGTCAAAATCGTACTCTTCTGTTGATTCTCCATCCAGGAATCCAGCTTTTTGGAAACAATTTGAAATTACAGATGGTGTAACTAAGTCCCAAGAAGATACGAGAAAATGGATTGCTTCCAAGATGTTCACTTTTTTAAATTCATCACTGCTCTCAAGCTTTTCCAGTATCCATTTCACGAGCCTTTTTCTATAGTGTTGCTTAAACACTTTGATGACCCCTTGATCCATCGGCTGCAAAACGGAGGTAGAGTTCGGGGGTAGAAAATGCACTTTTATGTTTGAATATTGAGCGTTTTTCGAGTGTGCGGCGCAATTGTCCACAAAGATGAGAATGTTTCTTTTGGCTTTCCTCATTTTGTTGTTTAAGTTCTTTAAATATGATTCATAGATTGGAATCGTCATCCACGCCGATTTATTGCTTTCATACTCACAAGGAAGTGACTTAACGTTTTGGAAACATCTTGGTTTTTTAGATTTGCCAACTACCAAAATTGGTAATTTTTCGGTTCCGTCCATATTAGCACCTACTAATACTGTTAATCTTTCTTTGCTTCTTTTCCCTCCATGACAGTTTTCACCTTTAAAGGCATAAGTTTTGTCCGGAAAAAGGTTATAAAAAAGTCCACACTCGTCCATATTAAATGTCTTTTGGTTGATAGCCAGATATCAATTCAGGTAAGGTGCTCTTCCATGCATCCGTTTCATGAAGGTCGACGCTCTTGCTCTCGCCTTTTACCGATTTGTACACTAACCCAGCTCTTCTTTTCATGCGGTCAATCCATCCATTTGAAGAAACAAAATCAACGTCCATCTTTTTAGCAATTTCTTCGGCTTTTTCTTTTAAAATACGTTACGTAAGCGTTCCGCTTACGGGAATGTTCGCCGATCTTGCTTGCTTGAACCAAATTAACAACTTCTCTTCTATGTGTTCATACTTTCCCCTCTTAACTTTCTTTATTTTCCGAGATTGGTTACAAGAATTCAAAATGACCTCTCGTTTGGCAACAATTCCATTCAATGTCGTCACTGGAAGATTTAATTTTTTAGAAATTTCAACCCTAGATAAATGTGAGTTGTTATCCACATCTTTCAATATTTTGACTTTTTCCTCAATCGACAATGCTTTTCTTTTAATTCCTTTTCCAGACATTTTGAAAAAGAAGCGGAGTTTGTTCACAAATTTTTTCACTGACGTAGGAAGCTAAGAATCACGTAGAAAAATAATTTCAGTGGAAAGAGCTGAGCACCAACCACAACTGTAGTCTGTGGTTCATTCCATTTTAAAACAAGGTGAGAGAATGCATTGCGAGTTAACAGCAACTCATGGTTCAGTTAACTTATTGATACAATACCTACTCACCCCTGCTCCCTGCTTTATTACTGTTGGAGAGCAACACCCATATAGGAGAAGCTACAAACATTTCTTTCTCCCCTTATCAGTCATTATTGTTCTCCTGACAACTGACCTCTCTGCCACCTGTTTTCCTGGAACTTTGGTGTTGAGAAAAGGGTGCCCTTGAGAAAAAGCTGACCAAAGCAGCTTTTCTGAACCTACTTCTGTCTTTTTTCCATTCAAAAGAAAAAGAACTACGTAGTTTGAAAAAAACTTTAAAAAAAAAGAAACTTTAGAAGACTAAAGTGTCACTTGAAAGAAAAAAAAGACCGATATGAAAACTTATTAAGCGGGAAAAAAATAAAATCAAAACTTTTTAAAAGGGTTATTTTAACATTGGGGAGATGGGAATGAAACTGGTATTGAAATTAAAAACTTCTTAAACGGGAAAACTTCTTAAGCGGGAACTTCTTAAACGGGTTTTACTGTAGTAGTTAAAGGCAATTATTCTCAGTGGATTGACGTTTTAAGTGGTGTTCCACCAGGTTCAGTTTTAGGGCTGTTATTCATTATTTTTATTAATGATATTAGTGAGTATTTCTGGAAAGATCAATATTTGTGCTGATAAATCCATGGAATTGTTGACAGGGAAGAACAAGTCAATCAGCTTCAAGAGGATTTAAACCAAATTTCTAGGTGGGCAATTAAGTGGGGTATGACCTTTTAAAATCGGAAATGTCACGTGCTTCACTTTGGCCATTGGAATAAAAGTACAAGCTATTATTTACAAGGTTTTATTATTAATGAAGCAGAAGCAGTTGTTGATCTTGGAGTATTGATTAGTCACGACTTCAAGTTTAGTCAGCAGTGTAGCATTGCAAGTAACAAAGCTAACAGGATGCTTGGGTTCATCAATAAGTCTATTTCGAACAGGTCTAAGGAAGTTGTATTGCCATTATATAGAAGTTTGGTAAAACCTCATTTGGAGTATGCTGTTCAATTTTGGTCTCCTTATCTAAAGAAGGATATTACCTTATTAGAAAGGGTTCAAAGGAGGGTTACTAGGTTGGTAAGTAGTCTCTCAGACTTTGATTATGAGGTTAGGCTTAAAAGGCTCAATATGTATAGTCTAGAGCAAAGGAGAATTAGAGGGGACATGATTCAGTTGTTTAAATTCAATAAAATGTTGATAGGCTGCAGTTATGCACTGAAGGTAGAACCAGAGGTCATTGTTTTAAGCTTTTCAAATCTCAGGCTAATCTTAAAATTAGGAAAAATAGGAATAGTTAACCGGAGGCAAAGGTTAGTTGCAGTGGGGTAAAAACTTTTAAGAAGGCTCTTGATGTTCATTGGGGAATGTTAAATTGACTTGGACTAGCCTAGCTGGGCCCTGTGCCTGTTGCTGGCCATCCCTTTTGTATTTGTATTTAACTGTTAATTTAAAGTTGTAAAAGTTGTTGTGTACATAAGCAGGAGCGCCCTCGGAAAGAAATTTTTATTAGGTGTGCACAATTCACTAAGTATGAAACTTCAAATTCTAACAAATGATAAAATGAGACTGCAGTTTAAATTAATTAAAATAAAATGAGAGGAATTAGCTAAAAAAATGTAAAATGTATGATGCCTAGACTGTTATTGCTGTTAACTCTCTAGAATTGTTGTCTATGATATATAAAAGAAAAGAAAAAAAAAACAAAAAAGAAAGAAAACGGTTGTAATACTGTCTCTAAATTTATCACTTGAAATGCACTTGTATTTTGGTAGCAATTTCATCATAAGACACTCTGCAATGTAGTTAAGTAGCAACTTTACATCCTACAAATGTTTTTTCAGTATGATTTTACAAATTTAAACCAAAAAAAAAACTATTTTTGAAATTGCACTCTCCTTTTAACTTTTATCCTTCCATCGCTGCTCTTCAAATTGCCACCATTTTGACTGGAAAGTTTATTTGACATCACGAAATTCCAGCTCCATGAGATAACGAATTGCTTCTAATAAGCATTTTGAAGAAACTGTTTGTAGAAATTGGTAGAAAAACCAGTTTCTGGTTGAGTTGACAATTCCTATCACGGTTGTGTTTGCTTGTAATTTTTGTCGTGTGGTATAGCAATTTACAGATCCACCCCAAAAGCAACAATCCCTTAAATCATCCAAGTTCGCCAAAAGCCCCTGAAAGCATACTCTTCCAAATCTCAAAGGTGCAGTCTGCTCCATGCTCCGCCCCTCTCTGGTGGGCATTCCTGTATATATCCTTATTTGGGGGATTCTCACAAAATATGGAAAATACGTATTGTCACTCTAATACTATTCTATAAAATTTTTTATAAATGATTTTATTAATAGTGCTATTATTAACATTTTAAAATGATTTTACATTGATGTTGACTATTATATTATTAAAATAAGGTTAAAATTCTAAATCTATTTCCTTCCTGCCATGTCATGCTAGTTTTAAAATCCACTATTTTTCTCTCTCATTAATTTCTTGTATCTTAAACGATGAAAGCACTTATAAATATATGCTCAAAATGATTTCGAAAATATTTTTAAAAGATGTTTTTCTGTCAATAAGTTGCGTTATAATGCCACTCAAAAATTTAACTTTTCTGGGTACTTAGTTTTTTTCTCTATCCCATAAATACAAGGCGATAGAGTTTAATTTAAGTCTTAAAGTAAGAATGGAATGCAATCTTGTTATTGTATGTCTTTCAGCAGGGGGGGGGGGGGTGCTTTCCAGAAGTCATTGGATATCCTGTATTCGACAGATATATTTTTTTAAATACTCCACACAATTTGAAACACTAAATTATAAAAAAATAAAATGTAAATGATAATACCAATATTAATAATACTAATAAATAATAATTGAAAATGATGCAGAAGCAACACAAACGCACGCAAAACGCAGAGATTTTGTAAGAGGCGTCGGTGGGGAGAAAAAAAGCAGTTGGAGTAGACATGTTTTTTAAGCCGAATCCACAGCAACATTTTTATTACAGATAAGTTGATAAATTTCTAAATGGGTAGAAAAGTACACATGTTGCAATCCGCAATCTTAAAGTAAAAAGGCTCTACCATTTTTTGTAGAAACGAGTTACTAATGCATTTTCACATTATTGGATACGGTATATTCTACATGCAAGCATGGCTCAGTCTACATCTTTATGCTAGAAAAGTGATGGAAAATATTTATTTGCTTCTTTCAACATCGTTTATTAACCTAATCCTTAACTTGAGAAACAACCGATTAGTTATTTTCAGCTCTCAGTAGTTATTCACTTTCATGCTGGGAGGAAAGGTTACAACTCCTACCGTACCGAGTGCCCCCTTGGTATGCATTTATTCTGCACTTTGAAAATGTTTTCTAATTTACACTCCTATTTTTTTCATCATTAATTGAAAAGCATTCTAGCTTTAAAGTCGCTTTCAAGAGCACGAAATAAACAAATGAGAAACATTACCATTTAATCTCGGATTGGTGATTGATCCATATAAAATAATGTGTTCGTCTCCTTTAACGCATAGGTGACATCTCTGTTTAAGAGCCAGTTTTTTAAAGAGTCTAGCAGGCTGGGAAGTTGACATTTTTTATTTGGCTGAAATTTGTAGGATATGTTCTTTATGTAAAATTATTAAACATTCATTTTTGATACCCTTTTTCAAAAAAGAAAAAAATTAAAGTTGAAGTCTGATGGCTTTTCTAAGCAAGGCATACCAATTTACATAAGCCCCTGTTGTGCCAAAAGTGAACCATGGCACTGACTTTTTTTTTTTTTTTGCTGTTGTTCTACTTCATCCACAGTAACGCTTGGGATGCAAATAGTTATAGTTGACTCTTAGCACATTGGCCAGAGGTCCTTCAAAATTGTTGGAAAAAACTTTTTCTGATTCTGCGTGAATACAATTTACGACTGCGGGGGCGAGGAATGACTGAGGGGGGAGTGCCAACAAGTCGAATGTTAAGCCACTGTAGAGCCCAAAGCAGGAGCATTAGCAAACAAGGAATTACAGGAAGAGAAGACATAATGGAGTTTGGCAAATCGTATCCGTGTCATTTTGTAACAAATTCAGCAGTGTTTTCAGAAGTAAATAAATTTGGATTCTTCAGTGGAGAAAACACAAGAAATAAATATTCTAGAATAGCAAGAAGCAGCCATAATATTTGAGACAAATGACCTAAATGGAACACCGGTCATCTGAACCGTTGGTTCAGTAATTTAGCATGAAGTACAAAAATAAAGACTGGTTTGGCAATCCTTAGAATAATTTAAGATAATGTTAATTGCAAAAGTAAGACATCTTAATTCCTTATATCGGTATAACTTATTAATTATTGAAACTAAGTTGTTAGAAATCAAATCATTTGTTTTATTAATGCAGGAAGATTTGTATTGAACAAAGATTAAACCACAAATTTTCAGCTTTGCTATTAATTAGGTTACTTAAATTTTTCACACATCAGCTGAGTGAATTTACAAAACCCTGTTTTAGAAAATCTCTAATATTCTGAACTGATTTTTCACAAAATCTTAACATTTTTCAAGACGAGTAACCTTAGCGGCGGAAGATTTACTAGTTCCAAATTTTTTTTCATTTGGCAATAAGATGAAAAATAATGCATTTATTTAATTCCAATTATGATTAGAAACAAAATTTGAAAGAACCTTTTTCTTTTTCCTTTCTAATGGGGCTGCTGTTGGCTTCTGCCAATTGCAGACCTAGTGCATTCCCTAGATTGGTGCCATCTCTTTCAGCGGCACCACAATGAGTGTGGTACCATAGCCGCATGAGAATTTTTGACGCTGTTTCCCCTAGATGGCGGCACCTGAGCTCTAATTGATGCAACCTGCACTAGGAATTTAATTTAGCCAAGAGTATCCATGTCAAACAGATACTCAAGGGATCCTTAACATGCCGCATCATCATACGACATGGGCGTTGTCGATTTTCTGCATCTTGAAAATCCAGACTTAGGCCAGGTTTGATCCTGCAAACTTGGGCATACGAAGCCTGTCGGCTACCTTAGAACTATACCACCACCCTATATCGGCTACCTTAGTAGAACCTTATTGTGATCAAAAAAGGTTTTTTCTTGGTAATACTTCTCAAACATTCTAGAATAAAAGTTAACAGAAAGTTAAAAATTTGAAATTAGTTGAGTTTTAATACTTTTTCATTAGTAACTCAAAACATTCAAAAGTTAAATAGAAACAAAATACAAACTTTAGAGTCTAGCCCATGCTGATTTTTGTTAAACATACTCTGGAATGCACCGAAAAAATTTTAAAGCTATATCTTTAACAAAGAAAAAAATGGCTTAGGGAGTTTACTAGATTAGTACTGGGCGATGTCTAATTTTTGATACCGCGATGTTTCAGTACAGTATGGGACCCCAAATTCGGAATCTCGAAATCCGGAAGTTTTTCAAAAAAAAATCGGTAGCTGAAAAAAACCTGCTTTTGTTTTTTAAAGAAAAATCGATAAATATTTTGCACTTTTTTTGGGGAAATAGACGTTTTAAAAAGAAGGAAAATAAAATGTAGTGAACATGTTTAAGATTGGAAATGTGCAGTTTTCAAAAAAAGTTGTTTCACGATTTTCTGAAAAGGGTTCGTTTTTTGAGAAATTAGTGTTTTTATTAATAGTTGCTTCAATGCTAGTTAATATCATCAAATTTTGCTTTTTTAAATTTCTTGTAGTTATATTTATTTTTTAAAATAACTAATTTTCGCGCGATACAGAACATTCGCAACTGCAGCCAGTAAAAAACTTCGAAAACAGAAATTGAAATAAGTGTTAACAGTCTAAGTTTTCTAAATTTGTATTACTAAGAGATGAATTAAACTGCAGAGAAGTTCAGACACTTTTTTTTACCTTAAAAAGCAGGAGAAATTGGTGGAAGGCGATTTAACAGAAAAGCAAGAGCGTTGCCATGTCTGGGTCCGAATAAGCGGCTGATCCAATTAACCACATCACACTACTAATTGCATCTTGTTGGAAGGTAATGGTTCCTAGATGGACTATGACTTAGCATGCCGAAAGTACTTATATTAATAGCACTGGTTGTGAAAGCCATAGTTCTCATATGAACACACTGACTGAAAAATATGGCAATACCTATCAACAGAAAAACATTTTATCAAAACTAAGGTATTGTTACACCCAGGCAGGGGGGGGGGGGGTCGACTGTTTGGCCGAGTTGAGGGGTTCCATAGTTTTTTTAGGGGGTGTGCCACCGCTTTGTGGGGGCACCCCTTTTTATATCAGTTGATGAAAAAGCAGATTGTAAGCAAAAACTCCTCTGATCCCTTTACAAATTTATCAAAGGATTGAACCATCTCAAAGACTACACACCTCTTTAAAGATTTTCAAGAAAGAATAAAAATTTAACTAATTCTAAGTAAAAAATAGTTAATTATTGAAATTAACGACATATGAAATATTTTCTTTTCACACTAAATTATGCATAGATGTATATATATATACATAGACTTATGGAAAATTTTTTTAAAATTTAAAAAAAAAAAAACATTTCAGAACAAATAGCCAAGCTGGAAAAAACAAATTTTAATGTCACAAACACGAAGGAATTAAGCTGGGTAGTGCAGACACATTTCAGTTTTTTGAATAGATTTAAAATAAATAACATCTCAGTGAATACATCTAAGGAATCTTCAAAGTTTCAGCATGCCCTATTGTCATAACCATAACTTGAAAGGAGTAACCAGCAAATTTATGAAATAGTCTTGCCTTCTGTATACAATAATAATGCAAGCTTAAACAATTTTGAACTTTTAGGCGAGGTGACAATGAAAATTTCTTGAAAAACTTTTTTTTTTACCTAAAAATTCATTGTTTATATAGAAAATGTTATTTTTGCAATTTTGAAGTGACAAAATGTTTTTATAAGCATCTTTATTAAGCTTTGGAATCAACATTTACAGAATGTTTTTTGGGGGAAAATTACACTGAATTTTTTACATATACCTTCAAGTATAATCCTTTGACAAATAAATCTGGATTACATAAATATAAAAATAACTAAGGTTAACTTAATAATTATTTGAAAGCGAATTGCATTAACAATTCACATGTATGGCACTTTGTCCTATAGATGAAATTCGAGTTCTATTATTAGATTAAAAGATGTGATTTTACACCACTTTTTTAATCTTCAATTGTCCAACTTTGAAAAATCTTTTTGGAGAATTGAAGCAATACCAATACATAGATCAATAAGAAAACCTGAAACGTTCTAAAATTTACAACTAAGTTCTAATATGCTGAAGAAAAAACATACGTAGCTAATATAAAATATGCTCCAATAAATATGAGCAACACTGGGATGATAAAGCCATTTCTTTTTCTTTCACGTTACTAACATATATTTAAGTACACACTAATATTAAAAGAAGTTGTAACATAGATAAATTGTGCTCAGAGCGTCAATCTGGTTTTCCCCACAGCAGATTTAAGATTTAAATGTGTATATATGTATATATAATTAATGGTTTATTAAATATTGCTGGTAAGAATGATAAAATTCCGAGAAATTTTCAACTGATGCTAAGTGAAACTCAGAAAGAGTTTATTCCAAGTATCAGACAATTATTTCTTTATTTTTTTAATAAGTAGCATATAGCCTCTTATATAATATTGTTTTTGCAGTTCAATTTGAATGTACACACAGAAAGGAAAATTTAGCACATCAAACCAAAATGGCAAAACAAAAATCACAAGAGCACTTATTTTTAGCTTACATTGGCATTACTGAAAGTGAATGTACATTTTTATTGAAACAACAGCAATTATATAAAAAATATCAAAATATTTTTTTAAAAACTTTACACTTAGGTCTATAGAGAAATGTTGGAGGAAGTGGGTTCTAATAAACCACTATACATAGAATTTTAATTCAAGCTTCATATTGCAGTCTAAATGAAAAGAATAGATTGAACAAAAACCTTTTCTCATTAAAGAAATAAGGTAACTTTAAACATATTAATTATAGTTTCTGAAGGTCTTCAATAATATTACAGAAAATCTTTACTTTCTTAATTCAAGAAACAAGTTTTTCTTTGAAGATAATCTATGAATTATATTAAAAAACTAATATACATTTATTTTCAGAACATGTAATGGCATGCAATTTTATTTATCATATTGCTCATTACTAATGAATTTAAAACAATTTTCACTTGCATCAAAGTTAGAATGTAGTACAAAAGCAGATGCTAAGTATAAAATATATTGAATTATACTTCATAAAATTATTGCGCAAAGTACTTACTTTTAATAACCGAAAACTTTCCCGTTTAAATAAAAAGCACATTAAACTTTCAATCTATCATATACATTCTTGCTTAGTTTCAAATAATTAACATTGCCAAGCACTTTCCAGACAGAAATATTTTATCTATGCCACAAAATATGGAACACTTTGTATGTGTGTGCAAGAGAGTAATAACAGTGAGAAAAGAAAAAAATGTTAAACTTCAGTTACGAGTGCCATGCAACTCAACTGAATGCTCCTTTTTCAACCTTTGTTCTTTTCTAGACTCATCACAATCTCCTGCTTTAAAAGTGTTTGTAAACGTTAAAAATTCAACAGAAAGCAATTGTCATCAAAACAAATTTGATAATATAAGTAATATAGTATAAGTGTTCGGAAACTTTACTTGATTGTTTAAATAGTATGGTAGTATTAAAGTGCACAACTTTTTCAAATTAACTATTTTTTCTTGGAAACCATTAAAATTTAATCATCTTAGGGACAGGCTTAAGTGTATTATGAAGTGTAATACCGAGATAATTTTCTGGTGAATGTTTCACATACATGTGTCAGGAAATTATCTCAATATGTCATTCATGTTAATAACTTAATAAGATGAATGAAAAACTAAAAATCAAGTAAAGCCTAAAATCATTAACTAATATTGAAGTGAACACAAAAGTAAAAACAAAATTCATAAACAGAAATGCAAAAAAATATTATATAACTATAATGCTTAACACATTGTAAGCGGGTAATGCACTATACAAATATGGAACTGTGCAATTTATCTAAAATAAATAATAAAAAAATTATGATCATGTAAAATTGACTAATTTAACTTATATTTTCACATTTTCCACTATTCATATAAAAATATAACTAATTGATCTGCAAACAATATGTTAAATATGTTAATGAATACAGTTGCAAAGCTCAGGATACAATGAAACACATTTACATCAATACATTGCTTAATTGGAATGCCGAATTAAAAAAGTTTATGCAAAAATTAGTACTTTATAGAACTATGTGATAGTTTAGGATGTGAGCCATGTAAAAGCAAAATGTCAGAATAGAAAAATATTGTGGATAAGCTTTCTAACGGGAAAGTTTTTAAATTTTAGCAATTTAAGTTTCATTACTAATGAGCTCAAAGTAAGCTATCAACAAATTTTCTTTAAATATTCATATTCTATGTAATAAGCTACACATTCAATCACTTAGGAAAGAGAGCTTGAAACAATGAACTCATTATATGAAATAAATCAAAACTTTTTCAAATGACATTCATACTCTTGAAAGTCACTATGATTATTAATTCAACCTGTTTAAAAACAAAGAATTTTTAATTTCAAGTAATTTAACTGAAGAAATCACTGAGTTTTGTCTCAGTCTATACGAATCTTATCTTCAAAAAATTATTGCACTTTGATTTGATGGCTTAAGGTTGCCACACAAAATTTTGCTTCATTTTCAATAACTTTGCAAAAAATGACCAAAAATCCTACTATGGTGCATCGCAAGCTGTTTTGGAAATGCTTCATTTTTGATACATGATTCCGATTAAATATTCATTGTCAGAAAAGTAAGTTTTAAAATTTTAATAACAAAATAATTATTTTTGATTTTCTTGAAATGTAATTTTTTTAAAGTGAACTTTTCAACTTCCTTTTAACCAGCAATAACTGACTTTTTTTTTTTTAATTCCTTGGTTGCAAACAGTTACTTGGAAGCTTCAATCCTTTTATCGAAGTCAATTTGAAAAGTCTTCCAATATAAAGAAAAGAATTACAGAATTATTTTTGTAACAACATTGTCTGAAAAGCTTTAGAATGAAAAAAAGGTCTAACTGTATGTTTCTCAGAAACATTAAATTTATGATTGTTAAAAATCAGCTGAAAAAAACCTTTTTAAAAACCTGGGCATCATGAATTCCACAACCGATTTTGTGACATTATGCTGAAATGTCGCATTATGCTGAAAAGCAAAAACTAATGCAAAAATAAAAAGTAATTATCTTGCTTGAGACTCTAAAAAATAACATGCATTTACAAAAAAAAAGTAATAATAAGATCAATTAACAATGCTAAAATATTTGTACAAAGATTTAAATCCTTTATAATAAGTATAGCCTCTTGATTATGTGCCATGTATATATTGGCAAGTCTTATTTTTTTGGAATCTTTATACCAATATGATATTTTACTTTAAATTCTATTGTGAATAAAGCATATCACACACACATGTGTGTCTTACAGATGGTTGACTAAGGCAGAAATTCCATTAAAGAATCCTTTGCAACATAATGTGCTGAAAATCTTTAAAAGTTCCTAATAATCCTCATATGTGTATCTCAAAAGCAACGGCACTGGTACAATTATTATGTTATCTTCCTATATGTATGAGTGTCCATGCATATTTATAATTTCTTTCAACTTTATAATTTATGCATAATTAAAATGTACATATATTCTCACATGCAGCACAACTGATGCCAAAGGTTGATTATATTGAGTGCAGTAATTACTAGCATGGCTAGAGATATATTCATAACAATCTATAAAAGCAAAACTAATTAGAGGCAAAAATAATTAATGCCACTTATTTCCAAATACACAATATTCCTAAAAAATGAACATTTTTAGCTAACATTATAATCTATGGCAGATCCTTTTAGTGAGAAGTAGAAAATATCTAAAAATGAAAAGATAAAAATTGAGAGATTGTGCATGCATTTATTTAGAAATTTGCCCGATTATTAGTCAAATTTATGGCAAAGCAATTAACTTTTATTTTGAAATTTAAATATTTTTGTCCCTAACATGCAAATACTTAACTGGTGCAATGCGATATGACACTTCTTATAATCAATACTATTCACTATTTCTTGGCTAAAGTGTTGATTGGCATAGAAAATAGTATCAAATATGTACAATTTTCATACATAAATGCCTAATTAAAATTTGTTTAATATTGAAAAGAAAAAAACTAAATAAATTGAAAAAACCTTTGTTTCCAAATTATATTGCAGCTATGCTATCTAGTATGACGAAGGATATAATATATTATGAGCATTAACAGAAATTTTAAAAAAAGAAAAGAAATAAAAATAATTATAATTATTTTAGGTCAGGTATTCAATTATATAAAGGAGAAAAGCAAATCAACAGATCATTATCTCTTGGTTATTATTATATACATTACCTTAAGTTAGTAAGATTAAGTAAGACAAGATCTCCATGAAACATTTTCCTTTATTGTTCAAAATGGTTTTTAAAGCATAAAAAAAAACATTTTAGCTATCCACACTCTCCTTCAAAATATTTTGTAGTTTTTGTAAATGCAGTTAATGCATTGTTTTGATATGAATTAGATATACAAGAAAGAAAACATAAAACAGCCTATGAAAGTTTCTGCAGCAAGATTATCAAGAATAAAAAAAGAAAAAGATTCATTTGAATTTTGGTGATGAAAGTACTTTAACACATAGTTTCATAAAGCACATACCCCTTCAAAAAATTTCTGTTCACAATATCACATGATATAAAATCTATGTTTCAGCATAAATACCATCCAAAAAAAAAAAAAAAACTCTAAAGATATATTTAATATAAAATCATCTTTTTGCCCTTTTTACAAATACTCTTTACATACTACAGTACATTTCTTTTCCCATTTTAATACGAAAAGCCCTATCAAATCACAGCTTTGTAACTTAAAGGATCTAATTATAAAATATGTTTTAAGGGCAACTGCAATTATGAAATTAATCATATGTACATGCATTAAAATATCACATGATTTTAATCAAAAGACCAGTCTAAAACTTTGCAAAAAATTACATATACTCAAATACATCAGACAGTTCTGTAACTGTTATACAAATGACAATCAACCTTTTAGATATATACTTTTCAAAGCACAAGTATAATGCAATACTAAGGCAACTGTTTTATAAAAAATAATATTTAGAGGAACCAATGTAAGGGATGATTCTGAAAAATCATGTTTACAAAGTTTTAGATACAAAAGACAGTTACACATTTTGCTAAGTAAAAAAAAAATGGAAGTATAAATATTTGGAAGTTGGAAATCACAAATTTGGTGTGCAAGCTACTTCCATTTTTTTATTTAGTGCACATTAACTTATTCAAGAATGCCTTCTGGAATTGAAGTAGTGTAGGTTGGTGTCTCAAGCTCTTCATGTTTCTTCATTTTTGTACCTTGCTGCAGTTTGTAATGATTGATTATGTCTTGATCAGCAGGACAAGATTGGGTAAAAGCATCAAGTTGGTACATACGAGCCATGTAATACCACAGATTTCTCAAATCCTCCGGTATTTCAAAATCCGCAAAATATTTCCCTATTATAAACAATGTTTATAAGTCAGTAGAAATTCATTAAAATTCAAATATATATTCTTAAAAGAGAAGATACTACAGCAAAACAACATTTACAACAGATTTGCAATTTTGTATATGCTTTCATGAAATAATCACCAAATATGACGTATTAATGATATGGCACTACTTTTCCTTGAATTTTTGCTATTCTTGAAAGTGTTATTTTTTGTTAAAAAATTATATTATCAGGGATGAATTTGGTAAAAAATCATAAAGCTGAAAACACACAATTCAAACTTTATGCATAAAACAATTTAAGGAATAAAAATTTCTCAAAGGAAGCTGTTAATAAAAATATTTTAAAAAATGAAATAGCAATTTAATTTTAAAAAATAACAAGAAAATTTATTTTTAAATTTAATGTACCAGGAATGTAGGTTGAAATATTAATGACAAATAGAGTTGATTAAAAAGTTAAGTAAAACTAATACGTTTCTTGGTAACTCAACGAATACAGATATGAAAACTTATGGAACAACAAATGAGCCATAAGCCACTTCCTGTTTTAAAGAATGCATAAATTATATTTAGGAACAACATCAGAGTTTACTGATAAAATTGGCAAAAACAGATTTGCATATTTTTGGATCTCTAAAGCTGGAGCTGAGCTAGTACACAAATACTTTTTTCATTTTATTTCATTTGAGTTCTTTACCACATGAGACATAACTGGCAATGTCTTATACATAACTTCATCATAAAATATCCAGTTTTTAGTAAAATTAAAGAGTTTTTATCAGTTATGAATTACTACCCTAAGATTTAAATCATAACTGTAGTACATTTAGAAGAAAAAGACATGAGAAAAAATATTATGAACATGTAATTGCTCATCATAACTCTACAAACTGAATTTCTTTGTGAAAATGAATTGCAACACTATTAGACAACTCCTAATAAATACTGCAAATCAAGCTTTCAAGTTCTTGAACACTATTAACATTATAATTATGCCAGTGTTTTTTAAATTCTTTTTTTTTTCCAACTTTCCTTCTAAAACTGTTTGACTGGTATACATATTTGATTTCCTCCATATTCTCAGACAACTTAAATCCTTTTTTTTCTTCCAATTCCACTTTTAATTCTTAACAAGAATTTTCTATTTATTTATTTTCCCCCCTAACCTCTAGCTCATCAAAAGTCTTTTTTTTTTTCCTTCTCCCCCTTGCTCACAACAAATTGCATATTTGCAAGAAATTTGCTTGAAACTTGCTCCATAGCATCAACAGTAAATGCAGTGTACCCTTAATTGAAAAATAAATTATACAGTTGAGCTCATTAGCTAACATGTGACTGGTTTTCCTATTAAGTAGATCCAACAATGCAAAATAAATTTAGCAATGAACAATAAATTTAGCAGCATTTTCCGGATGATTCTTTTTTTAACTCACCGAGAAACAACATCTCGGTGCTCAGATGTGATAATGTACTTTCAGCATTAAACTAATGTTCCTAATCCTAATTTCACGCAAATACATTCTTACTTATACATCCGGCGAACTTTTTTATTTGTCCTTCAAATTTCAAATAAGTTATATAAACGAGCTCATCTTCATGAAAAGTTTCTGTAACTCGAAAGTTTATGCGCCTCTTCTTTCTGCTGAAAACTTGGTAAAATGAATTTCAGATTTTATTTACCGACTATGCAGAAGTTTGGAAACATTTTTGTATGAACCAGACTGCAACAATTTGTTCTTTTTTCTGAAATGAACTTTTGGAAATAATTATTCATTCTGGGCAGCAGGATGAAATATGTTGGTAACATTAGCTGCATATAAACAAATCAATGACAACTTTGCAAGAAAATTTGCTGTTTGCAAGGCATTTTCGTCTTTGCATACTGAATTCATACTAAGCATCAGCTTTCCTTACAAAAATATGCGTGTGAGTACCCTCCAATCAATTTATCTTTATTTCTGAACCATTGACAAATTCCTAGCCGACACTTATTTTCAGAATGTTTCTTTACTGCATGAAACAAAATATGGCATAAATGTTCAAAATCACAGCCAGATGAAAAAAAAAAATTTTAGTGGTATTAATGGTATTAAAGACACCAATTCCACTACTGCAAAGAATATTAGTAGTATATAGTTTACTTTTTTTACATCATTTGCTTTCAGACATGCAAAACCTAAACAAAAAAAAAGAAAGAAAAAGATTTAAATGAAAAAATATTAGAATAAAATCTCCTACACTTCAAAGATGATTGTTAAATGCAAAAAGATTACACATCTCATCACAGAAATCTGCAAATGAAACAGAAAACGAGAAAAATTGATGATCGATAATAGCGAGGAAGAAATAAAATTAAAATTAGATTAAAAGAGAAGGATACAGAAAAGACAAAGAAATTAACCGAGCAAATAAAACAAAATAAAAAGGAAAAAAATCAAACCATGGGAAAATAAAGAAAATCGTTTTTTTTTTTAAAAACGGAAATCCGTGGAAGAAACTCATGTTAGGATGGTTTTCCCTGTAAAATAGAAAAAAATGAAAATAAAAACTTTTGTTGAAAATAAAAAGCGGAACTTTCCGGGGGGGAAAAACTTGATTTTCTAAAATTTTAAAAAAGCGGAAAAAACTCATCCCTGTATTATACAAGTAAAAATTTTTTAAAAAAATCATATTTTAACAGGCAAAATAGCAACTCTGAGCTGAAGAAAAATTTCAAATCAGCTTTAGAATTTTCTTATGTAAGATTAAATACATTTTGTATCATTGCTAATAATTAACAGAAGATACATTTTTGAAACAAACAAAAATGTATCTTCAAGAAACAAAAGTGATGAAATTAAAGCTAAATACAGTAAACTCTGGAATCTATTTTTAGAGATTCCTATTTCCTTCTTCCCCCTCCCTTCCAATGACATCAAGCCTTCCAAGGTCATCAAAACCCGATTAGTTGAATTTGATAATAAAACTACTAATAAAATACTTAGAGGAACAGAATGATGCATCCCTTGGCAATAAAATATTTTTGAAAAAACTGCAGTCACAAATTAAGATGCAAAGTTTTAAAATGAAAAAGCAAAAACAACCAACAGACTTTGTAAGAATTTAAGGTATGTACTAGTACTCTCTATATTGGGGTTATTAAAAAAGGTTTATAATAACCCCAATATTATACGAGAGAGAGTGTGCTATTTTACTTTTTTAGCTTTTAAATACATTTTTTACATACACTGTTATTGTTTTAGCTATAGTTTAAATGTATGTGTGAGTATTATGAATTTTGTTTTAGTTATTGTACGCTCTAGTATTGTTTCTTACCCATTTTTCCGATTATCCGCAGTTACCTTGTTACACTTGGACTAGTACTTAAAATATAAGCACACCAGCACGTGCACTGCATTGCACGGGATACCTTGAATATTGAATCATCCCCTCGCCGTGAAAAAAAATGAGATATGACCCAGATAAAACATTCTGTTGTAAATAAATAGGGATAAACTCATTTTAAAATTCCCATTGAAATGTGGGCAACAGTCCTTAAAGTCATCTTTTGAATTGTAATTATTTAAAAGAATTTAGTTTTCAAGTAACATTTTTAATTGATATCAAATAATTCTCAACAAGATAATTGAAAAATTTGCTTAAGACAAAAATGGTGCAAGCTAGTGTTAATTAATTTCTTCAAAAGCCTCAAACATATGAGCAAAATATGAATGACTCTTCCCAGGGGTGCCCACAGGGGGTAGCATCAACGATCTTCTACTCTAAAAGATTGGACACTCTGGTAGAAACCGATGTTAAATGCTTCGGAGCAGAGGGGTCTGAGAAGTATAAGTAAAAAAGCAACATTTAGGATGAGATTAGCGAGAGAATCTTGGCGAAAATCATACTGAGGATGTCATTGCGGCAGTAAGTCGCCAAAGAGGATGCACTGATCCTACGAGGCACGCACGGCGAGATTGTCCGAAACCCCGGGGGTCGGATCGTGTATCAGAGAGGTAACAAAACGAAAGGGGCCAGAAAGCGCTGAAATAGCCTGAGGTACGTTGTTCATGGTCGACCCTTCTGCTATTATTAGGCGAGTGTCAATCACTTCTTAACGAGCTTCACATAGTTAAAATATATAAGGGAAAATAAAAGCAAACGCGAAGTGTTCCCAACTGTCAGGATGAAACCTATTTGCTCCTGTTAAGGAAGATTCGATAAGTTGCTTTCCTTTTTGGAAAAAATTCAATTACAGAAGAAATTTTGTTGCTGCTGCATGTAAATTATAGTACAAAGCGCTGCCGTTAGAAAGTCACGAAACAGGAAGGGTAATTTTATCGGATTAAAAAAATTGAAAATACTTTAGATGACGGCAGTCGATTAGCGAAAGGAGTGGGGGATCTTCAGCTTCCTTCAAAATCGGAAGTTTAGACAAACTTTTTTTCTTCAAAAAGTACTTTTAGTTTACATCGAGGGCCGCGCCCCAATTCCGTCTGATGGACGTCCAATGCTGGAGCAATTTGAAACACGGATTCCCGGAAAATGATTTAAATATTTTAAAGTATTGTTTCAACATATAAATATAGTAAAAAATAAATAGAGAAAATTCTAATAACAAATTTCTTCTGTGTTTATTCCTTTACGGCTCTTAAAATTGTTGGGCTTTGCTTATTAATATGTTTAAATTCTGTTTTGGTCAAATGATTTAAACCTCCTCTAACGATTACATTTTTTTTTTTTTTTCAAAATTTTCTCTTATGGATGTAGTTTTAAGTTGCAGTTCCGAATTTTAAAATTAATTTTTTTAACTTAAATACAATCATCATATAAAGAAAAAAAAGGCTTCATTAAGAGTAAATGCACAGGTTTATCTCCAGCGCTCTTCATTCATTAAAAATTGAGATCTGCGTGGGCAAAACAGAAGAAAAAAGTACGCCGAATTTCAAATTGAACAATTATAAAACTACAATTCGCATCTATAAGTGTTTTTTATATCAGCTTTTCCACCAGAAAGTTCTCTGTAACTCATTATTTCTAAGTTTTCATTGAAAGGTTTTCCCCCGTAAGAGTTCGAACGTGCACGCAAAAATTGTCTCGGACATTAGCGGCAGAAGCGAAGGGAATCGTTATTTTATCAAGTATTAGAGGAGTATCTTCAAAAATAAAACATTAAGCCAAGCCGAAAAATTAGCCTAGTGAAGCAAACATTTATTATAATCATGCCGGCTAACGGGATGTTGCCTGAATAGTTATTTAAAAAACGCTTTGAATCCCAGTCTGTTCAATTCACATTCCTGTTCCCTTAGTATTTGTTTTTGGAGAAAAGCTGTCAAAGCTTGAAAACATTTTCAGCTGTATTCCCATTTATCAGATCATTATTTATATCATATTATATACTGCTGCTGTTATATTACGTAGTGTTTTTATTTTTACTGAATATTTTGATTGAACAATTTTGTTTATTTTAATAAAAAATAATGCTACTAAGTAACATTAAGTCTTAAGTTTATTAGGAATAGATTTAGTATCTCTCAAAATTCCTATTCATTTGTCTTAATGGTTTTCAAGACCTACACCTACTGTTTTTTATAGTTCAAATTTTATTAGTTGTTACCAGTGGAGAACCTGGAAATTTCTGAAAGCCCTTTCCTATGTACAACATTCGCTTAACTTGGCTTATTTGTCCCCCCCCCCCCCCTCGTTCTTAGCAGCATGAAAGCGCCCGACAGAACCCTTTAAATCAGGGATATCAGGGAAGTCTGGAAATTTTTTCTTTGTTTTTGATTTATTCCAGAGTTCCACCGAACTTATCTGTAATCATTAAAATGATTCAACGTTCCCTTATTAAAAGTTAATTCTGAAATTATTTTACTCAAAAAAGTTAATTTTAATTGCCGTTTTTCATAAATTTTTGCCCACATATAAAAAAAATGTGATATTTTTGCATCCGCAATGGGAACTGGACTTTGTAAGTTTTCGATGTTTCTTATGCTTTGTTAAAAGGTAAAAAATTTTTTCACCAAAACTTTAATTTGAAATTTTTAATCAAAATTTCGTGAATCGTGATCATAAGGACGAACTTTCAAACGTCAAAAGATAATACCTCTAGTTTTATTTTTATTTAAATTTCTTTATGCATGCGTAATTCTCAACATCGTTTAAAATGCTTGAAATAAAGGTGGAAACTGTTAAATAATATTTTTAAATTTGAAAAATTCAGAAAATAAAAGTCATTAACTATGCACTTATGACGATAATGTTTTTTCTCTTACACACATTCAGTCATCATATAAATTGCTTCTGCGCAGGAGGAACATGTTAAATATTTGCAGTTAATCGCAAATAAATAAATAACTAAATACATAATCAAATGAAAAACTAATTTAAAAATCACTTATTTAATTTCTTATTCAGTACGTATGTCAAATGTTTGAATAAATTCTCATGCTGTAGATTGAGAGATTTACCTATTTTATGAACTGAATTTTTTGACACGCTAGCATTAATCCTAAAATGTTTAATTTTACTGTCAAAAGTCTTTTCTGGAGCTTGGTATTTCCTAATATAATTAAATGCTTTTCTAATCTTTAAAAAATGCATACATTTCTTAATAAAATTTAACTATTTCAAAAAAGTTTGAAAGTTATGCATGTTCACATTTTTCTTTCAAGCAATTACTCTCATCCGTCAAATATTTACTAATTATTTTGTTGCATAGTATAAAATTCAATTAAATAGAAGTAAAATTAAGAAAAATGCTTTGTTTTTTGAACATTAAATTGTTAAGTGACAAATAATTAAAAAATGCATCTTGTCCTTCCATAGAACTATTATAAAACTAGGTCGATACTTGACTGCAGAATTTTTGTACAGCAAAATCTTTTATCTATAACTAAATGTAGTGTAGAGTTTCGTAAAGAAAACCAGAAACGGTAATGAAAATGGTCGATCAGTTTTGTTTGTTATTTAACTTCATTTTACTGTCAATCACTTAGGTACACATTTCTGATTTTGATCCAGTGAAATTTTAAACATATGTTGCAAGACGATCGCACAATGAGCAGTTATTTAACGGTGGGGGCAGTGAGATTAAAAAATATAGACACTAATGAAAATCAATGTGTTGCTTGGGGATGTTGATGTTAACTTTATCTTAAAAACATTATCAATCCATGAACATTTTCAGTGCCGGATATAGGGGGGGCGCAACGTCCCCCTGGAGGCGGCAAATTCAACTGTGATGCAAAAAATAAAAAGGCAACGGAAAAGAAGAAGAAAGAAAATAAAATAAAAAAAGGGAAAATATTTAATTAAGAAAATTTAAGTTTTGGAAAGAGAATTAAAATCCTGGTTCAGAGCTCTGATTTGATCATTGACCGGCTATTTTGATAACGATTAAAACCGATTAATATAATTATTTATTTGTTTAAACTGTCGGAAACTAAAATTTAGGTATACTCAATATGTTGCGTTGTTGATTAGTCGGCCGGCTTCTCTGGGGGCGCCCAAATTTTGCAAATGTCAAAATTTAAATTAAAAAAAGTAAAGGGTTTTTCCCCTTGTAATAGCAAAATATAATTCATGCTATACTTAAACAATACAATAGTTTTTCTTTTACAAATTTTCAAAGCATCCTTTTGGGAAGAGGCGGGAGGTCGGAGGGGATCTTTTAAGAGTCGTTTGGGGGGGAGGAGAAGGCAGACGTGTCTTTTCGATATGGGCGTTAGTAAGAGGAGGGGAAGGGCCTGCTCCCTGGATTTAAAAAAAAATGCTCATTTTGTTTTGTTTTACGAGTATTTTTATGAGTAAAATCGTTTAAATTTTAAGCAGTTTTTGTTTGCCTTTTTCCCTAATATTTTTGCAATCCCAAATGCATCTCCTAAGGCCTCAAAATTTTTTAAATGGGGGAGAATCCATCCCTTCAACTGTCAGAATTTCACATACGCAGTTAGGGAGGAATGTTGAGATGAAAGGGCCATGTCGTGGGAACATCAAGAAAGTTTTCTGGGTTTATCTGTGGCCACCAAGTAGAAAATCCTCAAAAAAAAGGGGGGGGGGTGCGCCCTAATGTTGAGATGAAAGGGCCATGTCGTGGGGTTCTGGGTTTATCAGTGGCCACCAAGTAGAAAATCCTCAAAAAAAAAAAAAAAGCCCAGCACATAAAAGTCTATGAAATGTGAGTAATAATTGGATGCAGGGGGGGGGGATAGTTTTGTCTCACCTCGGAAAACTTCAAACCCGGTACTGACCTATTTCACGAAGTGAAAATTTGAATAAGATATACTTCACATTGTATCTAATAAAATAAACAGTTGAAGAATAGGCAATAATACTGATAGTATTTTTATTCGCTAAGCTAAATTTATTTTTATCTCCTAACTTGAATCTTTATTCATGTTTCCTTTTTAAACTGAAAAGGAAGAGTAGCGAAAACAAGCCTATTATGTGTATAGCTCTTTACACAGCTAAGAAAGAAAGACCAAACATCTGTTTTCATTTTGCTGTTTGCCTGAGAACAACAAAGACTTGTCTCCACCGCGGAAGAAGGGGGGCTGAACAACTTATAATTTCTAGGAATTCCGAGCGAAAAGCTATGGCAAACCTTTCGCCAATTTCCAAGAAGGATCGGTTGAAGTTTGGCAGCAAATGCATGCGAGCTGCCCTAAATGTTTGCTTTGCTTTCACCTAAATGTTGCACCTCAGACCTGCCACGGTTGTTTTCTCAGCAATACCGAAACCAAAGTGTCCCATCTTCTTTCTACCATCTTTGGTAGCATGGCACAACTTGCGCCATCAGGAAAATGTTTGGGGGGGGGGGGGGGGAAATAAAAGTAGTGAATTATTCGAAAAAGTTATTTACATGTTTAAAGAGGTAGTTCATTGTAAAATAAGTTATATTCGTCCCTTTCATCAGGGTTGGCAAATGCTATAGACCAAAAACAGGTTTTCTTTTCTTATCTTTCGACATTGCCTCCCAACCCCTGCTGTTGTTCGAATTCCGCTGGAGCCAATGTCACACCAAGGCCGTAGCCAGAAATTTTTTTCGGGGGGGGGGGGGGGACTTTGTGACACTAGTGTTGCGGAAAGTTTCAGGGAGGAATATATGCTACATTGGGAAAATTTTCGGAATTTCGGGGGGGGGGGGGGGCGGGACCGTGCAACACAAGGCCGTATCTAGGGGGGCGGACCCGCCGCCCCCCCTCTAGATACAGCCTTGTGTCACACGGTCAATCAATTTACTAATCGTTCCCTTCCTTTTGACAAAATGAATACGACTCTTCTGATGTTTTGTGCCAACCAGTCACGAATCGGCATTTTCCTTTCTATGGATGGATAGAGTAGTTTGTGCTCATTTGGAATAGAGTTATTCTCGTCTCGTGGAAAGATTGGAAGGACAACTACAACTGACATGTTTGATGGGATTAAACTTTTCAATTGATAAGCTTTAGTTGTGTACCGGTACCTAACACTTAATATATGATGATAAAGCAGAAGTATAAATATATATAGTACATAGATATTAAGACATTATATACATATATTAATTTTTTTCTTTTTAGTGGCAAATATTAATGCGAGTATTAGTATGTATAACACTGTGCAACAAATTTGAACTTTTTTTTGTCTTTTAGATGAAACTATGTGATTCTATATAAACAAAAGTTGCTTGATTCAAATATCCAAACCAAAATAGTCCATCAGGTACCGTTTTTGCTGGAGACCCACTTCTCCAATTTATGCAATTTGGCTATAGAAGAATGTAACTGAGGTTTACTTATTGAAAACACAAACACTGAAATGATTTTTTGGGGCCGTTTCATCTTGTAGACATCTGTTGGTGTGCCCTGATAACAGATCAGCAATATTCAGTTCCTTACTTTCATTCCATTGACCACTGAAACGCTTTTCAAACACAGAGGTATCCTGATGAAACCTTTTCCCATACTCATCACTAATTGCGCCAAGGTTTTGAGGAAATAAGCCTATATGGAAGTCCAAAAAGTGTAGTTTTAATGGCATATAGAAAGCTAATAATACAAAAGCGTTTTATCATGTCGCCAACAAGATTTTTGTAGTTTTCAGCTTTCTTATTTCCAAGGAAACGTAAGAACACTGATTTAAAGGCCAGCCAGGTGGATTTTTCGGCTTCAGACTGCTTGTTTTCATAGTTTTCATTATGAAAGTACTTCCTTAAGATGTGGGCCAATAAAAATTCTTTCTTTTACTTTTGCCTCACTTAAATTTTTGAATTTGTTCCTGAGATGCAAGGAAGTCACTCCTTCTCTGTCCAGAGATTTTACAAATATTTCGATAAACCAAGTTTAATGTGCAATTGTGGAAAAAGGCACATTGTAGATTTACAAGTGGCTCATTTGATATGTTTTTGCCACTCATAATTTAAAAATTTCCTTTGTGTTTGCAGAATATGCTACAGGAATGAATAGGAAAAAAATACTTGGATGAGCATTGATAAACAAGCACCACTCTGCTGAATTGTGCTCATGCTTGAAATAGTACATTCACATCACAGAAGCATACTATTTTTTCTTTCTCTGCGAAATAGTCTACAAAATGCCTTTGTAGTCGAAACTTCGAGAAGTAGATAGAGCTTTTGTTGCCAAAAATGTCGCTAAAATAACCAAAGTTCATTAAAAAGGTCTCTAGAATGGCAACGATCTCACTATCAATGAGAAAGTAATAATTTATAATAAATTAAATCGATAAATTACGAAAAGATGCACATTTATCCAGAACATACGTAAAAAGCTAAAATGTGGAATTTGGGGAAAATGGTACTTGATAGGCAAAAAATAATTGCAGATTCGTAATTTGCAGCCAAAAATACATAAGAAACAGACATTTTCATCCAAAGGACATTTTTCGTGTTGCACAGTGTAATTAGTAGTTGCAACGGCGCAATGGTGGGCCGATGTCTCCAAGATAGTGGAGTTATAATTGAGTTACCTTAGACATTTCTTATGTCTTTCAAAAATATTGTTAAAATTTTTCTTTTTTGGGGGGGAAATGCGCCATAACCTTTGGGGGGGATGGGCACCCCTGACTCTTCATCCGTAAGTATAGTTATTTCTTTTTTAACCGTTTTTTTTTTAATATAATCCAGAAACAAGAGTATGCATACCTGCCAACTTGGGAAAACCTCATGTGTAAAATAACTTTGATGTTTAGACCAGGGGTCGGCAACCTGCAGCTCTTTGGATGTGAAGCTGCGGCTCTTTAGTCCCCCCCCCCCCCCATACGCAAATATTATTTTATCAAAAAAAAAAAAAAAAGACATTTAAAAATTGTTCTGATATTGTTTCTACTTGAATAACCATGCAAAGTCATCGTGCCTATTGAATTTGTTTGCTCAATTATTTATTATTGAAGTACAAGTTATTGTTGTAAGTAAATGTTTAATTGTTGCAATTTTTTACAAAAAAAAAAAAAAGTAATTATCTAATAATGCGATATATATAGATATTAGCTAATTTGTTGTGAAAAACACTACTTATATATGAATAAATAGATATTTTTTCTTATGAATACATAGATTAGTTTTTTTTTTTTATCAGAAAACTTTATTTATACAAGTACTATTTATTGTTGGCAGGGAAATATTTTGAGGCTCTTTAAAAACTTTGAAATTTTTAAATTGTAATTTTTGACTCTTCCGAATCGAAAAGTTGCCGACCCCTGGTTTAGTCAATAAATATATCGATTAGTTTTGTCAATTCTGCTTGTATAGTGTTCTCTCTCTAAGTTTTTATTTTTATTTTAAATATGTAATTACCTAAAGAAATACCCAGTGCCATTGTCCACAAATTGCAAATATTTTATTAAAGAAAGTCTGATAATAATCTCTGAATTTGCGTAACACATTTTTAATACTCATTAGAGGATAATACAAATATCTTTTAGAGATGATTTAAATGTACATGTTAAAAGATATATAATTAAGCATTTCCCTTTCAGTAAATGTATCAATAGCACGAAAGGTGAAAAGAATTGCTTCTTACACCAGATTTAACATGGAAATAATATAACCCCGCAATGATTAGACAGCCCTTGTTAAATTGCAGCTTACCCAGTAAATGCAGGGTTGAATTGAGTTAATTTTAAAGGCGACAAAAATCACAAAACATATGAGTTTAAACTTATTTTAGGTTGAAACTGAAGCTAATTATTTTTTTTTAAAGTACAAACAGATTAGAGAAGATGCACAAAAACTACCCATGGCATTCAAGATAAAAAGAATTACTCCTTGCACCATATTTAACACGCAAATAATATAACACTACAATGATTAGATTGCATTGATTAAATCACAGCTTGCCCAGTAATGCAGGGTTGAATCGAGTAATTTTAAAGAGCTACAAAAATCACAAAACATATACAAGTTTATACTTATCTTAGAACTAAAATGAAGCCAAGTAATTTTTTTTAAAGTATAAACAAATTAGGCAACAAGATGCACAAAACTGCCCCCATGGCATGGAAGATAAAAAGAAATACTTCTTGCACCAGATTTAACACAGAAATAATATAACCCTGCCATGATCACTTTTATTACAAATCCGTGTCTTGCCCAGTAATGCAGGGTAAACTGTTTAAGACAATCACTTTTACATTAACAAAACTTTACATATACAAAAATCTCTTACTTTGCATCCAAAAATAAGAAACTGGAAAGTTTTAAACAACTCCACACCTGTCAACTTTGCAAAATCTCAATGTGTAAAATATTTTTAATGTTTTAACAATAACAATGTAAATCAGTTTTATAGAATCTGCTACTCTCCATAACCTTAACCTACTTCTAATATGTTCAAGATTTACAAGATTTTTTTTCAAGTTTCTTTCTTTTTCTTAGTTAATTAAATTAGTACAGTATGGGAAAGCAAATCCAGAGTGCTCAGGGCCGCAATCTTGCCGGATTTCGGAATTTTCTGGACTTGGGGTCTTCATTCAAAAAATTTTGTAAGTAGCATCAGAGCCCATATAATTTTCTCTAGAACTTTATATTAGCGTTTCGCTCATTTATAGCATTTTTATTATCATATATACCCGCCTATAAGTCACGAATTTTGGCACAAAAAACAAAGTTGGAGTAGGCTTACATTCGAGGCAAAGCATTGAAGCATCTAGACTTTTCCAACGTTATTTTAACCCCTTTAATTAAACAATAAAAGAAAAGAATTCTGTCAAATTTTGGTATGATTTTATATTCTCCAGCCACTAAATTGAAGTAAAAGATAAGGCTATCCGGAAAACACAAGAAACACGGATTTTCAATTTAGCAAATGTTCAGTATCGCGCGAAAGAGCTCATTAAAAAAATATAAATATAAGAAAACTACAAGAAATAAAGAAAGCAAAATTTAATGATATTAACTCATAATTCAAGCAACAATTTAGAAAAACTAATCGCATGAATGAACCCTTTTCAGAAAATCACGAAATAATTTTTTTTGAAAACAACACATTTCCGATCTTAAACATGTTCATTACATTTTATTTTCCTTCTCATTAAAACTCCTATAAAACGATGCAAAACATATCCCTTTTTTTTTAACAAAAACAAAAGCTTTTTTTTTTCAGCTGTCGAATTTTTTCGAAAAAGTTCCTGATTTTGGGTTTTCCGGATTTCAGGATTCCGAAATTGGGGTCCCATACTTTACTATCATTTTTCACCATTACAGTCGGCCCTCGTTTATGGAGTTTAATTGGTTACATACTACTTTGAATAAGCGAATTTCCGAGAAGCAAGATTCTTTATTCCTAAACCAAATATTTTCGTAGTCGGAGCATAGAAAATCTGCTTACCAAATCTTAAGTACACTTCTTAAACAGAGATGGCACTCTAATCTAAAAGTTTGCAGTAGTAACCTGAACAATTTTCGGTAGTTTTCAGCACTTATTAGTAGTTTATAGTACTGGAGAAACGTGGATGCAAAAACTACTCAATATTGAACCTAAAGCCAAATTTACCTCAGCTGAACCGTGGTGGAAACATAATCCAAAAAAAAACCCCGATAACTATCTGATTGGGCTCCAAAAATTTCCCCGATGCTATAATTAAATTGTGAGTCACACAGCATCATTGCCATGTGTAATGACAGTATCACAGTGGTGAAACCAAAAAAAAATATTTAGGATATAGGGTGACTTTTCCAACTAATCTCCAACTGCTGAGAGTTTTAAATCTAAAGTACTTTTTAAAGAATAAAGATCATCCCCCCCCCACCCCCATCATTACTTTATTTTCTCAAGATGTATATTGTTTTTATATTGAGTAAAGAAAAGAGTTTTGAAAAAATTCCAAACCATCACTTGTAGGGGGGGAGGGCAGGGTTGTTGATTGAAATCAGCTTCATTTAAATGAAGTGATTTTTTTTTTTTTTCCAAAAAAATCATGGATTTTACTAAGTTAGGAAGTGTTGTAAAAATGAAATATGTGCAATTACAACTACTGTTTCAAACAAAACTTCCTAGGTCCAGCTGTCTGTGTGCATAACATATTTCATAAGGTTAGAATTAATTACTATTCTTTTAATTTGACAATATTTTTTTTAATTATTCAAGCATCGTAACAGCAAAGCATAATTCATTCAATCATTCAAATTACAATTCATAATACATAATCATGAACCCCATTCTGTGTTTTTCATCTTAAAAATAGTATTTTACATCAATTTAATCAATACCACACAATAAATAATTCAGTATGATAGTGTTTAAAACAACAATTGTTAGAATTTAGGATATATATCCTTAAAGTTTCATCCACCTCCCCTAATAGCCTTAAGGTTTTTTTCCTTCTAAAACATTTTTTTATCATAGAAGAAGTTTTCAATAAAGATACTTGATAAAAACAAAAAGTTTCAGTTTTTAGTAATGGTGTGAGCAAATGATTTTTCGAAATAGGTAAAAATATTTCTGGCTTTTTTATTTATAAAATTGAAAAATGATTAAAGTACATTTAATGTAAAACTTAAAAACACACAATTGGTACTTTTTTTCAACTTTCAACAGCAAAATAATTCAGATTAAATTTGTTCATTTTCTCTGTACTTATGAGTGTACTATTATTCCTGGTAGGGTTAAGTTCCATTTGAGTCATGCATTTGTATTAAAATTTGTTTATCATTATTATAATTAAAAAATATTTATTGCTGGGAAAATAGCTTAAAGTGTGTTTTTGCATATTTATTAAGATGCCATATTGTTTCTAGGAATGTAACATAATAAATATCCAAAATATTTAGGGTTTTTTTTAAAAAAAATCAGATTTAAATTTAAAAAAACCACGAACCCTGGGGGGGGCATGGGCTCTCTGTGCCCCTCCCCTTGTTGCGCCACTACAGTATAATGCACAGTACCAAATCTCAAATTCGACACAGTGGAGAACGGTCTTAGGCTGAATTTTGGAACACTACCAAAAATGGCGGATTCTCGTAAACAAACACTGACAGCGACACTCGATTTTTTTTACGCAAGATTGCAATGTCTTCAAACACAAAAAAAATGACCATTTTTTTGTTGCTTAATTAGAGAAAGAACGCTTTCAACCAATGGGAAATCGGCAATCGAGCTGACCACGCGCAACGAAAGGAAATTTCGCAGACGAAACTCCGGAGAATTCCCCGATTTCCCGGTTGTGTTTCCACCCAATAAGATTTTTTAATATAAAATACAAATTTAATTTATAACTAAACTCGGTAATTAATTTAGGACCAAATAGTTTATAACAAAACGAGCAAAGACGTACGCAACGAAGAATGCAAGCGAGTGTAAGCGAAAAGAAAACTCTCGCCGAGTAGAACAGGGTTGCTGTAAATATGGCTCCGTGTGGGAAGATATTCTACTCAGAACCAGAATTTTGAGCTTTCAACCGTCGCCAATCTCCTATTGTTCGCAGCTCCAAACTACCACGAATCGTCAGTAAGCGCTGTTTTGGCGACTGTTGGTGAATTTTGTTTTTATATGCACGCCAAGCGCGAAAAGTTGAACTCTTCCAAAATATTGTATTTTCCGTAGAAAAAAAGAGCTTTCCGTAGCCAATTTCAAATTTTTGTATTTTTCCGTAGATACTACGGAGAATCCGTAGTATTCGTCATCTTTGCTTAAATATTATTAGAACCCTCTAGACGTGAAATAAAACTTTGCAGTCGCCATTATAGTCTTATTTCCCTTATTTGTCTAATAGACAAATAAGAGGAGAAAAAAGACAAATTAGACATGCATATTACCTGCAATTCTGATGTGTTGCAAACGAGGCATTAATTCGCAGTCGAAACAACACATTGTATCTCCTGTCAGAAATCTGCCTTCCTTTTTCTCCAAATGGGCATCAATATTTCTCAATTGATTTAATAATGCTCGTTTTGATTGTTCATCTCTTCTGGTAAGCATAAGTTTAAATTTCTGAAACAACAAATTTAAGCTTTTATAACATACAACTATACAAAAAAAACATCAGAGGAGAAAACTCAAGAATTTGCTTAATACAGAGTTGCCAACAACACAAAGGGAGAAATCAGAAGACCAAAAAATAGATTCTTTGTGACCTAAACTACCATTTTTCAGCCTCAATAAAGTGGAGATGCTGTTGGTTTAAAAAGTTCCAAAATACTCAAACTCATTGAAGAATTTTTTTGCCAGCTTATTGACTCTTTAACTGTGCGTGGTGGGAGGAGAGAGAGCCATATGATTTTTATTAAATTAAGTTTCTGAAATAACAAGGTAAATACATAAAATACACTCAATATTTTTTCTATCTTCCATATGAGTTACAACTAACATGAGACACTTCTGATATTTTCTAAAATCAGTAACCTACTGACTGCAGCATGATTATATATAAAGGCATTTTTATTCCGTTCAAGAAATAAATTTATTCACTTTGTAACAATATGCAGCTCTAAGTTCCAACAAAAAATGAATTATAAAATATGCTCGAGTCAAACATATCACTTTTTAAAAAAATCACTATTTAAAATTAAGTGTTATATATAATTGCTGCACATTTATATATAGTAGTAATTTTTGCCCCGTTCCAAACTGTAGGTTCAAACAACTGCCTCTTATGGATTGATGAAACAATTTTTATATATTTACATGAGTTTCTTTTATTTTTCCCTTCGGCTTCTTTTCTCTTAAGAGGCATATAGTTGCACCAATTTGAACTTTAGCAGAAACCAAAAAAAGTTAAAATACCAAGAAAAAGTTCAACTTTATAGGAATATACTCAGTTGATTAGGTTAGAAGGATCAATAAAAAAAATGCGGAAAATAAACTATAAAACAGGAGAGCAGAAGATCAGCTGAAAATTGGGGTCTCCCACCAAAATCAAGAGAGTTGGCAACTCCTAATATCAAAAATAATGACATAAGAGCAGGAAAGAAACTAAAAATTTACATTACAGAATATTTATACATGATTGAACATTCAATTCATAAGCGAAATTTGTCATTAAGTCTTCTATTGCTTACTGATAAAAACAAAAGCATTAACTATGATTGAAATGTATGTGATAAAAAAGAAAAGCAATAATTATGATTGAAATGTATAAGTTAAAAACCTGAAATACAAAATTTAAACCAGACTAAATTACAGCCAGCCAAGTCAAATTATGAGGAATGATTAGATATTGAAGCTAACAGGGTTTGTACCCTAAAAAGGAAATTAAGATAAAGCACTTGAAGACTTTTTTTACACATTCCTATGGTACAAAAATAGTACACAATATTGTTCAAACTAAACATCATTAACACTTGCATATATAATCTAATATGTAATAACTAAGCACTTTAAAACTGAAAACTTGTTATAGTATTGATTTTTACATTACATTTAACCATTTACTATAAAATATCCCATTGTGATGCAATAAAGACTTTTATATAATCTACTAGTTTGATAAAATCCTCAAAACAAAATGAATTAATACTAGAAACTGAAGAAGTGTAAGATTATGAGTTATTCCATAAAAATGATAGCATATTATAATACATAAATACAAATAAAGGAAAACTAAATTCTTGAAATAAAATCATACAGAAATCACATGCTTGTGTAATTTTGTGCAAAGTTAATTTACTATCAATATTTAGGGTATTTTAATTTAAAAATTACTGCCCATTCAAATTATATCATTAACAAAGACAGGCAGTTTTTCATAGCAATTAACAGAAACTTCACCAAAAGAAATATACAGACAGTTTTGGACTGGGGGTGAGGAGTGAGACTGAAAAAAAAACTTAAGAGAGATGTTTGACCCAACAAGAGACAGGGAGAAAAAAGTTCCATATAAATTCAAGAAAAGAACTTAAACACTATCTATGCCAATGGTGCTTTAAAGCACACCATTATATTTGAAGTTCACTGAAATTAGTTGTAACTCAACATTGATGGAACTTGAAGAGAGCAATGCTATGTAATAGTGCACTTAAGTCTCAGTGAATTGTGGGACTTATCCTTAATGAAATTTTAAGAATTGAAAACAAAATTTTAAAATTACATTATTTAATTCCATTAATAGAATCATAAAGGCTTATAAATTGCAACATCTTTATCAGTATTGATCATAAAACATAGGGGTCATGTCCATTAATACAGGGACAAAATCTCACCAACTCATACCTCCTTGAAAATTAGCAGAAGTGTACTACTTTTCTCCACCAGATCCCTACCTTTTAGCCGAAACCTTACACATGCTTTCAAGTGGAGCTGGTGGCCGAAAAGTGTACTACTGGTATCGATTTGGGAAAAACGAAATTTTTCCGAAACGTCTGTACTTGTTTTTGATTTACAGAGGTGTAAAATTACACTAAAAACAGAAGATGGCAAATTGGGAATTGCTCTAGAAACTTCTCTAAAAAAGAGAAGCAAGATACTTTTGATGTTTGCAATGTAATTTTTACAATGGCTCAAAAATTTAGAAAATCCTGTTACAAATGAAAAGGGAATTCTAGAATTTGATGAAGTGGCCATTGGCAGATTGGAATGTCAAAGCAACAGTAACGATAAGAATGAAGCCAAAGAGAAAAATAACCCATTTCAATTCATTTGTGTTTTATTATTATTATTAGGTGGCACTGGTAAGAAAACCTTATATATGCGTTAGGGGTTAGCTGTTAGCCTATTTATAACTGAATATCGGAAATGAACTCAAATCTTACTCAAACTGAAATCATTTTACCCAAAGCCAAAACAATAAAAAAAAAACTTTATATCCGCAGGTAGCATTATTAATAACTACTCCTAACAAATAAATTACATAAAATTTATCAGATTTGAAGTATTTCTAATTATTAATAAGAATTTGTACGACTGTTTAACAATTATCAGTATTTCTATAAAAAATGCATAAATGCCCAGGCATGTATGGATTTTGGGCACTTGCCCCAATTTATAACTGCCTGGGCATTTTGCAACTCTAGGTACTAGACAGAAAAATTAATTATCAGAAGAAAAAAGTAACTGCAAAATTTGAAAGTTGTATAATTACATTTGTACTACAGGAACTCTCAATCGATCCAAAAGCGACTCCGTAAGATATACCAATATATATAGAACAGTTAATTTTATATACATTTTGTTTATCTAATATAAACATTAAACTTTTGCTTTCATAAGAAGAAATAAAAAATTCAAGCATGGATTTTTTTTCGCCCCCCTTTAAAACATTAAATGTTAACTAAATAATTTCAATACATACACTATATAAATTTTCAATGACTGTTGCCGTATCTTTGTCTTGAACAAAAAGATTATGTCCACCAGGAACATTCTTCATGATATAGCGCTCAATCTTTTCATTTTCTAAAACATTCTGACCTCTATCAATCAAAATTGGAGGTGGAGTTGAATCGAAATTTGAACGAAAATCAGGAGGAGGCTTCAACATATCCACTGTTGTGACCTACAAATCATAAATGAAATTAGTGCAAAATCTTTTTACATATTTTATATGTCATCATAACTACAAGTTATACATAATATATATTATATATATATTAATGCATAACCAAAGGTTTTTATGTTAAGACCCTGGACTACATGATCACTGCAGTATTTTTCATATCACATTTTTAAAAGAAATCCATTGCAAGGTGATATTCCCACAATTCATACATTAGTAGACAAGCATTTAAAAGATTGAAAGTAATATTTTTACCATGACAAATGGAAGGGTTTTTTTTTCCAACTTTTCTCCCCCTTTACCATTTAATTTTGTAATTTACAGCAATTTAAGGATGGGAAAACTATTAATTTGCACGATGAAAAAAACAAAAAGAAATAACTATTAAATATTTTGTTAAATAAAAAATAAATAAATAATAGTTATGTCAGGTGTTGATAAATTCTCTTAAAATCTGGGAGTGGACATATAAAAGGTCATACCGTTATTTTTCAAAACCTTTGATTTTATAAGTAATTATACTACCCAATACACTGTTTTACTATTGTTTTTTTTTTTACATTGAAGTATAAATTTAAAACAAATTTTCTTTAACTTAAAATTGAGGCATTCTGTATGCAAAGGGCAAATTCAACAAAAGATGGTTCACAAAAAAAAAAAATGCATTTAAAATATTTTTCTCAAGGTCCAACTCAACAAAAGAGAAAGTATTGAAGGATGCAACATCAATTTGAAGCAGCGATGAAATATCTGTTCAAACAGTAATTAAGCTACAACACCCCTAAAAAGAATGTAATTATTGAAGGAGTGATACCAAAAAAAAAAAAACTTACAAAGTTCTACTTAAAATACTGAAAATTACAGACATGCAAACAATTGATTCAAATTTATGATAAAGTTTCGGCTACTGGAACATGGAATAAGTCATGGCAACCTGGATATATTGAAATGTTTTCAAAAAAAAAAAAATTGATTGTAACTGAATAAATCTACAATCTAAATAGCTATGCTAATTCTAAAACCGTAATACTATTTTTTTTATACACCATAAATTTTTCCACTCAGAATCAAAGATGATGCAAGACCAATTTTAAATATTTGAACTGTCTATACTAGGTTTGGAGTGGTAAGGAGTTAACCAAAGCATTCTCCATGTGCAGCCGTTTCTCATTTTTCTGTTCAATTTGGATGTTTCAGTTGAAAATGAACCCTATAAAATGTTGAGTACTGATAACAGCAAAATATTATGAAGAACAATAAGAAACATAAAAGCACATGAATTGTATTATATTTCAAACCTTTAGAGATATTGTTTTAAGCTCTGCCAGAAGATACAAATCCATAAAATATTCTTGACAAAAAAGGCAAGCTCCTTTACGTCGGCCATCTATAGTAGAAGCCTGTTTTAAAATAATAACAATCATCAGTATGATGCTACAGAAAACTTTGCAAAAGCATTAAACAAATATGACAATTGAAATCAATGTATAGTTTAATATATTTCCAGAACTATAGTTTTGTATCTGAAGAACAATATGCATTTAATTTTGTTAAATGTTACTTCCCCAGCATATTTTTGGCATAACACGCCAAGATTTGCACAAAATTTCACCAAACTAACAAAAATTATATGATTTATCAATTGATTTAAATCAAGTGTTTTAACAAGACTCAAAGAAAACAAGAATGTTGGAAAATTTATTACTAAGTTGAATTAGCATGGGGCTTTTGAGATATAGGAATGATAAACACTTGCTCAATTCAAAACAAAACCAAAAGTTATTTAATAATTAAAGTTTCAGTAACGGAATGGAATTTAGCTTGGAAGTTAATATGATTCCCTAAAATGTTACATAAGAAATTGGCTAATTTTTACACACATTTTTGAAAAACATACAAAAAATTCAATAGACAAATGAGGATAAAAAAATTTCAATATGGCACTGGAACAGAATCTACTTAATTTAATTTCAAACTAAGCTCCATTGTTTTACATAATTTGCAGGTACATAATTATATGGCTGAAGTTGTTAATTTCTAGAAGAAAAAAAATCCAGAAAATAACCTAAAGCAGCAATATAAAGTTCATGCTTTTTACGAAAGCATGAACAAGATTTTGGCCACCAGGGGGCGAAGTGATGCATGCTGGTGTTTCAGCTCCTGATCAAACTGAGTATCTTTTGTATATTTTTGTATATTCTCTGTTTAATTACTTTTATATTTGATGCAATTTATCATGTACACTGTTAAAAAAACTGGATTTTCAGATTGTTTTTTGCCTGATTTTAACAGATTTCCTAGTGCTTCAATGCATGGTTTTTCCTTCCAAAAACGAAAATATCATGTACCTCATGATCCTGAAAGTACGAGAACGGAACTTTTCTGTTTTACGGTTGCTGTATTTAAAAGGATCAACAGAGAAAAAAGAAATGGAACTTCTGTCAAGTCACAGGAAAATATTATCAAACTAAATGTTTCCGGCAACTCTGCCGCCATACTTTTTCCGTCATTTTCAGGAGATTTTTTTTACAGTGCGGGTACAAGGTTATGTTTTAATTTTGAGAGACTAAAATTCATTTTATTTGCTTTTTTTTGGTGTTATTCGATCATTTCAGTTAAGCCTAACTATGTGGTGATTGTTTGCATTTTGTATGTTTTGTGGAACAGCCTAATTCTATTGTTTACAGTAGTTACTTGTTTTTAAATTCAAGTCATTTGCATTTTTCTATGTAATTAATCAGTTTAGTATCTTATAAATTGGCCAAGCTGTGGAATATTTTGCTTTTTTGACTGTTTGTCTTACATTTAGTTAGCTATGGGAATTATATGTTTAATGGAGGAAATTAAAAATGGTAATAGGTGTTGGTGGGTTTGCTGTGATAGGTGTGAGATGTTTAGTAAATTTGAGGGAAACGCTGATACAGCTACAGAGCAGGGTTATGTTTGCAAAAATGTGCTGAATTGTTAGATGTACAGGCCAAGGTGCACGGTCAGTACTAAGATTGAAGAAAAAAGTAGGAATTTTTCTTTAAAAAAGTAGTAATTCAAAATACAAACGAAAACACCTACAAATGTACATACTATGTTTGTTTACAGAATAAATACACACAAAAAAGAGGCAATTGGAGAAAACCCCACAAAAAATATTAGTTTTCTTGAAGCAATAAAGTTATGTATTGAAAACTAATTAGAAATCCTAAAGTGTACATAATTCTTCCAGTTTCTTCCTTCTTGACAAGTAGAAAACATTAACACAGTAAAAGTTCATATAAATTTCAGTCATGTTACTGGAAGCTCCATCCAATACTATTTAATTTCCATTCCATTGAAAACAAAAGCAAACAATTCTTTGATTGCACTTGACTTAATACGCCCAACTTGGATTCTCCAATTCATTACGCAATTTCTTCAAAAAAAAATAAATCACAAAAAAATAATAAAATCATCTAATGAAACCACTTTTTTTGCAGCTACGGTGAATTTGCAAGAAAGGCGTAAGAAAAATTGTTTATTTAATTCCTCCTCCTCCATCTTGGACTTTGTGTTCTTTGTTGAATGTCATGTGAATGATGGATTCATAGAGTTTGATTTTGATCCAAAGAAACCTTTATACCTAGCCTTTCATTCTTTTTTATTTTTTTTTGGAAACTCTTTCATTTCAGATAGAATAGTTTCATTTGAAATTTAAAAATTGAAAAATATTTAGAACCTAAATGTCTTGCGCCATTTTCAGGGATGTTAGTGGCTAAAAAAGGAAAAAAGCTTAAATTCAACGTGAATAAATAACAATACGCATTTATGCATCTAAAACACTTTTAGCACAATCTAAGCATTTTCAGGTAGGATATGTATTTTAATCTGAAATCAATTGCATTAATTTTTAGTTCTTAACAGTATTTTTTTCTTTAAGATGATCTCTGTGATTCAAGTCTTACAATGTAAAAAACAAGGATTTTTTGACCTTTTTAAAATCAACCTTAATTTTTACAAAATTGCATTCTTTAATTTTATGTTTAATGTTTTTTTTTTAAAAAAACTCGTTGTAAAAACTGTGTAATAGACTATAAAATTGAAAAAAAAAAAATCGACAAATAAAGAAACTGTGGTTCAATATTTAATTTTATAAGATTTGACAGACCATCTTAAACAATCTCGGATTTGTGTTTATATTTAAACTAATGTTTTAATGAAAATATAAATTGTTTGTTTGTTTACCGTATCAAAACTTAATAAATAGCTGAAGAGAAAAAAATCCGATCCTTGCAAAAAATGCAGAAAGATTGAGCAAAGAAAAGTACGTGTGCGTTCTTTCGCGTGCCACGTGCACGCGAAAGAAGGCATAAGTAAGGTTGAAACACTACAGTAATAAAGTAGCAACCTATTAACATCTATTATTGGTTATCCCAATTTCTTTATTATTTTTTAAATGATAGACGGTACTACAATACAAATCAGACTAACAAAAATACAGTATTTTTTTACAAAAAGCACATCGTAAAAATCGTTCATTTCCGGGACTGTCGAGATCGTTTTTCAATTTCGTGTCATTTTCGGGAGTAGCAGAAACACTATGCGCGGTAATTTCTTCTTAACTAAAGTATGATTCGGCGCAATATTGAGAAAAAGAAATGTAGTTTATGAGTGAAAATGAGCATATTATGTTTGGGTGCAAAATGGGCAGCACTTGAAACCCTGGTTAATTACTTCTTAAGTATTCCACGTATACTTATCGGCACTCCTAGTTTCGTTAATCAAGTCAAATATTGGAATAAGTTTGCATGAATTTACAATTATTTTGAAAAAATCTTCAGTTATTTTATCTCTAAAACAAGATTATTTTTAAGGATAAAAATACTGAATTTTCAGAAAATTAAAATTTTACGAGAAAAGCGGATTTTGAGCGAAAATAAAGCGGAAATCCCTATTTGATCTGGTTCACTTTGTCAGTATCTTACAGTATATAGTTATTTATTTATAGAAATTCGGTGTTTCATTCATTTACCGACCCTACACACGTTTTTTTCCTTGTAAGTGAAAATTTAAAATAAGATTTCTGTACATACTCGAATTTTAGTAGAAATATTTAGTAAAGGAAAAAAAAAAGCACAAAATTGGACGAAGGGGTCGATCTATACGCGTGGTTTTGGAGAAACTTGAACCAAGGCCGTAGCCAGAAATTTTTCTCGGGGGGGGGGGGGGGAGCTGACTTTGAAACACTTATGTTGAGGTAAGTTTCAGGAAGGAATATGTGCTACATTGAGAAAAGCTTCGGGATTTTGGGGGGAGCCCGGGCCCGTGGGCCCCCTCTCTGGATACGGCTTTGACTTAACATTCTTCCGGATTTTAGTTCAAATACTTTAACTAAACACCAATAAAAATAATACTTAACATTTCTAATGCAATTTTAAATCGAATAATCGTTTATTACAGTAAAATATCCATTATCCAGAAAGTGTGTGAAGAACCAGCATTCTGGGCTTCCATGGAGTTGATGACGAGAAAATTAAAAGAAAGCAAAATTGTAATTTTGTAATTAATAATAAAAACATTGCAAATCTTTTATGAAAGGTTCATTTTGAGATGAACTTTATCATTAATTGAAAAAAAAATTGTTATTGCAAAAAAGAACCCTTCACAAAAGAATAAAAATCAAATCTTTTCCCAACAAACGCGCCGACAAATAAAATCTCTTCATATGCAATTGTCCGATAGTTCAGGTTTTTTTCCCCCTTTGAAAGGGGGAGGAGGTGGCAGTTGTATTAGGGACGGGGGAACATAATCACGTGACACATGGCGCTGGATCAGTCGCGGAAAGGGAAGAAGGAAAGTCTAGACACTTGTACTTTTTAGGAAATGGAAAAATAATAAAAATACGCGCGAAAAAGTAGGACATGGGAAAAATTATTAGGAAAGTAGGAAGAAATATGAAAAAGTAGAAAGCGTACGAACCCTGCAGGTGATAGTATTTGTTATGTAATGCATCCGATAGATGGCGCCACACGTAAAAGAAAGGAACTAATTTTCGATCGACTAGTTCACTGTATTGATGATAGTATGCATTGTGTTCGTGCTCTGTAGCTATATGTTTTGTTTTATATTATAGCTATTTGTTCTTGTTTTATAATTTTGTTTCGTTTTATACGCCAGCAATATGCCATCGGAAGGAAAATGCGATTGGACAATACTCAAAGAGCGCCTCGACTTCCTGGGTAAAGAGGAGGGAAAGCGCATGCTGCTTTCAATTCCGAAGATACGTTTAATTGTAATCTCATTAGGTATACCATTTTCAGATGACTACGGCGATATAATCAAACAATTAGATGATTATTTTTCATCAAATCCTTCAGAAAATGGTAAGTGTAAATTTATTAAGGCTACCTGTAATTGATGTGGGAAAATAGGGCATGTCGCGAAAATGTGCAATTCTAAGAAATTTAAAAAGGGAACTAAAGTTCAAAATGTTGAAGCAGGTAAGTCAAATATTGTTGATGAGAATAGTAATTGCATTAATAATTTAAATTATGTCAGTTCTGTAAATGATTGTCCACCTTATGATATAGTTAATTTAAATGGTATTGAACATGAAATGGAATTAGATGGTCCATGTTGCACAAAGATTCAAGTTAAGCCTCTTTTGAATGCTGGACCCCCTCCCCCCCCTAAAAAAAGTTCTTGCTACACCACTGTGTAATAGTACTCAATTGTTTAGCAACAGCAAATGTATTATTAGTCTTATACTGTATATATAATTTTTCAGAATATGCATTTGAATGTTTAAGCTGTGTAGTTACAGTAAAAGTAATTTGTTGATATGTTATAACAGTTGTTAAAGAAATAATCCTTACACGTTTAAACATTTTTTATAGATTAAGTTAGTCAACACGCTTCAGCTCTTAAAATTCACGAATTAGGTAAATATTTATAAATTTACCTTAAAAATTTAAATATATTTAAAAATTGCATTATCTCCTTAAAAGATTTCGAAAAGCATATTTTACTTTTTCTTGAGGAAAACAAAGTATGTTGTGCGTTCCGTATGTAATGATCTTGGGCAGTTTTTTAGCTTACCTTGTAAGAATATTTAAGCTTGAATTCATACTGTGTTTCAGTTAATTGGTGTGTTACTAATTCATGTTAAATACACGAAAATCTCGTTTAAATGAACTTCCAAAATACATCATGCAATGGTTATTTTGTAATGAGCTTTATTTCTCTCCCCCCCCCCCTTCCCAAAAAAGAAATCAAGCATTACACCACTTTATTAATTGTCAGCAGATATAGATGTAATCGGGATAGGCTGGGCTTGGATATAGGAAGGAGCAGTGCTGTTCCTTGCATGGATGTCATCGGAACGAATATTTGTAGTATCACCCCCACCCACAAAAAGAAACCCTTGTGTTGTATAAATTTGCAGCTTATATTATTTTCAGTACTGCACAAAAAAAAATTAAGAAATTCCAATTTATTTATTTGGTGTAATTTTCTGTACATTGCATTTATTTTCAGTTATACTTTGAAATGGCATTCGCTAAAATTGTATAATTCAAGTATGTATTTTACAAAAGCGCGTTATTTAATTTTGAGCGTCACCCCAATAACCCCGAAAGGGTGTCACCCAAGGTGGACGGTATCCTCTGCTCTCTCGGGATAACGCTACAGGGGGAGGAAATGGGAAATTCTCCCCCCCCCCCAACATTAAGTAATGTTAAACATTATAGGAATAAAGTACTAGCGTCATTTGTTTTAACCCATTGCGACAAATTTTCAAAGATATATAGCTAGAATCACCAAAGAAACCACTTTCTAATCAGAAAAATCCTACATCTGCCCTGAATAGGCTTAAAGACGAAGTAGGAAAATTGGAAAATAGTTCAAATCATAAAGGCTATGTCAGGTACTTTCTATTATTTGCTGGTTATTAAAATCCTTTTTACAATAGCGACTTTGACACAATGTTTAGTGAAAATGAGATATATCCTAAACCATTCTACATTTGTGCACTTTCTTAGAGTGTAAAATCGTTGGTTTAATTTAGTGTTAGTTTATTAACTTTATTTTATTATTATTAAATCTTATTCATTTCATTTTATATTATTATTAAAAGTTTATGATTATCTTCTATGTGCTGAATGACAATGGATAGTTGTTCCTCCAATACAATGCTCTTAAATACAAGACTTAAAATATTCAAATGCATATTCTAAAATATAAAAAAAAAACTGCATATATTTTACTGAATTTGAGCTAAATCCATTAAAACTATAATATCAGTCTCACATACGAACACCTAAAAATGAATATTTAATATTTGCCTAGTTTTATTACTGTAAACGAATGTTATCCTATTCACCTTTTTTTCTTACCCAATTGCAATTAATATAGCTAATTACACTGTGCAACAAATTTGAACTTTTTTTTGTTCTTCAGTTGAAACTATTTGATTCTATATAAACAAAAGGTGCTTGATTCAAATATCCAAACCAAAATGGCCCATCACGTAGCGTTTTTTCTGGCAACCCACTTCTCATGTTTATACAATTTGGTTATAGAAAAATGTAACTTAGGCTTACTTATTGAAAACACAAACGCTAAAATGAGTTTTTTGGCCGATTCTTCTTGTGGGCATCTATTGATGTGCCTTGATAACAGATTAGCAATATTCAATTCGTATACTTCCATTCTATCGAGCGCTGAAATGCTTTTCAAACAAAGATGTCCTGATGAAACCTTTCCCCATGCTCATCATTAATTGCACCAAGGTTTTGAGAAATAACGTCCATATGGGAGCCCAAAAAGTGTAGTTTTAATGAAATATAGCAACCTAATAATACAAAAGCATTTTATCATGTTACCAGCAAGATTTTCGTAGTTTTCAGCTTTCTCCATTTCCAAGGAAACGTGAGCACACTGATTTAAAGGACAGCCAGGCAGGTTTTTCGGCTTCTGACTGTTTCTTTTCATACTCTCCATCATGAAGGGACTTCCTTAAGTTATGGGCCAATAAAAATCCTTTTACTTTTGCCTCACATAAATTTTTGAATTTGTTCCTGAGATGCAAAAAAGCCACTCCTTCTCTGTCCAGAGCTTTTACAAACATTTCGATAAACCAAGTTTAATGTGCAATTGTGGAAAAAAGACTCATTGTAGAATGTAGATTTACAAGTGGCACATTTGATATGTTTTTGCCACTTGTTATTTTGTAATCTGCTTTGTGTTGTCAGAATATGCTACAGGAATAAATAGGGAAAAAATGCTTAGATGGAGGAGCACTGATGAACAAGTGCAACTCTGCTGAATTGTGCTCATTTGTGTGGCAACGAGAGCCAAGTTCATTAAAAAGATCTCTAGAATGACAATGATCTTACTGTGAATGAGAAAGATATAATTTATAATAAATTAAGTTGATAAATTACAAAAATAAGAACATTTATCAAAAAAATACGTAAAAAGCTAAAATGTGGAATTTTGGGAAAATGGTATGTGATAGGCAAAAAATAATTGCAGATTCGTAATTTTCAGCCAAAATTACATAAGAAACAGACATTTTCATCCAAAGGACATTTTCCGTGTTGCACAGTGTTATCAGTCATAATTTTTACTCCCCACCCCCCCAAAAAAGAAAGAAACGGTTAATGCGCCGTACCGATCACGGAGTTTTCGTTTGCTCAAGTGATTGCCTTGCGATTGGTTCCCTTGGATTAGTGCTTTGCCTTCTCCGACTTCGAGAGAATGAACTCGTCCTCCGACTCGACCGGACAGGAGAACACCTCATATCGGGCGAGGGTAGATTACTCCACGGGTGGTTTGGGGGAAAACCGGTATTCGATGTCGGCAGACTCGATTATATTAGAACAACCACCCTGGATCGCTACATTCTATCATTATATATATATATATATATATATATATATTGACTAAAGTTGTGACCAGTTAATCCTAGTCACTTACTTCCTATGCCTGATCAGAGGTGTAGTCGAGGGGTGACAGCGTCCCCCTACCTTTTTATTATGCAAGCGTCCCCCCAAATATCTTACCTTTTAACATAAGCGTCCCCAACTTTTTTTTCAGGACTACACCACTGCTGATCAGTCACTAACGACTTGGAGTAATGAAAAATTGAATTTGAGAGGTTATTTTGATGTAGATGTTCTATACTAGTGCCGACTCTAAGCCATTTTGACAGGGTAGTGAGCGGTGAGCCCAGCCGCCTCTTTCTTCCTTTTTCTATGCGCCCTGTGGTCTATTCAGATTGTGCCACATCTGCCGAACGGCCTTTAAAAGTAGGAAGTGTAGTAGGGAAACTTCAAACAAGACTTTTCCCTCCACCTTTATTTGTCCCCACTAGTTTTCTCAGAACGCCAGAGCATTACTGTCTTCTCTCCTTCAGCTTCTTGGAACAACTGGGGGAGGGAGGTTAGAGGGGATGCATCACGTGCCTTTTTTTAATTTTACAAGTGTTTATAGCCTTATTAAACAAATATGAATGCCTGCAAGTTAAATTATGCTCTTTATAGTAAGGATGGACAACGTGGCGCCCGCTACCTGCCGATGACGTGCGGCAATATAACTCCCGGTTTTGCAAAAAAAAAAAAAAAAAAAAAATCGAGCAAAAAAAAAAACATTTTTTTAATGTCTAAAAGTAAATTGGGGACATTAAATTCGTGACGCTCGACGCGGCGATCTCTCCGGGTTTTGGATCCTGATTCAAAACATTTTGTAAATAGCATCAGAACTCATAATTTGCTCTGGAATTTGCCATTCACATTTCATTCATTAATAGCATTTATTACTGTGTATACTCGCTTACAAGTCAAGAAATTTAGCACGAAAAACGAAGTAAAAATAGACTAACATTCGAGGCGAAATATCAAAAACTTTAGAGTTTTCCCGTATTTTTTAACCTCTTTAATTAAACAATACAAGAAAAGAATTTCATGATGTTGAACACATGAATACAAGCATAATTTGCACACAATGTTCCTCCCATAACATTTGCCCACAGAAGAAAAAAAAAAAGATTGTACTAGCACTTAACTCCCATTTGTATGTGAAAAATTAGCTTATGTAATTTTAGTGTTTTCTTGCATGAAATTGTGCAGCAGTCTTATCAGCTGATGTTTCTTTTTTAATGGTAAAAAGTAGGGATGTTTCGAGTACATCCGAGGAAACATTTATAATGAAAAAAGAAATCACCCGACTCCCAGAAAATGTAGAAAAACTTATGTTTTTACACCATAAATTAAGATATATTGAATTTAATATTAATTATTAAAATATTTATATTTAATAGAATTTTCTGTATTTTCTTTTTTCTGTTGATAATTTCTTTTCTTTAAAGTCATGTTTTTTTCTCCAGCTTTATAAATGGAGCTGTTATATAGCTAGATTTTGATTTTCATTTAGAATTTTACATATATATATATATATTATATTCAGTTACCCAAACAGAAATCATATTTAATGTAAATAAGTTACCAGAAATTAATACATAGAGAAGGTCAAAAAAAAAACAATCTTTTCTTCATCAGGCATTCAAAAAGCTTGCCAGGGAGTAACATACGAGTTTCTGGCATGTTTCAGAGATTTGTTAAATCAAACATGTTGGACGCTACTCGTACAGCTTTAAAAAGTTGCAAACAAAATATAGAAAATGGAAAAAATAGTCTAATTAGCAAATGATGAATTAGCATTGGCATATACGTATCGTATATATATATTTTTTAATGAAACCCTATATTTTGAGGTACACATGCAAAGTTTGCAACCTTGATAAACTTGCAGGTTTTTTTATTTATTTTTCTAATGCTTAATTTTTTTTCAGTTCTGCTCCATGACAATGAGCAAGAGAGGAGGATTTCCAGCTCCTCTATTCCTGCAGATGCTGATACACCAGTTCTGCGTCGCTCACAACGTACAGTAATTCCTCCAAAATATCTTGAGGATTATGTTCTTGATCAATAGGAGGCCTGCTGATTTTGAAAAAATCATGATTTTTTTCACACCCTGCTTACAGAAATGTTGAAAACTTACAAAAGAATCATCGCATTCAAATTAAAAAACTAAAACAATGAATATTAGAAAAAAATTATTACTTCAAGGAAATTATTTTTTACTGTGCAAGTGCACAAGATAGCAATATTTAACTTTCATAGCGTCATACCCAAGTATATAAGGCAACACTTACAAAAATTTCAGTCGAATATCTGGAAAATTCAAAGATATATCAGCAATTCAGGAAGCTATTTTTCATCGATTCTTGGAAAGATATGAAATCGAAAGGGGTTGCTTACAAATTGTCATGTATGATCACAATCATTCAGTGCATCTATGCCACGATTTATGATAAAAATTCAGCATTTGTGAAGAATCTCTTACCATCCTTACCAATAACATGCATAACCAAATACTGAAGCTTCGGCTGCTGTACGTACCAAGTTTAAGATTGAAAGTAAATGTATATATCATATTATAGTCCATATCTTTAAATATTCTCAGTTTCAAACAACACTTTCAGCTAACTTTTTTTTTTTATTAATAACACCAATTAAGGCATTTATTTTTGCTTTGCACTAGGAAAGCAGATATTTTTCTTTTTTGGAAATATGAAGCATTTGTAGATAGCTACATGTTTTTAATGTAAAAATTGTTGGTTAAATTATAAACATAATATGCAGTGCATGCATTATTTTTTACTAGCAACTTTAACTAACCTTAGTATTTATATTGAATAAAACATTTAGTATGTTTAATTGTGGAACTTTTTTTACTTTAAAAACAATTTTAATTAAAACTTGGGCTTTTCCTTTAAAGTAACAAATTAAATAAAAACTTCATATCTTTCACTTTTCCTTCATATTCCTATATCAATGGTTATTTTGCATAAAAAGAGTTATAGCATAGGCCTTTTCTTTTTAGTACTTATTGTAAATTGGTACTAAAGAGAGAATAGAAGTTTTTAATTAAAGTACTTACTACTTATTATATAGATTTAACAAAATTTTTCACCATCTGTTTCAGTTCACCCTTTTTTTTTTTCAATTTCTAACACAGTGAAAAAAAAAAAACAATTTTTCCTTAGGAACATTTTTTTTTGTTGTTGTTTTGTTTACTTTTTTTGTTTGCTTAAAAAGAGAGGTAGGGCAAACTTGTTCTGTGGATCTGAATATAACATTAACATAGTGCAAAACACGACCCCCCCCCCCCCCATATTACAAAGGTGTGGAATTTCTTCATTCTTTAGTCTGCTTCAAAAGAGGGAGGAAAAACCTGTTCTGATATTCAGAAAAATATTAAATAAGTATAATCTAATGTAACTCATTCATTTCTCGGTAGCTTTCAAATTAAGTAGAATATGTTATTAATTACTGAATATTTTGTGGTTGCAAGGGAACAACAAGCATTATATACACACATAATTTTTAATTAAAAATAAGTTTTTAATTTGTTTTATTATAAAGTACAATTGTGCATAAATTAAAAGACAATATATTATATTGTAATAAGTGTAAAAAGAATATTTATAACATAAATTGCAATAGGTCGAATGAGCCGAGTCGTAGCTTATCATTCGGTCAGGCTGAAGTTTTGTTCCATCTCCTTGCGAGACAATAAAAATTTTTTAAAATCTGTTTTGATTATTTTTTCCAAGTTCCCCTCGATTTGTACTCTCTGTAAATACAATTATTTCACTTGTACATTATTTCTGCTCTGCATCACAATACTGGTCAAAAGACACTTTAATGCCTGATTTTTTTATATTAGGTAACTGCTTGCAATGGAGAATCTAGTTAACATAATAAACCTATTTTTTCGGGAATTTGCAAATAAACTTATGCTTGTGGTTAATAAAATTATTTTAGTAAACAGGGGTGGCACCAAAGGAAATTCAGGTCTGTTTTCGGACCTTTTACAAAATTCCAATTAATCAAAACAGACCCTTCAAAAAATTCCAATCAATCAAAACGGACCCTTCACAAAATTCTGAGATACCAAATTTTGCTATTTACAGAATTATTTAACCATTGTTTTTGTTTACTTAATTTGTGCAGTATTATGAGTAAACAGTAGTTGAAAGGGGCAGCTGTTTTTCCCTAGCGTTCTTTCGAAAATGTCACTCTTCTCTGTCAGTGCAATAGATAGCTCGCCTCACGCATTTTACAAATTTCTTAGTATTTGTAGTACATAAATAAGTTTTACGTACTTTAAAACAATTAATAAATGATTATTAAATAGTAAACTATAACTGATTATAATCAATTACATAAATAATAATAGTTCATTATAATTATAAGATGCAGAATAATGGCGAACGAGCTCAGCTCGACAACATGCATTGGGGAAAAATTTCACTACGCGAGTTGCGCTCGTTTCTAACCATTGCGGTCGAAATTTTGCTCCCGCGCGGAACTCGTTTGCGTGCATAATGAAGCATGATTCGATTGTGAGCAGAACTCATTCATAACCATCAAAGGGTGAATAAATAAGCATAAAAAAAAATTATTTTTATCACTAAATTTCAAATTTTTGCCAAAAATATTTTTAAAATTCCCACCTCTAAAAATGCTGGATCAGCCCCAGTCATTGCCTTACTATTGGTTTCTTTAGCAGTAAACTTCAAAGGAAAGTTTTGAGCATCTCGACATTTGTCGGGGGTGTTAGACAACCACCTCCACTTCCATTTCCAACCCCCTCAATTATGGGAGTTTTTTTCACTGGGGTGCTGAAAAGACCCCTAGTTATGAATAGTGAAAAATCCTAACAGTCTTATATTTTTCATTTTTATAGATTTTTAAAATCTAACGGGATTGTACATTAATTTTGTTTACTTGAAATATTCTGCTTAATTAGGTTCAATCTCGCTTGCAGTCTAATTTGGAAAAGTAATATAACTTCAGGAATTTCTCAAGAAAAACCTTAAGATTGGATTTTTTTGCCCAAACAGCAAAGTAAAACAAAGCTTTGTACAGAGAAAGAAAACTATTTCATTTAGTCAACAAATAAGACTGAATTCTAGAGAAATACTAAATTTGTTGGAGGAAGTTGCAAAATGCCAAAACAATGAGGAGCTAAGACCAGAATTTACAATGTTACGTGATTGAATGTTGCCCTCCCATAGAATGAATCTATATGATGAATCTATACACAGATAGTTTCTAACTTTATGAGATATAGGATTTTCATGTAATTTAAACAATTTATAAAATCATAATAAAAATATTCCATTAGGATTATTTTATGTCACATAGCTATTATATAACATTCTATCACACTTTTAATATAAATATAATTTTATCAAAGTGCATACCCTGGGAATACGGAGATTACCTGGGTGATATTTTAATTATTAATTAATTCCTGTTATGCTTTTAAAATAACATAAATCATTTTCAAAAATTTTTTTTTTTTCTTTGAAAAATTTACTTGCACAAATAAGCCATATTCTGAAAAAATGAAAATACTATAATGAGTGCAATAAATTCCACCAATTAAAACAGGATTTATGATTGATTTTGCACAAGCACAGATCCACCATCATGATTCTTAGGATACCATCTCAATGTGACTATAATAGCCTAAAGGTGTTTTTTTCTTTAAGAAATTTCCAGGGAAAACCATTGGACCCATAATTTGTATACCTATATACAATGATCATGTTGTGTTTCTTTTTTCTGTAAAGAAAATCTCCAGAGAGGAATGGAAGCTGCATGACTTTTCTTTTTAGAAGTTTATAATGAAAAAAGACCTTTGCATTATACTAGGGAGAAAAGAAAAAAATCAATTGATGATTACAATGATTTTTAATGTGAATTTTTGAAAAAAGAATTTTTTTAAATATTTTGTACTGAGAACTTAAGTAATTGTCGAATGGTTTTATATTATTTATGTGTAACAAATAAGGAATTGTGAATCATAAAATTTTATGAGTTGTGATTTTTTTACTAAAGAGCTATACCATTATAACTAAAGTATAATTCAATTGAGAGTTGTTATAAAAATGTTATTTCTTATTATTGTTATTAGTATTACTTTTGCTATTATTCAAGATAACTTTGCAAGAAATTTTTTGTATATTCGTGGCTCTTCAGCACAGAGAAGGACTGAAAAATATTTTTTTTCAAAAAGAACTGTGTAGTGACAGACTGTCAAGCCATTGGAAAAAATGTCCTATTTCCAAGAACTTTTAGTGAAAAAAAAAGTTTTGAATATAATTGTATTCCATTTTCAATCTAGGTGGCCGCTGATATCATATAAATATTACATTGTAGCATTTTGATTATTTTGATATATTTTCATTGTGTTTTTTATTGTACTTAGTTTTTTTTTTTAGTTTGTATTGTGATGCTCTCGGTCACGTGATGCTCTTTGCACATAATTTTTTTTTTCTATGAAATTTTTTTTTCTCCAAATTTTCTCTCTTTACCTCCCTCCTGGGTACTTCCCTCCTGGGGTTTTGTATACCTATCTATACTCTGCCAATTCTTTAAAATTGCATGAGAAAATATTTTCAGAGTATAATTTATTTTTTATAAATCTGAATAGTATTTTTACTATACACTTTTGTTAAATGTGGCTGAATTAAATAAATAGATAAAAATAAATAACTGTGGTCACTTTTACTTTGAAATTTACTTTACTACAACCATCACAAGTTGGTAGCAGAGTCAAGATACTCTTATTGAAGGTGAAAGGAAAAAAAGTATTAGAAGCATTACGAGAAATAGTATTTTAGCTCGAAAAATTAACTTTGAAATTGAAGAAACAAAACAAAAACATTTTTTTACTACAATAGAAATACATTTGTATTTGACGCATCAGGAAGTGGTGGCATTGTAACTTATGAGATTAAATTTTCTGACCTCCATCCCCACTCCAAGTTAATTTTCCACAAAAACAACACTGGCACACATATAATGAATACTTCTTAACTGAGTAAATTAACAGGAAAAATTCAGGACAGGATGGTGGGATTCACGGCGAACATTCAATTCTCGGAACCCCCCTACCCTCAAAAAAAAAAAAAGTCTGGGAGGAATCCTCTCCCTTAAAATAATCAGAGTAGGGACTCCACTTGTCCACTTGTTCGTAAAAAACCATTCATCAGCAAAAAATTTTAATACAAATGCATGACTCAAATGAAACTTAACCCTACCAGGAATAATAGTATACTCATAAGTATAGAAAAAAGGAACAAAAATCTGAATTATTTTGCTGTTGAAAGTTGAAAAAAAGTAATAATTGTACTTAAAGTACTTAAGTTTTACATTGAATGTACTTTAATCATTTTTCAATATTATAAATAAAAAAGACTGAAATATTTTTATCCATTTCGAAAAATCATATGCTCACACCATTTCTAAAAACTGAATCTTTTTTTTTAATCAAGTATAGTGTTCCTGTTTTGCATTTTTCAAACTGTGCGGCGCCCTGTCCCTTTTTGGAAAGCTGTGGACGTGCCCTGCCCTTTTTAAGGAAATTAGAAAAACACCTATTATCTTAATGAAAAATGCTTTTTTTTTCAACTGAAAAGTACCTTTTTTTTTTTTTTCAAAAGAAAATGCCCTTCTTTAAAAAAAATGTGAACACTAATCAAGTATCTTTATTGAAAACTTCTATGATAAAAAAATATTTTAGAAGGAAAAAAACCAAGCTATTATTAGGAGACGTGGATGAAACTTTAAGGATATATATTCTAAATTCTAACAATTGTTGTTTTAAACACTATCATTCTCATTTATTGTGTGGCATAGATTAAATTGATCTAAAATACTATTAAGATAAAAAACACAGAATGGTTCATGATTATCTATTATGAATTGCAATCTGAATGATTGAATGAATTATGCTTTGCTGTTAAGATGCTTGAAGAATATTGGAAAGTTAAAAAAAATATTGTCAAATTAAAAGAATAGTAATTAATTCTAACCTTATGAAATATGTTATGCACACAGACAGATGGACCTAGGAAGTTTTGTTTGAAACAGTTGTAATTGCAACATATTTCATTTTTACAACATTTCCCAACATAGTAAAATCAGTGATTTTTTTGAAAAAAAAATCACTTGTTGTGTGTGATTAATTTGCAAGCCCCTTTTACAGGTTCAAAAGCTACATTCACTCCATGCTTTTAAGCATAAACCATAGTACTTGCTTTCCAAGAAAGAAAGGCCGTGCCATGGATCACTTGTAATACATCATTTTCTTCAGAAATAATTGAACTTTTAGAAAATAGAAATATTTTTTGAATTTGACATAATTTAAGTTTTAAAAATTGTGCTTAAAGTTACTTTTATGCCTTTGCAGAGCTAAATAGCTTAAACTTGAAATTAACCTATACATTTGATTAATTATTTTATAAAAGTTTAATAAAATAAATTAACTATTATACTTTGGGTGTTCTATTAAGCTTATCATTCATTTCATAAATTTAAAAAAAATATTCTTGCCAGAAAAGTAGTGCATTTAATTAGTTAAAATGAACATGTCCTACTGTTAACGAAAAAGTGGATATCGATTATCTCTCTCACTTGGAACACCATGGCTCAAGAATTATAAGTTTTTCGATACACTGCATGTTTAAGGCTTGTATTAATTAGGCAGAGTCAAAATCTTTCAAATATGCAATTTTAGGAGGTTTTTCATGGTAACGGAAGGATAGTCTTAGATAAACGCATTTCCACTTAATTTTTAAAATGCTTTATTAATATAAGCAACATGTACTCACTGCATAAAGCTATCTTCATTGTATTTATTTGATTTGGTGCGAAAAAGGACACAGATATGCACTGATTAATCATTAATGATACACTAAACCACAGAAAAGCGAGCTCCTGGTTTTATTGACACACTGTTTCTATATTGGGATTTTTTTCAGTTATGGGGCTTGATTTGTTTGTTTAAACATGAGTATCTATTCACAAATGTATTTTTTATTGAAGACGGTATAAAGATCAAGCACATCAAAGATCTTCTTCAACACCAGTGTGGACAGCGCTGGTGTGAAGCAACATTTTATCAGAGAAAGCAAGATTTTGCATACATTGCAAAGCAAATCCAGCCATGGGTGAAAGTAAAAAGATTTCAAAGGGGGCCAGAAGTTAAAAACAACTTGGCAACTATCCAAACACATGCATTTTAAACAACAATGTTAATATATTGCATGCATTAATCAGTTTTCTATTTTTTCTCCCAATAATAACTAGATTAAAATTAGCAATAACAATATTTAATAATTAAGGTGGGAACTCAAGTAGAATATTTTAAAAGTAATTCTTAAGTATTTTAACAAAAATTACTAAATTTATTATAAATAGCAACTTGGAAAATTAAGCAGTATTAAAAAGCATTTATAATACCATTTAAATATATACCAAAAGACGGAAATCCGCTTACAGACGGAATACTTTCTTCCCTGAATCCAGTTAAAGTGTTATAGTTAGTCATCTTCCCTCAAAGGATATCTATCAAAATTCAATATGACCTCACTAAAAGATAGGAAGACATCCATTCTGTACCAGAAACACAAAAACACCCATTAAGTAGCAATTAACACTTTCTCTATCCTATAAACATAAATTGGAATATTTTTTCTACTGCAAAGAAGATTTTTATCTTACTACATAATACTTAGCAAAGTATCCATAAAGTGCAGAGCTGCAATTGTAAGTCGGAAATTTTTTATTAGGGCTGAATGGAGAGGAAAACATCTAACTAGGTGAGGCAAGAGATGATGGTACGGAGAGAGGGATATTTTTTTGAAGTGTTGCATTTGAAAAACTTAATTTATGAAGGTTTGACATATTTATCCTGTAAAAGAGGGGATCAATCCATTCCACTTCATCCAGGAAATGAAACCCATGGTCTCGGAATTTGTTTTTTATTATTTGTTCATTTTACTATCACGATTACCCCTGTAAATTCTTTTGTTGCTATCTTAAATACCTTTTGAGACATGATTTTTTTAAAAATGTGTTGTAAGAGACATCTTTGCTTTAAGGACAAATATCATTCTAGGGACATAGTTCAAGCAAAAATTTCATAACTTTGCCAATTTTCATCATTATATCACAAGTTTTTTTTTTTCACTAAAAAGTTCAGAATAACCTACAACAGAATAAGACAAAAATGCATTTAAACAAATATCTATTAAGTGATGCAGTTAGCATTAGCTAAAACTTGGATTTCATAAATATTTTGAAGAAAAAACATGAAATTTTAAAACAGCAATAAAACTAAAAGACACTGCAGTAACCAAAATATATTTTTTTAAAAAATCATCCTCTAAGTATAAACTAAAAGGTTCTAAAATAAAAGTGGTTTTTTTTTTGTTTTTTTTACTGCCAGTATATTTAATTTCACAGTAAAAAATTTAAAAATTGTACAAAATAGCTTTCACAACATTACAAGTTTTGGCTTCTTATTATAAAATACTAATTGCTTCACAATCCCAAAATACAGACTATGTAATTTAAAATAAGTTTATTTTTACAAGAAATAAGTTCATAATTTAATGTTAAAAAAACAAAATTGAAAAGAAAAAGAAGTCACAGAAGAATCATGATTTTTTACAAAGTATCAAAGTATAATGCAGACTCATTTCCTATTTACACCTATGACATACCCAAATGACCAAAAGTAACTTTTATTTTTAAAATAAAACTATATTAAATAAAAATTTGTGTGTGACATACCTTTTTTAATGGTCCTTGAGTCTGTTTTAAAATGTTTTTGCACTGGAAATCAATTGAAGTAATGAAGTAATGTCCTTCTGCAGAAAGTAATACATTGTACTTGATGCTTTTGTAATTGGAGGATTGACACAGGAAATCATTGTTTATGGAAATACAGCAAACATCTTCTTTTGTGGGTCAGTGAAAAGATGGAGCTGGTCCATGGGGATGCATGAATGAAACTTTAACCTAACTTTCATCTTCCCATTAGTTATCATCAATACAGGCAATGTAGTTGTGTACACCAATATCAAACATTTTCATTTTCACCCATAAATTTTTTAGTGTAACCAAAGTATTATTATTTTTTTAGTATTCCTTAGAGTATAAATTAATAGGCAAAAAAATAAAATTTGTACTTTTTTGACTCATTTTATGTTTTAAAAGTAAAAAAAAAATTGGAAGAAAAACTACTAGTAAAGATTACATGCCACTGCAGAAAAAGAAGTGGATGTCCATAATCTATGTAAAATAAACAAAAAAAATCATCATCTTTGCTTTTTTTAAATATTTTGAATCCTAAATAAAGGCTCCCATGAAGATGTGGAGTAAGGGGAGAGATAGCCAGGAAAGGAATGAAAAAGAAAACAGCCATATGAAACCAAAAAGCCATGCTCTATAAGAGTTTATATTAGTGTAGACAAAAACACCATCTGGGATAATATAGTTTTGAAAGGTTTCAAACCAATCAAAAAAGAATTCTTGAAAGTTCCAGGACAATCAGGAATAATACGAGTCAGTATTTATATAAGCCTCAGAAGATTCTTTAGTTATTTTTTACATTTCATTTGACTGCTTGTGATGCTTTACAATTGTGAACCCTCATTTTTGATTCTTTACAGTGGTAACTAAAATATGTTTTGATGTTTTACTGTAGTATACTCTAGAGTAATGACAGGTAAAGGTTAAGATTCGCGGTCACCACTCGCCACCTGGCGACCTTGTTTGAAAAAGTGGCGATTCAAAAAATTAGAACCGATCGCCACCTTTTTTTTTCCTAATTCCAAAGTAAATCCTTCTTTTTCAAATACATCTACAGAATTTACAACCGATGCCTCATTCATCCACACAAGCACAATAAAAACGCATCAATTTGGCATTCAAGTAACCGAATTTCGGCCGATTATTTCACCCTTTCATAAGAAAAAAAAAATGGCGAAATTTTTTCCCGTTCGCGCTATTGTTTTTTTTTAATTCCTTCTCTCTATTATATAAATCTCTTAAATGTAGGGAACAATCTTAATCTTCACTTTTTTTTTGCAGCCATAACACATTCATTTCGATCAGCCACTTTCACTGAAACTCTTATAAAATTGGAATTAAGTGTCGCGACATTTTGAAAAGGGTGTGAAAGTGAAGGAAAAAAAGTTTTGAAAAGAATGAAAATAGAATGTACTGAACAAAATTAAGATTGGAAACATATATTTCTTCATACTCTTATTCAAAAATGACTCGTATTTGTGATCGCGATTTTTTTGTAAAAGGTTCGTTTCTGCAATTGGGATTTTTATCTGTTCATAATATTCTGTAACAACATTCATATTTCTTTAATTTACGATCGCCAATGACGCTAGTTTTTCCTCATTCCTTTTTTCATTTCCAGTTTAAAAGATTTATTTATTTTGTGTTGTAGATTTAATAGTTTTGACAAAATATTATATTTTCTTCACTGACACATAAGGAATTTTAGTGCACTGATGCACCGCCCTCCCCCCTTTTGCACTTTTGTTTTATGACGCACAGGTGGCCACTGAGTTAATTGAATTTAGTGGCCACTGGCCACTCGCAAAATTTCTAAGTCTTGACCTTTAATGCCACGTATTAAAGATAAAGTATGTATTTCCAAAAATGTATACCTGCAAAAGGTGTTGCTGCTTGGAAATCTAAATGAGCTGTATTCAGCTTTCAAGTTAGATCACCCGGATATTAAAATTAGATTGTCCAAGTTCTGCCTGCTGAGACCTAAATGGTGTGTATTAGCAGGTACAGATTTGGCTCATTTTGTTTGCGTTTGTACGAGCCATGAAAATGTTCCACTGTTGTTCCATGCTTGTGCAATTGCAGAAAACTACAATGAAATGGAGAACTTAGTATTCTCAAAAGAAAGAAGAGATTGTATGTTACGATAAAGTTCAATATTCAATTTACCCTTCATGTGAAAATCTTGAATCTTTTATCATGAAGAAATTTGAATAGTGGGATCATGGTGATGAAGTATCTTATTCTGCTTGGATTTCCACTGACAGTACTCAACAGGTCCAATTCACAATTACCTTTGCAGAATATTTGGAAATTCTAATTGAAAGTCTAGAAAAACTGATGCCTCACTCCTTTATAATAGCTAAATCTCGAGCTACAAAAGAAAATCAAAGGTAATATCAAATTGGATGAAGCCGTTGTTCTAAAGGATTATAGTGAAAATTATTCTTTTGTCTTGTAAATGAAGCCTAAAAATTCCATTAAACAATTGATAGCTGCTTTCTTCATCCAGTAATAATATATACACGTAAAGAAAACAATGATGTAATAGTTTCTAGTTTGTGTGTTGTGTCCGATGACTTGGAACATGATGTAGCATTTGTTCATGAAACACAAAAAACTGTTGGGGAACACTTAAAAAATAATTTTCCAGCTGTGAGAAGTGCAAGGTACTATAGCGATGAGTGTGCTGTACAATACAAAAAATTGCAAAAATTTTCTCAATGTGTGTCCTCATGAAAGTGATTTTAAACTAAAAGTACAATGGTGTTTTTCTGCCACCAACCATGGGAAGCCTCCTTGTGATGGTATTGGTGGTACCATCAAACGTACTATAACAAAAGCAAGTCACCAAATGACTCCTGGTAATGCTATTAATGCACAAAAATCCTTCAATTTTTGCTCGACAAAAATTGAAATCATAAATTTCATACTGGTAAAAAAAGAAACACTTATAGGAATTAGTAAAGAACTGGAGACTTGTTTCTCCAAGGCCAAAACTGTTTACGGAACACATAGTTTTTACCATTTTCAACCTATATCTGAGGACTTAATTGCAACAAAACGTGTAAGTTTTGACCAACACTTTTGTACTGTCTTTAATTTTTCAGGACAAAATTCATCAATGAAAATGTTTGATTATTGGTGTACACAATTACATTGCAAGCATTTATGACAACCAATGGTTTTTTGGATTAGTTATATTAAAACACGAAGATGAAAGTGACATTAAAGTTTCATTCATGCATCCCCATGAACCAGCTCCATCTTATCACTGGCCCACAAAAGATGTTTGCTGTATTCCCATAAGCAATGTGATTTCTTGTGTCAATCCTCCAATTACAAAAACATCGGGTAGAATGTATTACTTTCTGAAGAAGGATATTACTTCAATTGATCTGTAGTGGTAGAATGTATTACTTTCTGAAGAAGGATATTACTTCAATTGATCTGTAGTGCAAATACATTTTAAAACAGACTCAAGGACAATAAAAAAGGTATTGTCACACACAAATTTTTATTTAAAATAGTTTTATTTTAAAAATAGAAGTTACTTTTGGTCATCTGGGATGTCACAGGTACAAATAAGCAATGAACCTCCATTATTTTTCAATACTTTGTAAAAAATTATGATTCAGTGACTTCTTTTTCTTTTACAATTTTATGTTTTTTTTATGTCATATTGTTTCTATGAATGTAACATAATAAATATCCAAATAATTTAGGGTCTTTTTAAAAAAAATCAAAAACCCTGGTTACTGCAATGCCTTTTAGTTTTATTACCGCTTTAAAAATTTATGTTTTTTCTTCAAAATATTTATGAAATCCAAGTTTTAGCTAATACTAACTGCATCACTTAATAGATATTCGTTTAATTGCATTTTTGTCTTATTCTGTAAGTTATTCTGAACATTTTAGTGAAATTTTTTTTATGAAAATTGGCAAAGTTATGAATTTTTTACTTGAACTATGTCGCTAGAACAAAATTTGTCAGTAAAGCAAAGACGTCTCGTCTCTTACAACACATTTTTAACAATTCATATCTCAAAAAGTATTAAAGATAGCAAAACATAAATTTACAGGGGTAATCGTGATAGTAAAATGAACAAATAAAAAAAAATCATAAAAATCTGAGACCATGGGTTTCCTTTTCATTTGTGGCTGGATGATTTGATATGGAATGTTCCGAGGATAAATGTTGGATTGACAATGAACAAATAACAAAAACAAGGAAAACAAATCAAACCTAAGATAATTATAGGAAATGCCCCAACACTTGACTTAGATGCAGGTGCAAGTATAAATCTAATATACAAATACAACCAGTGATATATCAGTTGATGAATAAGTCTAAGAAAAAGTCTTACATATGATATTCATACAGATTTGAAAGAAATTCAACCTTTTTAATGTGTATCTTGTACTTGGGCACTTTTGTCCTTCAGTTACCATGACAAAATATTTATTTTTAGTAAAAAAGAAAATTATTTTCAAAAAAAAAAACTCTCCCAAGTGAATGGAATGAACCCTCTTTAAGGTGCCTAATTTTTTTCAAGAAATTTCTTCAAACAGTTTAACTGAACTTTAAAGTTGATTGTGTAACCAAAATTATGTCCGAAAAATTTCCTACCATAACCAACTTTAAATGTCAATTAAAAAATATATTAATTGTAAAATTCCAAGTTTACTAACTTTGATATAACTTAATAGAAAGTATAAAAGTTTGAGTGTCAGTTTTTTGAAAACCGTTTTTTTTTTTTAATTGACAAGCTCACAAAGTCCTATTTTGTTGTATAAAACATCCTTTTGTTACCTACAGAATTCTCCAGCAATAACAATGCCTCTAGGAGGGAAAGGACAAGAGGAAAGAAAGAAAAGAAAACAAATGAGAAACTTTAGACTGGAAAGATGGGGAGTTTTGTGTATTGGTCTTCCCAATATTGTATAACAGTGAAAAGCAAGCTTTCTAAAACTTATTTTGTCTATTAAGCCAGCATTTCTAGCTTGTTGTATCATAACTGCAATTCTTTCACTTGAGTTTATTTTTCCTCATGCAGAGGATCATTTACAAATGATGTCAACTTCGAGGGGGGAGGCGATGGAATCTAGAAATTGTGAATTCATGGCAAGAGAGGTAGCAAGAAATGTGACATCAAACATTTTGATTAAAATAAAAATATTAAAACCAGCAGATTAAGTATTTTTATATTTAATTTGAAGCATAAAATGGGATGGCCATTCAATTATGTAAATTAATTCTATGAGTTTTTTTTTTTTAATTTCAAATAATTAATATGCTTATGTAATATAGCATAAAATGTGACAGGGGAGAGAGGGTCCAATGTAGCCCTCATGCTACATTACATTAGTTTTGAAAAGAAGCTCCCAAGGATATAAAACATCTACTCTGAAAAAATAGGAGAGCAGTAACTCTCAAAAGAAGCAAGAAAAATTGAGCTGTGAAGTAGAAAATAATTGTTGCTCATCTAATGTTCTCTGAAGTAAGGAAGGTTGATGCCAAAATGATTGACCTTATGAAAATTGCTTATTTTGTTGCTCAAAAAGTAATTTTAATGGAAAAAATATGGACTTAAATACCTATTTCAATACTGGATTTTATTTCTACAGTACAAGCTTAAACATTCTGAAATAGTTTGAGATTCAGAAGTTAATGATTTTAAAATTTTCAAAGTTGAAAAATAAAATGTCCTACTGTACTTACTACTCAGATTTCCTATTATAGATTAAAACAGTTATAACAAGTAGAAAGTGAAAAAAAAATAAATTGAAATCAAAATAAGACTTTCTAGAATCACTCAAATTTTCTACAAATTTTAATTTCTGGATTTGTGTTATGTCCCTGTATTACAACTTTTGTACTACATATGGTGTAGTAACATTCTAATAATCAGAAATCTGAGTAAAGTTTCCCCCCCCCCCCATATTATTACTAATATTTTTATTATTAATAATACGGGGGGGGAAATTTATTCCCCCTTCCAAAAATGTCAGATCTCCTTCATTTGTAAAGCTTGGAGAAGAATGTTCCCTATACATGAAAATTTGAATTTTAGCCCCCATTAATATAATTATTCACATTTTACTTTATTAATTTTTCTTATGAATTAGAAAAAAATGTTTTTCATGTCGCTAGAATATGTAAATATAAGGACATTTAAACAGATCAGTAACCTATTTTAAACTGACTGAACATTTTTAACAGTTAATGCCCCACCCATTATTCAATTCTAGTGGAGAAAAACGTGAATTTAAAGGGATTTTATACCCTATTGTCAAAAAATATCGTGTGTAACGTATTATTCAATTGAAAATACAAATCAAAACAAGTTGAAAAGAGTCGGGACAATGAAAAAAAAAAGCGACTATAGCGTTTCATTTTAATAATGACGTCATATAATAAAATTACAATTTTTTTACTTCAAAATACACTTTAATACCCACAACAATATTATACCTCACAAGGACTAGTAACAAAATGATAGTTTTAAATTTTATTTCAAAGTTTACACCTAAATGTGCATATAAATGGAACCGTTTGAAAATGCGCAACGTATTTCAAGATTCAATTTCCGATAAAACCATAACTTGAACGACAATGTTGAAATTTTAAATCTCAGTTATATACACTATTTTGCGACGTTTCTCAAAAGGGAATAACGTCACAAAACATGTCACTTTTCTTATAAATTATCTTAATTCCACACTTTTTCCCCCCTTGAAGGTTTTAGTATTTGGATGCGACTTGTATGAAACTTGAGCTGTCACACCCTTTATTTAAAAAAATCAGAACACATTACATTTTAAAATTAGGAAGTATATTGTAAGTTATTAAAAGCAAATCGCATAAGGAGTCAACGGTCAATGGAAGTCTTTCGATTCTTAAAATGACATGTGGCACTAATTCGAAAAAATTACCGCTGTGTCATGCCACTCCTAAGTGTCATACTTCTCGGCACTAAGGGTCATTTTTCCCGCTTTGAAAAGCGGGTACATATTTCACTTTCATTAGGAAATCAAGTCTCTCAGTCATAATGACCTACATTTTCTTATCTCTTCCTTTAGAAAGCAATTTTTCCTGAGAAAGGTTTAGGACTTACCTTAATGATGAGTTCTATTTCTGGAACTTCCAGACCGTCACTGTTTTGATCGTTGATATCTTCAGCCATTTGAATCACTTATACGAATTATAAAAATTTCAGACCAAAAACAGTAGAACTATCCAACAAAACTCTCCTCCCGACATGCGTACATGAAATAGAGCATGCGCAGCGCACTTCTCAAAATTTGTTGTAGTACTTTTCCTCTGTCTTATTACGAAGACTAATCGGCTTTTATTTTCTAATGTACAGTTTAATTAACGCACTTCTGTAAATAGTTATTTCTCTTTATATTAAATTTTAAAAAGATATTTATCTTAAATATTCATGTTTTACTATTAAATTCATTTTAGTAAATAGTAGAATAAAAAGTTTTCTGCCACAAGGAGGCGCTGAAGATTTGAGATCAAGGATGCTACAGCAGTTTAAATATTTATCATGATAAATGTACATTGTATTGAAAAAAAAGCAATGATGAGAAAATATTTACAAGTGAAGTTCGAGAAGTGCTGGCTGGAGGAGGATGAATTTTGAACAAATGTATCATAGAAACGTGGAAAATACAACCGTGCATTTTTCTACTTTTAGGTACATAATGTTTAGTTTATAATAAATAATTCAATACTATACATGCATTTAAATGCTGGCATATGAGACTTGATTTCCTAAAAAACAGTACGCTTATTTTTTTTCATTGTATAACGTAATATGCCTAAACTGTCGCTGAATATGACAATAGTAGATGACGATACAAGATAGAATATTACTAGTGATGTAGTCCAGCGCAGACGGCGGTCACCCACTTTTTTTTTTATCACAAACGTCTCTCCATTTTTTTTTTCCATGCGAGCATACTAACTAAATATTGCAATACAAAGAAAAGCACTAAAAGACAAACCCAGGGGGTACGGGAATCCATTCCATCATGCGTGCAGACAGGTGCCAGAGCCTGACGTTTAAGTATCTCAGGCACTGGGGACCCAAATACGAGTTTAAAAGGTCAATCTATTCCATTAATCAAAAAGAAATCAAGTATTTCTCGTAGCGAAACCAAATGCATAAGCGACGTAAAACTACATGTCCATTCCATATTGGCCATTTTCATTCAATATTGATTCAAAACATAACAGAATATGGAAAGTTAATATGATTGGATATTGTCAAAAGAAGTTGCATGAGGATAGTTAACTTTAAAGCATCTAACCCCGCAAGAAACTCGATATCCATATTCACTGCTACAACCTTCTGAATATGCAGAACAATATTAAGCAATATTTATTTCGACATTGGATAACTAAAACGGTGACACGTCTTTAATACTCCGGGATATAGAAACTAATCTTTCGGAAAACAAAAACCATGGCTAAAACTCCTTTCGAGGGGATCATATTTATTTGTGTATAACATAATAGTACGTGCCAATACAGCACGAGTATTGTGAAAGTGTTACTGGTTTCATAAGAACATAGAAATACAATATTCGCCTGTATTGTCAAGAGAAGTTATGCTAAGCTCGATAACACTGTAATATCTCATCTGACCTTCCACAGCGCTTTGCCCTGGTAATCTCCGGAACCTCTTTTCCGAGCATTGAACGGCACAATGCCCTAACACTTTTTCCAATTGATAACTCGACCCATACCAGCGACATAAAACTTCCCTCGGCTTTACTCCTACCTTCATGAGTTAAATCTGATCCAAATATAGACAAGCATATTTCACTCAAATCTATTTCATCGTAATCCAGATTTTTCCTTCTGCAATTATCCTCCTTATTTTATGTACCACCCTTAGCACATTTCTCCTATCGCGTCCTCGAATTTTCCTTCGCCCTTACTCCGCTAAGCCCAGAGGAATGATAGAAATTTCCGATTTTGTTTTCTTTATTATTTATAACTTTTATATACTTCCCACTACATTGACGTTCCACAGATTTCCCCCTAAAACTTTCGATGACTGTTTCCCTTCCTGGCCTTATTCCACCCGCCGCAAGCATTTCGCACAAATCTTTCTTTTCCCGGAAATGGTCTGTCATCGTACTTGCTCTGGCAATTCGTTCTCCCCTTTTGCGCTCTTCCTCATCCGTTGCTGAAAGCGTGCCATCCGAGAGTGTGAAGTGTGCCCCCAAGAAATTTGAAGTGCGTAGGTGTTGCGTTCAGGGATATCCGCTGGGATGTGTCTTGCAAACGTCAGGGGTCAGTGGAATTTGCTTCTGGTTTGCTTTTTGCAGGGATAAAATTTTTTAAATATGTTGCTATCTTTAAAAATATTTTATAAATTGCTTAGTTTCTCATAATATTATTGATATAGAGATTAATTTCTCCATAGAATGTTAACATGATTAATTTTGATATGATTGATAGATAAGTAATGTTTTATGCATGGTTGATTAAATCAATATGGTTAAAATTTGTACTACTTTTTGAGAAATTTTAATTTATTGATTCAAAGAAATTATTATTTTTTGCTGATTGCTCGAATTTTTACGCGCTATATTATCTGGAAAATTCGTTCATATGTAATTCTGCCTGTTAAACTTTCCTAATAATCGAGGCATTTTAATAGATATTTTGATGATTGGTTAAACATAGGCTGAAACATTAATCCATTATAAACTGAACTAAATGGCACAATAAAAGAATGTAGACATAGGAGATATTTTAACGAGCGCTGATACTTTCATATGAATCATTTTTTCACTCCTGATTTTCTGAAAAGATTATAATTTTTTGCGATCGTAAATTTCGAAACGAATCCATTCTAGAACATAAATTGGGTTCCTAGATCCTTCTTAGAACAACAGTTTCGCGATTTAAACGCGTGTCCGCTAGTTGCGGGAACAGCGCGCAAACGAACGTATTTTGAGTGGGATTTAAAAAAATATTGCAGGAATCGCGCAATCCCGCGGCCTAGCGCGAACCCTGCTATCAAATTTTCTACTCGAATGGCAATGTGTCGACTCTACATTATGTTTGCTAATACGTCAGCTCCTAGTTATACAATAAAGTTGACAGACTTTAGTGGTCAAGTTAGACAGGTAGTCAACTTTTAAAGGGTGGAGATTTTTTTACTTTTTGCTATTTCTTACACTATGCATTTATTCATATATAACTAACTAAAATATAGCTTCATGTAATGACGTAACTTTAAAATAGGGAGTAGCTTTTCTTCCCACAATTATCTAAAATGTCATTAAAGAAATTTAACCCGCATGACTTACATTGTATCTTATACAACTTCAAAAGTAAAGTATTTGGTTAAAATTAAGATAAAGGTCATATTAATTATGTCAGTTACTTATATGATGCTAAAGATTTCCTAATAAAATATATTTTTTAAAATGGCTATATCAGATCAAAGAAAAAAGAAGAAACTTATTTAAATTATAAATAAGTGCTCATAGTAGTTTTCCCATTTGGTTCACTTACAAAGAGGTTTAGGCAAACTTTATATTGATGTTTCATCCATCCACACAAATATTGGTTTAACATTATAGCGTAAAAATACCCCGGAGAAGCTATTTTAGTCTTTTTTATGTTTCCAAAAATAGATAAACAAGTAAATATAGTAATAATTAGGCGATCAACTCTCAAAGGGTTTTTTATAATACTCCCACCCAAATTTGGCGTACATAAGTGGTCAGCACAGCCAGGTGGTCAATTTAGGTGGTCAAGTTACAAAGGTTTCTCTACATTGTATAATATAGGGCTCATTCCGTTCCTGAGAAAAGTGGTCAACTTAGACAGGTGGTCAGCTTACAAAGGTGGTTAACTTTACAGGTTTTACTGTATATCAATTGTGCTTGGTCGATTGCAATTTTTATCTGCACGAATCAAATGCTTAAAATATTTTAATTTCGAATTCTCTATTTGTTTCTGAGGAGGGTTATTTGTAATTTTAGGGATAATTAATGCATTAACTGTCATAGTTAAATCAGTATCTGAGATTTGTGAAATCTTTATTTGTGCGGCACCGGAAATCTTATTTGATTCATTTGAAAATAACCCTGAAACGGTTCCACCAACCAGCTGCCGTGAAATCCCCTAATTGCTGCAAACAATCCTTTCTAACAAATGTTGCTTGAGAAGCACAGTCAATGAGCGCGCGAAACACATATGTGCATTTCCATATTTTTCATATGCATTGATGATTAGCAGTAGGAAGCAAAACACATTCTGCGTGTTTCAATTAGATTCTGAATAATGATTTGATACCAACGATTCATTTTTATTTTCTTCAGGTTTCATCCTCGCTGGTGTTTCATGTAATAACGCATTATGTTTTCCGTTACACTGCTTGCAATGAGAACTCTTACACGCATTAGAAAAATGTCCTGACCTTAGACAGTTCAGACACAATCATATTTGAATAAGGGAATTCTTTCTTGTGCATGTAATAAATGAGTCGTCTAGTTTCAAAACCAGCTACATCCAAAAAATGAAATTTTTCACGGCGGGCAAAAAAATTCTTAATATAAAATATAAAATATATTTAAGAAATTCGAAATGTTAGAGAATCAAGGTTTTTCTAGCTAAGAGCATTGGGATAGGCTTTTAACTTGCTGAAATTTTAATACAAAAATAATTTTTACTTGGAAGATATTTGGAGGGGAAAAGTGGATGTATCTGGTTTTGAAACTATAGACGACTCAAATGAAATAGCCTAAAAGTATATAGCAATAGAAATTGTTTTTTACTTGTAATTTTGCCTATGTTTATTTTAAATTTTTATGACGTCATTTGTAATCTCTATCTGTAATAAATGTAAAAAAGATGAAGATGAAAAATCCTATCATCTTGTACGTTTTCATACATCTTAATACTGATTTAGAAGATTATTATTACTTATAATTTTTCATTCATTATTGAAAAAGTAATTTCTTATCTTCAAACGCAGAAATAATTTGTCATACTTATCATAGTGACATATTTGTCTGTTTTTATTAGTTCATGTCCTTAAATGTCTTTAAAATTCAAGAGTAAAAATTGCATAAGGATTTAAACTTTTAAAATCATATCTTTTGTTTTTGGAAATGATACATACATACATACGATTATTATATAGGTATAATTTTGCTGGCTGCCGTAAAAAGTTTTTCTTTACACAACCATCTGGAGCTTATAAATATAATTACTGTTTAGAATATATAATTACCGTGGAAATTACTGTTTAGAATTTTTTCAAAAGATAATTGTGATTTTAAGAAGTTTTTACACATAAATAACATGCATTTAACCAAAACAAAATAATTTTTGGAAAAAAATAGATCCGACATCAAATTATAAATTGCACTAAAAAGTGAAAAATAAATTAATTCTTTAACAACACGATTTTTAAACATAAATCCTGAAGCCGGCGCAAAATTCATTACGGCATGAGTTACTTTACATTGAAACTTTTGCAAACTCTGGGCCACTTATATTTGTAATGGATTCATGATTACAAAAGTAATCATGAATCAAAACCTATCATAATTTTCAAAAGTTATGTTTAAAAATATGATCGACGTTGTTTAAAGAATTAATTTTCTTTTCACTTTTTAGAGTAATTTATAACTTGAAGTCGGTTCTATTTTTTTTCCCGAAAGTTACTTTATTTTACTCTTTTCAGTCTAAATGCATTTTTTACATAAGTACTCTATTTTTAAAAAATCCATATCAAAAGGCAAACCTTCTTTGAGTGAATGGCACTAAAAACTAATAATTTGTATGACAAGTTCCGTTTTGAAGTCGATTTTTTAAGGTCACTAGAGCAAACAAACTGATTGGTTTTAATTTTTGTTTCAGAGAAGCCTTCAGTCAAACTCTTGTTATAATTGCTTTCAATACTAAAGCTTAATGGCAAGGCAACAAACTCTTTTTTAACAATGAGTTTTATATTTATTAAAAATTTTCCTAACAAAGAAAAATCAAGCCAATCCTTTCCAATTAAAATAAAAAATACTTATTTTTCACCCATAACATTTTTTCTAAAATAACAAATATAGTCAAACTGATGTGTGATATTTAAATTAGAAGGCCATCAATCTATAAGAGGAAAAAAATATCGAAAATCGGTTCCTCTGGTGAGATGTTATGGATAGACAAACAAACAAAAAAAACCGACGTACATACGGTATGAATGTATCACCTCCTCCTTTGTGAAGTCGGTTTAAAAAAAAATAGAATAATAAATATATAATGTGTATATATATATACGAGGTGTGACAGATACGGCTTATTGGTTTGGCAGCTTTTGGAGATAACTGTCTGAGCCAGTCACGTGATTACACGTGACGAATCGGCAGGGTGGCGTAGTGGTAAGGCGCAGGTCTCGTACGCCCAAGATCGCAGTTTCGAACATAGCCCAAATCGGTGGATTTTCAAGATGCAGATAATCGTCAGAGCCCATGTCGTATGATTATGCGACATGTTAAAGATCCCTTGGGTACCGTTTCACCTGGATACTCTCAGCTAAATTAAATTCCAAGTGCAGGTTGCATCAATTAGAGCTCATGCGCCGCCATGTAGGGGGAACTGTGCGTCCAAATTCTCAGTGGCAGTGGCATCCACCGACAGTGGTGCTACTTGAAAAAATGGATGACGATTACCGGGGTACGCACTAGGTCTGCAAAGGTTAATGAACATACGCAGCCCCATTACAAAGAAAGAAAGAACGTGCCGAATCGTGGGTATATGGATATGATCCTGAAACCAAAGTGCAATCTTCGGAGTGGAAGGGTTCAGGTTCACCATGACCGAAAAAAGCACGGCAAAGTCGGTGAAATGTAAAGACAATGTTGGTGAAAGATTGTGCATCTAGAATTTACCACTAAAGGCCAGAGAATTAACCAGGAATAAATACAAATGTGTCCTTTCAGCGTTTGCGTTAAATGTGAGGAAGAAAAGGCCTGCTTTGTGCAAAGACAGGAGTTGGGTGCTCCACCACGACAATGCTCCAGCTCATCGTGCCTTCTCAGTCGTGGAATTTTTGACCAAATTTAACATTCCTGTGCTTCCACAACCGCACTATCCCCCTGATACAGCCCATGTGGACTTCTACCTGTTTCCTTAACTGAAATTTTCACTGAAAGGGAAGCCATTTGACTCGATTGAAGACATCCAGGCGAATACGCCGAGCGTCCTTAACACACTTGAGAAAGAAAAAAAAAATTACAGGAATGTTTCCAAAAGTGGAAACACTGTTGGAGTCCGTGTGTTCAGTCAGAAGGGGACTATTTTGAAGAAGATGCATCACAGTAGCAGGTAAGTTCCGCCATTGTGAAATTACAAGCTCATTCATAAAACTTTCTAATCACACCTCACACATATATATATATATACAGTGGAACCCGCTATTCGTACACAATTCGTTCTAGGAGGCAGTTCGAATAGCGAGTTGTACGAATAGCGAATTATTTTTTCACATAATATACAATGTAAATGGGATTAATCTGTTCCAGACCCACAGATGGTTGCTTAATTAAACCTTTGAAAAGCAAGTATAAAGTTGTGTATGAAAAACTACATAAATAAAAAATTTAACCGCACTTTACTGAGGTGAGCTGATGGCATAAGTGGAATGATGAGAGGAGGAAGAGATGTTGTTACTGTTTGGAAGGGTAGTCAACTTCCATAAAAACATCAGGTGACATCCTTTCTTGTGTTTTCACCCTTTCTGCTGTTCTTTCCTTTTTCTGTCTTCTTTTTGCACTAGAAAAATCTTGGGTTTCATTCTCTAAAAACCTGTCCAATGTTGTCTGCCTTTGACGATTCATCAGAATTTTTCTAAAATGGTCAATAACATTGTCGTTGAACAAGTTGATGCTCCTGTTGATCACAGAATATCACAACGTTTCACGGGTCTTGCGTGGATACAGATACAGATACAGAAGTGACGACCAGCAACAGGCTCAGGGCCCAGCTAGGCTGGTCCTAGTCAATTTATGACTAGGACTGGATGAAGTGTAACGCACGGAAAGAGAGACGAGACTGAGTTGAAGACAGGGCTGTAAGATGAGAAGGGTCTCAAGAAGCCAAATCGTTCTGAAAAAAAGCAAAAGAAAAGCCGAACTATTTTAAAAAAAACGAGAAGAAAAAGAATAAATTCTTCAAAAAGTGGAAAAAATAAAAATATATATCTTGTTCAGAAAGTTAAAACTCAATAAAATCCCAAAAAGTATAAAAACTAAAAAAAATTCCAAAACACGAAACAAATAATTCCCAGACGAGTTCAAAAAGAACATAATAATTTCTCAATTTTTTTTCTTTAAAGAAGAAAATACTGGCAACCCTGTTCCCTGGCGTCGTACGAATAGCGAGTTGAATTTTGCTTGAAAAAGTCGTACGAATAGCGAGTTGTACGAATAGTGAGTTGTACGAATAGCAAGGCGGACGAATAGCGGGCTTCCACTGTATGTGAAAATGCAGAACTTTGAAAGGTCTCTCCCCTATATTTAACCTCGTCAGATCCTAGAACTAAGCACAAACAATTTTGACGCAATTTTTTGGTTCTCTGATTTAAAAAATGATTACAAAACAAAATAACTAAAAAAAAAAAATAAAAAAAAAATTATTTTAATTAATAATTAGTTTAAATAATAATTAATGCCCAATTTCCATGTTTTCCATGTTTAAAGCGAAGAAAACTATCTGTTGATTAATATCAAAAACTGGGTGTTTGAAATTAATCAACAGATTCAATTTGGTGTTTTAGCTTTCAAATTGCACAAACAGTAGTTAAAAAACAGTATTTTAAAATGTACCCAATTGGGTACACTTGGAATGGAGAGGTTAAGATAAAAATTCTCCATTCAATTCAGTTACCTGCAATAAAAAATATATATATATAACGTTGCATTTTTGGTTTAAATAAGAACACACATAGCTTGAATCTTGAATCAGCTCTATTTTTCAAATACACCGCCCCCATCATGAATTTTACTTTTACTTGTTGTCTGATTCAATTTTTTGATAAGTCATTTGGATATCATAATTAATTCTATATTTGTAATTAATGTTCAATTGTTTCACAAAAGATATAACCACCACCTGTACATAACATAGAATGTCTTGATATTCATTGCTAGATGTAGCATATGCATGCAATTGGCAATATTCTGATAAATGAGTTTGCACTTTTGCAACCTTGTTTGCTTTTAAGGTACTAGCAAACCCGGCGGTCATACGAAATGATCGCTGTTCTAGATATTACAAATATACAATTCTCCCAGTAGCCAGAAATGCACATCAAATCAAAGAGATATTTATCAGGTAGGTTAGGTCAAGTTTAATGAATAAATAATAAACATACAATAATTTCGGAAAAAAATATTCTTACGGAAAAAAACATCTAAGTTATAATAATCTGTAAAATAAAAATATTATTTACTATATAATCAAATTGTTTGTGAAAAATATTTATTTATATCCAACATAATCATCGTCAAAACAATAGTTATAACGAAACTGGAAAAAAGAGCGCTGCCACTTTAATATATATAAAAACCGCAGACGATAAATAAACCAAAACAAAGAAAGAAGGATTCGCGTTTACATTAATTTTTAACGGAGATTGTAAACCTAGCGATGCCTCACTCAAAATGCTAGGGAAATGTTTTGATCATTCGCATATTTGACATGTGTTACAACAATGGCAACTGCATTACAGTTACGCAAGCAAACAATAAGCTATCGGCGACAAACAGACACTTAAGCCGCTTATATATAAGATTATGAGCAAAATCTTTGTAAATAGTCCTTAATCGTGAAAAAAAGCAGTGATCTTTCATGCTCTCAATTTACTTAGAATACATCTATCCTTTTTCTTTAAGGAAAGATGCATTTTTATAGTGCAAAATCTAAATTTTCAAAAGATACATCATTTCGTATATCAGCTCTTACAACACAGCATTAATAAAACAATTCAAACATGTTAAACAAAAGCAATTAGATGTATTTGTTAAAGAATGAGTGCATTTATTAAAAAAAAAAATCATGACTGAAACATCCTCAGCCAAGTATTCAGGGTCCATGGGGCCGTCTCAAATCTCCATACTGAGATTTGATAAAAAAGTAGGAATCAAAATACAGATGAAAACACTTATAAATGTACTTACCAGGCCTGTCTTCAGAATGAACACACACGGAAAAGGAAATTGGAAATTTTAAGCCCAAGAAAAATATTAGTTTTCTTAAAATATTAAAGTTATGGAGTTGAAAACGCATTAGAGCTCTAAAGTGTATAGAACACTTCTAGTTTCTGCTCCCTTCTTGACAAAGAAGCACTGGCGTAGATAAGGGGCTGGTTTTGGGGATAACCCCCCCCCCCCTGAAATGGTAAAGATTGTCTAGAATTTGACCAATTTTTCTTGGAAAAGAATGAAATTGGCTGACTTTTCCCGAAGAAACCCCCCCTGAAATCCGGGTTTAGCTACGCCACTGCAAAGAAGGTATCATGGGCGTAACAGGTAGGGTTGGGGGGTTTAAAGTTGGGTATTTACTTATTTATGCATTTATTTTTATTCTCAACTTGGCGGAAGCAATGTCAAGTTAATCGGGATGTGGGCTTGGAAAAATCATCATGCTTTTGTTGGGCGCTTAATTTTTTTTTTTTTTTAACTTCGTGTCAACAACGTAGGCGGATAGATCGGGGAATTTCCTTCTTCTTTGCTTTCCTCGGCAAAATCTTCCTCGAGGACCGGAGAACGTTCCCCCGTTTGTGAGAAACTAAAGCAGAGAGTCACGTGGTAATGAGGGCCGGATGTACATCTGTCAATCGTTGTTTTCGTGTTGCAAAGTGTTTCTAAAAATAGAGCTCTGTGCTTCAGTTACTTTTTCCCAGAAGGTTATTAGCAAATTGTCAATTTCTTACTGGGTCGCTATTGCGCTCAATTAAAATGAGTGAAGGTAAAGAAACTAAACGTAAAGCTCAAGTCACATTATTTTCATTTTTCAAAAAAAAAAAACGGAAAGAGGACGGACAAACCTCTATCTGAAAATAATGAGAAGTCATGATATAACGCACCAGACGCTAAACAAACAACATACACCAAGGCCGTAGCCAGAAATTTTTTTCGGAGAGGGCTGACTTTGAAACACTTATGTTGAGGAAAGTTTCAGGAGGAATATATGCTACATTGCAAAAAATTTCGGGATTTCGGGGGGGGGGGAGCTGTGCCCCCCCCCCCTCTGGATACGGCCTTGACATACACCAGAGACATCATCCAAAATTTTGTAGCTGATAAGTATGCACATAAAAAAAAGATAAATATACTGGTTATGCGCGGGAGAGTCTATCTAGTGTTTCTTTCAGACATTTTGCTCCGGGGGGGGGGGCATGTTCAGAATTGAGAGGGGTGGTGTATGCTTCAAAATCATACCCATTATGTATCGCCCTGCGGTGGCGGGCATAGAATAGCGCCGATGTAGCTATGCATGTCGTAAGAGGCGACTAAAATAGCAACATCCGATCCGGGTGACGTAAGGCTTGCTTTGTAGCATGACTATGGCCCCGGGTCGGTAAAGCAGGTCGGCAAAGCTCTGCCAGCCCAGCCCCTATGGCTGGTGCTGGTTGTCAGTTTGTCAGAGAGTTTGTGGGAAGACAAGGAGGACAGCGCCGCAGTCGTGCCCCCTCATACTGGGGGGTAATCCGTGAAGGCCCAGATGCTATAGACGGTACGGCTGTGGTTAGCGTTTCGCACCCATTATGTATATATATGACTAGAAATGATGATGATATGAATTTTTTTACACATATAGGAGAGGTGCGGAATTCTTTCTCCTCCAGAGTTTTTTTTTTTTTTTTTGTTATTTAACTCCTGAGAATGCAATTTTAGGCTCTTTGGGGACGTTAGAGAAAGGAGTTTCAGAAGTACTCCCCTAAGGAAATTTTCGAAACTCAATCCTTAAAAATGAAGTTTCAGCCTATCTTTGACAACGTTACTGGAGGTAATGGTTCGAGGGCTCGCCCCCTCATTGACTCATCCTCTTCCAACCAAGACTTAGTTTTCTTTGTTGTCACGTGAATAATGGATCCCTTGACATAGATGCAAAGAAACCTTAACAACTTGCTGTTTTTTATCTTTATTATTATTATTATTATTATTATTATTATTTTTGGTAACTCATTTATTTCCGATTGAATAGTTTCATTTGAACTTTAAAACTGAAAAAAAAAAAAAAAAAGAATATTTAGCGCCTAAATGCAATGCGTCATTTTGAAAATGCGTTGTTTTTAAAATAGCGTGATAATTTTAAACAAGCATTTTAAAAAGAATGAAAATAAAACCTAATAAAATAATTTAAGATCAAAAATGTTCTTTTTCGTATTATTTATTTTTCGCATTTTTGATCGCGATTTTTCTAAAAGAGTTCGGGTCTGCCTTTGCAAATTTTTTTAGTTGTTACTTTAGTTCCTTGTTTATATTTTCACTAACAATCCATTTTGAGGAGGGCAAATATTCAACCTTTCCACCCAAAGAAAATTCAAAAAAAAAAAAAAAAAGAGGAGAGAGGGAGGGGGGGGGGGTTGCTTGTTCAATACATTATGGTATATAATTAAGTCTGAAATTTATTTTATTATTTATTTTATTTTATTTTTTTGTATAAAATTCAGTCTCCATTTATTTTCCACTCCAACATAGAGGGGTTTTTTTTTTCTGTATACTTCTGCATACAAAATTTAAAATAAAATTAGGGAAAAATTGAATGAATGTTGTTAGTTAAAGAGCAGGCCCGTCATTTCAAAATTTCCAGCAAAGGCGGGGCTGACAAAGGGTGTACAGTGGAACCCCGCTATTCGTACACAATTCGTTCTATGAAAAACAAATGTGCGGTACTGCACATGAAATTATACATAAATAAAAATTTAACTGCACTTTGCTTGTACTGAGGTGAGCTGATGGCATAAGTGGAACGATGAGAGGAGGAAGAGAAATGGCTGGAAGAGGAATCCTCTTCTATAAAAACATCAGGTAACATCCCTTCAGGTGTTTTCTCCCTTTCTGCTGTTCTTTCTTTTTTCTGTCTTTTTGCACTAGAAGAATCTTGAGGTTTTTTCTCTAAAAACCTGTCCAATGTTGTCTGCCTTCCTCCTCTGAAGAAGAAAGTTCTTCAACTACTTCCTCTTGCTGCCAACCTTAGAAAGTTAAAATTGTCAGTAAAATCTGAAAAAGTATTTAAAAAATTTAAAAATCCAAAACGCCAAACAAATTATTTCCTGACGAGCTCAAAATAAGCATAATTTCTCGATTAAAAAAAAAAAAAAAGTCAAACTGGCAACCCAGTTGGCCCCTGGCGCCGTACGAATCGCAAACAAGTACGAATGGTGAGTTGAATTTTACTTGAACAAGTTGGATGAATAGCGAGTTGTACGAATAGCGAGGTGGACGAATGGCGGGGTTCCACTGTACTTTCAATAATACATAAATAAAAACATGTATATCTTCAATGCATTTCTAGATAGCGCAAATGACGGGCCTGTTGAGGAGTTTAATTACAGTAAAAGATCCATTATACAGAAAGTGTGAGAAGAGCCTGAAAGTGTTGATGGAGTACCAATTCGAAATATCAAAATTTTTAAGTTTCGTAATTCATATTAAGAACATTATGGAGTTTTCTTAAGAGGTTCATTATTATCGCAAAAATGAACCCTTGACAAAAAAAAGTAAACATGAGATATTTTCCCAAAAAACGCCAAAATGTAGGGAATCGCCTTATATGCAGATTTTTGGACATTTCTGAAAGTTCCCCGCCCTCTGAAAATGGAGGGAGGGTGAGGGGTCCGACTTTTGCTTAAGCACAAAAATATATATATTTTTTAAATATTTATTTATTTATTTTAAATAGAGCATTTTACAACTATAAATTTTAATAATATTTCTACCTAAATCTTAAACTCCAAATTTAATTTTTTCAACGCTTCCCTTTTTAGCCTACTTTCCCGTAAAAGTAAAAAAGAAATAAGAATAAAGCATGGAAGAAGGCTTAATGTATCGTAAGAATACCGTTAAAAATAAAGAAAAGTTTAAAAAAAAAGTGAAGTAATTAAATAAAAATTGAAAAATAAAAAATTTGAATTTTTTGAGCTGGAGAAAATGTTTGTCTGTCGCTCTTTCTGTCGGTCTGCCCCCCCCCCCCCCCCGCTAATAACTTTTGAACGAATTGTCCGATTCAATTTTTTTTTTTTTTTTTTGCATTCGAACGATCTCGGTTAACACATCTCATTTCCATATTTTACGTTTTGATTTGAACAATTTTTTGTTCAATTTTGTAAAGTTCAAAAAAATCTTAATATTAGCATTAACATAGCACGTACGGGGAAATTTCAATCCTATAATGGCTGATTTTCAAATTTGTTGACGGATTGGGTTTGACACAATCTGAAAATTTTTGTTGCATCAAACATAAAAACTTGCCTACGTATGAATTCCTTATAATTTACTGCATTCTGAGCAGGTGTTTTTTTCGAGGTAATTTATTTATATTTTAGATATTTTAAAAAGTGTCTTGACAAGTGATTGTTTTTCTCATGAGCGTTACTGTTATTAAACATCCTGCAAAATAATCCTTAGCAATAATTACTCTAAAAAATCTTGTTTATATAATCCTAAATACTTTGTAATAAGTAAAAATAGTATTAAAATTTACTTATTTAAACTGTTAAATCTATTTTAATAGCACTTTATCTCAGGAGTGTTACTTTGTTTCTTAAATGAGGATATAACTTTTAATAAAAATGTATCTTATTAAAAATTAAATGTTTTCACTGTAGGTATAAGAAGTAACTGGATAGCCTTAATTAGCAAACCATTTTTTAATTATTAACTAACAAATATATTAATACAATTCTAATATTTAGCTACAGTAACATTCATGAAAATGATAACACCCATGAGACAAACAAACAATCCTCTTGCAATAAATGGCCATAAATAATAATAGTATGAAAAATAACAAAAATTATAAAAAGAGAGACCAAAATTGAAATTTTTTACCCCATTAATTGCTATGTTATATTAAAAATGTAATAAAACATCACTATTCTCATGATTCGGATAGTTTGCAACACATCACTTTCTTATTTACATTAAGTAACAACTTCCATAACCGAACAAATATTTATTTTTTTACTTATTTTTTTTTGTGTGTGTGTGGGGGGGGGGGGGGGGGTTACAAGTACGGAAGTTTTTCTTTATAAGAATAAAACATATCTTAAACAAAACAATCAAAAATCATATCTGCCAATGTTAAAATTTTTTGTCAGGGTATCTCTTTTAAAAAAAAGAAATATATATATATATATATGTGTGTAGTAATAAAATATATCCTTGAATAAAAAACTAATATCAGCTTGAGGTAAAGCTCAAAATACCTATATTTGCAGTTGCAGATTTATTTATTATTTGGTTGTTTTCAATCATGATTGTAACTTCCTTCTCTTTCCAAGTAACACTCATGAGTGGGTAACACTCATAAGATTTATTAAGAAATTCTTCATTAAAAAAAATCCGACTGTGTTCCGTAAAATGTAATTGGACCGATTGATTCCTCCACAAGAAATACACTATTGCTGAATTGCTTATTTTTATGCTGTAAAAATATTGGGAAATAAATGGATAACACTCCTGAGAAGTAATAAAAATACTCATCATGTTGAATTGTATGTTCCACTATGAAACAGTAAAGGAATAAAACTAACCCATTCTAGATGGTACGAGGTTAAAAGAAACGGTTTCGCTACAACAGAAAATAATTACAATATTTAAATAGTTTAAATGACAGGAACTTTCTCCAGGTAACACTCATGAGCTGTATGTCCGGACAAAAACTTTCTTTAAATTTTAAAATATTAGATAAACATTTCAGTAAAATCACTTGCATTTTTGTCAAGTAAACACATATTACTTCATGTTTTAAATCATATTGAATTAAAGAAGTTACTTGGAATTATTAAAAAAAAAAAAAAAGACTCTGGTTCTATGAATTACTTTCCAACTAAAGTAATAGAAGAAGTCTACTATTTCACAACTTGGAAAAAATGTAATGAATGCATTGAATTAAGTATGAAATGATGCTTCCCTACAGATTTTTACAATGGCAGAATAACAATTTTATCGACGTAAAATTCAGATTTTATACTGCGGACATCAAACTGTTAATCTTTTTGAAAATCACCCATATAAATCCTGATCTAACAGACCGGTTTGCTTGGAACAAATATACCGGAAAGCTCTTATAACGTAGAACATGTACAGATAGAAAGTTCATCCAGAACTAACGAGCCTATTTTCTTATGAAATTTTTTGATCGGGATTTTCAAGAATATTTTTGAATTAACGAATGATTAACGGAACAAGGAACAAGTGAAATAATAAATGAACAAATGAGTGAATAAATGAGCGAATGAATGAGCGAATGAATGACAAAATAAATAAATGAGTGAATAAATACATGAATGACTGAATGAATATGTATTAACGGTTGAAAAAAGTATATTTGAAGCAATGAAGAACTGAAGCTAAACGAAAAAACAGAGAGAGGTAGCTAGAGTATAACTTTGAAGTTGGGTGTATACGGGAAAGGGGGAAAGTAAGGGGCTCGTACAGTTCTAGACGGAGCTTCTTGTTTTTTCTTCTTTGAGAACGTGACATAAGGCTGTTTGGCGTCTGAGTCGAAGCGCCGCGGCGGATTCCTTTGAACTCCTCTTACAGAAATGTAACTTTACTAAATGTTTCGTAACGGGCCATCTGTCAGAGGTGGGGCTGCTATTAGAGCCTTAGTTGCTATATCCCTTAAAGCAGCAAGAAAAGGCGGACACCAAAAAAAGAAATCAACTCTCTGTCAAAGTTGGAGTAAATAATGGGTGAAAAACGAACAGCTGTTAGCTCTCGTCGTTGAATTTATGAGTTTGAACATTTATTTGTCTTCATGGGAAAATGTACGAATGATATGCATTTGGACGGAAGCTTATTCCTGGACTGGCCAGGTCGGCTGGGCGGCGATCGCAGAGGGCCCCCGGACTGGGGGGGGGCTCCCAATAAGGGAGAAAAAAAAATTTACTACCTGAATTTTTTTTACACGGATCTTTAATTCCTTTATAAGTATTTGCATCTGCGTTGGTATACTTCTTCCCAATATGCTTCACATTGCAGTCTTACAACATTTTTCAGACTTTTATAACAGTGGCGGACGGCCCCAGTGGACATGCTGTGTATGTGCTTGTAAAATCAAAACTAACTAAATAGGGCATTTCAAAATGAAATATTATTGCTTGCTCATCTGTCGAAGTTGCCAACATGAAAGGATTTTATAAGGGGCCTACAAGTCCATTTCAAGCAGCAAAACGAAGATTAATGGCGGATTAAGCAGTAGGCGGACCTGGCGGCCACCAAGGGCCCCGAATTGAAAAGGGGGCCCCTTCATTATTTCAAATTTCCTTTTTCCCCCTCCTCATTCTGTAAACCACATGGGTTCTGGGAGGACCTCGCAATAAATGATGTTTCCTGCAAATTGTTTTTTTTTTCTTTCTAATGGAGCTGCTGTTGACTTCTGCCAATTGCAGACCAAGTGCATTCCTCAGATTGGTGCCATCTCTTTCAGCAGCACCACAATGAGTGTGGTACCATTGCCGCGTCAGAGTTTTTGACTCTTAGTTTCCCCTTAGATGGCGGCACCTTAGCTCTTAATTGATGCACTTGGAATTCAATTTAGGTAGTAATTCAATTTAGGTTTGGTGTATACGTTTACACCAAATTCAAATTTATAATCTAGCTATCACTTTTTCTCTCTTTCTCATTTAGCTTTTGTTCATAATTACTTCAAATATACCTTTTTCAACGGATAATACATATTCATTCACTCACTCATTCATTCTTTAATTTATTCAGCCCTTCATTTATTCATTCATTCATTTTCATTTTTCCAATTGTACATTACCGTACATTTTTTTAAATGCAGCATTTATAATGTTTAAATGAAACTCATCTTTATAAACAAATTTAAACTACATGTAAAACATGTATGTAGTTATATATTAAATATTTGTTAAACTCCATATTTCATAAATAATAAAAAAACATTCTAAAATAAAATACTTAAATAAAGTTTACTCTGAAAGCAATTTTACAAGTAACTATATTTTCAAAAAAGAAGAGGAAATTTTCTTAATTTAGAAATAAATAAATTGCATTTATGAACAAAAAGAAAAAAAAAAAACTGAAGAAAAGTAAATGCAAAAATTTCACAAGATCAAAAAACAGACTTCTGTTGTTCTCTTTTCCCTTTGGAACAAAATTCACCAGAAAATTGGCAAAACCACTACGGAATTGCCCCCTCGTCAGCAAAATCCCGTATCCATTGCTGTAATCGAATACTTTGGAGCAATATTAATAAAACTAATTTTGACAACTAGATTGTTCCTTGAGTTGATGACTGTGCGTAATTTTTACTGAAAAAATAACTAGTAAAAATGTTAACTGAAAAACTAGAAGATAGATTAAATTATAAAACTGGGATGTTAGTGGCTAAAAAGGGGAAAAGCTGAAATTCCACGTGAATAAATGCCTAGAACAAAATATCTTTCATAAGAACATATCATTAACACATCAACCCTTTTAAAAATACACCTTTAGCATAATCCAAGCATTTTCGGGTAATATTTATCTTAATATAAAATCAATTGCATTAATTTTTAGTTCCTAAATAAGAATATTAGGCTACAATCTTTGGATTTTATATATGTATTTTAATGATTACTTCTGTGATCAAACAGAATAAATCTTGCAAGGTTAAAAAATACTGTTTTTTGATCTTTTCAAAATCAACCCTAATTTTTACAAAATTTCATTCCTTATGTTTATGTTTCATGGTCTTTTTTAACTGATTGTAACAACTGTGTAATATACTATAAAATTGAACAAAATCGACACATAAAGAACTGTGATTCAGTATTTAATTTTACAGTATTTGGCTGACCATCTCAAACGCTCTCGGAATTGAGATTATATTTTTAAACTAAAGTTTTAATGAAAATAAATATCAATTTTGTTTATTTATCTTATCAAAAAACTTTGTAAATAGCTGAAGGGTAAAAAATCCGATTCTTGAAAAGGATGCAGAAAGATTGTGCAAAGAAAAGAACGTGTACGTTCTTTCGCGTGCACGTGGAAAGTAGGCTTAAGTAATGTTAAATTATTGCAGTAATTAAGATGCTTCTAGTTTTTAGGAAGGGCAAAAAAAAAAACAAAAATGCACTTGAAAAAGCAAGAAAATGTTTCGAAAAAATAAGGAAGAAGTTGCATGAAAGAGTAGAACAATATAAAAATTATGAAGAAAGTTGGAAGAAATATGAAAAAGTAGGAAAAGCTAGGAAGCGTACGAACCCTGAACATTCAGAAAAGCGAAAGCGAGAAAACGCCAGTAGCATGCGTAAAAATTGTGAACAGAGATGTCTAAAATTGCTTTCCGAGACAACCTCTTTTCTCATGGAACGGTTTTTTTTTCTTTTCAACCGTAGTCTTTTCGGAATTGGAGAGGGGATTTGCGGGTTACAAAAGTGCCAAATGGTAATTCTTTAAATTTGTTACACTGATAAATTCCATGTGATTCAGCCTTGCAAAAGAAACCCGCATTCGAAAGTGCGTTACGTTTTGATTCCAATTAATTTTTCGAAACAGATCTGTCAATATTTGGCCTTGAAAGCAAAATGAGTTGGCGCCAATTCTGTTCTGACTCAGACACGTTAAAGATGATGCTCACTTTTCGATGGAGTTGCAAAATGATTTGAATGTAGGAGTTTCGGATTTGTTTGAGCTCAATGTAAATCGGCGCAGTGTTTCAGAATCGAGTTTCTTTTTTAAGAAGTATACCAAAATAGTGTCCTAATGAGAGACTGATTGTTTAAGTATTTCCAAAGTATCAGCATATTGATTAGTGTTATATAATAGCTTTCTTAATCCACTTGCTGATTCATAATTTAAATTTGGTTGCGAAAATAAACGGTCTAGAGTGGCATTAATTATCTCAGCTGCATTTTTAAGCTTTATAGTAGTTTTTGTTTGTGATTTGCAGAGATCGAATTAAAACAGCTGCTTGCCCTTCAACAGACAGTTTCAAATATTATAAGCGTTGGGCGTCGGAAAGAGATGAATTGTTATGAATAGTAGTAGAAATGAATAAGTCTCTAAAGCTTTACCATTCGCAAAAATTACTTGAAAACGTTGAAAGTTCAATTTTGGGTAGTTTTACCGAATTTATATCATTGAATTGTATTGATTGGATGCATGAGAGGTTTTATTATGGGTTTCATTTACAGTTTTGTTTTTTCTTTGCCTCGCGATGGTAACTTTTAACTGTTCAATTTTAGATGCTATTTCGTCATATTCCTTCAATTTTTGTATCGGCTTGCGCTAGAACAATGTCCATGTTTGAATCGGGCATTTCACGCCACAGTTCTTCAGCATCAACAGAAAACACTTCGAGTTCATCAATAGTGAGAGTATTTACATTGATTTTTTGATTAATAATATTAGTTAAACGAATAATCCTACTTTTGAGGTAGCTCAGTTTCTTCTTTAGGTCATCCGTAGTAGTTAGAATGCTCCAAAATGTTAGAAGTTGAATTTGCTTTATCCACTAACGCCATAGTTGCTACTGTTTGGCGGACCTGGAACATGTGCAAGACATGCTGGGTGTGAAACAATAACAACACTTTTGAAGACATTAACTACATAAATTTAATACGCACACAAATATTTACAATGTAACTTCTACGACAGACGGCTAAACAGCGGGCATCCACTTTGACCCATCTGCCGTTTCATTGGCTAAGGGACATGACGTCATGTTGAGGGCGGTATTACATACACAATTTCGCGCTGAATTTCGTTCTGTTACAAAACTATGTATTGAAAAGGCAAATAATGGAAATGTTAGTAGAGATTGCCTCTGTGCGGTTGTATAGATGATTCTGATCTGAAATTCTCCGAATTTACAAAACATTTTTAAAAAAACGAAAATTAAAAAAAAAAAAAAAAAATTGAAATTTTTTAAATTTATAATTCCTGATATTTCTTTGACAAATAATGTATTATCTATCTATCATGCTTTTTTTTCTGTCTGGCGAGAAGCAAAATATTTTGCACTTTGAAAAACTCAGAGCAATGTTTTTGGAAAAAAATGGACTTCTACTTGTGATATAACAGTCTGGTCATCACATCAAATTGCATATTGAGTGGTTTCATTTAATCACTTGTAAGATTTTTTGAGCTAATATAGCGCGTATGTATTATGTGTAGTGGAGAGAGGGGGTGTTCACACAAGTTATAATTTTCCTCAGTATGTACTTTTTCAAAAAATTTGAAAATATCAGGTTTTTTTTCTTCCTTTACTGAAAATTACCCATGTCCTCCAGTATGTGATAAAAGATTCCATGAAAAGCAATATTCAGATTTCAACGGGCTAATGTAATTTTTTCATTTTAATTCTTCGAAGGGATCATTCATAAATGATGTCACGCTTCGAGGGGGGAAGGGGGTTCGTGAAATTGTGACAAAGAGTGACAAGGGGAGAGGAGGGGGTAACAAGAAGTGTGACATCATCAGGCTTGTACAACATAGCGTGATATGTAACAAAGGAGGGAGGGGGTCAAATATATAGGATAAAAGCGTGACATCATTTATGAACGGTCCCATAGGGGTTTTAACTACCCCTACCCCCTTTCACTACGCCCTCATACAGGGATAAGTACTGCTCAACATAAACACTCAGTTTATCTATTCAAAAAAAAAAAAAAAAAAACGGCCAGCATGCAATTCGACAAAATTGATTTAAAGTATGAAAAAATTTCAAATTACAGTTCAGTGATTTGGGTGACTAGCCCGCTGCCTCGATTTGAACCACTTATGGTTTTTTCTTGTAGGGTTTCTTAAAATTCCCACCTTTATGCCATCCGTCCAAGGACCCTACAACACCTAAAAGCCAACATCCGAGCTGAAATTGTAAACATACCAGCTGCTATGCTGGTAAAGATCGTGACAAACGCCAGAAAACGGCTATCAGTATTTGTGGAATGGGGGCATTACCTACCTTATTTGATTTTTACATCTGCGTAAAAAAAAAAAAAAGAAAAACTTAGATGTATATCTACATGAGTTAAAAAAATTAAAAATTTATGATATATTAAACAGTTTTCATTGCGCTTTGAGAAAAGGAAGTTATGTTACTGCACCCTGTATAATGAATGTAAAAAGACAGAAAACTACAACTACTTTTACAATGATTTTATTATTGATCATGACGATGGCATTAGATGACATAACTGATGGTTTATGGATTGGTATGTGATATATTTATGTTTTGAACAACAACATATTAAAGGGCCAAAATACTTGAATGCGATGGATCTCGATTTCTTTCTTGCTTTCTTTACAACCATTTCAGGTCACATAAATATTCGAGTTTATTTCTATCCTCAAGGATATGCCTCAAACTATCGTCTAATATGACAGATAGAACAAGACAGCACAACAGATTTTAATATACAAAGAAGGAAATACACCCAGGGCAAAGGTGGGAATCGAACCCACGCCTCTTTCTCTCCGCGCAGGGAGGCACCGGAGCCAGTCGATTTGACCGCTCAGCCACTGAGGCCCCGGATCTCGATTTATCCTCACGCAAGAGCAGAGGCGGATTAAATGCTGAGCGAGATGATTCGCTGCCCAGGAACCTGAAGACACGGGTCTTCAATATTTTCATATTTCCATGAACAATAATACAATACAATATTAAAAAATATTCTCAATAGGAAAGTTTCGACCTATTCAAGATTCCTATTTTGACTCTAAAATATGGTCAAGACAATAAAAAAAACTCTAAAACTCAACAACGCCAGACTCAGAAAAGCAATAAATGATTTTTAATTAATTTTTTAAAATCCCACGTGCATATAAAACGGGGTGGAACTTAACGCGTCAGTTGCTGACTTCCCTCAAGGTTTCACTGTAGGCTTTACGTTGCTATTATTGCTTTCTTCTCATCGTGATTTTAGTTACATTGAATTTAGAACTTAATTACAGAGTTTAAATTTGTAAAAGGTCAATCAAGCAACATGCCAAACGTGACATCAATGATGTTATTTCACTTTGTCCAACTTTATGTAGCGAAATTTCTTACTTCGCGGCAGTGGTGTAGTCCTGTGGAATATTGGGGGGAGGGGATACTTGAGTTAAAATAAAAAAGTCGGGGTATCGGGGTACACCCTAGACTACACGTGTGCTTTGGCAACTTTTATCGCGTGCGAACATTTTAGCGGCCAACCTGATGCAGTTGATTTTTTACTCTACCACTTTTCTCGGCGAACATCCGCGGAACTCAAACTCCGGGGCTGTCGCTCCCAATTATTGTAGCTAAGCGGTATTGTGTATTGTAGCTAAGGATATCACTACCAGAGTGTTGACGTTTCTTTTTAAACTGTGCCGCAGATCCTAGAACAAAATTTTTTTTCAGATGTTCATATAGACGTAATTCCATCAAATAGAAATCGAGAACTTCCTTTTTGCCCAAATGTTAATGAGAGGCATTGCCTCATCATGGGGTCCTGAACGAAAAAAAAAATTAAGATGAAAGCTTTTTTTACAGGGTGGAGCAGAAGTAATGACCCAATTTTGAGGGGGTTTAAAAAAAAACTGATAATTTGAGGCTCGAAACTTTTTTATATTTTGATCTGTATATAATCCCATTTTTTACATTAAGTTTTGAATACCACTTCAGCAATACACTGATGTAGCCTATTTTTGAAGTTTTGGGAAACCTTTTTGCACATTTCAAAGGGGTATGACGGATATTTTCTCGATAGTTTGGTCCTTCAGCTCTTCTAAAGTTTGGGGGCGATGTTTCCAAACTTTCTCTTTCAAATAACCCCAAAGAAAATAGCTTCCGCTAGGCACCGTAACATTACGGGGAATATTGAAATGCACACGAAGAGCTCTCTGCGTGGAAGAATAGACTGCATCAGTATCAGTGTATTGCTGCTGAAGTGGTATTCAAAACTTTAAAAAAATGGAATTAGATAGACCAAAATAAAAAAGTTTCGAGTCTCAAATGTTATTAGTTTTTTTTATACCCCCTTAAATCCGGGTCATTACTTTTGCCCCACCATGTAATCTTTATAAAATCTTGAAAAAAAAATGGATAGGGGCAAAATGGCATAATTTAGCAAGATTTTTTTCTAACATCTACAAAGAAATGCAGGAGTCTTGAAGTCATCAGAATTCATATCAATGCATAAATAGTCCGAATTCTGTCTACTATGTAAAAAATTCATATAACTGAAAAGAAGTGCAGGAGTTGAACTCCCATGCAAATTAAGCAGTCATACTATCGACACAGAATTGGATTTTCAATGCATCATTAAAATTATTTATAAACTTATAAACATAGAGTAGTTCAGCTTGCTCTTTTTTAAAAATTATGAATGAATTTTTAAGCACGAAAGGGGAAAAATACTTTTTCGTTCAATATATAATACTATTTCAGTGGGATATAAAAATACTTAAATAAGTAAAAAAATATATGCTTTAAAAGAGCTGAATAGAACTATTTTCCACGAGAAGTGATACCACGTAAATATTTCGAAAGTATGGCTACATTTGGAATGATGACCTTCACCATATTACAGGTCTGCATAAAAATAAGAAAATTCGGAAATCTAGGGAGAATAATTTTCATTTGGCGGCGTTTTACTAGAAAACCTTTATACTCCAAGGAGCTTGACCACTTTTGAACTGGCTTTCTTCAAGGTCGAGATGGTACTGATCGAAAAAGAGCGCTGAATTATCAGTCAAGTCTTTCTGCTCTTCACAAAAACCTTTGAAAATAGCACTGTAGGCGTTTGATGTCTCTACGCATCGTTTGATATTTCATATATGTATCTGTTCAACAGACCTGAGAATTACATTAAGCACGCCATTAAATTTTTTCCATTTTTAAAAATTTTATGGGTGAGACTTTTCTGCTTCTTGTTTAACTCATTTCATTTTAAAAAATAAAACTAGCTATTCATGAATATATTTAAAGGAACTGATTCGCTAATATTTAAAGCTTAGTATCTCAAGCTTAACTTTTTCGTTGATGTTCCTACTGAAAAGAAACTTTAGGGTTAATAGTTTTAAGTACTGTACATTTTTATAAATATTAAAGAGATCATCAACATAGTTATGGTCAACTTATTGCATGTACTGGACCTGTGTTACGCTTTTGAATTATTGCTGAACACTCTTACCATTAAATCTCCCCAGCTATAAATAGCAATTTTTTACAGAAAGTCATATTTTACGTTCCCATGCTCCCAAAGATTTCAAAATAGTGGAAGTGTTTTTGTTTAAGGCAGCAGCTTTTGCTTTCAAAAACTATATGAAATTATCTTTATATAACAAATAAAAGTATGGCAAGTGAATCTTGATTATATTAAAATAAACGCAAATTGCTTCCAAACACTTCTTATAATTTATAAATTAAGGTTCTGCGCGGACTCTCATGCTGTATAAAGAAATGTTGCAAAAATACCAATAAAGTGCTTTCCTTTTATTTGTTCCAATGGCGTTTGAGCGTGGATATATTCAAAACGGCATAAATCAAATACAGGCTCTAATTTATACGAATACAATAATAATTGCTCAACTACTTCATATGGTCAAAAAAGGTGCAGCAAAATTATTCATTGCACTGGGTAGCGAAATATTTAAGCCCGGAACAACATTTATTAGCTATTAAAATGTCATTGCTTTCAGAAATGATTCATTCATTCAACTCAAGTGAAATTTTCCAATTTGGAACAGAGCCATAATTTCCGGAACTTCCTATCCGATCGAAGGATCAGTTAATGAAATGTTATTGTAAACGACGTGTGTGTTTTCTGCTAATAGAAATTCTTTTCCATCCAACCTTACTAAAAAAAAAAAAAAAAAATCGGAACGTGTGAAATTGAAAAGATACTAGCTAGTTGGATGTTAATGGAAAAAGGGGGGGGGGGGGCGTTAAGTACGAATGCTTTTCACCTATTTTAGAAAGTAAAATACTTTATTTCTTATATTTTGTTACTACAATAACCTTTAAAAAAATAAACTATCCAAAACTGAAAATGTATTTTTAAACATAACAATGTAACTGTTGAATATTTCGCGGTAAAATTTTGGATCTCCGTATAAAAAACCTTCTCTATTTTTTTTTACTGAAATATAAAATGCAAATATATTTTGATTGTTGGACCAAGCCGTCTTCGCAGGTAGATGGCTCGCCTTTTGCGCAATTCGCTTTTATACCAAGTAGCTGCTTTCGCCGGAGGCAGATAACTATTTTAATCTTTCTCTCTCATTTTTACAATGTTTCTGACCATTTTTTAATGGTTCTTCTTTTTATGCTTTTAATTCCTCTACATAAAAAAATAATCCAGGGGAAAAAATGATTTTAATAAATTGTGTAGTTTAGCAGTTTTCGTTTAGTCTACAATCGGGCCCATAAAATATTTTTCTAAAGTAGCCGGATCCATTTGTAAAAACACTGAAAATCAAACAACGTACAAAGTAAAATAACGACAATATATAAAACGTAATAAAATAATAGCGCGAAAACCGTATTTTTCAAACCCTGCATCGAGGATCGAACATGCATCCTTCAGCTTGGCACAGGAGGCTACGGAGAGCTAAAAATATCCTGGAAAATAAATTTAGATCTATATAATATTTGTGTGTGCAAAGTTGAAACTTTCTAGTAACTCATTTCAGCAGGTTCCATACACTTCTAAATAAAATTCATTTTCAAAATATGTGTAAATTAGCGTGAGAAAAAAATCCACACCATGTAGAGGGTGCGGCAAATCAAACAGGGCAGTTTTGAAAGTCTATTCAAAGAAAAAAAAACGACGCAACTTACAGAAACGTGGTTTATTCTATTTTATTCAGGACATCATGCCGTTTTATACATTAAGTTTTAAAAATGATATCAGAAAGATGATGGCTACCAGCAGCGATACATTGATGAAGCCGATTTCGACCGCTGATGTTTTCGGCAGCATTTTGATACATTTCGATTGGTATAGCTGCGATTTCCTCATTCCTGTGGAACTACCTGAAACAAAAGGTTTTTCAAAATCGGCCTCACACCTTGGAAGAATTCAAAGTGTGAATTCGGGAGGAAATCGCCGCTATACCAATCGAAATGTGTCAAAATGCGACCGAAAACTTCCGAAATCGCCTTCACCCATGTATGGCTGCTGGCGGCCATCGTTTTTCTGATATTATTTTTAAAACTTAATGCACAAAACGGCGAACAAAATAAACCTAATTTTCGTAAGTTGTATAGTTTTTTTTTTTTTTTTTAAGTCGACTTTGAAAACTGCAGTTTGATTTGCCACACCCTGCATTAACCATTAACTAAAGAGTCAGATCCAAGTAAGCAAATAATTATAAAACATGTATAAGAAAAGCAGTTTTATTACTAAGTAAAACATCTTATATAATAGAATAAACTAGTTGAAATATATAAGAGAATTTTAAAATTACGAAAAGAATGATTAAAATGATGAAATACAACAAGTGAATACATTTTTGGTCAGTGTTTCAAATTATCACGCTATCAGACCAGAAAATGCATATATAAGATCTATTTCAGGAATGAACTATATTTGTGCTAACAAGGTTGCTACGCAATCCCAGAAAATTCTCCAAACTCTTCATATGCTTAAAATATCAAAAAATATATAGATACAATTACATAGCAAAATCACTATGAGACATCTATCAATACATATGTACAACAAAACAGTATAGAGGTTATTAAACTCACAACAGCTATGGTATAGTTGACTTTTTACCGATTTAAAATATGGTCTGTATACATTTTAATTTAAAATATTTCAACTGAAAAATACTATAAATAATTTTCCACATTTTTGCAGAAAACTCGGCACTTCACTGGAAATCAATGAGGTACAAAGGCTTTCAATTCTTCTGACGATGCTTGCTTGTCTCTTGACACTTGGTACTGATGAGCATAGGAAACTACCCTATTGCTTTTTTTGAAAAAAAATCCTTTTCCTCATTTAATTATTTCACCTCTTAAATTTAAATTCAAGATTTTAGTATAGGTAAATTTGTTTGCAATAAAATATTTATATTCTAAGACATTTCATCAATACCTAGTTATTAAATGCACTTGTGAGGGGGTCTTGAGTGCATTTAATTTTACTCAAATGCACGCATAAAAATATGAATATTACAGACATGTTGATTAAACAATTGCATATTTTAAGCAATTATTAAAAATAATAAAAAAAAAAAAAAAAAAACAAAACTCATGCACCCACCATTGAAGACGCTTAATAATTATTTACTTTTTTTTCTTTTGCACAATTCATAACATTACTGCCATAACAATTGACAATTAATTTGAGAAAGAGAAAAAATACTGCATCAAGACATATATTTGACGTTAAAATCTTTGTTAGTCTAACTATCCCTCAGACATATTTATTTTGAATTAAAAAGTGTTCACAGTACCAAATTTTCTATATAATATAGTGCGATTAAAATCTCACTTTAATGGCCTCAAGATACAATGTCGTCCATTAACAAATTTATTTACAGCTGGTGTGCATTTCAATAAGTTTTATGATTCAAACATTTCTTGGTGAAATTCTTCTACTAATGAATCTTTATTTCTCTTGTACTTACTCACAATGAGAAAATATTATCTAGTTATTTACAATAAGAACCCAGAATTCTTAGGCTGACCACCTGTCCTACATTCACTTGCAAAATAATTTTCGAAAATTGCAAAAGGAATCCGATATGTTCTGTTGAAGAATTCTATTATAGATATTAAAATAAACAAGGAAGGGAGAACAGGGACAATCGCCACTCCATACTTTGGGGACAAGCATTTTTTCTCGAATAATATTACTAATTTCTCTTTTTTTCTTCTCCCCCCCCCCCCCCTCAATATTTAGACCAAAGTTACAGCTACTAGGCTGTTATAAAAGAGTGAAAGCTGAAAATGCAAATAGTTTAAAATGTACTTGGAATTTTAATTGGATTCTTACAAAATGGCTTTTCTAAATTTGCTTTACTGTGTCAGATTGAGTTTATATTACTATTTATCAAATCAAATTATGACTCATGATGCTCTAAAAAAGGCAGTTTAGAAGGTATACAAGAAAAATTTGAACAAGCAGTTAAGAAATTAACTACTATGGGATTCCTGAAGAAAAGTTCTCACATCAATCTTAAAAAGTTATTGCAAGAGTTCAAATAATTGTTTTAATCCAGCATGTGAGAGAACCCATAAGCACTCCTTTTTTAGCTCTAAGCTGAATGTTTAATTTTATTACTTTCTAATTTTAATCTAGCATGTTGGTCTGATTAACAATGCAGCTGTTCCGGAAGCAAGTAATACCCTCTTCAGCTCAAGCTAGAAAGAATATCAAGTCATTAAAGGCACTTTATTACATACATTATATTTGCAGGCTTCATAACTGTATGGAATTCAGAGGGGGAAAAACTTCTTTACCAGTGAAGACAGATACAAACCCTACTAATAGAACAGCCCCCTCTCTTGAATGTCTGCACCAAGTTCAGTAAAATTATATTCTAAAAATATCTGACCCGTCTTGATGCACAATTCAATGGGCTGCAAAAATATCCACAACGATTTAGCAAATGAAATGAAGACAATTGTAGAAATGCCAATTTTAAAATGGTGATGAAGAGGAGCTCAATGGCTCAACAGTAAAAAGCAAGGCTCCTGGTCTACAAAACCCCTCATTTGTAAGTTCTCATCATCCAATTATTATGAAGGCACAAAGGCAAGAATAAAAGTAATATAAGCATGCCAAAGAGGACATGGTTACAGATTGTCTAGAATTTGATTTATTTCAGATAGTGACATCCAAACTTTCAAAAATTGAAAAATTTCAAAATTTTCTGATACATTGCACGATCAAACTCATACACATGTATTCCACTTGGGATTGGTGCAACTTATTTAATCTGTAAAGACAAAATGGACAAGAGGTCTTTACTTAAATTGATAATTTTTGAAATTAGCTTGCAGTGTTCTATGAATTATAATGTAGTTTTTTTTTCCAAACCACAATACCACAATACTCACACACAGGATGTCAATTGACAGTGATGGATTTCCTAATAGGCGAGTAAAGTAACCTAAGGCTAGAACATTTTCAAATAGAATAAACTCAGAACAAAAATATAATGAGGACGAAACAAAAGGTTATTATAATTTAGTTGAATACATATAATACATAACAGCAGGTGAATTTTTATATCCCGTTGGAATGAAGTATTTTATGCAATTCTAATAAACTATTTTAAGTTTTATAAAAAATATAATACAGACTGCAATTTGGGTCTATAGAAGGCACATAAAATAAATCTGCCTTTGTCAACTGCAGAGCATTATGGAATACAGAATGCAAAAACAATACTTAGTTATGCATGATGCTCCTCTTCTACAAATGAAACCAGGTACAAAGCCGTCTAAAATTCTGTAATATTTCTACTTTTGTATGCTTAGTTAGTTCCATATGGTCTAGTTCAGTGATGGCGAACCTATGATCTGTGGGTCAGACACGCTTTAAACTAACCCACGATTGCCAGGCAGCCATTTGTTTGTTTAAGTGGATATATTTAGATTTTCTAATTTGTGTAGATAATTTAAATTCTATTTGCATTTTTTCACGATCTGCATTGAAGCAAAAGCAATTTAAATGCTGTCTATAAAGTTCAGTCTGATCATTACAATTCTAAAGTTATGCAAATGACAACAAAAGCATTTGTTGTATTTGAAATGAAGCAAAAGTGTTTACAAAATATTAAGTATAATTTTACTCACATTTTGTTAGTTTAAAAAACTCCACAAGCCAAAGCAAATAACCATCTTTACAGCACTTTCTTCAAATAAAATGTATGCAACTTTCGTTACTCCTTGTTTGTTCAAACACCTATTGCCATTTGAACTAAACACTGAGAATTTTTAACCCCACTAAAAGTTTTTTAAATCGTCAAACCACGCCCATTTTTACCAGTTAAGTCAAATGAATTTTAAAGATATTTAGTTTTAGAAATACTCTGCTAAAAAATTTTATACTTAACTTTGGTTGCACAGTGCTCCGGCACCCAGCACCGGCCTGATCTCCATTACTTACGATGATAATATGTAAAATTCGTGGGTGATTCTAAGCGAAAAAAAGTATGCGCCATCATTTTACAATAAAGAATTATATACTTAGGTTAATAAGCATTCCCCACCCCATCAACACATATGCAACTATGTATATACGCTAAAAAATAATCCTTCAAGTAATTAAATGAAAGGTCTAATGTATTAATACTAGAAGTCTTTATATTGAAAGTTTTTTTAAGTAGAACAGAATATTTTGCTTGGCTGAAGGTAGAAAGAAAAGCAGATATTAATTGTCAAAGAAATCTCAAGATTAACAAATAAAAAAATTTTGGAAAACCAATTTTTTTTTTTTAAATTTTCAGAACACATGTTCAAAATGTTTTGGAAATGTCGGAGAATTTTGGATTAGAATCACCCATAGTAAAATTTTAAAATATGAACAAAATTTGACCCACATCTCAAAAAGGTTCGCCATCCCTGGTCTAGTTGTTAGGATCACTGTTTTTGACCTACAATAGTGGAGAATGTTTTGAAAACTTTTATGAGAAAAAGTGCAAGGTAATTTACATAAGAGTTCAATGGGTGCGTTTAGCCAGCTAAAAACTGGTTGTTTTCTCTCCATGGAACTGGTTTCTACTGCCATCCTTTCTTTAACCACCAAGTTCTCTAGTCCAAAAACAGACTCCCTTTCTACCTCCATTTTCTCCCATGTACAGAAAAAAAGTGGAAGAGCGGGTTCATTGGGGTTTCTAAGTACCAGCTTTTGGTCAATGTTAACAGCCCATAAAGTAACTTTTATTATGGACACTGGTATTAGAACAGCAATTACGAAGAAGAAAAGGGAAACAAAAAGTGCTGTATGATACAAAAATTCTCACTTGTGCTGGTTAACTCTCTGAGGCATAATGTAAAGTGTAGGCAACCTACCATTCAATTAATTTCAATAGTTTTCTCTATAAAATAACTTTTTGAAAACTTAATCCTGAAATATACTTATTTTATTTATTTATTTTTTGTCATCTTGAACCAAATAAGAGCTAATGAGTTTGATACCCTGTTTTTGTAATATTCTTTATAAATATTTTAAAAATTTAAATCCCAAAATATATGAATCCAAATTTTTGTTATCTCACATCCAAAAAAATATAAATAAATCCAGGTTTATGAGTGATAGAAGGTTAATATATAGTTTAGTGATCTTAAGTATCAGCATGCCTTTGGGGAGTACTTTATATTCCTTTACACAGAGTTCACCAAGTTTTTTTACTTCCTTAGCTGTTATACGTTAAAAAGATTGAATTATTATTTCAAATAATTGTTAGGCTACTTTCTAAAAAAAATTTTTTTAGCCTGCTCTAAACATTTTTGATTAGGCGAGGGTCTTGTCTATTTCCAGTCATCCCAGCAGTGAAATATGCTTTATATTCCTTTACACAGAGTTCACCAAGTTTTTTTACTTCCTTAGCTGTTATACGTTAAAAAGATTGAATTATTATTTCAAATAATTGTTAGGCTACTTTCTAAAAAAAATTTTTTTAGCCTGCTCTAAACATTTTTGATTAGGCGAGGGTCTTGTCTATTTCCAGTCATCCCAGCAGTGAAATATGATTGTCTAGAAATTACTTAGATACTATAGCCACAGGACATCAAGATGAGTTCTGCTAACAAATTCTACATCAAGAAAAAGATCTGATCATACCTAAAAGGCAGCAGTTAAAGTTTAAGAACAAGCATTTCATTTAATGCATTTTTGGGCATTTATATTCCATTTAATCATGGTAATTTTACCAAATTTTTGCACGACAATGTGCAAGTATAACAATCTTGGCTCAAAATACTTAGTACTTGAAACATTCCAAAACTACCACTATTTGCACCAGGAAAAAAATAATGAACTAAAAAAATACATTGATATATTAAAATTATTCAATTAGAAATGATTCATTTAACATTTTTAAAGGTTTATTACATATAATCTTAGTTCTAAAGTCAGAAATTGATTCATCAGAGGGTATGATAAAAAATTATGGGGGAAAAAATGCCATGTATACAACAAAGCACAGTAGCTATACAAAGCAGTTCTGAATAACTTTTTTTAGCATAAACTTAGTGATTTTTTAAGAAAATAGTATTAGAACATTTAACATTTATAATATTATTGCTTTGTTACTTGTACTTAATGTTGCCGTAAATGTTTGTGTCTGAAATCTTAGGTAGATTTTCGACATTTGAGGATTTTAGGCAGTTGACAGTATGCCACTGAAGCTGTTCCAGTATAGTTTTTGCTTCTAATAGAATGCTAAATTTATGAAAAAAGAGACCTACACTTATTTTACAGAAATATCACATTTCCATAATATTTCATCAAACACAACAAAAGAAAAAAAACAACCAATTTTGATAAAAGTCACTGGGTTTGGCACTTCCTTATACAATACAACACTGAAATTGACACAGGGAAATTATTTTCTTGGAATGCATGAAATCAAATCTGAATTTTCCCCTGCCTAATCTTACAGTTTCAGCCGGAATTGAAATTTCTGGCCACGTAGCAACCCTGATTAAACTCACCTTTGCTACAACAGCATTGCAAATAGCAAAGAACATAGAAGTTAGAACTATTTTTTAAAAAAACAATACATTCAAAACTATAAATTCAAAAGCAAAATCTTTACCAGTATTAATGAAAATAGTACTATTAATGGATAATTATGTTTTGTTTCAATAACTAAAGGTGAACACAGAATTTAAAATAGAAACAATTTTCTTTTCAACAAATTGGACTTTAAAAAATTTTCACTATTTAATTATTTCTGCTTGATATTTATTAATCTTTAGTAGTTAGTTTTAAATGCATTTTAGGTTGGCTTTATGAGAGAAAATTTTATAAGAATGTGAGGTAATAATAACTGAAAATTTCAGCTTTACTTCCAAGGCAAGACACCTCACTTTTACCAGTTTAGTGCTAGAATAAAATCTGAGCACATGCAGCTATTTTTAATTCGAGCTAATTGCAATGCTATAGTCACAAAATTGTTCCAAAGTAGCCTTAATTAGCATTATCACAGTTCAGTAACAGGCGTCAACTTAAGTGATTGTTGTGCCGCTTGCAGAATATTACTCTCTTCTTCAGCACTTGTTTTCTGATACTGAGGCTCTTTTCTCCCCCGACTCCATCTTGTTTTAAGGACACCAGCCACTTTGTCCCGATATCTGAATCCCAACATAACAATAGCTGCAGAAGTTACGGCTCCAACTACCACAATACCAATTATTATTTGTCGCCTTGTGCCCATGCTGTAGCAGTCTAAATCAATCTCTTCTAAATCTGTCAGGATTCGATCCTTTACACGAGTAGGATTTGCACAAAGGACTTTGGTCACATCATTATGATCATCAGGAGAAGTAAAATTCTTAGCCACTAAAAGTTTCCATAACCATAGCAAACTACAGTTACATACCAATGGATTGTCCCTAACATCAAGATTATGTAAATCATCCCAAGGAAACAGACTATGTTGAAATGTTTCAAAGGCATTTGCTCTTAAATTAATAGATTCTATGTTTGGCAGATTGTTAAATGCTCCTTCTTGAACCACGTTTAGAGCTTTGTTATGCCTTATGATCACAGTTTTAAGGTTTGTATTATCTAAGAAAGAGTCTTTTTCAATCAACTCTAGTTTAGGACATTTATCAATAACAATGGTATGCAAAAACTGAAGTCTTTGGAACGCTCTCGCTTTCAAGTGAAAAAAATTGTTTTGGCCAATATGAATTTCCTCCAACCGGATGACATCAAAGAGAGCTCTTGTAGGAACTTGGTCGAGCTCATTATTTTGTATTTGAAGAATAAGAAGAGAATTCAACCATTTAAATGCTCCAGGATGGATAATTCGAATACCACATCCATCAAGTAACAGTTCTTGTAAGTTATTTAAAGATGAAAATGAGTTTTCAGGTACCTCTTCGAATAAGTTTAACCCCAAATCAAGTTTCAGGAGTTTAGGAATATACTGAAATGAAAAGCTAGGAATGGATGTCAAATTATTATTGCGTAGCACCAAAGTTTTCAAGTTTTTTAAACCAAAAAAAGCCTCAGCTTCTATATTCACTATTTGATTCTGAGAAAGCTCCAATTCTCCAAGATTTTCTAAGTGCACAAAAACTTTTGCTTTTAATTCTCGTAGGAGATTTGCAGTTAAATTCAGTTTCTCTAAGGCATTTAGACCTGTGAATGTATCATTGTGAAAGCCAGATATCATATTATGGTTGAGAAGAAGAGTTTTCAAATGCTGAATAGATCTAAAGTTATCTTTATCCAAAGTACTTAGTTGATTTCTAGACATGTCCAGGAATTCCAGATTAAGATAAACACTAAAAGAAGAACGAACACCTTTGATGTGATTGTTACTCAAACGCAATTCACGTAGACCTGGATTAAGGGTGATGGGTACTACATCCAAATTTGCAGAATCACAGATCACTCGGAGATCATCTTTGTCATTGCACTCACAACGCATGGGACACAGGCCTGTGACACGAATCCACAGGCATGAGTAATAAAACAGAAGAACAGTAACTTTCGGGGAACCACGCAATTTCTGCATCATTCTTCACCTAAAAGACAAAACAATCACAAATTGAATTTTAAATGCCTTTCAATGAAGCAATCATATTTTTAATTTGATCATTAAGTGGAAATGATACTTTTATTTAACTGGATCAGACCAATTTGATAGCGATAAAACAAAGCCAATTTTATACAAGAAAAGGGGAAGGAGGTCACCAGTCACAGATACAGTATATGGCTGAAGACAGGGCAATTTTACCTACCTCCTGGAAATATTGTTCAAAAGGGAAAAATTATAGTTTGTTATTCATATAATTTTCAATAATATAACTCTTGAGGAGGATGAATTGGTGCCAATGTCTCCCAACTATGTCTATTCATGTTTCACTTCAATTCCTAAAAACCCATGAATGCACTGTAGATATTTTCATTAATGAAGGATGCCTGACTGAACTAATAATATATCTCTTTTTTACTTGGGGATATTTCAAGACAAATATTTCCTTTTTATAGTAATATTGCATAAAAGCCATCAACTGCACCTTTACCACGGGCACACGAAAGTACTCAAAAACTAGTCTGTAACAAGTCTGCATGATGCCTTTTCTGTAGTCATCTAGCTCTGTATGACATGCAAGTTTCAAAATAGAGCTCCACACCAACTATTCACATCCACAAAGGTATAAAATAATCTCTTTAGATTTTTTTAAAATTTTTATTTATTGGACAATCAATTTTTATATACTTTAAAGTTTTTACTATTACTTCAGTGTCATTCAGGGATCTGTGGATAGTTCTTGACAACATTAAGGATATTTTTGCTTTTTGTTATTTTTCATTTTTTTCCGTTCTACATACTCTTTTCTGTTTAATTTCATATTGCTTAGGCTAATCATGTTCATTTATGCTTAATTTTTCAGCCTTCTAAGTTTCTAAGTACCCTTTTTGTTTTCCCACTACGTTTTCTAGATGCTGAATTTCTGTTCAAGGTGCTATCTCTCTTAAAATTAACAAACTTAAACCACTTTTGTAATCTAATTTAAGAATATAATACTATTCCTTAACGTAAAAACATTAAAAAATTAAAATGGTAATCACCAATAATTCTGAACGAATAGTAAGGAAAATGACAAACAAAATTTAAAATTTAATTTTTGCAAAGTTTTGAAACAAAAAGAAATGTGTTACACACATTTTTATTTTATATAGCTTACAAATAAATTGACAATAAATAATTATTTACTATTTTAGGAAGCTTGTACACTGGATGAAGAGAATCAGCTTCAAACATTACTATCACAAATTTTTTTAAAACCTTAAATACGGGACAAGAAAAAACTAATTAATAAAAATAAATTTACTAAATATTTTGTGATTACTTTTCTCAAATTTTATCACGATATTACTATTGAAGAAGCTTATTAAAAATAATTTTTTTAAAAAAAAAATAAATAAAACAGACTTCAAATTAGAAATTGCGCTAAGAAGTGAAAAAGTTCAAATGAATTCTTTTAAACAACAACAAAACTACTTTTAAACATAATTTTCAAAGTTGGTGCAAAATTATGACAGTCTAATTATCATTACACCAAGTGTTACCTTTACATTGAAACTGTTGGAAACTCTGGGCCACTTATATTTAATTGATTCATGAATCAAAATCTATCATAATTTTGCACAGATTTCAAAAATTATGTTTATAAGTCGTATTGATGTTGTTTAAAGAATCGATTTCAGCAATAAATTGCTACCAAACAGCTTACAGAAAATTGTACTCAACTGAGGATCAGTTGGTTTATTTTTGCCAATGTGTAATTGATGGCTTTCAAGAACCATTGCCAAGAATGACTACTGCTGTTCTCCTGGACGTGTCTGCTGCTTTTGACAGAGTATGGTATCAGAAACTCATAACACCGATACATAGCTATGGTATTGGAGGGCGTACTCTAATTTGGACAAATGACTTTTGAGCAAGAGAAGAATAAGAATGCAATACAATGGCCATTTATCTAGATACATGGATGTCTTTGTTGATGTTCCGCAGGGTTCCATCCCGAGTCCTCTTTTCTTCCTGCTTTATATAAATGACATTCACCCCAACCTTGACAATGAGTCCAAAGTGGCCTGTTACACTGATGATATTGCAATTTGGCACACGAACAGAGACATCAACTACTCAGAAAGGGCTCTTCAGAAGTCCCTCAATGGTATAAAATGGACGCAAGATCTAATGCGAAAGATTAATGCTGAAAAACCACCCTTTGCGTCTTCTCAACGAATAGAAAGTACAGGGGTCAACTTGAACCAAAATTATATATTCAAGGACAAGGTATTATGAAAACATCTAACCCTAAATATCTGGGAATAACTCTAGATGCCGAATTGAGATTCACTGAGCATGTGAAGACTTTCCGAAAGAGCTCTAAAAAAACTGAAAATCATCACTGACTGGGAAGTTTCTCCCTGTTGGCGTCAGGACATCTATCGTTCTGACACCAACTCTACTACTATCTAAAACATCTATAAAAAGGAGCAGACGTATTTAATAAAATAACGATTGTTAAATTTTTCTTCTTTTATTTAAAAATTAATAGTTGGTAACAATTTTATAAATAACAAAGTAAAAAGTAAGCTTGAAATTATTTCTGATGAACTCCGGCCGGGAAATTTTCACAGCAGTTGACTTATACAACGAACTTGTTAGCAATGGCAACTAAACGTAAATTAAACATGCTTTCCATTCAGGAGAAGAAATAAGTTATTGAAGAAGTGGAAAAAGGTTCCAAAAAGAAAATGAAATTGAGAGAGTTTGGAATACCAAGCAGCACATTATCGACAATTTTAAAAAATAAAGAAGCTATTCTGGAGAAGTGTGACAATTCGGTAAAATAAGGAAAATTAGAGTTGGTGAATTTCATGATGTGGAAATATACCTAATGGTGTGGATTACACAATGTGTAGCGTAAAACATCCCAATCAATGGAAATTTGATAAAAGAGAAAGCCAAAGTATTTGCAAAGGATTTGGGTCATCTTAGTTTCAAAAAGATTAATGGATGGTTTGAAAATTTTAAAAATCGAAACAACATTACATTTCTTAAAATCCGAGGTGAGAGTGCAAGTGTAAATGAAGAAGTCTGCACGGAATTCAAAGAGACTAAGTTTGATACTCAAAAAATAGGATGAAAAAAATGTATTTAATGCGGACAAAACCGGATTTTTTTTAAAATGCACTCCGGATAAAATCTTGGCCATTAAAGGAGAAGCCTGCAAAAGAAGTAAAGAACGTTTAAATTTGTTGCTTTGCACAAATATGGATGGGACTGAGAAATTAAAGCCCTTAATGACTGGAAAATCAGCAAAACCAAGGTGCTGTTCTGGAGGGAAATCTTTCCCTTTTACTTATGATTCCAATCAAAAAGCTTGGATGACTTCTAAAATTTTTGAAAATTGGCTGAAGGAGTTAGAAAGGAAAATGAAAAGAGAAAAGCATAAAATCGTGCATTTTATTGATAACTGCAAAGGTCAGAGTATCATACCAAAATTGAATCATGTTAAAGTGGAATTTCTTCCCCCAAACAGGCCATCTAGACCTTAACCTCTTGATCAAGGAATCATTCAAAGTTTCAAAGCCGAAAATAGCCATCAAGTGGTGAAATTGAAGAAGGAACTAAGCCATCTGGAGCAGGCTTGGAGTCGATTACGAAGAAACGTAATCGATTACGATTACGATTACAAAGGAAGAAACTGAGAGATTATGATTACGATTACGATTGTAATCCTTTGCCAAAAAGTAATTACGATTACGGCAGCGATTACAGTCGTTGAAAAATGTAATCGATTACGATTATGACATCCGATTACGATTTTGATTACGATTAGATTAGCATAAAATTATCCGATATTATGCATACAACTCTCATTTTCACAATAGTGTCATAAATCAAAAAGTTATGATTTTTAATTAAATTTTTGATTTAATAAGAGATAACTGAAATGATGATGAATGCAATTATAATGAAATAATTTCAACATCACAGTTCTGGAATTATGACGTCGTTGCAGAAATGAAAAATTTGTAATATATATATATATATATAAAATCAGGAAAGGCACATTCCGAACTTTTAAAATTCATGTGAGGGATAACTACATTGATCGTATTTTGTATATAAAAAAAGACGATGCACTAAATGTATATAATGCATAAGTGATTTACCTGGTTCATTGTTATTTTGTGTGCATACAATCAAAATTTTAGCTGGCTGCAATTTCTAAAAATGTAGTATATTTCACACAACACCAATTAATTTACTGTAAATAATAATTTTGTATGATTCTGTATGAAATCACTTATAAGAGGTGTATGGATTGCACGAGATAACAAAATATTCAGATAGTGTAAGAGATAAATAATCCTTTGAAAATAAATGCTGCATTTTAGAATAATTTCAAAAAATTTGAACATGAACATTCAAATAACTCTTAAAAAATTAGTAATCGTTAAAATGTAATATGAAGAATAATTATAATGAATGACTATAATATTTTAATATGATTTCTTGTGGGAATTTTTTTTTCCATGTAACTGTTTTAATAAAAAAATAAAGGGCAAGTAATTTTACAATACAAATTTAACGTACAAGATTAAACTGAAATACAAAATTCAGTTGAGGTAATTCTAAGAAGGAAAAGATAATTAACTGTTTAAAGTAATTCATAAATATGAATTCATGCATGTAAAAAACAATTATGAGAATGTCTGAACATAATCTCTTTTTCTTGTACATGCCTATTAATTAAAAAGAATATTAGCATTAAAATATAAATAAATTTAAGATTTAAATGTATGTATTTTTTTAAATATTCGAAGAACATATTTAAAAAAACAATAATAATCACACGTTTCCAGGATTAAGATTTCATACATAAGCATAGAGCATCATGTAACACCTAGTCCTAAATTGCTGAAGTGTAAATGTGATATTCTTTGGAAAAATTCTTCACTTCCGCCGTTAAAGAAAGGAGACAAACGCCAAAAGGCATTTCGTGACATTCTCTTTCCACTAGATTTTCGGGGGGCAGTCAGCTTCGATTATTGAAAGGGAAAATGGGGCGTCCATTTCATGCCGGCTCCAGACTCTCGCCTATTGCTCAACCGTTTGCATATGTTTTGAAGGGGTAATTTGTGCTTCCCCTTTCTTATCTACCCCGAAATCTTTTTGACTTGCGGACAGATTACCGCTCTTTTAACCGAAACTGGACGACGCGAGGAGACCCCCTTGAGAGCCCCAAGGCGATGCGAGTGACATATCCAGAAGTCCTGTATCTAGACCCTTTTTTCTCGGGCTCTCCAGCAGCCATTCCCCGGGGAGAGTGGAGCCGCAATTAAGAATTCTGAGAAACCGCAACAAGCAGGACAAGAAGCGTTTCTGGCAGACTATATGGTCCTGCCATCAAGGGTCTGCGACCGCCACACAGAACCTTTTATATTATGATCGCCCGTAGGTTACAAACCACTTAGGATAGGATAGGTCGCCTCAGTACACAGCTTGAATCCTTTTTCTTGTAATCTTATCTCTTCTATTCAATGGTAGAACTAAAAATTTCAGCTTTCAGCAGGTCAAGATTACACGATTATAGGACCAGCAGATTACGGATTTTTTCCTTAAGATTACGATTAAAATTACGGGAGAAAAGGGATTACGGGATTACACAATTTCGATTATGATTATAAGAAGATGCCACTGTCAGATTACGATTATGATTACGATTTTGTCAAAATGTAATCGATTACAGCCGATTACGATTACGTAATCGCGATTACTCCAAGCCTGATCTGGAGTGAGCATTTTGGAAGCCATGAGAATGGCAGATAAAGCATAGAACGGCGTCACTTCATCGACCATTTCTAATTGCTTTAAGAAAGCAGGATTTGTAAAAAATGAACAGAATGACACAGTGTGTGAAACAAACAATGATGACACTAAAAATAGCATGTCAACGAAAGATTGGGAACTTGCAGAAATAATAAATAAAAAAGAAATGGAATTTGGAGACAGTTTGTGGGCAGTGGGAAGACCAGGATATTCTTTCACAAGTTACAGCTAGTGATGTAATTTCTGAAGACAATGAGGAAGAGATTTGCAAGACTAGGGAAAAACCAATGAACAAAGAAGCTGTATTAGCTGCGGATGTTTCGAGAAGGTTTATTGAATCTCATCTGAATATGACACCAGAGACCTTCAAAGCTCTTTCACATATAGAAAGTGTTGTGGAATCCAAAAAACAGTCAAATTTCAAGCAAACCAGCATAGATTCATTTTTCAAAAGCTGGAATATGTGTAAGTAAATGCTTAACTTATGTAACCTACTTTTATTTTCAAAGAGACATGTAGTTTTTTCGCATTAGTTTCTTTTTTATTCTCCACTTATTAAAAATAAATTAATTTTGATAGCTCAAATTTTTTTACTGCTCCCTTGAAATTCGAGATATCAAGGTTCGACTGTATTCACTGACCTCTTGGAGCCATGCAATAAAAATGAAAACAATGATATCATTAAAGAAAAGGGACTTGAGACCATTGAACAGTTTCCAAAAGGGAACTTTGTACATGCATATACAGATGGTTCCTCTGATAAAACTATCACCAAAGGGGACTCCGGAGTGTTTTAAACTACAGTAGAGCGCCGATCATCCGGACTGGTCGGGACCGAGGCAGATTCGGTTAAAAAAAAATCCGGATAATTGAATTGTCAATTTTAAAGCACAAATAGCACTAAGTTTTCTAGGCAGATTCTCTTCATACGTTTTTCATTCTTAGGACTGGCATTTTCAGTTGTGCATATTTTATCAGATTCCAAATGGAGCGTTTAGAATTTTTTTTTTTCTTTTCTTCTTCATTAACTTTTTTAAAAATAATATTTACAAAAAGTGATACAGAAGTAGCACTATACACTGTACTGACAGTATAAAAAAATCACTGTGGAGTGAAGTAATTATTGATAGTCTCCTGCTACAAAGAGGATGTTGTCTTTTCATCGTTTTCCTTTCAGCGCTACCTTTTCTTGTCCGTAAAAAACTGATGCGAAGCTTAAAATTGCATCATTGTTTTTGTTTAAATATCTAACATAGTTGATGTGCCATTGCCATATTCAAGGGCTATGTTGTTTCCATTTTCTCTTTTTTTCAATCTTTTAACAATTTCTATTTTTTTTATCTAAAAATAACACTACTCTTTTGCGCTTCCCAGACATGTTTAAAAAACACCTTCTGCACTTACAGATCGCAATCAGAAAAATGTGGGTTCCTTTAGCTTTGTGTAACACGAGTCCAGTATGAAAGCGCATGCGTGATCATTTTGTGAGGTGTACATTCTATCTTTTAGTCAAGTGAGTTTCTCAGCAACAGTTTTCCTGGAAATTTAGTTAAGCATAAATAATTTAACTCGACCCCTTGACCGTGAATGCAGTATCCACTATTTTTCTTCTGTTAGTTTCAATTCTTTACTTCTGCAGTAATGCCTCTAAAAAGAAACTTAATCCTTTTATTCAGTTCCTTCTACTCCCCACCCCATGCTAATTGTAACTGAATCGAACATACCTGAGCGGAAGGGAGGGGGAGGGCAATCCCCCTTTCTTGGAACGCCAAAAGACTAAGGAATGTGGTTTTCGACCTCCAATCTGAAGGTCAGGACTTTATATATATACATTTATATTTTACACAGAGCAGGAAGAAAAAAACCGCATGGTCCCTGACCGATCCGGTTGATTGGACATCTGGTTAAGCGGCGCTCTACTGTACTTTAAGTAATACCCCTTAATAAGGTAAATTTGGAACAGGAACCATAGCCTCTAACTTCATCTGCGAGCTATGGGCAATTTTGGAGGCCCTTAATATGTATACGGCCCTTCCCACCTCTGAGCAAGCAAAGTGCCTTGTTATCTTCAGTGGCTCGAAGCAATTTTAAAAGGGGACCCTTCTTTCACCCTAGAAATTATCTCAAGTAGTCATGATCTTCAGGATTTAAACAAAACCTGTCCCTGCACACACGTAGCCATTGCAGCAAGGTTCGTGATTATTTTGATTAAAAAAAAAAAAATCAAAAAAAATATTTTTGATATTTATGATGTTACATTCATAGAAACAATATGGCATATTAATCAATATGCAAAAACACTTTTAAGTTATTTTCACAGCAATAAATATTTTTTACTAATGAAAATGATAAACAAATTTTAATACAAATGCATGACTCAAATGAAACTTAACCCTACCATGAATAATAGTACTCATAAATACAGAGAAAATGACCAAATTTAATCTGAATTATTTTGCTGTTGAAAGCTGAAAAAAAGTAACAATTGTGTGTACTTAATTTTTACATTGAGTGTACTTTAATCATTTTACTATTTTATAAAAGAAAAAGCCTGAAATATTTTTACCCATTTAGTAAAATCATATGCTCATACCATTACTAAAAACTGATACTTTTCTTTTAATCAAATATCTTTATTGAAAACTTCAATGACAAATTTTTTTTTTACAAGGAATAAAAACATTAAGCTATTATGGGACAATAGATGAAACGTTAAGGATAAATATTCTAAATTCTAACAACTGTTGTTTTAAACACTATCAATTCAAATTATTTATTGTGTGGCATTGATTAAATTGATCTAAAATACTATTTTTAAGATAAAAAACACAGAATGGTTCATGATTATCTATTATGAATTGCAATCTGAAGGATTGAATGAATTATGCTTTGCTGTTAACCCATTAAGCACCAATGTTCCCATTTTGGGAACATTAACTTCTGATTTTTTTTCAAAATACTTATTCCAAATATCATTATGCTGTTATTTTTTCTTCAAACCTCTATGTTTGAGACAGCTTCTGTAATTTTTTTAAAAAGCTCGCTTGGTAATTAATATTTTTTATAAAAATGTTAAAAACTCGAAATTTGGCTTTTTGAACACATTCAATACATGTGCATATTTTTCCTAATAATATAACAATGAAAATTAATTTTGCACCTTAATTTAGATTATAATTGTCTATTTTATAAAATATCTTTGATCCAAAGTGAAAATTTAAGAAATAAGGTTCGCAATTGACGAAAGAATAGTTTTGTCCCATTTTGGGAACATTGGCGCCTTCGTTAGTTTTCAAAGCGAGTCAGATTTCAGCATACATTCGCCGCTACACCTGCAAAATAGAAGATGTGCAACTTCCGGTGACTAACTGTCTCAAGGTTAGTTATGTGTATCATCACAGAAGCAATGCGTGAAAATAGGCTACAAAATTGCCCTGTAGGAAATTATAAAGACATCAAGAAAAAAGACCGACATTTGATTCGATTACTACAAAGTCGATCAGCATTGTGAAATGGAAAGACAACCAGGTCGTTTGTTTAGCTTCCAATACTGAACCAGTTGAACAGATAGGTGCAACAAAAAAGAGGAGTACAACAGATACAAAAAAATTGATATAGCGCAGCCTCATGTTGTTGCTGCCTACAACAAATATATGGGAGGGTTCGACCTGCTTGATCGATTTTTCGAAAATTAGGGGTAAGAAATGGTGGTGAACATTTTTTTTTACCAATATATGAAACATGGCAATTGTAGCTGCCTGGAGACTGCATAGAGAATGTGAGGGATAGGTTTCTAAGTTGGAATTTCTGTGAGAAGTTACGACTACATTGATGAAAAGAGATAATGAGCCAAGGCCGTAGCCAGATTTTTTTTTCGGGGGGGGGGGGGGGGGGGGGGCGCCCCCCCCCTCTGGATACGGCCTTGTGATGAGCAAAACATAAGGATCATTTTCGTCCCGGTCCTTCTGGATCTGTATCCCAAGATGTATGCTTTGACAGGGTTAATCATTTCCTGTAAAATGCAGGAAGACGAGCAAGGTGCAAAGTTTGTCTAAAAAACACTCACTTTCTTGGTATAAAATGTAGCATAATGCTTCGTAAGAACTGTACAACTCGCTTTCATGCAAAATAATAGTTTATAAAAAAAGGATGTAACAATTAAAAAACAAACAAGGTGCACAAAACGTATACATTACGAACGGGTAAATTAGATTTTATTAATTAAAATCATAAAAGCAGCTACTATTACGCAATAAACTTCAGAAATTCAAATGTCTAATACAAAATGCATTTGGAATCTTATACCCCCATTAGGCGCCAATGTTCCCATTTTGGGAACATGCTATAACTTTTAGTTATTTTTTTTTTTTTACAAATTCAAATGAAATAGGTACAGATACCCTTTGTACATTACAAAAAAACAATTACTTATTAAAAAAAATTGTTGGAACATGTAGCGGCGTTTAATGGGTTAAGATGCTTGAAGAATATTGTAAAGTTAAAAAAAATATTGTCAAATTAAAAGAATAGCAATTAATTCTAACCTTATGAAATATGTTATGCACACCGACAGATGGACCTAGGAAGTTTTGTTTGAAACAGTAGTTGTAATTGCAACATATTTCATTTTTACAACATTATATGTGTGACATTTATTAAATTGATCTAAAACACTATTTTTAAGATAAAAACACAGAATGGTTCATAATTATAATGAATTGTGATTTGAATGATTGAATGAATTATGTTTTGCTGTTAAGATGCTTGAAAAATAAGAGTAATATTGTAAAATTTAAAAAATGGTAATTAGTTCTATACTTATGAAATATGTTATGCTCCCAGATGGACCTAAGAAGTTTGATTTGAAACATTGGTTGAAATTGCAACATATTTCATTTTTACAACACATTTTAAAATTGTAAAATCAATGATTTTTTTAGAAAAAAAAATCACTTGATTTAAATCAATGAATTTTTTTTTTTAAATCACTTGATTTAAATCGCAATTAAAATCATGATTTAAATCAAGGAAATTTAAATCAATGAACCTTGCATTGCAGGCAATAAAAATGCAGATAAATTAGCCAAAGAAGCCAGAAATCTCATGTTTAACAACAATAAGGTTTCCCTCCAAGATGCAAATGCAATAGCTAAATCTAAACTAAGAGAAAAACCAATTCCAAAGAAACATTTGATTTGTAATATAAATGCAGATAGATCCACTATAAAAACTATGGCTAGGTTAAGAACATGGCTATTATTGCTTTCTGTGTAGCATTTCTTATGTTTGAATATTTCTGAAACATTACTCAGTCAGCAAAAGAAAAAAAAATCTGGTTTTAGAGAAGAGTTTCTGTGATATAATCGATCTTATGTCAAAAGATTAAGTATTGCCGGATGGCAACATTGATTTGTGTTTTGTGTATGTAGCGTTTTGGTTGTGTTCCCGTATTAAAGATAGTTTGAATGTCTTCTGGTATATCGTAATATCCACAACAATACATGGTGGCAGATTGAATACACGCCTTCAAAATGTATCAGATTCCAGCGCCCGAACAATTTTCCTTTCGGCCCGATGATTGGAGTAAGTGGATAGATTGATTCGAACGATTTCGATCGGCGTCAGGTTTGAAAACAAAAGACAAAGAAGAACAGGTAAACTCTTTAATATATCTTATGGGTGCGCAATCTGAAGATATCTTAGCGTCATTCAATATAACAGAAGCAGAGAAGAAGGATTTTGACTTTGTTAAAACAAAATTTGAACAGCACTTTGTTCCAACACGTAATGTTATTTACGAACGTTATAAGTTCCATATCAGAACACAAGAAGAGGGCGAATCAGTTGAGCATTTTATTACTGCATTATATTCGCTAGCTCAAACGTGTGAATTTCCTGCTTCGTTTCACGTAAGATGATTCGTGATAGAATAGTTTGTGGTCTTAGAGATAAAAAAGTGACGGAAAATCTGCAACTTGACACTAAACTAACATTGGAAAAAGCCGTTACGCAATCTCGCCAAGCTGAAATAATCAAAAGCCAACAAAGCGTTATAGTAAACGATACTTCGTCATTTAAAGTTGCTAATCGAATAGCCGTAACGCCGAAAAATCAGACGTTCAAACATAAACAAACCAATGATAAATTTCGTTCTGAACCTAAATTTAATAATCACTCCCAGTCAGTAGTGTCCAAAAACAAAGGAGCTTGTTTTTGGTGTGGGAAAAATGAGAAACATACTAAACAAGAGTGTCCAGGGCGTAAAGCGATCTGTAATAGATGTAAAAAAACCGGGCACTATGCCAAAGTTTGCAAATCGAAACATCAGATTAATCAAGTAGAGGGAACAAAACCATCTGCATTTTTGGGTTATGTTTTGAATGCGATTAACAAAAATGAGAAGTTATTCGATCGATGGATTACCCAGGTTGTAATACATGATACTTCCATAGATTTTAGGATTGATTCAGGAGCTGAAGTAACGGTCATTCCAAAAGACACTTATGATGCAAAACTTAAACATCTTAAGTTATTTATTTCCAAGAAAGTAATCTGCGGTCCTGACGGGGGAAATCTTGACCTTGCTGGTGTTCTCCGTGTGGATCTGAAGAACAAAGATCTAATCTTTAAAGATGAAGTGTATGTTGTTAGTGGCTTACAACATTCTTTACTAAGCTGCACGGCTAGTGAACATTTAAACCTTATTCAGCGGATTTTTCAAGTGAATTCCGAATTAAACCCTGTAGATGAATTTCCAAAATTATTCAGTGGTCTCGGAAAAGTAGAAAAGCCTTATAAAATTAAATTAAAAGAAAACGCAAAACCTTATGCTATATCTGTTCCGCGAAGAGTTCCTCTGGCTTTAAGAAGTAAATTGCAAAAGTTATTAGAACAAATGACCAAAGAGGGTATAATTGAAGCAGTTTATGAACCTACGGAGTGGTGTGCTCCTATGGTAATAGTTCCTAAGAAGTCGGGTGACATTAGAATTTGCGTAGACTTTTCAGTTTTAAATGATAACATAGAAAGAGAATATTTTCCTATGGCTTCAGTCGATTATGCGTTGAGTCAGTTTAGTGAAGCTAAAGTGTTCAGCGTTATTGACGCTAATGCGGGGTTTTGGCAAATTAATTAGCCTTGATGAAGAATCAACAAATTTAACAACTTTCATTTCGCCTTTTGGGAGGTATAAATTTAAAAGGTTACCCTTTGGAATAAAATCTGCAACAGAAGTATTCCAGAAAAGAATTAGGGAAACGGTTCCAGATGGTCCAGGAATTGTCGGACTGATGGATGAATTTGTGATATTCGGGGCAACGGAAGAAGAACATGATAAATGGCTAAGGGAAGTGTTAAATAAACTCCAAGCTGCAGGTTGGACTCTTAATGTCGAGAAATGCCAATTTAAAGTTAAGGAGGTGAGATTTCTCGGACATGTAATTTCAAGCGAAGGAATTAAACCAGATCCGAAGAAAACAGAAGCTATAGCAAATATTCCCAGACCTAACTCGGTAAAAGAGTTAAAAAGATTTTTAGGCATGAGCGGCTTTCTAAGTAAATTCATCCCTAAAATGGCCGATATAGCAAATCCTCTATATGAATTGTTGAAAAATGATGTTGAATGGATGTGGGGGCCAGCCCAAGAGGTTTCTTTTCAGAAAATTAAAGACGAACTTTGCCAAACTCCCGGGTTATCAATGTTTTATTTAAAAAAAGAGATTTATATTTCGTGTGACGCATCATCATATGGTCTTGGGGCAGTTTTATATCACATGGAGAAAAGTTGTATTTCACCAATTTGTTATGCATCTAGAACGTTATCAAATGCAGAGAAACAATATGCACAGATCGAGAAGGAAGCTTTAGCCATAATATGGTCTTGTGACAGATTCAGAGACTATATAGTAGGTAAACAAGTACACATTCAAACGGATCATAAGCCTTTAGTGCCGATATTCATGTCAAAACCTTTAGACATGTTAACTCCTCGTTTACAAAGGATAAAACTCAGGATGATGAGATATGACTTCACAATTTCTTACAAACCAGGCAAAGAGCTGGTAATTGCCGATGCTTTGTCTCGGTGTCCTACATCTGAAAATGAAGATGAAGAATTGTCAGAAGAAATTGCCGCGTATGTCCAAAACATCATCGATATATTTCCAGCATCTGATGAAAGACTAGCAGAAATATTACAGTTACAAAATGAAGATCCCGTTTGTAAAACATTGATCAAATACTGCCAAGGGGGATGGCCACCTAAAAATGAAATTTCGGTTGAGATTCAACGATTTTGGGGACATAGACATTCTCTATCACTGCAAAATCAAATTCTGTTCAAAGACGCAAGAATTGTGATTCCTGAAAAGCTTCAAAAAGAAATTTTAGATAGAATCCATGATGGGCACCAGGGAATAACTAAATGCCGCGCCAGAGCTCAGCAATCTGTTTGGTGGCCAGGTATATCTAAAGAAATTGAAGTTTTAGTCAGAAATTGTGCAAATTGCATACAGTATCAAAGCTATTATAAAGAACCTCTGATTTCAAGCGATTTCCCAGAAAGACCATGGCAAAGTAGTTGCAACCGACCTTTTAAAGCTAAAAGGTCACTGGTACGTTATTGTAGCAGACTACTATTCCAGATATTTTGAGGTAGGGAAATTGGATAATCTGTCATCCTTAGAGGTCATCGAACGCTTGAAATCAATATTTGCCAGACATGGCATACCCGAAATAGTCCGAAGCGACAATGGGACTCAGTTTTCTCAGGTTATCGATTCAGAATATCGAAAATTTGCAAAGACATACAAATTTTCAATTTTAACATCCAGTCCTAAATTTCCTCAAAGCAATGGCTTCATTGAAGCCATGGTAAAAAATTTCAAGAATCACTTCCTGAAATCTCAAGGAGAGGATCCATACCTGATGATGTTAGCCATAAGATCGACCCCCTTGGAAAACGGGTATAGCCCAGCAGAGTTGCTGAGGAAGTTGCGAACTAACATACCCGCAACAAGTCAAATGTTGTGCCCTAATCTGGCTAATTTCCAATCCTTAAAGAAAAAGGAAATAGAACTAAGGGATAGAAAAAAACAAAACTTTGACAACCACCACGGGGCCAGAAACCTTCAGCCACGGGAAGTAGGCCAACCGGTTTGGGTGAAAGACTTAAGATCATATGGAAAGGTAAAAAGTTTGCATACAACCCCTCGATCGTACATCATCGAATCACCAAGAGGTGTGTTTCGCAGAAATAGAATTCATCTACATCCTGCATCCCTTCCTCTGAATTCCAGCTGGGATGAATCGGAGATAAATCCAGCATTGCCTAACAACCTGCCAGAAAATGTGCCGCCAACTAAGGACAATGTTGTAATGTCAGAAAAAGTGCCTGATCCAGTTGCGGATACAGCTAGGGATGTCCCTACACCAGTTCCCGAACTTAAGATAAACAAAACTCGCAGTGGTAGAATCATTAAAATTCCAAAGAGACTTTTGGACTAAAGACTTATAGGGGGAGATGTGATATAATCGATATCAATGTAATCGATCTTATGTCAAAAGATTAAGTATTGCCGGATGGCAACATTGATTTGTGTTTTGTGTATGTAGCGTTTTGGTTGTGTTCCCGTATTAAAGATAGTTTGAATGTCTTCTGGTATATCGTAATATCCACAACAATACAGTTTCTATAAAATATAAATTTTGGTACACTTATTTAACTTTTACAGTAGGGGTGAACCCCCCCCCCCCCCCGCAAGAGGATTTGGTCATGGAGAGGACTACACCATTGAAATATTTAAGGGGTTGATTTAAGGTCATTTTAACCCCATACCTGGGAAGCAAACCAACTACCTGGACATCTGTCGAAAAGTTGGTTGCATTATCTGACAGTCTCTCCCAATCCTCAACGAACTCCTTGTTTGTGCTGTAACCAACATCGTTAGTGCCCACCCATAGAGTAACTGAATCTCCCTATTTAAACATTCCCTTTTTTCCTACAACCTTATTAACATCTTTCACCCTAGCCCCCGGTAAACAGCACCTAGCCAAATTGTGCTTTGTTCTCCCGACCACATTACATATCCCGCATACCATAGAATCCCTTCAAATGACCCCCCCCCCCCCCTCTGTTGTTAGGTCTACAGTTCTACCTTTCCTACTAGATTCTTCTCTTGCAACCTCACTCTCTCTAATAAGCCCATCACAAGAAGTTCCCTCCTCTTTTGTAGAAGTTTCACCCAAGTTATTTCTAGCTAATAGGGCTTCCAATGCTACCACCTTCACCCTTAACTCTAACAATTCAGCACATTTTATGCAAACATAATTCCTGCTCTGTAGCTATATTAGTATTTCCCTCCAATTTACTAAGCATGTCACACCTATCACAGTAAACCTACCAACTCCCATTACCATTTTTAATTTCCTTCATTAAACGTATGACTCCCATACCAACTAAATTTAATGTAAACAGGCAAAACAATATACAGCTCAACAAATTTAAGCTACTACACTGATTAAAAACACAAATCACATATAAAAAATGCAAATAACTTGAATTTAAACACAAATTATTTCAGTAAACAACGAAATTGGCTATTCCCCAACACTTACATGGTCAGGCTTAAATCACCACATGGTTAGGCTTAACTGAAAAACTGAATAACACCGCAAAAAAAGCAAAGAAAATGAGTTTCAGTCTCACAAACTTAAAACATACTTAACGAAATAATAAATTGCAACAAAATATACAAGCAATTAAACAGAAAATAAACAAAAATATATAAAAGATACTCGATTTGAGGAGCAGAAACACCACCACGCAACACTTGGCCCCCTGATTGCCAAAAGCCATGAATCATCCCATATAAGGAATGAGACGAGAATCAGAAAATCCGCAATGAGTGATTCTGTTTTAAGTAGGCATTGCCTCTCTTGTCATATAAGTAACACACTAAACTCAGTGTAAAGTTAATTCCTAACATTAAAAATGACACCAATCAACACCAATATAAAAACTTGTGTTGTTATAGAAATTCAATAGCTAAGGTAATGTACCAAAATTAATGTATTAGATAAAGCATAATTCCTACTTTTCTCATTATAATGAACAAATTTACATTGATTATACATAAAATTTAAATAAAATATACCCTTGATAATACCAGGAGTACACAATTAGATGAACCTAATTTGTGTTTTAAGCAAAGTAAATTATTAAAACTCATGATATAATAAGATTTTTACAAATACAAGCAACTTGGTACTAAGCTGGTTTTGATTAGTATTTAACTCCATCTAATAATATTCTGGTTTATATAATATCATATTTAAATAAACATAGTTTTTAAATAGGCTGCATGAAAGCAGCTGTGATATAATATAACATAAATATCCAATATTTTGATATTTACAGTAAAGCACCGTTTATACGTTTTTCAAGGGACCGAGCGAAAAAAACGTATAAATGAAAAAACGTATAACGAAAATCACAAAATAAAACGAACATTTTCGTAATAGAAAACAAAACAGTAACTTAAAATATTATGAAAAGTAAATAATGAGTACTTTTAATAATACATTGAATTACAATCACTACGTTTCATATTCATGCAGTATGTACATCCACATTAAAAATGTTCTTTGGTTCATATTCTTTTAGCAGTTCTGGCAATTGGTTTTGAATCCAATCATCCACTGTTTCACAATCAACATCTCCTGACTCTCCACTTACAGTTTTGCCTATTATGCCGTGTTTTAACTTAAATTTATGAAGCCATCCCGAGGAAAATGATGCATCGCGTTCTACATTTAACTTCTTCGAAATTTCTTTTGCATTCTCCATAAGCAAAGGACCACTGATGGGAAATTTTGCACTACGACACTGATTAAACCACTGTAAAAGCACTTTCTCTACATCCGAAAATTTTCCGCTTTGAACTCGAAGTTTTTTTGAAGCACTAGCACCACTTTGATTATAAGTTTCCTCGATGATCTTACGCTTATAAATTATGGTGCTTAAAGTTGAAACTGGTAAACCTAATTTTTTGGCTAGGTCAACTCTTTTTAAATGTTGGTTTTCATTCGCTTGTTTTAAATGCACATTTTTTCTTTCAGAGACAGAGGTTTTCTACTACGCGAGCTCGAAGCCATCGTGAATGCTAGTGAACGATAGATCCCAGAATTTTATAAAGTTGGTAGGAGCAGTGTTGCTGGGTTGCCATAAAGTCCCCAGGCTACTTACTGAAATTTAAGGGCGCCTGCCGTGGCAACACTGGTAGGAGAGGAAAAGCGCTTGTCACCTGCTATTTCTAGGTAGCACCACAATCAGAATGCTTTTATCTGTGAATTTAGGATATTCGCATTCTTCCGGGGTATGTCTTTTGTTCATTTAGGCAGGTGCGTGACCACCGTAAGTGGTCACAGCAGGTGTGGGTCAAGGTCAAATGGGATTTCTAAACTGGACAATCGCTAGCGTATTATCACGTTAAAATGTGCGTTTTTTCTTTGACTTGCGGAGAAAAAAAAACGTATAAATGAAATGTGCAATTTCAGGAAAACGTATAAACGAAATTATTTAACATTAATTTGTATGAGGTTTCGCCGGGGCCGTTCAAAAAAAACGTATAAATGATAAAAACGTATAAACGAGAAACGTATAAACGGTGCTCCACTGTATATAAATATCATGATATTCCACAACGCTGGTAATAATAGCACCCTGAATTTTAGCCTATATTGTACATAATTTTTTACAATTTGTCATTGCACATCAATATCCAGGTTTCTCTTATAGGGTTTTGCAAAAAATAAAAGTATTTTTGTGAAAAAAATGATGTAACCATGGAAAATTTAAAAAAAATTACTCTATGTAATAAAATTTTGTAAAGTTGCCTTGTTTTAATTTAAACTTTGTCAAAAGGCCTCTTTTACAAAATTGAATATTGTGAAGGGGCAGCAAAACGGCCCCAATTTTCACTAGATTCGGCCAATGATTTTTAATGATTCTTATTTTAATGTCAGTATGTATTTAATGAGCAAAAATACACTAATAAATTTCATGCAAAGTACAAACATTAAACCCATACATGAAATCTTTGGAAAAAATTTCTCCCGTTCCCAAACTTTTGAGCAATGAGATGCTGCTGTTTTGGATTACATCTAAATAGTCATCAGACGGAAAAAGAAACATTGAAACATATATACTCGCAATGTTATCACGTGTTTCAAAAATTAATGTTGGACATAAAAAGCATCAAGAGAGAAGAGAGATATCAGCACTTGTACTTGGCGATATAATATCCTAATCTTGACGAAATTTTTGGCACCAACATTAAAAGTCGCCAAGGTATATGACATTTCTTCTGATTAAAAAACTAGAGTTACAGCACATGTAAAGCATGTAGAAAAACATATATATATATTTGTTTTTATTATGCTTGGAACATATATAGAAAATTTCAATCAAGCAGAGAATAAACTGCATCATGACACGTTTTTTGATATTTTTTACTGCAGTGGTAAGTAGTAATTTTTCTCCAGTTAGTGTTCCCTCGCCACTTCGAGCTTCATGGGGTTTTCCAAAATATTCATCAAAAATTAAAAAATACAACCCTGTCGGCAGCCACATTGCGGAAAGGCGCGTTGTTTCATGTTGATGCACGAGAGAGAAGAATCTTTGCATGTCAAACAAAGAGATGAGTGGACTCAGAGTCAGGGCTGCCGGATTTTAGCCGGGCCAAAAAAAGCCGGCCGGCTTTTTTTGGTTTAAACCGCTTAAAAAAGGCCGGCTTTTTTTAATAAAAGCCGGTTTTTATTAAAAAGTTTTTTATAATTTTTTCTCCAAATAATTATTAAATAAAAAATTATATTTCTATCATTTATGCAATTACATTATTACTGAATTAGCAAAATACTTGAAATAAGAATGAAAATTATTTAATAGAATGATACATTACAGAAATAGCAAAGAGAAAGTGCTCCTTATTAGAAATTTATTTAGATTAAATACAATTTAAATGATTTATTTAAAAAAATTTTTACTAAGAATTCAAAATTCATTTGACACTACTGTATGAACTAAATACTACCAATCCTTTGCCTTAGTCTTTAACTAATAATCTTTTGTATATTTTAAAGCACCTTGATTTTTTGTATTTTTTTCAGAACCTTAACTAGTTCTCTGATCCAAATAAAAATGAAAGCTATTTGTCAAATAAATTGCATAAAATAAAAGATGCCCATCTTGAAGCAGACCAGCTGGCCAACGTTAAATTGTACTAAAATGATATTCATCTTTAAAAAATTTTAATGTTATGTATATAAAAAACATTCCTTACATAAAAGCGAGCCAACTACTCACAACAGGCGACTTCTTTTAAATTTTTGTCATGAGTAGTGCTGTAGGTAAACACTAGTTTAGCCAATTCGGATTGTGTAAGTAGTATTTTGTTAAAGGAAAGGAGATGCTTCAAATCACCGTTTTTCCTACTCTTCTCGCCTTGAGCAAAAGACTTTTTTGTTTTAAAGTGTAAAATATATGACAGAAGAAAATTAATGAAAATAGTTCTTTATTGCAAGTTTCAGTATTTTGAATTATTTTAAAGTAATTAAATTCTTAACATTAAAATATCAATTTTGAGTGAGAAGTATGTACTTGAATCTGTAATAGGATAACTTCTCATATGTATTTAGATAAGGTATTGTGCTTGACTATAGAAGAAGCTGAATTTGATTCCTCTCCCAACCTGGATTTAATTTCCTTCTTTTGTATTGAAAAAAAAAGAAAAAAAAAAAAAACAATTCTGAATAGCTATAATATTAGGCAAGGGTTTAATGAAAGAGTCTCACGAAACTAAGTAAACAAACACGAAAATGGTAATCAATACTGTAAAATGCATTCAAGTTGTGTAACAAAATAATTCTGAATTTAATTTTAAATAAACTCCATTAAAAGAAAGATTTAAGCTTCATTTTACACAAATTAACAGTAGCAACATAAATTGACATAGTATAGGTGCAAATAGTAAATAGTATTGTGTCTAATTGAAAAAGGCCAATAAAGACCGGTATTTTTTAAAAAAGACCGGCCTTTTTTTAATAAAAGCCGGCTTTTTTGCAGCCCTGCTCAGAGTACATACCATGGGCTCTCCAAAGCTCCCACCAACACAAGACTCTTCGCCTCTCTCAGAAAGCAATGTTGATTAATGTTTATTACTGTGCTATAATGTTTTGTAATTAACTTTTTTAATTACACCGACACATATAAGTAAATATGTATACTCTTGTAATTTTTGTCCTAAATGTCTGAAGTATAAATACTGTTTGCATATTTAAAACATTGGTGTACCCGAATACACGAAAATTCTTAGGGGCAAATCCTACTTCGCGGTTTTTCAGTTTTCGCGGGATGTTCTGGTCCCCATTAACCGTGAGAAACGAGGGCTGACTGTAGTACTAGAACCTTATGAGGTGTAAACTGTAAAATGTACAATTATGTGCTCATGTGGACTTTTTATGTTCTCAAACGTTATGAAGGCACATTTTGCATACCACAGTTTTACAGAGCTGGCAACTTGTTATTAGGAAATATGGAGCTTTCTTTTACTTCAAAGTACAATTAAAGAAACTGAACGATTAGTTAATGCGTGAGACTATGAAACCTAGTCGAAATTAGGACATGAGTGAAACTTCTAATGATGCGACAGAATTAGACACACAAGGAAGTTTCCCAACATCTTCTGACATGACATCTTATATTATTAAGGATAAAAAATTATATTTAATTCAAAAAATACATAATAGTACTTTCTAGTACTAATGTTCATTTGAAAGTATGAATCAAATGTAACAAACAATGCCATATAATACTGAAATCAAAAGCAGAATATTGTGTTCTTTAAATTTCATCAAAAATGACAGCTCAGTATTGGCAATGAAATTAGAACTTGTATTCTACTATAATTTTTAGTATTAAACCAAGAAATAATTGATGGCGCAGTGTATTTTTGATTACTCTGTCAATGAGTAATTTTAAATAATATTAATGAATCATGTTGTATATTAAGTAATATAAAATCAATATGAATTCAACAAATCAAAACTGCTAAAATACACTATTTTGTTTATACAACAACAGATATCAAACTATAATCTTTTTAAATAACTCAAAGTTTTTTTCGTCTAGAAAGCACTTTATACCGTCAAGGAAAGAAATATTAAGAATTCTTTTTCACATCTTGAAGCAACAATAAGATGCGCCTTACTAATTTCGAACCAAAACAAAGCGCTCTTCCCCAACTTGATGTCCATAAAACTTTATAAAATAAAAAAGTCCATTTTATTCATACTGCATACAAAATCGAATTACGAATTCATCGCGGTGTTCCGCTTTCTCGTTTTTTATACTTTCAAGAACACACAGCAAGACTCAGTGAATAAAATTTACGAAACATTGGCATTTTATTGGCAGTTAAAGCAGTGAATGTCACAAGCAACGAAGCGATTACTTTCAAACTTGAACTTCGTTTGTGTAAGTGGGTGACGTAACTTGACAAGGAAAGCACATGTTAAAATGATTAGCTTACCTTTTAAAAACAGGGCCATTTTCGACGGAGCTTTCAAACAAAGGGTAGGGGCGAGGTCGCAGGCCCCGAGATCGGAAAACGAATCCAAAGAAGCAGCTGTATCGTAGATGCTTTGGTTTGAATACAAACACTCTCCATCGTATCGGACGAAGCTGACGAACACGCCACCAAACACGAATCAGAAGGAACAATCTATTATACGCGACTAGTAGGGGACAAGGAATTGATGCTTTCCAGACTTCGGAGCAAGAAAATCACATGATTACGTTAGTGTCATATCTTTAAGTTAGCTGAGTTCAGCTTATATGATTGACAGGCACGTCATTTCAAACTTTTCCAGATGGGGGGGGGGGGGGGGGGGGGAAGCGGCATAAGGTACATATTCAATGCATATTACTGATTAAAAAAAAAAAAAACAATACGTAAAAACTTGTATAAATGCATCAGGGGCAGATATAGGAACAATTTCTGGGATAGGCACCAGGTGTAAAAAGTAGTTGCTCATGGTAAAATTTTGCATAATAAAACTCATAAGCTTGTTTCACGTTTTTTAGGGTCACTTTTCACTTAACACCAGTTTTAAGTACAAAAAACATACTTAAAACCAGGGTTCGCGCGATTCCCGCAGTAGTTTTTGAAATCCCGCTCAAAAAAAGTTCCTTTGCGCTCTGTTCCCGCAACTATCGGACACGCATTCAAAACATCGCGAAACTAAACTATTATTCTAAACTGATAATTCAATACAAACTAAATGGAGTGTGTTAATTTTCAACTGCCATCTTATTCTCATTAATAAAAAGAAGAATCTAAAGCCCTATGTGAACGCAGACTTATCTTCATTCATTCTATTCACAGAGGGCAAAATCAAAAAAAGGAGTGGAAAAAGGGAATCTTCCTTGGTTATAAGGTTACAAAAGAATGCTGGTTTCTAAAATATACTGTTTACATTGAAAAACATCAATAGATAAAATGACATATGATCAGAAAAAATAGAGGAAATATTAAACTAATTTTCAGGATTTTTTGAAAAAATCACACATTAAAGAATTTTAGTTAAATAACCAAAATACCAGAGAATCTTTTTCATGCTTAACATTTTATAAAGCAACCATTTTTGCGATCGCGAATTTTGTGAAGGATCCGTTTTGTGTGAACCTTGTTGATGTTTATTCTTTCGCTGCAGAGCATAGCTTAGATAATCATCTTTTATTACGTAGTTTGTATTGGATCATGATCGGACAATTTAGTACTATTTTTAAAGACAAATACAAAAGGAAAAGTTCCCACTTAAATTTTAAAAATCCCACTTAAAATTTTGGTCAAGGTGGGAAATCCCACTTTGTATTTTTCCCCAGTGTGAACCCTGTAATAACATATCAAATGAAAAGTACAATACATTTTTACATATTAAGACAATTAAACGCCAATCCTTTCAGATAATTTTGCAAAATACCATTATAATTAATTCGCACTAAAAAAAATTGTTTTGAAGATTATAATAACGCCAGAGAATGAGCAGTTGGTCACGCAGCTTTTTAAACATACCATCCCCCCGACTGTTCTTCTCAAAATTCAATCTTTCAAATAATACATTTTCAATGCAGTGGTTTCAATACTTTTCTACAGTTCTAAATTAGCAATTTTGGGCTTCCATTGATGATGTTGAAATAGAAGGAGTTTCGAGACTTTTTCTGAATTTCTTTGCATATTAGGCTATCATTGATGACGCTAAAAGACAGCTAAAATGTTCCGAAGACAAACTTCTAAAAATACAACTTTGACAATTTTCAAGGATGTGAGGGGATCGGGGCTGTCCCCTATAAATTTTTTGAAATTGAAGTCTTAAAAACCCATATATTAGGCTAGCTTTGGTTATGACAAAAGACAGGTTTATTCAACAGCTCTCCCGTGGAAATTTCTTGAAATTGAAGTTCGAAATTTGTAATTTTTAGAGTATATTGATAATGTTAGAGAAAGGGGGAAAGGGATTCTCATTTTTTGTGAAATTCAATTTTAAAACGCATACTAGGCTATATCTGGTGACATTATAAGACAGCTGAAATTTTTCCAAGATGGAACTCTAAAAATACAATTTTGACGAAATTTGAGGATGTGAGAAGACAAAATGGAGGTTCGGGGGCTTTCCCCCCAGAAATTTTTTTGAAATTGAGGTCTTAAATTTGCATATCTTTAGTGACGTTAAAAGACAAGTGGATTCAGGGGCTCCCCACGGAAAATTTTTCGAAATTGAAGTTCTAAATTCGCAATTTTGTGCATTCATTGATGACGTAATTGAAAAGAGGGTTTCGAGGCTCTTTTTCTAACTTTTTTTTGAAATTCAAGTCTTACAAACACACAGCATCTTAACGACGACTCTGAACAACAAAAAAGGATTGTTTCAGTGAGTGTGCACATTTTAAAATTTTGTTGTTTCAGTAAGAAAATTTAAAAAAAATATTTAACAGAGAAAAACCTTTTTTTTGGGGGGGGGGGTGGTGGCACGTGTCCCTTGAGCCCCCCCCCATAAATCCGCTACTTAAATGCATTGTTTTTCTAGAAGTCAGGGGGGGGGGAGAGGAGGGACGCTTATGGAATCGAACATGTAAATGAGGGGGGATGCTTGAGTTGAAATTTTAAAAAGGTGGGGGGACGCTTGAGTTAAAATAAAAGCAGTTGAGGTATGCCGTCTCCCAGCGAAATATGGAGGGGAAAAAATCATCCTACAATTTTAGCGTTTCGAACCTATAAAGGTGATCAGTTCAAACCTCCGGGATGTGTTTCTGTATTAAAATGTATGCAGTATGGAACACAAGTTGGAAATATTGATCTTGTATATTGTAATACCCTGTTCGCACTGGGAAGTTAATCCGGACTAAAACGTTTAGGAAGTGAAGTTTGGCAACGAAAACGGACTAAACCTCCTTTCCAAGTGGATCAAGTTAGTCCACTTTGTGAAAGAGGATCAAGGTCTGTGATCGCGATTTGGAAAACAAAATGTCGTCTGCGAGAAACATAATTTTTACTGATAATTGAATCAAATTGTTGATAGAATTGAGGATGGAGGAATTAATCAACTTCAAGACGAAAAGAAACCATTTAATGTACAAAATTTAGTGAGGAAATGGCCGTTTCATCGTAACCCTACGGAAATAAATATAAAAGCTTGACGGAGAAATTCAGGTTTGAAATATATTTTTATACTGTATTAACTCTTCTTGTATTGAAAAAGTCCGCCTTTTTTTGCGTTATGGTCACGTTCATGTTATTTTACTCAATTTCGTTCGGTTAAACAATTTTACAGTTCGGAGACGAATGATAATAAATATCTAGATACAAAAGCTTTTGAGTATTTATTTAATTGTACTATTCTATATTCTTTGTCATGTTGTAGTAATGGCATTTGAACTTTTTCTCTTCAAAATGAGAAAACATTTGATGATTAGAAATGTTTTCCTTCATTTGGTGTTGAAAAATAGCACTTGTGAACGCGAACATGAAATATTTACAATTGAATTGCAAAAACTTTCTTTTGCTAAGCTCTTTTTTAACTCTAAATGTGCTGAATTTGTTTTAAAATATTTCATTCTACATGGAAGACAAAATGAAGCAAAGAGTAACTAACTGCCAGTTCTCCACCAACATGGTCATATTATGACAGTATCATTCCCCAGTTTTAATGAGACAGTTGTAGAAGAGAACTATACTGCAAAGGCTACAGTGAATCATGTTATCCAAGAGTTTACATTTGGCTTTTCTGTGTTGTTCATCACATAAGTAACCTTTTTAAAATTAAATTTGTTGGACTTTTTTATCTTTTGACAATACGATTATAATATGCCTCATTCCTGTTTGGCATTCGAATGGGAGATTAGTGTAGGAAAATCATGTAACAAGAAAACTTATAATCCTTACTATCTTTCCTTTGAAGTGTTTTATTGTTCTATTGTTTAAAGCTACAGCTTCGAAAGATCAATCGAGTGGATTTTGTGCTAAATAAGCATTCAAGTTCACTAAATTTTGTGACGAAGGTTTTATTTATTATTCGCTTGTTAATCACCATGTTTTTTGGAAAGCCAGGAAGAAAAAAGTGTTGACACACTAGCTTCACTTTCAAGTAAGTGTTATTTGTATGCAAACCAGCATATTGTTTATTCCTTATTTATGATAAAAACTATGTTGCAAGTTAAATCCCATGATGACCATAATTCTTGATTTTCTCGTTATTTTTAAAAATACATGAAGTTGTTTTGAATTGAAAGATTGAAATTATAAAAGTATCAGTAAATGACTCTTTGATTCCTCCTCAAACTTTTTTTTTAAATTACAGTTGTGTTTCATGATTTTATTATTTTCATCACACACTTTAATTTCTAGTCAATTTTTAATGTTTGCTTATTGCAATTATTATTATGAACTTATTATTAAAATGCTACTATTTGTCCGATAACATGCAGTAACACTCCTGACGGACATCCCTTTTAGCCGAACAGTTTTTTACCCCCCCCCCCCCCCCAGCAAGGCATTGCGTGTTAAAAATCTCCTTGTGTGTGGACACAGACATATTTTTGTCCCGTAGGTGTTCGCTATAGAGAAGTTTTCCTGTACTATAATGATAATCATGTTTGGTTTATTATTTCAGCTTATTATTATTAGTTGTTGAAAAGATGGAACCGAGTTAATTCCCTTACAGGAAGCCTCCCCCCCCCCCTTGTGTTGATTGGCCCCAATAACACTCTGTATTTCAGTATTGGTTTGTTTCATGCAGCGTGAATTATGAAGTAAACATTTCACTTTATTTCTTTATCAACATCATGTACATAATGTCCTTGTATTGTTAATACTATTCATTGGTGATATACATAAAAAATTTTTTTGTTTTCAAGTCGGCTTCAAACTTTTGACTATGAATTTAACAAGTTTGTGCTGTGTAAATTTAGAAGTACAGATTAAAACAAAATGGATAGCAAAAGAATGTGCTAGTAACATTTAAATCTACACATTCTGTTGTTGATCTTTTTTGTGATTTGAGACGCATCTGAATTTCTTCCGATATACTGGATTTTTGTTGTTTATTAGTATTCCAATGTTAACCACTGTTTCATAACATAATAAGCAGGTAGTTGTGGCATTATATGTTTGTTCCTATAAAATTGTCTTGGTTGTTTAAAATAATATGAGTTTACTTGGTTTGTTATAATATAAGCATCTTTTGCTCTGTAAAGATAATGAATTCTGCTTAGTTTAACTAGATACAAAATCATCCCATCATAGCATTTAGAAAAGGTTCAAGAATACCTTCATCTACCCGTGAGTGGATGATGATAAAAAATTGCAATATTGTACATTTAAATGAACTAGATTGTGTTAAAAATTCTTTACAAATGACTAATTCCTATCATTAACAGGCGCGTAGGAAAGGGGGAGGCTCAGGGGGCTTAAGCCCCTCCCATTAGAAATCATACTGCATAAGGATTTCAGTTACTTTGTGAAAACTATGAATATATTTTAATGATCTATAAAAATATTCATTTATTAGTGATTTTTTGTGATTAATATTTATAATAATGAGTGAATATTAATTACTTTTTAATTGGTTTTTCTTGGAAATAATTTTGAGGATTTGGAAATAAAATTTTTTGAGGCCCCCCCCCCCCCATGATTTTTGAAGTGGCACGCTCCTGATCATTAATATCTAATATTAAAACAGAAATATGCAATATATACATATGCATAGTGATCATATTTTTATTCATTGTTTCCATTTAAAATTTACAATGTTCCTATATTGAAATTGCAAAAATTCAAATATATAGTTATTTGATTATTTATGGATTTATAAGTGGCAAAACAATACTGTATTGTAATTGTATCAATAAAATGTTTGAAACTTGAGAGCAATCCATGTTGTGTAAACTTGAAACTTGGGAGCTTTTTTTGTTATAAATGTACAGAGTTCATTCCTGCTCGTTGTATTGAAAGCTTGTGATACATGTTACAAAATATAAGTGAAGATTCTTATGAGTGAAATAGTGAAAAAGCTCTTGTTCGAAAAAGGGGGGGGGGGAGCAGATTTTGCTTTTGAATTGTAGAGAATTTGTGTATCTCTTCTAAAAATGTATTAAGTTTCATCATTTTAAACAAATCAAGTTGGTCGAGATCCCTGCCTGTGAGCATCACATGGATTAAACATTTATAATACAATGTGTGAGTCGGTGATTACATCATGAAATTGAAGATCATAGAATTGTATGTTACGGTTTGGTGTGAAATAGTTATCATGTATATATTGTTCAAGAAAAATGCAACGGTTCTTTTCTTTATTATTGGTTCCTCTCTATGGAATAACATTTTGTATTTAGAAACCGTGCTGAGCTGGCGTAACTACTAGTTGTTAATAAATATGAGAACTAAAAATCACTGCCTCTGTACTCACAACAACACAGATGCAAAACATGTTCCCCATATTGGGGTCTTTCTGTTTTCGGTGGAAACCAAAAATTCAAATGAAATAAAAGCTTTTTTTTAAAAAAGAAAAGTTTACAAATAAGTTCAATGTATTTCCATTTGTGAAGTACTTATTTTTTTTTTTTTTTTTTTTGTGCTGTAAATCAAACATGAGTTCATTTTAAACTTTAGTAGGGAAAATGGTAAAGTTTAAAAATGGAATTTAAGAACGTATACCATAATACAGCTAAAACTGCCATATCTGAATTTGCTAAAATCGAATTATAGAAAAGGGAAGTGAATTGGAACATTCGCTTAATTTTTGTGTTGATAACAATAGTAAAATCAGAAAGAGGAATTTGTGTGGATGAACTAATGGTAGAGAGTTCAAATAAAAATAAGTCATTTGAAATTTCTGCTAAGTTTGAGTCAAATAAAAATTATGCTTATATAACTATCACACTGAACATACTACTTGATCAGAATCTCAAACACAGATTTCAAATAGCAATATCTCTAAATTTTTGATTAAAAAATATGAAATGTTGGAATTTGTAATACTTTACTGCAAACAATCGTGTAAAAAATATTTAATGATGCTTTCAGGAATTGTTTAATTTCGAATTCTACCATCTGTAAACATTCATGTCAATAATACCGCTAAATTTGTAGGTTTTATTTCTTGTTCTAAATCTAATACTTCATTTTATAGCTAATATCGCTGCACGAATATGCTTATTTCATAAGTTTTAAAATCTATTCAAAAGTGTGCCATTAAAAAAAGCGGAAAAGTAATCAAAATTCTGTGAATCACGTTGTCTTTTTTGAATTGAATTGAAAGTGTTTTTGGAGATTTTTGCCTTTCCCGAGAGGGCGGCTTATATCCCGGCAGAAAGGACTAGGCGAGATTACAATGGCGGCGGCCGTTCCGGAGGGGAGCAAGGGAAGCCGAGGAAAAAAAAAAAAAAAAAAAAAAACGAGGGAAGACCCTCAAAAACGCCCTGAGCGGGCGAGAAAAGCACAAAAAGCTCGAGTAGACGAGCGACAAGCAAAGATAGCTTTGATCACATCAGAGACCGAACTGCCAGAGCAGGGAAGACCGAGCGAGGAAAACAGAGAACGTCTGAGGAGAGCAAAGCGAGAACAAGACAGGAGAAAATGTTCCAAGGTTTCGAGTTGATTGCAGGAGAATATCACGTTGTCATTAAATGAAAAAATCAAAATGTAAACACTGGCCGCGAATCTGATGACGTCACTCCAAGCCTCGAAACCAAAACGTTTTCGAGGCTATTTAATCTCATTTGCAGACTCTCTAGTGCGAACCGCTTGAAAATATTCGATCCGGATTTACTGATCCCTAATCTTTTTAACCCGGATTAACTTCCCAGTGCGAACGGGGTATAAAAGACCACATTTAGTAAGGAATGGGTGTATAAAATACATCTTGTCTGGAGTGCTAATAAAGTTTCTGAGGAAATATAATGATAATATCTTCCAAAATTGCTAGCACAATATAAGGATCTGTTTGATAAAAAAATTGGGGAAATAACAAAATTCCGATTGTAAAGCTCGAACTGAAACCGAATGCAGTTCCAAAATTGCGCCGTCCATGGCCAATACCATTTGCAATTAAAAATAGTGTCAAAGCACAGCCTGAGCGACTCGAAAAAAAAAAAAAAGAGAGTACTGGAAAAATCCAATATTTCAGACTGGACAACAGCTGTAGGGCCAGTTGCAAAGACGAATGGAAAAATTCGACTGTGTGTGCAACTATTCTGTCACTTTGAACAAAAATTCAAAAGCTCAAAGGCACCCGCTTCCCAAAATTAAGGGCATTTTCTCGTCTCTCGGTGACGAGAAAATGTCGAAAATTGACTTTAGTCAAGCATGTACAAATGAAAGTACAAAAAGTGCTATGCCGTAATCATTAACTATAAATACACACAAGGGCAGTGGTGGAGGTACATCCGGATTTGGGGGAGGGGGGTTCTTCGAGAGAAGTGAGCTAATTTAATTGCTTAAAAGAAAAAATTGGCCAAATTCTTGGCAATCTTTACCATTTAAGGGGGGGGGGGGGGTTAACCCCAAAACTACTCCCATCTACGCCAGTGCACAAGGGACTGTATGTACGATTCGACCACAGGCTTATGGCAGTATTCTAAATGAACTAGAATGAGAACAAAAACGGCACTTTTCATATGTCAGCAGTTCCTCCCTTTTGAACATGAATGGATTCTTCTTGACACTCCACAGGGGTCGGATTGCTCTGGTTGAAGGTAGAACTGTAAATGTCTCATGCATTTTATAAATGAAGTTCTCGCCATTTGATAAAAATGTACATGGAGCTAGTGAGGGGAGGTGACACAACAGCTAACATCAGATTAGGGCTGCCTTTAACTGCCATCTCTTTCCGATTGGCACAAACAAACCGTGCGCTTAATACTTTTCCACAATTTTTTAAACTTAAACGGATATTAAATTCAGCTTTCATGTAATCCTCGCACTAACGCAAGAAATAGTTACACAACATTATCAAGGAAACCTTCATTGCAAACTGTACATATTTGAGGAAATTTATTTACAGAAAAAGCTCATAATTGTAACACGTTTTTCTACTGTTAAAAAGCTTGCTTATTAATAATTTTTCAAGTTTTAGTTTCTTCAAGTATTTATGAAGCACTAACGATATGTATGTAAAAATATATAGTGAACTTTCTTCATATAGCGAGTACCCATGAAACGAAATGTACGTTATAACGAGTCTTCCGTTGCAGCAAAATATTTTCCCAGTCCCTTATTGGAGTTCATTGTCAAGCAAAAGCAATTTCACTGTTATGCTATATATTATATATATATATATATATAATAAATAGTGTACTTAGTTATTTATACGCATACAAGGGATATATATTTTAAGGTAACTAGGGAAGCATAGGCAGATTTAGGTTGTGAATTCTGGGGGTGCAACAATACCGGGGTGAGTTGCCATGTGTGGTGACACACACGGGTCACACATCAAAGTGCATATTATTGTATTTTTGGGTTTGTTTTAAAGTACATTAACTTGCATTGTAGCTGTGAAAAATATAAACTATGTTTCCTGATGAAATATATTCAATTAAATTTTTTTTTCAAAATTCAACTTCAAATGTTAGAGGTTCGGTGCACCACCTTTCCCATTTTAAGGGGAAAATGTATATATATTTTCATTTTAATGTAGTAAGTTTTAAATTAGGGATCATTCATAAATGATGTTACACTTCAAGGATGGAGAGGGGGGGGGGGGCGTGTTTGTGAAGGTGTGACAAGGGGAGGGGATAACAAGGTGTGTTATGATGCAACATGATTTTTTAACCGGGTTGTCATCTTTCTGATTTAAATTCTTATCTTTTCTAATTATTCTTACTATATCATAAGGACCTGTATCTTTTTCCTGTTAAATATCAGTATATCGAAAATTCTTTAAAAAAACTTTATCTCCAACATTAAATTCAATTTTGTCTTTACCATTTAACTGCTTTTCGTGAATATTAAAAAACTCATTTTCATTCTGTTTTACCGTATGTTCCTTTGTTACTTTTATATTCTCTTTTAACTGTTTTATATATTGAGAACATCCTTCAAACTTTCTATGTTCATGACATTCAGGGGTATAACAAGCAAGGAAGAGTTTTAATATTTTTTTTTTCAAAACATAAGTAAAACAAATATAACATAGAATATTAACAAACAGGAAGATAAATAAAGCTCAAATAAAACTGAATAGCGTAAATTAGAGACACAGTTCAAAACAAACAACAACTCACAAAAGACATCAAAAGAGGCCTAACTTGTTGTATTTTTTATATATATACTGTGGAACCTTGCTATTCGTACACAATTCGTTCCAGGAGGTAGTTTTAATGGCGATTCGTACAAATGAAGAGTTATTTTTTCACGTAAGATACAATGTAAATTAGATTAATCCGTTTCAGACCCACAGCCATCTGTGCCACAGATGGTTGCTTATTTAAACCTATGAAAAACAAATGTACAGTACTGTACGTGAAATTATAAATAAATAAAAATTTAACTGCACTTTACTGGTACTAATGTGAGTTGATGACATAAGTGGAATGTTGAGAAGAGGAAGAGAAATATAGATGTTACTGTTTGGGAGAGAAGAATCACCTTCCATAAAAACATCAGGTAACATCTCTTCATGTGTTTTCTAACTTTCTGCTGTTTTTTCTTTTTTCTGCATTTTTGCACTAGAAGAATCTTGTGTTCCTTTCTTTAAAAACCTGTCCAATGTTGTCTGACTTTGACAAATTTTCAGAATTTTTCTAAAATGGTCAATAGCATTGTCGTTGATCAAGTTGCTCACGTTGACCACAGCAGTGTTAGGGTGCCATTTTTCCACCACTCTCTGTAATTTCTCCCAGTAATGATGCAGCTATTTAATTTCTGAATAGGAAATGCTTTTCTTGCTACTTTCCTTTTTTCTCTTGCTGTTCCTCTTCAAAAGTTAAAATTGTCATTAACATTTTAAAAAGTATTAAAATTAAAAAAAAATCCAAAACGCCATTCAAATTATTTCCAGACGAGTTCAAAAAGAGCATAATATCTCGATTTTTTTCTTAAAAAATGCCGAACTGGCAATACTGGCCTACGGTGCCGTCTATCGCGGGGCAAGCATACGAATGACGAGTTGAATTTTACTTGAACAAGTTGCACGAATATAGAGTTGTACCAATAGAGAGACAAACAAATGGCGGGGTTCCACTGTAACTCGTTAGGTATAAGTATCTGCATATATTACCTAAGCATGTAGTATTATGCTGTTATACTTCTGTCATGCTTAATAAAACTACTAGCTCACGATCAGTGACAAACACAAGGGGGGATCCGGACCCCTCACTGCTTTTGATTTTCTTTCAATTGATCATAATCCTATGTATACAGTAAGTAAAATGATATGAGAATTGTGGACTCTTGACACCCGACCAAGGTCATATCCAGAAATGTTTTGGAAATGGGTGGCGGGGGCTAACTTCAACGCACTATATTAGGAAGTTTCAGGGAGGAACTTACGCTGTTAGGAAAAATTTCAGGACTTTGGGGGGTGGTGGGCAGCACCCACGAGCACCCCTCTGGATAAGGCCGTTCACTCGAACCTCCCCTTGAAATATTAAAGTGTGTGCCACTGATCCCAATTAATGGCACATGCATCTATGGTTCTATGCCGTTTAGTTCCAACCCAGGCCATGTTATCTGTGAGCTGTTTTGAGAATTTGAGAAAGCAAAGGGAATCTAGTTTCCAGCTATGGAGAAGGGTCCTCTTGTCCTCTACTTTTATTTATCCCCTAATGCAATCTACTTTATGAGACTGCATTAGGGGATAAATAAAATTTTAACCCTGCGAATCTGTATAACTCAAGCGCAACTGGGAGTCCAAGGACAAATTTCATCCTACAAATGCAGTTTTTATATTGATCAGTTTAATGGGGTTATGACACCCATTTAATCTGCACTAGAATGAAGCGAGGAGGGTAGATAGTTTTGACATGCTGCGTAATAAGTTGCCAGAGAAAAGTTAACTTGGTTAATTAGTAAAGGTAAGGTAACCTACCATAAAAAGCTATATCCTCAACCAGCAATCTGCCAACTTTTTTTGTAAGTGATCTAATAAAGGCAGTCAATAAACTTTGCAAGCTGTAGTATAAACTTATATTAAAACATTGAAAGAAGTTGTTTTTTTTTTGTTTCACAAGCAATTGCACTTTTTTTTGGCTCAGATGCTGTGAACAATGTGTTCGACTTCACGGTGATTACGTTGAAAAATGAAAATAGATACAACTTTCTGTGTCAAGTATTTTTGAAAAAAAAAAAAAAAAAAGAAGACCTTAGAAGAAGACACTTAATACATATAAGGCTAAAGCTTTTCATAGATTTATCATTACATACTAAAGAAATACACCCCTAATGCTTTAATAGAGTCATATACAAAATTTTTACAATTGAATGCATGTAATTACCAAAAACTGTTTTGTGATGAAAATTAACTTCTAGCAATACAAAAAGACATAGTCTTAAAACACTTTATAAACAAATTTCGATGAAAAAAAGACACACGATATTCCTTTGAAAATTTAAATTTTATTTCTTTCATCAAAACACAAAATGGAAGGTTGTTTTCAGCTTCATATTTTAACTTTCATTACAACAACCAAATTTTAATTTAATATAAAGCAGAGTGAAAAACCTTTCAGCACAGCTAAACAATTATGAGTTTAAATTAAAAAATTTTCTAGTCAAGTGACAAAAGTGTAACTCTGATCATATAGATGAACAGGGTCCGACAAATCCCGGGCGCCAGGTCGCCCGGGCGACTAAAAAAATGCCTTGGCGACTAGTTTTTCAGGTGGCGACAAATGGAAATATTATAGCTGGCTCCTAAAAATTTTCCCTGGCTCCAAAGATTTTCGCATTTTTGTCGGACTCTGTAGATGAATATTATTATTTAATACATCAATGTAATCAATATTACTTAGTATTTGAACATTTCCAAATGTACCGGACTGTTACTGAGAATTTTTTTGTTTTACTAAATCCATTTGAAAAGAACATTTTGAAGAACGTGTACAAAAACTTAAACTGAATAGTTTGGTAAAAAGCAATGTTCCAGTACTATTCTTTGACAATCATGCATCCTATAAATGAAATTAATTCTGAGTACAGGCAACTAGTAGATTTATAATTTTAAGTAGGTAAGTATTAATTTTTAAGATGTAACTAAATGCAATTCTTCCTCAACAGAAAAGCAAGTGAAGATTTATTCAAATGCGCATTAGGAGTGCTTAGTAGCATAACACAGCATGATGGATGTTTGAAATGTCAATTCATCTAACAGTCTAACATAACTGTGAACTTATTTCCAAGCAGAACGTTAATTTATTAATAGAACAAAATAAAACACTCTAGGTTAAAGATGTCAGAGGTGCTTATAAAAAGAAAATGCCGGTAAAGTCAAGAATAAGTTAACGAAACTTAAGATTTTCCACTAGAAGTTTATTTGGGGGGGGGGGAGTCACCATAAATTCTAACTTGCTGGGTGCCACCCAGACTAGGAACACCACTGACTTATGTATATTTATATACATACATAAATAACATAACATTGTTAAGTAAAAGTTAGAGCTTTTAGCATTCCTGAGAATATAAATAATGTAATTACTTTGACAGATTTTTTTTTTTTTTTTAGTGAACCTGCAGCCATTGTATAAATGAAAGATTCATAAAAGAGAGGGTGTATGCATAAGGGGTATGTATACTTTATGTATATCAGATTACTTGATGTACATATATCTATATATATATAAATGATCAATTGGCATTGCTGAAAAAACAGAAGATAATAAAAAACAACTAATAAATTCTAATAATTTGTTGTCTTTTTAGCAATAATTCCAATACTAAATAATTGTAGAAATGATGAAAAATAAAAATATTAGTTTTTAAAAAATAAAATTAAAAAAAAGTTTATTTCTTCCTTCACTTTTGCAAGCTTTAAATGATTCAGTTTAAGTTCAATTTTATCAATTTTAAGGCACAGTAGCTGAATGTATTGAAAGAGTAAATATGGGGTTAATACGTGCATTTCTATAAAACACTGGATTGCATAAGTGCCCCATTAATTATTAAATACATAAAAAATTCAGTGTTTTACACAAATCAGAATAGTCAAATGTTTAGCTAAAGTGAACGCCAAACATATTGTCTAAGTGGTTGTATTAAGTACTTTGCCCTAAGTACTGAGACCAAACACTATTTGTCGCATCACTATATTTAATAGTACACAAAATAGTATGTCCTTGGACACAACGAACAGAAAGTGCACTACAGATATATAATGCATTACAGCAAGAAGAAAACACAGAATAAGTGAAATGTCCCCATTTCATAAAATTTTTTTTTGTTCTACATTGCAATAGGTGAACATACAATGCATAAACAAGATGCTCATGATATGAAAAGTAGCTTTTAAAAGTTGCACAAAATAGTTCATTCATTTAAAATTTCAATTTAAATATGACATAAAAAACTTTTATCTTTCTCAATCTTATAGCTTTTAAAACTCCATACTCAAGCTAAGAGATTGCATTTATAAAGTGATAGTCATTCAAGAGATTTAAAACAGTGTATACATAGCCCTGAGTACAGCACTCAGGAATTGAATACTTTTTGTGCAATTCACATAGAACAGTAATGAGTTAATGATATAAAATTAAATGACTTTATGATTTGAAACCAACAGTTTAAAAACGATTTAACGTTTTTTGAAGAAGGTGAAGATTCTGTCTAGAACTTTTCATATCCGGTTTGATTTCAAGGGCTCGTTTATAGCAACCTTCTGCCAACTGATACTTTTTCCAGCGATGATATAAAACACCTGAAAAATAAATAGTGGCAGATTATAAAGTAAACAATGACATTTTTCTGCCATTTTTTGTGAGCAAATTTATCATCTTGAAAACAATCCAACTGTTAATACTGAGATTGTAACAATACAATTTGAAAAATTTTACTAAATTAGAAGCTTTAAGATGAGTGATAATTTTTAATGAAATATTTGTCAAACACAAAATATACACAAGTTTTCTAGAAGATCAACCCATTTTTGCTCAATTATGGCAATTTACATACCCTGCTACTGGTTATGTGAGTTCAGAACATAAGCTTTGAAAATGCACTGATGAAGCTTGGAGTATCTCTACATGAATACTTCAAAAAATTGTGCAGTCCAAAAATACCTACTTCACTTAGGTGGCAACTGACAGAATAACACTAATTCTAGTTAAAACAAAATGTTATAGTAAGCCCCTTATTCCCTACTGGTATCCCATTTTCTACTAATAACTATTCTGCTTGTCAGTGATGCTAATACTTCCAACTTTGACTTTTTGTCAGCTATTGGGATATTCAGATATTTGACTGCATAATCACGATCTGATGATGATACAAGAAAAAAGTAGATGGGTAAGAACATATTCTGTAAGCATGTTTGAAGATTGCGGCAAGGAAGAAAATTTTCTTTAAATGTTGTGCAAGTTCCAATAGTTCGACATATAACTAATTCAGCTTAATAAAAAGGGAAAAAGAATCCTTAATGAAAACATATATTTTGGATTTAAGGATAGTCCAATAGTAAACTTTTTCAAATAATATGTACTTCTTGAGGAGGGGGAGGGAGAAGAGGCTGCTCCCCTCTGATCTCCTAAGTGACAGGTCTGAGTTCATGTCTTTATTTTACATAAATACTGTAATGCAGTTACACCTTATCTTTACAGTTGCTTAAAAAACCAGAAACAATTTCTTCAAATTATAGAGTGCAAGAAGACATTAAAAAACAATACCACATGAAAGTTGCAACAATTGATAAATATATTATTTGTGATTCCTTACCTAAATTAGCATGATATGTTGGATTATTTTTATGCATTTCTATTGCCTTCAAAAAGTGTTCTTCTGATTCAGCATATTTTCCAGCCTTACCAAGAGTATTAGCTAAGTTGAAATGCACTGATGCTTCAAAGGGCAAATGTCGTAAAGCTTCACGCCCAACTGCTTCGGCTTTCTCTAAGTCACCTGAAAGGTTACATCAGGTCCATCATTTCAAAGTTTTCCAAAGGGTATATTTTCTATGCATATTATACATATTATATGTAAAAAACAAAATATTTCATAAAAACATGTGTAAATTCAATGTATTTCTAAAAGTAAGGGGGAGGGGAGGTCAATTGACTCCCTGCTTGCCCAAATGATAGGCCTGGGTTAAATGTTTAATGGGAAGCAATTAAATTATTTTTAAAAATATTTCTTACTAATTTAAAAAAAATAATTTTATTATTTTTATTTGAAAGAAAAGCTCTTCACTTCATACTTTATCAATTGTTGATATTTTGGAAATTCAAAACAAATGTTATTCATTTTTTTAAATACAGCATGAAAACATACAAATAAACAGTAAATAAGGTAATTGATTTCTCTGAAATATTGGAAGAAAATGAAATTGATTCTCAGTTTTGGGGAAAGAATATACCTACCAATACTATCAAGCATTATAACCATATTATTCCATGCTACCAGATGTGATAATTGCAAAGATGTGGCATTCCTCCAAGCTCGGTAAGCATCATCATACCGTCCTTGTTCTAAATACTAATAAAAGAGTAATAACAGCTCAGAAACACAATTATACTTTTGGTAAAGTCTCAAACAATTAAAAGAAATAAAGGGAAGTAACATACTGTTAATAAACAGTAAAACACTCTTCGTACACAGGGTGACTAAAGTAAATGCATTAAGAACATTGTTTTTAGGCTTCTAAGCAAAAAAATATGTAAACATCCTTACGATCTCATGGCTACAGAATTTTTATTTAACGTTAATCGAAGTTTTAGTAATGTATAGAGAAATATACTTTAAGAAAGATAATATACTTCAAAAAAGACAATTTCTCTAATATGTGTTCTTAATCCATTTAACAACAATGTTGCTACTAAAGGTCATGCTATATACTTAAGAACTACTTGGAATGATGCTTAATGCACAAGGAAAATCAAATTTATAAGATGTCAATTTCAGAAAATTAGCAGTTTGGTACCTGCTTGGGAGGAAATAAAAAATGTATATCTTCTAAAATCATTAGAAAAAGCCCCCACAGAAACTCCATTTAAAAAAATGGTGTGTGAATGACCTGCCTGACTCTCATAAAATGTTTCATGTACATAAAAAAAGATTTCAAAAACCTTAATTTTTCAATGAAAAACAAAAGTGAGGGACTTAAGGGACAATGTGATGAAAAGAAAGAGAACTTTTAAGGACCTATGGACCACCCTAAAGCAGATAAATTCAGTATAAAAATAAGAACATTAAAAGTTTGCAGTTGGTATTGAATGAAATGTGCTTAAAGTCGCTTTAAAATACTTTATCCTTATTACCTTGAAGAGTGAGGAATTTTTAATCAATTGTTTTTTAATTCACCTCTAGCATGAGTGATAGTGTCATAATAATTTAAGAATGTCTCATCTTTTTTTCATTTGGAATTGTAAAAAATAAAAATAGGTTTGGTTTAAAAATAGAGAAAAGCCAATAAGTATAATCTGATTTTAAAGTCACCTTGAGAAACTTCAACCCCCAAAACACCTGGAATAAAAGCTCGCTCCCAGCCCTTCAAACATAATTTTTTTTCTTTGCATGCACAAACAATTTAATGCACAAAAGTTAATAATTTAATAATGCATTAGTTTTTTCTCTAATGAAACATACCAGATTTCCCAAATTGTAGTAACAATCTGGATATCTTTTTCGGTACTGAATAGCAGTAAGATAGCTTTTCTCGGCAGAGCTCATTTTTTTCAAACTTGATTGAACAATACCTAGATTCATCCAAGCTGCAGCAAAATCTGGTCTGTTGAAGTAAAAGAATTCTTAAAACATATTAGCTTTCTGTTTAATTTCGAAATTAAGAAAAAGGGAAAGTTAACAAAATAAACTGGATAGGAGAAAAAGATGAATTAAATACATAAAATAAATAGATAAATCATTTGTATCTTATCAATGCAGGATGCTGCCATACGATGTATACAATAATTCATGAAATAAAATTTGTTAACTACAAATAACTGTTTGTAAAGTACAGTACCATAATGGTAGAGAAAACTAGTACACTAAGTATTTTAATTTCTATATATATATATATATATATATATATATAATACTTAACATCATAAAAAATAAACTAAGGTAAAAAAAATATATAACAAAACATTTCTAGAAATACCTTATTTTAATGGCAGATAGAAGTAATTTCTCTGCTTCTAACAATTTTCCTTGATCTTTTAAAATGTTTGCTAAATTGTTCATTGCTTGATCGTAGTGTTGATTCAGCCTAAAAAATAAATAAAATGTTAATATCTAGAAAAAGACTTATGAATAAGAAAGGCAATTAAAATAAATAACATATAGCTTATTAAAAAGGAAGATCAATAAAAGGTATGAATTAAATACTTAAAGTAGTAGATTCATGAGAGCATGAAAGCAACTTTGAATGCTTTTCATGTAGCGTATTACTATTAGCAATGTTCAAATTTCTTCTAGTTTTCTTATTGACTAAATTTATGTAAGATAACCTTCACAGAGCTGGAACACTCAGTGAAACTTCAAATAGTGACTAATTTCTCCAAAACGAAAAAAAAAAAAAAAAAAATGTAGATCAAGACACATAGGATCATCATCTCTCAATCAAATACAGAAGATATAAGAAAATGTGTTGGGAGAACATATTACTGGTCATAAATTAGATATTTGAGAATCAATAAATGCATTAGAAGCAACAATTTCTGATGGAAAAGAAATATACATTGGGTTGGAGGAAAAGTTCTGTCGTATTTTAATTTAAATAGGCAGGGGATTTTTCTTCTAAATAAAAAAAAAACATCTGGCTAGTGAGTCATTCGGATTTTTTTTTGTTTTTTAGCTGCTGTATAATCTAAAATGAGTATTTTTTTACCGTTCATTATTTACTTGTGATGTTTAAAGTGAAAAACATGTCAGTAGATAAAGTACATTTACAACACTGCATTTTGTATGAATACCAAAAAAGAAGCATTATATTTATATTGTAAATGTTCGTACCTGTCAAAGATGGTTTAGAAAATGTTGTTACGAGGATCTGAGCCTACAAGAAAGTGATCGATCTGGCCGACCATCCAAGATCGATAATGACGTTTTGCGATCCATGTTGGAAAATAATCCACATTTGACAAGTCGAGAAATTGCAGAAGAGTTTGGCATTCATCATACAACTGTTGGATATCACATTAAATCTCTTGGGTTTGTGTTAAAGCAAAGTGTTTGGGTTCCAAATGGATAACCGGAAAATATTTTCTTTAAAATTAGACAAAACTTTCCCTCCAACCCAATATCTCTTCTAGAATAACATGCTTGTTAATAAAAGAAACTTTATGCACCAGTAAAGTTAAAAAATTGCACGTTATTTATAGCACAAATATGAATTAACATGCAGACATATGTTTCAGGATTGCTTGCAATCCCTTTTTCAGTGTGATAGCGGAGCTTCTAGATGCAAAAACATCCTTCAGATGTTTTTGCAGCTAGAAGCTCCACTATTGCATTGAAAAAAGGATTCCAAGCAATATCTCCCTCCGTTATTTATAGCCCTTATTTGTGCTATAAATAACGTGCATCTTTTAAACTTTAACATGCTTATATTTCATCAGATGACATCGAATGGAGGTCATAAAGAATAACTGTTTTTATTAATTGTAAGAGCGCTTTCACACTAAAGGTGACGAAGACAAAAAACATGTCTGTTCCACATTTGCGCAAGCGCAGAGCCTGTTTTTGCCTTCAAAAATAGGCTCTGCGGTTGCACAGATGAGAAAAGACATGTTTTTTGTTTTTGTAGTCTTTGGTGTGAAAGCACCCCCCCTCTAAGATGCACTATTGTTCTCAAGAAACTATCTCAAAAATTTAGGTGCACTTATGCTCAAAACAGGTTCATAACTTTTTATGAAAGCTTCTGTACAAAAGTCCAGTTTAAAATGATTATTTACACTTTGGAATTATTAATTATAAGGCTTAACAGGGTTTCACTCTCATCTCTAAGTCTAATTTAAGGCCTTTTTAGGGCCTTTTCAAGGCCACGTGTAACTTTTTTAGGGCCACATATAACATTTAGAATGACTTTTCTTTGAAGAAATAAGAATGATATCGTATGTTGTGTGAATATAGTCAAATGTTCAACACTGAAATTAACTTTTAAAAAAATAAGAACAATTCTGGAAATGACATTAAAACTTTGCCATCACAACTAAGGAACTATTAATTTTTCCTCCAATGGATTTTAATGTATATTTAATGCATCTTCATGCACGATCAATTCATTGTTATGAATAAATGTTTTCCTCAGAATGATTAAGCAGCAACATGAACATCTCGCTGAATTAAATCTTTTACAAAAGTCAACTTTGTCAAATTTTATCTTAAATTTGAAGATTTATTCCTTTAATAGTTATGTTTCCTTCATAGTTAGAAATATTATAGCTAACTTTTCAATCTATAAACCACAACCAGATTTTATTTTGCCTCCAACAACAATTCTCAGCACATAATCTGCAGTGCCGCAGTGTATTATCCAAATAATATTATATGTCTTATGATTATGTGTTTCATACATGTAAATCCATGCAACTAAAAGTTTTGAAAGAGTAAAAACAACTTATATTACGCAAATTTTGCAAAAGATTTTGAGGCCGCAACGAACCCCTTTTTCAATGCAGAAGTGCGCACTTCTAGGTAAAAGCATCCAACTGAAGATGTATCCATTTATTGCCTTAAATCATACTTTATCTGCTCAGAAGTATGACTTAAAATAAATGTGTCTTTTTCTTCATAAAAACGAGCTTTTAAACCATTATAAAGCAAGAAATAGCAATGTCTTAAATTAATGTTCTTTCTGAAGGCAGATTATTTAAAAAATAATTTAAGCATTGCATTTTAATTAAGGTTACAAAAATGAATACTGATAATTATCAAAATGATCGTCCAAAGTTTGGGTTAAGTTAAAGATAAGGGAAAAAATGCTGACTGTAGGTATGTTTCTTCATTCTTTTTTATTTTCCCCATAACATAAGATTTCTCAAGCAATTTCATGGTATCCTTGATTTCTCTGTGACCACTTAGCTTCTGAGATAATTTGTAAAATTCCAGAACGATTGTAACATTGAATGATAATTCACTTAGAATAGAAAATCCATACAAGTTTGCCACTGTGCAGATGCAAAAATATATATATATATCAATACATGTAGATTTTCATCCCATTTACCAGTTTTGAAAAATCCATGTCATGAATGAATCATTAGTGTTCCATGACTATGACTTCTGAGTTGGAAAAGGAAGAGGGGAAATAAATTTAAGGCCTCACAAATAAAAATTAGGGCCTTTTGAGAGATTTTGGAAGAAAATAAGGCCTTTTAGGGGCCCCTAAATCAATTTCCAAATTTAAGGCCTTTTTAGGGACTTTTTAAGGCCGTGGGAACCCTGCTTAATTCAATGACAATGGAAAGTATTTATGGGGGCAGCATTTGAACTAAGCTCAAGAAAGTGCTTTAGCTAAAAATATTCTTTTTGGACAACATTTTAATGTTAAGTTCATTAGTCAAGCAAAGAAAGCCTACTATATGCAAATGATTAGAGAGTATTTTATTTCTTTCGGGACAAGATTCCTTTCCCCCTCCCAAGCATAATTTTTAAAGTCGGGAAGCAGGCTTTTCTTCCTCTTTGTTTCAGCCAGTTGAAGACTTAAAAATTTCACTTAAAAATAAAGAAACAAATAAATTATTGTTTATTGACAAGAGAGTGCAAAAAAAGAAAGAAAATGATTTTTAAGTATGAAACAAATACTATTAGAGACTGCAAAGTTACCAAAATTCATTGTCAAATAGAAATGATGATGGATGAATGTATTAATATTCAAAAAGCATAGGCAACCTTATGTTCAGATTAAGATTATATTTTTGAGGATGAATATTTGTTTGTTAGACTCAATAAAGTTACAGAAAGTATAAATTATTTTACACAAGATATGCAGTTTGGAGCACAAATTTGAATATAAACAATAAAATATAAGTCTACAAATATGAAGAAATTTTAAATATTGACTATACAAAAAGGAAAACATGGAACTGATTTCATTATGAGTTATCGACATTCAAAAATAAAAGACAATTCAAAGCAAAATATATCCTACCTTATAGCTTCTTTATATCTTTTGATTGCAACTTCATGATTGCCATTATCAGCAGCATTTTTTGCTATGTTGTAATGAACCTAAAAATTCATAATATTACGATGTTTAAAGCTCTTGTAAAAGGTAGCAAAGCATTTTGTAGCTCAAGTACTGTTGAAGGTAGAAAGTTTTATGCATTTTATAAATTGCCACATAACACTCATTAGATTTTAAAAGGACTGAATAAATAAATAACAGAAAGGATGAAAAGAAACTACAAACATTACACTGTATCAGAATATGCATAAAAATGCAAACACACATAGCTCCCTCTAGAAAGGACTAAAAAGTGAACCAAATATTATTTGATTTCACTACATGTTCCAAGTTTAGCCCAAAATACTATACAGACATCAGCTGTCATGCTAACACTAAAAGAATCCACAAATCTACTGATCTGCCACAAAACATCTGTATGTATTTGTGATTTTTTTATATGTTGAAATAGTTCAATACATTGATTAAAAACAATCACACAAGGCAATTATCATTAAAAAAAATTGCTTCATGTTTATTTTCTATTTTGTCATTAACTTTTGAGCAATGTTTGGTTTTTACAAACTATGCCAAAAATACAGCCAAAGAAGATTTGATTGAATAGTCGCTTTGAAGGACCTCCCAACTCTCCCTGTGGCACCCACATTGGGAACTGCTGAGTAAAGAACATGGGCCTACAATCCTAATTACACTGAGCAACCCGAAAAATGTCCTTTGGATGAAAATATCTGTTACTTATTTATTTTTGCCTGAAAATTACGAATCTGCAATTATTTTTTGCCTATCATGTACCATTTTCCCAAAATTCCACATTTTAGCTTTTTATGTATTTTCTGGATAAATGTGCATATTTACATAATTTATGGAATTAATTTTTTTAATTATATCTTTCTCACTGACTGTGAGATCCTTGCCATTCTAGAAGCCTTTTTAATGAACTTAAGTTACTTTAGTGACATTTTTGGAAACAAAAGCTTTATCTACTTCTCGAAGTTTCGATTTACAAGACGACAAAGGCATTTTGTAGACTATTTTGCGGAGAAAGAAAAAATAGTATGATGCTGGGCTGTGAATGTACTATTTCAAACATTACGACATGAGCACAATTCAGCAGCATGGGGCTTGTTTATCAGTGCTCCTGCATCTAAGCATTTTTTTCTTTATTCATTCCTGTAGCATATTCTGCAAACAGAAAGGAAATTTCAAAATTATGAGTGGCACAAACATAATGAGCCTCTCTAATCAAATGAGCCTCTTGTAAATCTACAATGTGCATTTTTTCCACAATTGCACATTAAATTTGGTTTATAGAAATATTTGTAACAGCTCTGGACAGAGAAGGAGTGGCTTTCTTGTTTCTCAGGAACAAATTCAAAAATTTAAGTGAGGCAAAAGAAGAAAATTGGCCTACAACTGAAGGAAGTTTTTTCATGATGAAGAGTATGAAAACAAACAGTCAGAAGCCGAAACATCCGCCTGGCTGGCCTTAAGTCAGTGTGCTCATGTTTTCTTGGAAATGAGAAAGCTAACAACTACGAAAATCTTGTTGGTGACATGATAAAATGCTTTTGTATTATAGGTTGCTATATTTCATTAAAACTACACGTTTTGGACTCCCATATGGACTTCTTTTCTCAAAACCTTGGCACAATTAATGATGAACATGGGAAAACATGTGATGTGTGTTTGAAACAGCATGATGTGTGTTTGAAAAGGGTTTCAGCGGTCGATAGAATGGAAGTATACAAATTGAATATTGCTAATCTGTTATAAGGGAACACCAGCAGATGTCTACAAGATAAAACGGCCAAAAAAATCATTTTAGTCTTTGTGTTTTTAATAAGTAAGACTTTGTTACATTCTTCTATAACCAAATTGTATAAAAACGAGAAGTGGGTCTCCAGCAAAAACAGTATGCAATCGACCATTTTGGTTTAGGTATTTGAATCAAGCACCTTTCGATAGAATTACATAGTTTCATCTGAAGGACAAAAAAAAAAAGTTCAAATTTGTTGCACAGTGTTATCTGGAATTTAAGGAATTTTCCCAATTCTGCACACAATATAATTACTCGCATATAAATTATTTAAAAACTATTTTTTTTTTGCGAAGGAGGACTTTAATATGTTCGTAATATAATTTAGAAATGCCTCACTTAGCTGATTCCATGCAAAAATATACCACAGGAAAACTTTGAAAAACTTTCATAAACATTTTGAAAAGTGACAGCTTTTGTCGGATGTCATATTTTTCATAACCTCGGATCTTTTTTTTTTTTTTTTTGTATTGAAAAAGTGGTTATTGTAACCCATAAATATATGTCTAAATCAAGAAGCATTTAAAAGACATCAAATTTGATTACCTACACTTCAATTTTTGTTTTCTAGAACATTTTCTTTTCCTCCGAAAACAAACCCTCCCCTCGCCCCCTCCAAATTAAATCATTGGGATAACAGATCAATATGATAAGAGTACAAAAACATGGTAAAATTTGTTTGTTCATTGGTGGGGGGGGGGGAGGAATTATGAAAGTAAGCAGTAAGAAAAAGTATTTTTTTTCTAATAAGAGTAAAGATATAGTTCCTTTTGCTACTTCAGAACTTTAATTATAAAATTACTCATTATCATAGAAACATTGTGAATGCGCACTGGAATTTCATATCATAAAAAAATAAAAGCTACAGCTCATAAATCTAAGGAAGTATTGAAAAAAATCTCAAATATAACATTGACAAAAGTTCACTTTTAAACATTATGTATCATACATTGAATACATTTTACATACTTTGGCATTTAAAGGACACACATTAAGGCCAGATTGAAAGAGATTTTCCTCGTTATTCCAGTCGGCACTTCGCTGCAAAACACAGTATTTTTTATGAAAATTAGCTACATGAAAAACTTAAATGTACTCATGTCAGTGCAATTATAATAAAAGTCTTTGATTCATCTAACTGGATAATGTACACATTCCAATTTGTAAGTTATTTCAGAAATGGATTCAGGAATAATTCATCCACAAATGCCTACCTTCAAGCCCTAGTTTGTGAATAGAAGGTACTGTAGTGAAACTTTTTAACTTTCTGATTTTGATTGTATTTCAGTAATTATCGGGGGGGGGGGGGGGATTGTTTTCTTTTGTTTATTTAACAAACTTTCATATTTTTCCATACACTAAAAAATATTTTTTAATGTTTTTTAAAGGTATCTAGGGACAAACTATTACATCAGACCCAACAATTGCAGTTATCACAATTTCGTTTTGCAAAAAAAGTTATTCAGTTATTGTATTCATGATTTCTTAAAGAAGAAAAAAAAAACAGTTTAGGAAGTATTTCATAGGCTTTTTTTAATCTGAAAGAGTAGAATAAATTAACTATGTTCACCACGTAAGTGAAAAGCATTCTTTGAAGTACATTATATGAAATAAAAGTAATGTTAAGTGCAAGCTTTTTGAATTGAAGCTTCATTTAACAACAATTTTGTTATTTTAACCCTTTTCAATCGGGACTACAAAAGTGAATATCGTGGTATCAGCGACACTGGCTCTATTTTGAACCAAATGCTTGTAACGGACTGAGAAGGGAAAAATATTAGAAGTATTTTTACTCATGCTTCTACTAGTAGTTTAAAAAGGAAAAATTCTTTGATACATTAATGTATCAGAAAAATAATTTAATATACAGAGAACGTTTGAACTCAAACTTTTCGATAACAAAAACTTTAAATATTAAATGCTTAAGAAATAAAATTTATTTTTGCTTTTTGCAGACTGAACAAAAATTACATTCTTGCAACACAAATTTGCAAATTAATTGCCTACAGCTTTTTTTAAAGTCTTATGAAACTGCTCCCTAAGCATGTTGCAATAGAGCTATGTAAAAAACAGTCAAATTTATTTTGGAAAATGAATCATAAATACATAATTTAATGATTAAATAGATATAGAATTTTATGTCCTATTCCTTCAAGTTTTCCCCCTTACCTATACATTGACCTTTTTGCATGAATTTCAAACATTTCTTTGGACTTTTCCTCGATAACATGTAATTAGAACACAGTACACATTGGTTTAAAAGATCGGTTTCAACGTATGTGGAAGATGTGTGTTTTTTAAATATCAAAACTGGTCTCCTAGAATCTTACAGCTGTTGTAATTTTGAAAATAAATGGAAAGTTTAAGCTTCATAAAAAGAGTTTTTATTATTTCGCTTTACAGCTGCTTTCCTTTGAGCCGGGGGCTGGGAAATAGGTGAACAATATCAAATTTATGCTTTATATCAATTGAACAAGTTTAAAAAAAACCTTTTTACTGAAGTTTACATCAACAAAGATTTTAGTGAAACCCTTTGGTTTACCCTAACAACAGATAACATCAATTGCAAATACTAATTTTAACAAACATGTTACAGTAGCTGAAGCAATTCAAGTTGGACTAGAAGTTTGAATTAGGAAGTTGAATTACCTACCTTGTAGCTTACATAATGATCTATAATTTCTATTTAATATGTAACGCTTGGATGACCTAACCACAGGTAGGTTATAAGAATTAGTTGATTCAGAAGGAATATTGTAATATTTTATGTTAAAAAAATGCATTATGCTATTACAAGCAGAATTTCATACATTGTATATAATATTATTTCAATTCTAAACTTTTTTTTTCATTTTTTTGCTGGCTAGTAATTGCGTTAAGCCATTTTCAAAGTACAATATATTGTAAGGTAGGAATCTGGAAATCAATTTTATACATCAATTTCAATGCCTCTTCAGCAGAGCCTAGTAGATAACTTTCTTTTTCTGTGCTGCATTAAAATGTTTGCATAGTTCATTTTAATAATTTCACCGAGATTTCAAACTAGCTGTTTGCAAAGTGCAAATTTGTGTTCTAGATTCATTCTTATCTTTTTAATTATAAAGAATCTTAGCAGCCAAACCTGTTACACATAAAATTAAATAATACTTTTATTTTCGCCTTGAAACTCATATGCTTTTAAGTATTTAATAACTCAATGTTAGTTTTCTCATCAAACAAGAGAAAACTTTACTTTGTTAAAGCATGGATAGTATTCTTTTTTTTATAGGGGGGGGGGGGAGGTGAAGAAGACTTTTTAAGGACTTGTATTGACTTTTTATAAGCTAATATAAGGTGATTCAAAAATATGGGCAACATGCATTTTTTAAAAAGATGTTAAGAGCTTTTTAAGCCCTGAAAAATAGTAATAAAAAATGCTCATTTTATTTATTGTTTTAGATTTATTTCTTTTTTGTAAAAAACTCCCAAAAACTAAAATTGATCAGTAGATAAGAAAATTTTAATTTGTTAAAAAAGATGATTATATTAGTGCATATTTATTTGTATTAGCTAAGCCATAAGCTATAAGTGTATTCTAGCAAGGATAATTTTTTTATAAATTTAAGTGTCTTTAAAATTGTAAAGAAAATCTATAACCAAATTATACAGCAAACATTAAAAAAAATATCAAACAGCACTGGTAAATTGAAAAAAGGAAGCATTGACTAATATTTCTGTTTAAGCTTATAAAAATAAGTTAGTATTTAGACCCACTAGTACATATTATTCAAAATCCAAAATACCACAATTTATTACACTTACTTTAATGCATCGGATTCCAAAAACAATCAGCAAAATCAAGATACACCACTGGAAAATCTGTATGAAAGAATACATATTAAAGACGCTGTATGCTTTACAATGCATAGTATTGTGATGCATTGAATTTTAAAACTTACAGAACTGTACATATTGATTTCTAATTATGTATGGTAACATCCATTTGTTTAAAATAAGCATGTAAAAAAATTTATAAATTAAATGAGTAAAATTTTAAGAGCATCTTAAACCATCTACTTTATTTCGAATGACTTTCAATCAGTTATTATCAATTAACTAATTCATTAAAAATAACCAACTTTAAGAAAAACAAATAAAATATCATGTATCATAAAAGGGCAGTTTTTTAAGTGTGAATAAATTTACTTAATTGTTTCAGAATTATCAAATAATAAACTTTGCTTAAAATGAGCAAATTTTAATGATATACATAACATAATTATAAATAAAAGAAGTAAGGTTTTCGAGATCTCTTAAAAAATAATTTTGTTTTAGAGTACACCTGATAAACTATCAATAAATCCTCCTATTAATAGATCTAAGCTCCTACATCAATAAATCCTTTGAAATATTCAACTTCAAATAAAGTTATTTGTACAATAGTTCAAAAAAGTATAAATTAAGTAAGAATAAAATGGTTGCTCCTGCATTAGCTTTAGAATTATACAATAATAGGAGGAAATATTTATTTGTAAACTTTTTGCAAAATATCAGAAACCTTAATCTTTAGAGCTTCATTTTTTAAAAATTTCCCAGCAATCTTTGGATTACATTATTAAGAGTTTTAAAATTTAAAGCTATGAAGAACACTTTAACAGAACTCGCAAAATCATGCTAAAGGATGTCAGTTACTTACTTATACTTATATTTATTTTCTGTGTAGTGAAAAGTAAGACAAAATTATTTAGAGGAAACTTTTCTAACAAATCATTTCAGTCTAAAACTACAAAAAAAAAAAAAAAAAAACTGAAGTATCAGTACACAAATAAAAAAAATAATTATATTTTTCTTACTATTTGATGATTTTGTCCAAAGTAAATGCCAAGTTGTTTCAAACCAATTACGACAAGAACACAAAATCCCATACTTGGCAAATACAAAATTCTTTCAGCAACCACAAAACCTACTCGGAAAAATAAATTAGAAGCAGGAAGAAAAGGCACCAGGATGAAAGAGACTGATAAGCACAACAACCTGGAAAACATGTAAAATAAAAATGAAAAAAATTAGACAAACACTTGTAAAATCCTAGAATAAATATGAACAGAGATTAGTGTACAAAAAATGCTTTACAATATTAGGAAATAAATTTCAAAAAATAATCTTAAAAGCAGGATGATAATAAAAGCAAGAGTGGTAAAGTTGTAATACATTTACCTGTGTACATTATACAATAAAAATTTAGTTAAAAGTTTTTTCTTTGAAGTGTCGTTTTAATTTGCAGATAAGTATCATTAATGAAATTAGACACATTAATTAACCAGCCATATGACAACCACATCTATCCAACATTGAAATAGCCCGTAGTTATGGACTTTTAACTATAAATAGTTTTGTTCAAGTAAAGCATATGTAAAGCCATAAGCAGACCTATTCTACAATCTAAATCAGGGGTCCCCAATGCCTCGGACTTCCACCTGGAAGGTCGCACGTTCGATACCCACTGAAGACCCACCATGTACACTTGAGTATGTGCATGTAAAATCAGCGGACCCCACTACCTTGCCCCGTGCGCAAGCAATCCTAAGGCCTCGGCTAACAGGTAGGGGCCTGGTGGAGAAAAGTATTACATATTGGACCCCATGAAAAGCCAGAATACAGCGAAACTTCCATGAGCAACCACCACCATTAACGACCAATTTTTCAAGGCATCAAGAAAACCCACTGTTAGGAACTACTTTTATATCACATTAGAAAAATTATTTCTTTTTTAAAATTTAATCAATAGTGCTTAAAACTCTTTGAATATTCAATTTAGAATATTTTAGCCTTTTGGGCAGTATTGAAATTCAGAGACAGAAGAGAAAAGTACGTCTGATGACATCATTCAAGACATAAAACTTATGAAGACAGCCTTGCAAACTTGGAAACAATGATTTTATTATGAAAACTAAATTCAGCGAGTATGCATAATATGAAATGCTCTTTTTTCGGAACGTAAAAAATATTTAAACAATTGAAATGGTTTAAATATTTTTATTTCCAAAATACATGTATTTTTTCCTAGAAGCAGCATTTAATAAAAAATAAAGTTAAAAAAACATAAAAAATTGTTTTTAGTACTTTTTACCAATAATAGTAGCATGTTGAATTTTATTAAGTTTAAGCAGATCAATGTTGACACTTTACGGAGTGCGACCACCTCTCTTCATGATCAATTTTCTCAGACTGCAGGGTGGTTGCTACTGAGAACTTTTACTATATATGATAATAATATTTACCATTCTTACAATTTAAGAAGCTCACAGAATTTGAATATTACAGATGCTTAACAAATTTTGAGCATACAACATATAAACAAAGCTTTGCAATCAATGTACAGTGGCGTGCAAAAGTTTCAGGCCATTTTATTTTTCATACGTATTGCACATACATACAATGGTGAAAGAAATATAAACGATCGTTTATAGCAGATATTCACTCATATTTGAAAAGAATGAGTTATATACATTGATATTACTTTTAAATAATTATTTGTTCAACATTTCTTTATTGATGACTGTGCAAAAGTATCGGGACACATACTACCTTTAAAAAAAAAATCAAAAAGAATAAAGGAGAATTGGGGTTAAATGTCTTCTACTCCTTCACTCGACTTCATACTTTGTTGCCATGCCCTTAGCAGGAATGACTGCAGCACACCGACGAGGCATTGAGTCGATTGACCGTGAGATTTGTTCTTTTGGCAATTTCTCTCACTCTTTTCGCAAATGGTTCCACAATTCCGGCTTGTTGGAGTGATTTTTTGTTCCAACACAAACCTTTAGGTCTTGCCACAAGTGTTCAATTGGATTTAAGTCTGGTGACTGTAACGGGCAGGCTAGGAGGCGGACTTTTCGGCTCTGAAGAAAATTTTTTACAAGACGCGAAGTTTGTTTTGAATGGTTATCTTGTTAAAAAATCCAACCACGAGGCAAATTTTTTGGTTGCAAATGGAAGCATATGGTCTAGTAGAATGTTCTCGTACATTGCAGCGTCCATATTGCTGTGAATTTCCACCAGCGGACCAACGCCATCAGCAAAGAATGCTAGTCAAAATTTGATGTTCCCACCACTGTGTTTAACAGTAGTTTGATACCTTACTTTATATCTGGTACTTGTTGGAGGTCTTACGCATTTCTTATTGAAATTTCAATTCATCAGAAAAAAGCACTTTCCGCCAATCCGATGCCTTCCAGTGCTCATATTTTTTCGCTTAGTCTAACCCAGCCTTCTTATTCTTTTTGCTAATTAATGGTTTCTTGATGCCAATCCGCCCAATCATCCCTACAGCCTTCAGACGTCGAGACACTGTACTCTAGCTAACTTCAGGTAGGTTTTCACTTTGTAATTCTCGTGAAATATCGGTTGCGATTTTTCTAGGATCAACAACACACTTTCTTTTTATAATTTTGTCGACACGAGTCAAAGTTTTTGCGGTCTACCACTCCGTTTTTTATCACACGGTTAGTTTGTTGCTTTTTACTTAGAAATAATATGATTAACAGTACTTTTACCGACAGAGAAAGCCCTTGCAATGAAACATGAACTTTTTCCTTCTGAAGAAAGTTTCTCCACAATTTCACGAACCTGAATATTAGTGTGTTTTGGCATTGTCGCCACAAGAAGACTAATTTCCTTTGTGTAGCATGTTTTGAAACCAGCGAGCCTAAAATGTAAACAAACCAGGAGTACAGAGATGCGGCAAGAAGTGGCCCAATATTTTTGCACACCGACGAAAGTCATTTTACGTAGTACACGTAGAATATGAAATAAACCAATGTAATATTTGATGTTTCTTTGTAGATTCTAGCTTTCTCATATATTTCGGACAGTGAACGAGTGGAGGAATAAAACATTTTATCAAAACAATGGAAAAATCAGGGTGGAATGAAACTTATGCATGCAACTGTATATAAAAAACATCTTATCATTATAATAGACACAACTGAATGGGACCACAATGAAACAATGCATATATATGGTGCTTTACTCTATTCCTGTTTAACAGCTTAACATTTAAATTTGGACTTATTAAAACATGTCCACTTTAATTATATATCTATTAGAAACAAATTTTTAATTAATATGAATATAGCAATGCTAGAGAGTAAATTACGCACACTTACCTTCGTATTTTTTTATCTTGAAGCGTTATGCATTTGTACAAAAGTTGTCCAAAAAATAACCAAAATATTATAACAACCAAAATCCGTCCATCTTTAACCGAATGAATAAGAGGAATGCAGCCCATGGACCAATCAAAACACAGCCAATAAGGATGAAATAACAACCATGCATTCAGTGCATAAATATAGTGATAGTTGATAATCTAAAATATTTGAAAAATATTAGAATAATGAAATAAATATATAGCAACATGAATAAAACAGAGTATACTTCTTATATTTCGTTACAAAAGCATATTAATAGACATTTAATAATTACCCAGTTTTGTTGAATATGTAATGAAAAAGAACTGTTTACTAAACAACGGATAAGACTACAACAAACTTTCACTCTACAAACAGAAGCAGATACATGCAACAGGCAATATCATTTTGGAGATTTTCCATTTTAGAGGAAAGATTTTATATTCTGGAGTTTCAAGCTCTAAACTTCAAATTACGTTAAAGCCAATTCAGTATCAAAATTAAAAGTTTCTAAAAAATATTTAATACAACTCATAAGGCTGAGTTTTAAAGGTAAGGAGTGCTGCTAACTTAAACGCAGATTTTTTTAAAAAAAGTTCGCTATTTGTTTTCATTGAAAATGGATTTCTTCAGTGTAAATTCAAAATAATTACTTCCTTTGTGAATAAAATTGCTCAATTTGTTTCTAATATTTATTATAAACTAAAAGATATTAAACACATTATAAGCAAGAATACTAAATTCTATCTTACCCTAACAATTATACTTTCTTCAAAAGATGCTGGATTATCAACTTGTTGGAAGACAGGTGTAGAAGAACCCATTATATACCATCGCAGTGCTAATAAAGAACATCCTCCAAACATCAATATACTTTGCCTCATAAAAAAAGAACATAAGTTGTTCTAGATGAGTACAAATAAATGTGTTAATATTTTGATAAAAAAAACATAGTACAAGTTGACATAAACTTCAGAAATTTTACAAACACAAACTATTGCATTAATTATTCACAGAATATTGAAAGAATAAAGTTTGTTTCACAGAGAATAGAAAAACATGGTATCAAGAAAGCAAATTGTAATTTTCTCAAAGGATTAAAAAAAAAAAAAAAAATCTTGTAAACTAATTGCTGTGCGTTTTTTAATTTTAGATATAAATTACTTTTTTGAATTGGCAACACTTTTGATGATTTGAATCTGGTAGTAGTAGGAAGGTCAAAAGCACATGGTTGTGTCATCTTTCCGTCCCTGTAAAATAACGTGGTGGAAACTTTGCTCATTATACAAGAGTATAGTTATATCTTCCTTTAAATCATGTGAAGCTTGAATTGTAAGCTCTTTAAGTAATGCACAGGTTTTGAAAAACATCAAACGTGAGTATGCTACACTAGTGATATTACAATAAGCAATTTCTGTGTTACATTGGTCACTAAAAAATCAATATTTTCTTTATAAACAACCTAGTACTGTCGTCTCAAAGTAATAACTTTTGAACTTCTTTACTTTACCTATGGAAAATTTTTAGAATTTTTTGCGTAATTTTATCACAATTAATAAAATAAGTATTACTGTGACCATTGTAACATTTGACAATCTGACCAACACAACCAAATAAAATGTTACACTATTTCCACTGGTTAACATATTTCCTTTTTTATTTTAAATGTGATAAAAAAGCTCACAATTGTTTTAATGAATGAAAATTAATAAAGTTTACTTCTTCAGGATGAAGAAAATGGTACCAACAAGTGCTCAAAAATGGAAAGAAAGTTGAAAAAAAAAAAAAAAATAAAGACCAAAAAAAAAAAAAAAAAATGACTTGCAACCAAATACGATATTGCTTCAAACTGACTTTACCCAGAAAATTATAATTTAATATTCCAGACTTATGGAGTTATTTCAGACACAAAAAGCCTTTAATGACTGTCTTATAGAAGATTTTGAAAAAAAATATTTGTTTTAAAGTTAAAAATGCAGCTATTTGTAGTGATGGAGCTGCATCCCACTTTAAAAAGAGTTATTCCATAGCTAAAATATCATCAGAGTTTTTCCAAATGATATTTATTAAGTCATATCATGCTCCACATGATGGAGTAGTTGCGATTTTAAAACGTCATGTATGCAAAAGCAAGAAGCTGCTAATAATGCATGCGATTTTCCAGATAATTTAAATGTTAGGTTCATTTGTGTGCCAGAAGAGCTTATTGGAAATTCCTGAATTGAAAAATAAAATGCTGGACTGAAACTGCTAAACGGAACAAAATTGGCCCACAGCAGAGCTACAGTAAGTATGTATGCTAACACAGGCAATGCACTCACATTTGCTGAAATCATAGAGTTATTATATAAATCTATCATTCAAAGATAAAGCAATTACAAAGTGAAAAAAGAATTAAAAAAACAGTGAATTTAATAAAATATTTCATTTCAGGAGTGTATTTTTTGTTTGTTTACTTTTTGTTATGTTGGTCGAACAATTTTTATTAAATTTTTGGTTAGGGTTAGTATTGGAGACAAAATGGATGCCGATTATATACTTGGTCCTAATCTTCACCATTCTAAAGTGTAGAAATGCACAATTTTAATATTTTCGGGCTACAAGTTTCAGAGGAATTATTTAAAGCATTAAGGTAACATTTCATGAGGTTTCAAAAATGTTATGTTGGTCATAAGCTTTAGTTTTGGAAAAATTAAATAATAAATCATACAAATTTTAATTTATAATGTAGTTATCACATTTTTTGAACCTAATACAATATCATAGAAGTGATAAGAGCTTTTTAAATAGAGCGCTTACTGTAATACACTAGTCAACAAAAATAAACTTTTTTCCCCTAACACAAATGAAATTAGCTATTTTCAACTAATTTCGCAGCGTAGAATTAGAATATAATTGTTATAAAGCTGTATGTTTTTGTTATGACTATCTTACAGTACTAGAAGGAACTCACAAACGCATTTAAATCACAAATTTTATCACAATTAATCTAATTAATTTTTCATGGAATTTTGTTTCAATGGAGAAAAAATATATAATTTAGACCTATCAAAATATAAAACTATCCAAATTTTATAAATGCAATTAAATGTTATTTTGTCTTATGTGGCATATAATTTTTTTTCTTCAGAAACCAGCAATAGTCACAGATCATTGCTGGTTCCCAATGATATTGATATCAGGTTTTCATAATCCTGATGTAATTGTGAAAACTTACCCCTATTTTGTTGCCAACTTCACCAAGTTTTTCTGTGAAAAAATTCAAATGTGAATGCAAAAAAGGAATTTTTAGCAACATCCGACACCCCATGGCTTGGAAGGACTTAAGAAACTTTTTAATTAGGGTTTTAGAACGTCTAACTGTCTTGTTTTCTAAAAAGCCTTTCACTACCGTCACAAACGATTTCCAACCAGCTAACTCAGTTTGATTAAGCTTTCCTTCGAAAACAGGGCCGCAAATTGGAAATAATTTGAGGTACAATAAAAATACTTTTCTTAAGTTTCCTTTACTCAATTGTGGTAAAAGTTTGTTTAAAAACTATATCCTTCACCTTTTTTGTCCATAGCATTTGCAAAGTTTTTCATCAGTCCTAATTTAATGTGAAGTAGATTGAGCAAAATTTTTTCCAGTTCAATAAGAGGGGTGTATTTAACATTACTAGTTCCAGGCTGAAGAGTGTTCTAGGTGGCCATTCATTTTTTTGCAAAATTCTTTTTGGTTGCTCGACTATCCCACAAACAAAAAAACAACAACAATAATTAGTAAATCTGCCATAAAGACCTACTAATATAGTGGAAACCTTTTTAAGTTTCCACAAATTCTCTTATTGAACTATTTGTACTTATTAGCAGGTAGAATAGTCACCATGTTAGCATTGAAGCCAAAAGCCAGTCTTTCATCAAAGCTAAGTACACAACTGGTTCATGCACCAAATCATTTGTTCATTTTAAAGAATAAAATGTAATTTACTCCAAGTCTCCAGTCTGAAGTTTGGCTCATAAATATCTTTAGCAACATCTGTTTACAGATGTGGCTTCAATGTCCCTCGTGTCAATATCTTTCCAATTCAATGGTACAGTTGGTTATTATTCAAAATTATTAGAAGGTTCGCACCACACCATTGGGACAGCAAATGGTAAAGACCATCTTTTGCCTTTCATCCACTGAACCAGATTCACATTTCAACTTACACAGCACACACAAGGAGCCCAACTTATATTTTGGTCACCAACTTTACACCCAAAGTGCTAGAAATAAGCCTTAGTCACTTCTTGTGTTAAATATCTACCTCGAGATTTTAAAATAAACCGTCCACACATGTAACAAAACTTATAAGGTATAATTTTGCAACGTCCGAGCTAAAATTTTGCAATTTTAAACATGAGCTGTTATGTAAAAATGCACAACTGTATTCAACAAAGAATGTTTACATAATGGGATGCAAGAAGTAACTAGATATGACAGATAGTAGGGTACCAGAAGACAAGGTGCTACATAAGACACAAAAATTTTAAGAAAAATATTAGAAAGCCCCATTTGTCATTACACAAAAATGTGATGTGATGGAACTTTTATTTGCAGGTATTTAAATAACAATATGAATTAATAATAAAAATATGTTTTGTTGTTACCTCTGTAGAATAGTGTAATTAATAAAACAAGTGCCTTTTTTTACCGTAAATGTTATGTTGGTCCGATGGAATGACCCACTTTTGATCAACAGACAGATTTGGTATTTTGCAATATTTTTAGTTATGTAAAATAGAATTTGGATGATAGCAATTAGAGTAATAATAGGAGTAACAAAAACTGTTAGCACAATTCATATTGCAACAAGTTATTTAAGTTTTTTTTTTTTTGGGCTGTGGTAGCCTAGTGGTTAGCACGTCGGGCTTCCACCTGGAAGGTCACGCGTTCGATACCCACTGAAGACTACCATGTATACTTGGGGATATGTGCATGTAAAATCCGTAGACCCCACTACCTCTCCCCGTGCGTAAGCAATCCTAAGGCCTCGGCTAACAGGTAGGGAGGGGTCTGGTGGAGAAAAGTTATTTAAGTTTTGTACTTTTTTTTTGCCTGTTAAATCCCATAATAAGTAAGAATAAAATTAAAAATGCTAAAATCTTTTAAATGTTTGAACATAAATTTTGGAGTAGCATAATAAATAATAACTAACTTTTTTCTTCTGATTTTACCTGAGGCAGCATTACGTACTGAACTGCTGGGTATGAGTGAATTTCTCCAGAAATAATGTATTTCCTTTCAAAAACTTTTCCAATTACTTCCCTTTTTACAGTATAGTGGAACAAAATCAAAGTTTTTTTGAGCTTAGCTATGTTTGGCTTCTGGAAAATTTGGATTATCTGAGAGATTCAGCAAAATACTCTAGCAGTACAGTACTTACTGCTCTTGGGTGTTCTATATACAAAACTTATTCTATGAATAAATTTTGTTTGGACCAAATAAGGTATTGCATTCTACCCAAATTATATGCAAATTAGCAAACAAAGTTAAATTTAGACATTGCAATTGAAATTAGGAAATTATTTTCATTCTTATTAATTGAAAGTCACAGTTACACTATGGCATGTACAACGTGAAATATTGCTATTTGATTTACTGAAAATATTTTATATACTATAAATACAGGTTTCTTTTCATTTAACATAATAAAAAAATACCTAAAAAATGATTTAATCTCACAGTAGTTGACTTGCTTCATTTTATGCAGAGTTGCCAACCACACAAAGTGAAAAATCAATAGGTTTTTAATCAAAAATCTACAGATTATCAAAACCACTTCTTCTCAACATTTTTTTACATAACACATCTGGTATTAAAACCACAGAAAAACTGAAATTAAGCATTTTACCATTTAATGTAATTTACTGCCCATTTATATAGTAGCAGCAGATTTTGCTTTTTTTTCAAAAGATAGATATTAAGTGTTCTCATGAATTGTTGAATTAAATTATTAAATAAAAAACAAAATAGGAAATGCTTAAGAGAAAGTTGCAGAAATAATCTACATAGTAGTGATATTGAGAATAAGTTTAATTTGCAGATACCCTAATTAATAAATTAAATTACCTTTAACAATGAGGATAGAAACCACTGAACTTCCTGCTTTCTTAGCAACACATCATAAACATCTTGAAAATCAAATTTATAGATAACTATCATGTCATAAATACAGCAGATACCCTGAAAGAAGGTGGAAAAATGTTTAAATGATTACTCAAATAATATCTCCAAAAACTGAAAGACTATTTGAAAATTATAACTAAGAAATTTCAGAACACTGTATTTAAAAAGCAAGATTTTAAGTAATGAGAAGCATAATTTACAGAGGTGAAACTCACTCAGGCCCAAAAACCCAGAAAAGTGTTATGAGCAATATGAAAGTTGATAAGCTAAACGAGGCATAACAAAAATTGTTGACTTACCCCCCACCCCATTTTCTAAACTTGAAGCTTTTATTCGTTGTTTATATTATGTAAACTGGAACAGAAAAAAAAAAAAAGCATATTAAATATGTTACTGGAGGAGAGCAATCTCCAATAATGCAGCATGCAGCTTTCACTCATTAAAGATACTAAATTATATTTTGAGAAATGGTCATTTTGAATGTTTACCAAATTATGGAAATTAATAAAGTTTTTTTTTGTCAAAACCAACAATTTTCATAACACAAAAACTATTAAACAATAACAATCACATTTCAATATGTCATCCAGTCCATGTGGAAAAAACACTGCCTCATTGTTTTTACTATCTAATAACCATTGGTAATAAAACTTTTCATTAAATTTTCTGCAAATTGTTTTTCAATGGTTTCATCCATAGGTTTATTACAACCAAGTCAAAGGATTTTTAGATAAAAAATAATGCCGCGCATTTTGTACAGAATCCAAGCTTTCAATGTGTAGTGTTATTATCAAAACATTATTACAGCAAAATGTCTAGTAAAGAAGACACAAATTTCTTTTAATTAAAAAAACTTCGTTTTTGAACGTTATTTTACCATAATCTAGGAGAGTAAAATACTAAACAACCTTGTTTCTTTGAATTTGAATTAGGAAAAATTACCGAATATCTGTCCCCCCCCCCCCCGAATCTAGATTACTATTGAAATTATAAACGAGGAACAGAAGAAACACAATTAACAAAATTTGCAAAGGCAAAAACGAACTCTTAACAAAAATCTTCCATAGAAAAGGCGGATAATAGTTCAAAAATGAGCAACTGCATCCCAAATACGTTTTTAAGATTATATTTTCATTCTTTTAAAAATGTTCATTTTTAATTTGCTCAGAAATTTTAAAAACAGCCCGTTTTCGGAATAGAGCAAGACAGTCGATTAAGATAGTACTTTTATTTCACAAATATTTGACCTGAAATTAATGAGCTACAAAAAATCAATTGAAAAAATAAATCAAGGTGTAAAGGTTTCTTTGCATCAAAATTAAGGGATTAATTATTCATATAACATTCAACAAAGAGAACAAAGTTCAAGTTGGCGAAAGATGAATCACTGGAAGGGAAAACACTTTTTTCCTTTTTTACACATGGGTTTACAAGATTAGTTGCAAAGAAGACTATTCATGATTATTTGCTTGAGGTCAAATCTGCGTTGCATATTTAGTGCTTTTACTTATTTTTGGTTCATCGGCACTCCTAAGGAGGAGAAAACAGGGGAAGTTCTGCTAGCGATCGATCTGGCTTTTGAACACACCTGCGTGCTTGCTCAATGTTTGTAGTTCGTTGCGTACATCTTTGTTTGCTGGAATTTGAAACCACCTTCTCCCTATGGTTAAAAGCCTTGCTTATTTCCAATGAACATGAAAAGAGCTATTGCGTTAATTGAGTCGAGACATACGTAACTCATCATGTCCAATCACAAAATTCTGGGTTACGTCCAATAAATAAACCCAGAATTCTGGGGTAGCACCGGAAAAGTTTCACCCCTGAATTTAGAATAGGAAAGTTCTTGACAGTTTCAATACAGTGCTTTTGGCAATCTGTTTTAAAACATAAAGATGTATACAAAATTCTGCAGTAAAATTATAAAATAAACCACATTACTAGGTTTCATTTTTGTAATCTCAAAATACAAATAAAGAGGTAATTAAAAAACATATGTTTAAGAATATCTTTACTTACAAGTACAGTGATTCCATGTTCTTTACATAGCATTGCCATACCAGCAAATAAAACACAATTCCACAACCATAGGAAAGTAGTTCTTTTATTTTCAACTAAAGAAAGACATAAATAAAAATTATTTTTATTAAAGCTAATTAAAAATGTAATATAAATGAAGCAAAATATAGTAAACATCACCATAACATTAGATTTAGTTCAAATAAACTGAGATTTATGTTATTGAAGGGGGAGGAAACATCAAATTTTCAATAAAATAGAGAATTAGAAAATGTGATGACAACTACCTAACATTTAAAAACTTAAAATCTTATAATCCTCATTAAAATTAACAATCAATACGCCTGTATAATGGTGAAAATCAAATAAAATTTCTAAATAGGAATTTCTGTTCTTTTTTATACCAACATTTACTTAAAGACTTTATTTAAATTCTTATTTGAAAGCTCAAGATGAAAACAATGTACCAAATTTTTACTTCATAGCTGTACTGTTTTAATTAAAAATTACTAAACAACATAGTTTTTCAAATAGTTTCATACTTAGAATTTAAGAGTTTAATATAAATTCTTCAACTGCTTTAATGTAACAACCAACCCCCCTGGTGATATTCAAACTTTCGCACCAATTTGTAATGATTTTTGCTTGGCAATATCTTGCGTTTTTGAAATCTGAGGCGTGCACGTAGGGGAAATATTTTTTTTTTTTTTTTGGTTTATAAGTAGTATTCTTTTGCATTTTAAGTTGGAGCACACTGCTAAAGAAAGAGAGTGAAGGGTTGACATGTGTTTATTCAGTTCAACTGTTTTCTATTATGATGGCAGGAAACCAATACCTATTAACATTTTGTTAATGTGCGATTTTCAAAACGTGCTTCGAATGGATGTCTGCAATGTTTGTGTTAAAGGATTGCAAATAATTGAGAAGTGCATAAATTTGGTAATCTTGCTTGAAAAGAATGAAAAATTTAGCATTTTTTGTCGTTCAATCCGTCACATTGGACTGTAAGTTTGCAGCATTTAGGGGTAATATTGAAAAGCAAAATCAGTGTTAAAGCAAGTTCCTTATTATTTGGTTATTTTATGTGTCTGTAAGGTTAAAAAAAATGATTTTAAAATCTCTCTAAAATATTTGCTGTTGCAAGTAGGCACGTCTGATTAGTTGGACATACAATATACATGAATTGATGAACGTTCTAAATTTTGTAATAGAGGCTGGTAATCTAAAATTCGGATAGCTTCATTAAATATCAGTTTTGCATTGCAGTATGCAATATTTTTACTATGTTCTCTGTTGAATAATGCATATCATTTTATGTAATGATAATGAATTGCAATAGTTATTATTATGCATAAAATGCATTTTCTTTTATCAGAGGGTTTAATTCTAGTTTTAGTATATGTAATGTAACAACCTATATTTTTAGAGTAACTGTGATATTTCTCTTTACCCCGACGACTTCCGACATCTCTCTACGACTCGAAATAAGACATCTTCGATTCACGAACACAACACATTTATTATGTACAAAACTATTTACACAGGAGCATATAACTAAAGACACAACACATCGTTGCTTCCGCTCTTCTCAAGAGCATCTCACCAACTCCCTCTCTTTTCCATATGTTCCCCGAGTCGCCCCCTGCGACGATGCTCTGACGTCATACGCCCCCTACTCTGACGTCACACCCCCCACCTAAAATTGAAGCTAGAATTTCAAAATAGCTTCAAATGGAATTTCAAAATAGCTTCAAACCCTTGAACACTATAACACATAAAACAAACAAATTAAAATACTTGCACATATTAAAAAAAATACACAAATCATAAATATCAAAATAGAAAAATGTTCAAAAAGTCACTAAAAATTGATGCGGCATCACATTGAATAACAAATGGCTGGCCAAGCACTGGATTGTTGCGATTTGGTGCGTCTACGAGAGTTTCTCGTGCTGACAAACACCGACACGAACTCTTCTTTCTAAGTTAATTCTTCTGAAGATTTCTTTTCCGTAAGTTTTTTAAACAGATACGCTCTCGCAAAGTCTTGATATAGTGAAAGAGCTTTGTTCACCACTCTTTGGTACGTGGCTGCTGCGTTTCTTAGCCCAAACGGCATAATTTTAAAGGAGTACTGTGCTCTGCTTGTCTTAAAACTTGCTTTTCGACTTTCCTTTTCTAAAGATATGGACCAATGTCCTTTCAGCAAGTCGATTGAAGTCGTGATGTTTGCTTTTCCTTTTTGAAACAAGTCTGTTGCATTTGCAATAGGGAAGTCGTCGGGTTTTGTTACGGCATTCAAAGTTCTGAAATCTACACAGAGTCTGAGAGCTACATCCTTTTTCATCACACATACTACAGGATGTGAAATCTCAGCATGGCTTTCTTCTATGAGACCTAATGCCAACAATTCTTCGATTTGTTTCTCAACCTGAGGTTTCAATGCTTCCGGGATTCTGTAAATGTACGGTTTTTTCATTTCAGCGTCAGTTATTTTTATTTTATGTTCCCCGACCTTTGCAATTTGGACTTTGTTTACGAATAAGGCGTCATATTTCTTCAACAATTCTAAAATTTCTTCCTTCTTAACGTCCTCCAAATGACGTAAATCAAGCTCACTAAGTTTGAAAGAACTCGGAGTATCGCTCGTACTAGGTGTGAGCTGAACCTCCCCCAATTCCTCTTCATTTTGGAATATTACGCCCACTGCCTGTATTCTAGGAATGAATTTCCTAATTTTATTTACATGAACTGTTTTGATATTCCCATCTAATAATTTGACCTTATAAGAATCGGGTTTACATCGCTCTAATATATTAGCTGGTCCTGTCCATCTAGCATATAATTTATTATTAGAATCTGGAATCAATAAATATATCTGGTCTCCCTGCTTAAATTCTTTATGCACTGCCCGCCGGTTAGCATATTTCGCATAATTCCCTTGTTTCACCTCAGCTGTTAAAGAAGCCTGCTCCACAGCCTTTTCCAATTTAATCTTTAATTCTTCTAAATATTCAATTGCGCTCTTGCCCATGTTTATAGGTAACGGTACTTCCCCTGCCCAAGTAGATTTTAACACTAAAAGTGGACCCCTGGCTTCTCGCCCGTACATCAGTTTAAAAGGTGACACACCCGTGGTAGAATTTGGAATTTCTCTGTATGCAAATAACAAGTAAGGAATATATCTATCCCAATTTTTTGGATCGTCCCTAATGACGTGGTGTAACATGCGCTTTAAAACTTGATTATATCTTTCCACTAATCCGGAGCTTTGTGGATGTCCCGCAGTAGCGAATTTTGGTGATGACCCTAATCTAGCGTGAAACTCCCGAGTTAATTTCGAAATAAAATTCGTTCCTTGATCACTTGCTATTACCCTAGGAATTCCCGTCCTCATAAATATTTCTAGCAAAGCTTCGCACGTTGCCCTTGCAGTTATAGTCTTTAATGGCACCGCCTCCGGCCATCTAGAGTGTTGATCAATTAAACATAAAACATATTTGTGTTTGCGTGCTGATGCTGGTTCAATCGGACCGATTATATCACAAGTCACCTGATCAAATGGAAATTCTGGTCTATTTACTGGAGTTATAGGAATTTGATCGCTCGATCTTTCTCTACTTCGTAACTGACATTCTATGCAAGACTTACAATATAGCTCTATTTGCTTTGCCATGTCCGGCCAATAAAATGAATAACGAATCCTTTCTTTTGTTTTTCTCATTCCCAAATGATTCGCGAAAATCGATTTGTGTGCTAACTTCAAAATTTGTTCCCTCCTAACCTTCGGCACTACTAACTGACTAACGGTATCTCCCGAAATCTTATTTTTATGATAAACTAAATTATCCATTTTAAAATACCCGTTCTTTCCTGATTCCGCATCCTTAATAGCTCCCTGTAAAGTCTCGCAACTTCTTTGCTGTCTTTTAAAAACCTCGCCTTCCGAAAACTGACCAATGTCCTCTTGCTTCTGCCTTGCACTCTCCGTCGACACGCAACAAGTCATAAATTTCCCCCTTTCACTCTGCAATTTCCTTTCTGTAAACCGATCTGTTTTTTCCCCACATCCTGTCTGATTGACTCCCCTCGCTATTTCTTCAAAATACGCTGTTTCCTCCCCTCCTTCTATCGAGTCGGACTCCCAGCTCATATGCTCCGTCTGCTGGACACACATGGCCTCACACTTTCCCCCGTTCCATGCCCTCGTCAGCCCCCTTTTTAGCGATAAGACTTTCTAACATTCCTAAGACTTCCGGTGTTAGAATACAATCGACCACTAGTTTTTCCGTCACTGAAAATAGCACATTACTATATGAACTAGTAAGATTGCTGTCATCATATAATGCTATTGGAAATGTTTGCAAATCAGCTATTATTGTTTCACCAAATGCAGAAATCAATTTAACTTTAGAAGAGTCACTGTTTCTTAAAGCAGGTGGAATAACCTTCGAATTAATGATGGGCATATCTGCGGCAGAATCAATTAAAGCTTTAATTTTCCTCCCTTCCAACATAATATATCTATACTGTAAACCCTCAGATTTCAATGTTTCACAGTCAAAATATTCTGTTTTCACTTTTGCTACTAACTTCTCCTCTGTTTCATTATTGCTATGCAACGAATCTCTTCTCATTTGTGTAGCACTGGCTGCGCTTTTATTTGGAACAAAACTTTATGGGACAAAACTTTAAATGATTTACATGTTTACATAGCTTACATACTTTTAATGTATCCAATCCACATTATCATAATTACCAAAATTATTTCTTACATGGGGTGGTATATATTTTTCTCTCGACTGATCTCTAAATCCACTTTCGGTTTGGTTATGAGATCTTGTTGATTTATCATACAATTCGGAAAATGTTCTACCTTTAGAAGTAAACCAATTATCACAAAGTTCTGCCATTTCCCTTGGTCTTAATCACGTATCCAATTGTTTGATTTTAATGTAACTACTCATTTCTGGATCTAAAGCATTTAATAACCTATCGCTAACTATTAATTCATTTAGCGTTTCAAAATCTGTTACTTTTCTGAGCTGACAATAGAAATCCCAATTTGCACTAATTCTACTCGCGAACTGCATATGATTTTCGTTTTTCGATCTCTTTGCTGAGAGGAAATTATCCAAACAAGCTTCTGGGGTCGGTTGAAATTCTTTCAAAATTATATTTTTAACCTTTTGATAATCCTTCATCTCCTCTGCGTCTACATAAACTAGTAAATTTGCCGCTCGTTCACCTAACAAATTAAATAGAATTTCTACTTTAAACTCTTCAGCTACATTTTTTATTTCAAACGCCTTTTCCAAAGAAGTAAAAAATAAATTCCACGTATCGCATTTTGTCGGTACTGCAACAGTTAACGTTCTAACACTTCTTATTAAACTTTCTAAAGAATTACCACTCGCTATTTGTTCACCCACACCAGTATTAGCACTCCTGCTTTCTGCCTGAAACTTAGCAATTTCCAACTGTGTTTTAGCTAGTTCTAATCTCATTTTCTCTAATTCTAAAGCATTTCCTTGATCTTCTTTTGAACGCGCTTTACTTTCGTTTTCTCTTTCAATACGCTCATTAACCGTTGAATTCAAAAATTCTTTCACAAAATCAAAATCATCCGTATACTGAGGACTATTTTCAATCATTGCTTTTATGTCTACTACTCTATGTTCTGCTTCGACTTTCTGGCCTAACTCTTTAGCCACAAGGACTAAATCTTCCTTTTTTAATCCTTTTATACTAAACATTTTCTTCTTCAATACAACTCTTCAATACAATAGTAAATAAATTAATTCTTCTTACCTTTATACAGACTCTGGTTCTCGAAAGAGAGCGTGTGATATTTCTCTTTACCCCAACGACTTCCAACATCTCTCTACGACTCGAAATAAGACATCTTCGATTCACGAACACAACACATTTATTATGTACAAAACTATTTACACAGGAACATATAACTAAAGACACAACACATCGTTGCTTCCGCTCTTCTCAAGAGCATCTCACCAACTCCCTCTCTTTTCCATCCGTTCCCCGAGTCGCCCCCTACGACGATGCTCTGACGTCATACGCTCCCTACTCTGACGTCACAATAACTTTCTGCTCATTAATGTATTGAATTGCTGTTAAAAAATGCTGTAAGTACTTCACATAGTAGTACTGCTATTTATGCGTTCTATATAGTTTGTAATTCTTGGTATTGTAGTGTTTGTTAGTGATTTTTCTTGACGTGGTTGTTATGTGTATGTGATGTAGTTGGTAATAAAAATCATCGGCAAGAGTGGTGTGGTGGCTATTTGAAGTTGGTGACATAAAATGTCCTAATCCTGCGTAGGCGATGGTTTCTTGGAACCAAAAAAAAAAAAAAAAAATCGCCAAGATGGAGAGGAGATAACACATTAGTTCCTTCTCTAAATAACTCGCATTTAATGGATGGTAATTTTGAATATGAAAATTCTGCACTTAAAAAAGACCTGTCTCTATCAAAGTTTTATTTTCAGAAGAATTTGTTCTGCTGATAAATGAACATTCCTTTCTACAGATTTTTGAACAGTTGGAAAAAAAGAATCACAGCTATGAAAATTACCAGGTTGGGCAACTTTCCTAGTACACCGGATAGTCAACACACATACATATGTGCGTGGGTATATTTATATGCTTGTTTGTGTACACTAGTCAAAACAAAGCATAATTTACAAATACAATACATTATTAAAGCTTGTCAACGAAATTAGTTAATGTGGAAACATTGTTTGATGAACAATTGTTTTACATTCCATAATGGTTAAAAGTTATTTTTCATCATTTTCATAAATTATTACTATCTCAATTTGATTTTGCCTACACCATTATTGTTTTGCTTCTTCAATACACAATTATAATCATTTCCCTAATGCAAGAGTATAACTCAAAAAAAAAAAAAAGTTAGTTGCAGTGAATTCAGAATTAGGTATCTTTTGCTGTATTCTTTTCATGCATTACTTTTCCATTTATTCGAGATAATCCCAACTATAACTGGAAATGAAAGTGAATTAAAACAAAAACCAAATTTTAAAAATATGGATAATTTTTTTGAATGTGTCCCTTTAGAAAGAAGTCATTCGAAGTTATAGCACTCTTGTATTGGGAGTGCGAAATGAAGTTTAATTCTTAATCTTATTTTGCTTTTCTTTTTTAAATAGAGCTTTTAGTAAGAAAAGCCGTACTTACCATCAGTAGCTCGAATGTATGATAGGAAGGAAAGATTAAAGAATATTCCACATAATAAGTCTGCTTGCCCAACAACAGCAGCCACCTATAAAAAAAAATACATAATAATATTCATGCAAAATTTTGCATAAAAAAATACACACATAGGATTTGGGAGAGAAAAATGCAGAGCCTCTTATACAAGTTACTGCATGAAATAGCTGCAAATCTAATTTTCAACTAAAGTGAGAAGAGTAACTTGAACTAAAAAACTCTTTGCTTAATTTGATCATATAGGCACTTAACATTGTTTAATAATGTATCATTAACACCAAGAAACTACATCTTTCTTTTGTCCCTAACTGGTTTTCCAAAGTTTTTTTTATATGGGTAGAGGTAAACAGTCCTTGTTTCTAGAAAGATCGACTACAATGATTCATGTCCAAGATTTTGGGACACAAATAATCTTCAAACATGTAATATAAAGATAAATGTTCTCTTAATTTTCTAAATTTAAATGAATATTGTGAAAACAGCCAAACCATAATAGAGAAGATATTATTTTAAATAAATAATATAGAATTACAAACAGTCTATCTAAAAAAATGAGCATGTTTAAATTTCTCAAAATTACTTTCTAGATAATTTGAAATGGAAATGTACAACTATGAGCAGGAAGGAAAATTAAAATTCTGTGTATTCCAAGCCTCAAAAGCTGTAGAAACAAAACAGAATTTAAATACACAAAGGAATAAAAAAAAATTAAAGTAAAAAGTGGCAAAACACTCTTTAAAAAAGGAAAATACAATAAAACTCCTCCTGACGGACAGCTTTTAATTCCCCGCCAGCAGAGCATCGAGTCTAATAAATCCTCTGTTTTGTTGACATCCCTTCATTATAAACATTTTCCCCCCTTCTGCTGGCATCTGCTACAGAGGAGTTTTACAATATATGTTCCACCTAAAATATTGTCCATAAACAAATTATAAGGCCTGAATCAATATCATCATTTGTTAAAATGGATGCATATATAATTTAATTAATAATATAATTCACATGGATATGATACACTACTTCAAAAAAAAAAATCTCTAAGTACCGAAGGATTTATACTCACACTTTCTGTATGAATAGGATGTACTGAGAACAGCAAGGCACTTAAAAAGGCAGCTTTAGGTGATTCATTTTCCAGTGTTTTAACAAAGACAATACTTATGACTTTAAACACAAGTACACTGACGGTGCCATGAAGAAGAATATTTACAAAATGAAAGCTATATGGCTGAAGACCCATAATATGAAGATTTATTCTAAAAAATATATCACATACAATTAATTTTACTGTTTCAAAATATTTTATACAAATTAAAACAGTTCTAGAGAATAAAAAGCTAAAAAACATATCCTTACCTGAATGCTAAAACAGTGAGAGGACGATAAGACTTGTGACTTGAATTGTGAGTTAATTTTGTGCCCCAAAAGTCATTTCTGAAAATATTTATTATTGGTGATTCTGGTTTCAGGTCCAAATTATTTATTACAGCTTCAGAATCATCGAAAACAAATTCTCCATTTAAGCTATTATAAAAGCAGAAGACAGAAGCAAGAAACACTATCCACGAAGACCAAGGCAAAAAACATGTAGGTACAGGCAGTGAATCATCCCAAGATACACTTCTTGCAGATGTGCTTGTGAAGAAATTATGGCATTTACCATTTCCATAACAACAATTTTTACAGCATTCACTTTGAAATACCATAATGGGCAAATAATAACCAGTTGAAGGCACATCTAGAAAAAAGTAAGGAAAATACTTATTCATTTTAAAAACTGAAGAAAGAGCATAAAATGTTTAAATCTAAGTTATCAAGAAATTGATGAACATTCACTGGTTAACTTATAAATTGCAAGGAAAAAAAGAAGAAAAACACTCAGGGGTCGCGACAGAGGAAATTCGGGTCTGTTTTCGAAGCATTCACAAAATTCCAAGCTACAAAATGATACTTAATTATGTATTAAACTAGCAGCAAATAATAATAAAAATTTGTATCCCTGTATGTTTAAATTTTGAATTTTCGCAATGTATGTTGAAGTTTGACCTTTCACAATTTTTTTTTTTTAAATTAAAAATCAGGACTCTGTTAAAAATGCTGGATTGACACTTGCTAACTCATAATACAAATGGAACAAAATTAATTTCAAATGTGGTGAGCAAACATTTTTTAAAACTCAGCATAGAATGCAACTACCATTTATATGTTACTATTATATATACTATTTATATGAAGTATAGGGACATTATAAAGAAATCTCATACTGTCAAACCCACAACTCACTAGAATGCCATAAGATAAATGCACCAAGGTATTTTTTTTTGCTTCTGTACTGTAACTTCTTTAGACCCTTGATGCTGTCTAATTCTACATTCTGATCTCAGATTTACAAGATTCAAGAAATTTGGGCCCCAAAATAAAAATATTGATTTTTCACTTAAAAGCCAATACTTTGAGAAAATTCATCAATGCATGATTATTCCTTTGGCTCACATATCAAAATTTTGTTAAGTTCTCAAGCATGTTCGTTCATGCTCTTATCTGCATTCAACAATAAGTCTTCCAGCAAATTTTCATTGATATACACAAGCAAAAATATATTAAACAAACACTTTGAAAATACAGTTTCAAAAACAATCTGGTAAGTAAATACATCACAAAGTTTACAATTACTATGGAACTTGGTTATAGTAACCTTGTTCACGGTGATGACTGTTATAAGGTCAATAAATTCTGGTCCCTTTGTGTGCCCACATATAGTAAAACCTCGATTATCCAAGGTAATGTGGACCGAGGGTACCTCGGATAATCAAAAACTCGGATAACCTGGCTCTGTCCAAATTGAGAGGGAAACATGGGTTGAAATGAAGGAAAATGTCATCAAAGATGTAAAAAAAAGTCATTTACTGTTCTGAAATTAAAAAATGACGTTACATACATATAAATATCTAATTTTACGTGTACACGTCAATAGAGTACATGTTCCAGTTAAAGTTGCTTCTTGAAGAAGTCTATATATATACTATATATTGTTTTCTATTTAACGGAACATGCTCGCTCCTTTGCCGTCTTTATACGCAATGGTTGTAGCCATAAAAGGTCTGCAGAACTTGTCTCTGACTGTTGTTCAAGGTCTTTATTTCGCCAGAAAATAAAATGAAAATGCAACTTACGCTATTGTATTATTGACGTCAATCAGTGACGGCGCCATCGGTCGAGAAAAAAATTTTTTTTTAGAGGGCAAATGTACCTCTGTTAACCCGGAACTTAGTTAGTTGGGGCTCTGATAACCGAGTGTGAAAATATGTGATCTGGGTTACCTCCTTGCAGGGTTCGTTGATTTAAATCAGCTTGATTTAAATCATGATTTAAATCAAGTGATTTTTTTCTAAAAAAAATCATTGATTTTACTATGTTAGGAAGTGTTGTAAAAATAAAATATGTTGCAATTTCAACTACTGTTTCAAACAAAACGTCCTAGGTCCATTTGGCTGTGTGCATAACATATTTCATAAGGTTGGAATTAATAACTATTCTTTTAATTTGACAATATTTTTTTTAAATTTTACAATATTCTTCAAGCAGCTTAACAGCAAAGCATCATTCATTCAATCATTCAAATTACAATTCATAATACATAATCATGAACCATTCTGTGTTTTTTAATCTTAAAAATAGTATTTTAGATCCCTTTAATTAATGCCACACAATAAATAATTCAGAATGATAGTGTTTAAAACAACAATTGTTAGAATTTAGAATTTATCCTTAAAGTTTCATCCACGTCCCCTAATAGCTTAAGGTTTTTCCCTTTTAAAATGTTTTATCACAGAAGTTTTCAATAAAGATATTTGATTAAAACAAAAAGTTGCAGTTTTCAGTAATGGTGTGAGCATATGATTTTTCGAAATGGGTAAAAATATTTCATGCTTTTTTATTTATAAAATTGAAAAATGATTAAAGTACATTCAATGTAAAACTTAATTGGGTACTTTTTTTGCAGTTTTCAATAGCAAAATAATTCAGATTAAATATGTTCATATTCTCTGTACTTATGCATGTACTATTATTCCTGGTAGGGTTACGTTTCATTTGAGTCATGCATTTGTATTAAAATTTGTTTATTATTATTATTAAAAAATATTTATTGCTCTGAAAATAGCTTAAAGTGTGTTTTTGCATATTGATTAAGATGTCATATTGTTTCTATGAATGTAACATAATAAATATCCAAATAATTTAGGGTCTTTTTAAAAAAATAAAAAAAAAATCCGATTTAAATAAAAAAAAATGTGATTTAAATTAAAAAAATCCGATTTTTTTGATTTTTTTTTTTAAAAATAAAAAAAATCACGAACCCTGCCTCTTTGGCCAAATTTTCGCCCCCTTTGGCAATTCTCTTTGAACTGTAATATTTTTTCTTCTAATTTTTATCTCGGCTTATATACAAGTTTTGAATTTTTGGTACATTTTTGAATTAATAATACACTCTCGGCTTATATTCAGAAATATACGGTATATGGTATTCATCTTCATCATAGTAAAGGTTTAATTATCTGTTGTTGAGCTCAAGCTCACAAAATAGTATACTACAATTTTTTTTAATTTATTCTTTAAAATCTTCTTAGGGGAAAAAAATATTCAGAGAAGTTTTAACTTTTTCATTTTGAAGAAAATCAAACATGGGTAATTTCATGGTGACTAACAAAACAGGAGCACACATATTTTAATATCATTTTCCGTCTCCTATCTTAATCTTTATCATGATACCATAAATAGTGTGTTATTCTTCTTTGCACAGATAGGTTGTTCAAGTAAATACAAAAAATTAATAATATTATTTTTTAAATTTAGAGGGCATTTTGAGCAATGCGACTAACAAGATTTGCATCTTTAAAGATTTTGTGCAACATTCACAGAAAAAATTCTCCGAAACTAAAACAATAAACTAATTATTTTCCTCTGATATTATCTATGTGAAATGTTATTGTTGTATTATTAAGTGCAAATTTGACACATATTTTAAATACATTGTGAAGAAAATAGTATTTTTATAAAACTTACCTGTGACTAACGTAACATGGAAATACACATTTAACTTATAAGTGTTACAGCTAATATTAACACAAATACAAGTATTTTAGGGGTGCCCCTCTATATCAAAAGGTACAGAACCTCCGCGACAAAATGATGACCATCTAATCAGCTAAACAGTCGTCCAAGTCCCTTCCAATATGCCCCTTAAAAATTTCAATGCTGCAGTCTGTGCCATGCCAAGCCCCCTTCTGCGTTCACACCACGGTTGGGGTTGAGTTTCTTACGTGACAAGGGCACAGTACCGGTTTAAACTGTCAAAAACCCACCCTAGTGGGAAATTCTGTAGGTAAATGAAAATTTTCAAGAAAACATATAAACCTTGCGACTGTTACCTTATATATTATGTTGAAATTTTAAGTATAATCTGAGTAATTTGTAAGTCTTAAAGTAATTTTTAATTAACAATAATTAACATAAAATGACAGGTTTCAAATCTTAGAGTTGAAGATTCGTCAGATTTCAGACAAAGAAAGAAAAATAGAACAAATAAAGCAGCAATCATGTTAAAAAAACACATCACAGCAGCATTTTGCCTTTAAGCTATGAATAGTACCATTTAATAATTGAGAAAACAAGGAAGCAAAAATATCAAAAACATCTAAAATTTCTTCAAAATTTGATAACATAGGCTGTGATTTTTTGCTTTGTGAGTGAGATAGGCATTCCTCCCTGCCCCTCTTTCTTTAGTCTTATTTCCTTTTCAGTTATGCAATTCCACTATCTAGAAATATTTGTTATTCTGAATGTTGCTTTCAGTTATACAGGGGGGGGGGGGGAGGCAATTTCTCCCACCAGTGAGACAAGTACTAGTAAATATTATATGAATCAAGATTTAAAACCTTAAAATTTTCTCTCTTTGGAATAATCAGTCATGCAATTCCACTATCTAAAAATATTTCTTATTCTGAATGTTGCTTTCAGTTATACAGGGGGGGGGGGGGAGGCAATTTCTCCCACCAGTGAGACAAGTACTAGTAAATATTATATGAATCAAGATTTAAAACCTTAAAATTTTCTCTCTTTGGAATAACTTTTTAAGGATGATAGGTGAAATTACTAAGAAAGTGCCCCTGCCCCTCAGTAAAATCCTGTATTGCATCTTGTTGCATTCAAGGGACAACCAATTTCGATTGTTGCACATCAGTGCATTTTAGTAGTAATATGAAATAAGTATCTAGGCATTGGTAAGTTGGGGAAAATCCCAGGGCATTTAATTTGTTTTGTTCAGAAATAATACTGATTATTGTTAAACAGTCAAACAAATCCTTATTGATACAGTGGAACCTCGGTAGCTCGACACGCGGATAAGTCGACATTTCCCTCCTTTAATGGTTGGCTCAATGCTAATGTCAATGGGCGAAAAACTCTTTAACTTGACACACGATTTCCAGGAACCCCTGTAAGTCAACCTCCATTTTGCATTCTTGTTAACTTTTTCGTCCGGTATTTTTTCACGGTTTACAATTCTGAGAATTTTACAATGATGTTTTTTCATCAAACAAAAATTATGGGTTTTTCTCATGAGGTATTTTGATTTGATGTACTATGTTAAAATATTTCTTTATTTGCAATGTATAACTTTTCAAAATAATAATTATAGATAAATAATAAATGGGAATAATTTCATTCACTGGAATTGGCTTTTATAACTTGAATGGTAAGTAAATAACAATACAGGCCGATATTAGCAATTGAAATTACGAAACCTCAGTAACTTGACACCTGCTTATCTCGACATGTTTTCGTGTTCCCTTGGAGTGTCGAATTATTGAGGTTACTGTGTATTTGGAAATGCTTCAAACCTCCTACATATAATCTACTTTTGTTTTGGTATTTGATTGTTAAAAGTAATTATTAATGTTACCATGTACACCTATAGTAGCCTTGTTTGGTTTTTGGTATTTCATTATAAATAGGTTAAGAGCTGTACTAACATCATCGATACTGAAAATAATTTATGAAGATGTTTTGTGATCAACACAGCTAAAAATGTAGGAATTTATAATTAGTACTAATTTTAGTTTCTTTTATACTTTTATCAATGAAATGTATACTCCAAAATAACTTATGTCATTTATAAGCAGTAACATTTATTAAAGATGTAAAAATGTAAAGGAAAATATGCTTTCATAACTGCACACATTTTGGAGGCAGAAAAATGCTGTGGGAAAATTCAGTAGGCATGTGCTCCAGTAGTGTAGTCCTGGAAAAAAAAGTGGGGTACGCTTACATATACAAACATAAAAAGTGGGGGGAAACTTATGTTAGAATTTAAAACAAATGCGGGGGGGACACTTGTGATAAAATCAAAAAGTAGGGTTACGCAGTCCCCCCTCGACTACATCACTGAAGTGCTCGGAACCACATCATTAATATGAAGCTCAACATATTTGCAGGAGAGAGGAATGTTTAGTGATTGCTAAGCAACAGTTAAAATTAACTGAAAAATGGAAATGTTTTTTCCATACCATTAGTTTAGCACAAGCAATCAATATCAAGTACATTTAAAACCAGTCATTCTCATAAGCATTAGAGAAATGCAATATAATACCTGCTGCCATGTTGTAGAGTTAAAAAAAATGTAAAGAAATCTTTTCCCCATGTTTTACATCACTTAAATGATATATATCAATAATTCATTCAAATTACAAATCAGAAAACAATACAAAGTCAATGAAGACTCACCTGAATGTTACATAACTGTTAGTACTTCAAACAAACTGCCTTCAGGTAACCACGAAAAGCTCATTTTATAGTAAAACTAAAGCACAATAATCAAAAATATAAAGCAATGGTATGCTACCAACTAATAACTAACAAAATAACTCCATCACCAGAGAATTATTTCTGAAGTACAATATTAATAATAAAACTTTTTTATGTATGCCGTTTGAATCATCAAGGAAAAACTTCTGACTGTACAAAACTTGACCAAATCTTTTAATAACAATTAATTTTAAAGATCATTCAGAATCAAAAACGAAAGCAGTTATTTTGCTACTTAACATGTTATTTGACAAACTGTTTTCGCAGAAACAATCGATGGTTTAATGGCACTTTTCGTAAATTAAATTGATAATGAGATGTAAATATGCACATAATTTAATACTGCACTTGTTCTTTTGTGGTTCAATAAAACTTCCATAACAGAAAACGACCAAAACAAACACAATGCAAGAAACTGAACATGTCCAAATCATAACACAAATATTGAGAATAATTAGAAGCGTTTCCGTCTTACTTCTCTTTCTGCGCATGTGCTTCTGATTTTTCTATCCATTGGCGATCCTTGGCGACGTCCTTCATGGTTGCAATTGGTTGCAACTTCAGAAAGTGTGGTCGTCGGTGATTTTTTGATTGCCAAATGGCGATTTTTGGTTTCAGGGAATCTCTCTCTTTTTTATTTTGCTAATTTGATTTTTTACGACGAACATTTCTATGGTGACAACATTCTTACTTATTTTTTTGGATCTATTTATCAGCCCTGGTTAAAAAAAAAAGTACCTTATCAAATGGTTGTTTAAAGCAGTGTGTGTGTGGGGGGGGGGGGGGTCGGTGTAGTAGTCGAGGAGGGATGGCGTCCTCCCTACCTTTTTATTTTAATTCAAGCGTTCCCCTCAAATTTTTTACATTTTAACACAAGCGCCCCCCATTTTTAAATTCAATTGCTCATCTTCGTATATGCATCCACGATCCCTCCAACTTTTTTTCAGGACTACACCACTGGTTTAAAGTTATGTTGTGTGGCATCGGTATCATGGCGACATTATGAAACGTCTCGTCTCTATCTGCATCATTGTTATTGTGTCTTGTTCTCACTGAAGAAAGAGTTCTCGACATTGTTTGGCATCTCATTTGTTATTTTGGATCTGTAAAGGTAAGAAATCGGAAGAAAGATGATTTGGGGTGAGATCTAATTTATAAATGAGAAGATACGAAACCTAAGTTAAGGTATGCGATTGTTGAAAAGTATAGGAACTCGATTGGCCGCTGTAGAATTACATGTTAAATGTTTGATCTCACTAATAATAATTTCCAATGCATAATACCAATATTTCATTATTTGTTTATTCGAGGGAGAAAGATAAATAAGTTCATGTGGTATAACTTTTCTTAAATATTTCGTAACACGTTTTGATCACTTTCCATATGGATCATCTTACTGTCACTTATTTTCAACCTTATTGAATGTTTATTCTTTCATTTTAAGTGTGCTCTGGTGATTTTACTTGAAAATATCTTATTCCGACACCGCAGAACAGGGGGGGGGGAGCCCCCCCCTGTTTTTCCTATTTCATAACAGTTATTTTACTATTTTTTCTAAATTTTTTTGTCTTTTGCTTCCATTTTATTTTTCTGGGTTTCCACAGCCTTACAAAAGCTTTTAATTTTGTGAGGGATTTTTTAAGAGACCATATATTATTTTGAAAACCCCCAAAAGGGTTTATTTTCGTTTTTGAAGTTTTATATTTATTTTATCAGTTTCAACGATCTTGTCGGTAATTATCGATATTTTTCGCCGAGGCTTATTACAATGCCATTCTAAAATTAATTTTCTTATTCTGTTATTTGGTGTTTTTATACTTCTGATGATATTTTAAAAATTGCATTTAAAAAATTGAATCTTTCTGCATCTGCTATGGAAATTCCATTTTTTTTTTATGTTTGTGAAGTGGCTAATACTTTACATTTTTATTTTTGTAAAATCTGTAATTTGAAAACTTTTGAGAGTGAGCTTTCAAATGTCATAATCGCTGATCTAATTTCATTTGTTTCATTTTGGTTAAATGTGATAAAATGTAAATGCATAATAACTCAGATTGTTAAAAAGTATTTGAAATGAAGATTCAGTGGCGTAACTGAGGGAGGGGGGCTGTCCGCCCCAGGCAGCAATAAGTTTAGAGAGAATGCCTATCCCAATAAAATGCTATCTTGTTTTTCAATATTTTTTTGCAACCAGGGCAAAGCTTTTCTTTTTTCGGAAACTCCCATCAACCACCAGTTTAATCGCTCCTAAAGAATGCAAGGACCTTAAGGCGCTTGGGGACAGCTAGCATTTATAGTGGCTACAGAGTGACGTCCGATTTTGGCTTTTTAAGCACCTCACAGGCTTTGCTTCCTTGCTGTGTTGTCGGGGATAATAGGTATGGATCTAATAAAGTCATTTCAATACCTGACTGTCATCAAAGTACTTCAGATGATTGTCAATGACATGGGACTAAAAGGACGAATAACAAAAAGCAAGCTGAAGCAGTATGGAAGTACCCCAAAGTCCCAAGAATAGTTTAAGGAAACAATAATCAGGGCTCTGCACGAGTCACTTTTTCCACTAAAAGTCACGTTTTTTTGCATTGGTCCCTTTTTTAAAAATTAGTCACTATTTTTACTTTTTAAAAAAATTGGTCACTATTTTCACTTTTTAAAAAATATTTTGTTTTTAATCAAGGAAAAGTATCGTTCCTATGGTCAAAAATGCCCTGTCTCTGGCAGAGCAACAAAAACAGGTACCTTTTCTGTCTGCATAAAAAGAGGCTTGTCAGGGTTGAAGCTTCCGAGTATCCACCATTTTTGATTCTGTAAGTGCGCCATTTTGGTTGTATTTTGAAATTCAGCATGGCACCGGCCTGAGAAAATAAAGCTATATTTAAATCAGAAATGAAAAAAAAAAAAATCAGACTAAAAATTTTTCACAGTTGCAGATTATATCACTGAGAAAATTACCTTAATTTCTCTTTTCTTTCATTCCTAGTTAGTGGCGGGGGGGGGGGGGGGGGAGTACACCCTAACTAACTGTCACAAACATAAAAAATTTTTTGTGGCTCAATAGAGATTTCTCAGGAAAACTTTCTGCTCTGGAAAATACCAGGGAATAATCAGGGAAGTTTAAAAGATTCCCCAAATATCACGGAAAGCTATTAGTTTGAATCACCAAAGCGGCAAGTTTCCTTTGTGGAATTTCCTTTCGTTGGGCGTGGACAGCTAGATTGACGATTGGTGGAGAGCGCACTGGAACTAATGTGATGTAATCCCTCCTTGGCGAGTTTTTCGTTGCCGATAAGAAACCATCGCCAACAACAAGATTTTTATGTCGCCAACTTCAAATAGAATACAACACTCTTGGCAATGATTTTATCGCCGACATTGTCACATCATAAACATAGCAAACATGTTAAGAAAAACCACTAAAAAACAGTAAAATACAAAAAATTGCAAATTATATCTTGCACACAATATCAACGCTACTATGTAAAGCACGTACAGCATTTTTCAACAATTCAACACATTAAGGCATTGATAATTACTCGAAAAATAGAATTGTTTACTTTACCAAAGCACTCAAACTTGAATAAAAACCCTTCGTTAAAAGAACACGCAATTTATGCCCAATAATTACTACCGCAATGATTCATCATTGCATAAAATGATATGCATTATTTAATGAAAAACATAATTAAAATATCACGCAATTCAATGCAAAACCAATGTTTATTAAAGAAATATGTCGGAATTTTAAAATAAGATACTCTATTAGAAAATAAAAACATTGATCAATTAACAGGGTGCGTAGCGGTGCTTATAAGTGCTTACTTTTCCTTAAAATGTTTATTTTCTTAAAAAAATTACGAATGTTTAGTTTACCCCCTAGCAGAAATCGAACATTAGTTTACTCATCGGATGCATAAAATGGATTTCCGATTGCTAAACCAGCTGGCCCAGATTGCCATTCATAGTCAAAATGTAAAAACATTTGTCTATGAGTTCAGAAAATCTTGCAAATTTGGCGAAAAAACGCGTGTCGGCAATGATGGTTCCGAGAATCCGCCATTTTTGGTTTTGTAAATTCGCCATGTTTGGTCGTGTTCCGAAATTCTGCATAGCGTTGGTGCTGAGCTTGCCAAATTTGAGGTTCGGTACTGCATACTTGCCAAGTCCACTGTTTTTAACGAGATACTCCCGTTTTTTGCGTCTGCCTCCCGATCTCCCGTTTAACACAATTTTCTCCCGTTTTTTGTAATTTTCGCTTTAAAATAAATCAATGAAGCTGCAATAGTGATATTTCCGGTCTTCGCATAAGCCTCAAAATTTGCCAAAATATTTAACTTTTTACATTTTTACGCATTTTTGGTACTTGATAAATAATTTATTTAAATGCAATAGCCGTAGCATTTTTTCACACAAACTGATAATGAGGTATAAAATAAAGCTGCCAGATGTTTGTTTACTGTTCTTTAAATGTACTCAAATTTTTAACTTTGAAAACGAATTCTTGTTGCTCTTATTTTTTTCACAAAACTTGAGATTTCTTTGACTGCTTTTGTAACATTAAATGCCCTGTATTTCCAATAATCTTAATTTTTTAAATACTTTTCACTTGAAGTTTAACACCGATATTTACCATACAAAAATTTAAATGCAAAATAAGCATTAAATTGAACTGTAAAAAAAAGTAATTGCTCGTAATTAAAGCACAAATGAGCATTAAAATGCATTAATTACGTGCAATTACCTTTTACAGTTTCATTGTGCACAATGTTCCTTTATTATTTTAAACATTTAATTGTTGAATGTTGAAATAGATAAATCATTTTTATAACTGATTTTGGTATCAACACGATATCCTAAAAGCGATTGCATACTCTTCCCATCCCGCATACACAAAGAAAGCTATGGAGTCCCAAGAACAATGACCGCTTAAAAGCTAAGAGAACACCTGAAAACAATTCCCTAAAAATTTCAATATCCAGAGATGCCACTCTAATCTTAAAGTTGTCAGTAGTAACCTAAACGATTTTCAGTAGTTTATAATACCGGAGAAACATGGATGCAAAAACTACTCAATATTCAACCTAAAAGCAAAATCTTTGCCTCAGCTGAACCATGGTGGCAACGGAATCCAAGAAAAAAACCCCTGATAACTCCCTGATTGGGCTCCAAAAATTTCCTTGACGTTATAATTAAATTGTGAGTTACACAGTGTCATTGCCATGTGTAATGACAGTATCACAGTAGTGAAACCAGAAAAAATATTCAGGGAGGGGGACACTACCTTTCCAACTGAACTTTGTGCAATTCCCTTTTTTTCAATGAAGGCTCGGGGGTGGTAGTAGTAAGGATTTGCATTTCCTGAACCTTGAACTTTTTTCATAGGTACTGTATTTTCTGGCATATAAAATGAAATGTAACTTATCTAATTGAAATTTATGAAAACTACTAGATTCAGACAGAAATGGAAAAAGTACTTATTTTAACAGGGGTTACAATGGAAAATGTATAAAATCTAGGACAACAGGAAAATGGTGCAAAAAGGGCATACTATTTTAATAAAATGTGTGGAATATTAAAAAAAAATACAATTTCCTCTAAAAAATCATCAAAATGAAGAAGAAAACATTACTAAAATTATTTATTGCATTTAATAAGACTGCAAGAAATTAAAACCCAAAAGCTCTTTTTTATTGATTCAGAATAAAAGCAACAATTAACAATCTAACAGCAAACACGAACCCTTTACGAAAATCACGATTGCCAAAATGAAACTCCACATCATAGCCAAATTTCCAATTGGAATTACAATTCATCCCCCTTCTTTTGAAAACATGTATGTCTAAAAATTCGCGGCAAAAGCGCTCCCGATTTTATCTCTGAAAGGTCGACTTACACGCGGGTTTCTGTTTATTTGTCTGAAAGTTGGGGGTTTCTGCTTACATGAGAATCGACATACACGAAATTATATACGGTAAGATATTGATCAAAATGAAAAGGAATTTTATTTACTTACTTAATAATTAAATTTTAAAAAGAGTTAAAATGGAAAAAATATGATTCTTGTACAGGATGCAGAAAGATTGCGTAAAGAAAAGAACGTATACGTTTTCTTGCTTGCAAGTGGAAAGGCCCATGATATTTTAAAGAATTGCATAAATCAATTAAGAAATATGCATTGCTGCAATTTAAAGCAAAAAAAAAAGGGGGGGGGGGGGTTGGGGTCCAGAAGCAAAATAAAATTTCCGGAACTTCGGCAAAAAAAATTCCGGTTTTTTAGAACTCTACCACCCCTGGAAGGAGAAAATAACTTAACTTTCTAAGTAATATAATCTGCAACTGCTGAGAGTTTTAAATCTAAAGTTTTTTTTATTTTAAGAATGAAGATCCCCCCCCCCCCCAATCATTATTTTATACTTATATTACTTTATTTTCTGAAGATGCATATTCTTCCTGTATTGAGTAAAGAAAACAGTTTTAAAAATTGCAAATCATCTCACGGGTGGGGGTGGGGGGCATGGCTCTCTGTGCCCCTCCCCCTTGTGGCGCCCCTACAGTATAATGCACAAAACCAAACCTCAAATTTGGCACGCTGGAGAACGGTGTTATGCCAAATTTTGGAGCAGAACCAAAAATGGAGGATTCTCGGAATCAAGATTGACACCCGTTTTTTTTACGTAAGATTGCAATGTCTTCTTAACTCAAACACAAAAACAGTGACCTTTTTTATTGCTTAATAGGAGAAAAAGCGCTTTTATCCCCTGGTATTTTTCTAAACTTCCCTGATTTCCTGGTTATGTTTGCACCCAATAAGATTATTTTCCAATATAAAATACAAATTTAATTTCTAACTGAATTCGTTAATTAATTTAGGACCAAATAGTTAAAAACCAAACGAGCAAACAATGTACGTAGCGAAGAATGCAATAAGCATAAGCAACTGCTAAATGCTAGCAGCACGTGTCGTGTCGTGCAAGTAAGTGAAAAAATCCGAACACCCGAACTCACTCGCCAAGTAGAACAGGATTTCTGTAAATATTGCTCCACGGGAGAAATTCCGGGTAGAACCGGAATTTCAAGCTTTCTACCGTCGCCAATCTCTTATTGTTCGCAGCTCTAAACTACCAGGAATCGTCAGTAAGCGCTCGTTTTGGCGACTAGTTGTGCATCTTTTTTTTTTATATGTGCGCCAAGCGCGAAAAGTTGACCTCTGCTAAAATATTGTATTTTCCGTAGAAAAAAAAGCGCTTTCCGTAATTCGTAGTCAACTTCAAATTTTTGTATTTTTCCGTAGTAACTACGGAGAATCTGTAGCATTCAGCATCTCTGAATATCCCAGTGCAAAAGTTGAGACAGGGGTAAATATGTAGTATATTTGTAGTTAAAATAATTTTTTAAAAAATGTTGAATTCTAATTCAAGATTTTTTTAAAAATTATTTTAACTAAAAGCAAAATAAAAAACTGGATTTAATGGTTGATCTCATCAATGCTATAAACTTATGGTGGCAGGTATCAATTAAAAATTTGTAGCTCAAGGTTGAAAACTAAATCTGAATGTCATATTTTTGTTAAATGTTATTCAAATTACTCAAATTTTTCATTTAAAAACAAATTCTTTGTTCTACTGAATTGCTTTTTTGACCAAATTTGATGTTCTTTGTACTTTGATGTTGAACAGCCTTCATTTCTAACAATATTAATTAATAAATAATTCTTGCTTGAAATTTAATAGATATTTTTGACATTACTGTGATGCTTTATGTAATGATTGGTTCTGCATGCCAGTCATGTGACTAGCGACTTGCAGATTCCGTAACTGGGGAGAGGGTGCATGAATTTAAGCAGGGTTCGCGCTAGGCTGCACGATCGCGCGATTCCCGCAATATTTTTTGAAATCCCACTTAAAATTTTGGTCAAGCAGGAAAATCACACCTTGTATTTTTCCCCAGTGTGAACCCTGATTTAAGAGACAATTTTGCCAAGTTTTAAGTACTTTATTTACGACTGAGGGGGTGTAATATTTCATGTCCAAGAGGGAGGGGGTTGTGTAATTGTAAAGTATTTAAGCTTTTTAAATATAGAGCAAGTCGAAAAGAACCATGCCCGTTTTTAGTTATCACCATCCGATCACTGTATCTTTTTTTGGATACCGTACTCGTAGAACATTGGGGTCATTGCGCGACCGGAAGTTCTTAATTTATTCACACCATAATGAAATACAATTTTCTTATGTTCAAAACTAAAAATGCTGCAACTGGAACGTTAAAATTAAGTAGTGTTCGGCAGTAGTTAACTAGAAGTAGTTAACTAACTACCAGTGGCAACTACTAGTTAACTAGTAGTTAACTACTAGTTAACTAGTAGTTAACTACTAGTTGTAACTACTTTAGTTTTGAACTAGTTAATTACTAGTTAAACTACTTTTTTCCCAACTACTAGTTACAGCTACTTTCAAAATTCCAACTACTTCAAAAAAAATTTTTAATCTATTTCTTGAAAAAAAAAAAGAAAAAACTATTTATTAAATATTAAATTATTTAAATTTTTAGCTTATGAATATTACTCACACAATTATATTTTTTATATGATGTTATAGAATAAAAAGTACTCATAAAAAATCATAATATTTATTGCAGTATTTACGCATATTAGAAAAAGCTTTCTAATATAGTCAATAAATAGCGCCCGCACCAGCACATGCACAATGAAGTTTCATTTAAAGACCAAATCTTCATTATGGGGAAGCTTTACCTCTACTCCAGTACCATGCATGCGTTTGGGATACCATAAAACACAAACAGAAAGAAAAAATACTGATTTTTATGATTTATTTAGAAAAAAACTGATTTATATCATTCTTTTTTAGACAAAATATTGATTTTTATGATTTAAAAAAAACAGAAAACTATTTATATTAGCTTCTTTCAAATTATTAAAATATAAATATTTTTTTATTATAAATTTTAATATGTTCCGGGTTAAAGTAATTCATTAGAGTTTTAACTCACTATATGGTAGCCTAAATCCATCTGGTTCTCTAGGGAAAAGTGGAATAGCATCGTTAAGGTGTCAAAGAATGACGTTTTATCAGAGAACATTAAGTTTTTGGAAATGCTGACTACAGCAAAAGCATCAACAGCACCTTTGGAAAGGATTTTTTCTACATTTGGAATAGTGCACGCAAAATTAAGAAACAGATTGGGGGTTGATAAGGCATCAAAACTGGTATTCTTGATGCAACATCTAAATAATAAAATTGATTAAACTCTAATAAACATTTTATATGATATTTGCCATCTCTGTTTATATATTCAAGAAATGTCACTCAAAAAATTATAATAGTCCAGTCAACTTATTTGTATATTTTCAAAAAATTATAATACATTTAGTCTAGAAACATAAGCTTTCTCTTCTGTTTCTTGTTGTTCTCTGTTTATTAAGCACACATTTTTTATATGCTATAACTAATTAATAATTAATTTTGAACTAGTAATAAATAATTATTTCAACTGAAATAGCCTAAAATTCTTTGAAGACTTAAATAATTAACTAAGTTTGTTACTGTATTTGTGTGCTCATACATATTTCGCTTAAAAAAATTAAAAAAATCTGATTTAAATAAAAAAAAATCCTATTTTTTAAATCAAAATTTTTTTTTAAATCACCAACCCTGCCTTCAACACAATTTGAAAGCATATAATCTGAATTCTAAAGCATGTGCATTATAAAGATATTTTGTTAATGGATGGGGGTTGGGCAGAGGGAGAATTTTAAATTGCTATTAAGGGTAAATCCGTTTATTTTACAACTGCCGAAAAATTGCTATTTCTTAAAAACATAAATTATTAACTTTATTAAGCAAATACATAGTAAAATAAAATTTTAAATTTAGAGGAAAAGGTTTTGCCTTTATTCATATTCTCTTTATATATTAATTGTTCAGTGTTAATTGGAAATATTCAATCTTTGAATGTTTTACAGGAATTTCTTTAAAATTGTTTTAATGATTAAAAATAATATTGAGTTGAATTATTAGGATTAAATATTTAAGAACAAGCTTAAAAGTGGAAATTCAAATGAATTATATTTGAAAGTAGTTAACTAATAGTTAACTACCTTTGGAGAACAGTTAACAACTAGTCTCAGAAACAAGTAGTTAACTACTAGTTACAACTAGTTTTGTTTAGAGTAGTTAGTAGTTGGTAATTAACTAGTTTTTGACAAGTAGTTGTCGAACACTAAAATTAAGTATATTAAAGATAGTAAAAGAAACTCGTAAAAATTTGTAATTTTCAATATTTTGGTTAATTTTGGGGCTTGTGCGCGACCGGAAGATATCAACTTATCTAAACCAAATTAAAGCACAATGTTTTTAAGCTCTATTTGAAGACATTACAAACTATTACATTACGAAAACATCTAATTCAAAAATTTTTAAAAATATAGTGAAAATGAGATTTTTTTCATATTTTGTAAAACTTTAGGGCCTATGCGCGACCAGAAGATGTCAACCGATTTTGATAATTTTTTTTTATTTACTATTTAATTCGCAAGTTTTCCGCGCTATTACAACTTCGAAATTAAAAAAAAGGTTTTTTCGGCCCATCCTACTGTCCATACAATAATAGATTTCACATTAATCACCTTAATTGCAATAAAGTAATTTATAAGTCTCAACAAAACTGTTTACTGCATAAGCAGAGTGCTTGTTTCAATAGAATGGGAGACATTATTTATTAATAAAAAATTAAATATATCTCTTCGTTCTTAAAAATTTTAAATTTTTGTTTAAAATTTAGTTATTTCATAAATAATTAAGTTATGTTAGTCACACACAGTGATGTAATGTTTGGCACAAGTACTACTACTAGAAAAAAAAATTATTTATCTTCAGTCTCTTCAATCTAACTGTACCCATTACGTAGAAGACATCAAGAGAAAAAAATTAAAAATCATAATTGTTTCAGGCGAATAGCTAATTCAATTCATGTTTTTGTGATTAACATAGCAAGTAAATTAGATTAAACACTAATTATCATTGAATCATTATGTCAATGACAAAATTTTATGTCGATGACAAAAAATTATGTCTTGTTGTAAAAAAGGATCATGCTTTAATGACAAAAAAAATATTAAAAATGTAGGTTTCTTGATAAAATATGAATATGAAAAGTTAAGAAAAATGTAAGACATTTTGGGTAATTGCATACGTTGTCTTGACGAGCTTTTGTAAGTTTCAAGTAAGATTTTGCAAAAACTGAAGCTCAATTCTAAAAACATGAGAAATTACCTTTAAAATGATATATATAATAATTGAAATATGAGTAAATCATAATATCAGATGAAATGTGGGTTGACATTTGCATGGAATTACCCACTTATAAAAATTGGGGTGTTATCTATTTTGTGCACCCCGCCCAGTTTTTGACCTTTCGACAGCCCTGTGCTTCATGAGCTTGAAAAGCTTTTCCAACCACAGGTGCAGCTGTAATAAAGATTTTGGTGATCAACCAAGAAAAGCAATGCCTTTTGACGAAATATCTTATTGTAGGCGAATAAAGGTAGATGCTATTCGCAAAGCCACCTGGCTCAAGGGCTGCGAGCGAAAACAGTCAAGTGTCACATTTTACTGTAACAAAGCATCTTCATAAAGTTGGCTCGCAAAGTGTCTTGAATGTTGCATCCCATTTACAGCTTGCTACCCATGGGTGGGTGATTTCCATCTTTTTTATGTTTTTGTTGGCAAATTACTGGTTGGACTAAAGTAATTGTCACAAATATGTATTTTTTGTTTTGAAGTGGTCTGTCTTCTAGGTATGTAATACTTGTGAATGTATTGTTTTTGTTTAAAATAGAAACAAAAACTAAAATAAAAGTTATGAATATTTTAGGGGAAAACTAGTCAAAATGGCAGAAAAATTGTTTAAAGCCAACTCTTGCATGCACAATTTTCCCCTGTGTGTTCGTTTATTTAAGAAAAAATTACTTTATTGCATGTAACAGAGAATTATGTATTGTAAAAGTCGCATGGAAGTGCAGAGATCCCTGATTTTATATATCGAAAAGGAAAAAGGAATGATAAAGATTGGACATGTACCTTTTCTTTTAGAATTCATTTTTATTTTAAAGATGAGTTTTTTAAAAAGATTTTTGTATAAGTAAAAATATGTATATACCAATTAATTTTTACGGAGAAAATTCTATGTGTTGCTCTCTTGCTAAATTTTAGGAAATTTAAATTTTATACTGAAATTTAGACTTGATATGTTTTCTTTAATGCAGAGATACCTCTGAAATCTACTATTTGAAGAAAGTCCTATCATCATCATGAGTTCATCAGAGAAGGTATGTAGTATTAAATTTGAAAAAAGCAATAAAGTTAAAAAAAAGAAAAAATGTTACACTGAAATATTAGTTTTTGAGTGTTCAGTATAGAATTCAATAGTTTTAATCCTACAAAATACTGGACTCATAAATTTAATCGTTCTGAATAATTTGGTAAAATAATAACATGCAGAGAATTATTTTGTTTAGTGTTGTGTATAGCAGAGAATTATTTTGTTTATTGTTGTTGTTTTTCAGCACAAAAATTTTAAGCAAAAGTTTTGTGCTGAAAAATATTCTGTTTTTGAACGCAAAAACCAGAACAATTATTTATCAAACCATACATGATACTTTAGTTTAGTGATTTCTTTTTATTCTGTGATTTCAATAATTAAGATCTGTTCCTTTATCTGGTCAATTCAGTAGTTTTCAAGTGTAAGGAAAATATACAACATTGCTAATGTAAAAGATATTTTCTTTTAAGTTTTGCAAATGTTTCCTGAATAATTAATGTGCTGATTTGCCTTGATATTTCAGTGAAATGAATTCTGCTTTGAATTTCACTGTATGTCTGTAATATATAATTTCCTCTTGTTTGTATTTTTCTAAGTACCATTCCTTTAGATCTGAAAATTCAAATTTTCTGTTAGTAGCCACGTATAAGTTGAAGGGTTTCTTATTACTCGGTGAAATAGAAAATACCATGCGTGGACTTCAGATCAATTTCATGCTGAAAATTTTTGTGTGACAATTTTTGGAAGTCCCTTTCCACTTTGAAACTTTCACAATTAATTTCAGCAAATGTACAAAGATTTCAATGTTGATATTTTTTGTTTATTTAACATCTAAGCTGAAGTTAATAAAAATAGTTTTTTTACTCTTCTTCAGGTCCAGGTACATTAAAAAAAAAAAAATAAAAAACAGGTATCATGTTTGTGACATGGCAATCATGTTTGTAACAGAGTAGGAAATTAATACAATATTTTAAGCATAGCTTTGCTTATATAAGTTCTTTATCAGTAAGAACTACAAAATTATTTTTGACATACATGATTTTAAGATAGAACATAATAAATTTACGTTAATTAAGGTTAATTTTACAGTTAGTTTCATGTCTAACCAAATTGTGCATTGATAGGTTCATTGAACATTACAAATCTATCGGAAATTGTAGGCATTGGCAAGACTTTCACAATATCACTGCTACACACTTGATATTGTTCAGCATTCTCTACAGAAGAAAAGCTTGTTGCTGATACTTTCTTTAGATACAAGACAGTTAAGTCATGATTTTCATCTTCGGGAATCGAAACTTGACATACAAAATTTTGACATCTTTTTTCCCCTGCAACTTTTACTAAAAGGAATGAACCTGTAAAAATTACTTTTAACATTCTTTTGTTATCTACTTCTAATTCAAAATCAATGCAATTTCTTTACAGCCACAATTGCTGTAGAAATGCAAATCAGAATTTTCAAAAATAATTGCATGAATACTTTGTATTCCTTTCACCTCCTGCACTTTTGACCAATCTATAGCTTCAGATTCTTCATTGATTTGATGTTGCATTATTGACATAACTGTGATATTAGGCATAACTTTAGTAGCTACTCTCGAAAAATCTAAAGCTGTTTGGACTGTTTCTCGTCTGGCCATAAGCTCCGCACGCACTCGTGCTTTTGCTGACCCACCAATACCATCCACAACTCCTTTGCCATGAGAAGTGGCAGTATATTCCAGCTTATGTTATGAAATTTTTCTTGGAATTTAAAATTTAGTTCATGTAGTAAATATGCCATGTAGCGATTCTTAAATTCACTCGATGGGCCATCGGTCCAAATTATTAATTTTGATCTATTATTAGCTGGAATTACATTTAGGAGGTTGGTTAAAAACACTGGAACAGTGTTTTTACTTTTATTATTGGTGTCTGATACAATAAGAAAACACAGGGTATTTTGTGCATCAAACAATGCTGCAGTAAACAAAGTAACAGAGCTCCGACTCCATAATGCTGACTGCACCTCTTCCTGCCACTCACACCCATAATTCATCGCAAAATCCAAATGAAGAACTAAACCATGCTTTTTGTCGTTCTCGAATGCCGATGCTTGGATTCGCTTAATGCGAACATGTTCTTGAAATTGTGGAAGATGAGCATCATTCAGTAACTCGGCAGCACAGCTTTCATGATGTTTTATTTCTAGCCGCTTTGTTTCAGGGTGTTTCTCCCAAAGCTTCCATTGAACATGGGATTCAGGTGTAAACTTAGTAGTTTCCATTGTAAGACAGGATCCATTTTGAGTCTTCAGTTATTTTGCCAACAATCAGATTGCAAGTTTTTGCGTGTAATCTGTGAACATAACAGTCCTTCCCAAAATTGATGATTATATTGCAATCCTAGACCACGCAAGATCATAAAGAAATTCTTGTGCAAAAAGCACTTGCACTGGTCAGCTGGCATGTTCTTAAGAAACAAAACATTCTGTGGACGTTGGCTACTGAATTCGGAATATCTAATTGGATTATCGGGATATTCTTCTAAAAATAAGAAATGTGCTTCCTTTACATGCAATGTTAAGTAATATTTTCGCACCCGCTTTCTTTCCCCTTTTACCCAAATTGTCATTTCGTCCTTTTGTCCTGGTGCTGTGTACACAATAACAGGACGGAAAAAGAAATTGATGACTAAAGTTCCTGTCTCATTGCTTGGTTTTACTTTATATTCCATCTCCTGTGATAATTTTAGTCCAACATGTTTAGCCAGTCCTTTTTACTTTCATTATATGTACAATGTCACATACATGATTAGCTTTGTCACAAACATGATAGCTTGTATCTCTGAAACTAATCTTCTGAAAAATTTGTTAAAATTTATTTGACATAATATGACCAATTGTGCTTTGCATAGAGTAGTAAAAGAAATTTGCTTTACAAATGACATACTTATAAGAATAAGAACAAGTCTTTAAATTGAATGTGACATATAAATTTGATGTCTTCCATGGATATTGATTTAGCCAAAATCAATTCAATGAATGTCAATCTTTAAAGTGTTATGTAATGTGTTACAACATGCTGATATTTGTTTACAGTATTAAAAAGATTAAAAATAATCATTATTAAGTTTAAATATTTTTTAAAGATGAAAGTTGAATACCTGAAATAGGATCATTTTTAAGAAACCAAATTTGAAGCATTCACTTTAAGGGTTAAATATTTTTGAACATAAATAAAAACAACACCATTGGAAAGAGCATGCTTTTGACATACAAAAATGATTGTTACCCATTAAAAAAAAAAAAGAAAAAAATGTTTCGCTCTGGTTTCATTTTTCGTGGAACGGCCCAATTAGAAGTAAAAACGCGCATATCAGCATTGATGTTTACGTAAATACGCCATTTACGTTACGTTACAAAACGCGTCAGGTTACAAAATTCGGTAAATCCCGAAATCCGGCCTGGCGCCTGAAAGTGGCAAATAATAATAAAATGTTTCGTCCCTATACATTTAAATTTTCAATTTTCACAAAATTATTTGATTTTTTGAAATTTACAAAAACAGGACCCTATCAAAAAGGGTAAATCGACCCCTGGACATTTAATTCTTTAAAAGTTAAATTTTCTTAAGCATTGTAACTTCTGCCAATGCATGGGACTTCTTTTTTAATGCAATGGTTAGTTAGAACATTATTTTTTAATTAATTTGGATATTTTAAATATAAAAGCTTAATTATTTTAAGTCATAAAATGTTTTCAATAGGTATTACTTTTTATTATTTGGTTAAAGCAATTTTCTTATTCTCAAAATTTTAGAATAAAGATTCTGAGCAGTTAAAGGATAATACTGTTTCAAGTGATTCTGAGCAGTTGCATGATTCTGAGAAGTTGAATGAGGATGTGTTAAATGATAACAGTGTTCTAAATGATTCTGAGCAATTGGGTGATAAAAATGTGCCAAATGATTCTGCTGTTGGTGATAAACCGAAAGTTCTCGGGCCACGCAAGGTGAAACTAAACAGAAGAAGTGTTCACATGGCTAACGGAGAGGCGGAAGCTGCTGTTCCGGGTGAACAAACTTCTGACGCGTAAGTATAAGTTTTTCTTATTCTGATACTTCTGAAAAAAGTCTTAGGGTATTAATGGAAAGCTGCCAAATGTGTATTTAATCATTTTCTTTCTGCTGTTTGAACCTTGTTTGGGAATTTGATTGAATATTTTAAGTCCAAATTGTTCTGATATTTTGCCTTTACTCAGCCATTTAAAAGGGAACGATTTTTTGTGACTGAGTCTGGGTTTCAAAATGGGAAAATCTGTTACTGATGCTAAAGTTACATTTTAAGAAAAAAAGACAATGGTGCTAAAATTATGATTTCCGGTTACAACTTGAATTACTTAAATTATTCTGCATATACAGCTTGTTTTAACAAATTTGCTCATTAATTCAACAAGAATAATTCCTGATGCTTTTCATTTTTGCTAGTTTTACAATGATGATGTAAATATGTGTATTTTTTCAAAAAATAGTTATACTATATTATTTTAATGATGTTTAATTGCATTCTTGCAATAGAATGCTTTTTTAAATTAAATAATAGGAATCACATTTGCATTAGAACAACAGTTTTGCATGAGCAAAATATATTTTTTTTTTTCCTCGAGTAAAATTTCTGTCCAAACCTTTTTTCTTCACTAAAGCTTTAGTTGAATTATTTAACTGTTTTTCTCCTAGAATTAATATGCATGTGATAAGTTTAAGTTAAAAATGTGTAAACCTTTTAAGCAGGGTGTATTTGATTTAAATAAATTGATTTAAATTGGTGATTTAATCGGATAATTTAAAAAGAAAATCATTGGTTTTAATCAAATGTTATATCAAAAATCAAAGAAAACAAGAATGTTGAGAAAATTACTAATTAGAATTATCATGCAATTGTGACATATGGGGCAGATGAACCCTGATCAACTCAGAACTAAACCGAAATTTTATTCAATTATTAAAATTTAATGATAGCAATGGAATTGATTTCTGCTTACTATCAGAAGCATAGTGGAAGTTAGTGTGATTCCCTAAAGAGTTTCGCAAGAAATTGGCTATTTTTTACACAAATTTTTGAAGAAGAAAATAGAAATTCAATAGAATAGACAAGAAAATATTAAAAAAAATAATAAGTGTGTGGCACTAAAGCAAAATGTATCATCATTGCTCTAGATAATTTGCTGGTGCATAATTAAATAATCTAGCTGAAACTGTTACAATTAATTATTAAAAAAATAACGTAGAGCAGCAAGTTCCTGCTTTTTGAGAAAAGCATGAACATGTATTGGCATTGTCAACAAGCAGTCATTTTTTTAGCCACCCAGGGCTCCCACGGCTGCGCCAATTGCACCAAAGCGATTTTCCTGCTACATTCTGCTACAAAATGAGTTTTTTCGGCAAATTTGCGCCAAATCGCGATTTTTGGAAAAAAATCGAAAAAATTTTAGATATTATTTTTTCTAACATTAAAATCGACAGAATTTGCTACATTTTTTATTTAGTCAACTAGTTTTTTACCTTTGAAGCAGTTTATTAATGAATATTATCTCTACTCTCTCTTAAGAACATCAAATATGAATGAGAAAATTGAGCAGAATGAGTTATGGTATCCCACGCTTGTAGAAGAAACAGTGAGACGATTTCTAATATTTTGTAGTATTATAGAGAAAAATCATTTCTCTTATCACTATTTCTGTTGAACATTTTATTTAGTAAGTTTTTCTTGAAATAGATAAAAAAGTTTACAATTTCATGAAACGTGGGAAAAAAAAAAACTTGGTGTTTTTCCTCAGTGCTCTTTGTGTTTTCTAATGTTTAGGAAATATTAATCAATGTGAAAAATAATAACAGAACAGATGTTAAAAAGATTGCTGCTCCATTATAACAATTCTTTAAAATTCCTTAAGCTTACTTTCCACGTGTAAGCAAAGGAGCGCATACGTTCTACAATCTTTTTGCATCCGCTACAAAAATCGGATTTTTTTCATTTTAACTGTTTATAATGATTCTTCTCAAAGTAAATAAATAAAATATATTTTTATTTTAAATAAAGACATTGTTTGAAAATATATATTTGTTCCCGAAATGTGTTTGGAGGTAGACTTTCAAACGCTGTAAAATTAAACATTGAATTGCAGCTTTTTTTTCTTTTCTCATTACTCTTTAAGCTCTTTAATCTATATTATATAACCACAAGCAATTAAAAAACATAAATATGAAGAACAAAATACATAAAAAAAATTACAGCTAAGTTAGAAAATCATTAAAAAGCATGTAGGTATATCTTAATGAATTGATGATCTTTGGCAAATATGTTAAGCAATATTATTAGAAGAAATAGAAATTTTGTTGTGGATGAATGACCTTATAAAAGTACTCTTTTTAAAGTTTAAATTTTTAAACTAGATTTGAAAGTTATGAAATTACCATGCATTCCCTTTTTCTTTTAATGCAATTTAGTTTCTTTCGGCATCCAATTGCTGTAACCCTGGGACTCTTTAAAATTTAATTGTAATTATTACACAATTTTTCAAAGATGTAAAGATAAATTGTTGGGGAAAAATCATTAGATATTAAATTATCAACATATAATAAAAAATTCATTTTGCCTTTCTATTATAGAACTCCGAAATATAATTTGATTCTTGAATTTTCTTGCTGCAAAATTATAAAACTCAGCAATTTACTTTTAGTTTTATTAATTACTTCCAGAGCATCTAAGTGAGTATTTAGGATTGAAATTTAAAGAAATATTTCTTAATCGGAAAAATAATGGATATTACTGCAGGTAGAAAATAGGATCGACTTCAAATATATTTTTTTGATAAAATAGGAAATTATATTTAATTTATTCAAAATTTTACTGTTACTGTAACCACAATGGTTATACCTAAATAAGTACCATTTAAAAAACAAATTTTAATTAGTGATAAATAGTTTAAAATAGTTGAACCTTTCATATTAGTTAGTTTTTGCTTATTTTCTTGAAAGAATAGTGTTTTAGCTATTAAACAAAAAAAAAAAGAGAATGCAATGATTTTTTAAAAGAAGAAAGTTTTAAGCTTTCTTCCAGCTGCTCTTAACTATTAGAAGAAGAAAAAAAAAACAACAAAACATTTTTAAAAATAATCCGTTTCTTGAGAAAAGTATTGAAAAACCTTTATAAGGGTTATAATTTTAATTAGTCTTACTTTTTGAATAGGTTTTGAAAAATTTCTTAAGAAATATAAAAGCAATCCAGTTTTTGAAATAATCTAATCCAGTTTTTGAAGGATGCCTGACGTTTACATTTCCTATCATTTTGAAGACTTGTAACTGCTCTTACCCTTGATGTATGAAAATAACATTGCTTTAAAAACAGCCATTTAATATTTTAAAAATGAAGAAAAGTCCTCCAAAAATGGTACAAAGTTGATATTTTCGGCTCCCAGACTGATACAAAAGTCGATTTCTTCTGCTCCAAACTGATACAAAAGTTAAATTCTTCTGCTCCAAACTGATACAGAACGGACATTTTACCTGCTCCGAAAGCTGCTACAAAATGTGTTAAGGGGGTGGGAGCCCCCTTAACACTCTCTTATCCCCAAAATACATCTCTTATCCCCAAAATACAAAGTGGGAGATTTAACAGCCAATTAGATTTTGTTAAAGAAATGTGGAGTTTTATTTGATAATCAAATTTCAGAACCTATTTTAATATTTAAATGATGGAAAACTGTAGCTGCTGTAAAAGAAGTGCATGAATGATAAGCATCCATAAATAATTTAAATGTGCATCTCATTAATTTTTATTTTTCCCAATAAATGTCTTGTTTAACAGCATATACATATTAAATTTAAATGATAATAATATATTATCTTTATTATTTGTTTTCTAAATTTTCAGCATAAATCCCCTTTTTTTTAAAAAGTAAAACTTATAATATTTGCATTTTAAAAATGTTATATCCAGTTGCCTTTTTCTCAGACTGTCAGTCTCAAGATACTTTTATTGGTTTGAAAAACAATCTGATTTAAATTAAAAAAATCAAATGTATCCCCTTTTTTGATTTAAAGAAAAGGAGAAAAAATCATGATTTCTTTTCACACCCTACTTTTAGATGTAACAGTGTTAGAACAGCTCATCATATTTATATTTAGTTCCTGGGATAGTCAGCCATATTGTTTAATTTTGTCACTATTACAAATCATTGTTTTCGCAATGATTTTTCCAGCACTCCATATTTTCCTGACATTTGTAAACAATTTTTATAATTTTTTTTAATTTTTCTCTCCTTTTTGGTTTTCTCCCGAAATTTACATGTTCGTTTCCCGCCTTTTTCCTTCGGGCCTTGTTCCTGGCCTCTGATAGGTCAATCGCTAATCCGACACATTTGGTATAAATACCGGTGTTTCTCTGGTTATTGCCTTGTTAACTCACAGCTTTCTTGCTGTGTGTTGAGCGTTTCTTTTATGCACTGATGAAAAGGCTCCATTTGTAGCTTCGAAATAGCTATTTGCGTTACTTTTTATTCTGAATTTGTGCTTTTTCACGTTTTATCCTTGTACTTACATTTTAGCACAAAGTATTTTGATCTTTTGTCTTATAGTTTAATATATTTAAAAAAAAGTCTTTAACACTTATTATGTGTCACAACTTTTCTCAACAATTGTTTAACAACATAGTATATAATTACACTGCCATGTGCATTACTGCTATACAGTTCAAAAGTTAACAGACCACAAAATTTGAGGTCAAGTCAGTCTTTAGCCCTCGAGGTTCCTCGCTCTAAAATGAAGCTGCATGAAGCCCCTAAGCCAGTGAATTATTGATCTTCTGAACCTGGTAGTAGACTTTCCTATGCCAGGGGGATTAGTAACAACATCTTTCCTAAATGAGCTAGAGAGCTGAAATAAGTCATTTAACAGCATTTCTCAAGAAGTTTTCCTTGATAAGCAACACAATTAGGATTGAGAAATTTTTAAAAATTAAATTGAAATTTAAATTTCTCATTGTGAAACTTCAAAAATTGTCAAAATAATTTCAATGCTACTTTGTACAGTACTCAAATGATCGTATAAGTATAAAAGTAGAACCATGGTAGGTTCAGGTTAAAATATTTCATTGAATAGAGTTGGTTTTAAAACCCATAATTACATGTACAAGTACAACTAATGCCTAATTAACCAAAAGTGGCATGCAAAAGCTGGCACTTTATCTCTCTGGGTCCTCCTAGCAACTTCATAATATTTAAGACTCTTTTAAATATATATAAGTAGGGGCACCTATGGGGAGAGGGGGCTTGAGCCCCCTTGCAAGTAGAAGTGCCTAATTTTTAATGAATTTTTAAAGTGGAGTATAATAACAAAACTATGTTAAATATATTATATAAGTCGGACTTCTATATAAGGTCACCCCTTGGGACTTCGCAAAAACGGTCCTTATAAGTGGGGTGACCTTACAACCACTACATATGCATTTGTCAATAATTAGTGTAGTACCGAACCCAAAGTTCGAAAAATCCTAAAATTCAGCACTTTTTCCAAAAAAAAAAAAATTTTTTTTTCCGGAAAATATTATCTAAAAAGTTGTCAAAACAACAAATGCCAATATATTTTCATCCAAATAGAAGAGATCTTGCCGATATTTTGCTAAATTACAGAAGCTAAACTTGGTAGGAGACCGAGCTAGTTCCTGAGAACCCTTCTCCTAAACCATGTTGAAATGTGAAAATAAGGTTTCTTGGACAGGAAGAGGGGATTGCAATGTCTATTCATCAATTTATCAACACTTCTGCTTTCACGATGAAGCAAGATCACGTGCGTACGAACTTGGTACGACAGCGATGAAGATCTTTTATCTTAGACCATATAGTTTATGGCCTAAGATGAAGATGCTGTGGCTCCTGAGGGAGAAGTGAACTCAAGGACGGAATTCTAGCTCTCCCATTCTTTCCTGTGGAGCTAATTTGCCAATGGTTACTCTTTTTTTCTTTGGGGGGGGGGGGAGCGTAAAATTGCATCATCCTTCTAAGTGTATAAAAAAACAGTTGAGCGTTCGACGCATTCATTTACGATCTGGACTTATGCGTTGCAGTATGTCGAAATACGTTCAACTGACACCACAAAAGAAGAGTGTTGCAGTTGCATTGGACAAAGAAAGATTGTCATCACGTTCCATAGCAAAAAGAATAAACTGTTCGCAATCGACTGTTGTTCGACTACTGAATAAGTTAGAGAGCATCGGAAGCACATCAAGAAGGAGTGGCAGTGGTCGTCCACGAATATCCAACGCAGCGCAGGACAGGTATTTGATACGACTCAGTATTCGGAACAGACAATCATCTTCCAGACCTTAGAACAGCATGGGAAAACGAAGTGGGTGTTCATGCATCCACGTCTACTGTACAAAAACGACTGTGTGGTGCTGGTTTGGTGGCACGTCGACCACGAAAGAAACCATTGTTGACCCAAAAAATGAGGAAACAGCGTCTAGACTGGGCAAAAGCTCACCAAAGATGGACTGTCGATCAATGGGAATCAATTGAGTTTTCAGACGAGTCCAAGTTCAATCTGCATGGGTCCAACAGACAGCACACAGTTAGACGCCGCAAAAGAGAGGAATAGCATCCCGACTGCATTCAACATACAGTCAAGCATCCTGTATCCCAGATGGTTTGGGGATGAATTTCTGATCAAGGAGTTGGTGGGCTTCACTTTGTGCTAGGAACAGTAAACGCTCGGGTGTATATTGGCATTTTGGAGGAGAAATTGCTTCCTACTATTCAGGATCACTTTACTCCAGTTCCAAACGTCATTTTCCAGGATGATTCTGCTCCGTGCCATAGGGCAAAACTGGTAAGTATCAATTTAAAAACCTTTATCCTGCCATTAGACTTAAATTGACATGGGGTTAAGTAATTTTTTTTTCTTTAAACTCACACGCAGGTTCAGAAATGGAAAAATGAGCATGGGGTCAGCAGTTTGCCTTGGCCCGGAAACAGAACCGATCTCAATCCCATCTAAAATTGTTGGAATAGAATGGGTATAGAAGTGATGAAACATAAGCCAACATCACTTGCAAAACTTCGGGAATCAATAATTTGTGTCTGGCACCATTAACTCGGTAATGAATACATTAAATCACTCATCCATTTAATGCCCCATAGATGTCAAGCTGTCATTAAAGCTAGAGGTGGACCAACGAAATATTAGGTTATATTTTATGATGTTCAAACATTTCCATGTTACTTTTGTTTATTTTTGAACAGAAAGAGTGTTACAATTATAACCTCTGCTTACTGTTTCGTCGTCCACTTGGCAACGTGGATGCACTTCACATTGTACTTGTTACAGTTTTGGCCATGTATTTCCATAAATAAAGTAGACAATTATTGGATTCCTGATGTTACATGTTTATTTCAGAAGTTTTACATAATTTCACGTACATTCATCTTTAATTGGTCTACCAAAACTTCTCACATATCCCAATGTTGTGAAAATGCGAGGGTGATGCACTTTTTTTTACCACCACAGTACATCAATTGCTCATATTATTCAGGCACTTTTGCTGACTCCACTTTGGTTGTGTCTAGAGAAATTTTATCGAAATATGGTACTCAAACTAAGTAAACTTAATTTTCATTCGACATCATATGCATATTTTAATAAATATTAAGCTGCCTACAGCTATTTTTTTTAACAAACTATTAGTTTGCATATTGACTTACAAATTTATTATTACATGCTTATTTTGTTGAACTATATTGCTTATATAATTACTTAGACACCTGGGCATCCATATATGTGTAATTTCAGGTGGTGAGGATAAGAAAATTTCCATATTTGAACGCTTACATTATTTGTGGTATATATACCATACATACACTCATACAATGTATATGCAATACGAGCAAATGTCAGGGCAAGTATGGGCCGCCAGACTTTACCGGTTCTGAAATTGGATATTGGTAACAATGCTAAAGGAGTGGCATCCCTTGATTATTTAATAGTTTTAAACATTCATATGACTAATAGAGAAGAAAAATTTGTGATGGCCGCAACAGACTGGTGTTTATTATAGCTTTAACAAAGTTTTGTTTTTATATTTCACATTAAAGATTAATTAAAAGTTAAGTACTTCTACTTGCTAAGGGGGGTGGGGGAGGATGGCTCAAGTGCCCTACGGGTGCTCCTGCTTATGTATAATATCTAGAAGAGTCTTTCATATTATGAGGTTGTTCGGAGGACCCAGAAATTAAGTGCCAGCTTTTGCATACCACTTTTGAATTAATTAGGCTTTAGTTGTATGTGTACATGTAATTATGGTTTGAAAACTGAGTGCTCTGTTCAATGAAATATTTTAACATGAACCCATTATGGACCCACTTTTAAACTTATACAATCATTTCAGTACTGTACAAAGTAGTATTTAAATTTTTGTGAAAATTTTTGAATCTGCACATTTTGAGAAGTTTTAAATTTTAATTCAATTGAAATAAAAATTTCTCAATCCCAATTGTGTTGCCTATCACAAAAAACTTGATGCTGTTAAGTGACTTATTTCAGCTCTGTAGCTCAATTATGAAAGATTCTAGGTCAATTTCAAAAGGGTCTTTAAGGTGTTTTGACTAATTTTTGCAACTTTTAAAGAGCTGTATTTTCCAACCAGTTTGATATTTCTCTTAAAAAATTGGTACTTTTCTATTTCTACATAAACACTAAATCTGCACTAAATTTTGTCAAAATCTGAGGGTATAAGGTACATTTTCCTAAAATTATGTTGATTTGACACAGAATGTCCCAAACATGTCACATACAAAAGAAAATAAATTCCATACTTAATTTCAATTTTCGTATAAAAGCCCCTAAATTTGATCAAGATATTTTTTCTCGCATTACATTATATTATTTTACTGGAAGAATACGTTTTTATGTGGGCAGAAATTTTTGTCACAGAACTCTATTTCTAGCCTTCTTTTCCTAGCTGTACCACAAACTATTGATTGCATTTACTCTGTAGATAAATTTTGTAATCACATTTCTTGTAACAATCTCTATGATTATAGTGCAACTACAGTGGTAACGGAAGTCAAAAGTCAGAATAAAGTTATTAAGCTAACTTATGCCAATGGAGGTGTCGGCAAATTTTGGAACGGTGGCAGTAAAAGACCCATTGCTAAATCTGCAGCCTCAACCTCAGCAGCCTCCGTTGGCTCAAGCTCTGCACCACCAGCCTCCTCTCCATCAACATCAGCTGGAACAGTTGCCACTGCATCAACAAGCTCAACTGATGCTTCAACTATGGTAACTGCTTCAAGGGCCAGATGTGTTTATGTCTCTGACAGAAATGTCAGAGTGAATGTTGTAAGTATTATTTTTATAGCATCTATTTAGAATCTGTTAAAAGTTTTGTTGGTTATTTTTCCAAGCATACTGATAATTTTGATTTTTATAATTATATTCTAGAATTTAGTAAGCATTTCTGTTTTATTGTATTTTTTCTTTTTGCAATAATGCTTGTTAGCAATGATATAATGTACAGGGTGGGGCAAAAGTAATGACCCGGTTTTGAAGGGTTATAAAAAAAAATCTAGTACAGTTTGAACTTAAAACTTTTGATATTCTTATCTGTACTTAATACCATTCTTTTACATTAAGTTTTGAATACCACTTCAGCAATATTGCGGCCACCAGCAGCAATACACTGATGCAGTCTATTTCTGAAGTTTTGAGAAATGTTTCTGTACATTTCAAGGGGTATGGCGAATATTTCCTCGATAATTCCATCCTTCAGCTCTTCTTAAGTATGTGGGTGATGTTCCAAACTTTCTCTTTCAAATAACCACACAAAAAGAAGCTTAGAGGCATTAACATTATGCAGGATATTGAAATGCATACAAAGTAATGACCTGGGTTTGATGGGGTATTAAAAAAAAACTAATGCAATTTGAGACTTAAAACTTTTTAAATTTGGATCAGCATATAATCCCATTTTTTTACATCAAGTTTTGAATACCACTTTAGCATGAGGGCGGCCTTCGGCAACAATACACTGATGCAGTCCATTTCTGAAGTTTTGGGAAACAATTCTGCACATTTCAAGGGGTATGGCGGAAATTTCCTCAACAATTCGGACCTTCAGCTCTTCTAAAGTATGGGGAACTTTCTCCTTCAAATAACCCCCCCCAAAAAAAAAAAAAGCTTAGGGACTGCAACATTACGTGGGATATTGAAATGCACACAAAAATGCAGTCTATTCTTTCTACGTGGAAAAGTGGACTGCATCAGTTTATTGCTGCTGATGGCCGTCATATTGCTGAAGTGATATTCAAAACTTAATGTAAAAAAATGGTATTAAATACAGATCAAAATAAGAAAGTTTTAAGTCTCAAACGGTATTAGTTTTTTTTAACAACCCCTTTGAAAACCAGGTCATTACTTTTGCCCCACCCTGTAGCTCTGAGAACCAATGAATATTTTGTGATCAAATCAAAATGGTTACATTATTGCAGCCATGCAGCACATATCACACTTTGTTTCTTAAAAATTAGTTGCACATGTCCTTGTATTTTAGCTAGGGTAAGTTGGAGTAAGTGTGTCAGTGGGGTAAGTGCATTGTCTTAATATTATGGGAATGCCAGCTTGAAGAAGCTTCTGAAATATATTGGATATGGTAGGCAACTTTCCAGTAATAATTCCTACTACTGTAGACCAGCATTAGCTTACATAGATCAAACACAATCAGTGATATCCACATGTTATACAAAAACTTTGATGTGCTTTGTTATCTTCAGACAACATGGGCAACTCAAACTTAAAAGATTACGCAAAGTGCAGCATATTCAAAAGATTGCCGTAAAGCAGCATTGGAAATCAAGACATTTAGTTGTAATTAAGTGCTGAATGTAAAAATTTTGCTAAATTTATGTTCCTGACATGACTTTTATGTATTCTGAAATAAATTTTTGTAAGGTAGATAAAAAATCAAGTACATCATTGTCCACAACTGACCTGTGACTCGAAAAAAGAAACGCTTTTTTCTGTTACATTAAAATTTTTTATGAACAGTAACATGGTTTACCATCATATATATTTTATGCATTTTTATTTTTCAAGTGTATTTAATTTTCTATTAATAAAGTGTTTGTTTTTTACATTAGTGTTTCTTTTGCAATGACTTTTTTTATTTGTTACTCTTTAAATTAAGTAACGTAAGATCATAACATTTAATGAAAATTATGTTTAGATGTTTCAATATTTGGATATTTTTTTGAATTGGAGAGTTCTTTTTTCCCAGGTAAAGTTATGTGTGCGTGTATATGTGTATATTAGGATGGGCAAAAAACCTTTTAACTCCCCCAATTGTTGATGATGGTTTGGATGTGGCATTGGTGGAGCTAAGTGTACATACAAATTTTGAAGCTTGTAAAACAACTTGATTTTCTGCAATTGCATAGAAATTTGGACCAAGTTTTTGCCTTCTTTTTTTTTTATGAGGAGCATTGCAGTGGAAATGAAGCCATTGGTGGGAAACTTCATATAAATAATTTGAAGTCTCTAGCATAAGACCATCACTTGCCGCAGCTGTGAAGTTGAGGGGTTATAGTCAAATGTCAGATATTATTTTAATCGCTAATTTTTTGCATTTAGAAAAAACATTTGTATATTGCTAGTGTATTTTTTTTAGTCTCTTATTTATGTCATTATGGAAGATGATCATTTAAAATTTTCTCCTAGAGTTCAACTCCTGTCACTGTACCACAACCACCTGCTGAAGAAGCTGCTGAACCACCTAAGAAAAAACATAAGCCTATTACTTGGCCATAAAGGACAAGCTTCTATTCATTGTCATGCCATACTTGTGCTTTTTTTACTGCTGTTATTGTAAGAACTTTTTACACAGCTTTTAATGTTCATGGATTTCTACATAAAATGTTTCATCGCTTTTATTGTATTTTAACATCATAAAAAAACTTTTCATCTTGTTTTCATTTTGAAATGAGGTGCTCTTTTTTTTTTGTTGTGTTTTCTTTACATTTTAAATGTTTAATATTTTCCATCAGTGAACTGTTATACATTGCATACCTTTACTCTTGAACTCGGCAGCATTAAGTTTTTGTAGAGCATAATTATGATATGCAATTTTTAATTTCTTTGTCAGAGAAACATATATGAATAAATCAAACATTTAAATAATGGCATACTGTTCTTATATTTGTTAAATTTTCTTGAAATTTGAAAGTAGCAAAATACTTGATGGAGTGGAAAGTCTTGTAGTTGTTATCATGTTCAATGAGCTCTATTAAGAGAATTATCAAAATTTTCTGGGAATACAAGCAGTCTTGATTTCATGAATATTTGTGTGTGTCTAGAATTTTTGGTTGTTGAAATTCCAGCTTTGATGTTATCAATTTTGTGAAATTTAATTGCTTCACATTTTTAAGCTTACTATTTTACATGAAATATAGTCTTCAGATTTGTTCACTTGGTTTTGATCAGTCAGCCCATAAGTATTTTTTACAGTTGAGTTTCTGTTGGTTTTTCTCTTCAAACTTCTTTTCTCTTTGAGTTTTCCAGTTGGGAATGAAGGTAGTTGATTTTCTTTTTGCATTAAACATATTACTCACCTTGCAGTTTTTGAATGTTCGATGTATTTATAATTTCTGAGAAGTATTTTTGCAATAAATTTTCATGTTGTGCTTTTTGATGAAACCATGCTTAATGAAATCGATGGTAATGAAACTTGCTGATTTGTATGAATATTTTATCATCTTACCTAAATTGAAATTTAGATCCATGTTTAAAGTTTTTAATCTGATTTATTAGAAATCACTCAATTTTTATGTTTGACTTTTTTCATTTACAACAGTTACATCAACTTAAGATTGCTGACTAAAATGCTTTTTTGCATTTCTGATATTCTTAATTTGTTCGTGTCTAACAAAGAATATCATTGGTTTAGAAGAAATTGTTGCATTGAGCATTGAAATTTTTAAAAATACATTCCACATATAAGAGTCCAATTTGTTCACTAAAAGCTGTATGGTATTTGCAGTTTTAATTTTTTTTTTTGAGAGCATATGATTTTATTTCTATTTTTGCACACATTTTAACTTCTGTTTGTGAAATGCAAAATCAGAGTAAAATTCTGCTGTTAATGTCCTTATCCCTTTTTACTGTTCTTAAGAAATATGTATTCTGGGTTTTGTAATGTAATCTTCCTTTTTTACAATGAAATGATATACAAACTGCAGAACACAGAAGATCACTTTTTAGGGGGTGTTATTGGAATCTCCTCCTCCTATTTTGCGAGGGTAGAAAACTAGCACAGTTTGAGTCCGTAGCATTTGCTAAAACATATGATTTTTTTTTTTTTTTTGTAATGAATTCAGCAATTCTATACAGGTACTGGATGGGATGATATGGAATTATGTTGAGAGATTATTTCATTTTCTAGGAATAAAATATATGCAATGTTTCATAGTTCAATATTGGATGGAAACTTCATTGAAAATTAATATGCATTTTATATAATTTTTGAAGTTGGCATTTTGACTTCTCCTAAATGCTTGCAAAATGCTGTATTTTCTGTTACAAGTTTGCTATTGTTTACATGGTAAATGTTTATAGTTGTAAGCTGTATATGTTACGTGTATTTTGCATTTTAATATCTGCTATTGTCTTCAACCAAAAAACCTATACAAATTTCAAAATGTGGTGAATTCTGTAAATCATTTTAAACCACCTGTGCTGCAAGTTATTTTGATAGTAAAAGAAGTTTATATGTGTTATAAGCTATATTGTGAATGATACGATATATTTGTTTAGCTGGTCTGATTGTTAAAAAGATCCTTTTTTAAAAATAACTAATGGCTTAATTCATACTGATTTCTTTTTCTAAATTTGAAAAAGGAACAATTATGCTGGGAGATGAGACAAGTAGTGCTTTTTATTTTGTCAGACAAAAATTTGAATGTAAAGAACTTTACCAAGACTCAAGAAAAAAAAGTAATTTGGAATACAGTTTTCCAGAATCACTTCAGTTACGAGTTTATATTACAGAAATGACAATATTTGACTTGGAACTTTCATGTGCAGAAAACTGGATAATGTTCTTCCTGTCATCTTTTGTTGTAAAATTTTCAAAATGAACTTGCATGTAATTGGACCACTTTTAAAACTTGGTTTGAAAAATGAATTTTTTCTTGAAAGATGAAATCTTAAGCACAGAGGGACATAAATTATTCATCTTTGATTTGACATTTTTCTGGTTTTACTATCGGCTGTGAACTGTAATGTGGTGAATTCTGTAAATCATTTTAAACCACCTGTGCTGCAAGTTATTTTGATAGTAAAAGAAGTTTATATGTGTTATAAGCTATATTGTGAATGATACGATATATTTGTTTAGCTGGTCTGATTGTTAAAAAGATCCTTTTTTAAAAATAACTAATGGCTTAATTCATACTGATTTCTTTTTCTAAATTTGAATCTTACTTGTGCATGGCCATGCTACCTTGGCTGTAAAAAAAAAAAAAAAAAAAAACTATTGATTTATGCATTTTGGTTCTTTTTATTCAAGTTTCCAATATGAAACATGAAAGTTTTTAGATTTTTACAAAGTATAACATGTACATTCCATCACAAGGCATTTTATGTTGCTGTATATCAATATGCTTTCAAACAATATTTTTGTATTTTTAAAACTGATTTATTTATTGAAAAATTATTCAATATTTGTTTTGTCAATTTTTCTAAATGTGGAAATGTTGGCTTTATAGGAAAAAGGAATGATTGAACAAAATGATCAATATTACCTCTAATGTTATTCCATCGTACCATTTTCAGTAATGTTAAGATACTTTAAAGTTCAAACTACTTTACATCTGGATTATTTTTATTCTTAAAATAATAATAAATAAGTAAATTAAAAAAAAGTGTTAACCACTTAAGTGCATTTTGCAATAATTTAGCAACCTTTGTACTAAGTATAAAAATCATACTTTCTGAGCTTCCAGTTATCTGAAATTCTAGTACTACTTTATTAGTTTGAAATCATGTAAGTATGAAGGAACAGAAATATTAAAATTAGCTCTCTGGACTGACAGCTTTAGTGTAAGTTTATTTAATTGTCAAGCTTTTGATATATATGCTAGTTATTGCAATTTTTCTCCTTTGTGTGTTATTTTAGAGTTATTTAATTATTAATTTTTATATTTTTTATCTTAATAACTCGTAAAACTTGTTTCTTGATAGTTTTGAATTAACTTTAGACAATATGTTTAAAAGTTCAATATACTTAGGCCATGTCTTTCGTGAGGAATTTTTTTTTAGTATTTAAAAGTAAGAATGTTAATTATTTTTTCATAGTACTTTATTGCATTGCTACATTAATTAGTGAAATAAACAGCTGTAGATTTTTAAGTGAGTTTCCATTGTTTTAACTTAACCTCAAAAAAAAAACTCATTTAGTTTCTCTGGATATTTTCCCCAGAAAAGATTGTTATGCTAATAATTATAAAATTGTCCATACATTGCTTTTTTGATAATAGAGCTAGAATAGGGTGATAGTTACAATTATCAATGAGGTTTTTTGGCATCTTTTCACAAGGAAAAGTAAATATAACTTATAGTAATTAACAGCATTTTAAAATAAGAAATTGGGTATGAATTGCTGTATTTTAATTATTTAGTTGATCTTGCATACCTGAAACAATTTTTAAAAATGTATTATTTACAATGTTTACATATTTTGCATAAGTCAGGCTTTTTTGTTTTGTGATTTAATTGGAATTAAAAAAAATAATTAATGACTGAGTGTTGAAAATTTTGGAAAATTTCTTCCTCGTTTCACACGTTTTAAAGTAAAGACTCGTAATCATTTCATTTACTACATTTTAGTTAGTACAAGTCTGACATTCATGAATACCATAGTGAGTATTCTTTAAAAAAATTTCTTTATATTAATAATTTGATGAGGTGAGTATATGATATGTTAACAAGTAGTTCTTATACTCTGAAGCAGCTTTAACTGATGTAAGTAATTTCTTTGAGTTACATTCTCAATTCAATTATTTCTTTTGAACATTGAATTTAAAGGAAAAAAAAGAAATATGTTTTTACTTTTGGAAAGTTTTCTTTCTAGTCATTTATGTGTCATTAAAATATTTCAGAACTACAAAACCTTTATTTTTTATGAATGTATAGTTGTTAACATAATCTGCTAATATAATACATTAATATTTCTTTCTTTTCTTTTTTTTTTTCTTTGTAAAATGTTAATCTACTCATATTAGCTCAGTAATACTTAAGTTCTGTAATGTTTTATTGATTTTTTGAAAAAATTTGATATTTCATATTATCTTGTATTGCTCTTTCTCCCTCTTTTATAATCAGTTTTCATACCAGCATTACCACATGTTTTTAAAGCAGATTGATATGTATGGAAATTAATGTAAGTATTGCAAAACAAGTGTTTTATGTTGTCTATGACGCTCTGCATCTAATGTTAATTGTCTTCCAGATTTATATGCAATATGTAAGTAGATATGTGTCGTTTTTTGTTTGGGTAGTTCTACTTCCATGGTCAAAAGAGCTATTATTTCATTCTAAATATTTCTGTTGTTAAACACAACTAAATGTTTATGTTCTCACGACTATAAAGCTTCTGCACTTCTCTCATTAGGAATTTGGCCCTGCTTGTAATTAAAAATCACAATATTGATAAGAAAGTTGAATGGGTTGCCCTTTCAAAGTGGGAGAGTTGAATTGATGCAATGTTATGTTGTTTTGTCTCAAAATCATCACTAAGCTGGATTTTCCCCCAAAGCTTTACTATTGCTATTATTTTCAGGAGTTCCTTAGCATTCATGTATTAAAGTGTAGCATTAAAGTGGAAAATTAATAAGATTTTAATTATCAGTTGTAAGCATTTGATGTCAAATTTATTTTACATTTATTACTTCCTATATTCACTGCTTGAAACCTTTCAATTGATGTTTTGTCAGTTGTGCCAAGAATTTGAAGCAAATGTTAATTGTATTGTAGTTGAAATTTTGTAACACTTGTACCACAATGTAAGTTTTTCTTCATTTATTTACATTAAGGTAAATGGAAATATCTCATTAACTTGTTATCTTTTATTTTTTGTTGTGTTTTAATTTTTTACTTCTCCGTTGAAAAATCCGGTCTCATGCAAAATTTTAGGAACTGAAATTTTATTTTTCCTTCTTTTTTGTTCAGTATTTAAAACAACACAATTTATGGTACTTTTTAAATTTCACTTTTGATGAAAGAAATATACTGGAATGTTTCTCTGAAAAAAATTAAAATAAAATTTATATTTGCGACTTAGTGTGTGAACTTTGTAATGGTTTTTGAAAACTTCTCAGAAACTGGTTCTAAGTCTTATTAGTATTTTTTTTTTTACACTGCACTGTACACCACAAGTTTTTCATCAAAAATTAGGGCTACATTTTCTGTTGTGTTTGGAACTGGAAATTTTTAATGATACCAAATAACTGAAAGTGTCCCTCAATGGCACAGACCTTAAGAAACCTTAAGGATTGAGTTTTCTGTGACCATAATTAAGTTATTTCTATTAGGGATTCAGTTCAGAAGTTCAGCGACAGTGTAACTGCTAACAACTTTCACTAGAAGCAAAATTTGATAATTTTCCAAACTTTAAGAAATAATTTCAACTTCTATAGAGAAAGTGATTCAAAAAAGAGAAAAAAAAAGTAAAGTAAATATTTTTAATGGGAGAAAATCATCATTATTATTTTCCAAAATGCTAAGGATGAATTATTTTGTTTGGTTAGGCTACATTGGCACGGAACACCTCAAATTTTGATACAGTAAACTCTTGATTATCGGTGAAATGGATGGCACAGGCACTACAGATAGCTGAAAAGGGTAACTTTTTCAGAGATAAAGAAAGGCTAAAAATGAGGGGTAACTAAGAAAAACTGTGTTTTTTCTTTAAAAAAGTATTTGATTTTATTATACATAAAATATGATATATACCAAAAAAGTGTACAGTACTGTAAAAATCATTTGGTTTATGTTCTAAAAGCATAAAGAGTAAGAGAGTATACATGTTGAGTCTTTTAAGCCTTTCCTCATAATCCAAGCCTGAGGGATACTGCTTTATTTTTATTTGGGATTTTTATCTCGATTCTAAAAAGCGGAAAGATGTAGCTTTAAAAAGATCATTCGAGATTTATTTGGGAAATGATTGTAGCTGATTTCTAAAAATGGCTTCAAGTCGGCATGATTGAAAAGAAGTGATTTCCACTTATAATAAAACTTAATTTGATTCTTTTTAACAATAAAATGTGTAGCATTAATGGCTATTTATACCCAGAAATTTTGTAGTCACTTATGAGGATGTGATGTTTTATATATTTATATGCCCTCTTAAATATCAGTTCCATCTAAATGCTTTTATCTACAGTCTATTATGTCTATATGTGTGTGCCGTGAAAGGCAGCTTATATTGTTTTTGAAGTTTCGAGTCTGAAAAGGATAATGTAAACACTAAGCAGAAAAATTTTGTTCTCTTCCATGCTACGCAGAACAAAAAATATCTATGGGTGCTTTCACACGAAAGGCGCAGATGAAAAAAGACAAAAATCTTGTCTTTCTGCACAAGAGCAGAGCACATTTTTGAAGGCAATAATATTCTTTAGGCTTGCATACCTTTTTTTGCTTCATATGAACAAATCAAGTCAACGTTTACAGTATTTCAAATAAATCTGTCTAACGAAATAATGGCAATTTAGATTTAGGAAAAGTTATGAGTTTTTAGAAAAGTTTAAAACTTACTATCACATCAACTGTTTGACATTATTATCGTGTCTTCAGAATGCCATGGTAAATGACCAGCTTTGTAATGACATTTTTAATAAATGATAACTATTTAGGGCTAAATTATAACAATTGAAAACATATATTAATATTTTTTCTTAATGTAGTTCCAAAGCTCTTTATAAACCAATCAGCAAATTTAAATGCAATACATTTCTATTTCAGTAATAATAAACTCGGTAATAATACATAATGAAAACAGTAACTTATAAAACAAAAGTAACAAAATGAAATATGGCTTTTCCTTACTTAAGCAAAGCTGACTTGTCTTATGTAAAAGCACTATTTTGCTATTTTGTGGAGAAATAAAGGTGATGGTTAAGGGGGGGTGCCATTATTATTATTTTTTCATTTTTGGTATGGATTTGGAAAAACCTTTCTACTTTAGTTATTTTGTCTAACAATTAATCTAATCTCGGTGTCAAATTAAAGCTAATGTTCTTCAGAATAATTATGATATTAAAGCCACTAGAGTGGTACTGCTCATCATTTAAAGTTTTTTCACATGTTTTCTGCGGGTAGATTTAGTAAGTCATGTCTCACAAACCACAACCCCTTCACGTGTATCAAATATCTTTCTAGAAGGAACAAATCATTTTTAAAGTAGCAAAGGTGCGTTTTGTGGTTATAAGATGAAAGTAAATTTGATTTACAAAATATTTACTTTAAAATCAAGTTTTTATAAATTTGAAGTCTCTTTGCACTCAAAACAAATCGCATCTTTTTTTGCAAATAGTAGCTAAATTTGTGGTTACCAAATAGTAAAAATTAATTTAATCACAATTTAAAAAAGTCATTTCAATTTTGTAAAAGAACTCTGCAATAACCCTTTTTCACAATCCAACAAAAGAATCTCTCCCTTGATTTTAAATTAATAAATACATATATATATGTATAAGATAAATAAAATAATAATAAAAAAATACACACACACAAGGTGGTGGCACACAAATAAGAGTCCTGTGGGTAGGATCTGAAGAACCAATCTGTATATACAGCTTTCCGCAGAAGTAAAACTGATTGGCATGCATTTTGAATTCTAATTGAAGGTTATTATCAATAGTTAATGTTTGAATTCCTAATTAAAAGTTGTCATCAATAGTTGATGTATTTTAAAATTTATTTTTATTTTTTAATATTTATGTACAGTGATCTCTCACTTATGCTCGGTCACAGGGGCCCGCGGCAAAAACGCGCATAAATGAAAAGCACGCCAAAGTGGAAAACCAAAAAATTGAGCTAAGGGTAAACATCAGTTTAGTGTAGACAATAATTGTTAAGTACTATATTATGCATTAGTTGTAGTGAAAAATGGGAAAAGACGTCCATAGCGTCAAAGAAGCTAAGTTTTCTCGCCATTGTTCAACTGTGCCTTCATTCACACTCCCCTTTTCCTTGGTAAGATCCATATCGAAAACTCTTTCACAATTGTGCGGCCCTCGCACTTAAAGAGCTCAACATTAATACTGATGGTCAAGGCACGAGCTTCTTTGAACCATAGTAACAAAACTCTTCGAACTTTCCACCTTAAATCCTACTGCTTTTTTTTTGCCTGGATTCCAATCTTTATTAGCCATAATTATTCCCTCCCGATTTTTAAAAATGCCCCTCAATGTCGATTCAGGGATATAAAATTGCTTAGCTAAAGCTATTTTTGATGTGCTGGGATTTCCTTCGAATTTTTGGATAACCTCCATTTTAAACGAAAGGGACAAGTGCGTTCTTTTTGCCATTTTAAGAAGCAACGTGCTGCTTACTGTACTCTTATTGGATGGAACACAAACGCAACTTTTGCCGACGTCCGTCAATCTCAAGTACACCCGTAGCTCCACGTTTAATCCTCTGTATACCTTAAGGGGAATGTTTTCTTGGAATCCTAACAATTGGGGAAAGAGGAGAGAACGAATTTCTAGAAGCAAAACAAAAATGGGTGAAATGCTTCTGTAAGAAACACCTGACTTGAGGAAGTGCTTTTGAGCTGAAAATTTTTTTTGACGCGCATAAGTGAGAGCTGCTTTTTTTTAGCTCCGCGCATAAATGAATAAGAGTTAACATTGGTTTCGTATATCGCTGGACGGGACCGTAGGAAAAACGCGCATAAGTGAAAAACGCGATAAGCGAGAGCGCGTATAAGTGAGAGATCACTGTATTTCTTTTAATGATGGCATCAGAACAAGAATAATCTTATTCGCTTATTACGAGGGTAAGTCAGAAATTATATACACTTTCATTAATTAAAGATAGGTGGTGGTTGCATGGGCATGCGCAGTGTAATCACGATCGCATCATTTGTCGTCTAGCTAAAAACAGCATAAGCATGTCATCTCCGCTATCAGATTGCACCAAAGAGGAGCTAGGAGAACTAATATATTTGCGGTCAGATGGTGTGAAAGGTAGTGAAATTTACCGGAGACATTTTTCAAAATGCGGGGAAAGTGCTTGAGCTCGTAAAAGATTTTTTTTTGTGGCTCGAAATGTTTGTGCGAAAGTGGCAGCACGAGCATAGCAAAAAATAGAGATGGGCGCATCTTGACCAACGAAAACAACACTCAGCAAGCTTGAGAGATGGTTACAGCCGATAGGAGAGTTACCGAAGATGAGATTGCATCTTCTTATAACATCAGTCACGATTTTGCCTCTCAGATTTTTCACGAGGAACTCAAATTCAGGAAGAGTGCGCGCGATGTGTTTCTTAAATGCTTACCACAGAAAACGCCCGTAAGCCGTAACACCATAGAAAAATCAAAAGGGTTGGGCTTTGAGACCCTGGAACACCCTCCTTACATCCCCATCTTGCTCCCTCAGACTTTCTTGTCTTTGGGCCACTCGAGGAAGCTTTGACCGGTCGTTGATTGCTCAATCAGACACAGACGTTCGGGATGCGGTGGAAAATCAATTTCCCGACCAACTGAAAACGTTCTACCATTAGGGCAAACGGAAGCTTGTGGCTCACTAGAACAAATGCATTGCATAAAGGGGAGACTATATCGAAAAATAATGTAAAATATGTGGTACACCCACCTTTGTTTAATAAAATTGCAGAACGAAAAGTGTAGGTAACTTTTGACTTACCTAAGCATGTTTTGGCAATTGTTATTGCCGTTGATACAGTTTAGTTGCCTATCGCAGGAAGAAACCTAAGGACGAATGATAGTGTACGAAACTGAAAAGACCTTGTCACGTAATCAAGTTTTTCCGGTCACTTGTTCGAACGAAAGAGAAAATCATCCTAAAAATTCTATTGCTGATTGAGAAAATGATTCTATTGCTCCGTCTATATCTTAAAAGTGTCTAAATTTACGTTTCCTAAAGCGGTTATCACACGACGGGAATGACAGACAAACGCAACCGTAATAGGATTCGTCAACTCTATCGGAAACTGGTTTTTCTACCAATTTCCCCCAGTTTCCTCAAAATGCTCGTGTGCTATATCAATTCACGGTTGCTCGAATTAGAAGCAATTCGTTATCTGTTTAATTTAAGGCAAATCAAGAAAGGACCAATTATGGAGCTGGGATTTCATGACGTCAAATGAACTTTTCAGTAAACATGGCGGTGAAGGATTTAAAGAGTGGCGATCGAAGGATAAATGTTAAAACGAGAGTGAGATTTCGAAATTAGATTTCTTTGGTTAAAATTTGCGAAATTATGCGAAAAACATTTGTAGGATGTAAAGTTGCTACTTTACTAGTGCAGGACATTGCAAAGACTGTCTTATGATAAAATCGCTACCAAAATAGTGCAGGACATTGCGAAGACTGTCTTATGATGAAATCGCTACCAAAATGCAAGTGCGTTTCAAGTGATAAATATGGAGACAGTATGACAACCGTTTTTTTTTCTTTTTTGTTTTTTCTTCATTTATGTATCGTATACAACCATTCTATAGAGTTATCAGCAATAATAGTCTAGGCATCATATGTTATTTTCCATTTTTGATGATTTTTAACTAATTCCTCTTATTTCATTTTAATTAAATTTAAACTGCAGTCCTATTTTATGATTCGTTAGAATTCGAAGTTTCATATTCAGTAAATTGTGCATACCTCCCAAAAATTTCCGTCCGTGGCGCTCCTGCTTATGTACGCAACAGTTTTATACAACTTTGAAGGAACAGTTAGAGTCACAATAAGAAAAAAAAGCAATTAATTAGATTGATATTAGAGGAGACACAGAATACCAAATAATAATATTTTACCAAATTATATTCCATAATCAATAGGGTTATTACGGGGGACGGTGGAGGGGCCGGGCCACCCCAGGTGACACCCAAAATGAGATATAGAGTTTTAGAAAAATACATGAACTCGAACTATACAATTTTAACGGTGCTATTTTAAGATATCATAACTGAAAATAAATGTAGTTTAGTGAAAGTTATCCCAAATAAATAAAATGAAATTCCTAAAGTGTTTTTTTATGCACCCCAGAAAATAATATAAACTACAAGTTTATACAACACAACAACGTTTCTTTCTTTTCTTCTTCTTTCTTTTTTTTTGGGGGGGGGACACCAAAAATTATTGCCCCCCGGGTGACACTTATGCTAGGAACGCCATTGCTTTAATACATTTCCATTAAAATTAAAGATCTTGTGATGAATAAACTCATAACCTATAATTTCATACTAAAATTCGCAAAATATGTACAACGTTTTAACAAAACTTTTTCACATTTCATGTGAATGTATTGCATTATAATAAAACAGCAATTTGTGATCACAATTTTCTGAAATATTTAAGCAGGCAGAGCAGCCTCGAACTTATATTTTTGGGACGGGAGGGTGATTTTTAATTTCCCGACTGAGACTTCGTATTTCCCCGAATCGCGAAGATCAAACTTAATTAAACATCATCCTATTGATAATAAGTGATCATTATACACATAAAATAAAATTTGATGCCTTGCAATTGCAACTGCTATTGACAACTATATAGTTATCAGTCAAAAATGAAAAACTATTGTTATACCAAATGGTCAAATTTACCATGGTCTTTTAGAATGGGAGTGTCATGGGAGTGCTACTGAATGTAGAAACCTACTTGTTTGAACGAAAAACTAAACAAATGCCCAACACGAGGTTACAGATTAGAAAATGGTAGCTCGTTATGAGCAACCGTCCGAGAAACCGGGTGCAAAACTGTAGGAAGCTCCGGATCGAAAATTCGCTCTCGAGGTTGCCGATAGAACGAGGTGGAAGTAACGTTTGCTTTAAAATTCCTGTCGTGTGATAACCTCTTAAGAGGCGGCTGATGCAATCATTGTCTCAGAAGCGCCGCTGCGTGCGCAGCGGCTGGAGGTGGAAGGGGCCGTATGGCTAGACCCTTAGAGCATGGATTAGTACTGGAGGGAGCAAGTTCAATGCTTACGTTAAGAAAAGCTGAAGCCAAGATCTTAAATCACGTGACTCTATTTGCGCCAATGCTTTCAAACTTTTTCAAGGAAACCAGTTTTCTTCCAATACTTCACTGGTCAAAAGTCATCACGTGACTTTAGATTCCCGCTTCAAGAGTATAGGACTACCTTCCCTCTACCTTTTATACCTTCTCAATGGCTAGACCTCTCTTTGAGCAGTACTGACGCGGACGCTCTCGTATAAAATGACTTCCAAACTAGTGTTTTCAAGTGTTAATGATGAAAAACTAGTGGAAAGTTAGTCTAAATTTCCTTGTATTTACGATGCGAGTAATAGACGGAACTAGAATCAAGTTGTAAAAGACAATGCATGGAAGGAAACAGCAGAATGCACGGAGAATTGGAAATTACGCAACACTGTAACAAGTTTCCTTTTATTCAAATAAATTGTACTGCATATAATATATCATAATTTTGATCACTGCCCCCTCTCATACAATAACAATGTATGCAATAACAATGTATTTGAGCAAATTTTGACGCTAAAGGCTACACTAGAACTTTGATTGCAAACCTTAAAAATTACCAAGAAAAGGTAAATTTGTTAATATTTGGTAATTATGAAAAACATTAAAATTAGACATGCCCAAAGGAGTCGATAATAATTATTACACTTGCTTTTAATTTAATATTTATCACTTTTTTATTAAATACATTGCGGAAGTACTGATACAATACTATTTATAAGTGTATTATATTCCCCCTTTTAATGTTATCACGCTCCCTAGGGGGCGCCTCATAGGTTGAGAATGGGGGTATTTCTTCAGGGGGGATAGTGTACTGACATCTGTTTGAAGAATCCGATCTAATATCATTCTTTAGGGATTATTCATAACAGATGTCACGCTTTGAGGGGGAGGGGGTTCGTGAAATTGTGACAAGGGGAGAAGAGGGGTAACAGGAAGTGTGACATCATCTTTTGCAACATAGCGGGGCATGTGACAAAGGAGGGAGGGGTCAAATATATGGGGAAAAAGCGTGGCATCTTTTACGGACGGTTTCTTATAAGATCCAAAAAATACAGCAGAACCTCGCCATTCGTCCAACTTGTTCAAGTAAAATTTAACTCGCCATTCATACTTGTCCCGCGATTCGTACGCCGCCATTGGCCAGCTGGGTTGCCAGTTTGACTTTTTTAAAGAAAAAAAATCAAGAAATTATGCTCATTTTGAACTCGTCTGGAAATAATTTTTTGGCGTTTTAGATTTTGTTTGTTTTAATATTTTTTAGATTTTACTGAAAATTTTAACTTTCTAAGAAAGCAGCAAGAGGAAGTGGTTGAAGAACTTTCTTCTTCAGGGGAGGAAAGTAGTAAGGAAAGCATTTTCTTTGCAAAAATTACAGATCTGTGTTACCCCTGCGAGAAAGCTGAGAGAGTGGTGGGAAAATGGCATCCCAACACTGCTGTGGTCAACAGCATCAACTTGTTCAACGACAATATTATTGACCAATTTAGAAAAATTCTGAACAATCGTCAAAGGCAGACAGAAAAAAGAAAGAACAGCAGAAAGGGAGAAAACACCTGAAGGGATGTTACGTGATGTTTTTACAGAAGGGAACTCCTCTTCCAACCATTTCTCTTCCTCCTCTCCCTCCCCCCCCCCAACATTCCACTTATGCCATCAGCTCACCTCAGTGCAAGCAAAGTGCAGTTAACTTTTCATTTATCTATAATTTCACGTACAGTACTGTACATTTTTTTCCCCATAAGTTTAAATAAGCAACCATCTGTGGGTCTGGAACAGATTAATCCAATTTACATTGCATCTTATGTGAAAAAATAATTTGCCATTTGAACTGCTTCCTGGAACGAATTGTGTACGAATAGCGGGTTCCACTGTAATTAAACCTGAGCGACGTTTAGTCTAAAAAATACCCGGAACTTTTTGTCATCCTGTAGTAAATGCTGATTGATAAGTTTTGCAAAAAAACCTTCATCTTTCTTTCTTTTAATTAAGGTATGGACTTGAACATTACCCTCAAGCATCATTTGTCCCAATAGAATTTCATCTTCCTCAATTTCTTCAAGCAGTAAAATGCGTAATAGAATATCATGGTCACTCATTCTAAAAAACATTTCACTTTGAAGGGCCGCACGCCGCACTCAAGTGATGCTTCAGAAGAAACAGTCAAGTACTCGTCAGCAGTGCACGTCAGATACTAAGCGACAGAAGCTGGCGTCAGCCGCCTCTTTAGGAAACGTATCTTAAGTGAACAGAGAATTACGAAGTGCCCATAATAATCGATGCGGGGCCTACAGCTTTATGTGGATTCCGAAACAAAGGACATGACCGGAAGAAGTGCCATACCGATTAATAACATGCGTCCCCCTTTTGTTATGTGGATCCGGGTCCTTGGTGCGGAAGCCTTGTTTTTTACTGCTTGCATCCCTGGGTGACCTGTTATTTGTTGCACTTTTATCTTATGTTTAATTACTGCCCTGAAATATTGCTTAATTAGATAGGTTTGAACTTTGACACTCAAGCGTTCCAGGTTAGGCGGTAGCCTTTCACCCTTTACTACAAATGTTTAGTATCTAAAAGCGAATAAATGATATCAATGAAGTGAAATATCTTCTGAGGAAAATAAAAAAATATCTCCAAACTCTAACATTGGCTAGATAATTGAAGTAAGGAACATGAAGGGCGTGCACTATAGAAACAACATTGCGCCCCTTAAAAGAATACGCTTTGGGCTATAAGAGCAACATTGTTCTCTTTGTTATTCCGGTAATGGGTGGAAGTGCATAGAATTCATTTCGCTCATCATCCCTTGATACTATAGCAGGAGTTAGAAGAAGAAGCCATATCCTACATATTGGGCTTTTTACTGTAACGCATTTTCCACGAAATTAAGAAGACTCCTTCCCAACGCAGGACTTGCTTTGAAAACCAGATGATGTGGCTGTTGTGTGAGTAAACTAACAACATCGACTGTCTTCTATCTTCATAGGCGTATTCTGGGGTAACTCAAAGCAAAATTTATGTCGCTGGTAACTTTTTAAGGTTTTCCGTACCTGAAACAGACTGTGGCAATCAAATAACTTTGTAAAACGGGGTAAATGGGACATAATGCATACAAAGTCCATCACCTGCGCAACTATGCCAGTGCTTTGAAATAGATGCCCGAATCGCTTGAACTTGGTTCATAACAGGATGGTCTTAAGTTTGAACCTCTCCGATACTTCGAGAAACGAGGAAATGAATCGCTTGTTGTGACACGTTCTCTGCCCTTTTTGAGTAGCCCAAAAGTGTTTTCTGTCCTTCAGAAAAAATCTTACTCTTTTACCATGCTATACACGAAATAAATATTATATGACATCCTATTTAGGGGCCTCAGTGGCTGAGCGGTCAAATCGACTGGCTCCGGTGCCTCCCTGCGCGGAGAGAAAGAGGTGTGGGTTCGATTCCCACCTTTGCCCTGGGTGTATTTCCTTCTTTTGTATATTAAAATCTGTTGTGCTGTCTTGTTCTATCTGTCATATTGGACGAGAGTTTGAGGCATATCCTTGAGAATAGCAAATAAACTCGAATATTTATGTGACCTGAAATGGTCGTAAACAAACAAACAAACATCCTATTTCTGTGTTACATAGGAAGAATGGAGTTGTTTGTTTGTTTTACGACCATTTCAGGTCACATAAATATTCGAGTTTATTTGCTATTCTCAAGGATATGCCTCAAACTCTCGTCTAACATGACAGATAGAACAAGACAGCACAACATATTTTAATATACAAAGAAGGAAATACACCCAGGGCAAGGTGGGAATCGAACCCACGCCTCTTTCTCTCCGCGCAGGGAGGCACCGGAGCCAGTCGATTTAACCGCTCAGCCACTGAGGCCCCAAGAATGGACTTTTGCGCCATCAACCTGCTCAAAAGATGGACATAAAATAGAAGTATGCTTTGTACAAATAAAGGAGGTCTTAGTTTTGGTCAAGCCTTCTCTGTGTATTTTGTTTTCTATGTTTAATCTTTAAGTTACGGCGCTCTAGCTCCCGAAATTCATCCATACAACGGCAAAACTGCGGATTTTTTTCCCCTCAGTGTGAGCACGGGGGTCCTTAACTCCCATTATACCACTTCTGAGTGTAATTGACTTCATTAGAAGGGTTGCCAAAATATAAACTTTCGCTACTCAGTTGCTATTTTTTTGCTCCCAAGCGCCAATTCGAAGTAATTATATGATTTCTAAAGTTAATTTCTGGAAACATGTAGTTTAAATGAGGAAGGAAAAAAACTGCAACTTATTATTGAAGTTTAACGTGAGTTTTCCTATGTTTGTCTAAAAAATTTTGCTAAGCTAATAAGGCAATCAAAATTTCTGCCCAAATTAGAGTTAAAATTAACAATAAAATGTGCTGTTCCATATAGTTGAATAGTAGTGAACTTTCATTGTTTTAAAGCATCAATATATATATATATATTGCGATTTTTCTGCTGTGTGACATTTGATTTGCTTTCTTTCGGGACTTGTACATAATTTGCCTAGATTTCGGCAAACATCTCAGGAGCGAAGTCATGATGACAGCATTTTATGTTAAACATCTGCAACATACATTATCAACAACTTCAATAAACAAGTAAAACATTTTAAGTATATTAGTACACGAATTCTATAATTCGCAGCGCTTTATTCCTCCCCACACCTTCCCTAATAGATTATTATTTTTCTCCTAAGTTAACATCTTGCTTTACGTGGTATTTCATGATAAGAATATGAAACGATCACGAACTGAACAAGGAAGTAAAGTACAGTAAAGCACCATTTATACGTTTTTCAAGGGACCGAGCGAAAAAAACGTATAAATGAAAAAACGTATAAACGAAAATCACAAAATAAAACGAACATTTTCGTAATAGAAAACAAAACAGTAACTTAAAATATTATGAAAAGTAAATAATGAGTACTTTTAATAATACATTGAATTACAATCACTACGTTTCATATTCATGCAGTATGTACATCCACATTAAAAACGTTCTTTGGTTCATATTCTTTTAGCAGTTCTGGCAATTGGTTTTGAATCCAATCATCCACTGTTTCACAATCAACATCTCCTGACTCTCCACTTACAGTTTTGCCTGTTATGCCGTGTTTTAACTAAAATTTATGAAGCCATCCCGAGGAAAATGATGCATCGCGTTCTACATTTAACTTCTTCGAAATTTCTTTTGCATTCTCCATAAGCAAAGGACCACTGATGGGAAATTTTGCACTACAACACTGATTAAACCACTGTAAAAGCACTTTCTCTACATCCGAAAATTTTCGGCTTTGAACTCGAAGTTTTTTTGAAGCACTAGCACCACTTTGATTATAAGTTTCCTCGATGATCTTACGCTTATAAATTATGGTGCTTAAAGTTGAAACTGGTAAACCTAATTTTTTGGCTAGGTCAACTCTTTTTAAATGTTGGTTTTCATTCGCTTGTTTTAAATGCACATTTTTTCTTTCAGAGACAGAGGTTTTCTACTACGCGAGCTCGAAGCCATCGTGAATGCTAGTGAACGATAGATCCCAGAATTTTATAAAGTTGGTAGGAGCAGTGTTGCTGGGTTGCCATAAAGTCCCCAGGCTACTTACTGAAATTTAAGGGCGCCTGCCGTGGCAACACTGGTAGGAGAGGAAAAGCGCTTGTCACCTGCTATTTCTAGGTAGCACCACAATCAGAATGCTTTTATCTGTGAATTTAGGATATTCGCATTCTTCCGGGGTATGTCTTTTATTCATTTAGGCAGGTGCGTGACCACCGTAAGTGGTCACAGCAGGTGTGGGTCAAGGTCAAATGGGATTTCTAAACTGGACAATCGCTAGCGTATAATCACGTTAAAATGTGCGTTTTTTCTTTGACTTGGGGAGAAAAAAAAACGTATAAATGAAATGTGCAATTTCAGGAAAACGTATAAACGAAATTATTTAACATTAACTTGTATGAGGTTTCGCCGGGGCCGTTCAAAAAAACGTATAAATGATAAAAACGTATAAACGAGAAACGTATAAACGGTGCTCCACTGTATCTCCTCATTGCTGAAACTGATATCCTTATAACGGATTTACTTTACCCTAATTCACTTAAAAATTGCAGGTATGAATAGACAATTTTCCTTTGCTATTTTCACCACAATGACTTGTTGATTTACTCATATAGCAACTGGAAAGCGGTCATTTACCGAAGATAATCAGAATGCGCTTCAAACTGTCTGTTGTACTTCTAACAAACTCCTGTCTGCCGATGGCTCCGGGGGGAGGTCCTTTGTTAGCAAAATCAAGACCGAATGTCCAACTATTGTACTTGCATTCCCCTCACAATCACTTCAACTCTTTTACTTATTTTTAGTTGAATGCACTTACCGGAATGTATGACATGGGGTGGACTCTTATTAGTTCGACTTCGACACGCGTAGTGTACATGTGGATTTTATTAGGAAACCAAGAAAGAAATAATTATAAACATAGAATGTTACCTCCAGCGCATCGAGCTGCTAATTGGATTATAACACAGGGCGGCAGAGCTCTGAATGCGACAAGTGCGACAGAATAACTCTTTTTAAAATTAATACCAAAAGGTGGCAAATATTGAAAGTTTTAGTCCGGCCCGTCATTTCAATATTTTCTAGGGGGGGGGGAGGGGTAGGGACGTAACTAGGTCATTTTCGAACTGGGGGAAACCCAGGATTTAGCGCCCCCTGCCCCTTATATAAAAAAAAAAAAGTATATAGTAAGGTTACACCCCCCCTTTTGACAATTTAGCGCAACTAAAATATTCTGGCACCCGAGGAGTGTGCCCCCCTCTAGTTACGTCTCTTGGGAGGGGTGAGCAAAGGAAATATATTAAATTTATAGATAAAAAGCAAGAACACGTAATAATACGTAAACACACGTATAAATACATTTTGTATCTAAAAGTCAGGTCACCATGTCATCCCCCCCTCCCCACCCCGAGATCGTTTAAGTGATTGCCTATGTTTCAGTGAGTATTTATATGACTATAATAAATGTTATCCGACGAATATATGTGTGTCTAAACCAGAAACATTCCAGACAGTAAATTAACGCCGCGTATTTCGCCAAGACTAGTCGTGAGGACAGGAAATGCTAATAACTCTCAGTAATTTTCACACCTCCTGGTGATTTCCTTCCGCTCAGGAAGGGGACGAAAGGTCTGGTACATATGCTGTACCGCAGCCGTAAGGAAGGCCAAACTATTCTGCGGTACATATGCTGTACCGCCGTAATCTAAAGGTTAAGTTGAAATTTTTAATTTACTAAAAAAAAAAAAAAAAACCCTTACTTATTTATATAACCTTTGAATTTGTATTCTGATGAATTGATTGTGTGAATTGAAGTGGAAGGTTTATTTTAATAAGCCGAAGCACTATCGTCTTGGAGCGTGCTTGCACGTGCTGAAGAAAAAGAAAGCCATTTGGCCTTCCACTTTTCTACGCTCAGGCATGTAATGTAATGTAATGTATTGTAATGCACGGGAGGCCAGAGGAAACCCTGGTGAAGATCCGCAGCGGTTCTGACTAGGAAAAAAAAATTATTGTAATGTGAATTTGGTACTTTGTTGACTGGATATTGTGAATAAGAATGATATTGGGTTTGTGACGAACATCTTCAAAACTGCAGTATGAGCAATGTTCCTTTTAATTATAACTCTCATCTGTGTGGCCTACATATCCTGTTAAGCGGATTAACATTTGTACAATGTGGAATTGTCTAATAATAAGGTTAAATTCTGAAATGGAGACTGAAATTCCAACAGTGGTGAGTTCAATCACTTTGGCAATATTTGCTTTTTTTAAAAAAACTAATGCTAACCTCTCGCTTCTGTCGGATTCTTAAATCTTTTTAATTTATGTATTTCATGTCTAATGTACATTACTTGTGATCATTGAAGAAGAAGATTAAATTTCTGTAGCACTCTATGTTTTTGTCGCTTTTAACACGTTGAGCACCACGTCAGTCACCCGTGGCTGACACTGAATTTTCCATTGAGGCCGCATCGGTTTCCGGTGACTAAAAGAGTGTCGCCTGACTCTCTCTGTGGAATTTTCTTAAAAGCGTGACACTCAGCTTGTTAAAGCGACTTCTTGTTTGCTGCTTCGTATCATACAGTAAGTTTTCTTGTAAAAAAAGAAGAAAAAACAGAGTAATAATCCCAATTGAAATGGGCATCATGTTTATTTCCTTTTTACAATACGAATAAATTTACAGCTAATGATCACAAAACTTATAGAAAAACAACGGTATAGGTGAGGAACAAATATTGTATGAACTAGGAACGATTTGAAATGGTTCAATTGAAATTGTTACATTTATTTTCCAGCTCGTGGTCTTTGAAATGGTACACTTCTATAAGTTAAAGAAACATACCTGTCGTTCAAAATTTGAATTTGCGGGAACGAATGATGTAGCTTGACCAGAAAATAAGTTATGTGAAATACATACTATTAGAATAGTTGAATGTTTTTTTTTTGTTATCAGATATAAATTACAACCCCATGTTGTTTATCACTCTCATGGCAATGTTTTGAATTTTTTTGAAAATATCATCTTGAATTTGAGAAGTAAATCTTCTTACTGAAGTGTGGGATGCATTATTTACTGAAATATTTCTAAATGTAGTTGTATTGCGGCAGTATCCTTCCATGCAAAGCTATAAATATAAATAAATGTATATATTGGTTGTTGAATTGTTAAAAACGTGTTAGGTATGTACACTTTTCATAGAAAAAATAGCAATTGACCAAAAAACCCCTATAAAATAGAAAATTTGAATTAAGAAAAATCGTGTAGAATTTACTAACTGATTTGTATTTTAAATGAGTACGCTATATAAATTACAAAATTGGCACATAGAAGACGTGTTCAATTTTTATTTTACTAACCTCTTGATCTTGTCGAGGTACAATAATGTACCAAAATTATGTTGTCCATAGAAAAGTATATTAAAACATTAACGCAATTTGATGGTTAGCTCTTAAAAGTCCAATGAACTCTGATTATTTGAATGCAATTAATAATGAATGTATTCAGTAAAACTCATAACAAATATGAAAAGAAATTATAGAATGCTTTTCTTGTGTGGCTTAATTTATATACAGATATGTTACGGAGAAAACCCCAGTAATCTTGTATTTTCGTACAAAATTTTATCAGAATTGCGGTAATTTTATATATGAATACTTCATCTTATAGCTGCCAAATGTCCGTACAAAGTTCAATTGCAAGTTTTAGCGATGCTTTTTTTTATGTTTTTTCATTCCAAAGGATTCTTTTTATTGAGTTAACTGACCTACTTGTTTGCTGAACTATGGTTCAGTAAAATTGAGCTTCAGTCTGCTATACCCGTCGTATTCAGCTGATAGCCAGAAATTTCATTTTATTTCTAATTAAATAAAAGTTCAGTGTTAGGTTAAATTTAACATGAAACTTGTAATGCTTTCGATTTTATTATAACATGGTTTTTAAATTTTGACAGTTGGATTTATTGTGTTTCATTCATATTTGAATCACGCGTTGGATCTTTTAAAGTCTGTACTGCTGAGCTTTTGATTTACATATATTTAGAAATAGTTTAGTTTTTTTTATTTTTAAAATTTAAATTATAAGTGGTAAAAGCACTATTGCCCTCTTCATTTGGAGTTTAAAATTTAGGACTCCTCCCGGAGATTTATTTTTCTTTAGGTCGCATTATGGTACGCTTCAAAAATCGTAATATTGAGTCCTTTTCCAGGGCATAAAATTTCATTGTATTTACATGCTGCTGACGTAAATGACGTTTTCCCGAATCGCTTATTTAGCAATTAAGTTTAAAAAAAAAATTGTATCTCACCTTTCCATTACCACAAGGGCTCCCTTCAAGAGCAGGATGCGCAGCTTTGGCCCAAGATCCATAAGCGCACCACAGTTCACGGCAAACATTCTAAGAAGATAAACAGTAATATTCATGTTAATGAAGGATAAAGCATAATGTTTGCCTATAAATGAACTTACGACAGTCAATTTTTTATGGTATTGTACTTTAATTTGATTCACATCATTAGGCTCCACTAGAAAAGGCGAAAACATATGTTATATTGTTATGTTTAAAAATACATTTTCAATTTCAGCTTTGGATGATAGTATTATTTTTTAAAAAGTTTATTGGGTCATTCCATGTCAAGGTATCCAAAAACTGAGAAAAAACATACCTCACCTTTTTGTTTTTTTTAAAATTTGGCTTACTCCCTCAAGATAATAAAAAATGCAAATTTTTAGGTTTCTATCTTGTTTAGGCTTTTAGCAATCATTCTTTAATTTAAAAAAAATTTCAATTTTACATGTATGTTTCAACACAAAGCGGGCCATTACTCATCAACAAATAGAGATAAAAAGTTCTAGTAAAAAGCATTTTGAAATATATTGAATGCTGTTTCGGATGATATGCATTATGACTAAGCTTATAAAAAAAATTGAATTTAAAAAAGTGACCTTAAAGTTTTAATTTTTTAATATAGGATCTTAATTTTTCTTTTTTTTTTTTTTTAAATGGGAACTTCTAAAAAAGAAAAGTCGTCCTACTTCCATCCCTCTCTGCAGATTTTCTTTAGGGAACAAGAAATAAACGCAACAATCATGACAGCGGATATGGGTTCATAAATTGTCTGAGAGTTTTCCCCAGGAAATGTCTCGGAAAAGCAGGTTTAGGCTAACTTAAGTCACGTTGAGAAGGTCTCATAAGAATCATGACGGTGGATCTGCGCTTGTGCAAAAATAATAACTTCTGTTTTTTTTTAAATCATAAATCCTATTGTGTACTATACTCATCGTAGTATTTTCACTTTTTCAGAATGACTTCTTTTTGGAAAAGTAAATAATAATAAAAAAAAAAGACCCAGAGTATTTTTGAAAACGGTTTTATGTTATTTTAAGATTATATGGGAAGGAATTAATGATTAAAATATCAGCCAGGGGGTTAATCTCCTTATTCCACAGGCACACGCTTTGATAAATTTACATATAAATAATGTGATAGAATATTATGTAGCTATTTGACTAAAAATAATCTTAAGGGAATATTTTTATTAGGATTTTATAAATTGTTTAAATTACATGAAAATCCTGTGTCTCATCACGAGCCTCCATATGCAGCTGATAACAAAGACATTTATATTTTTGATGATTTAATTACAAATAATATATTATATCCAGGGTTGCGAAACGTCCCGAATTTTGAGAGAAATTGTCTCGCCTCCCGGCAAACTTCAATACGGAGCGGCAAAAAGTCCCGTATTCTTGCTAGGGTATTGGTTTTGCCGGATATCGGATATCCAGTGGTCATTGTGAGATGGGTTCGTGCCGGATATCCGGCACTGATGCTTTAAATCTGTAAATTCTATGCATTTGTTACCCACAGCTTCCAAATATGTTAAGTTTTTACTTTACATATGTTTTCAAAATATACTAATAAATTAAATTTTTATGATCAAAATTGACATTCCGGAAAACCGGCCAGATATTGGATCCGGATCTTTAAAAATCGGTCGGATACCGGAAATCTGGCGTCCGATATCGGATACCTAGCATCCAGAAGCCGACCACCCTCTCCCCCGTCGGTGCGCCCCTGCTGTTCCGTATTTCCAGTTTTTAAATTAGGCAACCTTGATTTTAACCGAACTGCTATCATTTGTTTTTATGTGAATCTAATAAAAATATGCAATAGAAAACTTCTTCTGCGATAAAAAATGTGAAAATATAAGCACTAAATTTAACTTTATTACTTTTTTTAGTTTCCAAATCGATTAACTCCACCAATTACATGAAAATTGTTATATTACTAAGGATTATATTTTGGTTATTTTATCTTATTAATTTTTTTACACTGTTAGATGAACGCTATTTTTGCATTCCGTAATGTTTATTTGAATTTAAATTATAAAAGGAATTTTAAAAGTCAATATACATTATTTTATCGTATTTCTCAATTTTTGTTTTGTGGAGTTAATCGAGTTGTTCATTGAATAGCTCATTTGTTCCTCTCTTCGGACTTACACGTTGCATTTAAAACCAGTGCAGCGCTGGGTACAATCAGCTTTTAAATACTATTTATGCTTTCAAATTATATTATAATAAAAAACATACAAATGATTTTTTTTTTTTCAATTGATTGAAAAATACTTATATTAGTATTGAGACAGGTACCATTTAAGGCCCTTGTCTACCATGCTACAAAGTCAAGGGGAGACATTGGTTCTCTCCCTGACTTCTTCAGAAATTAAGAAGAAATGTAGGGGGAAAAACACTAATAATTTGGAAATTCCCAAAATAATTTGGTTTGAAATTTACGACTTCAGGTAAATTCTCCCTTTCTGTTGTCTGAAAAAAAAGTCCCTTTAGTGAACGAGGGGTTTTCAGAGCTTTAGATCTTTACGTTAACACACCAAAATACATAAATTTTAAGAAAAAAATTACGTTGAATGGTTCTTTGTTGCTCCGGTAAGGAGTGTAATTTGTTCCCAGTGCCAAGTTGCATTGATCAGAGAGTGAATATATCATTCCTGGTAAGGGAGTCGTTGGTAAGTCTAAACTTTTCTTCCTTGTTGATTCTTCAGTTGTTAAACACCAACCACGTCCATTCCTGTAACGTTATAAAAGGCAAAAATCTTAAAATCGTAATACAGTATTTAAATAGCAACAAAAGTCTTCTCCTTGAAATTGGCAAGGAAAAATCGCAAAGTAATGTTGAAATCTTTTAACATCTTCCAACTCAACCTTATCTGCAGTTTTCATAAGTGATCTGTCTTGCTTCGAGAAATTGCACAGCAAACCGGTGCCAACTGCAACAAATTGTATACATAACATTGTTTTAGAATTTCGACAAATGAAAATTATTCTCCCGACAATTAGTCATCTTCTAGTTAGTGTGGCTTTTTTTTGGGGGGGGGGGGACGCTTGTAATAAAAGCTACGCCTAAGGTTTTCTTAATTAACAAATGCATTCTGAAATGTTTGAAGTACTTGTACTTATTTTTACTCATTTTATTCATTCCCATGCAAACACATTCACGCATATAATACCAGGACTTTTTCTTGATGAAATGTATATGCATAACTACTGCTTTTTACAAATTAATCATTGATGGTCAAGAAATTTTTAGCCAGAGATTTTTTTCGGGGAGGGACTCTGACTTTGAAACACTTATGTTGAGGACAGTTTCAGGGAGCAGTATACGCTACATTGCGAAAGTTTTCGGAATTTCGGGGGGGGGGGGGGGCGGCCTGGCTCGTCGGGCTCCTCTGGATACGGCCCTGTTGATGGGTAAGCAAGCACACAATGACTAAATTACAAGAGTTGCAAGGAAGTCACCATGTGATATATCTGTGTTAGCTAATTTTAAAAACCGCAGAAATTTACACTTAACCCATATGCAGCTTTATTTGGGTGATACTTTTCTCCATCGGACACCCTTGCACCTTTTAGCCGAAGCCGTAGGTAGAGAGCCGATGATTTGGGTAATACCAAAATTGGAAGCGATTACAGTAATTTTTTTATATCAAACTAACGATACTTACAGAATGAAATCATTGATGTATCGATTACTGCATCTGGACCAATGTACTTTTCCAGGTCCAGTTTTGGATGACATGATGTATTTATTTTTGTCGCAATCATTTCCATTGCCATCGTGCAGCACACCTAAGCTGAAAGAGTTTTAATAAATAAGTGGGAAAAATGTTCTGCAGTACATTCATTTTTATTTTAATAATGGATGCATGTTTTTTTTTTTTTTTTTAAATTGTCATACTGTTTATTGCGTTACTCGATCCAGATTTCAACTTTCAACAAATATGTTGCTTGTAAGACAAATGATCAAAATTGCTTTGTGCTAAAATATGAATACAAGGAAAAAACGTAAATAAAGCACAAACTGTCAAAGCACTTATGCAAATAGCTATTTCAAGGCTACAATGGAGCCTCTTCAACAGTGCGGGAAAGAAAAGTGCTGACTGAACAGGCAACAACCAGAAAAACCTGGTATTTATACCAAATGGGTCGAATTGGAAATTAACCAATAGGAAAAAAAAAAAAAAAAAAGACAAGGACTCTGCTTGGTTCCTTGCTGCTGTTCCTTTCTTGTTTGTTCCTTTTGATTAATCTTTAATCCGACCCATTTGGTATAAATACCGGAACTTTCTTCTTGTGTGTTGAGTATTTTTTTTCTTTTTTTTCCTGCATAGATGAAGAGGTTCCATTATAGGCTCGACATAGCTATTTGCATTACTGATTTGACAATTTGTGTTTTATTTACGCTTTTCCCTTGTACTCAAATATGTTACTTGTCGAGCCACAGGAAGATGCTTAGACTTTACTCATTCAGAAATATTACATTCAAACTTAATTTTGAAATTTAAACTTACTTGTGTGCTATTTCATGAGCAATTACAAAAGCGGCTTCAAAATTAGCTCCTTCAATTATCGTGCAACTGTAATTTCTACGACACATGCCATTCACCCATGCTAGACCTGGAAAATATAATTTTATTTTTAACTTTGCATAACGTTTTGGTCACACATAATTCATGCAAAATATGAGCAATTACATCTCATTAAGCGATGTGAGCTGCTAAAAATTCCTCCAGCTTAAGTTTCCAACTACTTTAATAGATATGCACTTTAAATTTCCTTTTGTTAAATGTAAACAATGCTGTGTATGAAAATTTACTAATTAGTATTAATTTAAATTTAGTTTTTAAATGTAATAAATAAAATAATTTGAGACCAAAAACTATGCATACATAGCACTATGAACAATAGTACGTTGCTGAAAAACAAATTCAGAATATTTTGCGATTAACAAAATAATTACAACGAATGATGAAATGCGCAACTGCTGCGTAATTAGTCAATGATTACAAACAACTTTATATTTTGAAAAATTCCAAAAAATGCAGAAATGAGTTTTTGCATGTGTAATGAGAATAATTTTTAATAGTATGATTTTTTAATATAATTATAGCAACATTAAAAAATAAACTTAAATATGTTTTCTATAGCAATTTGAGCTTGAAAAATCCCTTACCTAAAAGTTTTCGATTAGTTTTTCCACCCGACTCGTTAAACAAGTCTTTCCTGTAAAAAACGCATATATTCATTATTAAAGTTCGTGAAAGCAACAAGCAAAAATTTGATAAAGCCTTAATATTACATGAGAATTTGTTTGACTGTATAAGGGATAATTATTTTATTGCTGCGCTATATTTACTTAGTTGTTTTATTTTTCAACCTGAAGCAAAAAATTGCTAACATTGAACTCGGTTGTGCTTAACCGTTCTAAGATTGAAAATTACCGTAATTCTTTAAATTGTTACGTTCTTCGCGATAGTAAATTTGATGTGAACTTCATTTAATAAATGCTGCAGAATTCTAAACTTACCCGGTCAGCATTATTGCGTGATCCCAATGCCCTTCAGTACCCTCTTTAGCATTCTTAATTTTTTGCCAAACGCAAAAATTATTCAAGTACTTATCAATATTTCCATTTGAATCGTCAGGAGAACTCTAGAAAGAAAGAAAATATAGCTACATAAATGAAGATCAATTTTTTTTCCGAAAGAGATTTCAGATAGTCGAAAATATTTCGTGGATCTACTTCATCTAGTCGTACTCATACGTTTATAGAATTCGCTGTTTTTTACATAATTATTGCGACTATTGTTTTAAGTACGTTACACTTGTCTGTATTATTGAGAAAAATACAGGCTACAACCATATTTTAATAAAGACATCGTCCTTTCATAACTTTATGGCACTATTCTTTGTCGAGCTTCTTTTGTCTTTGACATGGCGTAATCCCTTTATAAGTTTATGTATTACTGTTACATTAAAACAATTTGTAGCCTAGGATTGGTTTAAAAAAAGACATTCACTTAGACAATTAAAAAATGTTTTTGGTTCCGCGCTCTCTCCCTTTCTCGGCGGAATACGTTTATAAAAAAAGATGTACTAAACGAAAAGTTTACTTCTCTCAGTTTGACAAAATAATCAGAAAAATTGTACATTATAGACACTTAAATTTGAGGAATTTGGTGCGAAGTTATTTCTCGCTGCCTTATGACGAGTTATTTTTACTGACTGAATTACAGAAAAAAGCCGTTACTTTGTATTTAGTTGGTGTGTTGTGTACTGTGTATCTGCTTCAGAAATCAATTGCATAAAAATAACTTATCAGACTTCACTGAATTGGCGCCCGGAACGTTTATTTTACATAGAGAAGAATCAATTCATTGAAAATTTCATACTGAACGACTTGTTAACTCAAAACTGACGTTTTTAAAAATGAATAATCGACTAAGCCTGATCTTAAGTAACTTAGGGTGAGTTGAGATAAAATAGGTAAGATGTTTTTCCATTACGCAACCTTTCCATTTAAAAATGCAAACAATAAGTAATTTTTTTCAGGTTTTCCTGCAAAAGTCTCGTCATCACTAAATTAATTTATTACATATTTCATAATAAATGTTCTAAACTTCTGTTTCTTTTTCATTACTTGTTTTGTCCCACAGGTGGGATACATGGGTAATGGTTAAAAATAAGAAGATAACGTTATTTTTATTGTTATAAGAATAAAATTTATAAGCTTTCGGTTTATGTATGAAAATAATGATGTTCATCAATACGCTCATCTGTTTTTAATACTTAACACTTGAGACTTCTGGACAACATTAGGGTGATGTTTTTTAAAATTACGTTGTAGCTGAGAAAATTGAAAAATTAACGTAAATAAAGCACAAAATGTCAAGAACAACTGCAAAAAGCTATTTCCAGGCCACAGTGGAGTACCTTCATTTGCACTGATGAAAGGACTTGAAATAGCCTTGAAATAGCTATTGGCAGGTTTATATAAAAACATCCTACAAATAATGTTTTTTTTTTTTGTTGTTGTCTTTTAAAGAAATAACATTATCAGATTAGATCTGATAATGAATATCGTTACTGATACATGTAACAAAACTATGCAAGGAGAAAACTATAATAAGAGGTAGAATTTCAGTGAAAATTGTTTTGACTAATTTTTAAGCTGTCCGAGAGGTTTAGGAAAATGGTTTCTACTGTTTCACCCGAAAGTTCTTCAGTGTGAGACGATGAAATTACATTGAGCTACTTTTTCACGCCGTGTGTGAAGAAAGCGTTTCTTGTAACTCAGAAACACATTTATAATCTTTGTTTCAAATTTGCTCCTTACTTGGGCGTTAGTTTTTACCCAATACTTAAATATCTGTGCACATAAACACCTGCTCACAACAAGTTAACAGCCTACTCTGATTTTTTTTTTTTTTTTTGCATGTCGGGTGGAGACCAAGAGCACTTTCCCATCAAAGGCAACTCAGACAAAAAATTTTCTTTTCTTATCTGCTCAAAAACAGAGCATATTTTTGAAGGGAAATAGTGCTCGGCGGTTGCACAGATGAGAAAAATCAAGTGTTTTTTCTTTGTCGCCTTTGGTGTGAAAGCCACCCTAAGGGCTTATGTTTTTTCCTCCACCCACGGGTGGAGAAGATGGTCGTTATTTACAAAAAAAAAAAAAACCTAAGTTTTCCTTTGTTTTTATGAACTAAAATTTTTTTTAGTTACTTAATAGAAATTTGTAAAGATAATTTCGGGGAAGACAAATTGCATTACATACCTCTTTGGTTTTAAGAATTTCCAACTTTACAACTGAAAACTTAAATTTTGTGTCCAAAGAAGAATAATTATAAATTAGCTGAACCTAGAAGCAAAACAAATGGTTTTATGTTAAAGGAAGCAAAATATAGGTAATTTCAGCTCTTATTCATATATTGTTGGTACATGGGACATAAATTTCAATTCAATGAAAAATCTACGATTTTCAAAATAATGTTAATACACTGTTAATTTGAGATCAATGAACACCAGTATTTTTCTTAAAATATTCCTACCTGATTTAAAATGTTCAGTACCCTTCTGATTGTAGCTGATCTAGCATCAACGATAGATGTTTCAGAAATTTTCTTGTAAAGTGCAGAATCGACAAATACGGCTAGTTCAATGATTTTTCTACCCGGTGATGGGGTCGCTCTTTTAACACGGTTAGTGCCGATGTCTACATCTTCAGTAACTTCTAATTCATCATCCAAATCTTAAAAAAAAAAAAAAAAAAAAAAGTAAAGTAAGTTAAAAATGTTATTGACCCAATTTTCCCTAAAAGAGAATGCTGCAGCTTCCCTGTAAGATAAATACACAAGAAAGTGTAAAATATTGCTGTTTATGTACTTGTGCCATATCTCTTTTCCTCATCCGATTGACATTGCTTAAATTTATGTAGTTATTGTATGGGAAACTTCCAATTATTGCTTCGTTCGAGAGTTTCTAAGTAGTTGAATTTTTGTTATGGAGCGATTGAGTACCATTGTAGTTAGTTCATAGCAATAAATACATCTTTTTTACATATGATTAGTGTATCTGCCCTCTATTGTATTTGATTTATTAATTGAGATGCTTTCTGTTGCTTGAGATTTTAAAATCATAACTTTTTGTTACGACATGAGTAAGCATGTATCGAAGGAATCGACATGCGATGAGTCTTTGAGAAATTTTTTACCAAAGCGCTTTTTTAGCAGCTGTTAAGTCGTTTTAGAATTTCAGGTTCATATCTGCATTAGGAATAATTAAAAAGGACAGAGAATAAACTGTAGTGAAATCTAGCAGATAATGCTTAACGTAATAAAACACTATCAAATTTAAATTCCTTATGCAACGAATAAAACCACACTATAAAATACATTAAGTATTTAGATTATTATCCAAGAAAGTTAATTTAGTGCAATTACGACATGCGTTGGTTAGTAATATTTGGTACTTTAACTCTTTAGTGTGCGTGTGTGCTCTACTCCCTACAAATACTCTATTTTTATCTAAATTCACAGCTTTCATGCACAGAATGACTACTGCACTTATGAATGGATAGCGCTGTTCTGAATCTCATGCTTGTCAACTCCAATAAACAACCAGTATAACACCATCCGAAACCACAGAAGCTAAAGTTGAAATATTTAGATATTAGAGCAATTTTATTCTGTCTTTTTAATGGGATAAATAGTTTAAGGGAAAATAAAAGTTTTACGAGATATTCACGATGACATGTTGCAGCTATAATGTAAGGTCAGGGTTGGCGTAAGCTCGTTTCCGTCCCTTCCGCAACATTGATTCTACTACAAACGTTTCTGGAGTAATAAATAAATTCAATGACTTTCATGACTACTGTTAGATTGTCGGATAAGTTTATGACACACGAAAAAAAAAAAAAAAACTCTTCCTCGATGAACTCGCTGAAGTCATTCACTTTTAAGTGGTACGTTAGCTGGATGAAAAATCGTAAAAAAAGTTTGGAAAAATAGTTTCTCAACAAATTATTTTGTTATTGTGGCTCACTGTAAAAAAATTCTATTTCAACCTTTTACCAGAAAAAATTGTGACATTTAGCTGCAACCAACATTTGGTACTAAAGTTGAACCATCATACTGGTTTCTAGTTTCCACACTCATTGTGTAACTACACCATTATACTGGTTCAACTTAGTACCAAATGTTGGTTGTAACTAAAGATCACCATTTTTTTGGTGAAAGGTTGGACTAGAATTTTTTTTAGTGTTGGTTTGGTCATTTAATAAAGAAACAATACAAAAAAATGTTACAATAGGTCTTACTTTGACTGGCAACGCCACAAAAATCTGTAACATCTTCTGACTGTTGAACCAAATAATGAGGTTTACTTTTTTGCGCATTGGACACGTCTTTAGAAGTACTTGGGAAAAGAAAGAACGTTCCTTCCTCTGTCAGCAGCATACCTGTCTGTTTAAGGAACAGGAAGCAGTAAATTATACCTTTTTTGTCAATTAAAGAACATTTTAATATTAATTTTCCAAGTAAGCACAAAAAAACAAACAACAAAAAATGAACAAAATAGCTTATTTCTATTTCGGAGAACAAGAAAATATCTTTCCCCATGATAAAAAAAAATATTTAGCTGCTTCATTATTGCATTCAGTTTAGAACTAATTTAATGCAAAGAGAATTTGTCTCATATAAATTTTAGACATAAAATGGCTTTTTAAACCGTACATAAATAATTTTTTATTCTTATTTTCGTTTAAAAAGCACCATGAGAGAAATTTACGTCTACAAAAAGTGATTTATAGAGGTTTGGACAGAAGTATCTCGACACTACTGAAGAAAGTAGATTAAGCTGTTATCACAGCTCGAACACATCACTAAAAAATGGTGAGAAATTAGCTGCAACCAACATTTAGTACTAAGTTGAACGATTATAAGGGTGTAGTTTAACCTAGTTTCTAGTGTCACCATGAAGGTGAAACTATCATTCATTATAATGGTTGCACTTTAGTACCGAATGTTGGTTGCAACTAAATTTCACCATTTGTTTGGTGAAAGGCTTAACTAGAATTTTTTGGTGATTACTAAACATGAAAAGCTGGCTCAGATTTTAGAGCCAACATAACATCATGTGCAAGCAACATACATTTCATTTAACAGCATTCTACTTATTTCTGTACTCATTCCTCGAATAGTAAATAAGATGAAGTAAAAACAGAGCATATTTTTTAAGGGAAATAGTGCTCGGCGGTTGCGCAGATGAGAAAAATCAAGTGTATTTTTTCTTTGTCGCCTTTGGTGTGACAGTACAATATTTAACTATTTTAACGTCATTAGAAATTTTAATACATAGGAATTCTGACAGCAAGGGTCAATCTTGTGATCCAAAATTTTTTCAGAATTATAATATCTTCTAAGTCATTTTATGAAACATTTAGCTATTTTGTGTATTTGTATTTCAAAATGCGTCTTTGATAATGATGAAATGTGGCTAACTTCCTTAAAATCTTCACATCAACAACAGTTTCATTACCATTCTTAAGACATGTTAAAGTAGATGGGAGCAATAAGTGGATAATGTCTGTGCAATAATCAAAAATTAAAATTTTTAAACGAGGATGATTCAGCAGCAAAAATAATTTCTAAACAAAATATTTTCATTTAAAAATTATGCTTACAATGCTGTTTTTAACTGTAATACATGAAGCATAACATTTAGGTATATTTCGTCAAGTGCAATAACTAGGTAAATTTGTGTATTTATCAAATTTGATTATAGAGATAAGAAATTCATAAAAACTTACATTTTGATAAATAGTAATTATGATTTATTCGTACTTTATTTGCGTTTCAGTACACATAATAAATACTCTTTTTGAATACGTAAACTGTCTAACAAATAGCAACATTGAAATGAAAGTATACTTACTAGCCTTTCTTTCCCAAAGCACGTAGAAATAGCAACGAGGCCATTTGGTTTGCTAATTATTTTACCATGAAAATGACATTGATTCATGTGATATTCGTTTTCTGATGAATTGTGCTCTTTGGCTATCGGGATTTCCCTTAAATCTTCGTTTAATTGTAATTCGATGTAATATGAGTCTTTTAAAGTGTTCAGTACCAGCAATGTTGAATCTTCAATATGTCTTTTCTTTCGTTGAGGCAGCTCGTGAAACTGAGGGAACACCAATTGACTTCTAATACCTAGTAAAAAAAGCCTTTATTTTTTTTAAATGTAAATATGCATTTATTTAAGGAATGTATTTATGAATAACATATACACACTGTAAAAAATTCTAATTAAACTTTACACTACCCCCCCCCCCCCCAAAAAAAAGGAAAAATGATGAAATTTATATGCAACCAACATTTGGAAATAAGTTAAACCATTATAATTGTGCAGTTTCACCATGAATGTTAAACTAGGAACCATTATAATGGTTCAACTTTAGTACCAAATGCTGGTTGCAGCTAAATTGTACCATTTTTTTAAAGTTGTACTTAAAAAAAGATTCTAAGTGCATTTTTGTTTTCCAGGGCAAATAGCATACATGATTTTTTCTGTAGTACCGGTAAATTATACGTCTTTTCTAAAAGCATTTTTCACTGAAAAGATACAGGAAAAAAGTTCTTCGGTCATAAAACGGGACTAACTTTGTTAAATCTTAAATATTGTGCCAAAGAAAAGGAAAAAAAAAATACTCGAGAGAGCAATAACTATATTCAAAGCTAATTTAATTGCGATTTTCGAGAAATTTCAATGTTGCGACGAAATTTGATGTGCTAAACATCTGCAATAAGTTCTTTAAACTTCATTTATATTTATTATCCAACCTGCTCTTGAATATAGGTAGGGAATACTTATGAAAACATTAATCAGTAACTTACAAGAATTGCATTGGCGCATGCCCCTTTCATCCAGTTTCAAATCTTCTCCTATAGGTCCCGCATTAACATGCAATTTTTGCTGAAAAGAAAGAAAAAAATTTTACATCTATCAACAGTGTTTCACAATTAAAACGAGCCAGTTTTGTATAGAAATAAGAACAAGAATAGGTGGACAGTTGAAAAACAAAGCAATATTTATTAACAGTGTGAGAAAATATGTGTCCTTCATACGAACTTTTCATGAAAAGAGTATGTTGTCTTTCCTTTTCCGACGCTGAATGGAAGCACGCTGAGTGACTGGAACATGCAAAGGGAAGTCCCTAACGTGAATTGAGATTTCCGTATTGTATAAAGTATTCATTTATTTGTTGCAAACTTTGGTTTCATTCTTATCCTAGTGCGTTCATTAGGAACATTTAAGTTAAAGGGGTTAACTCTACATGCGCGTGACTATATTCTACGAAACAATGGTAGCAAGTAAATCCTCTACAATAGTTAGCAGTTGTCACACAGTTTGTTTTGCGTTTTCCAACCAGACTCAAGTGGGTGGATATTCAAAATGTAGAAAATTGTCATCTTCTATGTCGTATGAGGTAAGGTAAAAATAACTTGAGGATCTATTTGACTTAGATACTCCCAGCTGAATTAAATTCCTAGTGCAATTCGAATCGTTAGAGCCCATGTGCCTCCATCTAATAGGAAAATAGGCATCAAAATTCTCAAGTGGTAATAGCATCTTCCAATAGTGGAAGAATAGTTGCCCGTCCCTTGGAAATACACTAATCTGCAAATGGTGAGGAGCCAATACGCATCCCCATTAGAAGCAGCACGTTCGCCAGCAATAATTTTGCAGTAATATGATTAAGCTACAAAAGCTATATGTGAAGAACATATAAAGTACTAGCATACTTTATGCAGTTTTTACTCTCTAAAAAGTGTAAAGATGTTAAAAAATGATTTCAATATCTCGAGAACCTTATCATCAACATTTGCTAGTAAGGACACTTCACCTCTGGGTTACGGAACTTTTTTCTTTTTGCAAACGTATTTGTATGATTACCAGTTTAAAACTTCAAGCATGGTTTTGGTTTTTCTTCGTACTTTTAATTTCTCGTTTAATTTCCAGAAGTTTTGGTCCGACTCATTTGCCAGAAAGGGTACGGGAGCATGATATTTAACAAGTATTGTGTGTGTGAAATTCTGATAACAGAACTGATTTTTAAGAATTCCAACTTATTTCGCATTTCTTGTTGAAAGTGGGAAGAATTGCTTACAAATACCCTGCAATACACTGATAATCGCTCCGCTCAGAAAGGTAGTACATAGTCTATATGTGTCTTTTCTGATTTAAAATTGCGTACTCTTTATTGTAGTGAAAGCGAAAACGTGAGTAAAAATGGTTTTTACACCCTTTATTCAAAACCTTTTAAATTAATTTTCAAGCTTTGGAAACGTTTTACGTGTAAGTAGAATAAGTAATATTATACTGAAACATGTTATAACTTTACTTAGGGGGTTTATTAACATAAATATTAAACGAGACAGAGAATGAAATTAACAGAAAATGCCTACTGATTTGCACACTGGTTTAGAAAATAGGATATAAGAGTACAGTGATAAAAATTAGTCATAATTAAGAATATAGAAAACATGGTTTGTTCAAGCCACATCTTGTTTTTTTTTTTTTTTTTGTAACTACATTTTTCTTTTTATATTCACTTTTGATAATACGTTCCATGTATTCTTCATTGAAGAGATAAGTTTCTGTTTCATGTTTTCTTGTCATGACTGCTTGGACCTTTTCTTCATTACATTGCAGTTATTTGCCTCAATGGGTTATTTTCCCCCTTTCTCAGTTTTACGTGCCGATACTTACACAGTAATTATAGTTACAGATATCGCAAATATTTTATTTTTACTGCAATAAATTAAAAATTTACAAATTTACGTTCATAATTAATACAGGACTTTTTAAAAATCATGAACGCATTTTACTTTTTTCGAGAATGAAAAAACTAAATGAATGAAATTTAAAACTCATTTACTGTACTGAAATTTATTTTTTGAGTATTTTAATTGTTAGTAATAACCCATGACAGCATTATATTGTGTGAGTGTATATATATATATATATATATATATAGTAAAATTATTACGTGAACATTTCAAATGTCTCTTAACAGTTGAAAAGCATTTCAGTCACATCATCAAGAAAAAAAAAACATTTTTTTTTCTTACCTGAAAAAATATGATTATGCTGTAAATCCAGAAGACCAGTGTCATTCTTCGTATTTTGCAGGCATCGGCTAATCTGAATATTAGGGATAACATTGGAGGCATGTAGCTGGCAATGGAAAGTCAAAAATGAAATAATCCTTTTGCACCGGTCGTGCTAGTTTTCATTGGACGGTGATGAGTCCGATCGGATGCTGAAAACTCGCTGTACCGTGACGGTTTCTCCGCCATTTTTCTCACTCAGCAATCAGATTTTTGTTACAATTTTTCATCTTCCGATAGAAGTTTCCGCTAAAATTCTAAAATAACAAGACCCGAGGGTTTAGAGGTGTCGCTGAAATGAGAACATGACAAAAAAGTTTACAGAAGAAGCTTTCTTGATTGTTTTCCAAAGAGTGCATTTTGCGATATTAAAATGCAGGTATTTACACTATCTTAAAATATTTTAATTGTACGACACGTTTAATTAAAAGCAGTTCTCTTATTGGCTTTGGATCCAATTTACGATTTGTTAAATCTTTTAGTGCAAGGATATTATCCTAGAGGAAACTCACCAGATTGTAAACTGACTAAAGACATTAAATTTGTTGTTAACCAGGCTAGATATTTAGCAGTCAGGAATATCCTCTTAATTCTATTCGTCTAATTTATACCGAAAGAAGCTTTTCAATTTTGTTTTCTTTTTCATCTAGAAGGATGTTTACCAACTTTAGACGATTTATTTTCGAATTTCAAACAATAGTTTCGGACTTAGCTGGATTTTTGCAACAAATCAGGCTTATGTTTCGTACATCCTGCTTCCATTTTGGTTGTAGATAAAAATACCGAATTCTGAAAAGTAACCCATACATTTAACGCGGTGTATTGAGCTGAACACCAAAGTCAAACGTATTTCTGTCTGTGTAACACCAGTTCTTGTAGGAATGATACCATTTGATTAATTTTTCATGAAATTTAATGCATGAATTCTTTGGAAAGTGCGCGTCGAACTAACATAAATATTTGAAAACGAAATTTTAGAAACTCGAACGATTTTTCTAAAATTTCATTTTTATAGCGATTTGGAGAAAAGCTTTCCAAAAAAAAAAAAAAACTTTCAAAAAAATTTGTTAATTCAAAGTGGAAAAAATTATTTCACTTTTTATGATACTTGAAAGCCCGTTAAGAATCTGCACAAAATGAAACGTAATTTTCTTCCGACTATTGTAACTTCTTTAATAATTCTCTAACAAATAAAAAAAACTAAGGCTGACCCATGTACACTCCGAAGTAATACAGAAAAAAAAATTGGAAATAGAAAAATGAATGAAATTTGAATTTTTCTGGCAGATTACAAAATATAATTTTTTTTGCCATACTTTAATAGACCTGTGTGGCGAATTAATTAAATGGTTAATTATTTAATACTATTAACATATTTATTCTACAACGAAAAATGAGTTCATTTGAAATTGGTCTCATCTATAAGAAGATATATAGGTAGCGTTCTGTGTGTTTTCCGTTTAGTGAATTTTTCTTCTGTGTTGTGTGAAGTTTTCCCAAATATGGCAGTTTTGTGCGCGCAATGTCTTTGCGAACACCTTTACTAACGCTAATTAGTATATAATTTAAAATAAGCTGTTCGCCACAACTTGATCAGCAAAAAAAAAAATATGCGTCGCAAAAACAGTAGAATAAAAATGTTATTTGTGTAAAATTAAAACTTTTCTCTATTTACGAAATGAAAAATAGAATGCGTTAGCTATTAGCCGAGGTACTTGGTAATTTGAAAGCGGGGAAACTATCGCTTAGGCCAAAGATGGTGAACCTATGGCAGAGGGTGCGTAACAAGCATTTTAATGGTACTCCCCCCCCCCCCCCAGAGGTGCATATTAAACTACTTTTATTCACTTGTATTCACTGATAACATTTAAAATAAATAAGTAAAAGAAAAAAAAGTAAACTTCCAAATACTATCGGCTCCTTTGTATGATTCTAAAGATTTTAAAAAGAAAGGTAGCAAGTGGCATACTGGAGCCAGACTCTGACTCCAGGAGGGGCAAACTTTTGGATAGGAGGGGCAGAGTAGTTTATTAAGGTCCAATACATAGACTATTAAATTTCAATTCATCACGCTAGGACGGGGAAAACATTTTTCAGGTCGGGAATTGCCGTCCTGGCTCACCCTGGCTACGGATCTATGGACACCTGAAAATGTACAATTAACCGTAATTTAATTGGCATACTTTTCGGAAAAGGTTCGCCCCCGGACTTTGGCTTTAAAGCATTGTGTATCATTGTTAAATACCGTTTAAAGCACTGTATCTTAAACACTGCATTTTCAAATGTATTTTTAAAAATCATTTACTTCCTTCGTCCCAAATAATTTGCTGCATTTGAATACTTTTGTACCAATTATTGATACTGATGAGTTTCTGAGGTTGTTTGAACATCTTTCAGAGATTTCCGGTGCTATGCTATCAGTTAACGGTATAGTCATGTCGATTTAGGCAGGGAGGTTACCTTCATATTCTCAGAAGTTTTTGAATTGATCATAGGTTAAAATTTCGGACAAAGTAAAACACAGGTATGTTTTTGTTTTGCTCAAAAACATTTCTGGCTATTAAAAAGGGAGACCCCGGAGCAAATTCGTTGTTCAGATCAGCATTTATACAGGACTGAATTTCCATGTAGGCGCTAAGTTACATTTTTTTCAACTTTTCACGATTGAACAAGAATTGTTCAAATCAAAAAATATTTCAAGCCGATAGCTCCTTTAATAAGCTTATCTGAAGAAACGTGGATCTTAAGTCCATTGTTTGTATACTACGCTTCATATTTTCCTCATAGGCGCTAACGTTTTGATTTTTTGAACTGTTCAAAATTAAAAAATATATATATGTTCAAATCAAAAACTAAAATCTGGAAATGAGATGTCCTCGCCGAGATCTTTTGAATGCGAAAAAGATCTTTCTAATCGGACAATTCCCTCAGAAGTTATTTAGGAGGGAGAGACCGACACACACATTTTCCCCATCTGAAACCCTAGTTTCAATTTTCTTATTTTTCATTCTTTATTTAATTACTTCACTATTTTTACGATACATTAAACCTTTTTTCATACTTTTTTCCTTTCTTTTTACTTTTACGGGAAAGTAGGCTAAGAAATAGTAACCTGTGTAAGTAGACCACTTACGGTGCAGCCTTTAGTGGTCAATTTAGACAGGCGGTCAACTTATAGAGGGTGAAGGGCTAATTCCGTTTCTGGCAAAAGTAGTCAACTTAGACAGGTGGTCAACTTTACAGGTTTTACTGTACCTATATTCAACTACGCATTGCATTTGGAAATGGATTCTCTTTATTATCAATACTGTTATTGTTAAACCAGTCACAGACAATTATGAGGAAAGAAAGTTAAAAAGAAAGTTGCTTCATTTATTTAAAAAGCTATTTCAGCCTTTAATTATAAATCGGGAGAAAAATATTGAAGAGCGTTACATTTAATCTGACAGTTAACAAGCATTCATCATACTATATCCGAATAAAAATATTTTTCAGATATATTATTAAAAACTGAATTATGTGCCACTTGTCCAAAACAGCTAGTATTTAAAAAATCAGCAAAAATAAACCGACAGATTTCTAAGACGAATACCATCCGGTTTGTTTCCAAGAACCTTTCATTTCTTTCCTCAAGAACGTCCTCCATGTCTGCGGGTGGTACTGTTCTACGAGCATAACACAACATATGTTCACAGCAATTTCCTCTTCCTTTGGATTTGCATTTACACTCCACCTTAAGCATACTGAGTGGTCGTCTGCCGTACAAATGCATATCGTTTGCACATTTTCCCATGAAGACAAATAAATGTTCAAACTCATAAATTCACACGAGAGCTAACAGCTCTTCGTTTTAGACCCATTATTTTCTCCAACTGCGACAGAGAGTTGATTTATTTTTTGTTGTCCGCCTTTTCTTGCGGATTTAAGAGATTTTGCAACTCCGCCTCTCACAGGTGGGCCGTTACGAAACATTTACGAAGTAAACATTTCCATGTTGGATACCAAAGGACGAAGTCAAAGGAATGCCGCCGCGGCGCTGCGACTCCGACGTCAAACAGCCTTATGTCACGTTCCTAAAGAAGGAAAAAAAGAGATTCATCCTCGTCGGTACCTTTCATCTGTGCCGATAGAGGTTCACCATGGGTGCGATGCCACGTTAGTTGCAAAAATAACGAACGCTAATACGAAACTGGCCACTTTTTTGTGTTTTAACTTCTTCTGACCTTAGAACTAAGCATAAACATTTTTGACGCAATTTTTTGGTTCTCTGAAAGTTTCTGTGGCAACAGTTTATTTAGAGTAATGGTTAAGACAGTTTTATTAATGAATTAACAAATGTTTAGCATATTAGTTACGTAAATGACACGTTAAAAATTATGTGTTAATAAATATAATCATGTCGATTGTTTCTTGTGAAATATAAAATTTATATAATTTATTTAAAAAAAAATATAATAAAAAATTTCAGGCAAATTTAAATGTTTGATAAAAATCAAGATTTTTTAAAAATGATTTACATTACTGATTTAGAACACTTGATTTAAAATTTTTGATTTATATCAACGATTTAAAACTATTTAACTCCCTGGCATTGCAGCCCATGTTGGACCATGTCCTCCCTAACAATTTTCCTCAAAAGCACTCTGTCTTTCGCTTTTTCGTTCCAGTTTCGGATATTTAGATGTTTAAGGTCTTTCTCCACCTCGTCACCTCGTCTACCCATCTTTCAACCTACCTTCCTCTTTTCCTCTGGCCCTGGGATTCTCCCGTGAAAATCTTAGTGCCTCTGTTTTCCTCCATTCTCTCAAGGTGTCCCAGCCATTGTACCGATTTAAAACACTCGATTTAAATCACCGAACCCTGTAATTCTAATTGTATGAAATTAATATACTATAAATATATATACTATAAATATATATATATATTACTTTTAAGATAGTTGCGATAAAAAAATGTGTTATTTTTTGGTTATCAATATAAATAAATAAAAATCGAAACAATAGTTAAAATATATTAAAATTAGATACAGAATCTTAAAATAAAAATAAGCTAAAATCAGATTTGAACTGAGTCAAATTAGTCTGGTTTGGAGCGAAATCCCGAATTTGAAGTAAAATAAAAACAAATAAAACTCAAAATAAAGTACCGGAACAGAGTTCCACCTAATAGAAAAGTGTAGAAACGCCTTATCGGTCCCACCGTATCCCTACTTATGCATTTAAATCTCTCTACATTAAATATTTTTTTCTTAGTTATTACCAATTGAGTGTCGTGTCACTTGTTTATTGAAATTTAGGACATAACTTTTTGAAAAATAAATGAATGTTTCTACTGTAGTAACTGCATCCCCGTGTTTTATTTTAACTGAACATCGCCCATATGCTTTTTTAAATTTGAATATAGCTCTTATGTTCGCGTCTGTCTACACTGTGTACGTGCTCCCCCCACCACTTTCCCCGCCTCCGCCCAACATCACAAAATAAAACATGTTATAAGGCAGGAAATGGGGTCACCAAAATTTCACTCACGTTTTTCAATGTTACTTACAAGCAATGATTCCCAAACTGTGCGCCGAGGATCTGAGAAATCTTCACAGGGCGCCATGAAATTTTGCAACAAACTTCAAAAATAATTAGAAGTTTGTTCATTATGAAGCTTTAGCAATACTTCGCAGTGCCCTATAATAGAAACAAGGGCATGCAATGCAGGTACACTAGTTTTATTTATTTTCATCCGTTACTTATGATTAGTAGAGGTGCCCACCTCTTCAGAACGTTCGTGTACTCCCTAAAAAACTACGCCGCCCCTCAAAACCGACAATCCAACAAATTGGCCAAAAACGTCGACCTCTCTAGGAAAAAAATCTCAATGGCGCAGTCTGCGCCATGACTCCCTCCCCCCCCCCCTCCCGGTGAGCACCCCTGTGATTAGTCAAACTTTTACTTAGTGAAGGGAATCCATATTCCAAAACGGGTGCCTCGACTCGACCCTCGGGATGTGTGCGCGGATCCTCATAGAACTATAGACTATTACACTTATATTCTCGACTGTCCCCTCACCCCTTCCCCGAGCCTTACCAAAACGTATCCCTGAAGCTATACGCCCTAAAGTCTTCACAAATGTGGTTATGCGTGGGAAAGTCTTTTACCTTTCATTTGAATCAAGATTTTGTCGTCACGGATTAAAAGCAGATTATTTCATTTTATTTCTCTTACTGTAAATTATTAGGGGGGGGGATATCGCTAAGATTTTTTTTTGTTTAGGCGTCTAGATGAAAGGGCGCACCGGGACATTTCCCGGTGTCCCGGTGGGCCAGTCCGACCCTGTACAGTATACATATTGCACAGAGTTTCAAAGAATCTTTTAAGACTAGGCTTATGAAATAAAAAGATGTTCCGTCTAGAACTATACCGAGCCTACTTTCCTGTATACACCAAATTCAAATTTAATTTAGCTTATCTTTTTCTCTCTTTCTCACATAGCTTTAGTTTTTAATTACTTCGAATATACCTTTTTCAACGGATAATACATATTCATTCACTCATTCATTCTTTCATTTATTCAGTCATTCACGTATTCATTCATTCTTTTACTCATTGTATTTATTCACTCAATTATTTATTTATTTTTATTTATTTACTCATTTATTTATTTTATCAATTATTCAAGGTATAATCCGTGTCGGTTCAGGCAGGGGGGTACCTTCTTAGTCTCAGAAGTTTTTGAATTTCACATCTGTTAAAATTTAGAACAAAGTCAGTTATAGGTATGTTTTTGCTTTGCTCAAAAATATTCCTGGCCCGAGGTACAGGCCGCTAAACAAAAACTTTCAAGTGCTCTATTTCCAAGATATTTTGTTGCAGTTTTTTTTAGTTGAAAGATAGTTATATTCTGTTTAAAATGAGTGGCTACATTTAAAAATCTGTTCAACTTTTTTTGAATCAGCCTTCTGAAATTTTTTTAAAAATATTTTTTTTTCATCACAAAATTTTGATCTTTTTTACTCTTGGTCAGTACCATTGAGTACTAGATTCACTGAAAAGGAGAGCGTCCACTTTTGAGTTTAAAGGTTTTTAAAAAAGAATTAAAATTTTGTCATGTTTTATCAGTTTTATTTATAACATAGCCATGTGAAATCAAAACTATTTAAATTTAATCTTCTTTGACATAGAATTTAATTCTTAATAAATATTAGAAACATATCAGCGCCCCACCCCCCAAAAAAAAAGTGCCAGCAGACAAACAGACGCATACATTTCCCAATCTTATAACCCTCTACTTTAAAATATTTAAAGAAAAAAAAATTCTTGATTTCACTTATTTTTTAAAAGTATTAATTGACTCATTTTTTCACAGCTGAAGTTCAAATAAGGCTACTGTTTTATAAAATATATAAGACGACATTTGTAAGACAGAAAGTATTTTGATAAAAACTTAATTTGAATAATTATGTAAGAAAATTTTTGGTAATTGTGAATAAAAATATTCAATTCCTCTATCAAGTCTTTCAAGAAGATATTTTGCGTGGTTTGATTGTCAAATATAATACGTCATTATATTTCAATGTATATAGCGTAACAATTTAACATTTGTTAGGCATTTTGACATGATTTATTAATTATTATTTCTTTCAGTTCATTTTATTCTCCTAAAACCGGGTAGTTCTTCACTAGTGGACAATGTCAATGTTATTCATACTGTACACTATTTCTCTTTAGTAAGAATTCCAGCCTTGGGTGGTACTCAAAAAAGTGATGACTACAATGTTACTTTTTTAATGTGACCGTTTAGTAACTTTAGTTACCTTTTGATGATTGTGTGATGTAGGTGGTTAAATAATTGACAATAATTGTGGCACGAGCCAATTGCTTTTTATCACACTTTTTTAATTATTTCGTTTTTTTGTATTCCTGATATTTTGAAAATGTGACCCGATATTTTTCGAATAAAAATAATCGGATTCTTATTCTTATAAAATCCAATCTTATGCTGCATATGTCGACATAGACACTTCTGGACTACCTTTGTAGCTCTGGCGGAATGTTTCCTGGGTTGATATTATCTCTTTATTTTTCGTAATACAGTGTATATGAAATATCTTTGAATTGAAAATTTTTTATCACATGCAGGCTTATTAATAAATTGACTAAATCGAAATGAAAAATAATGACTTCTGTTAAAACTATTTGGTGCACATATAAGGAGCTGGGATGGAACAACTCAAAAAAGTTGCTTCTCCAGTTTTCTGATTGAAAGCAAATGTGTTTTATGAGTACAAGAAAAAAAAACAACTTGAATAAAGCACAAATTATCAAAACAATAAAGCAAATAGCTATTTCGAGGCTACAATGGCGCCACTTCATCACTCGTTGGGCCCGTTCCCTCCCAACTTTCTTGTTGTGTGTTGAGCACTTTTCTTTTTATTTTCTTGTACTGATGAAGAGGCTCCATTTCAGCCTCGAAATAACTATTTGCTTTATTGTTAAAATTTTTATGAAATTAGTCATGATGCATATCATATGAAACGGCATTTAATATACTTCAAAATGCTTTTTATTAGAACTTTTTATCTCTATTTGTCGGTGAGTTATGGCCTGTTTTGTGTTGAAGCATACATGTAAAAATGTGAGGTTTTTACAAAATCAAAGCTTGATAAGTGAAAAACTAACCAAGACAAAAATGTAAAAATTTGGAATTTTAACTATCTTGAGAAGTACAGCTGATAAGCTAAATTTGAAAAAAAAAAAAAGTGAGGTAAATTTTTTCTCAGATTTTGGATCACTTGGCATGGAATAACCATATAATAAACTCAAAAATGGGAAAATAAAAAGTAATAAAAATAGAATAATAAAATGTATTTTAATTACGTCACGTACGACGTGTGCGTCTGTGGAACTGAAGTGGGTTTAACGATGAGCTTGAACATTTGGTACACAGGAAAGCATTTCATCACAAATTAGCTATTATAAAAAAGACTGATGAAAAAAAAACTATCATCACGTTGCAATGTTTTCAACGCAAGAAAAAAGAACGATCCCGAAGCAGAGCTCCTACAGTTTTGTGTTCCAAATGCACCTCTTAAAAAAATAAGAAAAATTGTTCAGAGCATGAGTACAACACGAGATACCACAAAAGGGAAAATGATCTCTTTTCTGCCCCATTCATTTAGCCCTGTGGAGTTCATGAGCAATGGAGTGCAGATAAAACCCTCAGGTAGGTCGGTATTGTATACGCCGGAAAAGCTAGTTATCTGTACACAGTTGAGTTTCCGGGATTCTCGCTTATATCCGGTGGCTCTAGCAATGAAAGCGCTCCAAATCCATAAAAGTTACACGCAGGCATGTTTAGCACGGTTCATTTATTCAAAAGAAATCGAAGTGGAGTGAGGAAGTTATTTTTGGGGCCGAGGGAATCACTAAGTTACAATGAGATTTTTCCACACCTGAATTTCTAATGAAAACTTTTATTCACAATAATAAAAAAAAAAAAAAAAAAAAAAAAAATCAGTTTTGGAGATATGAAGATAAACTGAGCGGCTTAAGTTATTAGGGAGTATTATGATAAAAACTGCAGAGGAAAATTTTCGCTTGTTTTGGTACTAATAAAACTAAAATGTACCACACATAATTTAACTCTTTGCACTCCGAAACTCTACTCTTGAAGTAATCCCAATCATCTTCATTTTCCGAAAATTCATTTTGTTCATAACTACTATTTTTTGCCATTTTAGGCTATGGAAAATGCAGCAAAATAGAAAGAAATGGTGTGAGCTCGCTCACCAAACTGATTTCACTAAGCTTGTACCGAAATTTCTTCTGTTACCACACTCTTCGGTCACCAGACAGATTACACTAAGCTGTACCGAAATTTCTTCCTTTATGGTTTTCAACTTACAACGTCGTTGCAGCGCCGACAACAGAGTGCAAAGGGTTAAAATAAACCATGCGGGCTTATACCGGGTCAGTAAAAAGCATTAATGAAACGTAAATATCACGAATGCATATTTATCTTAAGGAGAGCATGATAACCGCACTGACGTGCTAAGCCATTCAACACTAAACATACTTAAGCCAATTATGTAATAATACATTGTTTTAAATTTGCGGACACACTCTAATCAGCTTCAGGAACGTAGTTTGAAGTAGCTGACACAAAAATTATCCATCTGGAGAGAACGGGTAGATCGGCAGGAAACAAAATATAAGTGGTAGTGTATTTTTAGACCACTTCCTCGTACTGCATTTGCGTCTTTATTGAGATCATCAGTATCGTTTGGTGCAAAATATATCTTTGGTGTTAGAAATCGAATGAAAGGATGTATGTATATGATTTAAAACTTAAAGTTTCAAGAAAAGCAGTTATTCGTACATCCACATAATATTTACACTATTTTTCTCTTTTAACCCTACACTGCGCAATTTTTTTTCCTTTGTAAACTATTTTTTTTTGTGTTTGTTTGTGCTAGTTATAAGTGGGAAAAATACTAAAAAAATTCTTATTTAATTCGGAAAAGTAGAATTCGAGAAAAATGGACATGTTGTTTAAAAACAACACTGCGCATTTACGGGTAACAATAATAATTTTTTTATATAATCATTTTAACAAATGAAACCAAATCAATAATAAATAGGCATGCATTATAATCATAAAACAGCACAAACATATGAAAATTTATTAAAAAAATTGGTTTTATTATTATTTATAAATAAAAAAAAATTAAAGTAAAAATTTGCAGATGTAACTAATAATTATTAGTTACATGTGCAAATTTTTACTGTGATTACCAATAAAGTTTAATAATAATTTCACTAAAAGATTTTAAACAAGAAACCTAACATCTGTAGGGGGTCTATGCGATAATGTTCGTTTCTTCTTTGGTTGAGCGTGAATTGATTTTAAACAAAATTCCTAAATAATAATTTAATCGATCCCCTTAAGCTAATTTGTGAAATATTTAACAATAATCTTCTAAAAGATACTAAATAAAATGAAATAAAATAACTTGTGACACCTGTTCTTGTTTATACTGCGAATAATGCAGGAGCATAAAAATTGCCCCGAATGCGCGGTGTTGTTTTAAAACAACAAGTAAAAAAGGCGCCTTAATATATATTTTTCCCGAAATTCTTCGGACAACTTATATTTATTTTATTTTGAAACTATGTAAGCTATTAGAGACTATTTTTTACAATAAAATTGTTGCTTAAAATTTGTAGAAAAAAAATTTAAGAAGTTACTGTTTTTTACGAAATCAACATGTCTTACGATTTTGTGAAAAAAGATGAACCTTGAGTTCAGTTTACAAGATCTAGGGGAAACTATATTGACTAATATGATCACACATACAAAATAAAACGAAAGAATGTGCCACATGTTAAAAATATTACAAAATAAAAGCTTAGTGAACGCAAAATGGAGGTGTTGTTTAAAAACAACACGGCGCAGTGTAGGGTTAAAGTAAGACAAATTTTGGATCTATTTGAATACATATTTGATGCATACAACACGAATATGACTAAAATAATTCTTGTTTGTAAATCAGCACTGATGAATAACTAGAAATAGATGAACTCTGTCTTCTGATGTGACGTTTTAAAATCTGTTTTATCTTTATACCTCTTCCACTTTAACGAAAACTCCTTTCACAGGTCGCATGTTAAAAATACTCAGCGTCATATCCAAATCTTTCTGCAAAAATAATTAAAATATTATGCATAAACAGCAGAAAGAAAGAAAAATAAATCATGTGCTAACATAACAATTTTTGTGCATATTTTTCTTTTAAGAAGTAAGAATAAATGAAGTTTTTCACGAGCTTTTTTATTTATTATTATTTTTTAAAGAGATAAAAAGCTGTATTGATCATATCTGCTGGAAAATAATAAGATAGCGCGATTTTTGATCCCAAAGTGTCTTGCAAAATTAAAATGACGAAAATATTATAGATACTGCCATATTTTCTTAGCTGAAATTTTCCTTGATTTTGCGCATGTGTCAGGTCGGCTTTGGTGTCATTTAGAGAAGGATTTAGTGATATTTACACTTACTTTTTATGAAAAAGAGTAAATCCACTACTTTCTTTCCGTGCTAAAGATTCATATCGGAATATAGTATACATTTCGGCCACAAATATCCGACACTTGGGCGCTCCAACGCATGGCAGAAAGGGACGAATCCGTTCAAGTTTTTGGGGAGTTAGTTTTGCAGGTGTGTTTATTAGCACGCAAGTCGGGATGCTTGCATGGCAGAAAAGGACGAATCCGTTCAAGTTTTAGGGAAGTTAGTTTTGCAGGTGTGTTTATTAGCACGCAAGTCGGGATGCTTGCATGGCAAAAAAGGACGAATCCGTTCAAGTTTTAGGGAAGTTAGTTTTGCAGGAGCGTTTATTAGCACGCAAGTCAGGATGCTTGCTTCTGTTTGTTGAAAGCAACTAAATTTATAAACTGGCATATAGCATCATTTTGGAAGAAATCACACTCTCAGAAACGCATGCTCAAATCTCACGAAACTTTCGTCGCATTTGACGAAATGGCTTCGTGAAAAACGATCCGAGTAAACCTTTCGTCAAACTGACGAAAATCGTGTAGTAACTTTTTTAAGTCACGTGATCGCGCTAGGAAGGAATCGTTGCAAATGACGAAATTTTCTTGACGATTGAAGAATTGTCAAAAGTGAGAGCTCCACTTCTGAGAGTACAAGCATGCTAAAGGAAATAAAACGAGATTTTCCGTATGCCAGCAGTTCCTCCCTTGAACATGAATGGATTCTTCTTGACACTCTTCCAGTCAGAGGTCTTTTTTTATGGTACAACTGTACTAATATCGAAAAAAAAAGAGAATGTGCTACCAAAATATAATTTCGTAAATTGTCCATTTCGGCGTATCCCGCTTTTGCCAAATGCAATCGCTCGCGAGTGCTAGTCGCGGTTTTCATAAAAAAGCAGTATGTGTCATACAAAAGATAAAAACATAAAAATATCTTTCAGTATAAAAGTGAGGTATGAAGTACTTCATGTTCTTAATTTAACAAGATATGTTCTTCCTTCTTCTGCCGTCAATATCTGAAACAGAGTCGACAGGGTGGCGCAGTGGTAAGACGCAGGTCTCGTATGCCCAAGATCGCAGGTTCAAACCTGGCCCTAGTCGGTGGATTGTCAAGATGCAGAAAATCGTCTGCGTCCATGTCGTATGATTATGCGGCATGTTAAAGATCCCTCGAGTATCCGTTTGGCATGGATACTGTCGGCTAAATTAAATTCCTAGTGTAGATTGCATCAACGAGAGCTCAGGTGCCCCATCTAGGGGAAACTAAGCGTCAAAAAAATTGCGGCAATGGTACCACACTCATTGTGGTGCTGCTGAAAGAGTTGCTACCAATCTCTGGGGACGCACTAGGTCTGCAATGGTTGATGACCAATACTGCAGCCCCATTAGAAAGAAAAAAAATCTGAAACAGAATATTTCTTGTAGCTTATCTAGAATGCAGTTAACAACCACGAATTCAAATTCTTTTGTAATTTCATAGGTAATTGAGGTATGAACAGAAGAAAAAGTAAAGTAGGATAGACTACTAATTCAGGAAAGTGCACTTTTGCCTCAGTCTAGTTTTACATTTATGAGCGATAGTTCTCTTTTTAGAAAGAGTGAGATCTTAACTCTACAAATTATTTCTCTTCGAGTAAAAAGTGATTATCTTTACGTTTTCACTGCATCATTCTGAAATTGAAATTAATTTTAAAATTTTCGTCATTAACTGTCTGCAGTTTTCCGTGTCATTTAGTATTATTTTCTTACTAATCTGTTACAGTCGAACAAAGTTGGTAAATATTTTCTCTAATAGTGTCTGGTTTCAAAACTTTCGATTCTTCTTCAACTCCTCGATTCGCGTAGGAAAACATTGAACTCTGTCTCTCTTCATTAAAAAAAAAACCCTGCTGTTTAGTAGTAAATAAAATATAAAATCAGCATCCCTTTGAACGCTGAATTAATCCTTTTATTAATCTGAAACGGAACAAATATAAGAAAATTGATTTAAACAGTCCATAGTCTACCATAAATAGTAATGTATTATACTCATTTACTATGTTTGCATAAAACAAGCTTAGAAAAAAAGAAATGCTTTATTTACAAATTCTATTACACAAGAAAATAAGCTGCAGTTATAATTAGGTACAACCATTGAAAGTTACATTCTTTCAAATATGATTTCGATGCACATAAAATACTTGGAAAGTAAAAAGGTCAATCTTTGATATCCATATATTCAATACGTTTTGTCATTTGCGTTTCTAATGAAATTAGTTGTATTATTTAGTACAAAATATATTCTCATTGTTAGAAACAGATTCAAATGACAGAATGCCGCTTGATTTGATTATATACTATTAACATTACTAAAATATTTTGACTAAAAATTTACACAATTTTTCGTTTTAAAATATGATATATTTTGGATGAATTTCAACATAAGATTTGTTGTAAAATGATTCTTGTATTGTACAATATTGTGAGGAGTACAATATAAGAACTTTCTAAGTTTATGCTATAGGACATTTTAAACTCTGGTTTTTTCTTTAAACTTTTTCCACTTGAACGTAAACGCCTTTCACGGGACGCATTGTAACAGTAGTAAAACTAATGTCCAAACCATTCTGTAAAATATAAGTGAATACAAAATATTACATATATGTAACAGAAAAAAACATATCGTCGGCGTTCCGGTAAAATTCACCAGGTCCATAAACAAATTTGACGGACTACTAGAGTAAATTAAATTTGCAATTAGTAATTTCATGATCTAAGCCAATTCCGCAATTTTGAAGCTACATAATTAAGTGTACTGTAGGAGTTAAAGGTTTGTTAAGTAATTTTCAGTATGTTTCATGACATTTTAAAAGTTTAAATTCAAAATATATTGTAACTAGATTTACAGACTTAGTGCGTTTCAACAAAAGCCGACGATATTGAATAAAATCTGACGTAAAACATTCCAGTTGAACCTTTCAAAAAAAAAAAAAATGACGAAATTTATCTGCAATTACCATTTGGTACTAAAGTTGAATCATTATAATGGTTCCTAGTTTCACATTCATGGTGAAATTAGGTGAAACTAACCATTATAATGAATGGTTCCTTAGTTTCACATTCATTGTGAAATTAGGTGAAACTAACCATTATAATGGTTCCTTAGTTTCACATTCATGATGAAATTAGATGAAACTAACCTTTATAATGGTTCCTTAGTTTCACATTCATGGTGAAATTAGGTGAAGCTAACCATTATAATGGTTCCTTAGTTTCACATTCATGGTGAAATTAGGTGAAACTAACCATTATAATGGTTCAACTTAGTACCAAATATTCGTTGAAGCTAAATTTCGCTATTTTTTTTGGTGAAAGGTCGAACTGGATTTTTTTACAGTGTAGTATCATAATAATTTCAATGACTGATTTTTTTTTCTTGTAAGAAGGAAAGCTAAATGAAGCTCTTTTAAGATGGAAGTCTACGATTAAGAGTTGTGAAGTACCGCTTAGTCATTGTTGAGCTATAGACATTATGTATATCATTAATAATTGCATAGAACCTACCTCTTTGCTGCCTGGCTTTGGAGAAAGCCTATATTTCTGTAGCAATTTCGCCAAAGCCATTTTTGCTTCCATCCGAGCAAATCTCATGCCGACGCAGTTGCGTGGACCAGCACCAAATGGCTGAAAAACCATGGAGTCGCGGTTTTTCTTCTCTTCGGGGGAAAACCTATAAAATAAAATGTCTTTTCTTAGTCATGATTTATAAATACATTAAAATTATCAATTAAAAATCGGAATCACACGTGTTAAATACTACTAGTAATTTAAGAACTCTGATTTTGAGTTTGACTTTTACTGTAAATTGACATCTCGTTTCAGAACATAAAAAACGTATATTTACTGAGCTTCCTCAATACATATTTTAAAACATTTCTGGGAGGTATATTTTCAGAGAACAAAACACTTCAACTTTTCAATTAAAAATGCTTGCATTCTATTTAACATTAAATACATCCCGCATTTCGGTGATAGCTCTGTTTAAACAAGAATCATTCCTTTTGGCATTGAGCATGACGATCAGAGCAGAAAATGGTTAAATCAACCTTCATTAGTTTTCTGGCTTTGGTTTCAGTATGCTTATTTCGTGCAATATTTTATTATTGAATTGTTTTTACATTTTATTTTGTTTTGTACTTTTCAGTACAAATAGTAACAAGTATTCATTTAGTTCTCCTGAAGTACATCTCAATATCATTATTTTAACTCTCTTTTACGTGATATGGTTCTACGTCATATTCGTATATGTTTATTTTTTATATTTAGTGTAGGTAAAATTTTTATCTAAACATAAACTATAAGAATAGTTTAGGATACTTATTCATTAGTAGTAGATAAAACGTAACTAAATAATGTAATTGTTAAGCAAGATAACAAAGAAGAAAACGTTGTTATAGTATTATACATGTTTGCCAATTTTTGCGATTTTTCGTAATTTTTACAAACATTAGTTAGTTTTTATGATTTTACACTAGTAGCTCATATTTTAAGATTTTTCCCTTTCGTACAATAAATTTTAGATTTTGATGAATTTTAGTGATATTTTGGAAAAGTGGACACATTTTCACTAAATTTCAACAATCTCTCGCTACTTTGGGAAGATTAGATTATTCAGGCTTCAGTTGTTCAGTTGTAATGACTGGGTTATTTATATTTTAATTGGATTCGAAGTAAGAGCAAATGGTTTTTCTGCATTAAATAATGAATTTTTTCTAATTATGTATTTAATAAACGCGATTCTTTTTTATTAGGCAATAAATAACATTCACTATTTTCCGCTTTTTCCTGAATTCTTATGAATTGTCATCTCAATATGTTGGTAGATATTGTATTATGAAATGCATACTTTTTGTAATTTGAGAAACTTGTAATTTTTCATCCCTATTAACCCTTTGAAGCAAGAGTTTTTTTTGCGCGCTGTGGGGTAAAAGTTATATAAAAAAATATAATACAAACAAAGTACAAATGGATCTCAGACGGGCATTAGAAATATAATAACGCTAGATACAAGATCGCCCGGATGAGACACGATCATCTGCAAATTCACCGGTAAATTTCGTCCGTGTCCGACGGGACTAATGCGTTAAGTGGCTAATCAACAAGTCCTTTGAGATAGTAATTTACTTCTGTAACATGAAAGGCAGTGCTGCAAATTATCCAAATACTTCAATTTCAGCTAATTATAGCAGAAGTGGTTTAGCACCAGTTGCAATTTGGAGGTCTATTTTTTCAAAGTTTTTAAAATTTACATTATAAAATGTATGTGCTATTAAAAAATTTCTGTCATATTTGAAGGTTTCTCTAGAGTCTGAGGCTCCAAACGACAAACCTTCTCCTACTTGGTAATGAAGCTGATAAAAAAAAAAAAAAAAAGAAGATATTAAAACGCTTTTTAACCCTTAACGCTTTCATTTTGATGATTCAGTGTTGTTTACAATTTTAGAAATAAATACCTAAAACGCAACAACTTATTCCTACTTCCGTATTTAAAACATCAAACCTACAAATAGCTATGAGACAAATGATCAAAATGCTTTGTGCTAAAATGTCAGTACAAAGATAAAACAACATAAAAAAGCACAAATTCAGAATAAAAAGTATCGCAAAGAGCTATTTCGAAGCTATAGGGGAGCCTCTTCATCGCTGTAGAAAAAAAGTGCTCGACACACAACTAGAATGCGGTGAGTGAAACGACAATCACTCACAGCTTTCTAGTTGTGTGTTGAGCACTTCTTTTCTTTAGCTTTAAAATGGCTTTTTGCGATACTTTTCATTCTGAATTTGTGGTTTTTTTTAAATTTTATCTTTATACTTGAAACTAGCTGGACTATATTTCTTCTAGTTAAGAACAAAATACACTACTGAAAGAAGGAGAACTGTTTTGGAGATCTAACACTAAATGAAGCCTGAAAATGCATTTTATGTCCATTTCAAGAAGTAGTAGACATTTCTCAGCTACTGAATTACTTGCCTGTCTGGATTGAATTCCTCCGGATGATTCCAATATGTGGGATCATGATGAAGAAAATAAACTGGCACTTGAACACTTGCTCCTTTTGGAATTTTGAGTTTTCCGTAAACGATTTCTTCTGAGGCTTCACGATTCACAAAGCTGCATAAAAATATAGTTTTTTAAATATTTTTTTATTTTTTTGAGCTTAATCAAATATTTTTCGTTTTTTATTAAGCATAAAAATTTAACATGATTGAAGTGAGCTTGAATACTAAATACTAAATAAAGCGTAGATTTAAATGCTTTTATTTAGTTCAGAAAACTTTTGAATAAGCACCATAAAGTTTCGAAAAAAAAATTAACAAAGTGTAATATGTTTACACCAAGATAAAGTTTACATTAGTGTAAGTTTACATTAGTTTAAGAAAATTTATAAAATAATAATAATTTCCTTCAATGCAATGTTTGTTACTGATATTTTGGTTTGTTACTTGTATTTCATTTTGTCCTTGTATTTCGTTACTGATATTAGTTTAGGGTTTCATTATTACAAGCGTTTATAGAGAAAATAAGTATATATTAGTATAGGGTTTCCTTATTACAAAAGTTTTTGGAGAAAATAAGTATGTATTAGTTTAGCGTTTTCTTATTATAAACGCGTTTAAAGAAATTACGTATTGGAGAGTTATTCATTTTTGACGCAACTGGGTTTTACTATTTAAAATTTGGTTGAAATTGATTAGAATTAAAAATTTATGTGACGTTTCATTGAAGTTAACGTTAAAAATAGTTTGAATAGTAATATTTAATTCTTTACTTTTAGGCTAAATGTCCATTGTTAAAAAAGATCTATAATTTTTTTTCAGATGAAGCATAATCTAAATTTAAGAAATATCGAAAAACTCTTAAAAATATTTCTTAAAATCATTATTTAATAAACATGGTTCTGTTTGATAAAAGTTATAAAGCGTGTCATTTTAATTTGTTCCACGTTAGAAGAACACGCGTTAAAATGTAGAGTACGTATAATAAAATTGCGCTTAAGAAACGTAAAATGTCGCATAATTTATAGAATTAAAATCTATTACTTATAACAGTGTACTTACAATAAAATTGGAGGGTACACTCTCAAAGATTCGTTAAGGACTTGATCTAAGTACTGAAGTTTGTTAAGTACCTCATAGGTGAGTCCTTCCTAAATAACAGAAATAAACATTCTCATCTTCAAAGTTTGTAAACAAAAAGGATATTAATATAACTTATTACCCAAGCTGTAATGCAAATGGTACTGTTGTAATGAACTGTTATGATAAACAGTAATTTTTTTAAACAGTTTGCTCAAAATTGCAAATATTTGTTGATAATAAATAATATGAATTGTTTGTTTAAATTTCATAGTAAGAAAAAACAATGGATTTTTTTCGTTTTTTACCCTTGAAATTTGAATTCCAAAATAAGTCATTTTTCGTAAGGAGTTATTAAAATGCTGCATACTTTTGATCCTTGCATCTGTTCATTCAGTTCAGAACGGATTTTTTCTTGAACTTCTGGATAATGGGTGAGCAAATGTGTAGTAAATGCTAACGCTGTACTTGTGGTTTCATAGCTAAAATTATGAACATATTTTGAATGAGTACTTAGTAAAAAAAAACTTTATTTAAAATAACGATACTTATGTATAACAAATTGATATTTTAAAATATAGTAACAAAACGTACAGTGTAAACGGTATACTGGAGTTTCTGAGAAGTTAAGAGCAAAAAACACGTTACTCAAAACACTTAAAAACTTGGATTAAGGTTTGATAAATTTTAGGCTAATATTAAATTGTCAAGTTTTATCCTCTACCAAATACAAAAATAAGTATGTATTAGTTTTAGTGTATTTAAGTCGATTTAATGCTCACGAAACACCTCTTGCAGTACAACTTCTTTTCAAGTTTTCTGAGATGTTCTTAAAGTAGCTTAAGGAATTGATTTAACTTTGCCCACCAGTTTATTTAATTTAATAATATCGTACAATTGAAAATGGATACTGTATATATATTTTTAATGAAATGGCCGACTACAAGTAATATAATCAGCATAACGAGTAACATAAAAAGATCCAGATGTTTTTAAACCACTAGTTGAGGCTTGATATTGGTTGATCCTGATTGGTTGTAACGAGAAGATTGATCATCTTTTGCTTCAATATCGGCCAAACAGGTCGAGCACGAGGTGCTTCTATGGGTTGCCGGTGAATCTGTAGTTTAGTCTGGGATTTGAATCCCCTGGCGATGATCGGACGAAGTGCTATACGGATCAGTAACATCAATGTTCTTACCAGGAATTTAACCCAGCCGAGGGGCAGCACCTTTTACTGAAAGTAACTGCCTTGTTTTTGTAAATTGCAGGCAAATGCTTATAATTAAGGAACAAAAAGAAAGATTACTTTGGCATAACTGCTATTTTACTTTCAAGCAGTTAACAGGTTACATTAATAATTGTTTGTAATTAAAAAGGCAAACACTTTATTGATAAAAGAGAGAAACCCGAAAACACAAGTTCTAAAAATATACAATTCACGGGTAAATATTTTTTACTAGTTCCAGAAGAAATTTTCATGTGTAATTCATGCTCAATTTCATAAAACATATTTCTTACCCAGCCAAAAGAAACAAAGCGGCATTTTGAGCAACTTCTTCATCTGTCATTTTAAGTGTATTGCTGGAGTCACTGTTTGAAGATACATCTTTAAAAGAAGTTTTTTCAGTAATTAGTTTAAATCCTTCTTTGGTTGACTAAGATATGTCAAGTATATTTATGAGAAATCTTATCTGACAGTAGAAGAGTACCTTCCTTTTTGCATATTTTATTCATAAAAGTTTTAGTTATTTAGGGAGTAATTACAGCCGTAGGCGTGTACCTTTACATGTCACCACAAGAAAAATGGCAGACACAGAAAAAAGATGCTTCGAAAAATTAATACATTTGAAGCTTGCATTTTATTGATGCTATGCTGTTAACCCATATTAGGATGTCCGTAGATTACATAATTTTTGTCCATAATTGAATATTACTGATGTTATATATTTTTTGAAAACAGGGATTTGGTATCGTATCCTTTCGATTCCCTCATTCGTAATCAGTAGCTAAACCAATATGAATATTTCAAGAATTTTTGAATCTTCCGGAAACCAGTATTCATTTCCTTCATTGAGACGTACATGTTTAATGTGGTTTCTACACACCATTTCAAAAAAAAAAGTAAAATAAAAAAATAAGTATGTTGATAAACAAAGGGGAAAAACAGTAAAATAAAATTAAATGACTAAAGTAAAATATAATAATACAATACTTCAGTAAAAATGGTAACACTTTTGAATTAAACTGTACTTTAGTTTTATTCGGTTAAACAAAATTCAACTTTGTATTTTGAAGATTACAAGAAATATACCCGGTGACAAACACGCATAATACAAGTCGTACACGTGCTGTTGATAAATGATAGGAAATACCGGAATTTTTATCACTGAGATGTTTTACTTCTAGTCATTGTTTTCGATTAAGTGACAAGATAACAAATGTGATAGGTATATTTGTTCTGTTACAAATATTTATGAGTTGTATGTTTCCCAATGTTGTGACTGTCTTAAAAAAAAGGTGTTCAAAACTATTTGAATTAATATTTTACTACTCGAGTTTTGAAACGTTACACAACCTCCAAAAATTTAGCTGTCCTAATCATAAAATGAATGTGCTAGTTAAAAGAATTATGTAAGCAAAAAACAAATTAGCAAGAGATGTGTCCAAATTTTCTGAAGGGATTAGTTATTTATTTTGGTTACAGCATAAATCATTTAGATAGGACTTCTTTAATTTTTCTCGAAATATTGCGCAACATTTTATACGCTGGTGATATTTTTGCTCGTTTTTTATTAATTCAGTTTCATGCTGTTATGGTTAATTTAAACATTTTTCTTTACCGAGTGCTTTGGGATAGTACTTTCTAATTTAGTCATCATCGGGTTTAAAACGTTTTAATCATCAGTTTTGTGCCTCGATTTTTATTTTTAGTTATTTTCATTATTTTTACGATTAAAGAGTTGATTCTCTAGAAAGTACTTCGCTCAGATCAGGGAAGAAACTTTCTTTTTCGTGATATTTAAAATTATTTAGATATAAATATTTATTTTGAAAATAATTTGCTTATAATTAATAAAAGCACAGCAATGAATTTGAGTAACAAAACCACATTGGCTCAATAAATATTTACTCTTAATTTTGAACCAGGAAAGAGAAACACTAGTTTTCGAAAAATATTGGTAGGTATGTTTTTATCTTAGGTCCTGTTAATATATTTAGAAATTTAGTCGAACCTTGCTATAGCGGATCCGGGATATGACGATCCCCCGGTTGTAATGAATCTTCCAAATGGTCCCAACTGAAAATCTATGTCATCAATGCATTTTCCAACGTTCATAACGATCACTACACGTTAGAAAATCGGCTATAGCGATCCAAAATTTTAAGTTTTTTATACGATTTGTCTCAGCAACATTTCTTGCCATTTGTGTTCTAGTCTAGTCGAACACTATTCTTTATAATGGTGTATATAAAATATCAAAAGTTTAATGCGAATAATAACATCTTTTTTTTCCTACTATAGACAAATAATAAGGTAAATTTTTAAAATTTGTTTATTATTAAAAACTATATTTAAAATTAATATTTTACTCCGCTCCCCTGATTATTGAGAGAAATATGTTTATTATATAGAAGTATCTTAGTCAGTTACCACTTTTTTTTTGCAAAGTCGGATGTAGCAAACCCTCGGTTATAGCGATTCCATTGATGGTTCGTTATAGCGGGGTTTGACTGTAATAGGTTGATAAGATTTCTAAACATCTAGGAACAAGAGGAAACAAATCAGTGACTGGATATATTTCTTTGCTTCACACGATAACAGCTCTTATCCTACACCATTGTTGCGATGGTTTAAAAAAACGATTATTGAATGTTTTTTAATTTTCAGTTAATTTTGTTCCTCGTTCTGATTCTTTTCTCAGTATTTTGAATGTATATTAAGAATAAAATGGTAAAATTAACACCTATATATTTAATGAAAATACATAACATCATACCTTCTGAAGTTTGGTCATCATCTCCGGCAGTTAAGTCCTTCTCGCTTACACTCGTTTCATTTGTTTGAGCATCGATCATCAGTTGTAAAAGATCATTTCTACGCAACTGAAATACAATCAAATAAATCATAGTTACATTTCTTAAACGGTCTCTTTGAATATCAATGATAAATTCTTGAATTTAGGTTGCAAGCATTAAAATAATGCATAAAAACTTACTAATTGTTTTCAATTTTCCGATTCAAATGTCTAGAGCAGTATTTCCCAAACTATGGGTCGCGACCCACGGGTGGGTCGCGAGCGAATATTGAGGGGGCACTCGCCACTGTACACATGAATAAAAAAATAGGAAATTTGCGATTAAAAGTAACTGAAGTTGAAGTTGATGCTAAAACTTTAATGAAGATAAATAAGAAACAAATACACCCTTCCCATTGAAATAACTTTGTAAAAAAACCTTGCAGGTGTAGGAAGTAATAAAAAAATATTTAATTTGTTTTTCTTATTTCAAGTCTTTCATTCATATTGGTTACATTAAAAGAAATTTTCTTTTAATTGCAATTGGAGCAAATAAGACAGCATTAAGTAGTTCTACACCTCGCCACTAGGGAACCTGAACATTACCAATATTTATGCCCTCTTTTCTCTAAGACTGCTAAGAGGTCGGTCCCAAGATTGGAAATTTTTGTTAGATGGGTCGGAGCCCAGTCAACTTTGAGAACCACTGGTCTAGAGGAAAGTTTCTCAACCTTTTTCGATTTGTGGCCCCGTAGAAGCCACAAATTCTGCCGTGGCTCCCCTTCAGTAGCGCACCTGGGTTTTTCTTTGGGAGGGATGAGGGGGGGGGGGTCAATATGAGGGATGTATTGGATATCCAATGTCCCATGTCCTGACGGATCCGCTGGGTTCATGGCTCCCATATTTTCATATTTTCTCCAGTGGCCCTTTAGATTTGTTCTATGGCCCCCAAGAGGGCCACATGGCTCCTGTTGAAAAACCCTGATCTAGAGTATTTGATGGTAATTTTATGGAAACTTCTTTTATCATAACACAGAAAAAATATTTTCGAAACTCAAATTCATATTTCTGCTTGCAAGAAAACTCGAAGCTCGGTCGCCATTTAAGCTATAACATGAAACTGAGATTGCTTAAGGTTATTTTCAAGTAGTAAGATCTTCCGGGACTGTACATTTATTGATGTTATAACAGATGTTCCGTTAAAACTAGTTTCGTTATAAACGAGTTTGACTGTAGTTATAATGGGATAATTACCACACTTTGCCAGAAGCAAGACTGTGCTAAATAGCTAAGCCTCCTATCTTCAACGAATTTAGTTATTCTAGGTCTTTTCGTAAGCTCATACACTAAAAAATTGTAGTTCAACCTTTCACAAAAAAAAAAAAAAAAAAGTGAAATTTAGATGCAACCAACAATTGGTACCGAAGTTGAACCATTATAATGGTTCCTAGTTTCACATTAATGGCAAAACTATGTGAAACTACACCATTATTATGGTTCAACTAAGCACCAAGTGTTGGTTGCAGCTAAATTTCACCAGTTTTTCCATTTTTTTGGTAAAAGGTTGAACTGTAATTTTTTACAGAGTACCTATGTCTTCGTAATATTTTAAAATTATCGGAATTATTTTTACTTTTGATGCATCAGTTGCTGAAATCGAACTCACTTAGCATTTGTTATGAATTTTCTACTAATAAATCAGCTTTCTGTCGGTATTTCATAATTAGTAACTCGCACTACTGTTACAAACATAGATGTAAAGTTAAATCAGATTAAACAAGTAGTTTTAGCGGCCAATTTTAATAACTAAGATTAAAACTTGGAGAAAGTTTGTGTTGACAGAAATAGTCACATGGTCAACGACAAATGAATGACAAATGTCTACATTTGACGTCTTCCTGAAAAGTACATTTCCTTTATGTAATGCATTACTAAATTTTTTTTATCTTTCTGGAAAAAAAAGAAAAAAAAAATAAATAAATAAAAAAAATAAAATTAAAACCTTTGGATCATTTTTTCTTGCTTCAATCACTCCGTAAGTAACATCTCTTAGTTCTTTTCTGGGATACTTCCCTTGATTACGAAAGGAAAGAATGATCTTCCTCCACATTGCAGATAACCATGCAAACTCAGGAAAACAGACTGCAAAGATTTGGAACTATTAAGACAAACCATTCGAGATTAGCTCAACAAATTCAATGCAAATGGAGCAGTAATCTCTAGTTGAAAATGAAATAAGATTATGTATTGATAATGATACATATTTTGCTCTTATATTTTTTAATTTATACAATACTTTTCCTTTTCTTTCAGTTACACATTTTCATGGTTTTATTATGATAATTTTAAACTTTACGGCAATAAAATGTTTATTTCAAAAATGAATTTTTCCCAAGTACGTACGATTTGAGTGGCATCTTATATGATGAACACGTTGACTGCCGACACGCTGACTGCCAGTGCTGTTTGTAGTTGATTTGAGTGGCATCTTATATGATGAACACGTTGACTGCCGACACGCTGACTGCCAGTGCTGTTTGTAGTTTATGGATCTCCAGACGATAGTTTAATTTAATTACAACATATTGTACAGAACATTTTAAGTACAAAATTACTAACTTTCTATAAATGTATTGAAAAATGAAAAAATAGTCGGCAACAACGAGGCAACTTGTAATTTGGTCTCTCAACAAGTTCACCTACCATGAGCTATCTCGTAGGTTGGCAGTCAACGTGTTAAGTACATTTTTCTTTAACGATTGAATGGCACTAAATGAATATGTTAATTAGGAATAGGTGTTTAGATATGCATGTTACTCTATTACTTTTTTCGTTTTTAAAGTCAACTTTAAAATACTTTTAGATATTAAATTTGTTGAAAAACGATTTATTTAACCTAAACTATTTGTAATAAAACAATGGGAATATTGCTTTCTAAGACATAAAAATATCGTTATTTTAACATAAATATTGAATGAAAAATGCCTAAAATATTAATACTTCGTAAAAATTGTACCATATATGTACATTAACACTTTACCGGCCGTCGATTATTCGACGTTTGCTCCCCAGCGCTTACCGACCGGTCGTCGATTAATCGACGTTTTGTTCTCAGCTCATACCGACCGGCCGTCGATTATTCGACGTTTGCTCCCCAGCGATTACCGACCGGTCGTCGATTAATTGACTTTTGATCTTTCTGTTAGATTTGGTTAGGTTAGGCAGTGTTCAGTCTCGGACGATCTGTGGCTAAGCGGGCGGTGAAAGGGCATAGTATGTTCGAACCACTACCGGTCGGTAAAGTGTTAAAATATAAATATTCATGATCAATTAATTAATATAAAATCAAACAAACCGGGGAAGTGTTCAGAAACTCATTTTGTGTAAAATTTGCACATCAAATTTTACGCACTCTTTTTCCTATGATGTTCACATTTTCAATAGTTAATACATAATTTTTATGGAAAGAACTTACACGAGATTACAAAGAGGATGCTCATGTTCAAAGAGAAGAAAGCCCTTCCCATTCTTACAAATGGATCCTCTGGATCTGTTTGAGCATTCGTATGAACTCCGAGGGAGGTTCTACATATGGCATCCATCGTTAAATTCTGGTAAAGAGAATAAATGTTGAAGACATTTCCTTCACTAGCTTTTTTATCAACGGCTTCTATGAGTTCATCGACGGTTTTTCGTATGATTGGAGTCATCTAAAAAATATGAAAATCTAATGAATTTTTGTTTAATTTGGGGAAAGTAAATGTGCAAAAATCCAGTTGTTCAGATTTTCCATATCTCAATATATATATGTATATTATCCTCCCTATTTTAAGGTGCTACAAATTGTGTAAACTGCTCGAGAATTATAATATATTGCACAGTAACACTTTCAATTTTGACTTCTACTCCGATTAGAGTTAACGGGTAGTTTCCTCTAATAACAAAGCACTTTTTTTTTCACTATTGTATGCATTTAATGCGTGTAATTTATTGCAATTTATGTTCTGCGTATTGAAAGAGTCGAAACAAAAAAAATTGCCTATCAAATGGCAGATTCCAAAAAATAAGTACAATCAATAAATAAACAAATAACAATAAAAAAGGGGGGGAACATAAAGCTGTTTTAAAATCTGGTCTTAATTTAGTTTAAGACCTTGTTTAAGCAAACATTTTTAGTATTTTCTATTTTTGTGTATTTTTTGTGGTGCTATGTGCGAGTTTCGCACAGGGTGCTACAGCTGACGATTTTCAATAGAATGCCGTTTCAAGTCCGTATAGCTTGTCTGGGTTTTAGGCTTTATAGCTAATCTCTTCTCATAGCTCACATTTTTAACTTGCTTTTCTCCCATGCCCACACAGACACACATTCAAACATACCTAACTAGATGAGGTTTCCAGTCCAGTCTCTTATTAATGATTAATGCAAGGCTTTAACAGTCGTTCTTCACTTTCCTCTATATCATACCTTTTTGTGAAGGTCACGTTATCAAGTCCGTACGGCTTGTCAGGTTTGTAGGCTTTATAGCTAATCACATCTCATAGTTCACATTTTTAACTTTCTTTTCTCCCATACCCACACAGACGCAGATACAAACATATCTAACGAGATGAGATTTCTACTCCAGTCTCTTATTAATGATTAATGCAAAATTTTTAACAGTCGTTCTTTATTTTCCTCCACATCATACCTTTCTGTGATGCTCACGTAATCTGTGCGCGAGTTTTTTTTCAACAAATTGATTATTTTTTCATATTAACAATGCTTCATAATACAAATAAAAATCAACGTAAAATTAAGCACAGAAATTGCAGACACACATGTTTCGAGATTACAAGGAACCCCCTTTTCAATGCAAAAGAATGAGCTTCTAGATGAAAAACATACAACTGAAGCAAAAAGATCAACAGAAACACAGCTTAAATAGCAAAAGCAGGATATTAACTTGTGACCAATGGGAATAAGGGAAGCATAAGAAAGGAGCCAACAAGAAACTATCTAGAACGAGCCCCCCTAATTAGATAAGGATCAAAGAAAGGAAATCCAGCTTATGCAAAACGGAACAGAACAAAGCAAGAAGGACCGAAGGCAGCAGGAAAACGGGAAAATAATTAAAACCAAGACATAAAGCAACATTACAAATATTTAAAATAGAAGGAAATAAGTACAGAAGAACAGAGAAAAGTAAAAAATAAAATGCAAAAACAATGTAGTACAAAGGTTTACAGTTTATTTCAAGTGTTTCATTTTCAGGACGGTTGAACATAACATTTCCCAACTTTTTTGAAATAGGAGTAATATATTTTCTGGTTTAACAAATACTTTATTTAATGAAAATTTTTGCTGGACAGTGTGAACTGTGCACTGCATGATGTCATACATCATTCCAGCACTTATGGAGCAACTAAAAAAAATAACTTCAAGCTTTCCATTTGGTGAAAACAAGATGTGTAAGAAAGTAAAAAAGAAAAAAAATCATACCATTTTTAGCTTGGCAACAGTAAAGGTTGGAGTGATAATGCTTCGTATATCCTTCCATTTCTTATTCCTTATCTGAGTCAGCGACGTTTCATTATACTCTGTTGACGCTTTTGAAATATCAAATATAAGCTGCAAAAATTTTTTGGCTCATTAAGACAGATAAAATACAAAGTGAGAAAAGACAGCTAGTTTGTTAACATGTTTAATTTCATCAAGATGATATATTATTATGTCGCGTCCAGACTAGAGCAAATTCAGGGTGAGCATGATGTCATGCAGACGAAAATCAGCTTCTGCGCATGAACTGTGAATGCGAGCAACCATTCGGGTGAGCGAATTGCCGGGGCTCATGTTGAGCATTGCTCCAGTCTGTACGCACCCTTATACACCAATAGGGCATTTATTGATATTTAGGGAGAATGAAGTATATGAAATATCATCAAAAATTCTTTGGGAAAAAATTTTAATAAAATAAATAATAAAAGCAAATAAAGCACAAAATAATTGCACAAATTAAGTATTCCAGAGCTACAGTGTGGTATCCTCATCAGTACTGAAACGCTAAGTATGTTAACATTTTCAGAAAATCTTTGATGTGCACAGAAAACAATGGAAGGTGTTAATTCTGATTTATTTCTATTTAATGGTTTTCTAATTGTGAGTAAAGATATTTCAGACACTTTCTAGTAAATGGGAGGTCATTGAAAACCACTAGTTTCCAAATGTTTTTGTTTTTTAAATTTAAAACATACACATAAAATAAACATGTTTCTTCTGCACATTTTAGATTTCTTTTGAAATGTTCCTTATTAATATTTTTATATGTAATTGGAAGGAGATACCTGGCGTCTTAACTTTTAGGATTTTCTTGAAAATTTATAGGTATTCTTTATAGTGTAGTCGCACTTGGAGGATGAATCTATCCATCAAAATTATTGCATTTTAGTATTCAAATGAGGTGAAGAAATTCTCATGCTTTATACGTACTAAATACTTACTGGTCTGTTCACAAATTTGTGAAAATCTTTTTGCTGTATTTGGCGCAGGAGATCCGGTTCTGCTATTAGTATAACAGGTCGCGTTCCGTAGTAATACCTGTAGATGAGCAAAAATATTCTTAGAGAATCAAGGGAAAAAAACAGCAACCAAAACAAAAAACCTCTAATTATTTATGTTCAGTTTCATTTGTATTTAATTTTCAGTTACATGGACTGTAGAAGGTTACACCATTATAGGTTTCTAATTAACAATTGAGTAACTTGAACAAATGCATCAATAAATTCGAAAATTGAGGGAATTATATTTGAGTCTTGATTCAAAACCAGATACATCCACTTTTTTTCGATTTCAACTTATTTACACTTTCTAATAGTTTAAAAGTAATCTTTATATGGTGTTAATTTTTTAAGTTTCAAAAGCAGCTACATCATGCTATAAAGTGTGTTTGAAATGTGCCGGTTAGTTACAAAACCAGGTCCCCTCCCATCGACCATGCTTGTTAGCTCTTCTTTTTCCCCTCCTTATATCTTCCAAGGAAAAATTATTTTTGTGTCAAAATTTCAGCAAGTTAAAAATCCATACCAATGCTCTTAGCTAGAAATTCGAATTTCTTAGATATTAGTTTTTTGTCCGCCGTGAAAAATTTCATTTTTTGGACGTAGCTGGTTTTGAAACTAGACGACTCACTTAATAGATGAATATAAGAGGGCGGCCTGTGAGGGCTGTGTTTTAAGCCTAACACAGAAATACTAGCAATAAAAAAACAAAAACAACTACTATTCTTACAAATAGTTCTTATGAGAAATTATGAATTTGGTGTATTTATTATATTTTAAGAGTACAGGGATTTTGTCATTCTTAATAACTGTTTGTATCGTGTTTTTCATGCTCGAAAATTAAAGTGAATAATAATCATTAACAATCCACTTAAAATCTGATACTTATGCGATTACCGGTAATCTTATTGTCATTCGAATTTTATTTCAACGACTTTTGGAACACCGTGAACCGAACAATGACGGTAGATGCCTTGAAAATATTTTGACGTTCCGAAAACCTGTAACAACACAAGTGTGAGATTTCAACTCGGGGGACACTGTTGCACATTACTTAGTAAAAAAAAAAAATGTTTGAGTTAAATAACACTATATTCTGGTTATAATTTTAGTAAATATTTAAAATAAATGCAATTTTCTAGTTAAAGTGAATTAAGGAACGCGTTTAGCCCTGAGAATCACGATGACTCTAAAACATATTTCAATATTTATTAATTAATAATCAAACGATGCTTACCCTAAAACTCTTCCATATTTTTCAATCCATTCTTTTTGGCATTGGAGTTGTCCCTGGAATAAAGTGTTTATGTATATAGAAGTTTGTTTAAGCTAAACGTTTTACCGATGGTTTTTATTTCCTTTCTAATGCCACGTCACGTACCTGAAATTACGCCAAGCTCTCAAAGCGTACTGGGCACCAATTTAATTGGTATTATAAGACCCAAACTCTGCTCTTGTTATACGGGATGAGATGCTTTCGTAGAGCATTTCAAGACATATTGCGTAATTGGTAAATATTGCGGATTGCAAACAATTCTCTAGGCATAGGGATATTGGAATTTCAATAGCGAATTTCCGGTTAAACCACTAAATTTAACCCTTATTCTTATAAAGTAGCATATATGCTACCAGGGGTTTTCCCCTACTTTCTATTTGTTAACAAATATAAAGTAGGGGAAAACCCTAGGTAGTATATATGCTACTTTATGAGAATAAGGGCTAGCAAATAACAACGCAACATACTCTCTGATGTCACTTAACAAATAGAAAGTATTAGAAAACCCTAGGTAGCAATATGCTACTTCATGAGAATAAGGGTTAAGATGTACTGTTTTCAATTTCGTAAGAACTCACTCGCTGTGTACCACACACATACGAGTCACGTGTATTAGGCAGTACCGGATCTTGGACTTCTCCGAGACGGGGCAAAACTTAAAAATGTCGCCCCCTCCAACCAATTATTGTTGATATTTCATATAAATTTTTATGCAATGGCCATTTTTTCTTTTTTTTTTTGTTTGAGGATTTTTCCCTTTGGGGGGTGCCACTGATGAATCCCAACTTTCGACAATGTTCCCACACATTAGCTAGCTCAACATTAAGGGGTCAGAGCCATATGAAGGGTCCATCTTAACTGGAGATATGAAATTCTGACAGTTGAAGGGGGATCAAGAGGTTCCTCCACTGGGAAAAATTTTGAAAACTATATACAAACTGGTGCAATTTGAGGCCTTAGGAGACGCTTTGGGACTTCAAAAATTTTAGAAAAAAAAAAGCAAGCAAAAAACTTTTGAAATTTAAACACTTTTACTCATAAAAATGATAATAAAAATTCAGAAAAAATTTGGCATATTTTTTTTTAATTCAGAGGGCAGGACCCTGCCCTTCCCCTCCTCCTTACAAACGCCCATATCGAAGAGCCAAGTGTTTGCCGTCTCAAACGACATTTACAAGCTCCCACGCTCCCACCTCTTCCCAAAAGGAGGCTTTGAAAGTTTCTAAAAGAAAAACCATTGGGTATTGTCTTCGCAGATCACGATTTATACGTATTTCACTACCACAAGGGTGAAAAAACCTTGACTTTTTAAAATTAAATTTTTTAATTTTGACACTTCGAAATTGGCCGCCCCCTAACCTCAATTTTAGAATTTCCAGCAGTTTATACTAAAAAATAATTCTATTAATCGGTTTTAATCGTTAGAAAAATAGCTGATGAATGATAAAATCGGAGCGTCGAACTAGGATTTTAATTATCTTCCAAAAGTTAAATTTTCTTAATTAAATATTTTTTCTTTCTTTCTCCTTATTTTTTTTTCTTTTCTTTCTTTCTTTCTTTTTTTTTTTGTGCATCACAGTAGAATTTGCTGCTTCCCAGAAGTGCCGCCCGGTTCGCGGGCCCCGGCTTGCCCCACCCTAGATCCGGCACTGGTATTAGGTTATAAATGGAAGACTTCCATGTTTTCTTTTATTAGCCGTATATTCAGTGCATGTGTAAATACGGCTAATAAAGGAAAAAGTGTATACATAATGTACCAATTTTGAAATATCTAATACGGTACGTTAGTACCTGCTTTACGAAAATGTTTGCAACCAGTATGTAGTTTGAGCCTATTGCACTGGTAGTGAAACAAACTGGAAGGACAATTTCAGTTCGTACGAACTCACACGCTATATCAAGTTATAAAGGGAAGGCTTCCATGTTTTCGTTTATTTGCCGCATATACAGTGCATTAATGTGCATACATAATATAGTAATTTTTTAAAATCTAATATTGCACGGTAAATAGCAGCTTCACGAAGATGTCTGAGACCAGCATGTTGTTTGAGACACTTACTGGTATACGTTTGAAACCCTTACTGGTAGTGAAGCAAACTGGAAGGAATGTTTCCAGTTGAACGAACAACAATATTGTTTTCCTGTATTCTCACTCGCAGAAATAAACCTCTCATTTTCGACGATTCTTCAATCGTCAAGAAAATTTCGTCATTTGCAATGATTATTTCCTCGCGCGATCACGTGACTTAAAAAAGTTACTACACAAATTTCGGCAATTCGACGAAAAGTTTACTCGGAGCGTTTTTCACGCAGCCATTTCGTCATATACGACGAAAGTGTCTTGAGATTTCAGCAAGCGTTTCTGTGAGTGCAAGTGGCAGCAAATACAGTTAGGAAGTGGGATTGTTCTGGTATTACGATTTTAAAGCTCTTTCTGCAAACTGTTCGGTTGCAAAACGGCTTTTTTAGCCGTCACTAAATTTATCTCAAGAGCTTAATAACATAACAAATACACATATAAACTCAAATGATAATTCTAAGAATTTAATTTACCGAACATTTCTATATTTATAAAAAATACACTTATTTACTAGCATTAAAAAATAAGCAAAACTTAATTATTTCTACTCACCTCAAGAATTTTCAGAGCATGGAACGTATCAGTTTGGAAAAAATATTACATTGAGTAACCCTCTCATGCATGCATTTATTTATCTGTGTTATAAACAAAAACTTCATATGCCGCAAACTAATTTAGCATCTCAGGATCGTTGTGTAATAATTTATTTTTAAACTTTTGTCCTGTATAGTCAAAAATTCGTGTTCTTGTATGAATACGTTTTATGCTTTTTTGCCATATTTATTCAATATACAGTAAGATCTCGATTATCCGAGCTAATTGGGACCGCTAGTACCTCGGATATCGGAAATCTCGGTTAACAGAAACCACGTATAAAAACCTTCCATGCTTGCGAATTTAACTACTTTTAAAGTAAAAAACAATAGAGCGTCTTTTAAATGATAACATATTGCACCTGGTATTCAATAGGGTCACATGACCACTGTTAAAAAAGCATTCATGGATGTTGTCTTCTCAATGTGTAATATTAATTCTGAGTGCTTTTGTAGGGAAAAAGTGCCTGTAACACGGGCAACGAACTAAAATGTGTATAATTTTTCCAAGCTTATTTTGGAAAGGAGAAATAAAAGGTAAAAAAAAAAAAAAAAAATACTTCGTTATCGTTATTGCCTCGGTTAACAGAGACATCGATTAATCGAAGCTCGGTTAATCGAGGTTCTACTGTAATAATAAACATGGCAAAATTGAATATTCAAACTTCATTTATAAGGAATAAGAAACTAAAATAATAAAGAACTTCTCAGTAATGTAAAACACTCTTCAAAATAACTAAACAGAATTGGATTCGAAAGTAAGATTTTCTCTTGTTTCTTGAATACTCCATGGACTCCCAAAGATATCTTAATCTTTTGACTATCTTGAATACCCTATGAAACATTTTGTTGTTTCCAAGAACTGATTGGAGTGTCTAGATGGAGGACGACATGCAAATTGCAACACAAAAATGAATCTGTATAAAAATTTGAAGCAAAAATATATGTCACCTCATATGAGGCTTTCATGCATGAGAAGGTTATCATACATGTTCTTATTTTTGCTTAAATACACGCCATTATCGAGTTCAGTTCAATTAAAAAGAAACGAATGCATGGGAGTTAGAGTGACTCAAAGAACCTTCAATTATTTAGAACATTTACTTTAAAATGTTTTATTAAAATAAGCATAAATAAGGCATTAAAATGTCTCTTTTAAGATATAAAATGTATTGAGTGTCCTGATCTCCTGGGTAGTTTTGCAATAACGAGATTAGTTCAACAACGAAAAAGTTCTGGAAAGGCTAAGAAAACAGCAATCCTTTTTTCACTCTTTCCATCCGGAAATGGTAGTTATATTTTAATCTAAACATCTTCTTAAAGATAACCGTTAGAGCAAACTGGAACCTGCACAAACAAATACTTCCAAAAGTCAAGACGATAACTTAAGTAACTAGATTCTAAATTCCTGAACCCACGCTCAAGAGTCCCGTTGGACAGATGTAAATATGAGTGGTCTCTGTTCGTTGCTTGTCATCAGGGTAAGAGAGGCGAAAGAAGATTATCCTCCGGAAGTTTTTTTTTTACTGTTTTCTTATCAAGGGATTGAGACTAAAAGCGATTACAGCACTCTGTCAAAAATGAGTGATATTTATTACGATAGGAAGTTTCCTAACAAAAAACGCTTTAAATGCGATGAAAAATTTCGCATTTTGTTCCGATGTTGTTTATGTTTTGATACATTACACTTATGAACACATATGTACTTCCTGTTTAGAAACAAAGTATTACGTTATAGATCACATTTCCAATTTCATTTTTAAAATTATGATGACATTTTTGAGCATAACAATGATTATGTGTGTATTTAGATTGTATAAACTGAGATTAAGTTTTACAACAAAAAATATAATTTGTATATATTAGTAAAAAGTATTAGTTGCTCGAATTCTCTAAAAATTACCCGTGCTATTTTGACTTAAAAGCCCGAAGAATGTTTCCTTTTAAATTTAAACTTTTGATTAGTAGTTAATTCAAACCAAATGCATCATCGATGTTTTCGATATAAAATGAAATCAATGAGAATGAAAAAAAAAAAAAAAAAAAAAGCAAGAAATAAATGTGAAAATATTTAATTTGCTGATTTTAAATGTTTTTATTTTGACTAAAACGTAGTGATGTCACATTTCTTGAACCCCCTCCCCTCTTCTTGTCACAAACTGTCACAATATCTCGAACCTGCCCCCCTTCTCAAAGCGTGACATCATTTGTGACGCTTCGCTCCTAAGCTCAGGACACTATAAAAACCGTTAACCTTGTATCAGTTTTAGGTTCGATTTCTACAGGTGATTTGTATGCTTCTTACTAAAAGTACATGAAGGCAGATATTTTTAATCTGTTGTTTATTACAAAGTAATATACATTTATTATTATTGATAAAATATTTCCCCGCTGTTGATGGGAAAAATGTTTTTTTAAGGCTCTTGTAATTATTTAGTCCAAATTTAAATGTTAAATGAAAAATTTTTTCTCTCATGATTGTACATGACTAGATATAGACCAGATTATGTAATTTTTTTTCTACAAATACGATTGAAGAAATAAGCATGTTTTTAGAAAAACGATGAACTGAATGATGAACATTGTCTAAAAACGTCAAAAAAGTGCATATATTTCTAAATTATTTGCCCAATAGTGCTTTCTTATCCTATCAGGCAAATTTTTTGGACGTACGCGTAATGTAGCATCCTGAATTTTTTTATATTGAAAGAAATGATATTTTATGTTTGTCTCTGTGCTCGGCTATATACATTATAAATCTCTTTCTAAAATTTTCTTCAATCAAAAATACATTCGCTATCGGTTTTACACTCCAGGTTTTATATTTTTCTTTCGAAAATGGTGAAGTTCAGTAAAATAAGTTTTTCGCCCTTTTTTTTTGTAGAATTTTAAATGTTAGTGTATTCATAAGGGATATGAAAAATATTCGCTGTTTCTGTAATGCGGGAATTAAAAACGGTAAGCCGCTTTTTCCCCAATCTGATTTGTAAAATTTCTATTTGACGCATTCCACCTTTTCCATAAATGTTAACCGGCTGGAAATGCCTTAAATCATAAATACTTTTTCAAATGTACTGTTTATTTACTAAGTTCTTTTTCATACATATTTAATTGTCATCAGTACTTTGCCAAATACTTTACAACGGAAGTATTTGGAGAAGCTAAAAAAAAATACTTGTTTTATCAAGTGAGATTTCGTTACTTGAAAACAACTTTTCAGGAAAATATGGGGGGGCAGGGTGAAGGAATTGAAAACTTCATTAGAGCCTCTTCAGATAGTGTTATAATAAGAATTTTGATCCTTATGCATATCATAAACATGAAACTCCTTCCCATTTTGTTTTTGACGAGCCTAATGCTAGTGCATATGCACACGTTTGCTTTCTAGTGCATATGTACACGTTTGCTTGCAAGTGCATACACACACGTTTGCTTTAAGTGCATACGCGCACGTTTGGTTTAAGTGTATATGCACTACATTGGGGCGGAAGTATACAATTTTTTTAAACGTATTCTTAGGAGATATTTAGAATAACAAGTTATGTTATTATCTCCTTTAAATCTCATAAAAGGAATGAGTCTGAGTGATAATTTCAAATAGTATTGAAAATAAAACACATCATGGACAATAAATTATACAATAAAGTTTATAAATGTGAACTTAATTTCAGAAAGAGATATGAACAATTTATGTAAGGATAGTACAAAAACCTAAAATGCATTTTATGCATAAGGAAAAGTACGTAAGAACCACGTCGTAGCGTAGGTTCGTTATAACGCGAGTCAACTTTAGTATGATTAAATTGCTCTTCTCATACAACATTTCTAACATCCCTTCGTAGCTCAAGATAGACAATTTTCAGGCATAAATTAACTCTATTAAGAACTGAGAAATTGCATCTTTCACTTGAAAATCGGGGCAGGAACTTTTAGCGGGCGTATAATAAACAAAATTAAAAGGGTCAGGTGGGGTAAAATGGGTCAATTTTAGCTATTTTCATATTTTAAGTTTCATAGCAACAAAACCAGAAACATTTCCCATTTCTTTTCAATTGCATCTTAACATTGAACTCCTTTAGATCAATTTTATGCCATTTTAATATTTATTTTTTATTTATGAAATAGTTTAACTGAGCTTATAAAGTTGTGACCTGATTTACTGCACCGTGGGGTAAAATGGGTCATAATGCAAAATAATGCCGAAAACAGTTATTTATTACTTTGAAATTGAAAAAAAAAAATAAGTAATATATTTAGCAACATTTTGAATTATAATTACATTGAAATTTAAAATAATATTGTTCTAGATTGGTTCACATAACACTTCAACAACATCACTTCTCTCTACCACATCAACATGATCTTTTTTAGGGAAAACATTCAAAAAAAAATTTTTTTTTAATTTCATTTCAATAAAATAAACAACGTACACTGTTTAAATTTATTAATTTAAAGCAGTGAGGTGCAGCAGAGTAAATTTTAAAAATGGAATAGAACTAGCTAAGCCTAACCATGACCCATTTTACCCCATCCAAGAAAAACAGGTGTAAAAAAAATTCAATATTTAATTATTTTTTTTTACATGCTCGGCTGTAATTGTTCTCCAAAGTTTCTTTGTGTGGAAATCCTTTAAATTTGGGTTGTTATTTTATAAAATATAGAGATTTTCAGAAGTTGGTAAACCATGTGTTTAGCACACTATCTTCCAAAAATTACAAAAATATTTTTTTTGTGTTGCCATATTTAAGAACCTAACTTTTTTTAGAATGAAAAATGTTGCCAACACATTGAAATATAACATGAAAAATATTGGTTTAAAAATTTCAATTTCAAGTTGACCCATTTTACCCCATCCTACCCTACTTTATTCGTTTTGTATTTATCATAAACAGAACATACTTTTCTATATATTTCCAAGAAGTTTCCAAAAAGCAAACTCGGGGGTGGTCCTGGTATGTTGTGTCTTTTGAAATACGTAAAAACTCTTCGCCTCCACCTGAAACCAAGTTGATACCATAATTATACATTGTTTTCAAATGAAAATTGTACATTATGTGTATAGTATTTCTTGATATATTATTAGTTGTAATGTTGATTTGAGTCCCAGATCCCAAATCAATTAGTAGTCTCTAACTTTAATTAGACAGATCAGGAATAGGTTGGTCACTGTTTATAAAAGTTGAAACCACTCATAATGCACCAGATGACCGTTAGCTAAGTGAAGATATAAAGAAAGAACTATTTTTAAGTTTATAAATATTTCGAAATCAACTGAGTTCATTTCTTATACTAGAAAAAGATTTTTGTCAGTTTTTTCTGTACATTTGATTATTATTATTATTTGCTGACAATGAAAGTTCACAGCATAACTAAGCAGTTAATTTTGTACTTAAACGAAAAGAAGCTCAATACAAAAACAAATAATGCCATTCAAAATTGTGTATGTAAAACAAACATTCTTAATAAGTAAAAAATTATGACATTGTTAACATTTTTAAAATTTAGAATAACCTTCAAGCTTATACAACGTCCAAACTAAGGAGCAAACAGTATATTTTAACACCAGAATAAATTTTAGTTTCTATGATCCATTTATACTTCTCTACGGACATTTCAGAACTTATCTAAGAAATGCATTTTGCATGCAAATGAAGAAGAGAACATGTCTCACATAATGGCAAAAACTTTGAGCATTCCGTTCTGAAATGAAAATTCTTTGAAAAGCATGAAGATATTCAGAAAAGGGTAATTTAAAAAAACTCGAATATTGCGTGTCTGAAAACCATATCTAGCTACTTACGTTAACCATAACGCTATAGCAACGGCAAATAAAGCAACTGTTATGCTGAACATCTTAAAACGAAGCGTCCAATTTCTCTTTCGGAAAGAATGGAAACGACTGAATTCTTAGCAGCACAAAACTTTATCTGTGATTTGTTTTATAGCTGAAATGCAGATAATAAATTCAATGACAGAGCGGAATTACCAAAGATAAAACGTAACGACAGCAAATGATGTTAAAATTATCCTGCACTTAAGAAACGTAAATGCAAAAAAAAAAAAAAAAAGTAATATCTTTTAATGATTACAAAGTTTAAAGGTTTTTAAAAACAAAAAGAAAAGACCCAAATCTTTTTTTAGATGGCGTCTATTTAGTAAATACTGTTGAAGTAGACCACTCAAAAAAAAAAAAAAAAAAAAACGAAACAAGTTGTAATTTTGACTAGGTTGATAAGCTAAATATGTTTTTTTACTCTGGCGTTTTCTTTCGTAAATTAAACTAATTTTCTTGCACCGGTTTGGAAATTCAGTGTTGCTTGACCCAAATGCCTATAGGCAAATTTAATACACCTGTTTCGATGTTGTAAGAAACCATTTCTTGAGTGCAAGAACTGCGAGAGAAATGTGTTAGAGCCCTTACACAAAGAGAGATTTCTAGTACATCTTATATTTCTTCGATGTATCAGATTGAATATCTCTTTATGTAATGACTTTGCTACCTTTTCACATAGTTTGAAACATAAGATATTTAGTACAGGTAGACAAAAACTTTCGCAAAAGATTTTTTAAATGTTACAAAAAGTGACATATTGAATCCTAACAAACGTGAAATAAAACATAGGAATTGCAAAAACGAACGCTAAATTTGAGAAGAAAAATTAAAAAGGAAATAATTGAGTGCAAGTAAGCATTCATACTTTCAGAGAAGATTGCAATCTGTCGTATATTATAGACTTGTAATAGATTTGATCAGAATAATGTGTAATACTTTTACCATTGGTTGGAATGTGGAATATTTTATCAGTTTGAAATGATGCTTCGTGGTCTTCTTTAGGAGGTTTATGGCTCCCCTATTTTAATATTTCTCCTTGTGGCCCCCAGATTTTTTCTGCGGTCCCCAAGGGTGCCATATGGCTCCCGTTGAGAAACCCTGTTCTGGACCACTGGTTCCAAACTTTTTTCTCGTCGCGACCCCATTTTTAAAAGTTAAAAAAACCTTTGACACTCACTGAAAATTTGTTTACTTTATTAAGGTTGGACACTAAAATAAACTACTTTACAAGATCTATAGGAACAGAGTAAAATAACCTGATTTACAGTGGTTTTGCAAGAACGGAAGAGATGACTTTTACGAAACTCAACGGGGATAAATAAACAATCAGGGGCGGTGGGGGAGCCCTGCCCCGGGTACCACCCTTTCAAGGGTGACACCCAGCGACGACGAAAGAAAAACGAACCCTTAAAAGCTCCATTCAACAAAGCAAATACTTAAAATTGGATAGTTTTTTATATCAATTTTCTTTCTATTTACAACTTGGAAAAGTGTTTCCTTCCCAAAATATATTCGAAGTGTTTTTCAACTGCTAAACATGCCATTGCGGTCAAGAAATACTTTAAATATTATGACGCCGATGATAAGAATGGCATTCCCCCCCAATACCTTTTTTTTTCTGTTCGAAAGTTGTGATGATTTCTTTTATGTATTGCATTACAATTTATAATTCGCGCTTACATTATTTTTTTGTGTTTAATCTTTTCCATGGGGTGACACCATCGATAAACGCCCCGGGTGTCACCTTGCTAGCTACGCCACTGTAAACAATTGCCTTGTCATCATAATGATCTCTTTGAGACAGTGTTACTGTCTCAGTTAATACAAGATCATAAATTACAAGATGATTTTTTCGGTGTTATTGCTCGAAACGAAATCCCACATCATGGAAAATTGAAACCTCAAAATTCGTTTGTAGCATTAAATTTAAATATGAACAGAGTTAGGCAAGTGCCTGATTAAAAGAAAAAAATCTTGTAACATTCATTCTTGCGACTGTACAAAGCTACACTTTACACCCAGAAATTAGACACTGTAAGCTGATAATAGTTCTTCGATACCAAAGGCTGCGATAACTGCCAGGATTGCTACGGAACATTTAAGTACTAAATCAAAATTATTTCAGTACTATATATACAATTTTATTTGGGCAATGGGATATTTAAAGCCTTATTTGATGAAAATTGCAGAATTCCAAAAATTTCGACCATTAGTATATCGTGTTTTTCACTTTTGTTATTATTTAAGTAGAAGAATGAAGAAATATAATTTGCCTTCTTTGAAGAAAGGTGTTGGACCAACCCAGCACAACATTTTGGGGCAAGACGCGGGGACAAATCGTAGTACGAGATTCAGTAGTGAAATAGTTACAATACCGTAAGGGACGGATGGCTATTGATACCGAAATTGAAATTAACTGCTACGACCAGTTGTATAAACAAAGAAAGTTATAGGGTCAGTTGGGGTAATTGTAATCGCTTTTTCAATGTTTTAACTTTTGATCCTTCCCTAGCTCTTGAATGAATTCAGAGAAAAAATAGTGAGCATTGTAGCCACTACAGTACTTCTTGTGAGTAAATGCGTAAAAAAATTTTGACTTTATCACTATTTGTTAGGAAATGAGCTCGCGTTTACAACTACCCCAGTGTGTTTACAATTACCCCTAGATCTGGGGAATTGTAAAAAGTGATTTATTTTCAAATAACGTTGATGCGAATGGAAAATTGTTTTATACACAGTCTGCTTGAAGGCTTAAGAAGTTCCGGAGCAATGGTTCTCAATCTGCGGCCAATAGGCCGCATGTGGTCCGCTGAGTTATGTTATGAGTCGGCTGAGATCGTTTAACGAGAAATATCTTGCAAAAATAAAGTAATGCGACACATTTATGTACAATTTGTCCCACAGTGGATCAGTCGGTTAAGCTTGGATCCCACAGAGCACCGAAAGTGAAGCACAACTGCCCGTGGTCAACGTTTGGGAGGGTGACCAGCTCCCACGATTGATTGCTCGGAGACCGAGTGCGCTAAAGGCTGCTGTGCACGCAGAATACATCGCCGCTTCAAATGTCCACCAAGTTAGAAATAATTTCCGCTGAGGGGACCGAGGTGACGATCTCTCATCTGGGAACTGGTTCAAAATCATTAAGCCCCTCTGAGCCAAGTGTACTTTATTCTAGCGGAGCTCATTAAATAATCAGTAGGAGCTTCCTTAATTCCCTGTTGCCCTGCAAGGGGAGCTTGGATTTCCAAGTGACATTAGTAACAACAACAACAGTTATGTAAAATAGACACAAAAGTGTAATTTACATCAAAATAAAATACTTATTGTCCCACATAAATATTGGAAATAGGATACATTTAAGTGTTTACAATTACCCCAGACTACGAAATATATGGGGTAACTGTAAGCACCTAATTTGCACATGAAAAATAACAGGGAGGATTAAATTCATAACTAAATGTTTTTAGCAGCATTCTGTATGACAAATAAAAATGGTGGAAACCACTTACGTCGCTTTTGTAGATGAGCTGGAGAGGAAAATGTAAAATCACTAAATTTTGTTAAACAACTTTTTTCATTGTGCCACTTTGAAACAATAGTGACGCCTCCACAGATGTTTCGAATCTTACGTAACTGTTTCAATGTCTTCCCTATGCTGCCAGTTTATCACTCACAAGAAGTTAAGTTTTCAAAACCACCACAAGTGTAGTTATGAAGCTTGTTTACAATTACCCCATGTTTACAATTACCACAACTGACCCTACCGCATATCCTTGGGACCCATCCAAACTAAAGTAATAAATAAATAATCAGTATTAACGACATTCTTTGTGCTTCGCAGCTTTGTCTTCGTCTTGAGTGTTGTGGAAATGATATTTATGTATCTGTCAAAGTATTGCGGCAGTAATAGTTCACGTCGTTATAAAGGGAAAAAAAAGTGATGCTAATTTTTTTCTTCATGTAATTACTAAAACTCATTGAAATTATGTATTTTAAAATTAGGAGTAACGTCGCGACTCCATAAGAACTGTCTCGCAACCCCATTAGCGGTCGCTATCCATTGGTTGGGAACCGCTGTTCTAGACTCATTTTATGAATGCTAACGGTATCTTTTCCTTCAAGGGTACCCATTGTGGGCATGGCGCAGGCTGTCTTCAGAGGTTTTTTTTTTGAAGGGGGACCCTTGTTATAACACATCAATTACAATAAAATATTACAAAAGAATAATTAGTCTTTTATAAGCCAGTGAACAAAAAAAATACAATAGCGATTCATCAATGTGTTTATAATTTTCAAAATGCACCAACAACTACGAACAAAAATAATCCAGGATATTGGTAAAGAATATCGTAACACAGCACTTATAATAATGCATTAAAACAGTGTAAAATAATCATTCTTTTACATTGTTTTATTGCATTAACGTGTTTTTTGTAATTTTCGAAACACAACAATCTAATGCACTGGTTCCCAACCTCTTTTGTGCCATGCCCCAACTTAGCCTGAATAAAATTCTTATGCCCCCGCTATGTAACATGCATGATTTTTAATATATTAAAAAATTGAATTGTGTACTTAAGAATCTTTAACGATAGGTTTTAGGAAGAAATCACTTGGAAATTGCTAACGATATCGGGTTCCAATTTGGTTAGCTTCAGTCTCAAATCTCCACGTTGTGTTATATCCAGCCGAGTTCTTTTTTTTACCAGTAAACCATTCATTGTACTAAATCCACATTCAGCTAAATATGAAGATGGAAACTGTAGCAATAGTTTTCTTGCACATTTAGGTGAATTTGGGTTCTTGATTTTGGTTTCCTCACAGAGCCATGCCATCGCTCTTTTTATTTTATATAAAGTTTTAACTGACTCATCATTTTGCAGTTCTGCAAGTTCTTCTTGATACTGCATATTTGATATATCAGACAAATCCACTAACATTGGGTGCGTCATCCATGTTGGAAAATAAATTTGTTTTTTCATCAGAAAATCTTTCTTGTAAATCAGCCGATAGACTATTCAGATGATTGACAATAACAAGTAAAGCGGTATCAGTTGCTTCACATTTTTGGAGCCAATGAAACTGTTCAAAGTTTTTGTTGTTAATATGTTTCTGACATGACTCAATATACATATCTTTGGAGGTAGTGTGCTTTCTAATCTTTTACAAATCAACAGTTCTTTAGAAAAATGCCCTTCATCAATATATCTTACGTAAGTTATCAATACTGCCTCACTGTCTCTCAAAGCTGATTCATCCATTTGCACTGAGAAATTTCTTGTTTTCAGCTTTTCAACAAGTTGTTTTGCAATATCTTCCCTCATTTCTTTTATTCTTCTGCTAACAGTATTGTTACTGGGTGGCATAGCTTTTACATCCTTTGTCATCTTTTTCAAGAACCATTTTACGAAATGCTGATATTGACGGTTTTATTAAGTTCTCTCATATAGTATGATTTTTTCCAGTTTTAGCGATTAATAAAGAAATTTGATAACTAGCCTCAAGAACACGATTATTAGTTGAAGTGTGAGCAGTAAATAGAGACTTTAATGTTGTTCTCTTTCCAAAATTTTTCTTTACAATTTTAAAGTAATTCAGATCGGAATCAATATGAGCACTATGTTTCGTCTTCAAATGCGCCTCAAGACGACCTCGTTTCATTGATTCGTTGGTCAAGCATTGCTGGCATAAAAGACAAAAAGGAATCCGCTCCTCGTGAACAGCGGGTATAAACCCAAATTTTAAATAATCCTCTGAATATTGACGAGTTTTTTTCTTGCTTGCACCACTCATTTCACTATGGGCTGTAAGAAATAAATATAAAAAACAATTAAAAGCTAATATTAAAGTATGTGTTAAAATTGCATTATTGTGACATAGAGTAAACGTATACTAAAAAATGCATATTTGCTTAAATGTATATCACACATTTACTACACTGCCATGGCTAAATAATATAATTTTTCCATTTGACAAAACTTTCTGAAAAATCATGCTTCAAAAATTAAAAAATAAAACAAATACTTACCAAATATATCTATACAATGTATATATGTTTTAGTCAATGAGCTTTAACAACAGTATTGGCGAACACTTATTTTAGATTAATACCAACTGAATGCTGTGAAACACGGAAAAAGTTGCAATGAGCCATTCAGATGCGAACAACTGGTTTTTTAGTGAAATTTTAAAACGTCCGAGGTTGGAGCCTGCCGTCTGCCGCAGTGAAGTTTACTTGACAACGCCAAACACCCAGTTGATATTTTGGTTTCGTCTAGCAAAATTATACCTTATAATTATTTAACGCAATTATTTAAGAATTTCCTTTTTTCAGTGAATTTGACACCAAAATCTAGCATTGCATTTAATGCTCGGAGCGAAAGGGTTAAACTCGTGTCGATTCCATTTTCGAATTGCCCCCCTGTGGGGCGGGGGCCCCACGTTGGGAAACACTGATCTAATGCATTAATCATTGCAGAATCCGGGCCGCCGACCCTCAGAATCCTTAAAGCCGAGTTTTCACGATGCCAGTTGAAGAGACAATTATCGGGGCCAATTGTCTCTGTGGACAGTTGTGGGAATGTCATGGCCAGGCCAGTTGGAAGAGAACCTGTTCAACACTGTGAAAGTATTGGCATGGCAGCTGATGACAAAAATGGCTGAGAGACTTGACTGACACGAGTGAATTGGCACAACACAAAGCAAACCACTTACTGCAACGTTCATACGGTGCTAACTGGCTCGACAACTGATTTAGAGTGGTGGGGGGGCCTCACTGGGCCCAGTTCATTGTCCTTTGTCTACTCCTCGAGCCAACTAAATTTCAGGACAACTGTCGAGGCAGTTGGCTCGCCAATTGGCCTGAATTGTTCACACGTAACCAACAACTTTATGCCAATAAGGTGTCTTCCGACAATTTTTCTCTTCAACTGGCGTCGTGTAGACGCGGCGTAACGGAAGACCAGCCGTACTCTCTTTTTGCCTGTGTGTGATTTACTTTCCAATTCATATCTTCCTGGTCGAGGGCGAAGCGCCCGACCAAGTAGATTCCCGAGTGTTGTTCAGAAGATAATTATTGCATCGGAACGGCTTTCACGACTTATTTCATATCGAGGTGTGCCACTAACTGGTAGGTAAATGTTCATACTGCGCAATCGTATTTATCATAAATCCTACAACCTGGGCGTGTATAAAGGGACACAATAAATTGCAACAAAAGCGAGTATTGTTTAATATTTAGTATTTTCATGGACAACTTTAAAAGGAGTTTTCTTTTTTTTTGCGCCATCAACACGTACAATTTATGTTATCGTCATTATAATTACAGGCAGATGGCGTTACTTACTCAGAATAAGATTGGAAGATGCTTTATGTGGCATAATTTTTAAAAGTATTTTTCTTTCTTACACTACTTTTATAAGAGATGCTAAAGTTTTACAATAATCATCGCAAGATGGCAGCAGATACCGCAAAGAAAGACTCACTAGAAGCGTGGCTTCATCGTTAGAGGCGTAGCTTCATCGTAGAGGCGTGGCTCCAGTGACTCAAAATATTCATATTTTCTCGTAAACTTGATACCATGGACTTCTATAATAGAGATCAGTGCTTGATACAGGAAATCAGGTGTTAGTTAAGCATTTTAAAATCCGATTACAAAATATTTCTGCATGTTAGTCGAATACTAATATGATTAATGAGAAGTATTTAGAAAGTTCTGTAGTTTTTTTGAGGAATTTTAATTTATAAAACTATGTAAAAAGATATTACAAGCATCACGCATTTAAATTTAGGATTTTGTTTCTGGGAACCATATTAACATAATTTTACTGGGCTTCAAATATTCAATGAAAAAGGCAATGGCGATAAAAGTCAGGCATCACTTTTGAATAAAAAGGATTCTTTGAAATTTATTTTATTGATAAAAAATAATTGTTTAATTTTTCTCCTCCTTGTACATGCAAATAATAATGTATGGATGTAGTACATAAAAAGCTTAAGATTTAAATTATCCTACACAAAATCGTATGTTAAAAAACAACTCATAAATGGATCCTTTTACAGTTTAAACGCAAAAAATTTTGATGTTTTTCTTTTTTTCAGACGAAATTATATTTTAATTTATACACGAACAAACGAATATTACAAATGATACTTAATATTACTTAGATTAAAAAAAACCTTTATAAATATATCGTTAAATAACATTTTGAATGCAACACTAATTTCAAATTTTTTTTAGGAAAAAAAATTAAAAAATAAAACACTTTGTATGAAATTACATGTATATTTTTATAAAGGGTGTAGTAGTACACTCATGCGAAATGACCTGTGTTTAATTATTTCAGATTGGTCCCTTGCTTACATATGTGTTACCTTTCTCCACCAGACCCCTACATGTTAGCCGAGGCCTTAGGATTGCTTACGCACGGGGAGAGGTAGTGGGGTCTACGGATTTTACATGCACATATCCCCAAGTATACATGGTGGTCTTCAGTGGGTATCGAACGCGCGACCTTCCAGGTGGAAGTCCGACGTGCTAACCACTAGGCTACCACGGCCCACATATGTGTTACTATATTAGGATTAGTAATATTGCTTCCAACAGCAGAAATCCCAAGGATGATGGGGGGGGGGGGGGGCGGTTGACCCTGAAATTAATTGCGCCCCTGTACAGCGCCCACGAGCAAGGGCGCAGCGAGAACGTTTAGGCTTTACCTCAAAACCGTCGGTTTTGAGCTGCATTACATTCCTTCCAGTCCTAGTATTGTAAAACATATGCATGCCAGAAGTTTTGTGAACCTCTTCTTCGCCCCAGAAGGAAATTCTAGTTTAAAAAAGAGGCTTGGAAAAAACTGCTTAAATTATAAAACGTTCAAGTTAGGGACAATATTGCAGTACAAACTATTGCATGCGTAAAATGAAAGGTACTTTGTAAATTCAAAAGAGTAGAATCACGGACAGATGGCGCCACAAACTGTTACCTTTTGAGCTTCGTAAACTTTTTAATTATTCTTTTTATTGTAATAATTTATCCTATCTGTCATATTAGACCTTGAGATAGCAAATAAATTCAAAATGCTCTGTATAGGCAAGTTAATTTTAGCTACCAGTTCAATGGTGTCACCACCTATGAATAAACAGTGAAACCTTTCTGGGATACATTGGATTCTTGCACTGTTCTAGTAGATTCAAGTATTCCTTCTGGTCGGCTATTGCCTATAGATCAGAAGGCGAAAACTAAAAAGCTTTCTAATTTAGACTGAAAAGGGAGGGTGATTGTTGTTTTTAAAGGAATGCTAGATGTAGCATTGATTTATATTTATTTATTGTATTTGTTTCATTCGTTTATCGGGGCAGAAGGAAAAGGACCGTTGTAGGTGTGCTGTCAAAAATGGATTCATAAATTTTGATCGCTATGTAATAATTTGGGAAGAACTTTTCTCATTCGTTATCAAAGTAACAGCGTGTTGTTTTTCGTTCATTCCAACGTTGATGCTGATTTTTTTTATCACAAACTGCGCGAACTTATTAATTGCGCCACTGTACAGCACCCATGAGAACATTTGGGCGTTAAATTCCCAGAAACCCTCGGTTTTGAGCTGCATTGCCATTCCTAGTATTGTAAAATAATGCATGCCAGAACTTTTGTGAACCTCCTGTTCGCTTCAGAAGAAAATTCTAGTTATGCTAATGTTCATGAAGTTTGACTGCTCAAATTATAAAACGTTTAAGTTGAGGACAATATATGAATACAAACTATTGCACGCTTAAAATAAAGGACGCTTCTATGTTGCCTTCTCCAACAAAAGAACTCTTCGATTGGCGCGTTTTATCGCGCTTTTGGCAACTACAGTTCTTTAAAAAAATGCATTTTTTTTCTTCGGATTGCTGTTGCCTAGTTATTTTTTAATAGGGAAAATGAAAATGTAAATTCGTACAAAGGCAAAGCGAGATTCAAAAACACAAAACCTTCCGTTTGTACAGTTGGTTTCAAATTAAATATTTCAATGCATTTTGGTGTGTTAAAAATAGTTTTCTCTCCCCTCACCCAAAAAATAATCACCTAAGCTCTCTCGAAAGCAGCCCGTCCCCTAGAAATTTCATTGTGTTCATTGTGGTTCATTCTGTGCCTCCCCCCCCCCCGCCGATAATGCCTCTTTATTAAACATCGATGTATTTGCAAGCATTATAAAAAGAGAAACTATCACAAGGAAAACACATCGTTGCAGGCATTTGCAAAAAGTAATAAGCAATTTATTATAAGATCTATACAGCCCCTCCCCAGGGGTGTCCTAAGTCCCCCCCCCCGAAAAAACTACGGAACCCCCTCCTTCGTAGGCCCCCTACCTTTTCTTATTCCCAGATTTAATAACTTGTCAATTTTACTATTTTATCGGTAAATTTTTTTGAGTTAATAATGTAAATGCTTGTTTTTGTTTTGATGATGCTGAATATAATAATTTCCTTCTCATGTGCAGAGCCCGATTTTGGAATTTTACGACCGACCTACTCACTTAAAGGGGCCCCGTAGTACAACTGAAGAAAGTGCAGCATTTGGTATTCCAATACTTTTTTCCCCATTACATTTACTGCATAGGTATACGCTAGGACGTGCACAGCGAGAATAAACAACATAAAGCAAAAGGGCCCGATCAAACAGGGCTGTAGAGAAGGTTCTATCCAACCACACCTCTAACTTTACAGTAAAGCCATTGAGTGAAACAAGATGAAAGAGTCGAATTGATGGCGTTAGAGCGTCTGCAGTAACATCTTGGAAACATATATGATGCATTATTAGAGATATTTGATGATCCACGATAAAATAACTGCTCTGGAAATACTTCTCGAATTAAAGCAAAAGTTTTAGCATATGTAATTTTTAGATTTGAGTTTATGGCATCGGTTGTCATTTGGTACAACATTACTTATAAAGAAAATATTGCCAACAAAATACTTCAAGGAATTGATGCTGATTTGAATTCAGCGACAAAGCAACTGCAACCCAGATAGCATGCTTACTTGCAACAAGTTTGATTTTTCCATGATATGCTTTTGTTACGACAAATTAGACGAAGCAAATGTGTAGCAAAGCTGTTGCAAGGTTGACAACTTGAGCAATCACTTCCTTGCAACACAATTTTGCTGCAAAAGTGTGGCAAGTCTGTCATTCAACGCATGCGCAGGCCATGGAGTGGAAGTTTGGCGGTAAAGAATGCGAATGTTGCATCTGGCAACACCCATCACCCACAACCATGTGCAAAAAGAAAGAAAACGGCGTGATCGTGCATCTAAACAATTCTTCGGAGTTTTATTTCCTGATCGGATTAAGATGTGAGTATGTTTTCTTATTTGTTGGGTACTTAATTTGTTGAGATTTAATTTTAGCATGGGGTAATATTTTAAGAACGATTCATTTTTGTACTTCTAAAATGCTGGCAGTGAAAGATTTAAGGGTTGACTAGTATGTACTGTATTATTAGTGATATAGCTATTTATTCATTTAAGTAATTTACTATCGTGTTATTTCACTAGTAGATGTTCGATTTTTCCTCAAACACGAATTTTTTATTTAAAAAAAATATTCTGATGATTTTAGATTTCATTACCTCGTATTTATAGATGCATTTTTAATTTTCTTTGTGTCGTTATTTTTTAGTTATCAAATTTTGTCTGTTGCATTTATTTAATAAAAACTTCCATTTTTTCGAGATTGAATTTCTTTATTTTGTAAAATATTTAGATAATTATAGAGGTTGCATTTTTTATTTTGCGTTTGTTAATGTTTCTTTTTTTTAAAATCTTCTCTTGAATATTAATTTCGTTTATTAAATTAATTTTGAAACTGAATCGATTGACTCTGTATTTGTTTTTTCTTTTTTAATTCGCTTTTTAATTTTTGGTATTGTATCACTTTTGTGAAATTTAGATGCATTTTTTGTTGCAATTCTTGAATTTTATTTTTATATTGATATGTATTTATTTAATTTGAGTGTTAAAATTACTTCTTTTTAATTTGATGTTTTTAGATTTCCTTTTTCTCGTACTAAGATGCAATTTTAATTTTTAAGATTCCAAGAAAAATCTTTAATTTTGCTTTATAATTTAATTAGGGTTTTTTTTAAAAATTCGTTATCATTTATCTGATATATAGTATCATATTTAATTTTGTTGCTGTGGTACTTTCTTGAATATTATCTATTGATATGTGTTTAGTTTTTAGGGTACTTAATTTAGGGATTTCTGTTTAATGTTTTCAAGAAACAAGGTTCCTTTTTTATCATCAAATTTTGTTTGTTGCTATTAGGACTTCTTGAATTTTATCTATTGATATTCCCATTGATTTTGAGGGCTGTTCATTAATGATGTCACTCTTTTCCCCATATATTTGACCCCCCTCCCCCCTTTGTCACATATTAAGGCAGATTTTACTTCTCTATTAACTATTTTGTTTTTAGTTAAATAAAATTACAGAGACCTTTCTTTAAGAAAAAGTTGTTCAGTAGATCACAAAACCAAACTGGATTCTATACTTAATCAATATAAAATATCTTCATCTGTTTTTTCATTGTTATTATAGATATATCTAGAAGTGAATCGGTTTTTAAATTCTTTTTATTGAAGATGACTATTCCTTACTTTCACCACTTTGATTCACATTGTTATTGTTTTTATAGTTACATGAAAACACAAGTGCAATTTGTGATGAAGAAGAAAAATTAATTATGTTTTTTGAAAATTCTGACCTGATTGTTAAAAAAATAAGCAAAATAGAGTTGTTTTGTGATGGCGAAAGAGCTGTAAGAATGTAAAAACAAAATTTTCTTTTTTATCTGATCAGGTTATCATTTTTGCTATGTGTATTTAATTGTGCGACTGAAACATTTAATATCACCTGTGGATTGAGCTATGAATTTGGAAAATAAAATTAATCAACCATTTTAATTATCAGTTGATAAAGTTGTCTCCGAGAGAGGGTAGATTTCTTGCCAAGGAACTAAATCAAAAGCTTTAGCAACCATATGGTTCACCAGCAACACCTTGCAGATTTAGAACTATCCACTACCTGAACCATTAATTTTAATAATTTAATGAATTTTATTTTAAAATTGATAGCTATAAAAGTCTCAAATATAAATAAAAGCTCAATTTTAAATAAAAAACAGTTAAAACATTATGTTATAATAATCATTTTTTAATATAATTGATGTTAAGGGGTACATTGAATTTTTTTTTTTTTTTTAAGCTTTATTAAAGTTTTCTTGTCAAGATGGAGGCAAATGAAATGCTGAAGGGATGACCTTGATTATCTGAGCTTTACACTTGAAGTGGCAAGAGCCCAACAAAAAAGACTGAAAAATTCCTGCCTTGCAACAGAAACTTTCAAAATTGATTTTTTGTAAGTATGCTTTTCCTTGTAAAAACATTTTTTAAAAAATGAAATAAATATAGGAATATAGACAGGTTTAACTGTTGAATTTTGTCTGGCATATTATTTTAACTGTCTAAAAAGATTAAGGGATTCATAGAAGAGAGGGTCTTCATCTTGCATGTTACTTTGTTTTTCCCTCTTCTATTTTCGAGTACCTCTGAACCAATTTGATGCATTTTTTAAAATATGTTTCTCTTGCAGCATAATTTATATTTGCATTTTCTTATTGAAATTTATTCATCCTCATTGACTTGTATATTATTATTAATTGTCTTGAGAAACTATTTAAGAATGGTTTAGCATTTAAGTTGCCTTTTTTAAGCTCATGTACAGAGAACAATTTTTTCTAGAAGAAAACTTTAATAAATAATAAGAACTGTTAAACTTAGGGCTTAAAAATGTACTAATGCAGCAAAAAACTCTAATATTCTGTTTAATTGAACCTTGAAAGTTTTTAAAATATTGTGAATAATTTACCTTGACACTGTAAGCAAACACATATGAATATGTATATTCTATGTACAAAAATATAGAACTTAACTGTAACTTACATTAGTTGTAATTTTTTCTTTTGAAAAAACAATTTTTCAACCGACTTTCAAAAGAGGTTCTGGCTGATTAATTTTTCTATTTCAAGCCCTTGTTAAACTTACAAGCTTCTGTAACATTTCTCATAGTTTATTATATTTTTATAGTGATAGTTAATGAAATCCTCAAGTCTGAATTTGTTGTCTATGGCTTATTGCAGGGAAAAATTGATTTGTTTCTTTTATTGATTTCTTAAAAAATTAGCATTATCCAGCTGGTGTTTTTATGTGAATGAATTGCCGTATAACGACAGTTCTCAACATGAGGGCATACCCCGTGGGAAGGTGTAGAAGAATTTCAAGAGTGTAAAAGTAACTGCAGTTTCCTCAATTTTGTGGTTACAATATAAACTATAATCTTTTTTTAACAATACAGCACCTATTTGTACACTCAACTATCTACTACTATTGTAAATGATTCCTTTTTTGCAGACAAGTTTCTTCAGAAGTTTTGGTGTTCTTAGTGCAGTTTTCATACACATATCTATGAATACAGAATTTCAGCAATACCATACATCAGTGATTCTCAACCACTGTGTCATACACTTTAGTGTGCCGTCAAATTTTAGAAATCTACGTAATAAAAATTATAATGCTTCTTATTACAAGTAAAGTTTGTTTAAATAAAAGAAGAGTACACTATAGAAGAAAACTTGTTTGTACAGTTAAATACCATGTTTTTTAATTTAAATTAATTAATTATTTTACAGTGTTTTATAGGTAAGTAAACAACTTTTTAACTTATCGTTTTCTTTGTGTGCTGTCAAATTTTGAAAACGTCCATAGTGTGCCCCGACAAAAAAAAAAAAAAGGTTGGGAATCACTGGCATACATGACCAAATATTCAGCAAAGGTGGATGTGGTAATAACCTGAGATATGCTTTGTCACAGCTACAACCAAATGTTCAAAAACTTGTCAAGAACTAATTAATGTTGTGAAAATGACAGCTGCATACCAACCTCACCTACACCCTTGATTATCTCAAATACATTTGATCTATATTTTAATTTTTTGGCAACTTATAATATTAATAAAAGCTTTTTGTTTTTTCTGTTGTAGGATGGAAAGATGCTTCTTGTGTGACGGAGATTTCAAAATTTTTACATGATTCAATTATTTTGGTTATTTTAATAAAAGATGGTTTAGAATGGCTTATTTAAATTTTTATTTTAATAGTTTACATTTTTCCTCTTCTTTCTTTATTTATTGCTTGTGAACTTAATTTAATAATTAAAAATTCATAATTTCTCTTTTCTTCGTAAAGGGTCACTACCAATCTTAAAGTAACAAGCATTTCCTTACTTGATCTTTCATTTTATTTTTTAGGTGAAACACATATGAAATAAAATTTTAAAATAAAAATTGAAAAAAAAAATATAGAAAAGTAAAATTTTTATAAAAAAAATTGGCTTAGCGATTAGATATTTATTAGTAATGAATAAGGAATTTGAATTTAGCTTTAAAAATAGTGGTGCAAGTTAAGCCATCTCTTTGTATTTTTAAATTATAATTTCTGTTTAGTGCATTTTTTAAGGTCATAAATAAATAAAAATCAATCTGTAAAGTATATAAATACGAAGTCGGAACAAAGATTCTAATCCAATTAGAACAAAGATGTTTCGGAAATAAAAATGGATTTGCTTACATTTTTTAATGCGAGATTGCAGTAGTTGCACTGCTGTATGTCTCAGTATTACTTTATTGTTCTTATTTATTCATTCATAAACAGGATTTTTTTTTTTAATTTGGAATATATGAACTAAATCTTGTTTGATCATTTAAATATATTTTGCAAATTTCATTCACTTCCAATCTTTGTAAATATATGCAGCGTCCGAAAAATCCCGGGGCCAGGTCGCCCGGGCGACTAAAAAATATGCCTTGGCGACTAGTTTTTCAGGTGGCGCCAAATGAAAATATTATAGCTGGCTCCTAAAAAATTTTCATTGGCTCCTAAGATTTTCGGATTTTTGTCGGACTCTGAATATATGTATATATACACATACACTGTGTGTACATACAAGTTTTTTATATCTTCTGAAAGCAATAGTGGTAATTTATTGCTAATAATATTGATGCTACGGTATGTAGTCAACTTCATTAAATATTTTCAGTCTTGTGATTTTTGAAAAGTGGTGCTCCTGCTTCTTAATTTTGGTTTTGTATTGTGTATATAAATTAAGTGTTCTTATTCATGTAACATTAAATGTTCTAAAAATAGTAAAAATAAAGCTTGTATGATAATAAGCAATTTTAGTCTTGTTTTATTTATGTTTTGTACCTAGTTGAATGATCCTATTTATATAAAATTTGTTGAATGCATGATCATACATTAAAAATGTATATAATATGCCCAAAATAACTAGAAAATTCAACTTTATATGCAAATTAAAGTGTATTAATCTATATAAACTAAACCTGAATCAAAGTTGTATGTTTCTAATATAGTGCAAAAAATCTTACTTACGGATTAAAAATGACAACAACAGCATCTGACAATCTAGACATTCATATGCAAACTGCTTCTTTTCCTTAAAAGTGGTAAACGTGGATATATTGGGATAGGGGCCATTTCACAGTATTTTCTAAAATTGTAGAGTCCGCAACATGACACTTTTTTTGTTATGACTATGTAATTTCCAGTTTAATTATCGCAAAATTTTATTTTCAAATAATGTGCTCAACACATTATTTGAAAATAAAATTTGGTGATAATTAAGCTGTAAATTACGTAGTTATAACAAAAAAAGTGTAATGTTGCGGACTCTACGTTTGGACAAAATACTGTGAAATGAGCTTAAATGCCACAAATTTGCATCAAACTTGATAGGACAAAAGTGAAATTGCAAGGGATTTGCAGCAAGTTTGATACAAGAAAGGTCAATTTGATATTACAAAGCTTGCGTTCCAACTAGTTTGCTACAAATTTGCAGCAAACTTAGTAAACTAGCAAAGAGTTTGCAGCAAATTTGCACGTCAATGGTAAATTCACGAGGAACTTGCTGCAAATTTGATATAGCAAAGCTAGCTTTTGTACCAGTTTGTCTCCAACTTGCAGTGAACTTGACATGACTTGCATGACAAGTTCACTGCAAGTGCGAAGTGTGGTGACTTCGGCACTTGCGTAAACTTGCTACAGTCTTGCTTTGAACTTTCAGGCTTGCATTATGAACTTGCTGCAAGTTTCCAATTTTGCAAAGCAAGGTTGCTGCAATTTTGTTGCAAATAAAAATTGCTATCTGGGAAACAACTAAACATTATTTGTTGGAATGCCGAAATGGTGAAAGCTTCGAGCAAGTTTTAGTGGGTGATGCTGAAATAGCAAAAGAATTAGAGATAGAGCCAAAATTCGACACTAAGCTTGAAAGAAGAAACAGAAAAGACACTTATGTCGCAAAACAGACTCGTGGGCTTAGCAACAATTCCTATTGAATAAGATGAAGCTTCAACTTTAGACTTAAAAGAGTTAGTAGAACATTTTGCAAGGATGAAAGCCAGAAAAATTAAATTTTGATTTTGGAATCGTGTGAATTTTGGGTAAAGTTTAATTATTATAAAATACTAATTATTTGTTGATTGTTATTGGATTGTTAGTTGTTGATTGTTAATTTATTTGCAAGGAAAATTACAATTTAATTTTCGGATAAATGTGAATTTTGGAGAATACTTAATTAATATTTAAAATACTAATTATTTCTTTTTTTAATTAAAAAAATATAAGTTTGTAAGGAAGGAGCGTGCCAATCAACTTTGCCTAGGGCGTAAAATTACCTCGCGCCGGCCCTGATTTTAAGAATGTTTCTGTATGTTGCGCCATCTGTCTTTCAGTTCCACAAATGTTTTTGATAATTTTGCTAGGTAATCTCTGAAATAAGTAAAGATTGTTAATTAGATGACGGTATAATGTGATGATAAATTATGATAAGACATAGATGAGTCTGCGTGTTATTGATGTTTAGAAAATTATTTCTTTCTATGGTCTGTTCTGTTTAGAAAGAAATTAATGCACTGTTAGAAATTAATTAGAAATACCACCTTCTAATCTATAGATAAGTTTAAAAAAAAGAAAAATACAAAACCAACTTAAGAACCCCTTTATAAAAAGCCCATACCTTTTCTAGCGTATCTGGTGTCGTGCTGCCATCTGGTGTCATATAATGATCAGAAACTATTTCAGAGAACTGGTTCTAGACCAGTGGTTCCCAGCCTTTTCTCGTTGCGACCCCACTTTTAAAAGTTAAAAAACCTTTGACCTTCACTGAAATTTTGTTTAATTTACTGAGCTTTAACACTAAAATAAACTACTTTGCAAGATCCATAGATTCAATGCAAGGCGTAACAGCGTAGCTAGACCCAGTTTTCTGGGGGGTTTCCTTCCGTAGAAATGAGCTAATTTAATTGTTTTACAAGAAACATTGGTTAAATTCCAGACAATATTCACCATTTCAGGGGGGGGGGGGTATCCCCCAAACTACCCCTTTATCTACGCCAGTGCGGGATAATGTAAAATAACCTGATTTATAGTGGTGTTGCAAGAACGGAAGAGAACGAAATAAAAAAAATTGCTGTGTCATCTTAATGATCTCTTCGAGACAGTTTTTCTGTCTCAGTTAATACAAGATCAGAAATTACACGATGGTTTTTTCGGTGTTTTTGCTCAAAATGAAATTCCATATCATCGAAAATTAAAGCCTCAAAATTCGTTTGTATTATTGAGTTTAAATACGAACAGTTAGGCAAGTGCCTGATTAAAAAAAAAAAGAAATCTTGTAACATTCATTCTTGCGACTGTCCAAAGCTACACTTTACACCCAGAAATTAAACACTGTAAGCTTATAATAGTTCTTCGATACCAAAGGCTGCGATAACTGCCATATTGCTACTGAACATTTAGGTACTAAATGAAAAAAATTTCAGTACTATATGCAATACAATTTTATTTGGGCAATAGGATATTTTATGCCTTATGTGAAGAAAATTGCATAATTCCGAAAGTTTCGACCATTAGTCCATCGTTGTGTTTTTCATTTTTATTATTATTTAAGTAGAAGAGTGACGAAATATAATTTGCTTTCATTGAAGAAAGGTGTTGGACCAACCCAGCACAATATTTTGGGACAAAAAGCGGGGACAAATCCGTAGTGAAATAGTTACAATACCGTAAGGAACGGATGGCAAACCGAATTGAAATACCGAAATTAAAATTAACTGCTACGGCCAGTTGTATAAACCAAAATAAGTTAATCCGCATATTCTTGGGCCCATCCAAACTAAAGTAACATACAAATAATCACTATTAACGACATTCTTTGTGCTTCGCAACTTTGTCTTCGTCTTGACCGTCGTGGAAATGACATTTATGTATCTGTCAAAGTATTGCGGCAGCAATAATTCACGTCGGTATAAAGGAAAGAAAAAATGATGCTAATTTTTTTTTCATGTAATTACTAAAACTCATTGAAATTATGTATTTTAAAATTAGGAGTAACGTCGCGACTCTATAAGAACTTTCTCGCGACCCCATTAGCGGTCGCTATCCATAGGTTGGGAACCCCTGTTCTAGACTCATTTTATGAATGCTAACGTATCTTTCTTCAAGGGTACCCATTGGGGGCATGGCACAGACTGTCTTCAGAGGTTTTCTTGTGGGGGGGGGGGGGGGCACCCTTTTTATAACACATCACTTACAATAAAATATCACAAAAGCGTAATCAGTCTTTTATAAGCCAGTGAACAAAAAATACAATGGCGATTCATCAATGTGTTTATAATTTTCAAAATGCACCAACAACTAAGAAAAAAAATAATCCAGGATATTAGTAAAGAATATTGTAACACAGCACTTACAATAATACATAAAACATTGTAAAATAATCAGTCTTTTACATTGTTTTATTGCATTAAAATGTTTTTTTGTAATTAACGAAAAACACCAGACACCAAAAACTAAATGTAAATAAAGGAATATAAAGAATAATTTTAAAGTAAAATATTATTATGCAGTAAAATAAAATAAAATACACATGATAGAATCTTTCTCGTTATTAAGGTAATAAATTAGCAGTTAATACGCACGAAAAATATCACGCTCATCTCTAACGAACATAACCAAAGTTCATAGGCGTAACTAGAGTGGGAGAAAGGGGGGGGGGTCACCCTAGAAATGTACAGACTAAACACCAATACGAAGTGTAAAAGAGTTGAAAATTTACTAGTCATAAATACATGTCTCTAAAGATATACTCCATGTTTATTTTAGGCATCTTCCGGGGGGGGGGAGGGAGAACTACCCCCTCGGAGCAAGTCAACTACTCCCTCCCCCCCCGGCAAAAAATTCAGATCACAAGTTTTAAAAAAAGAAAGAAAAGAGAAATTACGCTTTTAAGACACTTTACTTTCAGAAACACTTACAGGGAAAGGACATTGAACACTATCACGAGCGACACCAAAAGTAATTTAAAAGATATAAGACTTTATTTTGAAAAAAATTGCGGGGGGGGGGGGGAGAGTAACCTAACTCCTTTCTGTTTCCTCTAACATTACCAAAGTATCCCGAAGTGGCATTGCTAGGAAGATTTCAAAAAGTTTCCTGGGGAGAGACCTCGAAGCCTTGCCTCCAGAGTTATCCTAAGCATTATACCTGTAAGACCAGTTACAAAAATTTAAGTTGCAGAAGCCCCAAACACCCACTCCTCTAACTTCACCAAAGATCTAAACATACATCTACCATATATACATCAAAAAGCTATCATATATGCAATAAAATTCATATCAACATCATTTCTAATCATATATATCTATATATATGTATATATAAATATGATTTTGAAGCATACACTGCCCTTCCTAATTCTTAACATGCTCCCCCTGCTCCGGAGCCAAGGCAGTATCCAGAGTTTTTTTTCGGGGGGGGGGGGGGCATCCCTTCCTGGCTTGAGGGTTTAACCCATTAAGACAATTGGATTTTAGGACTCCATCACAGTAGAGAATATTTTCCAGGAAACTTGTGCGATTATATTCCCAGATTGCTGGTTTTGGGTAAAAAAGACATCAAGAAGGAAAGAAAACCCTCTGGAGTGATTGAAAGGATCTCTGTCTGTGTGTGGTACGGTGATTGAAGCCACCTTTCGCTGTTACCCCCCCCCCCCCCATGGTGATAAGGGGGTTGATTATAACCTTATAACCAAATGAAAAGTCTTCTTTATCATGAGCTGCATACTTTGGCCATGATCGCAACCCTTCAGAGAAAAAGGGGAAAAAAAATCATATTCATATGTGTTTAATTTTCTTAGGGGAAAAAAAAATGTGCTTTGCAAGGCCGTAGCCAGAAATTTTTCTGTGTGCCTAAATAAGTACATACCCAATGGGGGCGGGGGGTGTTTGAACCCCCAAAACCCCCCCTGATTACGCCTATGCCAAAGTTAATCCCAAATTATTGTATTCCAATAGTTTTGAATGCTCACCAACACTGATCGCCTCCCAGCAGCGACGAATGAACAGATAAAGATCAATAAATGATACAATCTAATGCCTTAATCCTTAAGCGGTTATCACACGACAGGAATTACAGGCAAACGCAACCGTAACAGGACTCGTCAACTCTATCGGAAACTGGTTTTTCTACCAATTTTCCCCATAGTTTCCTCAAAATGCTCGTGTGCTATATCAATTCACGGTTGCTCGAATTAGAAGCAATTCGTTATCTGTGCAAGAAAAAAATTGCTTCTAGAACGTGTAATTTAAGGCAAATCAAGAAAGGACCAATTATGGAGCTGGGATTTCATGACGTCAAATCAACTTTCTAGTAAATATGGCGGTAAAGGATTTGAAGATTGGCGATCGAAGGATAAATGTTAAAACGAGAATGAGATTTCGAAATTAGATTTTTTTGGTTTAAATTTGGGAAATCATGCGAAAAACATTTGCAGGATGTAAAGTCGCTACTTTACTAGTGAAGGACATTGCAAAGACTGTCTTATGATGAAATCGCTGCCAAAATGCTAGTGCGTTTCAGGTGATAAATTTAGGGACAGTATGACTACCGTTTTTTTTTCTCTTTCGTTTTTTCTTCATTTATATATCATGGACAACCATTCTATAGAGTTATCAGGAATAATAGTCTAGGCATCATATGTTATTTTCCATTTTTGATGATTTTTAAACTAATTCTTATTTTATTTTAATTAAATTTAAACTGCAGTCCTATTTTATGATTCGTTAGAATTAGAAGTTTCATATTCAGTAAATTGTGTACACCTCCCAAAAATTTCCGTCCTCCTGCTTATGTACACAATAGTTTTATACAACTTTAAAGGAACAGTTAGAGTCACAATAAGAAAAAAAAACAATTAATTAGATTGATATTAGAGGAGACACAGAATACCGAATAATAATATTTTACCAAATTATAGTCCATAATCAATAGGGTCACTACGGGGGACAGTGGAGGGGCCGGGCCACTCCAGGTGACACCCAAAATGAGATATAGAATTTTAGAAAAATACACGAACTCGAACTATACAATTTTAAGGGTGCTATTTTAAGGTATCGTAACTGAAAATAAATGTAGTTTAGTGAAAGTTATCCCAAATAAATAAAATGAAATTCCTAAAGTGTTTTTTTTTATGCACCTCTGAAAATAATATAAACTACAAGTTTATACAACACAACAACGTTTCTTTCTTTTTCTTCTTCTTTTTTTATGGGGGGGACACCAAAAATTATCGATCCCCGGGTGAAACTTATGCTAATAACGCCATTGCTTTAATACATTTCCATTAAAATTAAAGATCGTGTGATGAATAAACTCATAGCATATAATTCGATACTAAAATTCGCAAAACATGTACAGCGTTTTAACAAAACTTTTTCACATTTCAGGTGAATGTATTGCATTATAATGTAACAACAATTTGTGATCAGAATTTTCTGAAATATTTAAGCAGGCAGGGCCGCCTCGAACTTATTTTTTGGACGGGGTTTTTATATTTTATATTTTTTGCACGGGAGGGTGATTTTTAATTTCCCGATGAAACTTCGCATTTCACCGAATCGCGAAGATAAAGACTTAATTAAACATGATCCTATTGATAATAAGTGATCATTATACACATAAAATAAAATTTGATGCCTTGCAATTGCAACTGCTATTGACAATTATATAGTTGCAGGGCCGGCGCTAGCACGAATGGCGCCGTGAGGAAAAAAACACTTTTTTCCGCCCCTTCTGTATATTATGAAGGAATAGAGATTAAATATGATCGATACAAACTTTAATTATACATATTTTAACTTTCAAAAGGCTGAAGAAAACAATAGCTGATCAGAATGGATTGAATAAGGAAAAAAAAAAAAACAGAAGAAGAGAAAATGCAATAGATTCGTTTTGCTCGTTATAAAATAGAGAAGACACTTTCTAGAACTGCAAACACTTATAAAGCGCAAACTCCGGATACATTGAAGCCGCCTGTCGCTGTGGAGAAGAAAAAAATAATGGGAAAAACAAGGAATAACCCAGTAAAAATTATATCCTTTCAACGAAGGAAAGAAGTTCTTGATGTGTAATTTTATCAAAATTAAACCTGTAATATATATTAATGCAAAAATGAAATTAAATGAAGTTTTGATGCATCATCTGTAAAACTAAATAGTTTAAATATTATTTAATACTTTCGAAATAAAAACTATTGTTTGCTACTTAAAAAGATGCAGTTAATATTTATGGCCAGTGCGCCCCTAAGATCGACGCGCCCTCAACCTAGCGCCGGCCCTGTATAGTTGTCCGTCAAAAATGAAAAACTATTGTTATACCAAATTATCAAATTTAACATGGCTTGTCAGAATTTGGGAAATAAGAACAATTTTTGGGAGGTCCCATTGACTTGCCGTAACCTTGCATGGGAGTGCCCCTGAATGCAGAAACCTACTTGTTTGAACGAAATATCAAGTATAAAAACTGTAAACATATGTCTAACACGAGGATACAGATTAGAAAATAGTAGCTCGTTATGAGCAACCGTCCGAGAAACCGGGTGCAAACCTGTAGGAAACTCCGGATCGAAAATTTTCTCTTGAGGTTGCCGATAGAATGAGGTGGAAGTTACCTTTGCTTGAAAATTCCTGTCGTGTGATAACCGCTTAACGGAATCCCAGTTGCCGCACCTCGGATTCCTTAACGGAATACCAGCCGCACTCTCTTTTTTCCTGTGTGTGATCCCCATTCTCCAATTCATACTTGGTCGGCGTAGCGCTCGACCAAGTAGATTCCCGAGTGTCTTTCAGTTGAAGAAGCATTGCGTCGGAACGGCTTTTAGGCCTTATTTCATATTGAGGTGTGCCACTAACTGGTAGCTGCGTGTTCATACTGCGCAATTGTATTTTTCATAACTGATACAATCTGGGCGTGTATGAAGGGACACAATAAATTGCAACAAAAGCGATTATTGTTTAACATTTAGTACTTTCATGGACAACTTTAAAAAGAATTTTCTTTTTTGCTCCACCAACAAGTAAAGTTTATGTTATCGTTATCATAATCACAGGCAGATGGCGTTACTTAATTAGAAAATTGGAAGAATGTTTCTGTATGTTGCGCCATCTGTCGTTTAGTTTCACAAATGCTTTTTGATAATTTTGCTAGGTAATCTCTTCCTTTTTTATTACGTTTTTCAAATTAATTAATACAATTCCTTTAAATTTCAGAAAAAGTCAACTAAATTTTTTCAGTTTAATAAGTAAAGATTGTTAATTAGATGACGGTATACTGTGAGGATTTTTTCGACTGTTCGATGTAAATTTGAAACCGATTGAGCGATTTAAATATTCGTATGGTAAATATTCTAATCCTTTAAAAAAAAGAAAGAAAGCGATAATGACTCCAAATTTATTGAGGTTAATGCAGGGTTGTCTCTACTGTCGTAAGGGGGTGCTACCCCCACCCCAGCATTTTAGGAAAATGGTCAATTTTGTTTCAGTGATACAAAAGAAAATTAAATCTTCAATTCTGAAAGTCAAAAAAAAAAAAGAAAAACTAAATGTGCTTTTTAAAATTTTATGAAATATTTTAAACAATTTAAAGTATTAACTTAAAATGTTACTTCTTAAGTACTGAAACAAATCTCGAAATTGAGTCAACTTTCGTGAAGTCTGGAGGGGACCGGAAAACAATATTTCTTTTTGCTAATAAAACAGACGGGAACATTGAAATTTTAATATAGTCATTGATCGGTATTGTTAAAGGAAGATATTACTCAGTTTAAAAAATTAACCAACTTAAAACCATATTAACTTAAATCTTTTGCATTAAAAACGAGGCTCCTAGTAATTCCAAAGCACTTTGGGATCATTCGCAAATGATATCACACTTCTAGGGGAGAGGGGGGGGGGGGTGTCAAGAAATTTGGCCAATTTGTGACAATAGGAGGCGTGGGGGGTAACAAGAAATATGACATCGTATATTTTGGTTAAAATAAAGCATTTAAAATCAAAATAAATTATTTTCATATACGTATTTTTTTTTAATTGTTATTTTGTATTTTCATAGAGTTCATTGTTTTATCGAAAGCATCGATGCTGATTAAGGTTTAAATTAACTTCTAATTAAAAGTTCAAAAGGAAATCTTTGGTAGTTACACTTTTAAGACGAAATAGTGCGGGTCATTTTTACAGAATTCGAACAGCGAATATTTTTTACTATGACCAGGGCCCGACTAAGACAGTCGAGGGCCTAAGGCACAACATTATTTTGTGGCCCCCTATTGTACGAAAAATAAAAATACTAGGTATAATGTATAAAGTTAAATAAGCTTGAAAATTATTCTATTAATACTGGGTTTATACCCAATTGGCAAGGGGAAAAAAGAAACTACTGACACGTCATCCTACTATTCTGCATTCTGTATTGTTTTTATTCAATATGATTTTTTGTGTTATTCATTACGTAAGCAAACTTTTGAATACACATATTGCATTTTCAAATTTTACTGTTTATAACATTAAATAAATAACGAACAGCAATAACAATGGAATGAAAGCACATGCTATGATTGAAATATTCAGATATGATAGAAAATAAATTGCTCGTTATTGTCAAATGCTTTGGGATTAATGCTATAATTTAAAAAAACGACAACAGATTTCATAAACAGTTCATTATCTTTCATGGCATTATCTCTATGTTCTAATTCTGTTACAAGCATTTTAAATTTTACCATAATGAATTGATAAAATCCTAATTGGAACTAGTGATTTTACTTTCAATTAACAGCAAAAACTATTTTTTATAATTGAATCAATTAAAATTAATATGTAATTTCCGTATATCATTTTATTCCTTTGTGTAAAGAATCATGCATTTATATATAATTATCAACATCATACATTCTATTTAGCATGATAGTCAATACAGATATTGATCTGATTGTGCATATTTTACCTTGTTTACGCAAATACTTTTATCTCGCCATTTAAATGAGTTGAGATCTTACCATTTTGTAAAAAATTATCTTTTAAGAGATATTTTCAGAAATCTTTATTACAAATTGGGGGCCCAAGGCCGCGGCCTGGTTGGCCTTTCCGGTAATCAGGCACTGACTATGACTAAATGCTGATTATGTTTGTTGTTGTAAACCGTTTTCTCATTTTATGCAAGTTAAGTACACCTATAACCATTATTATTGTTATGCTTACAAATGTCTTGGAAAGTTCAAAAATAAAATTAGAAGTGTGCTCTGGAACGTAGTGCTTTGTTTCTGAACTGCAAGTACTGGTATGACATGTGGCAAAGGGGGTGGGGTTGATGTATGTTGAAGTGTGACATTTTGTGACAAAGGGGAGGAGAAAGGGTCAAAGATATTGAAAACGTGTGACGTTTATGAACGACCCCTTTCAGCAATTTAAATTTTTATAACTTTGTGCTTAAAAGCACAATATTACCCAGGGGTTCAAAAGAAAATGTATATTTTTGATAACAAGTTGTCCCGTTTTTAGTGGCAGGTTCAAGTTTCTAGTTTTGGGTCAAATTTTGATATGAGTTCTTTAAAAAATGAAAGTGTATTGCACCCATCTGCGTTCAGTGTTGCAACATATGTAACCAAAATATTGGGAACTGGGGACTTTTCACTATTCTTGAAATATTGAGGGGGACTGTCCCCCCCTCTCTACCGCCAAAGACGCCTGTGCTAAGCTTTCTTCGATTTCATTGAAATATTGGGGAGAGGAGAAATTATGATGAAGAAATGTGGTCAAATAATAAACCAGATGCGTCCTTTTTCTTTTTGTGCTTAAGATTCAAATCTACACAAGTTAAAACAAATGCGCACCTTAAAATGTAACTTCGGAAAGTATCCATTTTAACGCACCAAATCCCTTCTGCCGATATAATCACTCGCAAGTGAAAAACGAATACTCTTATGTTCAGAACGAAATTTAGACATTTTATCTAAAAAGAAATGATGCTTGCGGTACAAATATTGCATCGAGAATTGCAAAAATGGGAAGGGTTTTTAATATCCGTAATACCAATACTTAAACTTCTTTATCTTCAAATACAAAATACAAAAAAAAAAAAAAAAAAAAAAAACAAAAAAAAACTGTTTACATGTTTTTGAGTTTCGTAACGCATGTGTACAAAAATGCAGAACATTTTTTATCTTTCATATTCAGAAAATATGCTATATCTCTAAATCGAATTCACTGTTATTAAGGTAATTTTTTGAGGGACATTTTGAAGAAAAAATTATATAGTGCCATATAAAAAAAGAGAAAGATATTCTTGCTATAATTTTAGGGATACACTTATAGTAAATTCCTGACTTATCATACGCCATCTTTGGTCCCATGCATACTTTCAAAACAGTTTCCTCACTTCATAAATAGATGGCAGCACAGGGATAGAATGCTTTGAAAAATTTTGTGGGAGAAAATTACTACTAAAACATTTTAACAGTAGACGTGCCTATTATGTTTACACTTTTTGAAACCGATAACTAATGTCTTACAGTATCTGAATAAAATCTATTATCTAGGCCAGTTATTTGCAGTTTTTGCGAGGGCGGGGAAGCACAAGGTATATGCTCTTTATATGTTACATAAAAGTAAATAGAGTAAATTAAATAAAAAACAGTAAAATATATTCATAAAATACCATCATATTCTCAGGTACAGAACGGGGGAGGGGGGAGGCGATTTTCCCCCTGACCCCTCTAAATGAGGAATCTTCAGCTTTCTATGTGTATGACATAACAATCATAACACGTGCTGATCATTTTTTACGATGCAATTTTGTTATAAATACAATGCCTGGCAACATTTTTTTTTGCCATAAGTTTCGACTTTTCAAAGTAATGAGACAAGGGAGTAAGAAAGTCCAAAAAAAAAAAAAACTTCACATGTTAGGGTAAAATGGGCTTAAAACTTTTTCAAGTTCCGGCATCCTTGGAAGAATTGAAATTCTCCTACGGACACCACATAAGTAAGTTTACGTATTTGTTTCTTTTGTGATGGTTTTTTCGTCATCCTGCTTTAGGTTCATTTGCATTTTTTTTTGCTGTACCCACACGTGTTAAAGACTTTTAAAATCGGGACACAGTTTCAGGTCTAGATTATTTTTTTTGGTTTCAGGTACATGCTTCATCACAAAAAGCTGTGTAATTTTTGCAATTTTCAAGCTCCTGGTTGTCGCCTGACACAGTTTCAGGTCTAGATTAATTTTTTTTGGTTTCACGTACATGCTTCATCACAAAAATCTGTGTAATCTTTGCAATTTCAAGCTCCTGGTTGTCTTCTGACAGTTTCGGGTGTAGATATTTTTTTTTGGTTTCAAGTACATGCTTCATCACAAAAATAAGTGTAATGTTTACAATTTCAAGCTCCTGGCTGTCTGGGTGATAAAGCTGCCCTTCCATTCTTTTTATCTTTTTCTAGTTTAAAATATTAATTTTACTACTTTCATATTTGCCATGTATTTGTTCATTGCAGTTTAGGAGCAAGAAATTCACATAAGTGCTTATTTGGGTTTATTTGTACTTCAGTTTTTCAGTTTACAGCTTAACTTTCTTCTTTTTTTCAGTCTGCTTTCTCTGACGCTGATTTTCTATTTTCATCTTGCGCAAATACTAAAAAAACGTTTTGTTTGTATTCGTATTTTTATGAACATATCTTACATGGATGCAAACATAATTAGGAATAAAGCATTATATAAATTGTATACCTCATGCAAGCCATGAAAAACAAAAAATATTTTACATTGAAAAATTATTAAATTTCCTTTATAAATGCCCTCGCAAAATTTAGAAATAATGATCTAGTACATTTCTTAAGTATACTGAAACAGTCCTTTAATGAAAAAGATGCTGGAAGAGTTCACAAATGTTACCAATAATGACATTATAAAAGTGTTTATATTTGCTTTGTTTTTATAAATTTTGTTTCATGTACGTGGTAAGCATTTATTGCTCGATGCATTTTTATAAAAGTGTGAAAACTGCTTTTATAAAAATGCATCGAGCAATAAAGACGTTGCTCAAATGCTTAAAAATATTTTCTTTCTAACAGCGGTGATTAAAAATTTCTTCACTCTAGCTAGTTTAAGAAATTAACGAGCATTCTTTTCTTTATTACCAATACTTAAAGAAAATGGAAAATGTCTTAGAAGATTTTCATTGTATGGTGAAAACTATTGGCATAAAGAATTACAAAACCAATCTTTTCAATATATTAATGCTACTAGATATTTTAAAGACTTCTAACTTAATAACGTTTTACGAAATTTGCTTTCGTTTATATTTTTTAGACATAAAAAACTCGACACCTATTTTTAAATGGACAGGGATTGCAGAAACACAACGGCAGCAATTTATATGTTGATACAATAGTAATTTTATGCTGATGCTTATTTACTTTCAGTGTCTCTTTCGGTTACAAGTTAATCTTGAGAAAAATCTAGATGTTTTACATTTTAGCTTAAACTTAGACGCACTACAGTGATCCCTCGTTTTTCGCGGTTAATGGGGACCAAAACCTTCCGCGAAAGCTGAAAAACCGCTAAGTAAGATTTGCCCCTATAGGAATTTTCGTGTATGCGGGTACGCGAATGTTTTAAATATGTAAACATTATTTATACTTTACACATTTAAGGGCAACAATTACAACATTATACGTATTTACTTAAACGTGTCAGTGCTAATTAATAAGGTTCCAAAATCGAATACAGTAATAAACATTAATCAAGATTGCTTTCTGAGAGAGGCGAAGATTCTTGTGTTGGTGGCGGAGGAGAGGCTCTCATTTGACTCGTAGAAGCTTTAGGCTCACTCGGAGACTCTTCTGGTGGAGGCGCTGACGGTAGAGGCTGGGGCTTTACCTTGGAGAGAAACATGGTAAGGGGTAGTTGTCTTTTTTTTTTCTCTTCCTTCGAAATTCCCCAGTACAAATCCCACTGTATCTTTTTTGAAAATTTTCGAACCAGCCTTTGCTGGTTGAAAGGCCTCGTTCTCGATTAGGCGAATCACTCCTGGCAGCGCTATATTACTGGCTGGGGATTCGTCAGCACCTTTTTCAGCCTCTTCACTGTCGTCATCGGGCAAGATTTGGCCGTAGAGAGCTTTGGCCTTTGTCCTGATCATATTAGTTCCAAACTCACTGTCTTTTTCCTGAAATCAGCAATCTACAATGCCAGTGCTGCTTCCACTTTCCCGTTCTTTTATTACGCGGAGTCACCACACGTTTCGCTTCTTTATTGAAGGTTATTGAAGCAGTTTTGCGGATGTTTGCTGCCTCTTTCTTGATGTACAACGCTGTAGATTCATTCGCCCCGTAATGGCGTGGCACGAATGCATAACTTCTGCCCTCTTTGATCATATCTAAAAAAGTTTCACTCTTTCGCTGATGGTCATCTTTTTCGTCTTGGTCGCCCCGGAGGAAGCTTTCGCAGGGCACAGCGCTTAGGCGGCATTATAAGGACTTAATTAATAAAAAAAGTTATCGCTTAAACAAAACAAGTTATCGCCAACACAACACTCAGTATGCGAGACAGTCAACATCATGGACAAGACTGGCGAGATACAACAAGAGAAGATGCTAGGTGACGCTGCGATGATGCGCAGACAATCAACTCACACGGATAAATCCACTCGTACTCTCATTGGTCGATGTCTCACCGGAAACCAATCACGCGCTTTTATGACGCTCCTCTTATCTGCAATGTGACTGCGACATGGTTGAATTTTTCATTTTTATTTTTTGATGATTATTTTGGAAAAGCCGCGAAACATGAAGCGAGAAGTGGCGAGGGAACACTGTATTACTTAATCCTTTTAAAGGGGGGGGGGGGGGAGAATACGTGTAAAACGGCGTATTAAGAGCAATTTTCACGAATTTTTTTAACGTATAAAGAATAAATATATATTTTTTGAGATTTTGAGGTTATTTTATAGATATAGTTTGCGTACATCCTGGGGGTTACAATTTTTATCTGAAATCCATTTTTTTTTAAAGTCTACTTTTTAATATAAGTGTCTCTTCTAGTTGAACTAAAATCATCACAAAAAATTGAAATTTTCTATTTTTTTTTAGAATGGGAAAATTAAGTGCGATTTTTAACCGTTTTTTTTGTTCTTTTTTTTTACAAAAAAAAAAAAGTAAAAATAAAGATATGTTTATGATTCTAGTTCAACTAAAGCGTGTATATATAAAGAAAATGTGTGCTAAATTTGATAAGGATTAATCAAAAACTCTGCAAGCTAGAGTGTACGCAAATTCGAAAAAAGTAGTTTTGGGAAAAACGCTTTTGAAAAAAAGAGTGGTATTGAAGGTAAATTTAAGGCAATAATGAATCAATTTTTTTTCTACTTATAGATACTACTACTTATAGAAATTTCTATCCGAGGTCTCAATTGTTAAAAAAAATAAAAGGACATCTGCTAACGTTCTCTAATACCCTTCAGGTCATTCATGAGGGACTACCTGCTCAACTGCTCAAAAAGGGGCGCTTGTTCAAATGCTTATAACTTTTGAACGACTTGGAATTTTGCTTTGAAATTTTCAAGGTATATTATTGAATAGTTATAGAATCGATTTATGAGGAATTTTTTAAAAAATTTTTTTGAGACCTTTACACGTTTTCCCCCCCTTAACAAGAAAGACGAATTTCAAGTAAAAATGCTGTTTACGATGAAAAATCAGGTCCACATAAGATATGCACATTTTAACTGCGAATTTCACCCAAAATTTAATACACACAATAACTGCTAGGAAAGTATCTAGATAGGGAAAAGTGCAATGATGGTAGGTCAAAAGAGTTTAGATTATGTTGATTAGATTATGTTGTTAGTACAAAAGCACTGAGCTATGTAACTTACATGGAGTGGCGACTAATCGGTACATCGTCTGCTGCAAATTAGAGAAACATGTAACTCTCAGCACGTGTGTTTGACCTTTGCTGAACCATGCGGTTTTTGGCAGTTCAAGTTGAGTTATTAATGAAAACTGAGAACATTTTTCTAAATAAACGCAAAATATATATATCAGCTTAGAAATATTGATGAGAAAACAACGTCATGAAGCACGAAGCTGAAAAAATGTTTCACACGTGTTTCAGGGTTTTAATAAAATAGTTTCAGGGTTACAGGGTTACAAACGTCAAGATTTTCAAAGCTAAAACGCTTTGAGCTTTGGGACACAAACAGCGAGAGAAGCGAAATCGAGTTCCGGATTAATAGGTACCCAAAAACCCCGGTGTGCAATATTTTTTGCAATTTTGTGCTTCATAACACTGTTCTCTCCTCTTGTATCTCGTTTTCCTTTAAAAGATTTATAATTAATTGTTGTTACTCGTTAAAAAATATATCTAGCTTAATAATTAAACAGGGAAGAAGTTCCTGTTTGTAATGAATTTTGTGCAAAAGAATTATTTGTTTTATTCCTAAACTCGTCAAAACTCATACTAGCTAGAAAAATAGCTTTTTCCAGTTTGTTTCTAGAACTCGCATTCAATTTCGAAACGAAATTAAATTTTTTCAGTACGGTTGCGAATTTCAAAAGAGAGAAAAACACGCTGTATGTAAAAAAGAATAACAAGAACTCGACTCACGACATGTACAATAACTTACATAATTTCAAGGTATAAAAATTATTTTGCTACCATATGGAAATTATATTATTAAGGCTCTGTGCTAGCTATTATGAAAATGAAATTTGTTTCATTCGGCTACTTGAAAAAAATTGGGTAAAAATATTTACCCAAGAGTTAATAAGTTTATTTGTTAAGCTCTTACACTTTAAGAAACGTAATACTAATTTGTAACTTCTTCCTCGAGTGTTTACTGTAAACTATCTTATAATTGGATTTTGATTTGCTTCTCTTCTTTAAGTGGAGATTTCTTTTACTTTTTTGAATTCTATGTATTTTACGATAAGAATACGTAATTCCAGTATTTCATCAATAGCTTTCAATTGATTTTTCAATTGCATTTTTCGTTGTCATATGTTAGACGTTGTTATTGAATTTCAATATGTTTCTAACATTTAATATGTTTCCAGACTTTGTTCTTATGATATTGTAATGCTTTGTTACTAGACGTTGTTTTCTGTATGTTAGATTAATCTCTTTTTCGATTGGAACTTATTTTTGGCGCTATTGTGACTTTCAGTATTTTTTGGTTTTTATGTTATTGCGATTTTTGTTGCTTGGATCTCTGTTTGCACTGAAATTCGATCGTCCCGATGACACATACGTTCAAAAATAATTATTAAAAATCCGTCGCTTAAATTTTTTTTTTATGAAGTTCATTTTGTAACAACTCCGCTAAACAGTTTTTTAACCTGATGCGTAAAAGATCACAATATGTGGTTAGCTGGGTAGAGCTATGACATATTATCATAGTTACGGTTTTCCCTTTTTTTATCCTTATCCTAAAACCTGAAACGTTTTCCATAGTATACAAAATACTGTTTACCTTTAATGAAGAATGAAATTGAAACTTTGACCAAGTCTACCGAAGGTATTTGTTTCATATACAGTCACACTGCTGATAAAATACTGTTTTTTTTTTTTTTTTGTGAATGTTACCAAAATTTCACCTGCAAGAGTGCCAATATTTTAAAGTTTCAACAAGTGTGGGCGGAATTAAGAACATTTTTTTTCTTTTATTATATACCCAATGGAAAGGTTTTTAATAAAATAAATTTACTTTAAAAGACATCTACAAAACAATTTTTATTAAATTACGTTAATTCAACTTGTGCGCAGTGACGCGTGTCTTCTAGATTTCCTCATATTTACTCTGTTTGCCATTCAAAAAGCAACACTAAAGAAATAATTCAATAGGCTTTCATTTCGCAACATACTTGAACCTCTATATAACACGGTGATGATTCCGAGCATAAGCTGATCACGTGCCCGATCAACGTTCTCAAGAAACATTATATAAAGGCTGCAATAATAAACAAGGGCGAAAAAAAGGGGCATTTTCTTGCGATAATCGTATTTGATTAACACTTAACTGTGATCATAATCATTTTGCATTAAGCATCATCTTACTTGTCCTCACATGTGATAATTTTGGATGCCAGATCATTTTTAACTAAAAGACATAACCGAAATCGTGCTTCAGCAGGAAAATGCTAATTGCACGTAACACTCGCGGTTCACCAATTTATAGTAACTTATCAGTTTTAATTGTTACAATTCAGCCTGCTTAAGGAAATAGCCAATTTCTCACAAAAAATATGGATCACTTGGATATTCAAATATCCAAGATCACAGAAATAATATGCTATAGTTTGGTACATTGAACGTTTATTAAATTAGGCGGGGTTTTTTATTAACTGATATTCCGTTAAGCAGGTTTGGCTGTATCTTAACTTGCAAGTTATCCTTATTTGTGTTGATAACTGCGCACGTGAGTAGTTGTAATTGGTAAACGTTCGGAAAAGCATTCCTCGTCCACTGCTACAGCAGTTGAACTATGGCAATGTGGACAGACGTATCTCCAGTACTTATCGAATACTTTGAGTATCGAGACATGTCCCATTTACTGCATGCGAGGATGGTAGAAGGAAAAAAGACAAAAGCAAAACTGATTTCTTCAGAAGCATGAAGCTATCAGAGTTGTAACTTAAACCATTGTGTCCTTATTTTTTTGTTTGTGCAATGAATGTATCTTTGCCCTTTGTGATGCTATATTTATGACGTCTAGCAATGTATGCCATATGTGCTCTTTTCTTTTGTCGTGCGCTAAATATACATGGATGCCGCCCTCCTCTCAATATTTCTGTTCAAAAAATATTGGAATTGAGTTTTCAGTTTAAAACCATGATCAATAGACAAAGCACGTACTTTTGCCCTCTTGAATTAGAAACTAGATATACTTGCATAACTTTCGTGGACATCAATGCTATTTTGACGCAGACAACACTTCACATTAGTGACACAGCGCAGTAGAGTAACTCAGTCTAGAACCCAGTATTGCCCGTAATCGAGCCCCGAATGCACATTGTTGCATATAGCCGAATCTAGAATCCATTGAAGAGTTCAAAGCACTGCCTTGAATCCATTGTTGTCATAAAACCACGGACAAGAAGTCATCCGTATTGTATTTACAACTAAGTCAGTAGTAATTATAAAAACTAAAATGAACCATCAATTACAAAGAACAGTTAGTCAAAATAAACAAGCCGATCTGAATGGCTTATTTTGCATTCAGTCAACAGTAAGAGTTTGAAAAGAACGCCAATTTTACTTTAGAAGTTCGTGAAAATTCAGGTAAAACAAAAATGAAGAGAACTGCAACAGATTCTTATCGACTGAATAAAGTCGGTCTTTAATACTGAGAATCCTTAATGTCTAATGAAAAATTGGCTTTAAGTAAAGCCACTTTGTCAGTGATATTTTTGAATCAGTTTTGTCACCTAATATCAGGGAAAAACTTGCGATAGGCTTGAAAAAACAGCTAGTGCAACGGGAATGATTGCCAGTGAGAAATAAAATGCAGCATCCCTCCAGAAGTCAAGGACTTATATGATAAGGAGTTGGTGCAGAAACTGCCCTGCACCCTACGAACCATTAGCAAATTGATATGCTACAGACCACCGTGTTTCCAATCTGCTGAGTACGCGCGGGAAATTTTATGTTGTGCTCGTAAGTTTGATGTATATGAACCCGATGCAATGTTGCTCACGGGATAGCCCTGCTTTGAACGCATTATTCCAAAACTCATATTCATTTGTAAAATTGAGAGTCTTATATATTCTCCGCATCCTCGTCATCAGCCAATATTATAGATTTCCCAGATTTTAACTTTAAACTTTATCATATTACACGCAATGCTATTCATAGTGAATGGATTATTCTTAGTTGCCTTGCATAACATAACTAAACTTGACATATTGAAGAAGAATAGAGAAATAAAACTTTAAAATGGTTTATATGAGCCTATAAAAAGAACACGTTTAACCGGGTATAATAACGCGCGTTGTAATATTATGATAATATAAACAAATTAAAATAATATACATACACGAAACTGTTATAATCTTTAAGATTTAATTCAACAATTCGATAACAAAAATTTTTTTATTACAATTTGATAACAGTTCCTACTTAATAATATTCTGGTACACAACATATGGTATAATAATTATATTAAAATTTATTTGGTGATCACATTCTTTAAAAAGTAAAATTGTTTTAACTTCCAAACGTAACATCCTTTGAGCTACACATGTCACTTTTGCTTACTGTAAAGCATTATTTTCATACATGTACATCATATTGTTTTGAGTAAATGCATTTTTTTTGAGCCTCCGATGATTCGATTTAAAATCGTGAAAGAAAAACAAATGCTTCCCGATGCAAAAAGTGCATTTCGTGTTTTTTTCTTTGTTCTTTAAAACATTAATCCATTCCCTTGATAATAAAAAAATGATTTAGTATGCAACAAAATGCATTCTGAGCAGTTTTTCTCAAATTCTTTTTGTTTTCATGGTGCTGATGGTACATATTTTCTAAAAGCTTTGATTCAGTGTTTGTCATTTTTCACATTCAGATGCGTGATGATAGCAGATTCACTTTGTCATTTCTTTTATTAAGGTAGGATGACAGCTTGTTGCTTTTTTTTTTCTCTTCTTGGGGAAACTGAATAGTATTTCAGAAAAGGTCATCCTCTTTGCCCTACGAAACGAATTTCCTCGCTCCCTCAAGGGGAGTAAAATAATATTTATGTTGATTAAAAGGAGAGATTTGAGTATATTGTAACCATGCCAACAAAGAAATTCAGAAAATCAACATTAAGTTTTTATATTTTTTAAAAATGAGAATTTTTTTTTTGAAGACGAAGATATTAAAGAATTAAATATTAATACCATAAATGATCCCAACTCCGGCTAATAATTCAAGTACTAACCAGGTGAGAACTTTTTTAGTTGATTTTTCTTTCGACCTTACCCGCCCCCTAACTCCTTCTCTACCAAAAGTGTATGACATTTTCCATTGAGTAATGAAGTGTTAGCCTAAAAATGTTTCGAACTTTGCTCTTAATTAGCGACAAAAGTGTTGCTTCAGAGCAGTGGTTCTTAAACTGTAGTCTGTGGATCTCTGCCCCCCCTTTTCATTCGAGTTGTAGTTAATGTCGAAATACATGCCTTTCGTTAGCGCGCTCAAGGTAATATTCTATAATATTAGGTTTTACACTGGTATCCAGGCTGGTTGTGCAAAACCGCAGAGTTGACGGTAAACTTACATAAGGGATCATTCATAAATGATGTCACGCTTCGAGGGGGGGGAGGGGGAGACCGTGAAATTGTGATAAAGTGTGACAAGGGGAGGGGAGGGGGTAACAAAAAGTGTGACATCATGCATTATGCAACATAGCGTGACGCGTGACAAAGGGGGGAAGGGAGGGTCCGCTGAAGTGTGACATATTGTGACAAAGGGGGGAGGGGGGTCAAATATATGGGAAAAAGCGTGACGTCATTTATGAACGGTCCCTAATTAATGAAACCATTTTTAACCATCCTGTAGTTAACCGTCCCTGTTTTAAAACCGTTTTTATGAAAGTAGTCGTATTTTCTACGGTTTGGCCCAACCACACTAGGTGATAATGTAAACCTTTTGTTCCGCGAAGTGCACGGTCTGAAATCACGAAAAAAAAAAGTAAAAATACTCGCAATAAATGAAAACTTGTTAATTTATTTTTTTAATGTTCGAGGAGTGCTTTAATCCCAAAAACGTCTCATCGGATGGTATCTTACGTCAATATTTTTGTTTTCTACATTTAAATTAATAGCTAGCTTAATCGCAAAAATATCAACTGCTTACAGCGCGACTGGAATGCTAAATGGCAACCATTCAATAACATTACGAAGTGCAACGTTCCATTGGGAAACAATATCGAAAATTAGATTATGGGCCCTCACTGGATCCGGGATCTCCTGGAATCATGATTAGGTCAACCTGGTTGTCAATAACGTCATTTTCTATAGTTACAACAAATATGTCACCACTTTTGCCGCCAATATGTTTGCATTTCTTTTATGCGTGTGAATTCCAAAGTTCTAATTATAAATATGTAAAACGTGTACATATGTATATTGATTATTATAGAAGTTTTAAAAGGAACTGTTCTTTTATTTTTCTCTTGTCAAGGAGTACGTTTTCATTAGAAAGTCGGTAAAAAACTCGGTAAATAATTGAAACATTGGTATACTTCAGGGAGCAGGTTTGATTAGAACGATTAGATTTATTTTAATCATATCGTAGAGGTTAATGTCAAGATTTGCTTTAGCAGCTCATAAGCACGTTTGATATTTTATGCTCAACAACAATGATGAAGAGTCGACAGGGTGGCTTAGTGGTAAGACGCAGGTCTCGTACGCCCAAGATCGCGGGTTCGAACCATTTTCAAGATGTAGAAAATCGTCTGCGCCCATGTCGCATGATTGTGCGGCATGTGAAAGATCCCTTGAGTATTCGTTTGGCTTGCATACTCTCGGCTAAATTAAATACCTAGTGCAAATCGCATCAAATGAGAGCTCAGGTGCCGCCATCTAGGGGAAACTGAGAATCCAAATTGTCAGTGGCAATGGCATCTACCGACGGTGGTGCTACTTGAAAAAATGGATGCCGATTATTGGGGTACGCACTAGGTCTGCAAAGGTTAGTGACCATACGCAGCCCCCATTGGAAAGTAAGAAAGAAACAATGATGATGAACTTGTTTTCCTTCTTTCTCCCCATTATTCATATTAGACTATATAAAAAGTGCCACGTAATAACATGTTCCGGAAAGGAAGAGACACTTATTTAAAATGACCTTAAATACAAACAGCGTATATTCAAAACGCTTATTAACATATGTCTCGAAGAAAGCAAAACATAGTTTTATATGCTTAACCACTATAGGTAAATTCGAAAGGATTTTGAGTGTTTTTCTACAAACCGTGCTTTTTTTTCATAGGGATACATCCCCTTTTAAGAATACAATGCAACTAATTTTCCCTCTTTATAATGTATACTTTGTATAAGTGAAACTATTCATAAAATAAACATGCGCCTCAAAACAAATGAGAAATATTTGCGTCATAAACATCGGTTTAAGGAAATCCAATTTACTTTTTCTTTACATCGAATGCTATTTTTGTGAGCGATTAATTCTCTTCATTTTTTTAGAAATAAGTTAATTTTGTCATCAGATAAGCTGATGTAAATAATAAAGAAAATTCTAGTGAGAGGAAGCATTTTCATATCGCAGAAAGTCGTGTTATTATAAGACGCTTAAAATAAATATCATGCAATGTGTAGGTGCAACTTTATATACCCTGGATATTCCACATCTGAAAAAGCCCATCTTTCCGTAAATTAGAAAAAAATCTAGACAATATGTAAAAGAAATTGAATGAAAAGAATATCATTGCCAGAGTAGATTTCATTTTCTAAATATTTGTATTTCGCAAGAAAGTATTTTCATGTTTTTATAGTTTACTCCCAGCAGCTTAAAAATATATTTAAATTTTTACTAATATACAACGATGGAGTCCAATTTCTTCTATATTTTCATCCATTTTATTTTGATTTTATGTCATGTGGTGAAGACATACGTAAACATAACTTTAAATTTTATTTTGCATTCGGTATTCACCATTGCATGGTATTTGAAGTTGTACATGTATTGCAGGAAGTTTTCATCAGAATCCTTAATTTTTTTTAATGTTTCAAATGACAGCATTGTGTAAAATATTTAGTTGACGTCCAAAACGGTCGCGAAAATATTCATAAAAACATGTCTACTATGCATAAAACGAAATATTTTCATCTCCCCACACCACTTTTCATGATAGAACAGAGTTGGGATTTGAATCAAGATCCTTTTATTTGCTTTTCCAAAGTCTTACCCACTCATGTTACTCCCAAGTACACGATGGAAGACGCAGAATTGCTTACCATAGTTGTACGGGAATGTTGTACTAATGAAAAAAAGGGAAGGGGAACGAAAAATGCATGGATACATTTTTCGGAAAATTAAAATTAAAGTTGCGCAAAAAATATATTTTAGATTCAAATGCCAAATCAGTAATGGCGAAGTATTTCGCTTTTGTACTTAAAGATGATGATATGCAGATTATTTCCGGTATTTCTTTGATTAAGATGGATTGATAGAGGTATTACATTCACTTTCTTCAAAAATATTCTGTTCTGAATATATATATCCAAGTTCTAGAGCTCATTGAAATACAACGAAGAAAGTTTTTTGAAGTGATGTCTGAAAAGTGAAGTCTCAAGTACGCGATCATTTGGTGAGTATTGCCTACATGTATTTTTTACTACTAGTGCCTATTGAGGTTTTTTTGAAGTATAAACGAATTTTTGTCAAATTCATGTAAAAGACATACTTGCACTAAAATGTATCCCCTTGATGTAAACAATACCTTTTCCTAATATTTTTCGAAATTATAGTGCGTTTACTTTTTTGGCTCATAATGCTCAGTACACATTAATTGTGTTTAACCACAATAATAGGAATATTGCTAACAAAAAGCTAAAATGCTTATCCTTGTTACCCTCCCCCATCAAAAAAAAAAAAAAAATTAAAACTCCTTAACTCACAGGTTCTTATTCGCGATCCGGATGACGAATGCGGTCAAGTCCGATGAAAAATGCGGCTAAAAGTGTGTTCAATTGCACGCTTATGCCGCACAAAACTTTGAATATATCAAACCATTTAAAAGAAAATTAATTTACTTTATGAAATTGTAATAAACGAAAAATTTTTGTTTCAAATTTTAATGTGTGTGGGCGTTGAATTTCTATTATGCAAACGATGAAATAAAATATCATTATAGTTTCGGGAAAATTGAATTTTATATTTATTTATAGTACAGCAGACGATAAATTAAAAAATTAAACTATAGTTGAGGAGATGAGAAGCAAAGAGATGTATGTGGCGGGGGGGGGGGGGGGATAGAGCAGACGATAGATTTGAATTTTAATGAACGGTTTTCTTTTTCGAGAAACCTTTTTTCAGCGTTCCGAGGAAAATTGGCTGATTAAACAAATATGGCAATTTCGTATTTGTGAAGTAAAGCCTTTTTGTATGATTTTTAAAAGTTAGAATAATAAATTGCATTCTTTTTGTATTGCTGCCAATAAGCACTAACCCGTCACTCACGTTTAAATGAACTACTTTCGTTTTCAAAAAGCATCCGCGAGCCGGTAAGTGTGCAACAAGACGAGAATCCTGAAAAAGCATTTCGGTAAGGTCAGATTTTTTGTATTTTCGAGATCTGTTTTCCAGTTATGTTCCATGGAGACCGGTGGGCATCCTGCCTTATTAATTACATTGGGAATTTATAAGAAGTATTCAAAGGCGGTAGATAAAATTTCTTATAAAAATAATAAGATTGTTTAATTTGAAGATGAAACGCTTTTTTTAATTTTTATTAAAAAAATATTATATAATATAATGGTGTCTAAAACCCTGCCGCCCTTAGCCGGCTTTTTTACATTTTTAGTAAAAAAAATATTATATAATATAATGGTGATCTAAAACCCTGCCGCCCTTAGCCGGCTTTTTTAAATTTTTAGTAAAAAAAATATTATATAATATAATGGCGATCTAAAACCCTGCCGCCCTTGGCTTTAGCCCTACTTGATCACATTTAAATGCTGCATTGAGGCTTCGTACAGAAAATTTCTAAAACTAAGTTTCAGTAACTGATTTCTTGTAAAAAAATAATATGTGATAGATGAATAGAATATTTTAAATTATTGAATGAATAAGATTTCTATAAAAAACCAACATAGAAATACAGCATGAGTTTGATGATAGTTTTCTGCTCTATATTTTACTCGCTGAATTACTTAGCTAATTCCCACTCCTTACATGCACCTCGCTTTATTATACATTCTTCATAGTGAAAAATGTCATGAGCATGAGGCTGAGAACAATTTTAAACACGAGGGCGAATCGCTTCTATTATGCGAAACGCATGATGCAATTCCACAGGCATGCAAACAATGTTAAATGAGCGATCATGTAGTCAGAAGGAGCTAATAATTTTGGCTATGTAATTACCTAGCTCCTGCACTTCATCACCGCCTTGCAGAAAACTGAGAAAGTTTCACAATTAAGCAACTACAGTGCAGGTCGCATAGTTCATTTATCATGTTAATGAATGCTTTAGAATTGGCAGTTGACACTAACGAATCTTACCACAGCAAAGACTTAAACGCTATTCTAGTCCCCTCTTGTGACGTCAGAGCGGCTACATTGTATAAACAGAGTATCATGCATAAAATATTTCACTGAAGGAGTTATGTCAACGGGCCTTCGAGGATATATCCGCTCAATAGAAAAGGTGCAGCAGTATACCTACTGCTACACGTTTTTTCCTATACTTTTCCCTATCATTTGTACTTATCCCAAAATTGATTTGATTTTTAATTCATGGTATTCTTTTTCGAGAAACTTTTTTTCAGCGTTCCGAGGAAAATTGGCTGATTACTCTTGGGCTCGGGTGCAAAGACTTAAACGCTAGCTAGACCCCTCTTGTGACGTCAGAGCGGCTACATTGTATAAACAGGGTATATATATATATATATATTATTTTTAATGGACTGCAGTTGGTTTCTGCCAATTGCAGACCTAGTGCGTTCCCAAAAGATTGGTACCATCTCTTTCAGCGGCACCACAATGAGTGTAGTACCATCGCAGCATGATAATTTTGACGTCCGGTTTCTCCATCGTAAAGGCCAAGCACCCGGACTCTGTTGATGCGAAATTGCACTAGGAATTTAATTTTGCCGAGAGTATTCCAAGCCAAATGTCTACTCAAGGGATCTTTTACATGCCGCATAATCATACGACATGGGCGCGGACAATTTTCTGTATCTTGAAAATCCACCGACTCAGGCACCAGGCTTAACCTGCGAACTTGGGCGTACGAGGCTTGCGCCTTACCACTACGCCACCCTGTCGACTAAACAGAGTATATCATGCATAACATATTTCACTAAAGGAGTTATGTCAACGGGATTTCGATGATATGCACTCTGCACCCGAGCCCAATTTAAAAGGAGGAAATTTTTGAGGAAAAAAAAGAAATATCAAACTTTAATTTGCTTAACGATTATAGGCTTTAAATTCTTAGTAAGGAAGAGACCGGTGAAAATTCAAGTGCGAAATATGTTGTGGATTAATTGATTGTCTTAAAATGGAGTTTGCTACCCTCTACTAAGAGATAAAAATTTTTTTTCTATGAAAAATTTGGTAGTTACTGTAAGATTTTGTACATTTAAGATTTTCTTTTAATAATTACGTTACACAAATCTACAGAGAGAAGGTAAATGACTTAAAATATTCCACTGACGTAGTTATCTGTTATGTCAGTCGTTGTGCTCTGTCATGCTTATGATCCGAATAAAAGTCATTTGTAATTACTTTTAATTTAATTTATTAAGCTCAAGGGGCTTTATTACAAATTGGAGAACATTTCTTATTCTTACTCATTTTTATCTTTAACTTTTCCTGTTACTTACTGCGCCGTTCAGGCGTAAGACATCCAGTAAAATTTTTTTTTTGTTTTTTTCTTTTAACTATAAATGCACAAAACGTTTTTAAAATTAATTTTTTTCCTTTAGTACATAGTTAAAATTAGTAAATAGATAAATTTTTGTGTAGGTTAATAGCTGCGATATATATTTGTGTCACACAAGCAGGGTTGTATAAGGGTACTTTTCTTAAGGTTATCCAAAAAAAGTAAAACTTTTAGGTATTTTAGTAAAGACGCCAAGTAAAAAGAGACACACATTTTTGAATTTTAATTTATATAAAAGTACGATAAACTTAGCAATTACCTTCGACTCACAAACGGACACAGGTGTATCTTATTAATATTAGTTTAATTTAGCAACAGCACACTTTTACTGAAAACTGCAAGATGAACGTTCTTTAAAGTTTGTATTAAAGTAAAGCATGTTATAGATATTATAATTATTTCAATATGCTTATGCTTATTAAACATCTTCTTTCTCTAATGCGGACGAAAGCGCAATTTAATGGAAATTAGATAGAGCCATAGTTTAGATCGATGCATCAGAAGCGAAGCGGTAATCAAACCACCGTATCGGCGTTCAATATACTAGCATGGGGGTAAAAAATAAGCACATGGTTGAAAATAAGTATTATATATATATATATATAACTGTTGATGAGCTAAAGGCAAAAACCAAACATCAAGTTACTTAGTAACTAGGACACAACTATTAAATGTGGAATTAAAATAGCAATAGTGTATTGATAAAGATATACAAGACATCTAAACCATACAAGGTTATTGAGACATTCCATGTCAAATCATCGAGGATTTTACAAAAATTACACGCGCCACTTCCAATGTTGTTCAAATTTGTTTGTATTTTTTGATGGTGATTAGGAAAATATAAATTATATTGAAGTTAGTGAAGGAGTTGATGAGTTATGAGCCTTTAATATCTGAAGATGGCACATTTGCCACCATTTTGAGTGATTTATATAAAGGGTTGTAATTCCCTAAAAATTTGTCATAGAACTTTCAAATTTTTTATATAAGAATGATGGGAACTCCACTTATAGTAACATTTTACTTGTATAACTATTTTCCTTTTTGTGTAAAAATGTTTATTTGTAATTGTTTGACTTGTAAAAGGAGTAAGTTTAACAGGTGTTTTCTAACATTGTCCGTCTTCAATTTCAACCAAATTGTATGCACAGGTACCTTTAATTGTGTCCTAACAAATGTTGAAAAAAAAAATTTTGTTGGGCGGTTCACAGAAATGTGTTTTAAATTTAAATTTTGTTTCATTTAAGTTTAAAAAAACTGGGCAGAGGACTTAAAATCCTCTTTCGATTTGGAATTCGAAAAAAAAAAAAATAATTTCATAAAATTAAATTTTTTCTGCTTGTTTAGCCCACCAATAACAGCAAAAACAATCTGATTTGCCCAAATTTTCCTTTTTGCATAAAAAAATCTTTCCATCGAGAGCCAAAAACTCCTGTTTTTTAATATTTTAGTGTTACTATTTTACTTTGTTTTTAGCGAGTTCTAATTTGTTTTAATAAAGTTATGTAAGTGATAAGCATGACGGAATAGAGCATATTTTACATTATAGTTCTTTTCCACATTATTCCGTTGTGTTTGAATGCTAAGGAAGGCCTACCTGTATACTTTTTTTCCCACATTCCTTTAGATTCTTCAAAAGATCATAAAATACTGTTTTGCACATGTCACTATGAAATACTGTTTTGCACATGTCCTTGAAATAGCAAGTACACTCATACCAGATCTTCCAGAAGCAATAATTTCCCCCTTTTCTAATTCCTAAAATTGTGTGAGGTTCAGTATGTTCAAGAACTAAATAAAGTTGAAAAATTTTGCTTCGCAGCAATGTTTTAGGTTACTTAAAACAAATATACCATATGATCAAATAGGCCATGTATTTTTTCGATATCAAAAGAAGTCCAAAAAGCTAGCAGTTAGAAACTAAAATATATGCAGTTTGTTTATTTTAAAAAGTTTCTAAGCATAATTTATTTAAAAAGTCTGCACTTTTAAGAAAAACACTCGAGTTTTTTCCCTTAAGAATTGATGGCTCTTAGAATTTATGGATTTTCGAGCGCATGTCATTAAAAATATTTTCATGGCTGTAGTCTTTGATTCTTATTCCCATATAGTCAGTTTCAATATGTTTTCGAATAGTGTATATTGCTCAGTGATTTCCAAGTCTCCGAGGGTTTTATAATCACTGCTTAAGAAAACAGGAAGGTAACTAACACGAGCGTGGTATCAGTCAGCTATGGTCTTATAACACAATTTTGTTAGATGAAGAAACTTTATGTGGTCAAAAATAAGAGGTTTACTGAAAAATTGAAAATCTTATCTTTACAGGAAGCAAAAATCTGCTCCGTCCTCAACGCGTTAATATAATATCCCGATACACGAAAGTAATGACATGCGTATGTATGACGAAGCAGTTACTAAAAGCCTAGAAAGTGACAAATTTATGACGAAACTAAAATCTCAATCTATTCCACAGATGATAGGGCATTTCTTACATTTTCGCTGTTAGGGACTTGGTGTGTGGCTCGCGTTTAATATACCCGTGATGTCACTTTCACGCAGTTAGGTCGAACGCTAATTCACCTTTAAGAACGCATTGATTAATCGAAATCGACATGCGTCCCGAACCCACTGACATTAATAAAATTCTTGCTTACTGGGGCAACAATTTTCATTAACCTTATTTGCTGCCTCGGGGAATGGTTGGTACGGAAATTTTGTGTTCATCGGTTATGCTCGCTGACGGTTTGATTCTCGTGCCGGAACTAATTATTTCCTTCCCTGCACAAGGCCGCATTCCGGGAAAGGTACCGAACATTTTCTTCCCAATGATCAAAGGGTTTAACACGTATTGAACTTTTCGCTAACCAAATTTTAAACGAACGTTTACGTTCCACCGTTAGTTTGAAGTTGATGTGGTTATAACGAAAGTACTTTGAAAATAAATCATTCAATGCTCTAAAAGCAAATATGTTAACTTACTTGTGTTGGTTTTTTTATTGTATCAACTTTCTCCCTAATATGATGCGTTTTTCTTAAAACCAGCAAAATAATAATTATTTATTTCCACAGAAGTAAATTTTGTTTTGCCCCATGAATTAAGCCCATATTTGGTTGACTTTGAAATCATCAAGCTCATGGAAGTTTATGCTTGAATTTATGCGTGTATGACAGCTAAGTGTAATCATATGCTAAGTTTTCGTGCTAAAATTTCATGCAAGATTAAAGCAACTTTTTTGACATGATGCTTTTGCTCTGATAAAAGAAAAAAATCTTAAAATTTTTAACCAATCACAATGACGGTTCATTTTAAAACTATATTAATGTTATATATTACACCATTTTTGGTTTTTAAGACGGTTTCAAATAATGCCTTATTGATTTCAATGACTACATGAAGCATCTACGTTCAGTTTACTATCAAAGAAGTGTTGTCGAAAAACAAAAACAATTGTTTAACGCATTTTTTACGTTTTCATGCTGGTTTCTCATAACTACGAACAAGCCCGTCGTTTCAAATTTTTCATGGGGGGGGGGGGGGGGGGTCAAAGGCTTGAAAACTAAGATGAAGTAACGGTACAAAAACATTACATATAAAAAGAATATTTATTCGCCGTGAAAGAAAAGCTGCGAACTTGACTTTACGGGATGACTTTGCAGAAGCAAGTTTTTGATCTAATGCAGATGATATGCTGTAATTGTTTTTTAAAGCTGATTTCTAAAGAAAAACTTCAAATTAAATTTTAGTTTCCAGCTTGTACCATTTTTGTTTGACGCTCTCCTTATTAAAGCTACAAGTCTGGATGTTCATTGGGGATTGTTAAATTGACTAGGACCAGCCTAGCTAGGCCCTGTGCCTGTTGCTAGTCGTCACTTTTGTATTTGTATTTGTATAAGTTTCTCACATTAAAGCAAGCATTTCAGAAATAGCAGCATTATGAAGAATAAGTAAAAGTTATGATGCAGAAATATTATATATATTTACTCTCATATACTGTAATAAGTTTTGGAGTTACTGAACATCTTTTTTGGTGTGCAGTCGGTGCAAAGCTGAAAATGATTCATTTTTTGATGTATTTTATTGTTTTTAAGTGTCTGTCCAAAAAAATACAGACAGCAGAATGTTTTTTTAGAATATGATGTTCGTAAACGCATCTACGCATCAAAAATTCATTACGATTGCTCATTTATCCCATTTTCATAGAAATGAGCAATCGCAGTGAAATTTGGATACGTAACAAATTTTATGTGCTAAGAAACGTTGTACTGTCTATATTTTTTAGACAACCACATAAAAAAAATGAAGTACATCAAAAATGAATAATTTTCAACTTTACACCAACTGAGCACCAAAAATCGTGTTCAGTAACACTGAAAATGGTGGCAACTAAACGCAAAATTTTTACAGTGTAGGAAAAACAAAACAGATTGTATCGTATAACAGATTGTACCGTAAGCAGAAGCAATGACTTTTCTTGAGGAGAATCTTCAAGAAAAAAATTTAAAATACATCAAAAAATTATTCATTTTTTGATGTATTTTAAACTTTTTTTAAGTGTCTGTCTAAAAAAATACAGACATCAGAATGTTTCTTTAGTATATAATGTTCGTAAATGCATCTACTCATCAAAAATTCACTACGATTGCTCATTTATCCTATTTTCATAGAAATGAGCAATCGCAGTGAAATTTCGATACGTAACGAATGTGCCAAGAACGTTGTACTGTCTACATTTTTTAGACAATCACATAAAAAAATTAAGTACATCAAAAATGAATAATTTTCAACTTTACACCAATTGAGCACCAAAAATCGTGTTCAGTAACACTGAAAACGGTGGCAACTAAACGAAAAATTTTTACACTGTAGGAAAAACAAAACAGATTATATCGTATAACAGATTGTATCGTAAGCAGAAGCAATGACTTTTCTTGAGGAAAATCTTCTTAAATTTGTTTCCTTCGGCAGTGCGATCCCAATGTGAAATAGTTCTGTTGCCATAAGCGTTAAGAATACCACTTGTTTGAGAGGGAATAGATTAGTCGGCTTAAAAATATGGATCTAAAAATCGAAACGAAAGTATTCAGTTGATATGAAGCTGCCTTCGGGGATTTTTAATGAAATTTTTACTTAGTGAAAGTTTGAAGATGAAATGTGTTTTAAGAATAACATAACCGCCGTTTGATGGAATTAATTTTGAGGAGGATGAGACAAATTTTGCTCAAAAGATATTTTTAAATTGTCGGAGGAAAAGGGAATTTAGACGTATTAAATCTATTTCTATCCCTTGAGTGATTCAATTTTATACATTTTCTAAAACTAATCTTTCACTGATTTATTCTTTTAGAGGAGATGCGCGTTGGAGAATTTAATGAAATCTAAATTCATGAAATTCAGCGGCAGGTGTCGTTTTCTCATTGATATTCTACGAAGGGAGAAAAGTTAACTTGAGTGTTAAATTGTATTCCGGTATTTTGAGCCATTATGGTTCTCGGCTCTCTAATGGGCATAAAGGTTTGCGCATCAATATCCTAAGAATTTTCTCTATGAAAATGCTGTAGAATCTTGATTGTATAATATCATCTTGATCAAGCCTATTTCGCTAAAATAAATGTGCCCATTCTAGAGTTCCCAAAGCAAGGCTGCAATTGGATCTTTCTTGGAAAGGATTACGGTTCATAAATCAATGCTAATTATATACATATATATTGCGAATATAATATTTGGCTCTATGCGGATTAGTGTCGAAGGCCAGTATCAGGTGTCCTTTGGTTTTGACTGCTACTTGATAACCAGTGAGAGGAGGGAAATGCTCCTGCTTTTCAGTTATTTTGTAAGTTATGATATTATAATTCTAATGTGAAGTGTTAATATGAATTTTAAAGGTGTAAACATTAATCGTGTGGTTTTTCTCTTCTCCCTTTTGTTTAATTTTTTCTTAAAACATACGTAATCTTTCATCGACGATGGGGTGTTTTTCCTGCATCGATACTGCTCCGGCAGATAAACAACTTTGCCGGTATTACGCGCGTGATTTGCATTACATCGAACGAGTTTTCACTCGTAATAGCGTGATTTAACAAAGTTGTTTTATCATAGAAAACTTTTTTTATATGCTAATACATTTTTAGATAGGGAAGAGGGGATAAAATTTCATAATTGTTTTGAAATAAATTTATTTATTGCTTCAATAATGCTATCAGCGTTACCGCAACAAATCTGTCCATTTGTTTAAACTCTTTTCAATGTCTAAATATTTTTCAACGAGAATAAATGTCTAAATATTTTTCAATGAGAATAAATATGTCTAAATTTTTTTTTGTTAATAGTAAAATATGTTTTTTAGATTTTGGTATGGTTAAAAGAAATATTTCAAGTGTTCACATGTGCTGTTTTGAGGAGGCACACCTGAACATGCCGAGGGCATATATGAACAAGATTCAAAAATAAAACAATAATTCAATAGAACGAAATCTTTACTAAAACAAATATTTTATGACGCATTGTATTGATCTAATTTGACAAAAAAAAAAAAGACTGCTCGACAAAAAAAAAAAAAAAAAGACTGCTCGCTTTGTTCCCCAAATATAGATTGTTGGGGAAATTTCATTGTCATGTTATATTTTTAGACTATTGCATTATATTCAGGAAAAACTATAACCTCATTTGTTTGTTTTGTCATAAATATCGCACATCCTTCATTAAATTTTAATTCATCGATCCGAGCAAATTTTATTGCCTAAAAACGCTTACTCATGCTCCCTTTGAAAAATATATTTACTACGGAGTGTAATACTAATATATTTTAAAGTTACTTTTTAAGTAGAATCCTTCTTTTTACTTATAATTATTGTACAGCACATCATATTAACTGACCAGATATTAGCAGAAAAAGCTCGTTTAAAATAAAAAATAATTAAGATTTTATAAATTGATTACAGAAAACTAAATAATAATAGCAATTTGAATTTATTCAGGTATTTTTAGCTCATAAAAATATGAAGATGCTTGTCTTGATACTATTTGGGGGTAGATGTGCATATTCACGTCTGCCCCATGTGTTTTGTACACAAGTAACTCATCATCTTCCTTTTGCTTAGCTTTCAATAACAAACAATTCTTAAAGGACTAAATATTGTTCAAACATAATTTTTATGGAACTTCCTATTTTATTCAGCTTCCGACTAGGCTCTTTGTTATATAAAAGGTATCGTAAAACACATGTTCGTTATACCAATGATCGACTCTAGTTATACACTTTATTTTCCTATTTTAAGTTCAATAAAACGCTTTAATATTGTCCTTTCCATGTTGTTGATAATTCTTCTAAGCAAAAACAAAAGAGCACTTTTTTTTCCTAGCGTGATTGCATTAATGTTAAATTTGAAACCTGCGTCCTCGGTCATTTAAAGTTGTGGAAGAACTCCCAACGACTCCATTGCCGTGGTAAACTTGTTAAGCACCATGCACATTTATGTTAATGCGAAAACATTTGTATAATGGCCTTTAATTGGGATCTTAGCAACTGAATAAGACCCATTTAATGACGGTATTTAAAAAGGGATATCTTTTTTTCTTGAGGATTCTTTGGACTTTAGTTTTTAACTGAAAAGCCTTAATTATGGTCTCCTCATTGCTGTGTTATTTTTTCCTCTTTTATTTAAGGAAGGGGGTGGAATGAAAATTTCATTCTTTTGAAGCTCTTAGCCATTCATCATTTTTGTTGTTTTCCAAAGTCTTCTTACGCCCATTAGTATGGTAAGATGAAAGCATTGTGCGAATCATGCCGTTGAGCGTAGAAAATAAAAATTTTTACATTCTGTTCTTTCTTTCTCCCCTGCAGTAAAAGTTCATTTATTGTGTCAGTAAAAGAAACTTTGAAATTTCAATTAGGGATTTTTTTTTTCTTTCGCTCAGTGAGAGGCCTTGCGGCGCTTTTTAAGCAGCGAAATCACGAACCGCGCATTAACAAATTGAACGTTAAACTATTCCCTGTTGAGTTTCGTAGAAGAAAATCACTGGTATTTTTCAACCTCAAATTGAATGATGCAAATTTCGCTTTCAGCTCACAACAATAAACTCGTTAGATAAACAAGAATGTTCATGATATTAGAGCGTAAAGTTTAAATAAATTGCTACACTAATTAAGCAAAAAATGGCATCAAAAAGGTATGAAGACAAGAATGTTAATTAGAGTTGAAACATAGTAGAGAGGCATATTAAAGCATTTAAACCCAAACCGCTTGGCTCTGGAAGCCATATTTTAGACCACTTGACATTTGATTTTTTTTTTTGAATATTTAACTGAATATATTACTACTTGTAAAAATAAGGTTCTCAATTTTTCAGTACAAAAGTTACTTTTAACCACATGAAGTCTTTTTTTCATCTAACAAAACTGTGTTGTAAGAATACAGCTGATATAAGCCACCAGTGGTACACGCCGCCAGATGAACCGTTCGTGTGTGAGCCACCAGTGGTACACGCCGCCAGATTAACCGTTCGTGTGCGAGCCACCAGTGGTACACGCCGCCAGATAAACTATTCGCATATGAGCCACCGGTGGTACACACCGTCCTCAACGTGTAAGAAACTTGAGCGTTTCTGTTGCCTTAAGTCGATTAATTTTCATTTCGTGCATCATTGCAAAAGGAGTAAAAGCCAAAAATTAAGTCCTTTCAGAGTTAATTTTTGGCTTTTGGTTATTTCAGAATAATACTTAGAGCTACTGTTAATTTTTCTGGTAATGGTACTGTTGAGTTTAGAACAGATATACTCTTCATTTTATCTGTTTTTAGTTCGGTCAATAATAGTAGGATCGATTGGTTTCAACCTTGAATCACAAAACACTTGCCACATTACTATCAACTAATTTCTAGTTTCCAAGGGAATTGAATACATCGATGCGTTTTACCTGATTGTGAGAATCTGCCTTATTTTCAGTTAACTAGAACCGTGCTTCAGTTTAATTTACTCGAAAGCTTTAACAACATTTGTTGATTATTCTCAATGCACTTGAAGCTGAGCCTACAACGAAATTACGCCTCAGATTTTAAATCATTGTAGAATTATGGTCACAAGTGGATATAGACCTCCCATAGAATTAACACGATTTCAGTGGATTTATTTAGAAATTATCTGGGTGATGTAGACAAATGATTTTAAGATTAGTACAAACGCAATCCATATTACGCAATCATAATTCTTTATGTAATATCATAAATAAATAATATTCATATTTTATTAACCGAAGCGAGGTCAGACACAACAGTTATACATAGTCCTGTTAGAAAAAATAAACATTTAACACATATTCTAGAAAATTAGGTGAGGCCATAAACTAGTGTTGTTCATATTCCAATAGCCCATAGGAAACAATATACATTTGGCACACTTATTTCAGTAACCTAAGTGAAATGATAGACAGATGTAATATTTGCTTCAGTAGTCTAGGGAGACCACGGAAAAGTGTGAAGCATATATCTGTAATTTTAGTGAAGCCATTTTTAAGCATTATATAGATTCCAGTCTTAGTGGGGATAAAGGTAATTGTTATATATACTCAAGCAAGCAACGTGTTGCCTGTCATACAAAAGTGTTATACATATTTCGTTAACCAAAACGAAGCAATTATACATATCCCATTAAAATCTGTCGATGTAAATATTTACTAATACTGTCTTAATGTCACATTATAGTATTTTTTTATTTCTAATGGCTGATTCATAAACAGTTACAGCAGGTACAGATGTTAGGAAGAAAACGAACACAAAAGGAATGAAAAAAAAAGCTGTAACGGGAGTTTATTAATCCAACATGTCTCTGGCCATCCAATAGCGCTCGGCCAGGGAAGTCTGGCGAAACGTAGGGCAGTGAATCAGGTGTCTAGCGTCCATATCCTCTCCAAGGCCGCACAGGGTGCATGTTGGGGAAGACACAATTTTAAATTTAAGAAGGTGTTTTCGCAGGCAGTCGTGTCCGGTGGCCAGGCGGAATTCGGCGACTGCCCTGCGTCTTGGGCATTTACGAAGAGCCAAGATAGCGTCCTTCCACGGCCTGAGAGATACATACATTATAGTATAGATGGTATAGAAATTATCTGATTAATTGATAATGGATCAAACTATTAATCGATCTAATCATAAATCTTTACTTATGAATGCGCTGTGTCTACTTTATTACGATTTAAGAGTAACTATGATGCGCCTCATTCAGTTCTTATTTAACACGTTGACTGCCATTAAGTAAAGAATTACCGACTTTCTATAAATGTATTGAAAAATGAATAAAAGTTGGCATCAACGAGACAACTTGTAATTTGGTCTCTCAACAAGTTCACGTACTCCGTGTTATCTCGTAGGTTGACAGTCAACGTGTTAATATTTTGAGTGCTTTTGAAAGCATAGTTTTTCCGTCATAAAAAAATAAATTTAAATATCATTTTGACCTCAATAGACACAAGTGTTGTATTTATACACTAAATACAAGATGCATTGTTCACCCTTTTTTCGTAATATTATAAATGAGGAAAAGAGAAGCAGGTTAAGTTTTAGATCTGTACCAAAGACAAAAAAAAAAAAAAAAAAAAAAAAAAAAAAAATCGGTCTGAAACTGAAGTGAATAAACGAGTTGTATAGACTTTCATCACAGTCAAAGAACTAAAACGCTGAAGATGGATTATGTAGTCGTGAAAACCCAAGGCGAACTGCTATTCATCATTTGTTTCATTCCGAAGAACGCTTGCTATTTTTTCGGGACTTGGCCTTTCTTGGTCGATAGGCTAGAAAATGCTTCAAGTTTCTTCAGATCATAGAAAAAATGTCAGCTTTTCGAGCCGAAATATATATATTTTTGTACTCTCGTTTCTTTTTCTGCAATAAGAAAATGTAATTTCTTATTTTATGATTAAAGGATGTGGACTTTTTGAACTACAGTAAAACTTCGTTATAACTGACCCTTTTGAATCGGAAATAGCTCACGGATGATGACTGGCAACAAAAGGTCCTGCAGCTTGAATTTGCTATTGAATGGTAAATAATAAAAAAAGTGTTTATTGTCCTTTTTTTGCTGCAGCTTTATTGAATATTAGTTAAAGAAATGAATAGCGAATAATGAGAAATAGGAATTAGAACTTCTTGTTGAGATTACATCGGCAAGGATTAATAAGTGCTATGATAAGCCTTTCACTCCGTTTGATAGAGCGGAACTCGAGGAGAGATGGCCTTTATGATAGCGTTAAAATTTTTTTTTGAGTGAATAAATATGCTTAGGATCACTTTGTTTATGTCGGCTTGTAATTGAATCTTTTATGTCGAAAAGGTAACAACTTAAAAGAAAACTTTTTTCAGGATGCATAAAAACACGGCTTGTGAAAAATTGTAAAACGTTATGGGTCTGATCTTTTATCATTTTATTTTAGTAAGTAATGGCAGTGCAATATTGGTAAGTTAAAACGATTTTTGATTAATTATGCCATAAAAATTAATAAATTAATACTGAGAGTTCATCCTTTTTCAAAACGGAGACGTTGCACGGTTAGAAATATCCTGAATTTTCAGAGGGTCTTTGGACTGATTTTAACCGAAGATTTCTGTAGTGCTTCAATACATGGATTTTCCTTCCAAAAACAGAAATATCACGTCCTGAAAATGCGAGAACGGCACTTTTCCGTCTTACGGTTGCTGTATTTTCACAACCTGATTTGGATTAGCGTAGAAAAAAGAAATGGAACTTCTGTCAAATCTCGGAAAAATATTATCAGAAACGGAATATTTCCGGCAACTCTGCTGCCGTACTTTTTCCGTTATTGTCAGGAGATTTTTTAAGTGTACCTTTTCGAAATAAACGATTCAATTTAAAGCTCAATTTTCTGCGTACTGAAGAAAGGATTAATCGTTATGTCGAAACACGTGCATGCAGTTAATGTAATACTAATCCCTTTCAAAGTAACAAAGTGGCTTAAAAATTTTGAACATGTAGGGTGACATTTTGGGTAAAATTACCATATTGACATGCATTAAACGTTTTTTTCTATGGATATCAATTATGCTGCTTAGTAAGTAACGATTCGTTAACGTAAAATTTACAGTAATTAAGTTGATGTGTAATTAAGCAAACATTGTTTCTCTGTTCCTTTTTAAATTGAAGTTAAAGAGAAAATTTTCAGCACGAAATTTAATATCTGAACGTCAAAACGGATGAAACGAAAACAGATGCTCTTTAGAGATGGTAATTATGAGAAAATACTTTCTTTATTGTTAATGAAATGAAAATATGCTCTGTTCTAGATACCGCGCCATACCCGATATTGAAAAGAAATTCATCTGAATCTTAACTGAAGTTTTTATTTTAATAAATACTCGCAGGTGACGGAATGATTGCGTAAGAAAGTACTAAATGTTTCTTAATGGAAAATGGAAGTTGCGATTTCGGAAAAAAAAAAGAAAAAAGATGAATGGTACTTTCGTGCCTAATTAGTTTAATGATTTTACAAAGTATTTTTTGAATTCATAACCAGCCTGTTAATTGGATTTTTAATTGCACTCTTACGCCGTGATTTATTATTCGCATACTTCGTTTTCCCAAGGAATGTTTGCAGATAAGAATTAATGATTAGAGATAAAGCATTTGTATTTTTTTTTGCAAAACTAAAAAGAAAATTGATGCAAACTGGATGCAGACTTTCTAAACATTAACTTAATACTTACGATAGAATTGGTGCAAGTGTGTTTCAAAGCTTCAACGACGTATTTAACTGCCTTTTGTTCACTAATGAGTAATAATGCAGTTTAATAGTTTGCACAAAAACATAATGGAAACTTTTTTTTTTATACGAGTACGTTTATACGTATATATACATATAAAATTACCCTAAAAATGCCATCAAATTTTTAAATAAATTGTTTGGAAGCATCTTATGATTGTAAATAATTAAAAACAATATGAAAATTACATACATTTTTCGAAGAGAAGGCAGTGTAATTTAAAAAGAACCAAATTAGTATATCTTACGAAAAGTAAAAGAACCACCTTGTGTATCGAAGATTTGTTCTTATAGTATTTTAAATTCACAATGTAGTTAGATGATGAAATCATTTCTAGTTTTGATAAAAATTGCATTATTAATCTATCGCAAAATAAAATGATGCAAGCGTTGAAAACTTTGAGGGAGCAGTAAAAATAAATTATGATATTTTGTTTACTTTTATTGCATCAATGAAAATTGACTATTATTTATATAATAAAGAGCGAATTTTTTATTTCTTTAAAAACTGAAATATGATATTATAAATTATCATGGAAAGTGGTTTTAATAAGTTATTTCGCTTTAAAATTACATTATTTTTTAGTTTCCAAGATTTCATTTAAATTTTTCTTATTCAACTACTGATGCACAGTGGAGAAGATTACTTACAATTTTCACAATCATTTCGAAACGAATTTCGTCCGTAATAAAAGATGGTGGGATTCCACAGTAGTATAGTATATATGTTACGGTGAATGTCCGAAATCGGAGAATGTCGACAATGACCGGTGAATGTCGACATACACAAAATAGAGAAAGTCGACATTCACCATCTATCAGTCTGGAGAATGTCGACATTCTCCAATTTCGGACATTCGCTGTAACATATATATTCATCATGTACAATTGCAGCTTATGTAGTTGACAAAAAAATTGTAGCATTTTCCCTATTTGAACACGATAGAGAGTTTAAAAGATTAAAATGCTTAAAATGACTTTGATCTTAACGTGGTTAGAGCTTGGGAGTCACTTATAGTCATTTGATATATAATTTAGGAAAAGCATTTCTGCACAGCATTTTAAACTTTAAATGCTAAGCTATTCCTGTTTTCACAAGATACATATTTTACTGAAGAGTGAAATACTGACGCTAAAAATTTTGTGGGGGAAAACTGCATCTATGGAGGAAACGAAGATTGGTTCCGGATATTTAAAAACAAAATGTTAAAAATACATACAGAAAATTCACTTGCGTAATAAAAAAAAACTATGTTTAGCTATGTTAAACTAGTTTTATTAATATTTTTATAACTCATTTTTTACCTTCTGGCAATAAACGAATTTACAATTGCTTTTGCACGTACTATTTTAATTTAACGAAGCCTTTTATTGTTTTATTCGATTTACTAATATGTTTATAATATTCCCGTTTTTGTTAGTTGTAATAAAATAAAAACAAGAAAATAAGACATGTTTTTTTCTAAATATTTTAAAAATGAGTAGAGGACACACAATTTTACACAGGTGCGAAAGTGATTGTACCATCTAACATCATTTTAGACAGAGGAGGAGGGAACCTCATAGAACATGCATTGAATTATGATTAAGCACTGCGAAAAACCTGTTCCAATATCTAAACATTTTGTTCACCGAAAGAGAAATAAAAATGTCATTTTTTTTTAATTCGGAGAGTTCGCTGTCGCATACTTAATCAAATAGGCCACATCAAAACAGTCAGTTCGACGAAAACTCCGCCTTCTTGTCTGTATTAGCTGCGCTTTGGATGACGTCAAATTACACTCTGTGTATGCATCATGTGAACTGACAAGTTCAATATCCCAACACGAAATTGCCATCAAAACTCAAATCGAGCGTATTAAAGTTGATGATACGGGTGAAATTTTTCTTCTCGCCTTTTTTTCCCTATCCCTTCTAGCGCAGGCATCCAATTTAAATGATGGAGGAACTTTATCTTCCTCTTTTTAAAATTAAATTTTCGTGATGTCTTTCACTACAAAGTGAGATGAAACTGTTATGGGAGTCGAAAGTACCTCTACTATATTTTCTGATTAACTTCAAACCGAATCTCAAGTTTAATAAAAAGTTAGGAGGCACTGGGGATTGTTTAGTCAAGTTGAATTTGTACAGATTTCTTTAAGTGAAAAGAAATATATATATATATATCCGACAAATATGGCAAGTTTTTCTTTGGATATTTTTCATAATTAGAAGTAAAGCAATTTCGTTTACTAAAGAAATATAAAAAACGTAAAATTACATGATTGAATATTTCCCTCATAAATTTTATTCTTAGTTACTTGCACAATAATATCATTTAAAACCGATACAATTGCACCCTTGGGTAAATTAATGAACACAAAGGAACATTTTGCAAAAGTCATGTATTTTCAAATAAAATATTGTCAATAATATTGTTAAAATATTACAAAAATCAATACAGATTTTTGAAATGCTTAGTATGACCTCCTTCAGCTTTTATCAGCACCTCAAATCTATTTATTAGGCATTGATTCAATTATTTTATAAATATTTTTAGTGCTATCATCGTGAAATCAAATGCAAATTATAGCTGAAGCAAGCATTTCTTTTGTTGTGATATCACATTGGTGGTTTCATCATAGAATGTGGGAATGAGATCCAATGAAAAGCTTAGACTAGTTGGTAAAGTTCTTATTGCTATCAAACAATATTATGCTACAATATTAAATCATAATTCTTGCTAATGGATAAAATGGCTTACTTCTTGGCTGACCCATGTATATCTTTCATATAAAATATATTGACAGTACTGGCTTTAATGATGCGAGACCTCACTTGACTAGACAGCGCTGTTGTAAAGCAAGTTATTCATTTGGCTACGAATGGAAAAGATAATTTCGCTGTTTTCACTTTAAGCAAAGTTTGAAATCTGAGCCCAAAACAAAGCAGTTCCAATTTTAACAATTCAGGGCGCAATATTCTTAACAATATACATGCAATATTGTATTTTATTGTTCAATTATGCTCATTTCAAAATTGATAGTAGATAAAATGTCTTCTCGTCATCCGACTTAACAATTATAACGAGACGAAAATTGCTTCGCTATCCCAATTAAAGTCTACAGCTTGCATTCCTCGGAATGTGTTAGTACAATGATTTTGGTGATTGCAAAACTTGCCATTTTCCAATTGATGGTGCACACGTTGCTCACAATGTTACAATTTAATTTTCACGGTAGACGTGCAAGAATTTTATTTCGTCTGAAATAAAACAATTACTTTCGTGCAAAAAATATAAATCAAAAAATCAACGTAAATGACTACGCACACTTTTTTCTCTGTTTATGTTAGTTTCTTTTCCATTATAAATCTGTTTAAAAAATGTCAATTATAATATCTGTAGTCAACTGGCAAAATGTGATATCTAAGTTTTTGCTAATTTTATAGGCAAACAATTTCAAAGTCCTCTGCACGATGTAAAATCGGGTAATTTATTTACGTTTCGACTACCTTATAGTATATTATACTATATTATACTTTTAAAATAATTTAACTTTGTGCAAGTAAACAATAATAAAAATAATATTTTTATTATTATATTATACTTTGCTGCCTTGCAGATTTCATTAAAATGTCCCCAAGACCCGAAGTACGTAATTAACTCATTTGCACTAAAAAAGTGAGATATCACATTTTCCCGTCTGACTACAGCGATACTCTTTCGTTTGCTTAAGCAAGTAGGGTGTGCAACATATGCAAAAATTATTTGAAGATAATAGAGATTATTTTTGTTAGTGTGTCTATATATTGAATCAGTACAACATTAATTCCAAGCATTATAACAGATTAAAATATTAAGTTTATAACAAAAAAAAAGGGAAAAAAAATCAGAGGAGTGTCATAAGATAATTATTCTCATATGAATTGGTCGTTATGGTAACATTTTTTAAAATAGTATAAAATAATCATACTGTTTTAAAAATTCCTCGCTGAAAGTGAGATTAAAATCGAGTTATTTAAACAGTTGACAGATTACAATTAGTTTCCTTTCAGAAACCAGCTTCAGAGCATTTAATTTATCTTCGCTCTCTAAACCTTCTTAAAATCGTGTTTAATTAATGATTTTCTTCACACTTTAATCTCATGCTCTGACGGATTTCACTTCTGTATAATAAGCTTTTAATCTTGTTTAGATTTTTAATGATCTTTATTTAAATGACAAAGCTTTTTATTTCAAGTATCTTTTTAAATTTGATTTTTTTCCTGAAGAAAACTGGCAAAGCCTAGATCAATTCCTTTTTTTCCTTGAAATTTAAATTACCAAATTAATGTTTTATGCATTTATTTCTTTTGTGGAGGGATATTAGAAATGGAATCCATTTCGACAAAACATGCTTAAAATCTTTTAAAGGCTTTTTTCTTAATAATATCGGCTTCATCGTTATGGACATCAAAAATTCAGCATGGCTAACTTCAAGTAGAAAAGGTTTAAAATTTTTTTTTTGTGATGTATTATAAAAATGTAGCGGTTCATAAGCCTGTTGAAAGAGCAACGGGTGCGTGATAATCTTCATTAAGTAATTCAAGGCATGATAGGAAATTAGCAGCATTTTTCATACCCTGCCCAGATTTGAACTAAGCAGTGATTAAATAATATTTCAGGAACTTCCTCTGAAAGCGTAGTAATAAATAATGAATGCGTAATTTAAATATAAGTTAAAAGTAATGCTTACTTCTAGTAGTTTCATTAAAATTGTTAATGATGGTGAGTGGGTAATATTTAAATAAACGTATCATTGCAATTACTATTTGATACATTCCTCAATCTTTGTGTTTTAAAATTAATGTTTGAAGGAAAAAGTAATGTGTGTGATATATTCCGAAATAAAAGGAACTGGGAGGAAAAAAAAACATGTAGGTGAATAGTTATTTCGGTTGGAAAAAAATAACCCCTTTTTTAAATATAAATCAGGATTCTTTAACTAAATGGGACACTACATAAATTGAGAAGCACTTTAGGATTCAAATGAAACACTTTACCTGAAAGGAAAGCGTTGTTATATAAAACAATCTTTGCTTAATATGCATTTGATCTGTAGCACGGTTATGTATGTTGTTGCAACATCGCAATTGGTTGTTTAATTATTCGGTAGCTTTTGATCAAAATTCAGGTTAAATATCATTTTTGCAAATTGAAACGGGCTTCAAGTGATGTTCGAGTGTGTATTATCAAAATGACTACTGTTTGACTCTTACAAGAAGACTCCCGATGGACGAATTATTAAACAATTCCCTTTGTTAAAATAGGGGTGAGACAGCAGATTTGTCTCGCGTATAATGTACGGCAATCGGTTATTGACTTTTTACCAATATAAGAATTCCTCATCATTACTGCTTACGTTTTTTTTTCTGTCATATGAAGTTCCATGTTAGAAACTCCACACATTTTCAACAATGCACTGTTAAAAATTTCCATAAGAAAATAGTAAAATAACCATTTATTTGATTGCTATTTTACCATATTGAAATAATGGGTATTCATGGGTATTGAATACCCATGAAAAAAAATCTTTTATTCTCTGTTTATCCTAAAGAACGTTTAACTAATCGCAATTTTCAAGCGCTCAATAAGAATCGGGCGTCCATCTTGGTTGCGAAACCTTACCGGTAGTACGTTGTTGTTAAAATATGAATAAAGATTTATTAGTTCAAATCTGCATGTGTATATAAAAAAAGAAGAAAAAAAAGTGGCTTAAGCAGTGGTTACTAAATAGAAACACATACACACGTAAATCAAAAATAAGAGGCATCGGATTCCCGAACTGTTTGCGAATGAGCGAACCCATAATTTGAGCTGCTTATGCTTGTTTGTATTTTAATTTTTTCAGAAAATAAAATGATTTTCGTCAACATACAGTAAATTTGGACCAAAAATGACTTTGGATCCAATCAAAAACTGAAATCTCAATTTTAAGTCAGTTTGCCTGTTGGAAAGAAGATTTATTGATAAATAAACGGCCGCTTTAAGCGGTGTAGATGGCCGAATGACTAGTGCGCAAGATTGGTGTACCATACAGTCGGGTTCAATTCCCGCACGCTTCGTTTACGGTTTCTACGCCACGAAATGGTTCAAAAATGGTAAACCTTTTGTTTTGAAATCATTTTTAAATGGTTATAAAACCGTAAACTTTTGTATTTAAGGCTTTTTAACCAAGCTGATTAGAAATGGGGTAGGTCCCGTAAAGATAGAAAAATGTTCCAAACCGTAAATTTATCGGTGAATTAGATGGGCAGACTGCTAACGGGTATTTAACCGTAATTTCATGATGAAATTTCTAATAGTGTGATGACAAGATTTAAAAGTTATTGTGCGTTATTTATTTTTTTTTTTCTAACTAAGTGGCAGGCTTGAATCCTAGATTTATCGCTATCATCTATATTTTATTATTTCATTTTTTTATGCATCAATTATGGCACGTCACAAATTATTTTCTTATCACGCAACTTAATTTAAAGTATCTGATGTCAAAGTGGAAACATCCCTTTCTATCTAATTCATTTCAAAACCAATTTTTAAAATATTCATTTTCGTGATGAGAAAAAGATTCATTTAATGTAGAAATTCAGGAAATATTTCATTTCAGTTAACCATCCTTTTCGTGAAGATTGATTTGCTCCGTGACGCTAAATCAACAAAAAGCATTTATTTTGTCTTTCTTATCGTATTTAAACTAAAATTATATTCGTATTAAAGTGTTTTTTCTTTTAAGATTTTCCGATTTTTTAAATTAATTACCCGAGAAAGTTTCCTTCCCCTTGAGAGCTTTTTTCGGGTTTAATTTTTTTGAAGACCTTCAAAAAATAATTTTTTTTTTGTGGTTCGTGTTTGAAGTTTTTTCATATTTTTTTTTCCTGACTGAAGTTTTCTCGTCTGGCATTTTTAATTTCTTTCATATTTCTTTATTCAAATTTTAACAATGATGGATTAAGCGTCTAAATTTTCAGTAATTATAAAGCTGTATAATTTATAAACTCCTGCGTTAATAACGTAAAATAGAAGTTTCGAAATGGAAAAAATAGTGCAGTACACCGCGTATGACGAAACTACCGTTTTAGTAATGTTGTAGGTAATTTTTGTTGAAATTCTGAGCGCTAGAACATATGTAGAATATTATTTTACTCACTTTCTATTTGAAGGATGGGGATATAACTCAATTAACCAATGGAGCGTAATGAAAACAACAGTACAGTTGGTTTTACATTACCTAAGAGGAATAAGACATTTCGATTTAAAGAGTTTATCTCGAAGTAAAAATTTTAATAGTTTTTTAAATCTCTAATGGGGTGCGTACATATTGGTCCTTAACAATTGCAGACCTGGCGCGTTGCCAGGGATTGGTACCAACTCTTTCTGCGGCTCCACAATGAGTGTGGTACCATTGCTGCATGAGAATTTTGACATCCAGTTTTTTCATTTGAAAGGGTGAGCACCTCTGTTGATTCGAAATTGAGCTAGGAATTCAATTTAGTCGAGAATATCCAAGCCAAATGTCAAGGGATCTTTTACATGCCGCATAATCATACGACATGGCCGCAGATGATTTTCATGCTTTTAATAGTTAAAGAGTAAAATAAGCCATATCTCAGTCAATAGTAGATCAACATTGTTCTACTTTCAAATTGGTGCTGTGAAATAATAAAAAAAATTAAAACTTCAGACCGAAAGTAATTTGCAGTTGATCTCGATTAACGCTCGGAAAAAATGTCCGCGGTGATACTTACACGTAAAACTCGTGAAAAATAAATTAAAGAAAAATAAATGTGTCACATCCTGCTTAACGAAAGACGCATCATCAAACAGACAACTACTGCCTAATGCTAAAGCGTGAAGTTATACATTGCAACAATCCATGGCTAACACTCGAATTATTCTAGGATCAACCGGTGAGAATAAATAACCGTTATAAAAGGGAACCCAGAACAATTTATGCCTTTTGAACTCCAAAAAATGCCCTCGTACACTACAAAAAATCTAATTCAACCTTTCACTAAAAAATGAAAAAAATGCTGAAATTTAGCTGCAACTAAAATTTGGTATTAAGTTGAACCATTACACTGTTAAAAATTTCCGTAAGGAAGTAGTAAAATAACTACTCATTTGATTGTTATTTTACCATATTTAATTACAACAGTTGAATAACCATTAAAAAGATGGTACTCAAAGCGCTGATTGTGAAAAAAAAAATCGTTTATTCTGTTTCTCCTAAAAAACGTTAAACTAACCGTAATTTACAAGCGCTCAATAAGAATCGGGCGTCCATCTTGGTTGCGCAGCCTTACTGGTCGTACGTTGTTGTTAAAATATGAATAAAGATTTATTAGCTGAAATCTGCATGTGTATATAAAAAAGAAGAAAAAAAAGTGGTTTAAGCAGTGGTTACTAAATAGAAATACACGTAATTGATATACACACGTAAATCAAAAATTGGAGACATCGGATTCACGAACTGTTTGCGAATGAGCGAACCCATAATTTGAGCTGCTGAAGCTTGCTTGTATTTTAATTTTTGCAGCAAATAAAATGATTTTCGTCTATATACAGTAAATTTAGAACAAAAATGGCTTTGGATACAATCAAAAACTGAAATCTCAATTTTAAGGCAGTTTGTCTGTTGGAAAAGAAGATTTATTGATAAATAAACGGCCGCTTTACGTAGTGCAGATGGCCGAATGGCTATAGCGCAAGGCTGGTATACCATACACACGGGTTCGATTCCCGCACGCGTGGTTTACGGTTTTTTACGCCTCGAAATGGTTCAAAAACTGTAAAAATTTTGCTTTTAAACCATTTTTAAATGGTTATAAAACCGTAAACTTTTGTATCTACGGCTTTTTAACCAAGCTAATTGGAAATGGTTTAGGTCCCGTAAAGATAGAAAATTGTACCAAACCGTAAATTTAACGGTGAATTAGATGGACAGACTGCTGCCGGTAGTTTAACCGTAATTCCATGATGAAATTTCTAGCAGTGTACAATGGTGTAATTTCACCATGAATATGGGACTAGGAACCAAATGTTTGTTGCAGCTGGTTGGTTCCTAGTCCCACATTCATGGTGAAGTTACTCCATTATAATGGTTCAACTTAATGCCAAATATTAGTTGCAGCTGAATTTCACTGTTTGTTTGGTAAAATGTTGAATAAAAATTTTAAACAGTGTAGTTTACAAGTTAGTAAAATGTATATCTCTTTAAATATAATTCGAAAAGAAAACTTAATTTAATCAGTTCACGCATTTGTCATGATTATCAATTGCATTAGTATTACATTAGCTTAGTTATGCATAATTTTTATTTCTATTTTATTGGAAAAGTGCATTAAAATTTCATAGACCATGTGTTCGCTGTCTGACACCTGTTGCAGGAACTTTGACTGCTGTCATATCTCATATACTCAGGATATGATTCTGCCACAATGTGTCAAGACATTATGATGATTGCCTAACGCCCTTCTCCCTTCAGGGGAAAACTGGATCTCTCTCCACTCTCGACCCCCAGGCTTAGATAATGATGCGGAAGATGTGAAATTCTCTTTTTTTTTTGTCTTACACATGTATATCAAAATACTTAAAGTTATTTCTAATTGAATAAATTTGTTGAATTTGAATTTTTTATGAATTAAATTTAATGATAACACGATGTACTGTTTAGCTTTTAATTATTAAATTTTCTTTGTGCTAAGAAGATAATTCACATTGATAAATTATATATTTGGCTTAAGTATTTGAAGTTAGGATTTTCTATTAGTTTTTAAAATTAAATAAGGTGTTTTTCTCCTTCCATCATTTTTCGGTTCTAAAGAAGGAATTTTCGTTTAAATTAGTGTCTCAAAAATATGAAGTTTTTGTTGAAGCTTGACTTAAATTATTGTTCTTAGTGTTCAATTTTTTTTTAAAAATAAACTAAATTTAATACTTTTTTCAAATAATTTGTTTTCCGGTACTTTTCATGCCACTTTTTTCTTAAAGGATCATTCTAATATATATATATATATGTTTGTGTTTCTAACGCCATGGTGTGAGTGATTATTTCTTTTTTTCAACGTGCAGGCACTTGCCTTTATTATAACAAGGTGATTATTATAACAGGGTTATGTTTAAGTGTAGTTTAAGTCTTCAATATTAATGATAAATGCACAAACTACGTTTCTTAGTAGCTCGAAAGTAACTTGAGAAATTACAAACGACGTAAGGATTTCTTAAGTTGCGTGATAAATTACATTTCCCCCAGAGCTTCAGCCATAAATTATAATTAAAATAAATACCTGCTCTTGATTTTTAACTGTTTTTGCTCTATTTATGCTTTGTGCTTTATGTGGCTAAATATTTTGATAGGAGACCAATGCTCATAACTCTGTAAGAGATTCTCAAACTTCGGTAGCGACTTTTTATTTTCTTTATGATTAAGGCAAGCCGAACAGTGAATAAACACACACAAGTGAATGAACAGTTTATAATTTTTACAGAAATATGATTTCAAAAGATTTTTTTTTGGATGGATTCACAACACTAGTTTCGTTTCATGCAATTCCAAGCAATCTGACACCTTAGTGATTATTAGAATCATAATCTTACCTGTTTATTGATAGGAAAGTTGGAAAGTTTTATCTTCATTCACTGGTCGTTTACAGCACTGTTCTAGTCCAACCTTTCACCAAAAAAATGAAGAAAGAAATGATGAAATTTATCTGCTACCAACAATTGGTACTAAAGTTGAACCCTTATAATGGTTCCTAGTTTTACATTCATGCTGAAATTGTACCATTATTATGGTTGTTGATGTTTCTTATCTCCCTGGCGTAAGAAAGCCTACACCAGGTCCAAGACTCAGCCATGGCAAAATGCAGCTTCACTTGAGCTAAGAACCTCGAGAACTGAAGGCTGACTAGACCTCAATTTTATGTGGTCTGTTAATTTTTTAAACCAGCTCCTAGATGAGAGACCGTCACCTGTGGTTGGCACCCCCAGAGGTATCGTTTCACGTGAAGGACATTGGAGCCACGACGGTTTTAACGTGCACCAACTCTCTTCACTCGGTTCACGGTCGCAAACAACCCGCCGCGAGTGGTTGTCACCTCCCACAAACACTGACCACAGTCAATGTTGCTTCACGTTTGGTGTTCTGTGGGAACCGAGCTTCTGCGGACTGGTCCACTGCGTTACATTATAATGGTTCCAAGGTTCACATTCATGGCGAAACTAAACCATTATAATGGTTACTAGTTTCACATTCATGGTGAAACTACACTATTATAATGGTTCCTAGTTTCACATTCATGGTGAAACTACACCATTATAATGGTTCCTAGTTTCACATTCATGGTGAAACTACACCATTATAATGGTTCCTAGCCTTCATGGTGAAACTACACCATTATAATGGTTTCTAGTTTCACATTCATGGTGAAACTACACCATTATAATGGTTCCTAGTTTCACATTCATGGTGAAACTACACCATTATAATGGTTACTAGTTTCACATTCATGGTGAAACTACACCATTATAATGGTTCCTAGTTTCAGATTCATGGTGAAACTACACCATTATAATGGTTCCTAACATTCATGGTGAAACTACACCATTATAATGGTTCCTAGCATTCATGGTGAAATTACACCATTATAATGGTTCCTAGTTTCACATTCTGGTGAAACTACACCATTATAATGGTTCCTAGTTTCACATTCATGGTGAAACTACACCATTATCATGGTTCCTAGTTTCACATTCATGGTGAAGCTACACCATTATGATGGTTCCTAGCTTCACATTCATGGTGAAACTACACCATTATAATGGTTCCTAACATTCATGGTGAAACTACACCATTATAATGATTCCTTGTTTCACATTCATGGTGAAATTACACCATTATAATGGTTCCTAGTTTCACATTCATGGTGAAACTACACCATTATAATGGTCAACTTAGTACCAAATGCTGGTTGCAGCTATATGTCACCATTTTTTCGTTTTGGGGAAAGGTTGAACTAGAACTTTTTACAATGTACTTTTGTTGTTCCACTTTTTATTTGCACACCCAGAAACATCTGAAGCAATGCCATTTAAAATCTCCTAATTTTTTAGCAATATTTACACGTATCAGTAAAACTGTTTTCATTGTCATGTATCAAATGCTACATATTAAAAAATACTATCATTTTCCAAAAATAAAATTGTACTGAAGCGTACATTCATTGGTCTGACTATCCTATATTCCCTTTTCATATCACGTTTAGATTTTAGAGTTAATGAGGTTGAAAATATCATGTACTGCAGTGCATATTTTAGTCAAAAATTCGATGCTCTGTACCAGGCTTGGAGTCGATTACAAAGAAACGTAATCGATTACGATTACGATTACAAAGGGAGAAATTGAGAGATTATGATTACGATTACGATTGTAATCCTTTGCCAAAAAGTAATTACGATTACGGAAGCGATTACAGTCGTTGAAAAATGTAATCGATTACGATTATGACATCCGATTACGATTTTGATTACGATTAGATTAGCATAAAATTATCCGATATTATGCATACAACTCTCATTTTTACAATAGTGTCATAAATCAAAAAGTTATCTCTTATTAAATCAAAAATTTAATTAAAAATCATAACTGAAATGATGATGAATGCAATTATAATGAAATAATTTCAACATCACAGTTCAATTATGACGTCTGTGGCGGACGACGTGTGAGGACACGGAGGTGATGGTGGAGGAGGTTGGCCAGAACCTCGGACCTTCTTGATGGAAAGCCAGTGCTTCCGTGCTTTGCCAAAAGGTACCTAATGGCCAGGACAGAAGATAGCTCTTGAAGGTGTCGAATCGGTTGAATCGTACTGCCACACGTCGTTGCAGAAATGAAAATTTGTAATATATATATATATATATAATCAGGAAAGGCACATTCAGTATTTTTCGAATATTTAAAACTCATTTGAGGGATAACTACATTGATCGTATTTTGTATATAAGCAAAGACGATGCACTAAATGTATATATAATGCATATGTGATTTACCTGGTTCATTGTTATTTTGTGTGCATACAATCAAAATTTAGTTGGCCGCAATTTCTGAAAATGTAGTGTATTTCTCCATTGTATTTATTTTCTAGTTTAAATTGTGCAAATATTTCACATAACACCAATTAGTTTACTGAAAATAATAATTTTGTATGATTCTTTATGAAATCCTTTATAAGATGTGTATGAATTGCACGGGATAACAAAATATTCAGATAGTGTAAGAGATAAATAATCTTTTGAAAATAAATGCTGCATTTTAGAATAATTTCAAAAAATTTGAACATGAACATTCAAATAACTCTTAGCAAAATTAGTAATCGTTAAAAAGTAATATGAAGAATAATTATAATACGAACGGCTATAATATTTTAAATAGATTTTTGTGGTGTTTTTTTTTTAACATGCACGAGCATATAATTTTTTCCCATGTACTAACTGTTTTAATAAAAAAATAAAGTGCAAGTAATTTTACAATACAAATTTAACGTACAAGATTAAACTGAGATACAAAATTCTGTTGAGGTAATTCTAAGAAGAAAAAAATAATTAACTTTTAAACATAATTCCTAAATATTAATTCATGCATGTAAGAAAACAATTGGGAGAATGTCTGAACATAAATCACTTTTTCTTTTACATACCTATTAATTAAGTGTGTAGGTGATAGTACTCTTTCCACTAGATTTCCAGGGGGCAGTCTGCTTCGATTATTGAACGGGACCCACGCGGAGAGAAGAAAGGGGACACTCTCTTTTACTCGCGGCGATCCCGTCCAGACTCTCGCCCATTGCCCAACCGTTTGAATATACTTTGAAGGGGTAATTAAGGAAGCAAAATGACCGATGCATTTCAGGGCCTTGGTCCTTCTATAAACACCTTCCCCTCTCTTATCTACCCCGAAATCTTTGACTTGCGGACAGATTACCGCTCTTTTATCGAAACTGGAAGACGCGAGGAGACCGGAGCCCCCCCCCCCCCCCACCCCCGTGAGAGCCCCAAGGCGATGCGAGTGGCATATCCATTCTCTTTCTTCTCGGGCTCTCCAGCCATTCCCCGTGGAGAGTGGAGCCGCAATTAAGAATTCTGAGAGACCGCAACAAGTAGGACAACAAGCTTCTCTAGCAGACTATTATATGGTCCTGCCATCAAGGCTCTGCGACCGCCCCACAGAACCTTTTATTTATAATATGATCGCCCTTAGGTTACAGACCGCTTAGGATAGGAATTCAGTACACAGCTTCAATCCTTTTTCTTGTAATCTTATCTCTTCTATCCAATGGTAGAGCTAAAAATTTCAGCTTTCAGCAGGTCAAGATTACACGATTGCAGGACCAGCAGATTACGGATTTTTTCCTTAAGATTACGATTAAAATTACGGGAGAAAAAGGATTACGGGATTACACAATTTCGATTATGATTATGAGAATATGCCATCGTCAGATTACGATTACGATTACGATTTTGTCAAAATGTAATCGATTACAGCCGATTACGATTACGTAATCGCGATTACTCCAAGCCTGCTCTGTACTATAGAAAGTAGTGGTGAGAGTTGAGTTTTTTCTTCTACAATTTAGTTTGGGGGAAAATGTGACGGCATTCACTCTCTTTCCCCTACGCAGTAGAGAACTCTTATGTTTCTGCTTCGAGCGTCTTAGTTCCTTAACGACGAAATAAAATTTTGACGCAGTTTTTATAATGACAAGCATAAAAATTCATAGCAGTTTGGCGTCATTTTCACGTCAGTAAACCTGTCAGAAATAAATTATTCGTAGCTGATGGAAAATTCTCCTTAGTATGGAAAGTATTTTTTCAGGCATACAAGTTGATGGATAAATTTTAGAGCAACATTGATTGAAAAATCAATATGGCTGATTGTATTTTGTTTTAAAGGGACCTTGAACCATATTCCTTTTTATAATCACAAAAAAAGGCTTTCCTAATATTTTGAATATTCTTAACCATCTTAATGAGCAAAAAAGGGCAATCACGATGATTAATTGCAGCATAAAATTATTCTTACGTATTCTGCGTTTTTTTAGTGTACTTAAAGTACAATGAAAAATAAATGTATTTTTTGTCCATGATAAAATGGAACATTATTTATTCATTCGTGAGTACAAAGTTGTGAAAAGTATGAGCCACAGATCTTTTGGTTAAAACTAGGTATTGAATAGGAAATTAGTTTTATATAATACTCATATCATGCAAATATAATTTTTTGAGGACGTGAATAAATACCTCATAAGGCGTAATTATGTAAATGAGATAAAATAACTATGTCTGGCAAACGGATGGGATATGTATTTATATGTGACGAAATACTTATAAAAGCAAGACGTAAGAAACGAGCATATTGTTCAGATAGCTTGTAAAAAAAGTATATGTGGTAACTTTTATTCTGTGTGGTGAATTTTAATTCAATATACAATACATTATTCATAGTCTCCCATTTGAATGTAGATAGGAGGAAAAAAAACGTCTTTTTTGACTTTGAAAATTTTTCATTTGTTTGGCTATGCAGGTAGATAGACCTAATAAAAATAATCTTGTTTGACAAATTTCGACATAAGTTATTTAAAATGCACTCTACGTTATAAATGTGTCAATCTTTTTAAAATTTCAAATAGACTGCGTAGTAATGGTTCTTAACCATTGCAGATTTAGGGCGTTCGCAGAGATTGGTACCAACTCTTTCAGCGGCACCACAATGAGTGTGGTACCATTGCCGCAATTTTTGACGCTCAGTTTTCCCCTAGATGGCTTCACTTGAGCTCTAATTGATGCAAACTGCACTAGGAATTTTATTTTAGCTTAGAGTATCCACGCCAAACGGATACTCAACGGATATTTAACATGCCGCATAATCATGTGACATGGGAGCTGTCGATTTTCTGCATCTTGAAAATCCACCGACTTGGGCCAGGTTTGATCCTGCGAACTTGGGCGTACGAGGACTGCGCCTTACCACTGATCCACCTTGTTGGCTAAATGTGTCAAAATGGAATAACTTATTTAATTTAATCGTTTTTTAAGCTCTTAGTAACTTGTTGCGTTTTTGAACATTGAGTAAATCCTGTAGTTTACAGAAACAACTGTACTTTATTACGTTTCTTGAATCATATTCACTGATACCCGACACTGTTATTCTAGAATTTAAGTGCAGGAATGAAGTGGATAAAACATGTGTGCGCTGTTAAAGATTTTGAGCTAGGTCAGGGGTCGGCAACCTTTTGAGTCGGAAGAGTCAAAAATTACAATTTACAAAATTTCAAAGTTTTTAAAGAGAACAAAATCTCAAATTTTTTCAACAAAATTTTTTCTTGCCAACAATAAATAGTACTTGCATAAATAACGTTTTTTGATAAGAAAAACTAATATATTTATTCATATATAAGTAGTGTTTTTCACAACAAATTAGATAATATACATACATATATATATGGCATTATTAGATAATTACATTATTTAAGTAAGAAATTAAAACAATTAAACATTTACTTACAACACTAACTTGTACTTCAATAACAAACAATTGAGCAAACAAATTCAATGGGAGCAATGGCTTTGCATGGTTATTCAAGTAGAAACGAATGCAGAACGATTTTTAAATGTATTTTTTTGATAAAATAAATAATATTTGCGTATGGAACTAAAGAGCCGCAGCTTCATATCCAAAGAGCCGCAGGTTGCCGACCCCTGAGCTAGGTTATGAGATTTGCTTTGAAATTCGAGCAAATGTTGATCAAAATTTTAAGACGAAATTCACACTAGAAGTGAAAATTATTATGGTATTAAAATTTGCAGTGCAGTATAACGGATTTGAGTACGTGATTTTTTGGTTTAACATTGCACTTTTTTTAATATTTAGATATAACTAAATATAATCAACCTGATTCTTGTTTTCGCATGAATATTATACTATGTTTAGACATGTAAGTTTCTTTTGTACATGTTAAAATATTTTGAAATGTAATTACGGTACTTGACTAGTGAAATCCTGGATTAAGTTAAATATATTATTGAAATGTATCTTTTAACAATGGGAAACAAGTGTTTAATGTGAGTCCAATTACGGGCCGTACGCGTCTCACTTACATTTTATATTGAAAAAGCGGTTCTTTAGCTCTGTATTATTATCTCAAAATAAAAAACTTTGAAAGGCAAGACTACATTTTTAAGATGACATTTTCATTATGAAAATTAGAATGTTTTTTCTTCTGTATATGGATTCCTTGGCCTATAATTGCACCATAGTAACAATAATGTTTAATACACAAAATAGTAATAAAACTGGTGGAGGCATATTTTGGGGTTTCGGAAACACTTTTCCAATGCATAAAACAAAAGGCGATTTTTTTTGAATAAAAGAGATAAGATAAAAGTTTTTCGAAAATTCATTCTACCTTATTTTTGCATGGAAATAGCTGATACCAGCATCTGTAATTGCTATAAGTAGCTGTGATGCGCTATTTTTTTCTGTTTACTACTCTTCTTTTCCCCTGCTATTATTTTGACGAACATCAACAACGTTCATTAATGAATATTTAAAGATTATAGAACCTTATATGGGGAATTTCAAGAAAACAGCCTTTCCAGTTCGATGATAGTATGTGATTGTAATGTAAACGTTTTAACTTATTAATTCTCGTTCAAGTTTTCGAACTTTCTCAAAGGTTTTTTATCTCATTATGTTCGATAAAAGTTTTTTATTGCTGAGCATATACATTAGTTGAAGTACTTTTTTACGTCTTCGAGTTTCATTAGTAGTCGTGTATGTAGACGCAAAATAATAAGATTAGATATAAGCAACTTCCATGATTCAATGTAGACTAACTGTATCAGTCAAAAAGACGTAAATTTGGATATCGTCGACATTTTGATAAAACTCACTCCAAAAATTAATTTTCTGAATATTCGGATTTTCTGAATATTGATAATTTTATTTCTATTTCGTCATTTAGAAACTAATCTTTAACAGTTGAATAAGACCCATTATTTCCATTGATTTTCCATGGAACACAGATGAACAGATTTCTCCAAATACTTTAATCACATGCATGGTCCATGCAAAAGACCATGCCGCAAGCTTTTAAAATTTACCTTTATGAAGTTGAAAATATTTACTTGGATGATTATTTTCGGCATTTAATTATTGAGTTGCCTAACTGTTCGCGTATTTGTTCAAAGAAAGAAAATTATTCGATAAAATCCGTGTTTAATGTGCATGATTTCACACTTTCTATACAAAGAACTATGCAGCGAATATAGTTCAGTAAGTTTAAAGGAATTCATATTCGCTATAAAAAAATAATCGAAACGCAACAAAAGTAGGAATAATATTAAACATACGCCATTGCTTAAAATTTATTTTCAAATCGTCAAGAGATACTTTTACAAAACCGATTTGAAATTACTTTAAAAACTCCAGTTTGTAGTACCAAAGTAATACCCGAGTAAAAGTTACAAAATATTGAAATGGATTCGTCTTTTTGCCTCGGAAGTATTTTTCCTTCAACGATTTAGCCAAGAAAGCGTACATAGCAAGATTGCGATCGGATCGAATCAATAGAAAGCAGGCCATGTATTCTACTTTCCGAACGTATTCAATTTCAATTTAAAAGGGAAGGTTGTATATTTTCCATTTAAAGCACACCCCCTAAAGTGATAAGGAAAACATATCCATTTTTCCCCGTTGTCAGTTCTATATGAAAAAATTACCGGAGAAAAATGTCGTTGCTTATCCGATCGCTGTACGTTATCAAATTGTACTTCCCTGATGATATTTTAAAAGGAATCTTATACGGCATTGAGCTGTAAAGCGTTTTACAGGAAAATGTTATTTTGCATAAAACTCGGTTGACAGCGTATCAGTCTGTAGGAACTGAGATAAGGGTCTTTCAAGTGTCGGATATATAAAAGGAATCGGTACTTCATTCTTTTTTTGAACAAGATCAAATAGTGGTGAGAAATGGGGCTAAGTAATTATTTTGAGCCTATCCGGTGCTACTGGTGCATTCTTGAATAATTTTTTGTTCTTATTTCATTAAATTGCCAAATTGCCGTGTGTGTGTTTGTTTTTCTTTGGACAATTTTTTACGCATTTGCGCGTTTTTTTTTTGTATCTGTTTGAAAAAACTATTTTGCTGTAGGTTAATTCCAGATGTTTTTTGTCATGTCTGTCACATCATTTTTGTTTAATTTCCAGTACTGAATATTAAAATAACAAGTTTTTCTGGGATTACATACATTCATGCGAATTTTAAAAGTAGAAGAATTTAAGTTTATTAACAAGTAAGGAACTATTTTGAGTTATTATATAAAAGCATGTAGTGACCAAAAAAAAAAAAAAGAAAAAAGTATGTTATAACGTTTTAAAGCATTAACACATAACACAAAGCATTAAATAATGCTTTGAAGCATTATATTTTCACATAATGCATCAAAGCTCGCATAATCTGTTGAGTCTGTGAAGGTTAAACAACCTACAACACTAACCCCCAATTCCATAAATCCACATCCTCATCCGCAAAATCTAACCAATTATACTTATTGACTGCTCATCTGTATAGCTTTCTCCTTCAAGTTAGAGGCCAGTTGTAATCAACCTTAATCAAAATTTTTTTTTTCTAATCTTCCGCTAATAGTTTCGTCAAATCAAATGTCCCTTACAGTTTGAGATATAGTAACCTTTGAATAGACGTAATGTGTATCTTATTAACGTGCAGTGTTCTAAGATGGATATCCATCCATAACATACTTTTCAGATAACAAGACTTCGATGCAGTAATTACAACTTATTGATTGCTCACTGTTTAGATAGAGGAATTAGTTCTTCTAATAGTCTGGAAGTATTGGAGACCTTTTTCTTCGTTGTTTAGTTTAAAGTTAATCTTTTTCTTTGTGGGAGCAATCTCTCCTCCTTTCAAAACCAGTTTAGTTTTAACCCAATTGCCACAAATCCTAATACAAGTGAATTGAAGTTTAATTTGAAAATAAATTTTATTTATATTGTGCTAAAACTTGTGCTGGTAACTATTCATGTTATTCGTAATTTTATTTAACTTCTGAAAGGAGACACGAAGGGGGTAAAGAAGTAAAAGAACTCCAAGTAAACTAAACCGCATTTTTCTTATTCTGTGTTTTTTTATTCAACTTCTCACAGAAACAAAAACAACAGTAAGGCATTAGCTTTCGCGGGTCGGATGGATGACACTAGTGGGCCAGATCTGGCTCGCGGGGTGTTGTTTCGAGATCCCTGTTCTAAAACAAGGTGCTACACATCTTAAATTGAAGCTAAAAGCTCATAAACTATTTTAGTAATAAAATAAATGAGAATGTAATTAATATCGTCGTTGTTAAATAAGTTCTCTTTAATCTTGAGAATTTTCTATGTACAAAGATTTTTTATTAAAAGGGTAATAAATAAGGCACTCCATTTTAGTAAAATCCAGGTGGTTTCCTTTTTTTCTTTTTGTCCGCACTATAATTTTATACGTATACACTACTTACGTTGAGAAAAAGTCCTGTTACAGTTTTTCCGTAACAATCCTGGGGAAAAAGCAAACAATAGCTCGCTCTAAAAGTTTTACTCTGTTTGTCAGGAATAATATCGTACATACCTGAGTGAAAGTGTAGGATATGTCACTCTTTGCAGAATAAATATATCAGTGGTGCCTGTGATGTATGAGCTGAATAAATATTTGTAAAACTATCTATTGGCCAGAGTCAATTGCAAAGCTCACTTCATTGTCGCTTGTTAGTTTAGATGTTTAGGGGGAAATGCGTTGTGAAAGTAATTATTTACGAAATGTTATGGAAGGATATAGGATATAATGGCTATGCACATAGTTGGGCACAGAGTTTGTTCTGAAAGATTAATGTTTGAGTTAGACTGAAATGGGGTAGTTTACTATTATGATTTTTAAGCTAAGAGTTTAGGCATATACTTGCGTTTCTCGTAACATGTTATTTAATATTCTCTTATGCATGCACATGTACATACAATTTCTGACAGCACTTAAGATTATGTTGTCTGGGTTATAATTAGTCAAAGGATTGTTTCTGAATATGATATAGCTTTGCGTATCTAGCAGTTAAAAATAATAAAATAGCATCATCTGTTCCACAGGTACGTTTTCTATTTTTAAGCAGCTCAGTTTGGCAAAATCTTGTGCTATGAACTATAAACTAATTATAAGATTGTAGTAATTTTTATAGTGAAGAATAAATAGATTTTCCTAATTCATATATTTATTAATAAATGGATTGGGTATAATATTTTCTTTCTATTAGAGGAATTGTTCGCAATCCTCAAAGAACACACACAAATAATAGTCTTGAAATAATAAATTATAAGAACCCCTTTCTTAAAGATATTTTTGGAAGTATTGTCTTTTCCTGGGCTGTAATACTGCTTTTGGCTGTGGTATTGTATAAATTTGATTCAGTTCCCAGAATGCTTTTTTGATTCTGTGAAATTTGGTGATTTAAATCAGTGCAACACAAACTGTACTTGGCAAATAAATTTGTTGGCGTAAATTTAAACAGCATAAGAGGTGGTATCCTGAAATAGTTTGCTTCCTTTAAAAATAAAATAAATTTCTTTTAGGCTGATGGTACAACCACTTGCTACGCTATATGCGTAAAAAAAGAAGTTTAATAGAAAGCTACTTTGAGGAAATCAAGCAAAAATGTATAATTGTACTTTTCAGTACAATAGTTTTTTTTGTAAAGCTTTTCTCTAAAAACATCGAAAATCAAGTAGCTAATCTATGTTCATTTTCTAAAAATCTAATGTGTAATTAATGCGGAAAGGTAATATTTTGTTTTAAAGTTTATTTTTGAGATCGAAGGAAATACATTGCAAAACATTGTTTTGCATTTAAAAAAATAATATGTTGAACAAGAAGTTCTGTCTAGAACTGTACGAGCCTACTTTCCCGTATACACCAGCTTCACATTTTTAATCTAGCTATTTCTCTCTCTCTCTTTCTCGTTTAGCTTTAGTTCTTAATTGCTTCAAATATACCTTTTTCAACGGTTAATACATATTCATTCAATCGTTCATTTATTCAGTCATTCATGTATTTATTCACTCATTTATTCATTCATTCTTTTGCTTATTCATTTAATCATTCATTAATTCAAAAATATTCTTGAAAATCCCGATCAAAATATTTCATAGGAAAATAGGCTCGTTAGTTCTGGATGAACTTTCTATCTGTACATGTTCTACGTCATAAAAGCTTTCCGATAAAGTTTGTTCCGAGCAAATCGGTCCGTTAGATCGGGATTTATATAGGATTGAAATTTCCCCGTAGTGCTATGTTAATTTTTTTTGAACTGTTCAAAAATGAAAAAAAAAAAAAAAAAACTGTTCAAATTAATATTTCACGCCAAGAGGTTCCTCCAATAAGCTTGTTCATTGGAACGTGGATCTTGTACCCAGAGTTTACATCATTTGCTTCATTTTCGCCCATAGGTGCTAATGTTAAATTTTTTTGAACTGTTCAAAATTGAACGAAAAATTATTCAAATCAAAAAGTAAAATACGGAAATGAGATGTCTTCGCCGAGATCTTTCGAATGCAAAAATAATTTTTTGAGTCGGACAATTTGTTCAAAAGTTATTAGGGGGGGGGGGGGACAGACCGACAGACAGACAGACCGACAGACACACTTTTTCCCCATCTCAATACCCTACTTTCAAATTTTTTATTTTTCAATCTTTATTTAATTACTTAACTTATTTTTGACTTTTCTTGATTTCTAACGATATTTTCACGATACATTAAGCCTTCTTTCATGCTTTATTATTATTTTTTTTACATGTACCGGAAAGTAGGCTAAAAAATGATCTATTTTAAGAACTAACGGATATCAGTTACGGTTACATGTAATAGCTTTTTCGCTATTACATGCAACTCATAAATGACTTAAAATCTCCATGTAAAATATTTATTCGTATATCATTTCCTAATGAAATGAATTAAATGACCAGTATAATATACAGCTTGTCAAATTTGTTAACGTTTGCTGTTAGTTGTAAATATGGCACCCTATATCCAATTGTAAATGAGTAATGTAACTTTTTTTGCTTACACATAGCTTTTGTAGTTTTCGGCTGGCGAACGTAAAACTATGAAAAAAAAAAAAAAGGTTTGAATCGAGATCCTGAAAAATTTCCTATTTGTTAGTTACGAGACTTTACCTCTGTACATATGTATGCAATGCACTACGAGAAAATTTTTTCTAACAGTTAAAACACTTGAAATTTTTTTTAATGGTTTTCTGGAGTGTTTTAATTTTGTTTCATTTCCTTTGGTTTAAGAACTAATGAAGTGATAATGTAAGTTAGTTTCATATGCTTTTATTATTTTCGGGGCTGTTTTTATAACATTTCATTTCGTTTTTTTAAAAACAAGTTTAAGAGGTGATATACCGATAAAATACTTGAACGAGATGCAGGTATATCGATAATAAAACTTATACTTTAGATACTATAAAGGAGTTAAAAATAGAAAACGGACAGAAACTTATTTCGTATTATTATTACCCTTATAGGATTAAGTTATAAATTCTTTTCAAGTATTTGACAATCGATCCACTGTAACTTTGTTTCTAACTCAAAATGGTACGCAGATGGATAAGAGTAAAACATTAATAACCACTACAAAACCAGTAGTTAGATTTATTTTAGCGAGTCAATGAGAATATCTAGCAGAAAGACAAACGCAGTTCTTCATCGATTTGAAATTGTTGCCGTAAGTCCAATAGCCGTTTTAAAGTATTGCTTTTGCGGTGCTCTTTTTATCCACGTGGTCATGGATGTGTGAAATAGGATAAAAGTCCAATAGTTGATTTAGCTGAATTCACTATTCGATTCCTAAAACTTTTGAAAAGGTTTTTCGTAAGCTTCAGTTTAACGTTTAAATAACAAACGACCCTCATTTATCAAGAGATACCAAAGACGTTTCCATTAACTTCAGCTCACTGAGGCGGAGTTTACACAAAAACCTAAATCGCAGTCTATTTTCGTGCAAAGCTTGAAGTAACATTTCTATTATGCTGTGATTTTATTTTATGTAACTGCAGATTAACAACTAAGAGAATGAGGTGTTTTTCAAATAAAAATTGAATTTATGTAGATACCTAAATATGTTTTCGCCGCAGTACAAAGATAATTGGCTTTGTTTTTTTTATAAATTTTACATTAGATAAATTTGAAGTAATGACTTTTGTGCACAAAGTAAAATAAATGAAATAACGTTAAAGTCCAAAAATAGCTATAGAAATTGCAGACATCCGGGTAAAGCAGTGACCTATGACAAAGATTGTTTTTAATAGCTACAGCGCAGATTAAACAACCAAAGCAAACAATGCGTCGCTCAACAAAATAGAATATTGGGAAACCAAAAACACCCAAATTTAAATGACAATAATAATAAAAAATTTCCAATTATAAAAAGTAAATAAATACTTTAAAGAAAATACCATCTGATATATTCTTCATTGAAAAAGGACCTCCTTGAAACCCTGAAACACGCGCCTGTAATTTTTATTGCTATTTCTAAAATTTTTGTTACACATTTTTTTATAAAAAACTACGGCAAATGACAACTATATACACATAGAACATTTGTTAAAGTTGTTTTATTTCATGACTTGGAAGAAAAATCAAATACTATAATTAATTAAGAATGGGATGAAGTTAATTATTAAAGTTACTGAAAAATAGATCAAGTATCCGTACGCTTGTATAAAAACGATGAGAAAAAAAACCTTAACTAATAAATGCATGTTCATACGCTAAATATTGCAAGTCTTAAGTTTTGAGCTTGTATTTTAAAACTTTTAATATTTCGTGAAAAAAAAACCAAAATATATCGACTAGATTTTACAAATTTTACATTTTGTGTAATTATTTCAAAGTTTCATGCTTTGCCCGCCCTAAGTAATGAACAAATCAATTATTTTATTAGGAATTACTAATACCAATTTTTGACATAACTTCCAAAACTCCTAAAATTTTTTTACTTTGAATAAATATAAAAAAGTAACTATTTCACTAGCTATTGAAACTCAAATTTTATGTCATAATTTCACATTTACTGATATTTTTTGTCCAAAACGAGATGCAAAGAGGTTTTTTTCTCACTTTGCATTCGGGAAATGTTTCAAGTAGAGTACAAACCTTTTTTCTAAAACAAAAAATACTTTTAAAATGGAGCTAAGCTTTTTTTCTATGAAAAGTACGAAATTTATGTCCTCCGTTAAAAATAAACTAGTTGCGCAGGAGAAACTCTAGATTTGATTGTGGAGCAGCATATACAGTTGCTCAAGACCTCTTCAATCTTTGAAGAATACATTTACTAGATGGCCAAAACCTATTCGAATGCCAGTTTCCCATGAAAAACACAAAGTGAAAATCTAAAAATGGAGGCTAACGTATTTTATTCCTATTTATCTTTTAGAAACCATTCTTTTTTCTCTCTCGATTTGTTTACCGGAAAGCACGAATTTGTCCTTAGTTATCACGTGATGAATAATGTTATCGAAATTTTACTGCCTTTCATCGGTTCCCATTTTATGCTTCTGCGTATTTTTGGATGAAATAAATTGTGGGCCTTTAGAAAATATGCATTAGGATTTGCTCTGGAATATATAAAAGAAAATTTTATACCGAGTTGTAGTATTTGTCCAGGGCAGATCTGCTCTTTTTCGTTTCGTTCTTCTGTTTCATTTATCTTATTTTACTACAAGTAAATTTTGTTTTGTTGGAATAAAAAATAGAACACTGCAATAAATATTATTTGCGTGGATAGCTTCAAATATCATTTACGTTATAAATAAACTCAGCTTTGTCTTTTTGAGCTGAACACTTTATATCCGTAGAATAAAGTTCACTCATTTGATCATTTTGCAATTGAGGTGTATGAAATGTAATTTTTTATTGATATTAACAGCTGATATTTATATTGTTATCTATGCATTTTAAACATTTTGAGCGCTTGTCATAGTGTTCCTAAAACTGTAATATTAAACAAAAAGTTTTATTTTCAATTTAAAATTTCTGTTACACGTGCAATTTTCTTTTGACTAAGTAATTTTGTGTGATATTTCTATTGCCGTGCCAAGAAAAGAATAGCATGAACACAAAAACTGTGGCAAAATTAATTTCTTACACCAACTAGATTAGCTCTCTTTAAGCAAAAATCTTTTTTGCGTTTTTCTGTACAAAATTTTGTTTTTTACGATGTTTAGCAAAAATAACAACTATAATTACTCAAAAACGTATGATTAAATGAGATGCATTTATTTATCTTATACAGGAATTTTTCTTTCATTACATTTTTCTTGGGAGGTTTAGCCGTAGGTGAGGTTTGAGTCACCCTATGTTTTCCATTAAAATATTTTTTATTTAATTTACATCATATGACAGAGGTATCAAGTAGAATCACAAGTTTTTTCTAAATATGAGCATTACAACAAATTGAACTAGTTGTTCTCTTAGTAAAAATAATTGTCATACAGCTTGTAACACGAAGAAATAAGGTGAACAAAATGCCAGGCAACATTATAGTTGCTATTAGTAGCATTTGGATGATTTTTCTTTTTATTGCTCCTTTTAACTAATCCGATTTTATTTTATTATTTTCCTCTTGAACTGTGTGCTGTTAACATTTGAACAAAAGGTCCGGTACTTTCTTCGACTTTGTACAAGTTCCCAAAGTCAAAGGTTTTTGTCTTGTCTTATTTTCATAAGATTCTGGGTTTAAAATGATAAGGACACTCTTCAATTGTGATGATCGGACTGCAATTAGTTTTACCACATCTCAATTTGTTTAAAAGCAAGTGTAATTTCTGAACAAATTCAATTATTACTTGTAGTTTGAATTAATATCAAAATTATTACGTACTTGTATCTTGATATATGATTTCTTAAACCTCACAAGTTAGTTTTATTTCAAGTTCTGTTTGAAATTGCTTTTTTTTGCTCTAATTCTGCAAAAAAAATACAAGCAGAAACTATAACTAAGCAGAGGAACCATTTCGAGATCCAAATTGCAGATGATTACGTTTAGCATTTTCTTAGGTTGAATCTTAGGTTGAGTGACCTTTACAACAACGAGAAAACGCACACCCTAAATAAGTATCTTAAATTTCATAAATTGTGCAAAAAAAAAAACACCACTTTATTTTTAAGTTGTCTTTGCTTGAAGCTATTTTCGCATTTTTATATTACCTGTCAAAAGGAGGCAGTAGAATGCAAAAGAAATGTGAATGGGCTCCAATGAAAATCAATAAATTGGCAGACCGGTTTCTGAAGCAGTTGCACCCTTCGTCAGTCCAAAGCGAAGAATAATAGAAAATATATTGTTAGAAGGAAAGTTAAATATTATGAAGACGGTCCCAAGACGAATCAAGATTTTCTGAATCAGAATTTGCGGAGATATACTGGAAAATGCAAATTATATGCCATTTAGTAGAGCAGGAGAAATGTGCGGTACTTCAAAAGACGCATTACAGATTTACTCTTTCAGAAGGAAAAACTAACTTTATCTAACAGAAGAAAAAAAATCTTAAAATCGTATCTTCATCGTTAAAGTGGGTGACAAAAATCCCTAATTGCCTCTGGCACAGTGGCGTCCGGTAAGGCGAGGGACTCGTACGCTCTAGGTCATAAGATCGAGTCTGGCAGTCGCGTCGATGGATTTTCAAGATGTAGAAAATCGTCTGCTTTCGTGTCGCATGGTTATACGGCCTGTGAAAGATCCCTTGAGTAGACATTTGCCTTGTATACTCTCGACTAAATTGATGTCCAGCAAAATTTCGCATCAACATAGTCCAGGTGTTTACCCTTTCAAGTGGAAAAACTGGATGTCAAAATTCTCATGCGGCGTTGGTACCACACTCATTGTGGTGCCGCTGAAAGAGATGGTACCAATCTCTGGGAACGTACTAGGTCTGAAATATTTAAGAACTAATATATACGCAGTACATTAGAAGCAAAAAAAAGTCACTAATTGCCACGCAGAATGAGGGCACTTTACATTAAACTAGTATTTTACATCATTCACTGAGAGAGCCGCCGAAAGTCGCGCGAAAAGCTTTTATTTCTAAACGGAAATAAAAATAAACCAAAATTATTCTGGAGCTGGCGAGCATTAACTTGACTGGTAAACAAACTTGCATCTTTTGTTAACACTCTAATGCATTTTAATTGAGTCTATTGGAAAGAGGAATTTTTACGCTGTAAGTTCTAGCGGCAGAAAATGACTCTCCGAGCTTCAGAGTGAAACAAATGAAAAATGCTCCATCTGGGTTATTTAACTGGCATTTTATTTCTTTCCGAAGCTGTCTCGCAGAAAGGATCCAGCCCTATTATGAGTTTGAAAATAAATGTATGAGAAATATGATATAAATATTGAAATTATTCTAAAACGCAGGTGGTGTAAATTTTTTAAGGGGCTATGCATTGTAAAATGTATTAAAACGTATACACTGGTGTATTTAACATGCATGTCTCTATTAAAAGAATTTAGTCACAAAAATAGATTATCCGAAAGAACATTTATTATACTGCATTTTTACCGCAATATGAGCATAATATATTGATTGTTGTACGCAGTGTGATGCATAGTTAAAATTAAAGCAATCGACTGAAAAATCAAATTTAAGAATATCTTACTTTATAAAATATTTTGAGTAGCTTTTGTGCATTTTTTCTGAGCTTCCTATCCTATTTTATGCGTTCAGAATAAGTAATGTGTTTTATAAACATATTTTCTTCAGTTTGAAGTAAGAACTTGAAAAAAAAAAAAAAAAAAGGTTGTAAGCCTCTGATATATAGTAAGCTTCTATGTACTTTAAAAGTTCTTGTGTAAAAATATTTTAATATGAATTGCCTTTTATATATTCTCCTAACCAAAATTATTTTGAGTGAATATTTTTCGAGAACCAGGTGCGTTACAAAAGGGATTTTTATGTATTTTAGGAATTAAATGCTTTGGGGAAAGGTGTTCATATAAAGTAGTAACGTGTAAAGAAATACGTATTATAAGGTATTTTGATTAGTATTATACTTTGACCTTTAGTGTAGGTCTCAGTACTCTGTCAGAACCATACAATGCATTCGATGCAGTACAATTTTTTTAGGAAAACTAGAAAAGTGATTGCACTTTTTATACGCATTTATTTATTTGACTCTTTTCTTCATATGTCCTACAAATCAAGAGAAGAGTAATAAAAAAATGTACAATCAAATCTTTTCATGGTCGGAAAACTCGTAGGACTATAATCCTATCGAATTTGAGAGGAAAAAAAATATCAAGTCTGTGAAAATGTTTTAAGCAAGGGGAAAAAAACCTCACTTGTGATATAATGTGTAATTAATATAAGAGAGGGTGAATAAATTGAAAAAAAAATTCTTGAATAATTGCTGTGAACTTCATTTAGTTAAGACAGAAATTTCCCTTTTATAGGTATATAATCCACATTATCAAACCCTCTCTTTCTCTCGCACACACACATTAGATATAAATTTATAATAAAGCGTATATTCACTGAACATTTCTTCTTTTTTTTTTTTAAATTTTAGATTTCGCGTTTTTAAAAATTTAGTGCTTGGCCGTGGCAACACCGAAGTCACTGTTCAGACTGCATTTAAAAATTCATTCCTGAATTTCGGATAAACGAATTATTATTTTTTTTTTGCAGACTTTTTATCGTTAAATACTTAATTTTATAATAGACTCTTGTACTAAAAAATCCTAGTTCAACCTTTCACCAAAGAAATAATAAAAAAAAAAAAAAAAATGGTGAAATTTAGAAGCAACCAACATTTGGTACCAAAGTTGAACCGTTATAATGGCAAAAATTAAAAATGTACAATCAACGTAAAATTAAGCACAACATTTTTTTAAAAAATGTACACACGTCTTTCCTGGTATACGAGGGTCATTTTTTAAGTAAGAACCGATTGTGAATCGTGTTTGCGCATCCAGTCAGGTGACGTCAGTTCAAGGTCAGCAACTCTTGGCCGGTCCCCTACTACACCCCCATTACCTTTCACGTCTCTGCTATTACTGTTTGTGTGGTTATACTGCGTAGTTTGTCGTCATGTCTATCAGTAATCCCGCCAATTGTGAAGTGCGTGCCGTTATTCGGTTTTTGAATGCAAAAAACGTTCGTCCTGCTGAAATTCAACTGGGCAATTGCCACTGGAAAGTACTGAATCATCCGCCTTACAGCCTAGACTTGGTACCATCAGACTTTCATCCCTTTCCAAAACTTAAGGCATTTCACAGTAGGAAGCGTTTGGAAAAGGATGACATGCTTAGAGAAACAGCTACGAACTAGTTTAATAATCAGGCAGCGAGTTCTTTGATGAAGGGATCCAAAAGCTGGTACCACGGCTTGACAAATGCTTGAATGTTGATGGCGACTATGTTGAAAAGTGAAAAAAAATGTTCGTATTTTAGTTTTTGATATAATTTGGGCTATTAAATAAAGTTTATTTTATTCCATTACAAAACGGTTCTTACTTAAAAAATGACCCTCGTACAAGGAATCCCCTTTTCAACGCAGAAGAGTGAGCGGTGGGTGTTATTCATCTAGAACCTCTCTCTTTTGCATTGAAAAAGGGATTCTTTGTAACCTCGAAACACGTATTTGGAGTTTTTGAAAAAAAATTGTGCTTAATTTTAAGTTAATTTTTAATTTTTACATTGTTGCACAAAGGTTTACATTTTATTTCATTACAATGGCTCTTAGTTTTCCATTCATGATGAAACTAGGTTAAACTTCACCATTATAAGGGTTCAACTTTGTACCAGATGCTGTTTGCAGCTAAATTCCACCATTTTGTTTTGGTAAAAGATTTAAATAGAATTTTTTCCAGTGTAAGTATAATAATCCTGAAAAACAGACAGGCAAAGTTTCTATACATGGTAAAAGAACACTACAGTATACCAACAAGTATGCTTTGATGTAGAAAAGGCAGCTGTGTTCAAATAGTCCTTGAATATTGCACATAAAAGGACATAATTTTGACTGGTATTTTTCAAACAACATGGACTTTTATAGAAACATTAAGAAAGTACAACAGATTGCTCAACTCAGCAAGGATGCTCTGTACCGCTGCACGAAAATGTCTGACCATCCCTGAAAATGTTGTCTTTCGATTACAGATTTTTCTGATTATTTGACAGAAGATGCGTTGAGTTTATATTCGAAAGAAAACCTCCTTTGCGGTTTAATTTTAAAGTGAATTATGGTTTTCTGATATCATGAAGCGTTAGCAGTTTTCGAAACGTTCATTAAGAATTTTTAAAAATATTTAAAAACGGTTTGATAAGTTGTACGATCAAGTTTTAGCTCTATACTTATATTCCGTAAATCATTACATTTGCAAATGGTACTGACGTTTAGTACTTTTTAAACAAATTTGCTAAAACTGATCTGTACATTTGTATCCCATTTAATTTTTTACTTTCCTGTACAACGTCAAAAGTGAAGGTATATGCATATGAATGACGCTATATGGCGTTACTTTTTGTGGAAAAGAAAATAGGTATCACTCATATTTTCGATGTTTTGTTAGAATTAAATTAAAGCAAACCATAATGTGTTTCTATTACAGCCGTCCGTAACGTTTTTAACATACCAGAATTTTATTTAATTTGTATATTAATATGAGTGAATAGGAAGAAACCAGATCTATTATAAAGCCAGAGAGTCTGTGTATGCAAAGTATATGGCTTCGGAGAGAATTTCTAATTGTGTTCCGAGTTCCCTGTTTCATCTGTTCTTGAGACATATTACAAATGTAACACATTCTCGATTTCGAATAATGGAATGTTTCCCAGTGTGAGTACAGTTGGAAATCAACAACAAGGTAGATTTATTTTAATGAACATTCAGAAGCCATTGTCCAAAGAGGTATATATTTACCACATAATTATACGTGAAGCGAGAAGTACAACAATGGACTCTTGTTCTGCAATCAAACGCGATATATTACACGATTTCTCAATTTGGGAATCAGTAGAATATGTATTGTTAATTAATATATTCGGGAAACTTACCGCCATGTTTTATTCTTTAGTACGGATGTATATATTTATAAAGGTACTGAATTTAATAACTAATTTTGTTTAAATATTTCTCGTTTTATTTTCAGTTCATTACAAAATGTATTTATTCTTTGCAAGGGTTATGATTGAAGTAATGCTGCTCCTATTTTATTTAGTGGAAGGCGTCACCTTTTACTCGCATATTGACACGCAAAATAAAAATTATATATATATATATATAGATATTATTCCAACATGTAGCTGCATTGTACCTGTTTCCATAATGATAGCATACTACCTATAAAAGCGTTATTTTGTGTATTACCAATATTCTGCAACGCAAAGTAAAATATTTCCAGTTCAAACACTTGTTAATTATAACTATTTGAGTAATAATGTTAAGGTTATTCACTACTGCGAAATTTAAGCTAATTTAAGCTGAAAAATCAAGATGTTATTCGCTGTATATGGACATTTTGCTATGACGCTTCTGCTTTTTGTTACACGGTAGTGTTTTCTTTTAAAGCAAACATTTTTTAAATTCTTAAATGTGTTTGTCTACAACAAACATATAAATGATTTCGGATTTTTTATTAAATTGATTTAGTCGTGCGAATTACGGTAAAAATACAAGTTAAGAGATACTTACTATTAATAATTATATAATTACTAATAGTTAATTTGTGTAATCTTGTATTTGTGTACTATTAATAAATTTGTATATATATATATATATATATGTCATTAAATGAAACACAAGAAAAATATAAAATTACTTCGATATTTATATTATATGAAAAAAGTTCGTTTTTAAAATGTAAAGTAAAAACCTGGGGAGATAGAGCGTTCGGAATGATGACGCACTTGAATTTTCGGGGTGAAGGGGTTGTGGGAGTGCTCCGGGCTATTTCAGGTAGTTGTACGATGACAACCGCATCTTGTCAACTTGAATTCAATGTTTTTTTTCTGAAAATGTATGATACAACGTTGTTTTTATTGCTTGTTTTCCAAATGCAAGGGCTTGAATTTTCATTACTGTTCTTCTGATTTTTATTGTGATGAGAGTAAAGCAAGATACTTTTTTAAGCAAACGTTTTTTCAGCAATTTTGACAATTTACTAGCAGATCTTGATTATATTGCAAGCACTGCATTCCATGTGGTCTAGTGGTTAGGATTCTTGGATCTCACCCAGGCGTCCCGCGTTCGAATCCCGGCTGGGGAAGTATCAGGATTTTCTCTACAAGTGTTAGAAAAGTTATTTATTTATTTATTCCTGGTGCTTTCCTGACCGGATACGAGTCACTCTTTCTGGAACATTCCAGCGGCGGAAATACGCGATTCCTGCAGAACTGCGCATGGTATAAAACAAGAAGTATATAAAAGCAGTGAAGCTAGTTCTTAGCGGTGTGTACCTAGGAGTGACCGTCTGAAAACGGTGTAATTATTCAGCTATTATTTAAATGTGTCTATGCTCAGTTATTATCAAATTCTCGAGTTGAGATTACCCTTGGTTTATTATTCACGAAAAACTACGTGACAATATAATCTACTTCTTATCGAAAGCCATCTCCCATGTGTGCAATCTCACCCGCCCTGTAAGGAGAGCAGCGAGAAGTGTCTTGTCTTTATGCCTGCTGTCGTTTTAAATTGGAGTATAACATGGAAATAGTGATGGGAATACATACAGCAGGTATATAGTATATAATAATCAACAAAGGTTTGGCAAATAATAAACGATTTCATTCTTTTTTATCATGTTTTACACTTGTGCGCCAACTGTACGGCTTTACCTTATGCTTATATGTATTTAATTTGAATAAATTTTCAAAATCAAGTGACGAAATACAAAATCATGTGGAAATAAAATCTAAATGTGACAGAGATAATCGTTTCTTTAGAAAAAAGTTTGTTTTCGAAATAAAAATTAAAATGTGAACGAAAATAGAGAACTTCGTTTTGAACTCTTCCTCTGATACTTTCAACTTTTCTAATTCGGTCTTTAAATTAGAAGTATCTTTTGGTCTTTCATGTCATGTCGTTCCATTATTTCTTGCACAAGCAAAGTTTCATATGATTTGGCAACACCGTCTAGAGTTTCAACAGACACACCAGATTTATGCTTCGCAACGGATACTTGCTTCATTGTTTCAATTAATCTTCAAAAATCTTTTGAAATGATTTAACATCCCCGTGTCATGCGATAAAATTTCTTTCATTTCACTTGAATATTTTAACGAAGTTGAAACATTGCTCAATGAGCAGTTAATTTTTATTGATTTGTTATGAACTTAAAATAATGCAATAAATTTATTGCAACGTCAATATTTCTAAAAATCGCTGTTTAAACTCAACAAATCTACTCTAAAAAGGGGGGGGGGGAACTATATTTTTATGATCTTGCAGAATATAGTATTTAAAATTTAACAATGTAGTAATAAGTGAAAGTTATAGATTAGTTTAAGGATACACGGTACATTTTTTTTCAATGGTTTCATCAGAATACATTTTCCCTTCCGTTCCGTTTGCTGATATATCTGTGCTATACTGTCTGTTTTTAAAGAAAAATTAGAAGTATAATTACTTTTCTTTAAGTTTCAAAGCATTGCTTTCATAAGAAGAATTCAGTAAAGTTAATTGTTTGAAAAAATAGAAATATTTCTATTTTTTTCAAACAATTAACTTTTACTACGTCTTTTTTGTATTCAGACGAATAAAAGTTATGTTAAAATTGATGATTGCTTAGCTAGACAAAATTTGCTCTATGTATTCAGATACATAGAGAAATTTTAGAAGAGCAATTTCTTTACAGCAATTTTTTCTTGAAGCAATTTTAGTCCTTTAGTTTCATTTTATGAAAATTAGAGATGTGACCACGTTCCGAAGTGCTTCGATATCAGGATCAGGTTCGTTTACTTTTTAAGAAACAAGATTTTTTTGGACTGTTTTAATGAAGTTTGTAGTATAGATAATATTCCGTTTTAGAATAAAAACAATTCAAAATCAAATTGGCGGTAAACTACGTTTGTTATGATTTTGTGAACTTTCTTGAACTGAAGAAGGTCCTGAACTAATGTGAAAAGTGATATTAGTTGAAATATCAGCAACTTTGTAAGATTTTTTTTTTTTTTTGATTTTCTTTATTATTGAAAAACGTGTTGCCCATGTTTTCAATAGTAATACATTGTGATTCTTAAAATGATGTTTTGAAGTTTTGAACAAATAGCAGTTTTCTGGGGTGGAAAATAGCCTCTCTACCGGCGCCTAACGTACTAAGACCGTGTCACTAGTATTTATCAGTATAAAGTACTTCGGACTCATCTTTATTTGGAGTTGGAGCTATACATATGTATATTTCATAATACTTTAATATTACTCTGTTGTCACTAAGTTCAGAAAATGTCAGGTTCCCGTAACTGCAATACTACAGAATAAAATGCTTATTCCGTGAAATGGAATTGAATTTTCATAGTTAGTTTATTGTCAAAGTACCGAACAAATTTCGTAGATTTTCAATTGGTTAGTGCTTTAAAACATATTCTACGGAAATTTAAGAGCACAGAGTATGCAGAAAACAGCTTTTCATATTGAAGAAAACAAAGAAGTATTTTAATATCCGGTGAGTCACATTTCTAGTCCTGTCAAAACGCTAATTTAAAGTTAGACTTCACTTTTGCTCGACTTTTTAGGAAATCCGCTTCAAGGCTCTGTTCGGAGCAATTTTCTGAAATATGTTTATGGCAAACCATTTGCTTTCTTAAACAAGTAAATACTGCATCTGTCAAAAAAGTTCCAAAAGTTTTTAATTTAGAACCAAGATAGAGACTAGACCGCACTGATCGAACTGATATAGTGAATGATTTTACTGAGTTGTTGGTTGCCAATTCACTCCAGTGCTTATAAAATTTCCAGCTCGGAAACACTGCTACTGAAGGAATTGCGCATTTTTGTGTTGAATACTAAGAAAATCCTTTTCAAAAAAGATAGTTTATGTATTTTTTAGAAAAGTATTTAAGCGCGTATACACTAAAATACTTTTAAAATAGGCTTTGAATACTTCGCGAGTTCTTTTATATTTAGGATTGTTCTTGTATTTTTTTAATCTCTGCAGTTAACATAATTATACTAAAAAAATCTTTTATGTGGTACGAGCAACAATGTTTTCACCTAATCTTTTAAAAAGCGCTTTTAGCTTCCAGATGAAAAATGCTTTAAACTTTCAGTATAAAGCCTTTAACAGTAAAAAATTAATATTTTATGTGATTGCCATAATGTTAGTGACAAAAAAGTAAAGATATTTTCAAAATTTCCCATAACTCTGTACTAGGGGATACACGGCGCGCCGTGCTGGGGTGGCAGTTGGGGTGGGACGAAAAACTTTTGTGGAGAAGGCAACGGCAGACGGTTAACACAATATGGCGGTGGGTCCATAACAGCCAAAAGCATAATTAACTGTTTCAAAATTAAAATATTAAATTATGTCTGTTTTTATTTAAATATTACATGCATGTTAATGTTCGCGTGGTACTAAACAAGTTTTTCAGTAGTTTAGGTGATTTTGAAGTTATTCAATATTATTTTGAGGCGTGAAAATTTTGACCGTTTATTGGTATTTATTCTTAGTCAAACTATTTTAAAATTATATCAAAGAAAACATTCATATTTCTGCAACTGTATTGCGATAACAATTCATAATGAAAATGTTCATGAATGAAGCGCTTTTGGATTGTCCTTTAAGCCTTTTCATAATAAACTATTAACGGGGTACAAAGAAACCTAACGTTTTAACGTAAAATTTTGTTGTTATACTAATTTGGGACCTTAGTCATTGATACATGAATAACCCAAAAATGGATAGGGGGTTTATTTTTCATCAATGTTTTTAAATTTATGTATCATTCATATTTAAAATAATATGCTTTCAAAGCTGACCAGTTCTTGAGGTAACCAAAATTTTTTTTCAATACTTTTTTTAATACAATTTTATTTTTTTACTCTTTTTCTGTTTTCCGGCTTTTCTGAGAATCATCTTCGGCAAACAAGTTCTGAAAAAAGAAATGAAATTACATTATCTGCCTGAATATAATGAAGTTTTCAGTTTAACTTCTTAACGAGAAAAACACGCACACATACATAGACACATTAGAATACACACATACGTAGAAGTAGGAGAATAATGACAGTTCACCAACAAGAGGCGGATCGCGGATCAGGGGGCGTGGCCGATCCGCCTCCCAATACCCCCAGGCGTTTTTCGAGTGGAGTTGAGTTGTATGCCCTCATGCATTTTTCGAGTGGAGTTGAGTTGTTTTTGCCCCCAGGCGTTTTTCGAGTGGAGTTGAGTTGTTTTTGCCCCCAGGCGTTTTTCGAGTGGAGTTGAGTTGTATGCCCTTAGGCGTTTTTAAAGCAGAGTTGAAATGTTTTTCAAAAGTTTATAGTTTTGGAATGGCAACACTGTTTAATTTAGGTTTTACCCCTATTATTCCGCCTCCTAGCGGCAAATAGTGGAACTACTATAGCACTGTTTCAATACTACTAAAACCGTTTTTTTTTTATAGTTTTGGAATGGCAACACTTTTTAGTTTCAGTTTAAGACTTAATGTAAAACCGATTGTGGCGCCATCTACGAGAAGAAAATGTAACTATTTTGGAACTTAGAATTTTTTTTCTAATGTTTTCTCTCAGAATTCAAGCAGGTACTATTTTAATATTACAAAAAATAATTATAATGTATAATGAATTAAATTTATTGTCGCTATTTACATCCTATTATGTATTTATTTCTTTTTTTCGACTTAGAAAGATTTTCTTTTTCAACCTTTTTAATGTTTCCACTTATAAAATAGTTCCTGTGCGGATGCTAAGTTAATTATTTTTACACTGTGATAAGAAAATTCTCGTCATTTTTACTTAGAAAAGACTGAAATACTTTTTACTTTTTATTTTTTATTTATTTATTTTCAGACTTAGAAAATTTTTTAGTTGCAAGTGATTTTTTTTTCTAAGTATGTAACACATAGTACAGTAACATTTTTCTGATCCGTTTTGAAAATTTTTTCTTAAATCATAATTTTAACTGCATGACACATTTCATTCTAAAGTTTTTTCTACTTTATATTATTATCACACTTGCAGTCTCCTTCGAAGAATATTTTATAAAACTCTATTATTTCATATATGAACGCAAAAAACTGAGATTGAACGCGTAAAACTTAGAACAATAATGTAAAAATACTAAGTACAAAGCATATTCATCCAGTAAAACTCAGTACAGAAATGTAAAATTGCTAAATACAAAAGGTTTAAACAGCATGAAAATATAAAAGTACTAGATACAAAATGTCACAACAGCATGAAAATATAAAAATACCAAGTATTAAATGTTAAAACAGAACGAAACGAGTGTTAGTACTACTAGTGCTTGTTCCAAACTTAGTTTCATCCAGCCAAATTTAGTACGAAAAGCAAAAGTACAATGCCCAAAATGTTAAAACTTTGATTCATTCCGTAAAACAGTAGAGAATGTAAGAAATTACTAAATAAAAATGTTTGAACTTGCAAAACAAAATGATTTTCTACTTGCAAAATTTTAGAACTTCGCATGAAAATTTAAAAAAAAAAAAGTACTTATTCAAACGGTTGAAACTTGGAACTAAAATTTCAACACTGAATCATCAAAAATCCGAAACAATTTAAGCTGTGGAATAAAGATTCGAGACTTAAAAAGTAAATGTAAACTCACTAAAAGAGATTTGAAAATCTGAAAAGGGAAATAGAATAATAACTTCACTAGAGTCGTAAAACTTGAAAAATTTAAATCACAAAACTCAAAACTATTGCAAAGAGCTTTATGTGAAACATAAAAGGGCTAAGAGCAAAATGCTAAAACTGAGGAAACTTAGAAATACGTGGAACAAATCATTTAAAATTATAAACTTTAAAAACTTAAACTCATTCAGAAAAGAACGGAAATGCAAAATTACAAAACAAAAGTGTTACGCTCTTGCAAAATATTAAAACTTAACGCAAAAAAATGCAAGAAAGTACAAAACACCAAAAGTTAAGAGTACTATAAAAAACTGTTACTTAGATTCATCTAAAACATAACTCGGAAAAAGTAAAAGTAATGTACGCAAATTTAAAAAAAAACTTATGTTCACCTACTTAACATATCAAAATAGCAAGTACAAGACGTTAAAACACAACGAAAATGTAAAAGTATGAAACGTAAAATTACAAAACCTAAATTCATCTGGTAAAAGTTCCGTAAAAAATGTAAAAGCACTAAGAGTGAAAACTACAAAACAGCATGAAAGCTAGAAATAAAAAATGTACAACATCAGAACTTAAATTCATCCAGAAAAACTTAGAAGAACAAATGTAAAAGTTCGGAAATTTTCAAAACAAAAGTATGATGCACTTGCAAAATGTTAAAACTTAGTGCAAAAACGTAACAAGAAGTTCCGTCTAGAACTATACGAGCCTACTTTCCCGTATACACCAAATTCAAATTTATAATCTAGCTATCTCTTTCTCTCTCTTTATTATTTATCTTTAGTTCTAATTATTGAAAATATACCTTTTTCAACGGATAATACATATTCATTCACTCACTCATTCATTCTTTCATTTATTCAGCCATGCATTTATTCATTCATTCGTTACCTCATTCAAGTGTTTATTCATTCATTTACGCATTCATGTATTTATTCACTCATTTATTTATATTTTCATTTATTCAATAATTTATTCATTCATTCTTTTCCTCATTCATTTATTCATTGATTTATTCTTTCACTCTTTCATTTATTCATTCATTCATTATTTCACTCATTGAGTCACTGAGAAATATCCTTGAAAATCCCGATCAAAAAATTTCATAGCAAAATAGGCTCGTACGTTCTGGATAAACTTTCTATTTCTACATGTTCTACGTTATAAGAGCTTTCCGATAAAGTTTGTTCCAAGCAAATCGGTCCGTTAGATCAGGATTTATATAGGGTTGAAATTTCCCCGTAAGCTCTGTGTTTATTTTTTGAACTGTTCAAAAATGAACAAAAACTGTTCAAATCAATATTTCACGCCGAGAACTCCTTTCAATAAGCTTTCAATAGGAACTTGGCTCTTGTGCCCAGAGTTTACAGAATTTGCTTCAATTTTGTCCATAGGCGCTAATGTTAAAATTTTTTGAACTGTTCAAAATTGAACAAAAAATTGTTCAAATCAAAAAGTGAAATATAGAAATGAGATGTCCTCGCCGAGATCTTTCGAATGCAAAAAGAATTTTTCCAATCGGACAATTCGTTCAAAAGTTATTAGGGGGGGACAGACCGACAGACCGACAGACAGACAGACCGACAGACAGACCGACAGACAGACCGACAGACAGACCGACAGACCGACCGACAGACAGACCGACAGACAGACTGACAGACAGACAGACCGACAGACCGACAGACACACTTTTTCTCCATCTCAATACCCTACTTTCAAATTTTTTATTTTTCAATCTTTATTTAATTACTTCACTTATTTTTGACTTTTCTTGATTTTTAACGATATTTTCACGATACATTAAGCCTTCTTTCATGCTTTATTATTATTTTTTTTTACTTTTACGGGAAAGTAGGCTAAAAAGTACTATGTACAAAATGTTAAAATTTAGATTTATCTACTAAAACAGTGAATGAAGATGTAAAATTACTAAGAGTAATATATTAAAACAACACGAAAACGTAAAAGTACTAAGTACAAAACGTAAAAAAAAAATTTATTTATCTGCTATAACTTAGACTGAAGTCGTAAAATTACTAAGTACAAAGTGTTAAAACATCATAAAAATGTAAAAATATCAAGTATAAAGCAGCAAAACATAGATTTGTCTGTAGAAATCTTGATCAAAAAAATGTAAAAGTTTAAACAACAAAACCATAAAACTCTGAAAAATTGAAAACACGCAGTACAAAAAACAGCAAAACCTGTAAAATTGCTAAGTATAAGGATGCAAAACTTAAATTTTTCCAGAAAAACTTAGAACGAAGTTGTAAAAGTACGGAACTTTTCAAAGTAAAAGCGTTATGTACTTACAAAATGTTAAAACTTAATGTAAAAATGTAAAAAATTCTTCGTCAAAAATATCAAAACTCTGATTTATCTACTGAAACTTAGAATGAAAATGTAATTGAATCAAATGTACTAAGTGTGAAATAGTAAAGTAACATGAAAATGTAAAAGTACTAAGTATATAGCGTAGTCATCAAGTGAAACTTTACAAAAATGTCAAACTTAAGTATGAAACTTAAAAGACTTAGATCTGTTTGCAGAAATCTTGATCAAAAAACGTAAAAATTCGAACAACAAAATCCTAAAACTCCGAAAAATGTAAAAACACGCAGAACAAAAACAGCAAAACATAGATTTGTCTACTGAAATCTTGATCAAAAATGTAAAAGTTCAAACAACAAAATCCTAAAACTCTGAAAAATTGAAAACACGCAGTACAAAAACAGCAAAACCTGTAAAATTGCTAAGTATAAGGCTGCAAAACTTACATTTTTCCAGAAAAACTTAGAACGAAGTTGTAAAAGTACGGAACTTTTCAAAGTAAAAGTGTTATGCACATACAAAATGTTAAAACTTAAAATGAAAATGTAATTGAATCAAATGTACTAAGTCTAAAATAGTAAAGTAACATGAAATGTAAAAGTACTAAGTATATAGCGTAGTCATCAAGTGAAACTTTGTACAAAAAATGTCAAACTTAAGTACGAAACTTAAAAGACTTAGATCTGTCTGCAGAAATCTTGATCAAAAAACGTAAAAATTCAAACAAAAAAATCCTAAAACTCTGAAAAAAGTAAAAACACGCAGTACAAAAACAGCAAAACATAGATTTGTCTACTGAAATCTTGATCAAAAATGTAAACGTTCTAACAACAAAATCTTAAAACTCTGAAAAATTAAAAACACGCAGAGCAAAACAACAAAACATGTACAAATGCTAAGTATAAAGCTGCAATACAAATGCTACGTATAAAACTTAAATTCATCCAGAAAAACTTAGAACGAAAAATGTAAAAGTACGAAACTTTTCAAAACAAAAGTGTGATGCCCTTGAAAAACATTAAAACTTAATGCGAAAATGTAAAAAGTACTACGTACAAAATGCTAAAATTTAGACTTATCTACTAAAACATTGGATGAAGATGTAAAATTACTAAGTAAAATATATTAAAGCAGCAAGAAAATGTTAAAGTACTAAGTACAAAAACGTAAATAAATTGATTTATCTACTAAAACATAGACTGAAGTTGTAAAATTACTAAGTACAAACTGTTAAAACATCATAAAATTTGAAAATAGCAAGTATAAACCAACAAAACATAGATCTGTCCACTGAAATCTTGATCAAAAATGTAAAAGTTCTAACAACAAAATCCTAAAACTGATAAATTAAAAACGCTCAGTACAAAACAACAAAACATGTAAAAATGGTAAGTATAAAGCTGCAAAACTTAAACTCAATCCGAAAAACTTAGAACGATGATGTAAAAGCGCGAAACTTTTCAAAATAAAAGTGTTATACCCTTGCAAAATGTTAAAACGTACTGCAAAAATCTTAAGAATTACTACGTACAAAATGTTAAAACTCTGATTTATCTACTAAAGCAACGCGAAAATGTAAAAGTACTAAGTATATAACGTATTCATCAAGTGAAATTTTGTACGAAAATGTAATCGTTTATGTACGAAACTTAAAAAACTTAGATTTATCTAAAAAAATCCCAACTAAAGTCGTAAAAAGTATGAAATGTTAAACATCATGAAAATGTAAACTTTCCAAAAATGCAAACATCAAAACAACTTAGATGTATCTAATAAAATTTAGAACGAGTAAAAGTGTCAAACTTAATAAAAGAACAAAGTAAAAAACAAAAAAAAAAAAAAACTAATATATATCTACTAAAACACAGAAAAACTTAGAACGAAAAGGTAACAGAAAATTTTCAAAATAAACGTGTTATGCACTTGCAAAATGTTAAAACCCAAATTTATCTACTAAAAATTAGAACAAAGATGTAAAAATATTAAGTATAATACACTGTAGCAACACAAAAATTTAAGAGTACTAAATACAAAACGTAAAAAAAGTTAGAGTTATCCAACTAAAACTTAGACTGAAGTCGTAAAATTACCAAGTACGAAATGTTCAAGCATCATAAAAATGACTAAATAACAAGTATAATGTATCAAAAACATAGATTTCTCCATTGAAATCTTTTTAAAAAAATGTAAAAGTTCTAAGGACAAAAATGCTAAAGAAGTAAAAAAATGAAGAATAAGCAGTGCCACACAACAAAGCATGTACTAACTATAAAACTTCTAATCTTGAATTCATCCAAGGGAAAAAAAAAAAATTAGAAAAAAATATGTAAATCCAAACGAAAATTTTCAGAAATAAAACTGTTATCCACTTGCAAAGTGCTAAAACTTAATGCAAAAATATAAAAAGTACTGTATATGAATGTTAAAACTTAGATTTATCAACGAAAACACGGAATGAAGATGTAAAAATATTAAGTATAATATATTAAAGCAACACTAAAATGTAAAAGCACTATGTACAAAGCATCAAAACTTAGATTCATCTAGTAAAACTTGGTACAAAAATGTAAAAGTACTAAGCATAGAACCTCAAATATACATTTATTTAGTAAAAAACAGAACGAAACTGTTAAAGTACTAAAGCCAACGCATCCAACAAGGATTAATCTATTAAAACAGGATAAAAGCACTACATACAAACTGCAAAAACTCTTAGAACTAAAATTTAAAAATGTAACAAATCATAAAATTTTAAAGCTTAACTTCATCCAGAAAAACTTAGAACGGAAATATAAAATTACTGAAGTTTACAAAACAAAAGTGATAGGTATTTGCAAATTGTTAAAAGCAAAAACGTAAAAAGTACGAAACATCAAAACTTGGAGTAGTATAGTAACAAAACTGCAACTTCGATTCATCAAATAGGACTTAACTCTAAAATTGTGAAAGAAATGTGAAAACTGATATAAATTTATGTTTTGAAACTTTATACATGTTATTTATAAATTTTCATGGTGTTTTAACATTTCGTACTCAGTAGTTTTGTGGGATCAGTCTAAGTTTTAGTAGATAAATCTTCATTTTTTACGTTTTGTATTTAGTACTTTTACATTTTTGTGTGGCTTTAATATATTATACTTAGTATTTTTACATCTTCATTCTACACATTTTTGCCTTACGTTTCAGCGCTTTGCTAATGCATAATACTCTTATTTTTAAAATAACTGTACAATTACGTTTTTATTCTAAGTTTTTCTGGATCAATTTAAGTTTTGATGTTTTGTACTTAGTACTTTTAGATTTTCATGATGTTTTTAGTTTTTTGTTCTTAGTAGTACTTTTACTTTTTAACCGAATTTTTAGTAGATGAATTTAAGTTTTGCAAGTGCATAAAACTTTTATTTTGAAAATTTCCGTAGATTTACATTTTTGTTCTAAATTTTTCTGGATGAAATTAGGTTTTGAAGCTTTAAAGTTGGTACTGTTTCATTCTTTATTGTTTTGTACTGCGTTTCTTTACTTTTTTAAGTTTTAGCACTTTGTTCTTCGAACTCTTACATTTCTGATTAAGATTTTTGTGAACAGATTATATATTTTGATGCTGAATCTATGTTTTGAAGTTTTAATAGATAGTTCTAGTATTTTGCACTTTTATAATTTTGTGTTTCTTTAGTATATTATACTTAGAATTTTGATATCTTCATTCTAGGTTTTAGTAGATAAATCTAAGTGTTAACATTTTGTATATGATACTTTTTACGTTTTTACATTAAGTTTTAACATTTTGCAAATGCATATCACCTTTATTTTGAAAATGTCCGTACTTTTACATCTTTCGTTTCAAGCTTTTCTGGATCAACGTAAGTTTTGATGCATTGTACTTAGTACTTTTAGATTTTCGTGCTGTTTTAACGTGTTGTACTTGCAATTTTTAAATTTTTATGCTGTTTTTAGTTGATGTACGTAGTACTTTTACTTTTCAAACCATTTTTTTAGTAGAGGAATTTAACTTTTTGGAGTTTTACATTTCGTACCTTTACATTTTAGTTCTGTTTTAACATCGTGTACTTAATATTTTTACATTTCAAAAGTTGAATATCAGTTTTCACATTTCTTTCACAATTTTAGAGTTAAGTCCTATTTGATGAATCGAAGTTGCAGTTTTGTTACTATACTACTCCAAGTTTTGATGTTTCGTACTTTTTACGTTTTTGCTTTTAACAATTTGCAAATACCTATCACTTTTGTTTTGTAAACTTCAGTAATTTTATATTTCCGTTCTAAGTTTTTCTGGATGAAGTTAAGCTTTAAAATTTTATGATTTGTTACATTTTTAAATTTTAGTTCTAAGAGTTTTTGCAGTTTGTATGTAGTGCTTTTATCCTGTTTTAATAGATTAATCCTTGTTGGATGCGTTGGCTTTAGTACTTTAACAGTTTCGTTCTGTTTTTTACTAAATAAATGTATATTTGAGGTTCTATGCTTAGTACTTTTACATTTTTGTACCAAGATTTACTAGATGAATCTAAGTTTTGATGCTTTGTACATAGTGCTTTTACATTTTAGTGTTGCTTTAATATATTATACTTAATATTTTTACATCTTCATTCCGTGTTTTCGTTGATAAATCTAAGTTTTAACATTCATACACAGTACTTTTTATATTTTTGCATTAAGTTTTAGCACTTTGCAAGTGGATAACAGTTTTATTTCTGAAAATTTTCGTTTGGATTTACATATTTTTTTTCTAAGTTTTTTTTTTCCCTTGGATGAATTCAAGATTAGAAGTTTTATAGTTAGTACATGCTTTGTTGTGTGGCACTGCGTATTCTTCATTTTTTTACTTCTTTAGCATTTTTGTCCTTAGAACTTTTACATTTTTTTAAAAAGATTTCAATGGAGAAATCTATGTTTTTGATACATTATACTTGTTATTTAGTCATTTTTATGATGCTTGAACATTTCGTACTTGGTAATTTTACGACTTCAGTCTAAGTTTTAGTTGGATAACTCTAACTTTTCTTACGTTTTGTATTTAGTACTCTTAAAGTACTAACTAAAGTACTACAGTTTTTCTGTGTTTTAGTAGATGAATATTAGTTTTTTTTTTGTTTTTTACTTTGTTTTTTTATTAAGTTTGACACTTTTACTCGTTCTAAATTTTATTAGATACATCTAAGTTGTTTTGATGTTTGCATTTTTGGAAAGTTTACATTTTCATGATGTTTAACATTTCATACTTTTTACGACTTTAGTTGGGATTTTTTTAGATAAATCTAAGTTTTTTAAGTTTCGTACAAAAACGATTACATTTTCGTACAAAATTTCACTTGATGAATACGTTATATACTTAGTACTTTTACATTTTCGCGTTGCTTTAGTAGATAAATCAGAGTTTTAACATTTTGTACGTAGTAATTCTTAAGATTTTTGCAGTACGTTTTAACATTTTGCAAGTGTATAACACTTTTATTTTGAAAAGTTTCGCGCTTTTGAAAAGTTTTTCTGATTGAGTTTAAGTTTTTCAGCTTTATACTTACCATTTTTACATGTTTTGTTGTTTTGTACTGAGTGTTTTTAATTTATCAGTTTTAGGATTTTGTTGTTAGAACTTTTACATTTTTGATCAAGATTTCAGTGGACAGATCTCTGTTTTGTTGGTTTATACTTGCTATTTTAAAATTTTATGATGTTTTAACAGTTTGTACTTAGTAATTTTACAACTTCAGTCTATGTTTTAGTAGATAAATCAATTTATTTACGTTTTTGTACTTAGTACTTTAACATTTTCTTGCTGCTTTAATATATTTTACTTAGTAATTTTACATCTTGATCCAATGTTTTAATAGATAAGTCTAAATTTTAGGATTTTGTACGTAGTACTTTTTACATTTTCGCATTAAGTTTTAATGTTTTTCAAGGGCATCACACTTTTGTTTTGAAAAGTTTCGTACTTTTACATTTTTCGTTCTAAGTTTTTCTGGATAAATTTAAGTTTTATACGTAGCATTTGTATTGCAGCTTTATACTTAGCATTTGTACATGTTTTGTTGTTTTGCTCTGCGTGTTTTTAATTTTTCAGAGTTTTAAGATTTTGTTGTTAGAACTTTTACATTTTTGATCAAGATTTCAGTAGACAAATCGATGTTTTGCTGTTTTTGTACTGCGTGTTTTTACTTTTTTCAGAGTTTTAGGATTTTGTTGTTTGAATTTTTACGTTTTTTGATCAAGATTTCTGCAGACAGATCTAAGTCTTTTAAGTTTCGTACTTAAGTTTGACATTTTTTGTACAAAGTTTCACTTGATGACTACGCTATATACTTAGTACTCTTACATTTCATGTTACTTTACTATTTTAGACTTAGTACATTTGATTCAATTACATTTTCATTTTAAGTTTTAACATTTTGTATGTGCATAACACTTTTACTTTGAAAAGTTCCGTACTTTTACAACTTCGTTCTAAGTTTTTCTGGAAAAATTTAAGTTTTGCAGCCTTATACTTAGCAATTTTACAGGTTTTGCTGTTTTTGTACTGCGTGTTTTCAATTTTTCAGAGTTTTAGGATTTTGTTGTTTGAACTTTTACATTTTTGATCAAGATTTCAGTAGACAAATCTATGTTTTGCTGTTTTTGTTCTGAGTGTTTTTACATTTTTCGGAGTTTTAGGATTTTGTTGTTCGAATTTTTACGTTTTTTGATCAAGATTTCTGCAAACAGATCTAAGTCTTTTAAGTTTCGTACTTAAGTTTGACATTTTTGTACAAAGTTTCACTTGATGACTACGCTATATACTTAGTACTTTTACATTTTCATGTTACTTTACTATTTCACACTTAGTACATTTGATTCAATTACATTTTCATTCTAAGTTTCAGTAGATAAATCAGAGTTTTGATATTTTTGACGAAGAATTTTTTACATTTTTACATTAAGTTTTAACATTTTGTAAGTACATAACGCTTTTACTTTGAAAAGTTCCGTACTTTTACAACTTCGTTCTAAGTTTTTCTGGAAAATTTAAGTTTTGCATCCTTATACTTAGCAATTTTACAGGTTTTGCTGTTTTTTGTACTGCGTGTTTTCAATTTTTCAGAGTTTTAGGGTTTTGTTGTTTGAACTTTTACATTTTTTTGATCAAGATTTCTACAGACAAATCTATGTTTTGCTGCTTTATACTTGATATTTTTACATTTTTATGATGTTTTAGCACTTTGTACTTAGTAATTTTACGACTTCAGTCTAAGTTATAGCAGATAAATAAATTTTTTTTTTACGTATTGTACTTAGTACTTTTACGTTTTCGTGTTGTTTTAATATATTACTCCTAGTAATTTTACATCTTCATTCACTGTTTTAGTAGATAAATCTAAATTTTAACATTTTGTACATAGTACTTTTTACGTTTTTGCACTAAGTTTTAACATTTTGCAAGTGCATCATACTTTTGTTTTGAAAATTTCCGAACTTTTACATTTGTTCTTCTAAGTTTTTCTCGATGAATTTAAGTTCTGATGTTGTATATTTTTTATTTCTAGCTTTCATGCTGTTTTGTTGTTTTCACTCTTAGTGCTTTTACATTTTTTACGGAACTTTTACCAGATGAATTTAGGTTTTGTAATTTTACGTTTCATACTTTTACATTTTCGTTGTGTTTTACCGTCTTGTACTTGCTATTTTGATATGTTAAGTAGGTGAACATAAGTTTTTTTTCAATTTGCGTATATTACTTTTACTTTTTCCGAGTTATGTTTTAGATGAATCTAAGTAACAGTTTTTTATATTACTCTTAACTTTTGGTGTTTTGTACTTTCTTTCATTTTTTGCGTTAAGTTTTAATATTTTGCAAGAGCGTAACACTTTTGTTTTGTAATTTTGCATTTCCGTTCTTTTCTGAATGAGTTTAAGTTTTTAAAGTTTATAGTTTTAAATGATTTGTTCCACGTATTTCTAAGTTTCCTCAGTTTTAGCATTTTGCTCTTAGCACTTTTATGTTTCGCATAAAGCTCTTTGCAATAGTTTTGAGTTTTGTGATTTAAATTTTTCAAGTTTTACGATTCTAGTGAAGTTATTATTCTATTTCCCTTTTCAGATTTTCAAATCTCTTTTAGTGAGTTTACATTTACTTTTTAAGTCTCGAATCTTTATTCCACAGCTTAAATTGTTTCGGATTTTTGATGATTCAGTGTTGAAATTTTAGTTCCAAGTTTCAACCGTTTGAATAAGTACTTTTTTTTTTTAAAATTTTCATGCGAAGTTCTAAAATTTTGCAAGTAGAAAATCATTTTGTTTTGCAAGTTCAAACATTTTTATTTAGTAATTTCTTACATTCTCTACTGTTTTACGGAATGAATCAAAGTTTTAACATTTTGGGCATTGTACTTTTGCTTTTCGTACTAAATTTGGCTGGATGAAACTAAGTTTGGAACAAGCACTAGTAGTACTAACACTCGTTTCGTTCTGTTTTAACATTTAATTCTTGGTATTTTTATATTTTCATGCTGTTGTGACATTTTGTATCTAGTACTTTTATATTTTCATGCTGTTTAAACCTTTTGTATTTAGCAATTTTACATTTCTGTACTGAGTTTTACTGGATGAATATGCTTTGTACTTAGTATTTTTACATTATTGTTCTAAGTTTTACGCGTTCAATCTCAGTTTTTTGCGTTCATATATGAAATAATAGAGTTTTATAAAATATTCTTCGAAGGAGACTGCAAGTGTGATAATAATATAAAGTAGAAAAAACTGTAGAATGAAATGTGTCATGCAGTTAAAATTATGATTTAAGAAAAATTTTTCAAAACGGATCAGAAAAATGTTACTGTACTATGTTTTACATACTTAGAAAAAAAAATCACTTGCAACTAAAAAATTTTCTAAGTCTGAAAATAAATAAATAAAAAATAAAAACTAAAAAGTATTTCAGTCTTTTCTAAGTAAAAATGACGAGAATTTTCTTATCACAGTGTAAAAATAATTAACTTAGCATCCGCACAGGAACTATTTTATAAGTGGAAACATTAAAAAGGTTGAAAAAGAAAATCTTTCTAAGTCGAAAAAAAGAAATAAATACATAATAGGATGTAAATAGCGACAATAAATTTAATTTATTATACATTATAATTATTTTTTGTAATATTAAAATAGTACCTGCTTGAATTCTGAGAGAAAACATTAGAAAAAAAATTCTAAGTTCCAAAATAGTTACATTTTCTTCTCGTAGATGGCGCCACAATCGATTTTACATTAAGTCTTAAACTGAAACTAAAAAGTGTTGCCATTTCAAAACTATAAACTTAAAAAAAACGGTTTTAGTAGTATTGAAACAGTGCTACAGTAGTTCCACTATTTGCCGCTAGGAGGCGGAATAATAGGGGTAAAACCTAAATTAAACAGTGTTGCCATTCCAAAACTATAAACTTTTGAAAAACATTTCAACTCTACTTTAAAAATGCCTGAGGGCATACAACTCAACTCCACTCGAAAAACGCCTGGGGGCAAAAACAACTCAACTCCACTCGAAAAATGCCTGAGGGCATACAACTCAACTCCACTCGAAAAACGCCTGTGGGTATTGGGAGGCGGATCGGCCACGCCCCCTGATCCGCGATCCGCCTCTTGTTGGTGAACTGTCATTATTCCCCTACTCATAGACACATAGACAATTAAATTGCGTGTCCCTGGAACTCGCAAAGATAATTAAATTGCTAAGTACGTAACATACCAAAATGTTCTATTCTTTTGAGTTAACTTTTTCGCTTACTTTTTCTTTTTAAATTATTGCAGAAAGCAATTTTACACAAGTATTACGGATTTTCAAATTAAAAGCAGGATGATTACTTTTTGTCTGAAGAAGTTTATTCTTTAGTATTATAAGCGAAAAAACGTATGGTAGTGTTCTTTTATAAGTGTTATACTGATTTTTATTTTCAAGTCACCAATTCAAAATTAGTTTAGGAATAATTTTTAATAAAATAACACTAAGTATTTCAACAAGTTACAAGCTTTTTTTTAAATGCAGAAGGAATGCTCTTGACTGAGAATGTAATTACTTTATTCTCAATTTTTAACCATTTCCGAGTTAAGTATATTTCAAAACAGAATTACACCTCTTTTATCATCGACCCATTTCTAGCTATGAACAATAACCAGACATAATCTATCTCTATGAATATTTTAGAACGATAGAAAGTGGATTTGGAACAGTTGTAGCATCATTTAATCGAAATTCTTTTTCAAAAAAGTTTTTCTTATCTGATTCTTTTTACATATTCTAGTTTAAAAACTTTAAAGTAAACCTAAATAATATGAAAATATGTTTTGGCCAACTTTAATTTTAAGTATAATTCTTCTCTTTTTCGTAATATAAGGGATATTTTAGGAAAGATTTTGCAGAATTTGCCTTTTCAAACTATTTTCCAATAAAAGTGAAAATAAAAATTATGAAAGAAAACTTAATAGGTATCATAAAAGTATCGTTAAACGAAGTAAAAAATAAATTAAATAATTAAGTAATTATTGAAAAAAAAAAAGAAAAAAGAAAGAGGGTTTTGGAGGTAAGCAAATGTGTGTCTGTCTACCTATCCATCCCTAATAACTTTTGAGGGAAATGAAGCATTTGATGTTTTTTTGTGTCAAAGAGATCTCGGTCATGACACTTAATTTCCATATATATATATATATATATATGTGTGTGTGTGTGTGTGTGTGTTTTAAAACACTTTTCGTTCAATTTTGAACAGTTCAAAAAAACCCTTGACATTAGCGGCTACGATATAGTTTGTGTCCTATATAACTCTCTCTTAATCTAACAGGCTCATTTGCTAAGAATGCTTAGAACAAAGTTTATCGAAAGAAATGAATGGATTAATGTATAAATGACTACATGAATAAATGAGTGAATAAAATAAAGAGAATAAAAATATTAATCGAAAACAAAATTCATTTTTCCGTACCCTTAATATTAGCAAAAATGATAGACTGGTTTATCGAATAAAAGTGAAGAGAAATCAAAGAGCTTCTTCATTTTTCACACGAAATAAAGAGCCAGAGACTATTTTTAATATAAATTATAACTGGAGTGATTTTTTTTCGTGCTTAGTTTTTTAAGAAATTTATTTTGTTTCTATATTAAGTTTGCCGATGAAAAAACCTATTTGAAATAATCGGGAAATTAAGCTGAATGAGAGAGAAAAAGAGTTCGATGGATTTACAAATTTAAAGTTTTTACACAGGAAAAGAGGCTCGTATAGTTCTAGATGGAACTTCTTTGATTTTCAGTTAGATCATTTTCCAGTCTCTTTCCAGCCTCCTATTACTGTATAGCGTACATTAATAGTTTATAAATATAGAAGGTATGTAACTGAAATATAAAAAGTTTCATTCAGTTCTCGTGCTATTTATTGTTAATGTAACTACATTATTTATTTAAAATGCAAGGAGTGCTTAATTTTTTTTACGTGTATTTAATTTTATTGCCATTTGTCTTCCCTTTCTGAAGTCTCACCATAAAAAATTGGCATTTACTGATACAGTTTATTTCCATAAAAGATTACTATTATTTCAAAAGAGCAGCCTATGGTAATGAAAATAAAAGAAAATGCAAATGAATTTTTAATGAGTGTAATTCGCTTTTTGAAAGTATTCATATTGTCAATTTCTTTGAAGATAAAAAGGAGGGTATTAAAAGAAACTCCGGTGAATAACATCCGTTTTTCGATAGGCCCACAGTATTCAGCTTGCAAAGCTTTCAGTTTTGAATAAAGTTTTAAAATTTGATTTTTACAAAGAATGAATTAATTAGTAAGAGAAATAAATGAAAAGTGATGGGATGTCTCAATTTACTTTTATCTCGGATAAAATTAATCGATAAAGACTAAGAAGCATTGATGATATTGCGTAAAATATTTTGTAATTATTTTGGGAGTTCGTTACTAAAACCTTATAAAATAACGTGAGTTTTTCTATGAATGCACATATTAAGGAAACATTTATTAACTCTGGGTAGGCCTTTTTGAAATCATACAGCTCAGTTTCTACGCACTGAAGAACCCCTTCGTCACTCCAAAAAAGTGTATGCTATTTTCATTGCAGTTCATCATCTAGTACGCTACCTATTCCGTAATTTAATCCTTGGTTCCGATGTTTGCTGATTTATCTGTCTCTGTTTAATGATTGGAATAATGGCTTATTCTTTCTAATTCTTTTCAAACACGTAGAAGGCATCGAGCCCTCAACCATTGATGTTGCGAACTGTTGCCGTTATCATTGCGGTCAAATATACTTCAAAGATATCGAACATAAAATTTTAAGTACAGTGGTACCTCGAGATACGAGTGCCCTGACATACGAGTTATTTGAGATACGAGTGCTGTCGAGTAGCGAAGTTCTGTTTTGAAATACGAGCGATGTTTGAGATACGAGGAACGACCAGCTGCGACGCTGCACACGGCCCACCCAGTTTACTGCGCCTCTTTGCTTTATATTCTCTTTTATTATGTTTTTATAAAAAAATTGTCTTTATAAATATATTTTCCGTATTCAAAAACACGGATTAACATAATGTTATTTCAATTTCTTTCAATGGGGAAAAATGCTTTGAGATACGAGCATATTGACATACGAGCAAGGTTACGGAACAAATTAAACTCGTATCTCGAGGTATCACTGTACTGGATAGCTTAGTAGTGAACGTTCTTTTCTAATGGGCTATGTGTATTATTTCTTAACCATTGCAGTCCTATTGCATTCCCAGAGATTGATACCAAGTCTTTCAATGGCACCATAATGAGTGTGTTACCATTGCCGCAATTTTTAACACTCAGTTCCCCCTAGATGGCGGCACTTGAGCTCTAATTGATGCAAACTGCTGCAGGAATGTAATTTAGCCGAAAGTATCCACGGCAAACGGATACTTAAGGGATTTTTAACATGCCGCATAATCATACGACATGGGCGCTGTCGATTATCTGCATCTTGAAAATCCACCGACTTGGGCCAGGTTTGATCCTGCGAACTTGGGCGTACGAGACCTGCGTCTTACCACTACGCTACCCTGCCGACAAAAATTCATTTCAAATTTGAAATTGAGTAATCCTAGTATGCAATGTATTTACATTCTCTCAAATGAAAGAGTGTATAGTAATTTAATCTTACAAATAAAGAGTTTATTTGCCAGTTAAATCTTATTTTGAAAATTAATTTAGTTAAGTTTAACTTTGAGAAGAATAATTATCGGTTTGGTATAAAAACAAAAACATGGGTAAACATATTGCACTCTGAATTTACATTTCATGTTTCCTTTACTACAGCTTTAAAAAATCAATTATAATCTTGTGCAAATAAAGGTTTTACTAAGAAGTAGTTATTCATAATATTATCCCTGCTCTAAAAATAAAACCTTGTTTGGTATCACTTTACAAATGCAATTATTATTTAATATTCTATTTGGGTTGAGAAAGTGTTTTTAAGTTTGATGAGCACCATAGTTTCATCAAGAGAGAGCAGAATAATCAAGATTAAACTTAATTATGACCACATTCATTTCGGGAAGGTTATTTTTATTTTTCAAGAAAATTAATCTAAAGTTTTCAGTAATGTAAATTGAATTTTCTTTATTGAAGTCCTCTCCTACTTTAATGAAGTTATGAATAAGTTATGATACTGACCTTTCTTCGTTGATGCAGAAATTTCAATGTTCATTATGGGTTTTTCATGTGAATTATTTTACGTTAGTTTCATTAACGGCTTGTTTGAAATATATTTTTCCGAAAATACTTTAAACTGAAGAAGTTTGTTATTACTTGATATTTAGCATTGTGTGTGAAACCTCTATCATATTTGATTCAATTTCGATTCTGCATTTTGTATTTAATCAACATAGACAATAGTTCAATAGCGTACATTGCACAATTACGTGTAAATGACGCGTCTCCTTATAGTAAATAAAAATTAGTTAGGCAGCTTACATAATTTTGGCTTCTTTCCATATCATCAGGCTAATAAGCAGTGTTTTGACGTTAACATGGTTAAAATAATGAACATTCTATTGAACTAACTATTGTTTTTGTTCCACTTGGTGTTAAAAAATTACATCTGCTTTATTTGTCGAGGTTGTTATTGAACAACTAATTTCGGTATATTTTGTTTGCAACTATTACTCTTTGCTCTTGGCCTATACTCGCTTTTTTTTGAACTGGATGAACTTTTATTTTCACGCCAATTCAATGCAAATACAAGTATATAATTTTAATTGTAAATACGTACTTAGATTGTTGTACAGTGGGTTGGATTAAGATGGGAATGTGATAGGAGATACTTTAAATGATATACATTTGAGGGAATACTAAAGGTGATTCTCATTCAAATGGATGAAGAAGTTCAATAAAAAGGGGAAATTTTCAGATAGTGGAACAGACAAATTTTCATTTGTTGTATCCAAACGAGATAATTTAACTCTTAATGCAGTCTACGAAAAATATCACGTTTATATCAGAAATTGATTTGAGTTTATAGATGGAGAAATTTTAACACACACTGCTGTTTCTATAAGTCGGTGAAACTGGTTTAGAACAGTTTCATATGATGATAATATTTTTCTACCAATACTTTATCGAAGTTAATGCATCGATTTGTTAATAATATATTGCACACTTCACTGGAAAAAATTACAGTTCACTATTTCACCAAAAAAATGGAAAAGTGGTGAAATTTAACTACAACTAACATTTGGTACTAAGTTGAGCCTTTATAATGATGTAGTTTCAACTAGTTTCACTGAATGTGAAACTAGCAACCAGTTTAGTTCAAAATGTTGGTTTCAGCTAAATTTCACCATATTTCCCCTTTTTTTAGTGAAAGGTTGAACTAGGATTTTTTAATGTTGCATAAATTTTGGTTAATATATTCCTTCTGATTGGAGTACCTATTCTCACTGTTTATCCTGTACTTTCTTTTATCAAGTTAAAATTTCTAAACTCGGAGTTTGACACAAGGTTTTGTTTCCCATATAAATACTCGTCAGTGGCTATGCGCTGTTATTTTCTCTGTTCTTTGAAATTATGTTGTCTGCTACACTACAAAAAATTCTACTTCAATCCTTCATTTAAAACAAATGGTGAAATTTTGCTACTACTAACATTTGGTACTAAAGTTAAAACATTATAATTATTCCTACACTAAAAAATTCTAGTTCAACCTTTCACAAAAAAAAAAAAAAAAAAATGGAAAAAATGGTGAAATTTAGGCGACCAATATTTAGCACTAAGTTGAACCGTTATAATGTGTTTCACCGTGAATGTGAAACTACACTGTTGTGAAAAATTCTAGTTCAACCTTTCCCCAAAAACATGAAAAGAAATGGTGAAATTTAGCTGCAACCAACATTTGGGATAAAAGTTGAACCATTATAATGGTTCCTTTTTTCCCATTTATGGTGAAACTAGGTGAAACTTCAGCCATAATAATGGTTCCTTTTTTATCCCAAATGTTGGTTGCAGCTAAATTTCAACATTTTTTTTTTCCATGTTTTTGGTGAAAGGTTGAACTAAAAATTTTCACAACAGTGTAGTTTCACATTCACTGTGAAACACTTTATAACGGTTCAACTTAGTGCTAAATATTGGTCGCCTACATTTCACCATTTTTTTCATTTTTTTTTGTGAAAGGTTGAACTAGAATGTTTTACACTGTACACTCTCAGAAATGCATGCTCAAATCTGACGAAACATTCGTCGCGTAATTGACGAAAAGGTTTCGTGAAAAGTACTCCGAGTAAACCTTTCGTCAAATTGGCGAAATTTGTGTAGTAACTTTTTTGAATCACGTGATCGCGCGAGGAAAGAATCGTTGTAAATGACGAAATTTTCTTAACGATTCAAGAATCGTCAAAAGTGAGAGCTCTATTTCTGAGAGTGTATGATTACGTTCATTATACTTTATTGCTGCACATAGACACACCTCAATGGCTTCTGATCGGCGTTTTACATTATTTTTTCCTTGAATTTTAAAATTTTGATCATAAATGGAAAAAGAAGAAAATATATTATTTTTAGCACCTCTTCGTTGCACTAATTTGTCTTTTTACAAAGTTTTTTTTCCTTTTATGCAGTATTTTAAAATATCAAGAACGATCAATTCCCCACTGTCCATTACATCGACATGAATAGCAATGAACTAAATATATTGCCATATATATCTATTCTTATAAATATTGTAAATTTTAATATATATTTAAACGTGTTTATATATAATGTGGTTAAATCCACAAATTCCTAAACTTTGCGTCAGTAATCTTCTCGGATAACGTATATAAATATCTGCATTGGAATTACCATTTCTGAAGGAAGTTTAAACTAAGCGTCAAATTTCACGTCATTAATTTTAAATTTTCTATGAATATTCTGCGCCATAATATGGTCGCAAAAGGCTCTAGACATCCCTCCAAAATATGCTTGAACTGAATATCTTGTCACAAACATAAGCTCTTAGTTTAAGACGCCTGATATTAGCTTCACTGTTTTAATATCTTATTCCCTCTTAATTCAGGAAAGACGTAATAAAATTAGGCAGTCATATTGTTGTGCATTATTTATGTCGTGCGAATAGCAACGGAAACCATTTTGGAAACTTGTTAAAATAGTTTGGGAAATAATAGTCTGAAAACTACTCATTTGGTTTGCATGGATTAAATTTAAGCTAAATTTAAACCACGTTTATTTTTGGCAATTTAATTAAATGTAAGTCGTTTAATAAATTTATCTTTTATTTTCTAAGGAAATTGAGATTTGAAAGAGAAATTAAGATTTTTAAGGCTGCGAAATTTGTTTCGTCTTATGATTTTCACTTTCAAGAGTGGCTCAATCATTTTACATAAACATTTCGAAATGTTCCTTTCCGTTTGGCTTTTGAAATAATAATAACAATAATAATAATCAAAAGAGATCAACTACACGAAAACAAACGTCTGTAAAGTTTTGATATTTCTCTTTTCAAACAATTTTTGTTTTGAGTTACACGAAAAAGGGTGACCACTTGAAATTTAGCGATGTTAAGAATAAAAACAGACATACATAAATAATTCTATATTAGGTGATAATAAAGTGCTGAAAAAGGCATGTTTTAGGTAATGACTGACTTTGCTCTGCGTTTTCAAATTATGTGTTTTTATGAAAACTAATAAATCAAAAACTAATGATCTTCATTTGTTTTCTAAGAAAGTTGAGAACTTAAAAAATACCAAGCTGAAATTTTTAAACTTATATTTATTTTATTCCCTTTTGCCTTTTAATTTTTTTTTTTGAGTTCTGATTCAATCATTTGATATAAATTGTGCCCCATTTTTACCCCACTTTGTTTCTGTAATGCTAATTAATAGAGATTAAAACGCTTAACACAGAGATAACAAATACATATATCGAATTCTAGCACAGAATCAAGCTTCAAAACTAGATGCCGCTCTTTTTTTTCGAGAATCCCAAGAAGGGATTTTCTCTAACTTTTTAACAGTCTGAAAATTTTTACTTAGAAATGTAAATAACATAGTACTAATATCGTGAAAATCAAAGCGTGCATTATCTTGGTTGACGCAATGGCTGCACAATGTTGAGTATTGAAAATATGCACAATGGTGGTGAGTTGCGGATAGGTTCGTGACGTTAAGGCGCGTAAGTGGAAAAAATACAAAAATGTGAAAAAAAAGTATTTAATTGTGCCAAAAAGAGAAGTTGTTTAGGTTAACTAGATTACTTTTACAATATAAAATGTATAAATTCTTTAAAAATGAACATTTAATTAATTTGATCCCATGAGACTTAACATTCACCATGAATGAATGTGGTACAACATTGAAACATGATTACAGCTTTTTTTATCGAGTATTATGGTTCCACTTTGAACCATAATCATAGATTTTCTTGTAACTGCTATCTTGGTTCAACTCTGAACAATGATGATGGTTTATCTACTAACCATTTCAAGGCTCATTTGTTGAACCATGAAAGTAAAGTTTTAGCTGCTCCATTTTGCAACTTGTATCACCATTATAATGGTTCAACTACACACTCAGAAACGCATGCTCAAATCTCACGAAACGTTCGTCGTATTTGACGAAATGGCTTCGTGAAAAATGTTCCGAGTAAACCTTTCGTCAAATTGGCGAAATTTGTGTAGTAACTTTTTTAAGTCACGTGATCACGCGAGGAAAGAATCGTTGTAAATGACGAAATTTTCTTGGCGATTGAAGAATCGTCCAAAGTGAGAGTTCAATTTCTGAGAGGTGTAAGTACTAAATGTTGGTTGCAGCTAAATTTCACTATTTTTGAGGGGGAAAGTTGAGCCAGAATTTTTTACAGTATAATCTACATCTGAAAACTAGAAACTGAGAACTGACACAGCTCTGTCGATTTTTTCATAAGACGTAAGAAAAGAAAACTTATAAAGTATTGAATGTGCAAAATGTCTTTACTTTTATGAGTGCTGGTAATGTCCTCACATTAGTAGTTAATATCTAAGATTAGTAATACACATTTAAGTTTCTTCAATTAATAATAGTGGCAATAAGACATTATTCTGATGAATTACGTTTGCGAATATTAACTAAACATTGATATAATAGTAATAAAATGCTCATTTGTTTATTGCACAAACCGTAGTCAGTACTAAAATATCTTTTTTGTTTCAACACCGAATGAATTAGCGGGTTTATCACGGTCACTATATGAAAATTTTAGCTTGATAGTAAGCAGCATTTAATAATGCATTTTTTTTCCTGTAAATTTGTTTTTGTAGTACAATTTTCAAAGATTAGCAATAATGAAAATAGTTTAATTATGAATTAACTAATATTACTGTATTAGTTTTCTGAAATATTCACTTATCAATTTCATTTGACAAATGTTAGATCCTTCCTCCAAATCTGGAGAAAATAATTTTTTTTAAACATAACATCTATAAAAAACGTACTTTCTGTCTTCAAAAAATAGTTGAATGAGAGAAAAAGGTATTTCTTCCTCATTTTTGCACCAAGAAACAATCCTGTAAAATGACAATACCGCTAATAATGTCATCCTCGGCAGCAAAAAAAAAAAAAAAAAAAACGGGAAAAAAAATCTCCATCGCCGCTTTCACTCACCCTGGTGAAACAAACAAGGAAAAAAGCGCAGCCTATCCAATCAGGCTACACGACAATGAATTTCCTGCAGAGAAAGAAAAGATCAAAAAAAGGAAAAAAAAAAAAAATTTTTGTTAGTTGAGAAAGTTGCTTTTTTCCAGCAAGCAGGGGTTGGCGAAGTCATTATGGATTAGCGGAGCTTCACCTTGATAAGATTTACCTTCTTCTAACGGAAAAAAGGCTCGGCGCTTCTAATCTGAGGCACTTCCTAAAAACGTGTTCTCAATACTAAGAAACGGATTGGCTTGCCAGCTCAGCTTCTCTGACGTGCAAGGCGTGTGCTTTCAGCAAGGAGAAGGAGAAGTCTTTTTGCCTATTTTCTGAATAGAAAGGAGAGAAGGAATTGGGGAAAGTGAAGAGTACTTCTGGATCTAAGCCTTTAGGAGAGCTGAATAAATTTCGGGTTCAGGTTTTATCAACTGCTCATAGTTTGGCCGAATGCTTTATCGCTAAGTCTCCAATAGCATAATAAGTATTTTAGCAATATACTTTGAGAGCGGGTGAAGACTTCTTTGTTTATGAAACTAGTTTTGTCTGAGCTTTGGGCAGATAGATTAAATTATTTTGTCTTATGAACTGGTTGCAGCTGCAAAAGCGATGAATATGTATCCCTGACAGTTTTAATAAATTTTATTTATGCATAATCTGCAATTTTGGTTTTAACACGTGCTTTAGTTTTACGTTCATTTTACGTGCTTTAGTTCCTTACACAGAGAGAACTGTTCATAAAAAAATTCAGGTAGCCATTGAAAACGGGGTGTGGTTTGGTGCTAAAAGCCAAGTTAATTTTATTAATAACGTAAATTTATTTGCTTGAAACTAATCCTAAACTAAATAGTGCTGTAACATAGCAATAGTAGATAAAAAAGCCCTTATAAAAGGTTAAGTCCGGAAACAGCTTCTATCTATTATTAAAACTCGATTATTCGTCATTAATGCTAACGTAAAATTTTTAAAACGTTATTGTAGAGAATGCCTTGTTTTGCGTGTTATTTTCAAACTTGACTGCGTGGTTTTATCTTTCGATGTTCCCTCGTGTAGGGTTAAAGTAAATAATTATTATTAACTATTATGGATTAAAAATTATAAATGATTTTATTTCCTTACTTATTGTCTAACTTTTAGAACTGAAATTTTATTGTCGTTGACTAAATATATTTAAATATTCACTATGACATTTAATAATTATTTTGAATGATTTAAAATCTTTCTAATGTTTATTCTTAATGTTTATGAGACCTCTTAGCAGAAGCCCTAACTATGTTCAGAGTTGTTTTTAGAGTTCAATATTCAGTGGGCGTGTTTTACTGATAGGAAGTTTAATATTATTGTTAATAAGTAAGAGAAATATTTTCGAAAAATATTTTTAGCACACTGATGAGCACTATAGTTGATGCTTATATAACCTGATAAAAATATAAATCCTGAATAATAACAATAAAAAATAATGTGAAACAATAATTAAAAATAAATTAAAAATACAAGTAAAAAGGTGCAGAAAAAATGCAATAATAAATAAATAAATAAATAATAGAGTCTGAAGGTTTTGATCAAAATGTAATATTTGTTTAAGTTAGAGCTAAATAATATGATTCTGAGTGGCATTTGTTTTACGCTACCCATAGAAAAGCATCAGATGGAGGGCAGTCCCAGTCGAATGTTGCTCTATTCTTTGAAATGTCTTATTATCATTTCTAACGAGCAGCATCGGGTTTAATTACTTTGATTTCCTATCTTACCCTCGGTGAATACTTTGACGTCGTACTCAAAGAGCATCCGATGTATTTCTATCCCGGGGTAGATTTCATTTTATTGGGATAATATGCATAATATAATGCGCATAATATTAATTTATGCAGATAACTTTTGGCTTCAAAGAGCTCTTAATAATTTGAGTAACATTAGACGTTATCCCTCCACCCCTCTTTAAGTGCAACTCGACTGGATGAAGCGAACAATATTATTAACAGCGAAGAATTCTGGCATAATTTTCACTCTTCACCCGCTTTCTGGAAAGTTCTGGAAAAGGGGGAGTGCGAGTTAGAAATATGATCGAGTCGTTAATCCTGACAGGCTTTGATGGATGTTGAATAATAACTTTTTCCTTTTTTCCCTGCTCTTCTCCTTTCATCTTCGTCCTAAAAGCGCGTTACGCTTCAGCAACCGTTCATTAGATTCCGCACGAGAAATTTCCACATCTTGTTGGGATGCTGGAAAAGTTTGGATCTTAAATTTTCGTTTGCCTCAATATACGGGAAGAGCTTGGTTATGAATTGCTTTTCATTCACATGTTTTGCTTCCGGGAACGTTATTAGCCCCGCTCGGCTAGTAACTAGCAGACCACTTTTCTGAGCGAGTTCTGCTTTGGGACACTTTCGTTTTTGTGCCTTATTTCCACTAAGTGTTTCAAAGTAGCTAGTAGGATTGTTCTCTTGTTTTTAGTGAGCGTTATTAACATTGATGAAATCTGAAATCAATTATCGCAAATCTAACTTTCGTATTTGATTGTGATAAGTTGACTTTGTAGAAGTTTGTTACATAGCTGTTCCATTAAATTATATGTTATAGCTTTTTCATTCGTTGACAATAGAGTAAAGGGTTTAACTTTATTAATTTCCCAATGTTGTTGCTTTTGTAAAATTGAAATAATTGTACAGCGGAGAATAATCCATAATTTTTTCTAAGTGCCGTATTTTACACAACAGATTACCTCTTTTTTAATACAGTAAATGATCACTTTTAATGAAACTGAAAGTTTAGAAAAAGGCAGTATTATGCTTACATTTTTTGAGAAATCATGTGTTAAATTATATGTATTGAAAATTCATTTGTCTCCTGAATGCGTCAAATAACTGTTAAGTTGCTCATTAAATTTACTCATTATAAAACGCCTATAACCCTTTAGTTAAGAAACTAAATAGCTTGAAATGTGTGAACAAGTTATGTAATTTAAGGGGAGAAATAGGTGTAGGCGTAATTAAGAGTAATTTTCATGATTTTTTAAACATATAAAGAATAAATAAATTTTATTGAGTTTTTGAGGTTATTTTATAGATATATTGAAGAACATTCACTGAAATTTTTAAACATTTTTCTTGTAAAATCCCTTAGATATCAGCTGCTGCACACTGTAAGTCGCCACCTGGATCGGCAGTTTGCGTACATCCTGGTGGTCACAATTTCTATCTGAAATGAATTTTTAAAAAAAATTTACTTTTTTTTATAAGTGTCTCTTCTAGTTGAACTAAAATCATCACAAAAAATTGAAATTTGCGGGTTTTTTTAGAATGGGAAAATTAAGTACGATTTTTAACCGTTTTTTTTTTTTGTTTTTTTTTTTACAATGAAAAAGTAAAAATAAAGATATGTTTATGATACTAGTTCAACTAAAGCGTGTATATATAAAGAAAATGTGTGCGAAATTTGATAAAGATTGATCAAAAACTCTGCGAGCTAGAGCGTACGTAAATTCGAAAACAGTAGTTTCGGACGGAAAAACGCGTTTGAAAAAAAGTGTGGTAGTGAAGGTAAATTTAAGGCAGTAATGAATCAATTTAAGACTGATTTTAAAATGTGAACTTCGCCACAGGGTTTCTAATACTGATAGAAATTTCTATATGAGGTCTCAATTGTTAAAATAAACAAAAGGACATCTGCTAATGCTCTTCTGTGTCTCTCTAATATCCTTCAAGTCATTGATGAATACTGCCTGCTTAACCGCTCCAAAAGGGCCCTCGCTCAAATGCTTATAACTTTTAAACGACTTGGAATTTTGCTTTGAAATTTCCAGGGTATAATATTGAACAGTTGTAGAATCGATTTATGAGGAAATTTTTTGTAAATTTTTTAAGACCTCTACACCTATTTCCTTCCTTTATGTAATTTAAGCCACAGACAGGGAGGTAACTTCTATTTTTCTGTGAACGCGTTTTGAATCATGGAAATTCATCCTCTAAATAAGAGGTTACAATTATTATAATCGTTATTACATTAAATCATCTTATAAATATACTAGATTATTCAATCGATTTCAAACGCATAAGAATTTGAACTGCTTGCTAATGGGCTTAAATCGTTTAATCAATTCCAATGTTACGTGTTCAAATTAATTCATTAGTTTCATTCCAAATCTATTAGAATTAATCTCACAAGAATAACCTTATTAACAGGAGTAGTACTGTAATATTTAAAACAAAATCATGAAAAGGGAAAAATACAGCAAAGTGGAGACTTGCGCTTCTTAATACTAGGTTTGCTTTTACTAATTAAAATATTTCCAACATCATTACAACGTCAAGTGTTAACCCTTTCTTTGCTATGAGCGCTCATAGACGGCAAACGGTTGTAGTTTGTTCCTTGCAATGGCTGCCACGCCAGTTAAAATATCTCAGTAGCGAAAGGGTTAACTAGTAACTAACATACCAAAGTAACCATAAATTGTCTTGTAAATTAAATCTCAATCGCCTCTCGATATAACGGTCGATTCCTTTATAACAGCAATGGAAACAGCTCTCCTAAGTATTGTTGTATGGAGGTTTTGTTTGTATTTAGATAGATATTTAGAGCTAAAAATTAAGTTTTTAAGATGCACCTTCCTTGTTTAAGAGTAAAAATGAATTACAGCTCCATTGACCAAAAGTGCTGAAGATTTGTATTAAGATGAAAATTCCCAATGTGAAGTGATCAGTGTTGCTGCTATCCTCGAAAATTTTTAGTCCCCTACTGTATATTTTTTTTATCATGAAATTAGAATAACAATCCAAAAGAATTGCGTACCATTGGAAAACAGAAAAAAAATAGCTTCAACCACCATTTGATACTAAAGTTGAACCATTATAGTGGTTCCTAGTTTCATATTCGTGGTGAAACTACACCATTATAATGGTTCAACTTAGTATCAAATGTTGGTTGCAGCTAAATTACACCATTCCATTTTTTTTTTTTTTTGGTGAAAGGTTCAACTATCGTTAAAACTGAGCTATTGTTGAAGTGTTAGTGATACATTGTTACACCGAATACTGACAAAACGAAATACTTGTACTAACGAATGAGTGTTTTTTCGTTTTGAACGTCATTTGGACAACGTATATTTCGCTATAATGAACATATCACGAACTATTTTGCCGTCCTGTGGAGTTCATCGTAAAGGGATTTCACTAAATGTATAAATTTAAATATATAAATATAATACAATTTCAAAACTTATATTTATTTTTACAAAAGAAGGCTTGTAAAAGAAGGTTTTTAAACCTTATTTATGTACTATGCGGCAGAAGTGATTAAATAAATCACACAGATAAAAATGTGTTTCGTTGTAGTGGTTAATGTTTTAAATATAATTTAAAAGAAGGTCGCTTTAAGAAAACACTGGGATAATACTTAATTCATAATACAATGTATCTAACTGCAGGGAGTTATTTTTAATTCCATCAATTCTCAATTCGCATGTCTGGTAGCTGCATTTGTCATCTATTTATGTAGTTACGGATTTTCAAAAATTAATAAATTATGTAAAGTAAATAACCGGTTTTATTTTTTTAAATGAAATAAATATATGTTCGTCAATAATACAATACATATTTAGCTAAGAAACATTGGTAAAAATATACCTCAAATTCATCTCTAGCAGACACCGAATGTTTTGAAAAGCCGCCATTTTTCTAGCAATAAGGTTGATTACAATCTTTTTTAGAAATGCTGATTTTTTTCTATTGCAAGTGGGAGAAGACATCTTCAAGTTGTTAATGTGATTTTACAATTCTTACACTTTAAAAATTATTAAAGCGAAAAAACAAATGTATTCAAATTTTGAAAAAAGTTCGCATATGTGTGCTTCAAAAACAATTATTCGCAATTGATAAATGGTAACCTATAATTAAAATTGTCTAACAACTCATAAATTTTTTAAAAAAAACTTTTTAATTAATTTTCGAGCATAAGTCTTATTATTTAATCCACTCCATATGTTTTACTTGAAAATATTCTTACAAGTAAATTTATTTAATTTGAATTTATTATTTAATTAAAATTGTACATGTTATGAAATATTTTCCATAAATACTATTAGTTTTGAAGAGTTTAGTAGTTTATATATAGACAGAAATACATAAGTACAATGTATAGGTTGTAAAGCTATTTGGAGAATAGATGAAAACCTTTAAATTAATTAAAGTCTTTTATTAGTTTGTAACTAATTTTGTGTTAGTTAAATAAGCTCGAACTCGAGCTCAAATATTAAAATTATACCACAATATTCCTGTTATATACCTACGTGTAGGATTTGTTTTCATGTCTGCCACCTTAGAGACCTGAAAAAGTAAAGCATTATATGTTTTTTATTTTTAATTATTATTATTATGTTAATGTTAATAAATGAGTTCAGTACCAAGCATTATCTTTGTTTTACTATCGCAATATTTTTATTTCGTGCACAATATTTCTTGTTCGGAAATAATAAAATTCCAGTTTTGTACATTGAAATTGAAGTGTGCTACTTACTTTTTATTTCAACATTTTAATATTGTAGCTTTAAAAAAACACACACAAAAAAAAATCTTTCAAGCGAGCGCTAAATAATGAGAAACAAGACAAAATTAGCGAAAAAGCAATTAAAATTTTCTGCACAGAGTTGTAATGAAATAATAAAAGTCAGAACGAAATGATGGCTTTAAAATAATAAAATTATTTTCTCCCATTGTGTTTGGCTTTAATAGTCCATTACAGTTTAATGATGAAAGTAATTTCTTTTCTTATGTGATACTCCACTTTGAAATTTTTTGTACGTTCATAATGACGATTGCTGGCAGTAATTTTACGACATTGATTTTAAATGCGTAAGAATCCTTGTGATAATCATCGAGAGAGTAATTTTCTTAATTACCACGAAGGAATCAATCCTATTTTCTGCTTGAGAGTGGAACTTCCTCTTTGCAACGCAGCTTTTCACTCTGGTTGCATGGGGCCCATAAAACTGCTTCAAGCAAAACTCACGACGGTCAGGGTCATTTTGTAAATTCCTTTTATGGCCTTTTTGTTGTTATTTGTATGATGTTTCCCATAGCTGGAGGGAAGAATTTAAATCGAAAAAGTAATCAAAAAGCATGGCAATTATTTCATTACATTGTCTTTGGAAATTTTGAAGGTACAGAAGAATTGTGAGAACATACATATATGTAGAAGATTCGCTGTTGGCATACAGAGTTTATTTTTGGATTAAGAAGAAGTTGTTTAAGCTATTACTTGGGAGCGATTCGTAACATACTTTGAATACGATATCTTTTTCTAATTAGCGAAACGTTTTTTAGGGACATTTTCATTTGACTGGTGCAGTATTAACTAGAAAATGATTTTCGTTGATAAGTATATTTTAACTTATGGGTTACTTGTTGTTGTCGTGTCCTCGCGCGTGGCGAGGAAGAATGGGAACGCTGCTCCTGAGTCTAACGGGGCCCTTATAGCCAGGAGCCCGATTTCCGCCCTTTGAAAGGTTTCTTACTTTTGAACCAGCGACCAGATGAGAGACCGTCACCTGGGATTGGCACCCCCAGAGGTATCGTTTCACTTGGAGGATATTGAAGAGACGACCTATTTAACGTGCACCAGCTGCCTTTAGCGTACACGGACACCACAGCAACCAGCCGCGAGAGGTTGTCACTCTCCCAAACACTGACCTCAGTCGATGTTGCTTCACTTTCGGTGTTCTGCGGGAACCGAGTTTCTACCGATTGGTCCACTGCGGGACCATGGGTTACTTAAAATCCTTTTATATGTAGTCTATTTATGTCTACTTCTGATTTTACTAGCGACTCGTCGGGTATACAGGGTATAATATCAATCATGGTTTATTGTTTTGTCTCGCAAGTTGTAACAAATATTAAAAGAATAAGTAAATAAAATAAACAAGTTCATTTTACACTGTCAAAAATTCAAGTTCGAGCTTTCACAAAAAAAAAAAAAAAAAAAAAATTAAAAAATAAATCTGCAACCAATATTTGGTACCAAGTCGAACCCTTATAATGGTGTATTTTCATCTAGTTTCACCATGAATGGGAAATTCTTTCTTCGAATATTGGATTTGTGTATGGAAGTGAACTTCATTTGCCTGGGGACCATTACAATGGTTCAACTGTAGTACCAAACGTTGGATGAATCTAAATTTCACCATTTTTGTCGAAAATTCAAGTTCGAGCTTTCACAAAAAAAAAAGTTAAAATTTATCTGCAACCAATATTTGGTACCAAGTCGAACCCTTATAATGGTGTATTTTCATCTAGTTTCACCATGAATGGGAAATTCTTTCTTCGAATATTGGATTTGTGTATGGAAGTGAACTTCCTTTGCCTGGGGACCATTACAGTGGTTCAACTTTAGTACCAAACGTTGGATGAATCTAAATTTCACTTTTGTCACTATTCTTGGTAAAATGTTCAACTAGAATTTTTACAGTGTATTCATTGAAATAATGCGCTTCGAAATAGAAGGAAAAAAAACGCAGGGAACATTAGACATACGTTACTATAAAAATGAGAGAGAAAAAGAAACATTACACTTTACGTCTTCTCTTGCTGGCTATAATTACAAGTTTTTTTATTTTCACAATGGAACTTGAAATATTTATGACTTTGCACAAGCCTACGCATATTAGCGTAATTATTAAAAACATCCTTGCATATTATTTTAGTTTGGAGTTTCTTGCTCTAAACAATTGGAAATTAAAATTCAATAAACCCTATTCTAAAAATTGGAGCATGGATTTAATCATGCATAAGGCTATCAAATTATGTACAGCGGGTGTTAATAAAAACAGTCACCTTTGGTGATTGCAATACCCTTCAATGTTGCCTGGAATCAGGAAATCGCATAATTTGTACGCTAAAATATGTAAACAAAATATTACAAGACAATATATTACAGGGATAAAAAGGCTAATATAGTTAGTTTTTCTTAATTATAAGCATTATACATCTTCTTTGAACTTAAAAAAGAAACGAATGCATTTTTTTCGACCAAAGGTGAATTTCAAATCAAAGGCACAAATGCGTAATTGAATTCTGCTGATGAGAGTTTGCTCCTTCAACTATACTGAAGAATCAAATAGAGGCAAGAAAAAAAAAAAAAAAGGAATGTTGAGAGAAATGCAATTTTGATTGCAAAAAATGAAAAAAAAAAAATACATATCTTTACAAAAACGTTCCAATTACAAATAAATCAAAACAAGTGCTTGTGTGTATCATATTAAAAATTCAAATTTTCTTAGAGCTCATTACCTGAAAATGATACCACCTCACTAAAATTCTGATTTAAATTTACTTATTAACGTTTTTTACTCTAAGTAGAATTCGAAACTTAACGAGATATTTTGTGTTTGGAAGACCGCGTAAACATATTTTGGTAAGAATATTTAATATATTGAAATAAAATGTTTTTCTTGCACGTGACTCGTAACTCATAATCGTAAAGAATTAATAATTTAAAAACTATTGCAAGAAATTAATTTTTGAATTAATGAGAGATTAAGTAAGACGTAAATCTTTGTGCAACAAAGTGAAAGAAATCATCGTAAAATTTGCAAAACATTGCAATTTTTGTGCCAAGTTTAAGTTAATTTTTAATTAGAGAGTGTTTGAAATTACGGAGAGTGTTATTCATAAATTGATATATATATATATATATATATATACACACATAAATTGATAGATGCATGATTTGCATAGGTAAATAAAATAATACAATGTATAAATAAGAATTATATACGTAGTGGAATAAGTAAGAGTGTAAATGAAAAGGTACATGAATTAATTGAAAATTGAAATGAAAAATAAATAAATATATAGGTATGTATATGCATAAATACATAGATGTGTAAATACAATAGTTCACTTCAAAAATATTAATTTTACTCGTATTAAAGAAAGACTTTTAAAGAATATGGGGGAGAACAAAAGTGATTTTCTTTTTCTTCTTTTTTTATGTTCCCCTTTTCAATGATTCTCTTGTTAAGAAAGCTTAATAGATTCTGCTTAAAAATGTAAAGCTACTTTAGTTATAATGGGGTATAGTTTATCCATGAATGGGAAACTACAAACCATTATAATGGTTCAACTTTAGCACCAAATGGTGGTTGCAGCTAAACTTCACCATTTTATTTTGTTAAAGGTTGAATTATAATTTTATACAGTGGTAGTTATCGTTTTTAAAAAAGAAAGTTATGACTTCGTTTACTGGTATTTAGTGACAAGTAGTAAAATGGACTAAAAAAATAAAAATATAAAACCAAGTTGTTACGGTACTCTCTCTAGACTTAATCAGGATCTCTAAGGAAATATATTAAATGGTCTTGAGAATATATTGCTGTATCATTCTACCCTTTCATATTAATCATTTATATCATAAATAGTCCAAATTGGCAGGTGTCCTTGTTGCAGAGGATACATGTAATGTCACTTCACGGTTTTTTTTGCTATTGGAAGTAAGAGCTGTAGTATAACACGGCAAAAAAAAAAAAAAAAAAAACTGTACATAATCTGCATTGAGTGTTTCAGATCATGTTATAAAGGTTAAGAAATGTACAATAATATAACACAAAAAATCACATTATGAAGTAGCAATCGAATTTTTGTACATTGGTTTCACATATGTAAAGAAAAGTTTGAATTTTATGTGTAAATTCTCGCACTTTTAAATTGTTATCTATTTAAAAAAATTAAGGAGTAAATTTTACCATTTTAAAATATCTCCATTTTCTTAGCCTACATTCCCGTAAAAGTACAGAATATAATGTAATATAGTACAAATAACAAGCACAATAAGTATACTATAGTAAAAATATTAACTAACAAGTAAAAAGATCGCTAAAAACAAAAGTTAATTATAAACATAATAATATATGCGCTTTTCCGTTTTGAAATTAGTTGAAATAAAAGAAAAAGTTATTAACAAAAAGAAACATTTTTCTGTACATTGATGAAGAGAGTTGATTGATTGGTCGCACGGTTAATTCAGTTTACAAATTCTTGAAAATCTGAAATGTTTTGTTTCACACAAAAGAAAAAGCCGCAATCAATTTAAATTTTAATACAAATGATAATTAAGCTGTAAATCGCGACTCCTTTAGCAACGACAATATTTTTGCAGTATTTAAAAATCTAATTTAAGTGTTTGAACATTTTTAAAGATGAAAGGCACATTTTATTACATATAAATATTTTTTCTTGCAAAGTCAGTAAGGGTATTTGCATTCATAATTGCAGTCATATTTCTGCACACAATACTGCAAACAAGCAAACAAAACAAAAAACAAGTAGAGTTACAAAAACAAATTGCGGTTACCTAGCATTCTCACAGCCTGTGTAGTATCACTGGGTGAAGAAGTTGCAACTTCGCGGAGAAAATATGAATAATGGTGCAATAAATGTAGCGTTTAAAATTTAATACTGAAGGTGCAGGATTTTGTATTTAAAGTGCAAGCTATAATTATTGAGATTTTTTCGCGTAGCAATCCGTGTAATTGAAGAGCAAGTGATATAATCTGTTCCACACACGCACTCATAAATTAGTGCGATGTTTATGAATTAAGGAATGAAGGTAATTTTTGCTTTTCACACGTTACGCGATGAAAAATTTCCGCTCTTGGATGGGAGCATTTTTCCGCATGTACAAGATTCTGTTTCAATGATTTTCTGTATGTTTTCATATAAATTTATGAAGTTGGTCACAGGTGTTTATGTTCAGGAGTAGTTTTCGTCATGAAGAAAATAATTTTTACGGTGACGCGACTCTGTTTAGAGACGATGAGGTGATGTATGATGAAAGGATAAGGAGTTGCTTATCAGTGAAATTTTCAATTTATGTTATATCTCATTTTCAGTAGTTAGGAAACTTGTTTAGTTTTTTTACGTAGTTCTGACATGAAGCATATTTATTCTACAAACAATGCCGAGAATTTAAATGTAATTTGAATGATATTACTAACCTTGCTTTGTAAATAGTTTTTAAAGATTTATTCATTTAGCAGTAAAAATATTAGTAATTTATCTCCATCGATTAAGAGAAAAAATACCGTATTATGTTATTTTAAGGAGCTTATTTAAAAGTGTAAATGATATTTGTTTGAGCAAAAAAATTTACATTTTGTGAGAGACATAAAATAAGCAAAAAAGAAAAAAAAAGTGATAAAGTGCAAAAATGGCAATAGACATGCAATACAAAGAATAGTTTCGGAATTACCTAGAATTCCTTTTTCAAAAGAAGGAAGAAGAGAGCAAGGGAAGCAAGGACACAGCAAAATTCTCGTTAAATAGAGAAATACCGTTAAAACCTGAGTTAAGAGATTTTATGACTTCCAGCCTTTGAAGGGCTTTTAAACAGTAAGTTAATTTTAAAAAGACAACAAATTAATTTAAAATAACAATTTTATTTCCACATGATTTATAATTTTACTGAAGTATTTTTATTTTAAATTGTTATCAAAATATTTTTATTAACACTTACATATTACTTGAACCTACCAATTATTTGAACTGTTTGCAGTACTAATTTTTGTATTACTATTATTGTGTGGCGCAAACTATTATTGTTAACTATGTCGCGCTCACATGTTGAATTTAAATGAGTCTTTTCTACCTACCCAGGAAAGACTACTTAAAATTTAGTCGCTCAATAAGCATGAAATTATTTCATTTATGACGCATATTTGAATCTCTCACTTTTCCAGAAAATCATAAAGTTGAAATTCTAAAATGATGGTTATTGTGCATCAAGACTCATTGGGGATAATATGCTTGATTAAAAATTTTTCCTTAATAAGCAATTTTTGCATAGCAGTTATGAAAATTTTCTCAATTTCGACCTACTTAAGTTAGAAGTTTTATTATAGATAAAATTCGCTAAAATTTAAAGTTTTCCAAAGTATTATACTTTAAGACACCTGCGTAAAATCTGTCAGGGTTTATCATCACTAGGCAATAAATTACCACTCACACACACTACACATTATCTTGCACATCATCCATCATTGGAAAACCTCTTCTAATAAATATTTTGGAATATTTTTGAAGAGAAAATCAGTCCGAGAAGAGCTCCTTTATAATTAGTAAAGAATAAATCAAACATAATCATAAATTTAATAACGAGTATAATAAATTCATATGTAACCATTACACCTACCATTCAGTTTCTGTTCTTTATGCTTACCCATTGTTATAACTTCGTTGTAGGTAATCTATTACTTTTCGCGAAACGTCAAAAACCGAGACTCTTGAAAAGACTTTTCTTAAGACCGCCAACAATTAGGTAGACGGAAACGAGTGTCATGGGCCAAGGCTACTAATCATCGACAAAAATAAAAAAAATGAAAAAATGAAAAATCCGCCAGCATATTCCGTATTCCCCACCTTGACGCCATTAGTCTAGATGCTTTAATGAAATTCGGCGCTATTGTTGGCGCCATGAAAAGATGAAGAATGGCGCCAAGGATCTGCTGACAGTCATTTTAGAAACTCTTATTCTAACCTATGATTGTTAACGTTGAGTGCCCCGGGATAAAATTGGGCAGGATAAGCAAAGAGATCGTTGACAGCATTTTCATATTTATTCAATAATTTATTAGGGCTCTCTCGGCGGGTGCCTCCATATTTGTTTGCTTAATACTAAATTGGTCCATTATGGAAATATATCTCGAACCTTTTCGTTTTATTAGTCTTGAAAGTAATAGCCTCGAGCTATGAGGTTTACGTACAGGAAAAGCTTCATGATCATTAATTGTGGTTTGAAAATCAATTTCTTTTCTTCCCAAAGATGGAAGCACACAATGAAAAGGACTTTTTAATTAATTTCGATCAGAGTTATCGTTGTACATTTTTTAGCCCTATACTGCGCAATATTAAAAACTAAGAGCGACGTAAAATACGAAAATAAATTGCGGCTTTTGTAACGTGGAAAAAGATGTTTCTTGCGAACCTTGTTCATGATATGTTAGTACATTGTAGTATAATAATAAAATTACACGTAAATTTAAAGCACAAATGAGCAAAACAATGCAGACATATGTTTCGGGATTGCTTGGAATCCCTTTTTCAATGCGACAGGGAGCTTCTAGATGCAAAACATCCAAATGAAGCAGACAGAACAAGAAAAACAAAGCTTATATAGCCTAAGAATTATCAATAAACCAATGAGAATAAAGGCAGCGTGAAGTGGAAGTAGAAGTAGCAGGAAGACACCAATAAGAGAGCAACAAACGAATCCAGTTGAAAGTACAGGAAGTAAAAAGTTCCTAATACTGGTTTTACCCATTCTGTGAAACGATGTGTCAATAATTTAGTTTCCAATTCTGATTTGGTCATTACCAAAGCAGACAAGGGTGGTCAGATTGTTGTTCTTAATAAATCATCTTATGTTGAAAAAACTGATGACTTAATTGCTTCTGGTCCTTACTCTGAAATTTATAAAGATCCTAGTGACAAAGAGTTAAAAGCTATTTCTTCTGCTGTTAAGTCTGTTCATTCTATTCCTTTGATTGCTAAACGGTCTGTGATTCCTTCTGTTGCTAATTGTGCACGTTTTTATGCTTTACCAAAGGTACACAAGGCAGGTATTCCTTTCAGACCAATTGTTTCCAATATTGGCACTGCTTCATATAAACTTTCCAAGTATTTAGTTTCTGTGTTTTCTCCACTTAGGAGTCAGAATGTTTTCACTGTTAAAAATTCCACCGATTTTGTTAAGAAACTTCATAACTTCGTTCCGAATAATTCAGTTATGGCCTCTTTTGATGTTAATTCTTTGTTTACTAATGTTCCTGTTGATGGCGCTTTGACTTGCCTCAGGAAAAGGCTTTCTGAATTCCATTTTACTTCTGTGGAAATTGAGGAATTAGTTTTCCTTACTCGTGTGTGCTTGCAACAGAGCACTTTTGTATTTAATGGTAAATTTTATGCTATGGTAGATGGCCTGGCTATGGGAAGTCCTCTTAGTCCTATTTTAAGTGATTTCTATATGCATTATTTTGAGGAAAAACTGTTCCAGAAATTGCAATTTCAATTTTATGTTCGTTATGTGGATGATTGTTTTGTCCTAACGGACAGTAATTTGTTAGGTATTGATGATGCTCTTTCTATTATGAACTCCATTGATCCTAATATCCAGTTTTCTTGTGAGAAAGAACTTAATAGTAGTCTCGCGTTTCTTGATGTCTTTATTTCTAAGAGTGAGTCTGGTTTCACTACTTCTGTCTATCGTAAACCTTTCGCTGTTTCTTTACCTCCTCACAGACTGTCGTCTCATCCTCCCAACCAAAAATATTCGGCTTTTAATGCTCTGGTCCATCGTGCTATTAATATTTGCTCTTCTCCTGAGCTTCTCAAGATTGAACTCAACTATCTGAAAGCTGTAGCTGTTGATAGAGGATTTTCTCACTCTTTAATTGATTCTATTCATAACAAACTTTCTAAGAAAACTTCTGGTCCCAATAATGTGGTTTCTCGAAAGAATTTGGTTGTGTTACCATTCTTTCATTCTGTCAGTTTCCGTATAGCTAAAATCCTAAAAAGGTTTCAATTTCAAGTCGTTTTTGCTCCTAGTAACAAACTTTCCTTCTCTTCTCTTAAGGATCCTGTCGATCAACTTAACACTTGGGGTATTTACCAAATTAGTTGCCGTTGCGGCCTTTCTTACATTGGGCAGACAAAACGTGCTCTGAAAATTCGCTTAAATGAGCATAAAGGTTATGTACGAAAGCAAGAGTTAAATAAGTCTAGCATTGCTCAACATTGTTGGAATTCCAACCACTCTTTTGACTTCAATTCTGGTAAAATTATTCAAAAATGTTCTTCCCCTTTAGAGCTTGACTTTTGGGAAGCTTATCATATTAACAGGAATAGTTCTAATTTGGTTAATGATTCTTCCTCAACTCCTTATTTCTCACAGGTCTGGCATAAATTTCTTTAATTTGTTGTTCTTTCTAGGTTTTCTTGTTGTTTTCCTTTTTTGTGTCTATTTTTCTCCTTCCCCCTCCCTCCCCTCCCCCTCCTTTACATGTGTACTTTGTTTTGCATTTTGTTTTGGTAGTTTCTGTACTTATTTTTATTTCAATTTTATTCTTTGTATTTTATTTTATTATTTTTGCAATTTTTATGCATGCTGTTGTCTTTTTTGCTTTATTTTTATTGTTATTCCTTTTTACTTCCTGTACTTTCAACTGGATTCGTTTGTTGCTCTCTTATTGGTGTCTTCCTGCTACTTCTACTTCCACTTCACGCTGCCTTTATTCTCATTGGTTTATTGATAATTCTTAGGCTATATAAGCTTTGTTTTTCTTGTTCTGTCTGCTTCATTTGGATGTTTTGCATCTAGAAGCTCCCTGTCGCATTGAAAAAGGGATTCCAAGCAATCCCGAAACATATGTCTGCATTGTTTTGCTCATTTGTGCTTTAAATTTACGTGTAATTTTATTATTATTGTTTTCTTGCACAAAGTTAAATTATTTTTACATTGTAGTATGTTAGTATTTCAAAATTGTGGATAGGAAAAAATATACAAATGCTTAAAAGATTATAAAAATATTGCAGCCTTAATGTGAAGTATTTTTTTACGTTGTACGCAACTGCATTAAGTAATAGATTGAAAATTCCAAGAGCACAGATATAACTTTCAATGCTCTCTCTTTCTGGACATTTACGGTTAATAAATTGTAATAGTTTTGCTCAATAATTTATTCAATTGATTTTTGTATCGGCTTTTTACAACGCAAACATATGTTTTTTTTTAAAGTTAAATTATTCACGGAAAGGTATGTAAAGAAAAAGAAACTGATACGCTTGGAACAACTTAAAAGATCTCGCTCTGAAAATTATTCTTTTTTAAAATTTTTTTCTTTTTAATGATTAACTGCAAGAGTTAATGATAAAATAAAATGTAGGTCAGAAACAGTCGAGATTTTCTTCTTGGCATAAAAAATACTAAGCGCTTTAAAACCTAAAAATCTCCAAAGAAAATGTGTAAAGCAGTTAGAAGCAACAATTACAAATAAATGCTATTACTCTTACATGAATATGCAAACGTGCCATATCTGAACGAAACTTTCAATGCACTTCTTTTCTTTCATTCAGATAATATTTACATTGCAGTTGAAAAACTTTCCGCTTCGCTTTTGAACACACTAACAATCCTAGACATTCTTTTGTATGATCCTGTAAATTTACATCTTTTGTTTGCATGAAACTTTTCTTCACAAACTATCTTCAGAAGTCTTTCAGGTTTCATACTTCAAGTTCTTCTGGAAACTGAGTTCTTCTCCTTGGAATATTTTTCATCCTTTAGTTTTTCTCCGGTTTTTTTTTGATACAACTCTTTACTCTTTCCTCAAAATAATAGACTACCTAGAGACAATATACTTTTTACTGTTTTCTCTCCGAAATGACAAATTGAATACTTTGTCAAAAGCCGTAAATCGCTCCGTTGCACTTGCCGATTTACCTCTCTTGAGAGAAAAGGGAAAGTTTTTTAACTCAACATCTCCTCAGTTGAGCTTTTAAGAACATTCATTTCCTTCATTCAGTACTCAACCATCTACTGACAATTGCAATGTTTCATGTCAATTTCACTTAAAGTATTTACGTATAAATATTGTTAATGTGAGGTATCTAAAGCGGAACAGAATATACAGGTTCTTGTTTGGCTTTTTATGATTTATGCATGCATTTTATTCTGCTCATTCAGGATCGTTACACATTTCTTTCGCATGAACATTATATATGTTTTAAAAAGTAAATAAACAAAATTGGCGATGAGGTAAAATGAAGGTAAACTGATATTGAGAGGTTTCCAGTTAAATGCATTTAACTTTAATAGATCTTTAAAAAATAGGTATGTTAAAAAAGTCCATAAAATAAAAATATTAATTTTTATAACTTTTAAAATAACTTCATAAAACTATTTTGAGCAAGGTAAGTGTTCACTAGACAATAGTATTTCTTTAATTTGAATTAAATAATTAGTAAAATAATGCTAATGCTTACATTAAAACCTGTCATTTCTATTCCACCTGTGGGTGAAGTTCTCAGTTTTATTGTATTCAAAACAATACATAAAATACATTATTTTAGATTCTTAACAAACAAGAATTGAATCATACATTATAGATTAATGTGTGGAATTGGTGTTTGACTTTGTGAATACTTTTAAATTTGGCAAATACTTTTCATTACAAAGATTTTCTAGAAATTTTGATATTCGGCAGCCGAATATTAGGTATTCGGCTTAAGACATTCGACCAAAGCCGAATATTCGGCCTAGAAGAAATGGCCGAGTATTCGGCTTCGGCTTGGAAGAAATGTCCGAATATTCGGTATTCGGCTATTCGGCCGAATCGCTATTCGTTACATCCCTAGTTTAAACAATTCAGGTGCTGTAGTTTCGGACCATTTTTAACGTGCTCAGATTCCTGGTTGTCGGGAGAGAACGTTTACTTGTGAGTGTAGGGGATAAATCAACTTACGGTGAACGAATAGCACTTCCCCCTGTAATGTCCAAGTTTTGTTATCGTCGTCCGCCTTGAGGCGGAGTTGGGAATTAGGGTCGATCCCCTATGCTCTTCCCTTCCATTTCGTGACAGGTATGGGCGAGACCACGAATTGGCGAAACCTGGGGTTAAACTAATTGGCTCTTAATAACTCAGTAACACCGCCTTTGTATTGACGTAGTGGCGGTTTCTACTGCGTCAGTAATAGTACCAATCAGTCAAAACGAAGATAGGTTAACTCTGTAATGCCCAATTTCGCCTTGAGGCGAAGTTGGGAATTAGAGGGTTAAATATCACCAGTAAACAGAAAAAGAATACAGCGTGAGAAAATCAAACCGAGTTTAAATCAAACAGACTTAAACATGACATTCGTTTATTATTATTGTTACACGGGATTATAATGCAGCTTTAACATTAGTCTGTGTATATTTTTGATGAAGAAATATTGAACTGCTATTCATCATATGCTTTTAAGGTACATTGCAAGTACATAGTCTTATTGAGAAACGTATTTTTTGTTTACATATTTGGCTTTAAAAATGAATTATTAGGGGAAAAGATGTACATTTTTTTTAGTAGGGAGCCCATGATTGCGCGATGAACATAATTCACTGACATAATATTTTAGTTTTATGTGTTATGTTTACATAAAAGCTGATACTTTAAAAGAACCAGAGGATTTCATTGAGAGAAATAAACCCTCATATAAAGAAAAAAAACCCTAGCTTTCAAAAGACTTTAGTTTAAAATGGCCAATATTAACGCCTTTGTTTACTTTCGAAGAGCGAAGAAAAGGGGGATAAAATATAACCCTACAGAAAGAAAGACGGATTAAGGAAAGTATTGATCGATTACTGGAAGTGCCTTGCACACAACACAGATCAATACTTCTCAAACATATTATCTATGATACATGAAGCTTAAAGTGAAAGCGTGCATGGTAAAGGAAAAGAAACCAAAAAGATAAAACATTCGATAATGGACACGAACATCAAAACTCGCTTATTTCCCATTACATCAAATTCTACACTTGATTTAAACACTGGAACTACGGGTAGAGTCTGTTTATCAATACCACAACTTTCTTACCATAAGAAATTTTTAAGAAACCATATTTCTTTTCCCTTTAAGTCATTATTTTTTCCCCTCTATCATATTGACTAGCATAAGAAAGGCATCCGAAGGAAAGTTACAAAACATTTTGATGGAACAGAGGTAATGTAACACGAGAAATAATGAACGGTAAACACTTTTCCTTTTGCATTTATTCTGCAAAAAAAAAATATTCATTTTTCCATCTGAAAAATTGATGACATTTTGGGGCCAATTCATTTGCGCACATATTTTCTATTCGAAAGCTTAACTTAATTCAAGAGCTGACTCTTATGCTTTGCAATTCCCTTATTAATTAAGGTAATGCTTTTGATAATTTACAGATGAATAATCTCTCTTCTAATCAGCGTAATTAGAGAACGCGTAACACATTTATCCTTCATTTACTAAATTGTGCAGGAAAGTGCTCTGTTTTCATCAGTCTAATATTTAGTCTAAATACTTATGACGAATAAATATTTTTAAGCCATACATTTAGTCACATGGTTGCTCAAATTTCAAAGCGTTTTTCGATGAATGAAAAGTTTGGATTGTAAATAATATCTTTTTTATGAAAAATATTTATAGTCTATGAATTGAAAGTCTTAGGTCATGTAAATTCAAAGCATTGTTTTGTATTTTGCCAGTATGAAAAGGTTTTTAAAATGACATTATATGTACTTCAATAGCTCTTAATAGCTCTTCGAACACCACTACTCTGCCACTTTGTTTCTAACATAAAATACTTCGCTACGCTGTCATATGATTGCTAGTTTGTAGTGTTCGGCAACTACTCGTCAAAAAGTAGTTAACTACCAACTACTAACTACTGTAAACAAAAGTAGTTGCAACTAGTAGTTAACTTCTTTTTTCTGAGACTAGTTGTAACTAGTAGTTAACGGTTCTCCAAAAGTAGTTAACTACTAGTTAACTACTTTTAAGTATAATTCATTTGAATTTCCATCCTTAGGCTTGTTCTTAAATATTTAATCCTAATAATTCAACTCGATATTATTTCTAATCATTAAAACAATTTTAAAGAAATTTCTGTAAAACATTCAAAGACTGAATATTACCAAATAACACTGAGCAATTAATATATAAAGAGAATATGAATAAAGACAAAACATTTTTCTCAAAATTTAAACTTTTATTTTAATATGTATTTGTGTAATAAATAATTTATGTTTTTAAGAAGCAACAATTTTTCAGCAGTTGTTGTAAAAAGAAGGGATTTACCCTTAATATAAATTTAAAATTCTCCCTTTGCCCAACCCCCCTTCATTAACAAAATATCTTTATAACACACATGCTTTAGTATTTAGATTATATTCTATCAAATTGTGCTGAAGGCAAGGTTGGTGATTTTTTTTTTATTTAAAAAAAATAAAATAAAAATGGAATATTTTAAAATTTAAATAAGATTTCTTGAATTTTTTTGAAACAAAATATGTTTGCGCACACAAATACAGTAACAAATTCAATTAATTATTTATGTCTTCAAAGAATTTTAAGATATTTCAGTTGAAATAATTATTTATTACTAGTTCAAAATTAATTATTAATTAATTATATTTATAAAAAAATGTATGCTTAATAAACAGAGAACAACAAGAAACAGAAGAGAAAGCTTATATTTCTGGACTAAATGTATTATAATTTCTTGAATATATACAAATAAGTTGACTGGATTATTATAATTTTTGAGTATATAGAAATTTCTTGAATGTATAAACAGAGATGGCAAATATCACATAAAATGTTTACTACAGCTTAATCAATTTTACTATTTAGATTTTTCATCAGGAATACCAGTTTTTATGCTTTTTTAACCCCCAATCTGTTTTTTAATTATGGGTGCACTATTCCAAATGTAGAAAAAACCCTTTCCAAAGGTGCTGTTGATGCTTTTGCTGTAGTCAGCAACTCCAAAAACTTAATGTTTTCTGATAAAATGCCATTCTTTGACACCTTAACGAAGCTATTCCATCTTTCTCTAGAGGACCAGATGCATTAAGGCTACCATAAAGTGAGTTAAAATTCTAATGAATTACTTGAACCAAAAAAGATCGTTGCTTGAACCCAGAATATATTAAAATTTATTATAAAAAATATCTATATTTTAATAATTTGGAAGAAGCTGCTATAAATAGTTTTTTTAATCATAAAAATCAATATTTTGTTTGAAAAAGAATCATAAAAATCAATTTTTCTTAAAAAAAATTATAAAAATCAGTATTTTTTTCCCTAAAAAGAAAATCATAAAAATCAGTATTTTCTTCTAAAAAAATCCTAACTATCAGTATTTTTTCGTTCTTTTTGTGTTTTATGGTATCCCAAACGCATGCATGGTACTGGAGAAGAGGTAAAGCTTCCCCATAATGAAGATTTGGTCTTTAAATGAAACTTCATTGGCATGTGCTGGTACGGGCGCTATTTATTGTTTATATTAGAAAGCTTTTTCTAATTTGCGTAAATACTGCAATAAATATTATGATTTTTTATGAGTACTTTTTCCTTTATGTAACATAATATAAAAAATACATTTGTGTGAGTAATATTAATAAGCAAAAGATTAAATAATTTAATGTTTAAAAAATTGTTTTTTTTTCTTTCAAAAAAATAGATTTAAAATTTTTTTTCGAAAGTAGTTGACATTTTGAAAGTAGTTGTAACTAGTAGTTGGGAAAAAAGTAGTTTAACTAGTAGTTAACTAGTTCAAAACAAAATTAGTTACAACTAGTAGTTAACTAGTAGTTGCCACTAGTAGTTAACTACTGCCGGACACTACTAGTTTGGTAGTTGTTAAAGTATGTTTGTAACTTTACTGTGACTGTAGTACAACTACATAGTTGTTAATGTTTTAAATACTATAGAAGGCATTTAGGTAATTTATAGCAATACATGCTATAAATTACATATATACTGTACTTGATCTAAATGCAATGTGCTATGCAGGTGTATGACAATATTAATTGCATTATAACTGGCGCTTTTTAGATTTTTGTATTATTTATCCTTACCCTATGCCACGGTTATTGGCTACACTACAATTATTTAGATTCAGAGGAGAAGCATCATAAAATGAGATATTCATAAAATAATAATTGTAGAATTGCTTTATTGCATTAATGTTAGATAATAAACAATCTTTTTTGCCGTACAATGCTGTTGATTACTGAAGATCAATGCTTCATGTTGCACATATATACCTGACGGCATAAATATCCTGGAATAAAATCAAACTATCTGTAAGTTAAGTTTGAATAGACAAACAATATTCCTTAATGTATCCCAACAAATTCTGAGAATCTTAATTAACTTTTATGGCTGCTGTTAATGGGGATAGCGGCTCTAAACCTTATAGCTGTCTCCACGGTATTTCGTAGCTACCATTAGGTTTAACAATGAGGAATCCAACAGAAACTATAATACATCAGGCAACGCTTTGCTAGTGTATAAAGCGTAGTCATACGACTGCAGGTGAATGAAGGAACCTAATTAAAGTCATATTCTGAGAGTCCTCCTCCCATTTGAGTAAATGAATACTTCTTTGAAATACCGCAGGCGTGGAGTACATTAGCTCAATAACTCAGCCGCAGTAATGAAAGCTTGATCTATTTATCTAAAATTGTTTAGCTATGCAGTGAAAAAAAATTGAGATTTTCTGAACAAGAAACTTCTGATTAACTGAAACTTAGTTTATGTATATTATGAAAACATAGCATCTACATCTATGCATATCTTGACTTCGAAATAGGTAAATTTGATGCTACATATATATATATTGTTTTAACTTCCCCCCCCCCCCAGCGCATTGAGCATAAAAATACCATTCTTTTGTGAGCACCCCTTTATTACGGACAAATATTTCGTCCAGATAGTGTCCGCTATAGAGAGGTTTCACTGTATTATTTATATATATATATATATATATATATATATATATAATGTGTGATAAAATAAATGAAGGATACACTGGAAAAACGACGTAAGTCACATATCACTTGATGAACCTTGCTTTATGTTTTATTATAAATTATGTATTATATATGAATATAAATTATGTATTATAAATATATGTATTATAAATTTGAATTTGGGTGTTACGGGAAAGTTGGATCGTATAGTTAAAATTAACATTTATGTTAATTTTAACATTTATGTAATAAAATGAATGAATAAAGCATAAAGCAAAGTTCATCAAGTAGTATGTGACTTAGGTCGTTTTTTCAGTGGACCCTTCAAATGGAAAATACTTGGTCATTGGTTGCTTTATTCAGTTTTCGTCAAATTCTTTATGGATAACTATTTTCAGACACTGAGACTAACGGATAAAAATAATTTAACTTTGTGCAAGTAAACAATAATAATAAAATTACACGTTAATTTAAAGCACAAATGAGCAAAAAAATGCAGACATATGTTTCGGGATTGCTTGGAATCCCCTTTTCAATGCGACATGGAGCTTCTAGATGCAAAACATCCAAATGAAGCAGACAGAACAACAAAAACCTATATAGCCCAAGACTTATCTGTAAACCAATGAGAATAAAGGCAGCGTGAAGTGGAAGTAGAAGTAGCAGGAAGACACCAATAAGAGAGCAACAAACGAATCCAGTTGAAAGTACAGGAAGTAAAAAGGAATATCAATAAAAATAAAGCAAAAAAGACGACAGCATGCATAAAAATTGCAAAAATAATAAAATAAAATACAAAGAATAAAATTGAAATAAAAATAAGTACAGAAACTACCAAAACAAAATGCAAAACATACATTTTGCTCCTAGTAACAAACTTTCCTTCTCTTCTCTTAAGGATCCTGTCGATCAACTTAACACTTGGGGTATTTACCAAATTAGTTGCCGTTGCGGCCTTTCTTACATTGGGCAGACAAAACGTGCTCTGAAAATTCGCTTAAATGATCATAAAGGTTATGTACGAAAGCAAGAGTTAAATAAGTCTAGCATTGCTCAACATTGTTGGAATTCCAACCACTCTTTTGATTTCAATTCTGGTAAAATTATTCAAAAATGTTCTTCCCCTTTAGAGCTTGACTTTTGGGAAGCTTATCATATTAACAGGAATAGTTCTAATTTGGTTAATGATTCTTCCTCAACTCTTTATTTTTCACAGGTCTGGCATAAATTTCTTTAATTTGTTGTTCTTTCTAGGTTTTCTTGTTGTTTTCCTTTTTTGTGTCTATTTTTCTCCTTCCCCCTCCCTCCCCTCCCCCTCCTTTACATGTGTACTTTGTTTTGCATTTTGTTTTGGTAGTTTCTGTACTTATTTTTATTTCAATTTTATTCTTTGTATTTTATTTTATTATTTTTGCAATTTTTATGCATGCTGTCGTCTTTTTTGCTTTATTTTTATTGATATTCCTTTTTACTTCCTGTACTTTCAACTGGATTCGTTTGTTGCTCTCTTATTGGTGTCTTCCTGCTACTTCTACTTCCACTTCACGCTGCCTTTATTCTCATTGGTTTACTGATAATTTTTAGGCTATATAAGTTTTTGTTGTTCTGTCTGCTTCATTTGGATGTTTTGCATCTAGAAGCTCAATGTCGCATTGAAAAAGGGATTCCAAGCAATCCCGAAACATATGTCTGCATTTTATTGCTCATTTGTGCTTTAAATTAACGTGTAATTTTATTATTACTGAGACTAACATCCAGACAAAGTAAAAGAAAAAAAAATGATGCGCTATGCTTTATTGAAATGTTGGTTCATTTTCTGGTGCCTATTGATATTACTAATTTAACAAATGAGTCAGTTGCTCATTTGCATTTCAAAAGCCGTGCTTGTAATAAAAAAAATCTCTTCGTACGGTGCATATAACAACTGTATATTCAAGTTGGATCTGAAGCGAGTTCTTAATTAAGTTTCAATTTAAAATAAACTAATAAATTTGTTATCCAAGCATGAAATTCCAATATTTTTTCGTCTCACCAGTCAATTTCAATTACAGGAATTTCTTTCGCTCATATGCTTGTAATTTAATAATAACATCCTGAACTTCCAGAAAACTTTCCAGAAATATTTATATTACAAGCGAATGCTACCCAAATAAATAACATTCGTAATTTTCACAGCGAGGAAAATCCTCAGCGAGCGTGTGTCAACACTATTTAACCTAGAAAGAATTAAAAATATTATTTGATTCCCACAGAAATTAATTAAACGACTTTGAGCCATAACTACGCGAAACTTAACAAGAGCATTCAAAAATAGCATTCAACTTCAATTATTTTAATATCGCGAAGTTGTTTGAAAATAATGCATATTTAAGTTTCTAGCCTTTTTGATTTAAAATTCATGAAAAGCATATTCGAATTTTTCACTGCTATGAACTGACGTCTTATTATGCTTTCAGATATTTGTTCCTTCGAAGATCTTTATGACAATGAGAAATTGCAAATCCAATCTTATTTACATTATTTTTCCAAGATAAAAGCTTCTTTTCTTACGTTTCTGCTTTGTCGTCAAAAATTATTATTCTTCGCCCTTTTTACTGAATTTTGTGCCTTAGGCAAAGGAATTTATAATTTATCGATTTTTTTCCCTTTAGCTTTTGATTTTTACTTTTCGTATTTGGAGATCTCATTAATAAAAGTTGCTTGCATTTCTGGAGAATTCTCACGTTTTTTTCTTTTTTGTTTTAAATATCAGTGTTTTTCCTGATGTCATTATGAATTCGACAAGTATTATTTTTAAGCGTTTTGTATTGCACAAATGTAAATTTTTAGTTCTCATTATCATTATTCATTTGCAAGTTCCATATTCAAAAAATAATTTTCTTTCTCTGAAAAGCATACATTTTGTAAATATTGTCTTTGTTTTCAGATGAAGCATAATATACAGAAAAAAATCTAAACAAATTCGCAATTAAATATTTGTTTATTTTTTATTATTTTTAAAGGTTTTCAAATTCTGATTCAGAACTGCTGCTTAATTTTGCTTCCTGAAACTCTATGGTTGTTCCTAGCAAATCTAACATCATTGGTGGTGTAGCACTTCAGTGAAAACCAGTCTGATTTTATATGATGCTGTTCCTCACAAAAGATATAAGATTACAATATTATAAATATGTTAAAATTTCACACTTCTGTTATGTAAGAACTTAACTATGTTGATGAATTTTACATGTAAATGAGATTTATGATTGGCGGCCTATTTATTGTGACTACGACGCTCTTTTATTGGCAGCCATCATGAGGAACACGAACGGTTGGTGAATCAGCTTGAATATAGGAGTCTAAAAGTGTTTTGAGCACAAAGTATTGGTTGAAAGGTTAAATCTAACATGGCTACATGGATTGCTGAATGAAAAACAGAAAAAACTCATTATGTAATTTAGAATAGTGTAAGAATAAGTTGAAGAAATTTCTCATCAACCATTGGTTTGAAAAGCAGATTCAGGATTTAAATGTTTTGTAGTACATCTTTTTTATGATTACTTGATTGAGTTTTTGTAAATATAGTAGTACTGGAGGCTGTGTAAAAATGAACGTGTAAAAAAAGCTTGATTTTGACAAACACACACAAAAAAAAATCAGTATTAACCTCCGTACTTGTACATACAAGAATCAAATCTTCCAACGTGTTACAATTTTTTTGGTAGCAAAATGAAACATGTACTTAAGTTTAGCTTTCAAGCAATAAAACCAATGTGCTGGGTTTTTATAATAAAAATTACCCCTTTTAGACCTACGTAGATCTTGTTCTAGTAGAGATATGTTATTGAAACTTTCTATATACGTTATATGGGTCATGGGAAAATAATTATGAAGTAATAGCTCAAAAGTTTACCACCAGGTGAGGGCTTCTCTCTTCTTGCAAGCCTTAAAGCCAAGTTGCCGCAATTGATAGAGAAACCTTTCGCGCTACCGTTAGACGCATTATAACACGTTTTGAAATTGTGATTGACGCAAATGGGAATGCATATTGAACAAATTCTGTGATGAAACAGTCTCTTGTTTCAGACTTTTTTTTGTTCTTCTTGTGACCAATTCTCACCTGATAATAAAAATTATATTTAATATTTTATTATCGTAGATTTCTTTTACTTATGGTTTATGCACCATATAAATCGAATTTCAATGACATACATCTATTAGAATGAGCTCTATGTAGGTCTAAATACGATCAACAGATGCAAACGATATAATTTACAGTCCAATCTCCAAATGTTTCTTATAAACTTATTAATTTTTCGTTTGAGGTATGAAACATATCGTTGATGTTTCAGAAGAGGGTTCAAAATCAAGATTGAGGTTTTAAAAAGAAATTAATGTTTTGTATTGTTTGAGTTAACATTTTAAACGAATTATGAGCTTTAGGTTCTACGCTTGAGTTTTGCTTTTTTATACTAAATTTCTCATGTAAACAATTTGAACTCGATAAGGATCTCTACAGAGTCATTAAATTTCACATGATAGAGAAACGAAAAATTTTCTATAGTATAGTAGGTATTTGGTCTAATAAACGTAAACCAAATTAGAAGAGTGTGATGGTAGTTTCAGTAATTTTATTTGAACTTGGATTTCCTTTCTATCAATACATTAGTTAAGTAGAACTGATCATAGATAACGAAAACGTGATACACATATTTTTTATTTCGTACAAAAGTTATCGCCTTGGATGAATTTAAAGTCATGTTTAGTTCCATTTCGATCCAGTTAGAAATCCACTTTTGTATTTATTTTCATCAATATTCTTGAGAACTGAAAGACTCTTAGATCATAATCAAACGTCAGCCAGTGCAGATGTTTCCAAAACAAGAATGGACATGGACAATGATTAAAAGTACTTTAAAAAAACGTTGTAAATGCTATTACGTTGTACATGCTAAATATTCATGAAACGATTTCATTTAGTGATTCTTTTCATCAAGAAATCGCTCATTCATCCCTACCGTATTACCGTATTAATACAGATCATCGTTAGAGAGAACTCCTACGCACGTTAGTGAATAAAATATTTATTTTGAAATAATTGGGAGATGAAAGGATATTCATTTAAATATTTTTTTTAGCAAGACACTGCACATGAAGGAATGTATTGATCTCTAAACTATCTAACCTTAAGGTAAATATTTATTTAAATAAACTTCGAAATTATTAAATATTTATTCAAATACATTTCGAGGTGAAAAAGTATTACAAAAGGAATGTAAATTTTGACGCATTCCCCTTCTTTCAGCTGCCGTTTTCTGGTGTTTTTTTACTCATAGATACAGAAATGCATGGAAGCGTTTTATAAGGTATTCTAAAAAGTATGAGAAAAACATTACCTGAACTTAAAACATCTGAAGGCCTTCCGCTTTTGTAATATCTCTCAAAGTGATCATAGTTGTTGATTGTTGAAGGAAATAAGAAAACAATTTTTTTTATTACTGCAGAATATATATGTCCTGTTAAGCAATACTATTTAATACCTATATATAACAGAGAAATAAATAAATAAAAATACAAGCACGAAATTTGTGTAACATATAAAAGTAAATGTATATACACACACATATATATATATGTATATATAAATATTTCAATATGCAATAATCATCTGCATCATGCTTCAAAACGGAAAATAGGCATCATCATAAAAGTTTTGTCAGCAACATTTTTAAAATTAAATTTCTATCGAGTGTTCAGTAAAAATAAGCAAAGGCGAATGATCTTATTCTCTGTTCAGTACGCACAAGTCAATATAAACCTAATAAAAACATGGAAAAGGTGTTGTGAGAAGATTTATGTAAATGGATATTTTTTTTGATTTTGTGCTGAGCACAGATTAGGGCTCAGTATGCACAGAAAAAATAAACATTCATTTAGTAAATAAGCAATTTCATATAATGAAGTAATGCGAAGAAATTATTGGAACTACAAAATATAGTTTCGATATTGGTTAACTACGTAACATAAAATATAATTATACTGAAAACCATATTAAAAAGCAAAGAAAAGAATAAAATACGATTAAAAAAACCGTATTTGCCCTAAATAAGGCTAAATTTAAAATGTCCACACTAGCCCCACCACAATGTGTCTATTATAACCCCATGATGTCAATTAGTCAATTATAACTTATCGCGTGGCACTGGTAAATTAAGGCCTCTGCAAAACGAAAGTGAGTAACAAAACCTGTAGTGATTATATTATTTTGTAACATACTATCCTTTTTTGTTTGAAAATTAAAATCAAACAAGTCAAAGTTAGCAGTTTAAAAACAAACCTTACATTTACACCATAAAATCCTTACTTCATTAATTCCAAATGGACTGTTAAATAAAATTAATTTATACTTCACGTGGAAGTGTATTTCTGTGTTGCAAAACTACAAAAATTAATCCAGAAAATAAAAAATAAAAAAAAAAAGAAACAGAATAATTCGCGTTGTCCACACTAGCCCCTTTCTCCCCTATAGGGTACTAATTTCGTTGCTCTTAAAAGTCTAACATCTTTGCTTTATCAGTTAAAGTTTTTTCCTTTTATTTATTGTGCCGTTTAATTATAGCAAACTATCACTGAACTACTGTTAAATTTTTAAATTTAAAAGACAAACTTTCCCTAAACGCTGTCAAACAGAAAATCCTCTTCCCGTAACAGCTGTTTCATCGAGAAAACGATGTTTAATGGATTCAAAAGTCTGCATTTTTGTACTTTTTCCCCTTCTCAACGTTCACATTGCGTCACTTTCGTAATTGAAGAATTATTCTTCAATAGTTAAATTTTATTACTTGGCTTTTTTATGTCTGGATACTTTCAAGAAAATGGTCTAGACGATTTTGATTGAGAAATATTTTTTGAAGTTCGATTCTGTAGAATATTTTGTATATCTCAAACTTGATTTTTGCGTTATACATCTTTATGACGTAATTTTAATAAGATCTATTTAAAATTAATTGAAAAATAGTGCATAGCAAAGTACAGAAAAGTGGAAAAAAATGTTAAAATGGGATTATCTTTTGGAAATGTGCCGAAATTATACTACTACTCGCCTACGGCGAAATGAAGAAAATTAACAGTAGCCCTTCCTCTTCTCTTAAAAAAAAAAAAAAAAGAAAATGCCTATTTTCAGATTTAATTAAAGTATTCTCGCCACGATGTTGCCCTTGTAAAGTGCCAACATACAAAGAAAACCTATTCTTGAAAGCAATATTCACCTCTTCACTGAATAAATGCACTTTTTCTCAGTTTAACTAAAATAAATTATATTATTCCTCTTATGGCGTTGCCCGTGATAAACCGCTTATGTACTCAGAAAACATGTTCCCGAAACGGTGACCTTAATTTAAATCGGTAAAAAAAGTCCCTTTTATTTATCTAAATATAATACGTGTGGAACGCATCATTAAATTGATGAAAACAGTTCCTAAAATCCTCTGCTACCACAAGTACACAAGTCTTTAATTAATACATACACAAGTCTCTGATTAACATTTTTTCTAACTTTCTACAAACTTTGTTCTCAAGAAAATAATTCCTCCATGGAAAAAAAAACCATTAGTCAAATTAGGGACTTTTCGATCAATTATGTGCGTAAATAAATCTGAGACTAAAAATTTAACTAGCTTAGAAACGTTTATGACAACTCCTGTTATATTTAACTTAGAAACTTTGAATATTAGAAAGAACTTATTAAAAATGTTTTGTGGGAAAAGACCTCTTGGTTCCAAAGTAGTTTTTAAAGAAATCTTAGGGTCTTATGGACATAGTGTAGATACAAAGAAATGAACGCCGTCTGCTTTATGTATCTGGGGATAAGCACACATACACCCACATACACACACATAAATTTGAAATATTAGTAAAACATAAAATAGGCAAGTTTACCACTTTCAAGTAGTTAATTGTTTAACCACTAAAACACATGCCTTGCGCTAATTAAAGATTGTAATGAATGTGTTAAAGAATCTTTTAAGTTAAATTTAATACATTAGTGTTTTAACATAAAAATAAGAACAGTTTTAATTATCACAATCGTGCTAAAGAAAATAATTATATAAAGTTAAAAATGGCATGATAATTGAAACTTATGTAACTTTTACTTAATGAATGAAGGGGAGAAAAAGAGTTAATTGTGTGTTACCAAATTTGTGAAGTTGAATAATTATTTATTTCAAGAGATAGACAAAACCTACGGGGCGATTCTTTCAAACTTAGGCTAAATGTAATTATTTTTCTAATTTATAAATCAGCATGGAACCTGTAGATTAAAGTCTTAAAGTGTTGAGTCAAAAAACGAAACTAAAGCATCTTGTATAATTAGTTTATTTCTAAATATATCTTCTTTTATTGGGTAAAAGACATTTGTAAAATTTTAATCCGACAGAGTACGCCAAAGAATGACATTTGTTCAGTACTCTAAACAGTACATACACTGCACTAATTCCATTTTTTGAAGAACGGTTCTTCTAATAAGGAATACTGATTAAGTTTTTGAAACCATAAAAAGTTCCAACAAATTTCTTCAAATATAATTTTACATCATCATCTGAAATACTGTAAGTACCGGCAGTAGATTGTTCAGTCACAGGTAAGAGTTGGGAAAAAAACAAAATCACTTTGAAAATTCAAGTTTTGTTTTGATTCTCTTTGGTAAAATTATCACTAAGATACTTAAAATTATGTTTTAAGACAATAACAAATAATTATAGGAGCTGTGACGTTTCATAAGTGTTGGTATTATAATAGTAAATTTGTGATCAATAGTTTTATTAATGGCATGAAACAAGACCTTAAATATGCAGTAAATAGTTTACTTTTTGCATGAAAAATAAACAAATATATCAACGTTAAAAGCACAAAATAGCAACAACAATTGTACACGGGTTTCGAGGTTAAAAGGAGTTTTTCAATGCAAAAGTATGTGAGTTTATGGATGCGAAGATATCCAACAGAAGGGCTTTTTTCCTGTGAGAAGTTTTATATGTAACTTAGTAAAAAAACAGTATTGTTATTATTTTTATTTCCAAATTCGTCATAACAAACTTTAAAAAGAAAATGAGAAAATAAGGATGTTATAAGAAAAATGTCTGTTGTTGATTTTTTACTGCACCACTGCAAATGAAAATCTATTTTTTTGAAGCCGAAATTGAACCGAAACCATTACAAAATAAATTGTTCCTAGTAAATATTTTATGTATTTGCTTTTATAAGATTTATTAAAATATTTCTAACGCCTGACTTTAGCAGCTCTCGGTAGATAACTAACTATGCATAACAAACTATTCATAACCAAACTTCAGATAAAACGCATAAAGCAATGCAATGTAAAACTTAATAAATCGGCAGAACTGTCGAAATGTTACGCAAAAAATACACTCGCAGAGAAGACTTCTCAACCACCAAGGTAGAACTTCGCGCAAACGATGCAAAAGTAGCGACCAAATCATGATGGATTCGTTCATATGTTTTATGTATGACTCGAGTTCTCCAAAATCTTATATACAGTAGAGAAAATTCTCATGCTCCCTCAAGTGTGCTGACTTTCCACAATAAATCTTGCGCAAATATCACGGGGGTACAACTACGTCCTCGACAAATATGAAAACTTCGAAAATTTTGAAATGTAGTTTTACTACTTCAAGGGATTTTCAGCGTATAACGTTTTTCCCCTTCATCCCTCATTTTATTTGCATTAGCCTCTGGAAAAAGTGCCTCGAGGGAATGAATGTTTTATATTTTGGAATGGAAATAAAATAATATATACAATTAGTTAATATATGCTCCTTTAGTTTTCTACGCTAATATTTTAACGATAATTAGATTTTACGATAGTAAAACAAGGATTGTTGGGAAAAAAAATTGAAAAATGTGATTTTTTTTTTTTTGAAACCTTAAAGCATTGATTCCTCAAACTTTAAACTTGGCTTCTAATACGCTAAGTAAAACATCTTCCTAAAGAGAAAGGAGAAGGTGCATTTGTTCCATTTTCCGTTTTAAATTAGTTGGACGCAATTAGTTGCAAATACTTGATTTTAATATGACATTTTGAAAATCCGTTACCAGAAAACGTTATTTTGCGTGTATTAATAATCACCCATTTTTAAATTATGTTATTTTATCATGTGTGTTATGAATACTACTACTACTACACTTACTTTGTTTTAGTTTTGTTTTGAAGAAGTATGACTTTTTTGGCTTAAAGGTGTATTTATTGTTAATGTTATGTCCTTTTCTATTATTTTGCAATGAAAAAGTTTGGTCTACACTACTTTGTACAGTATTAACCTAATGCATAGAACTTAATCTAGTATATAAATAACAATATAAGAAATGGACGGATTCCTCCGTACGAGCAGTGGTTATTGCTTTTATTATTAACCGACTTCAAAAAAAGACATAGTTTCCCTGTGGTACGGTAGAATTCATACCGTATGTACCTTTTTTATGTTTGCTCGTTCATAAAATTTTACAGGGTGAACCGATTTGGGTGATTCTTTTTTTTAACAACGCAAAATGTGGTTGAACTCAAGTCCCGTATTTTCGTTTGACCATACTGGGTCTTCATAAAGAAAATTATGTGTGGAAAATCATTAATTTTTTGTAAATAGGGAGAGTTGATATTTCTCTATTAAACAAACGAATATGAAAACTGCATACATGGTAAAAATAAACTACTTTAAAAATTGGTTGTCATGAAGCAGAGATGTTAATTTGTTTCTATAAAGATCAGTGTGGCGGTTTTCTGTCTGTCTATCTGGCAGGACATCCTCTAATATTAATGCAATCATAAAATTAGTGTGAAACTATGTAAATTGTCGTAATAACTTGTTCCTTTGTGTTCTTCCTTTTTCTTTCAATAAAGAGCAGATTCAACATATATTGACAAGCAATAAAAAAAAATAAAAAATGCGAGATCGTTTTTGTAGGTCTAATGGCCTTTTTGCGTACTAAAACTACGGGGCGATAAACTTTGTCATAAAAAGTTATAAGATACCTAAAAAAACCGAAAAACCTAAAATTGTTTTTTCAAGTTCTCTGAATATAAAAACTTATTTTTTTTACATTAACAAAAAATCTAGTCTTCATTCAAATTAGAAAATAAGCCGTCGAAGTTATCGTTTGAATAACAAGTGTTATAAAATAAAGTAAATCACAGGAAACTCAGTTGAACGAAACCCTTCACTGCTCGTTATTTTGAGATGCACCATGGGCTGAAAAAGTGACTTTAGAGACCTTTAGTATCCAATCGTGCTGACCACAGCTAGACAAGTTACATTAACGGAAGACACTTTATCAAATTTATTCGCTATAAATGCCTGGAGTCCTCTATTATTGGCCAACTAGGAAGAGAGATAAAAGCTGTTTTCGCTATTTTTATTGCTGTCCAGAAGGGGCGGGGCGAAAAAATACTCTCGCTAATGACGTCATAAATATCCTCTTCACCATTCACGAAAAGCGAAGTCCGGCAGTTGGATGGCTGCCGTGAATGCAGAGTAGAGTTGAGATGTCTGGCTCCGGGCAGTAACGAGCTGCTTCTTACCTGACTAAACTTCTCAAACTTGTTGATAAGAGGCATTCAATAAAAAAATCCCAATTCAGATACGTGGATGAAATGTGTTACCACTTCCTTTTATACAAATAGTCTACTTATGCTTCTACGGTTTTCTATTATATGGTACAATCGCTTTCCGGTTCAAAATAAACTTGGAAAACGAGTTTAAAAATATTTTACACGTAAACAGCAAATAGAAAGATGCGCTTTACGTGCAAAGCATTTCTTAGAATTTTTTACGCTTGAAAAATCAATGATGGAATGTTTTTTAAAGTAAAATGTTCTAATCAAGGCTCCGTAATTTAGGAAAATAATTATTTCGTTACATATTTTTCGACAGTTAAAATTATACTGTATAAAAAATTTTATATGATGCGTAGTTCTGCATCATTGGAAAAGTTATGGTGATTATATGTGTACTTTGGCTTACAAACAGGTATACATTTTTTTATGAATAAAAATGTGTATTTTGATTTCCTGGATTAAAACTTTTGCTAAATTAACTAGTACCCCAAACAAGTAACCGAAAAATAAATAAATAAACAGCTCTAAAACTTTACTTTGTTGTTGGATTTAAAGTTCTGCATTTCGTTTAGTTGCTTAAGATTTCAGAAAGAAATTGCATATTCAAAGTTTAAATTTAAAATTTGATTAACATGCTCAAAACCACAAAACGTTTTCTTCCGAACGTTAGTATAAAATTAAGCGGAAAGCAAAAACCGATCTTCAAAAGTGAAATGCAAAGGCTGAAACTTCTTTAATGGAAAAGCTCGGGGGGAAACATTTCTGCTCTGCCAAATCAATTTCTAACTGAAAAATTTAGATTTTAAAAATAGTTTTTTTACTGATAAATTTAAATTTAGATTTTTAATATTAAATTTTATAACGCACCCTTATATATTCACGCCTCCACTCACTGAAGAAAGCACCTTGTATCATCCCAAAACAGGCATGCCAAATTTAGTCAGCAGAAACTAAATACGTTACAGTCCCTTAAATATATTATTTCTATAAGAAAACTAGCTAAGAATTGAAAGGGAAAATTATTTTATTACGGTTTTTAACTCTACGAAATGTACATTTTTAAGACAAGAGTAGAAAGGAAATCCGATTTAACTGATAAATAGACATAATGTAAAAAATTATTTTCCACTTCAATCAATGTTAATTATGTAACATCAAACAATGGTATGTAGGAAATAGTTTGAGAGAAAGCAATGTACTCATAAAATAAGGAATTAATAAATCCGTCATGGTCAACATATTTTATGCATCATTGGTAAAATACCTATCCTATGTTCCTTTATTTCAATACAATTTATTTTAGTGTCTATTATTTTAAGAAATCGAAGATAAGGGAAAGCCTTCCAGTTTAATTTTTATAAGAGTTTATTCATTTCTTATCAATTTAAGAGCTTGATTATTATTCTTAGAGAACTTAGGCAACAAGATTCTATATTTACTCTTTTTCTCAGAACAGATTCATTTACTGTTTAATATTTTATTAATATTACTCAATGTAAGCTTATGATTATTTTTAAATTCCACAGGTGCTTCATAATTATTCTTTTAATATGATATCTAATAAATTGCAATCATTCATAATTTAAGAATTTATCGAAACCCCACGTTTCAACAGCAGCAGCAATTCTCTTATTTTTCCATATTCTCTTTGAAGTTTTGTGGTTATATATTTGTTTAGCAAATACATAATAAGTCATAATGCTTAATGTTTTTCAGCCTTAAAGAAATAACTTTTTTTTCTTTCCAAAGTAGCATACATGTCATAGCAGTATTTTCTATGAAATTCAAATATATCTATTTAAATTAATTTTTTTCTTAAGGATATTAACCTAGAATTGCAAGCTCTAGAAAAGAAACAAAGTGGTTTGTCATTTTCTTAGATTTATGTCGCTCAAAAGTGTTATTTTTATATGAAAATTTGCGCAACAGAAATGAATAATTCTGTGGCTTTCTAAATACAATGCAAGAAGTATAAAAATATTTGATTAAAACTAAACAAAACGTACCAACATAATCTGAAGGATAAAAAATTCGAATTTAGTTACCTCAGTAATTCCCTTAACAGACACAAAAAATCGGTTCTCCAAGTTCATAAAATATTTATGTGGAACTAATTTAAATCTTGTACTCAAAATGACTTTTGTAAGAAATGTCTCGACTATACGAACATAACGTGACTCGTTTATTTATTTTTTTTTTTGGTTTTATTTAATTTAAAAAAATGTTGATAGCATTTATTTTTGTCAATTTTGAATGAAATGTCAATTAATTTCCCAACTTCTCTTTGATAAAAAAAAGTTTTATTCATAAGAAACATTAAAACATAGTGTGTTTTAAATTTTAAATGCATTGCTATAATTTTTTTCTGGGGGGAGGGGGTGAAATGTTTCAAAAATCACTTTCGAGTAAAGCAACGTAAGATCAATTGGGATAGTTGAAAACATGGGGTAAATGTAAACAGACGAAATTGCTACCCTTGCGGTTTCGAAAATTAAATTGCTGGTGAGTGAAAACTTTGCTAAATAGGTAAGATATCGAGATTATGTGGTTTCTTTCATGTGGTTCCTGTGGTTTCTGCAAATTTCCAATCAACCTTTGTGGCGTCGCCAATGTTTGAAGCTGACATTGTAATAAAGAATGCATACCAAATTTTAGTGGTACAAACTTACATTTTCCTTACCATAACATTTATAAAACGCGGAGCAAATGGCTTAGACTATTTTTATTTGTAATTTGGGATGTTACCAAAAATTTTTAGCTATGAATTTGATCTTCCATGTGATTTCACTGATGAAAACGTCTGGGCAACTAATGAGTAAGAGAAAAATAAATAAAAAAAACAATGTTTTATTTTGCCAAAGATTAAAAAAAAAAAAAGGTTGGTGTTTCTACACCGTAAAATTTGCAGTTTGACCTTTCACCAAAAAAAAATGGTGTAGTTTCATCTTCTAAGTGGAATTAGGTGAGTTCTTAGTTTCACATTTATGATGAAACTACACCATTACAATGACTCAACTTAGTACCAAATGTTGGTTGCAGCAAAATTTCACCATTTTTTCTATTTTTTTTTTGGTCAAAGGTTGAACTGGAATTTTTACAGTGTAGTTACTCACTGGGGAGAGTTGAATACCCCCAGTGTACGAAATTTGATTTCTCAACTCACCATGGAGCTGCGGAAGCATTTATTGGTAAAATATTGAAATGCAACATTTAATGTTTGTTTTCATTTATCCAAACTGCCCCTACTTGTTTTGTGATTAGGGGCATATAGCGGATATTGGTATTATTATTTTATCCTAAAAAACATTTTTTAGAATGTCTAAAAACTCTACGACAATAACCTTGACTACAACGACACTTCTTGAGTGTAACATTCTTCAAAATTCTTGAGGTAGTGTCTTATTATTTTGATCTTTTTTGAAAACTTCGGGAATATAAATGCTGCCATTTGGACGGGATCATAGGACTCGCCTAACAGAAATACGTTTCAAATTATTTCAATGGGAAAAATAATCCATTCTTGGGAGACCCGGATGATTCTGGGGGTGGCCCGAAAGAAGATTTGCAAGTTAAATTGGTTTTCTATATCGACGTTTTATTCACCCTTTGGTTCTGCCCCCAAAGTAGCCATTTGTGGCTTCAATAGGTCTGGGGATTTCCGAAGCTCACATGAGCGAGTTCAGAAAGAAGCAATTTTGCACAACGTTGTGGAATATCAATTTGCTTCAGCGATACAGCTGTTTTTTTGCTCATTATAACTCGTTGTATACTCGTATATCGTCTTTATGTAACCGCATGTTAAATACTCGCATGCTCGTTATTGAGTGACTATGTATTGAAATAATAATAATGGTTAGTAAAGCATAAAAAATAAAGTACGAATTTTCAAAACCGCTTTTGGCTGTAATCAGGCGCCACAATTAAAAATTCTAGTTCAACCTTTCACACAAAATAAATAAATAAATAAATAAATAAAAATAAAAACCCGAAAGAAATAGTGAAATTTAGCTTCAATCAAAATTTAGTACTAAGTTACCATTATAATGGTTCCTAGTCTCACCTTCATGGTGAAACTACACCATTATAATGGTTCAACTTATTACCAAATGTTTGTAGCTTAAGTTCCCCATTTGTTTCATTTTGTTGGTGAAAAGTTGAACCAGAATTTTTACCAGGTAAAACTACACCATTATAATGGTTCAACTTATTACCAAATGTTTGTAGCTTAAGTTCACCATTTGTTTCATTTTGTTTGGTGAAAAGTTGAACTAGAATTTTTAGCAGGTGAAACTACACCATTATAATGGTTCAACTTATTACCAAATGTTTGTAGCTTAATCTCACCATTTGTTTCATTTTGTTTGGTGGAAAGTTGAACCAGAATTTTTAACAGGTGAAACTACACTATTATAATGGTTCAACTTATTACCAAATGTTTGTAGCTTAAGTTCACCATTTGTTTCATTTTGTTTGGTGAAAAGTTGAATCAGAATTTTTAGCAGGTGAAACTACACCATTATAATGGTTCAACTTATTACCAAATGTTTGTAGCTTAAGTTCACCATTTGTTTCATTTCGTTTGGTGAAAAGTTGAACCAGAATTTTTAACGGGTGAAACTACACCATTATAATGGTTCAACTTATTACCAAATGTTTGTAGCTTAAGTTCACCATTTGTTTCATTTCGTTTGGTGAAAAGTTGAACCAGAATTTTTAACGGGTGAAACTACACTATTATAATGGTTCAATTTATTACCAAATGTTTGTAGCTTAAGTTCACAATTTGTTTCATTTTGTTTGGTGAAAAGTTGAACCAGAATTTTTAACAGTATATAACTATCACCAGCTCCACGCTTCGGCAAGCCTAAGGCTTCGGCTAACGGGTTTGGTGTCTGGTGGAGAAAAGTATATAACTGTACCTTCCATCAAGTATTTTCACAGTTAAATATAAGATACTAACGAAGCAACTCCTCGAACGATTATCGCAACCATGCAAAAGATTATCACAACATTTAGTACTAATGTACGTATATTGTGCTAAAGATTTGATAAAAGTACAAGGCTTCTTACAAAAAGTAATTAATCAAATTTTTGTACGTGTTACAATTTTGTCCTGCAAAAAAACCGCATTTTACTTCTACTGTTGTTGACATTTAATCTTCATAAAAACACACTGTAATGTGTCGAAATAGCAATAGCCAAGTGAATATTTATTGCTTAAATTGCATTTCTTGAGTAGTTCCAAACGCAGGTTTGCAAAAAAATGTTTCAATATAGCTTCAAATTCATCGTTATGGTTATTTTTTCACTTGGAATTATATATTTTCAAGTAACTTATGAGTATACTACGAGCTCTCGTTACAGCTAGAATTAGATAATGCTATTAATTGGGGCGTAGTTTTTGCATTAAATCACTTTTTTGTGGTGTGTCAAAACTTTTTTTACGCTGAATACTTAAATTCAATTCTGATACAATGAAAACTGTCAGGGATTTAAAATCTTTCAGTAATAAGAAAATTATGTGTTTACTAAACAAAGGAAAGAAAATAGGAAATACAGGATGTAAACTTAGATTCCTAAATTAGTACGCAAAATTGAAAATGAGGATAATTCTGCATTTAAATTAGATGTGTATACATTATTAGGGAACTGTAATCTAAAAGTCTAAGTATAAAATCGAAATAAGGATTTCCTTGCCATTTCTCTTTTATTCAACTCATTTTTTGAACTTGATCGCAGCATTTACTAGCAACCCAAAACAGTGGCTTTTAAATCATGTTGACATTTTATGCAAAGCAAAAACCGGGCTTTAAAAATGTGCATGCCGTGTCTTTCAAACATATGCATGGATTTCAAATACTGAAATGACCTAAACTGCAGCATAAAATGCTAAAGTACTGGTTTCCCTGAGGATACAATCGCCAGTAAAAGTATAAAAAATTACCGCAACGATTTCTCCATAAAATTCGCATTATGGAGCGGATCCCATGTTCCCCGTTCGATGTTACGCTATGCCTTGCTTTTATAACCCTTCCGATTTGGGGTTTGAGTAAGGGGATTGGGGGAGGAATATTATTGATTACATTTGCTTTTGCGATAATGTTTAGATAAGTGCGAAAGCTGGTGATAAATCACATGAAACTGATATTACACAGTTATAATATTTGTTAAAACATTATAACTTTTGCTAAACGATATCTAAGCCAGTGGGAACGGAAATATTTCTATTTAATTTTTCTAAGCATTTTGTATTCTCTCTCGTTATCTTCTTTAAAACCGACCACAAATTATTAGTGAAACTTTACTTTAGTTGTAAATGTTCTCTAGAGTGGCATTTTAAACGCGAATTAAATTATAAAAATAGTGATAATGTTTGGTTATGTTCTCGCTTTACATATACAGAGATAAAAAGGATTTTAATGCTTGTTTTATTCGTTACGAAGACAAAATTTCATAACAAGCTGGCGTGATTATTTATCTTTACTAGTAATGCCTTTAAAACTTTGGGGTTATTTAATGATAAGCAGTAAAATTTGTTTAATGGTAATTACTTTTCCATGCTTGAAGAAAAGGTATCCCTTTAATGATAAATATTCAGCTTTTCGAATAAAATTGGCTTTTTATTGCGTTTAATGCTTATTAATAAATTTATTAAACTTACAAAATCCTTCACAAAAATAGTCCACCGCCTGTAAATGTGCGTAAGTTTAGAATTCTAGCTATGCCGATTTTCCTATGAGAAACAGCGAACAATTATTTAACGAAGATTAACCTTGAATCTTTCTTACGCGACTCAACGGTGGCTAAGTTTTCGCTAATTGCAAAGTGGGTGCAAACTCACCGTTTTCTCTTAATTAGCCTCGACTACACGTAATTTTCAACCTAGAACTATTTTTCATACTTCTTTAATTCCCCTATTTTTTTGCTCTTTATTGGGATATTTTTTCATAAAAGTAACAGCTACTGTATTTACGTGAAAAATAATTTAGTACGAGAAACCAGCGTGGCTAACTGGTTTCTCTTAAATGTGGTATCTAAAGTGTTTTCAGAAAATATTTTTGTTAAATTTAAGAAAAGTCAGTAGTTGAAAGCCAGCCTTTTGCATTTAACAATTTGCTATGATCACACAATTTTGGATCATTAACTGTAGGAGTGGCATTTAATAAGCACCAATTGTGCATTTTGCATTAATTTGTATTAAAATACTCTCTTTATCAGCCATTCTTCTTGCTCTCATTGCACTACATAAGATTAATTGTTGAGAAGCAAGTGGTAATTCTTGGTGATGTATTCATATTCATCTTTCGTAGTTGTAACAGAGATCTGATGTACGGTGTTTTTTTGTACTTCGAAATCTTCTACGTTTTTTTAAACTTAAAGTAGTCTCAAAATACTTCCACTTCATATGTTACACAATATGTAACGCTATCACGCTTTAGCGTTGGGCGTATCTCTATGCTCCAACTCGGTCATTTCTGCATTTATTCAGTTTCGGACTGCTTTGAAAGGGACCTTTTAAGTATTTCTATGTATTTTGACTTAAATATGTGAAATGTGTTTTTCATTTTTAATCACTATACCTGTTATTGAAACATATTTTATTATAGAAGAAATGCACGAAAACAGGTTTTTTTTTTACCGCTGTACTCATTGCAGCAACATTAACGCATCTCTAGCCTTTTAATTATAATAATACATAATACATTTAATTATTTATTTGTATACGGGCTATTTTGGTTTATTATAAAACTGAGACTATTATTAAATATTTCTGTAAGAGACAAGAAAATCCGTCTAGAACTATACGAGCCTACTTTCCCGTATACACCAAATTCAAATTTATAATCTAGCTATCTCTTTCTCTCTCTTTCTCATTTAGCTTTAGTTCTTAATTTTTTCAAATATACCTTTTTCAACAGACAATACATATTCGTTCACGCATTCATTTTTTACCTTTATTCAGCCATTCATTTATGCATTCATTCGTTTACTGATTCAAATGTTTATTCATTCATTTACTCATTCATGTATTTATTCCCTCATTTATTCATTCTTTTCCTCATTCATTTATTCATTGATTCATTCTTTCACTCATTCGTTTATTCACTGAGAAATATCCTTAAAAATTCCGATAAAAAAATTTCATAGGAAAATAGGCTCGTTAGTTCTGGAAGAACTTTCTATTTGTACATGTTCTACGTTATAAGAGCTTTCCGATAAAGTTTGTTCCAAGCAAATCGGTCCGTTAGATCAGGATTTATATAGGATTGAAATTTCCCCGTAAGCGCTATGTTAATTTTTTGAACTGTTCAAAAATGAACAAAATCTGTTCAAATTGATATTTCACGATAAGCGTTTCTTCCAGTAAGCTTGTTCATTGGAATATGGATCTTGTACCCAGAGTTTACATAATTTGCTTCATTTTCGCCCATAGGCGCTAATGTTAAAATTTTTTGAACTGTTCAAAATTGAACGAAAATTTGTTCAAATAAAAAGTAAAATATAGAAATGAGATGTTCTCGGCGAGATCTTTCGAATGCAAAAAGAATTTTTCGAATCGGACTATTCGTTCAAAAGTTATTAGGGGGGGGGGGGGACAGACCGACAGACACACATTTTCCCATCTCAAAACCCTACTTTCAAATTTTTTATTTTTCAATCTTTATTTAATTACTTCACTTTTTTTTGACTTTTCTTTATTTTTAACGATATTTTTACGATACATTAAGCCTTCTTTCATGCTTATTATTTTTTTTTTTACTTTTACGTGAAAGTAGGCTAAAAACATTCTTATCATGCAAATGCATGACATGAAAGTTTTTGATAGTTAATAGTGTGTATAGGAAAAAAAAAGGGGAGTTCACCAATGGTTTCTGCTACACTGTAAAACATTCTAGTTCACCGAAAAAATCGTGAAGTTTATCTGCAACCAACATTTTGTACTAAGTTGAATCCTTATAATGGTAGTTCCCAGTTTCACTCTAGCTGAAACTATACCATTATAATGGCTCAACTTAGTACACTCTAAGAAATAGAATCGTCACTTTTGAGGACTTTTCAATCGTCAAGAAAATTTCGTCATTTTCAACGATACTTTCCTCGCGAGATCACGTGACTTTGAAAAGTTACTACACAAATTTCGGCAATTTGACGAAAGGTTTACTCGAACCATTGTTCACGAAGCCATTTTGTCAAATACGACGAAAGTTTCGTGAGATTTGAGCATGCGTTTCTTAGAGTGTACCAATCGTTGGCTGCAGCTAAATTACACCATTTTTAAATTTTTTTGGTGAAAGTTTGAACTTAAGTTTTTTGCAATGTACTATTGAGAAGAAAAAAAAAATTTTAAATCATAAATGAGAAGTACAGGAGAGAACTATTTTATGAACGTATATACAGTAGCCCCTCGTTATATAGCGCTTGTCGGGGGTCGATAAAACCGATGCCGTTAGAAATGACTCAAAACGTACAAGTAAACTGAGTGAACCTGTGCATGCCACCAGAGAGTGGTGCATTCTCAGAAACGCATGCTCAAATCTCACGAAACTTTCGTCCTATTTGACGAAATGGCTTCGTGAAAAATGCTCCGAGTAAACCTTTCGTCAAATTGGCGACATTTGTGTAGTAACTTTTTAAAGTCACGTGGTCGCGCAAGGAAAGACTCGTTGTAAATGGCGAAAATTTCCTGACGATTGAAGAATCGTCCAAAGTGAGAGCTCTATTTCTGAGGGAGTGTGAAAACTATGTCAAAGATAAAAGTAACCATTTTGTTCCCAGAAAATTCATTTGCATAATTTGAATTTGTTCCGCCAAGTGCAAATCTTTTCTGTCCTAAAAGATATCTACAAATGGGTGTATTTTTTCTCCTTGGCCAGTAAACATCTGTCTTTTTCATTTAATGGTCGTTAGAATCAATACAAAAAGAGCAAGTTAAACGTCAACTGGTTTGAGTAGAATCATTCTGTAGGCATGACTTTACTCAGAAATGTACGAGAAATCAAACTTAAAATTGTCGGAGACATAGAAAAAGCGCGATATATCCGAATGAGCGGTATAACGAGTAGCGATATATCCGAATGAGCGGTATAACGAGGCGCGATATAACGAGGGGTTACTGTATTATGCACATTTATATATCTCTCCGTTTCATTCATATCATTTTGTATAATGTTTATATTATCTGAGACTTTTCAATATATTTTCGACCTTACCTTTCCCCGATAATGAGACCTTCGTAAATGAATGCTTTAAGGATCAGAATTTATCTCTCGCTAACAAACTTCAAGTAAGAACTTTAGTTGAATGTTTAAGCGCGTAAGTTTTGTACATGCATTGCGTGAAGTGCTTATTGGACTCTTCAAAGATCTTTAAAAGTAACTTGTGCATCAACTTTTCAAGAGAAACTATCATAATATGTTTCTAGGCAACAACTGTCTGAGAATATTAGAACCTTCATGTGTTTGCTAATGGATGTAAAACCTAATCTTAAAAATTATAATTAATAAAAATGTTTTTTTTGCAATAGAAAGCTATTTTTAGGGAATAACTAAGATCGTCTAAATAAAAAGAAAATAAAGAAAAAGAGAGAAGTCTAGAGTAAACAAATAATAATAATAAAACTATTTCTTGTTTATGTACTTATAAAAAGTAAACAATACTAATATATATAATAAAGCATAGCGTATGAAGAGGAATTAAATAAAATCTGGTCATGTTCAATAATTCATAATATTTTATTTGGAAAAGAATGTCAAACAACGTAATTGTTTTAGTATTTTATGTATGAATAATATTAGAGTTTTAGCTGTTTTAAAATTGCATGCCTATACAATATACAAATTCCCTTAAAATATAGTCTTCTTTTAAATTATAAATAATTAAGTTTATAAGCATTTGTAGCATACAAGTGATATTTCTTTGAGTGACTTCGGTGTTTTATACTTTTAGGTGGTTTTTTGATAGTTAAGTGCATAATATATTTCTTCATATGTGAGCAGCATCATCTTTTCTCTAAGATAAAATGCTACACATTTTCAAGTTGTAAATTAATACAAAATGCTATTTTTACCCCTACAAAATGTTATTTTAAATTTTAAGTTTTAAATCTGTTATGTTTTTTCTTTCTTTTTTTAAACTGAAAAAGAATAATGTTTAATATTGGCCAAATAATAGCATGAAAAAATGAGAATGTATAGTTATTTTTAATATTTCAAATAAATTCAACGGATCATAGGGGAAAAAAAAAACAGGAAACAACGTTGAAAAATTAATATTAACGATTTGAGTTATTAAAAAAGCCAAAAGGAAAATTTCTTCATATCTCTCATTATTTAATAATTTGTTTTCGTAAATTAAAATGTTTTTTTCATTTTTAATCACTGTACCTGTGATTGAAACATATTTAATTATAGAAGCAATGGAGGAAGAAAAAGTTTTTTATCGCTGTACTCATTGCAGCAACATTAATGCATCTTTAGCCTTTTAATTAGGTTCTGAAAAAATATGTGTGAAATTACCTAGAGCGCCTAAAATTTTCATTCAGTGAATAGCTTAACAATTCGTCACCTAGCTCGACGAAAGCACACACCACAAAAACCGAATTTCCTAATCGATCCAGAGAAAAATAAAACAACAAAACCAACGCGACAGAAATTCTCGTGGCCAAATATTTTAATGAACTTATTACGATGCTTCAACTCTCTTCACAAACTTTGTCTTCTCATTTTTCTAAAGATATGTATTCATAAATCCCTGAGAATTAAAAAAAGTGAAAAAACCCATTGCATTGCTTGCCCAAACTATTTCTGGAATCTGGGAATTCCCGTTAAACTTCACCAACTCATCCACAAGATGCATTGACTGTGTCAAATTGGATGTGGTCTGAAGGTCCTTCCATTTCCTTGCTTTTCTGTAAAAATACTATATATTTATAGGCTCCTTGAAATAGTACTGCAAAACATTTTTCTCGTGTCAAAAACGTTTATTGGAAAATAAATTTTTGTCAGGTGAACTATTGTCACCATTCTTAAATTTTTCTAATATTGTCTCATGTATTTTTATTTTTTCCTGTGCCTCAACGAAAACAACGGTAAAGCAAGGTAGTTAATAGTTTTAAAACATACTATAGTATTACTATTTTGTCTTCGATTTGAATTTTTCATAACACCAACAAGATCGAAAGTTATAAAAAGTACTTTAAATTGATTATTCCTTCATTAAAATGAAGTCTTGGCTAAAGATAAGTTTCAGATCAATGAGCCTATTAAAATATTTTACTGTTCAAATTGTCTGCATTATATTAATTAAACTAGTTTCAATTAGAACTAGTCCGTTCACTTTATTTAGTCTCCTTTTAAGCCGAAGTAATAGCAGCTTCTATTATTAGACTCGATTATTTCATTTGTAATTTTTGCAGGACACATTAATATATAGAAAAATAGTTTATTTGATGAGTTACATATTTTTAATTTTACATATTTTTTGCAAAAGGAAAAATATTTGCTTTTGAGTAATGTATCACATCGGTGGAAAATGTGTTTTTATGATAATAACGATAAAAAAATTAAAAATTACAGTATAAAAACGGTTCCAATTCATCATTAAATCAGTTCGCTTTCTCTCTTTAAACATTATAACATAAACTCGGTATTTTGTACTAACGCATTCTTAGAAAATAGTAAATGCAGCATGGCAGCATTTTCAAACGAAAAGTGCCCGCAGTTTTTTTCTTTAATTTTCTTGAACTGCGTGTTGTTTTTCTTTTTAATTCGTTTCCCATTCGTATGAGCACATTTTTTTCTTCGTTGTCCATTAACGTCACCAGTATGATTAGTTCGTCTCATGCATTAAAAATAGACGAATATTATAACAAATTTTAGCTGTTTTTCATTTTGGATAAACCTTTGTTTTTTGGTATTAGTGCTAAAACTTTCTTTGGAAACGCAGTTTGAATACGATGTATTGGAGATGTTTGGCTAAAGATGAAGAATGATCCACCCTGTGGTTTTGGCATTGAAACATGTTTTTCAACCAATAGGCACCGTATGACAACAAAGTATGAATCACATGGGTTTTCTATCTATCTGTCAGCCTTCGGAAGTAGAAAGAAGCACATTACATGTGATTCATGTGCAATTTCATCCATAAATATAATTTTGTTTCGTTGCAGGTTTTTCTCTGCTGTGTCAACGGTACAATGTGTGTTGCAGTTTTGTGTATCACAACGTTATCTCAAATTTAGTTATTTAGTTTCCCCTTCAAGCAAAGTAAAGTGCACTAATATTTTAGAGCAATTGATTCATTTCTCTCTCTGTCTCTATTTCCTTCTCTCTCTCTTCTCTCTCTCTCTGTATATATATTACGGCGTATGTTCGATGTTGGGGAATGTCGACATCCACCGGTGATTGTCACATTTTCTGCTTGATGTACACTGTTAGAAATTTCATCATGAAATTACGGTTAAATGACCGGCAGCAGTCTGTCCATCTAAATCACCGTTAAATTTACGGTTTGGAACATTTGTCTATCTTTACGGGACCTAACCATTTCCAATCAGCTTGGTTAAAAAGGCGTAAATACAAAAGTTTACGGTTTTATAACCATTTAAAAATGGTTTAAAAACCAAATTTTTACCGTTTTTGAACCATTTCGAGGCGTAGAAACCGTAAGCAAAGCGTGCGGGAATCGAAGCCGGATGTTTGGCATACCAATCTTGCTCGCTAGCCATTCGGCCATCTACACCACTTAAAGCAGCCGTTTATTTATCTATAAATCTTCTTTTCCAACAGGCAAACTGTCTTAAAATTGAGATTTCAGTTTTTGATTGGATCCAAGGTCATTTCTAGTCTAAATTTACTGTATATTGATGAAAATTATTTCATTTGATTTTATTTGCTGCAAAAATTAAAATACAAAGGAGCTTCAGCATCTCAAATGATGGGTTCGCTCATTCGCAAACAGTTAGGGAATCCGATGTCTCCAATTTTTGATTTACGTGTGTATGTGTTTCTATTTAGTAAGCACTGCTTAAGCCACTTTTTCTTCTTTTTTTTTATAAACTCATACAGATTTGAACTGATAAATCTTTATTCATATTTTAAAACAACGTACGACTGGTAAGGTTTCGCAACCAAGATGGACGCCTGATTCTTATTGAGCGCTTGAAAATTTCGGTTAGTTACACGTTCTTTAGGATATTCAGAGAATAAACGATTTTTTTCGCAATCAGCGGTTTGAGTACCATCTTTTTAATGGTTATTCAACTGTTGTAATTAAATATGGTAAAATAACAATCAAATAAATGGTTATTTTACTATTTTCTTACGGAAATTTTTAACAGAGTATGTACACATCCATCGGTGAATGTCGACATTCTCCGATTTCGGAGATTCACCGTAACACACACACACACACAAAAAAAACACACACATATATATAGGTGTGTGTGTGTTAACGTAAAAATAAAATAACAGAAGTAATTTATCCTCTATCCATTGGATTGAGTAAGAAAATAGTGTAAAACGAGAAGTAACGTCCATATAAGACGTCAAATATGCTTTTTTAAGGCATGAGAAAAAAAAAGCATCCATTGCATTTTTACGAAAAGTCAGCTTTCTGTTTCACTTTTAGAGAGCTTGAATAGAAAAGAGGATTGCTCTGTACATGACAGTTCAATTTTCTTCCGCTTGTTAAATCTAGAATGTGATAGACCGTCAAGAGAGTTGAGAAGGTTTCAAATGTTTTAAACCGGGAAAGCTCACCAAATTTAATGTACTAAGTGAAAAATATATCTACAGACGCTTATGAGTTGGAGCTTTTGTGAGAAAGTTTAGACTTTATACCAGAGCGTTTTATAATTTCAAACTGATATTAGCTTTTTTTTTTTTAAATATTTTTTAAACGTATAATACCTTTAAAGATTAGCATGATTATTCTATATGAAGTATTATACTACATCAAAAGATAACTGGTTTTGTTTACAGTAAGAATATGGAGAATAAAGTTAAAATGTAAAGGTTTTTATTCATAGATGAGCACTGTATCTGAAACATAATACACTAAAAAAAAAAGCCTCAAAAGATTTACGGTTTGAAACCGGCAGCTGGGTTGGTTGTGGAAAACCGTAAAAGTTACGAAGTAAATCCGTAGTCGCAACGTTTTTTTTTACCGCACAGGAATAACTTTACGGTAAAAACCGCTGCAACGACGGATTTACTTCGTAACTTTTACGGGATTTGTTCAGTGTATATATTAAAAAAAAAGACATTGGTTCTGTTCCATTAAGGGAATTTTTCTTAACAAAAAAAAAAAAAAAAAAAAAAAAAACCAAGAAACAAAAACAAAAGTATAAATATTGCTTTCTAGATGCACAATCGAATCTGAAGAATCATGCTTATATTTTTAAAAAATGGTTTTGTTTATATCTGATCTTCGATAACCATAAAAATCATTAAAACGTATAAACTTTACATTCTAAATAGACAGATATTTTACCACAAATTGGAACGTTGTATTAAAAAAAAAGTCATACTCTTCAAATTAGAATTTTCACAGCTGTTATGTATTCACCCTGATAGTTTTGGTTTGCAATTACATTTCATGTTTTGAGAATGGGAATTTACGATCAGTTAACAGATCAGTTAACAGAACGTTAGCAGTTTGGAATTTATTTATTTTCTGTTGTCCCATATATTCAGTCTTTACGACACATATAACTTTAATTTTCAATGATATTATGATGGTATGTTTTAATCTATCAAAGAGTAGAATGGGACTAGGATTTCTTAAACATAAACGTCTCCATCTTTCTTCGTTCCGCTTGCGAACTTTGTTCGTGATCTAGATTTCTATTAAATAGATAACAAATTGAGCATCAAGTCTTTCAATGTGAGTGCCACTCTTGAAGAGGCATTTCCTGTAAAAATGAAAGTCGGCAGTCTGTCGTGACTCCTCGAAGCCTGTCTCGTCCTCATTTTTGACAAGGACACACCCAAAACCTGATTAGCTCCTCCTTCTTCCGCCCCCTATATATTATTCCAGACACCTAGAGAAGAGAAGAACTTTGATAAAAAGAATAACAAGTTCAAAAAGAAAGAAAAAAGTGATAGCGTTGCACCGAAGTTTTATATGGGATATTTCTTTCTTTATCTAAACATGTCCAGTGGGTTGTGACCGATGTATATCCTCGTTTTCGAGTGAAAATAGATTGAATACCACCCTTTTTTGAAGAGAGGAATTCTTCCATATATTGCTATTAGCAGCTGTTTTCAGCAGATAACGAAGAAGAATGATAACTAAATAAAATGAACAATAAATGTAAAATCGATATAAATTATAATTAAATAACCTGTGGAGAGAATAGAGCTTTAGTATATTTATACTAAAGAGAGTATATTAAGAGTTGGATACAAATAATATAAATGTTGTGACCATGTGAAATGTTTTTTAGTCAGTTAAAATGAAAAATGCTTAATTCTTACAATGCACATGAATCACTTGCGCTTTTCAATTTTAAATCATTTTCATTGCTCTCATAAAAAGGTGACAAAGATGAAATAAATGCTCCTTGTTTTTAGTATTTTAGCACATTAATGTTGACTAAAAATTTCAACTTATTCATTGTTTTAAAGTTGAAAATCATTTATTAAATAGTACTATTTTTGGTGTTTAATAAAGACTCCGTGGACCGTAATGCAATTGTTTTAAACTTTTAGATTTTACATTTATTGTTATACCTGAACGCAAACCGAGGTTGAAAAAAGATGGATTAGATCATAGCTTTTAAAATATTGATTCTTTTACTGATAAAAAAAGTTGAATTAATATTTTCAACTATGTAAAACAATCTGGGTTATTTTACTGTGTCTATATAAAAAAGGCAACGCTTGCCGTACCCGCGATGGTTGAGATATTGCATACGAAAATATTAAAACTCATTTAGTATTGCAAAATTAAGTTTTCTCGGTTTAACTGTGAGACGTAACTGTCGAAATGACACGAAAATTGGTATGAAAGGATACATTTTGATGCAAAATGAGAAATATGAGAAGAAAATTGTTGTGAGTAATTAGATATCTTGAAGTTGATTTTCATTTTAATATGAAGGACACTTAAAAAAATGCATATATGCCATTTTATAGAGCACTTTATTTTAAAGGAATGACACATTTTACGTATCTCTAGCATAAAAAGTATTCAAATTAGAAGAAGTGTTTCTTTGCCGAAACTGTTTTTTTCTTTATATGTGGTGAATTAATGTGTACAAAATATTATTTTTACAATACTTGCATACAAAAATTACAATGGATTTAACGCGTTTCGTTTTCCTTTTCACCGCTTAATATGTGATGAAATTTTTTGCAAAGCACAAAAACATCCTGACAAAATATAGGCAATGCTCATCTTTGTGTTTTGTCCCAGATATATAGTAAAAATGGAATCATTTGTTTGACAAAATATTTTAGATAACATTATATAAGCTTTATTGTTATTCAAAAACAAAAACGAAACTCCGATGATTTTTCAAAAAATATAAGGAAAGCTCAACCAGTTTCATATTCCAAATTTCCTTTTTTTAACTCTCGTATCAAAAAAAAAGCGCTTGAATTTTCTGAGCCACACTAAAATATAGAGTCGGTAATCACTGACGTTGCTATGCAATTGTATGGTAATTCTTTTATAAAAGTGCTTTATTTTTACACTCAATTTAACTCTAAACAACGTATACATTTAATCTTTCATTAATTATAGGCCGTTACTTTGCTTAACCACGTATAACGGCAAATTGTCGTCAAATTCAGGTAGTGGAAAATGCTGGGAATTGCAAACTAAGCGTCATTTCTAAATGCTTTTCGTTGAACATAGGGAATTCTGCAAACATTTAGTTCACATTTAATAAGACGTCGTATTTACTCGGTATCATTCGCAAGAATGATGGTCCGCTTCGATGCTAAACAAATGTTTCAAAAGTACATAAGATTCTAATAAATTATTCTCCTCTTTGAGGCATTAGAGAAAATGAGTTACGCGGAAAGAGCTATTAGAATTATAAAGTGCATTGGAAAATGGTGGACATATTAACGTCAACTTAATGTACGAATTTTGAACTAATGCATATTAGAGCAATTAAGACACGAATATTTGCTAAGAAGCATTTTATTGTTAGAAATGTGTGCATTCCAATAAAAAGTTATTATTTTTAGTGCGGTATCAATAGATGCATTTATTTAAAATTGAGAGGCATTTTGATTACGTCATCTGTAAAGAAAATATTAAATGCGATTAATTACCTTTCGAGATTTAATGTTGACAATTACATTGCATAGCAGCAAATAGCTGTAAGGAGTTGCAAACAGCTATAAGGAGTTCTGCTACTTAAAATGTTCTGCATAAATTTGCAGATATTTATAATATTATAGTACATAAATGCCTTTTACAACTATGTATAGTGTCACAAGACAGAATGAGACAATTTTAAAACACTTTGAAGTTGAGAATTTTTTTTTTTTGCAAAGTTAAGAAAGCATCGTTTCCTGAATGATATCTTGTTTTGCGTAGACACATGGTAGCCCATTGAAAATTTCCTCAAAAATTATTACATGGGATACATAAAAAATATGAGCATCGTAATGATCTACGGTATGAACCCCATTTTATTTTTACTTTAACGTAATGTAAAGCAGCAGGGGTCGAATGTTATTCGTTTAGTAGAAAAATTTCTTATTAACTAATACTTATTACTTATGAAAAAAATTCTTTTAAACTTTTGTTGACTCAGTCCTTTATCTCTTCATTGGAGTCGATAAAATGAGGACCAAGCATGCTTTGGAACTAAACACTGGTGGTTCCGCGTCAGGCCGACCACTTGTCCGAAACATTTGCTTCTGCACCCCAGGGCCCTCAGTTTTGAAAGCTGGGATGGGGACCACAAGCCATGGCCCCCAATGCGCTGTCGCGCCGCTTAGGATATTAGCGATATTTAACATTACTTTCAAAATACATTTTATTTATATGTAATGTTTTTTTTTTTTTTTTTTTTTGCAAAAAAGAGACGAACGTTTTCAGTCTTCAAAAAGTAAAAGTTTTACTTATTTTTAATATATGTATCGCTTTATCCAGAGTTATGATTTAAATATTTCATAAACTATATTATATATGAACGGAATATTATAGAACCTTGTTTATAATTTATCTTCACAACAATGCAGAACACATGTATACCCCTTAACACTTTCTAAGGTTTCGGTAAGAATAGTTAGCAACAAATTCATAAACTCAAATAAAAATGTCTGTAGTAAGCTATTTTACTCTCCGATTAGTAGAAACTTTTGAAGACTGTGGGTTTTTCTCCAAGTGCATCAAGTTTTAAACACCGTTTTTTTAGGAGTTGTAAGAACAGAAGTATTGTGTTCTTTCATGAACCTTCGCTATGTCGATCTTGATGAATAATGAAGATGTATCTTTTTTAGAGATATTTTCCCTTGCATTGTTTAAATTAAATTAACTTTCCTTCACTTCCAGCCTTGATTTACTTCTGATATGCTTCTTTAAAAAAAATAAAAGTTTAGATGTACATATTCCCAAACTGCAAAATCGTAACTCCATAATACAAATCCATGCAATGAAACTCATTAAAATCTGTTCGTCTTGCATATAGCTTAAAAATTTATTTTATTACATTCAGTTTTTTCTTTTGGTTTTACAATCCTATGCTAAGTTTTGGCTGTATTATTTTGTTAGGCATTATTAAGATAGAAGTCATGTCCATAAAGCTCCTATAATTAAGCATTTCATGTTGCATTCATTTTCCATTAACATATGAAGGGCTCAGCATACAAGTGAACCAAGTCCATAAAAATTTTCGTTGTGATACGGAGGTTTAAAGTTAAAGCTTTATAACAAAATTACCTCTTAAATTTTTTTAAATTATAAATTAAATTTTAAAAGTTCAAAGAAAGACTTGGTGTATTATTGCACTGAAATTTTACGTAGTTAGTGCACGCTATTACGCTGCTAACTCGAAAATGACAAAAAATGGACTTAGTCCACTTGTATTCGGAACCCTCCATATGTGTATTTAATTATTTTGCCTTTAACGTGGTCTCCCCTAAAAACATAATGCCACATATATAACCTTTCTTAGGTAAGTAAGATGTAGTATTTAGTGGGTGTGGCGATGGCAGGTTGCTTTTTCAGATATTATTCTACGTTGGCAGAGAAACACGTTTTACGGAGTCTGCCGCCTGAACTATTCCTAAATTTTCTCTGCGTAGAATTAGGTGAGAAAATTTCAGTAATGCTTAAAAATTTATAAAAAGCTATATTCCCATGATTTTGTGGATTTTATGGTTATGGTGAGAACGAAAAGGGGATAAAATATTTTCAGAAAATTGTCTATTCGAAGTGTTACATTACAGTTTCATTCCCTGAAACTCATCAAAGTAGGGCCTTTCTGGTATTTTTAATGAAGTTTGTTTTATTTTAAACATTACCTGATAAAAACAATGGGACCTATTTGCGAAAAATTATTAGTCTTAATTATTGACATTGCTTTTATTTGTGCTGAATTCAAAAATATTTTTAAAGAAAAGATCTGACTATTTAATTATTTTGCCGAAATCTACTGTAATGTTATGATGAATTATAAATTAATGTAACTTTGGAATACTATTTTATCCATCCCCAAGGATGTACTGAAATATTCCTAAATATTAATTTTAAAATAATCACCGCAATTTCCAAAAAAATTCGATGAAATATCTTTGTAAAAGTATCATTTCGAAACACTTACATTCTGACTGAATTTATAATAAGGCTTCTGTATAGGAACTAAGAGAAAAATCTATGCAGGAATGATGAATTTAACATTCATTATGCCTGCATAGATTTTTCTTTTATCGGAGATCGGTCTTTTATTTTTGTAAAAGTGTTTGTTAATTAAAGCAATCCAATTTTATTTGTGCGGAAATGCAAAAAGGTCAAATCATATCTGGGAGTAAGCCGAAACATATCCTGAAGCATATTAAATTGAAGAGCAATAGTACTTTAGAAAAATCTCTTGAAGAAAAAGAAAAATCGGAGATATTTTTGGCACATGTAAATACTTCTGTTGTATAGTGACATTTTATAATCTAAAAAAACTAAAAACTCAGTGGCGCGCCAACCCTTTTGGGGGCCATGGCCTACTGTGCCCATCTCAGTTTTCGAGACCGACTGCCCTGGGGTGCAGAAGCAGAAGTTCCGGTCAAGTGATCGGCCTGATGCGGAACCCCCAGTATTTTGTTCCCAAGCATGCTTGGTCCTCGCATTTTTAAATCAAGTAATTTACATTTCAAGGAAAAATAACTGGAAAATGTTGCGTTGGAAATATTGAAAAATTTGTTTAATGAAAGTGGTGAAAAGAGTTGGACGAAGATAATTTGCACCTGTATTTGCGAATGTTTACTAATGGGGAAATAAAGAAATTTATGTTTTAGAGCACACCCTAAAACGTTAAAACAAGCAGGCTTCGCAGCTTTAGGTAGGCATAGCTCTAAGAGGTACACACAACACTTGCGATCTACAGTTCTACCATCAACCAAAGCAATCTGCATGGCAAAGTGCCAAGAAAAATCCATTCATGCTCAAGTGAGAAACTTCCTGTTTAAGGAACGTGACATTTTTGTTATCGTTCTAGTTCGTTTGGCATACTTCATTTCTTCCGAACTGATGCTATGTGCCAGTTTTTTAATTTAGCTGCTTTCAATAAACAGAGAAGCAAACGTTCTGATTCGCGTACGAAATAAATGCCCCCGCAAAACGAAATTCTCTAAAACTCGAATGGATTCGTTCTTTTCTGCCATGCGCAGAAGCGTCCAAATGTCAAAATTCCGTGGTCAAATTGTATACGCAATGAGTGTTCATCACCAGACAGTCAGAAAGTTGGCGAAGAAATGAGCCGGATAGAAAAATAACTGCAACAAGAAATATATTCATTGTTTTTTTCCTTGTAATATTTATTACTGTTAAAAAAAAGAGGTGTTAAAAAAAAGAGGTTAGTTCGACAGTCATATGTAGTATTTCTAGACGAACCCTGAACACTTTAATTGGTCGTTTAAGCTTTAATTTTTAAAGTACCTATCAAGGTGTTAACGCAGTCGGCAAAGTTTTATAATGTGAAGTATCAGGGTTCGATGGGAGTAGATTATCCTGAAATGAGGGGGTTTCAGGTACTTTCCTTCGAAATATTTTCAAAAATTGAGATTAAAAGAAGCCGTCGAAGGTATAAAATTAGTAAATCTATATCACGAAAATTTGGTCAGTAACACATTAGCCCAAGGAATTTTATCATCTTACTTGTTTAAAAACATAATGATACATGTGCAAACTACACTGCACAAAATTAGTGTTTCAACGGTTCGTTCCACAGCAATTTCGACCTAGCTCCTTATGTTTTTTTTTTTCTTTTTATCTTTTTCGTTTATGAATAATGGGAGTACCGCGGTACCTCTGGTAATATCCGTGCATAGGCCTATGATTACTAATACACTCCATTTCTTTCTTAACAGAAAAATACTAAATGAAAAATTAAGGGCACTGTTGAACTTTACTATAAATCCTCTGGTCGTATCACTTCTTTTAAAGATTTTTTTTAAGAGGTCGCATTTTCTTCAAGGAAAGACTTTTTGCTGTCAGCAATTTACACGATACTTAAAGGACTCTAAATAAGAGTTAGTTATAAAAGCATGGTTTTTATTACCGTTAGTTTATTGTTCACTGGATAATTACTGATGAATATACCTCTTTTAACGAACATTTTGAGTTTTTGTTTGTTTCGTAGGCAGCGGTACTTTAGACGTAATTATGTCCGATCCAAATTTCGGAGAATAAGTTCTTAAATCCACTTGTTTCTGAGCAGAAAAGCTCAGCTGAGCGAACGGGGTAAATCACCATGGTGTACCCAAAAAGCTATTGACTTTCAAATTTTAGTAATTACTTAATTTATGTCGGCTGGGCGTACTTCTGGAACAGGTGATAAATTTCGATAGAATTTTATTACCCGTGCCCAGTTTCCTTAATGAGGTCTGGTATTTATGAGAAAGAGGGGGGTTTCCTCGCTATGGCTCAGAGTCCTAATTTCTGCTAATGGTTCCAATAAATTGGGCCTCTTACACAATGCTGCTAGACTTGCTTTTATGATGAAAAATTTTTCAGTCTCAACAGTTAAGGAGCGAGGTCGTTAGTGTGAAATAACATTTATTAGAAGTTTCTTTTTTATTTCACTTTATAAATTGGTAATAGGGTGTTAGGTTCAGTTTATTGCTTTGATTTGGGATAATGTGCGGGAAGATAGATCGTTAAAAGTGTGTTATGCACCCAATTAAACGATACCCGGACGCGATACACTTCTAGTTAATCGAATGAGATTGCTATATCTCTTCATCACGAATGCCATAAGCTGATATCGAGCATTTACCTCAAACTCAATTTTAGAGTTGTTTTTAAAGAATTTAAAATTCAGGCAGCTTAATACCGTTCATAATTTAAATACAAAAAATTTTACTCTGCTAATTTTTAATTTTATTTTAACCTCTTCAGACCCCAGAACTCAGCACAAACAATGCTGAAGCAATTTTTTGGTTCTCTGATTTAAAAAATGATTACAAAACAAAAGACCTAAAATTGTCTTTTAATTTTAATTAATAATTAGTTTAAATAATAATTAATGCCCAATTTCCATGTTTTCCATGTTTAAAACGAAGTAAACTATCTTTTAATTAATTTCAAAAGCAATTGGGTGTTTTAGCTTTCAAATTGCACAAACAATAGTTAACAAACAGTATTTTAAAATGAACCCAATTGAGTACACTTCGAATGAAGATGTTAAACCAAATCTTGATTAAGAAAGCTTGATACAAGACTCAACATGTCAGATATGAAACTAAAATACTCCCAGTTTTTGCTATATATATTTAAATTTCTTTAACTAAAAATTGTTGTATTTTTTAAGTGCGCATTATTTTGAATTTTGTGTTCAATACTTTTGAGGGCATCTTGTTATCTGACTTTATTAGATTTGTTTTCGTTGCACCTCCCCCTTAACCCCCAATGAACTTCAAATACTTCGAAACTTCTAACAATATTGTGAAGGTATTTACTACTGTCTTATTAATCAAGAAACAATGTAATATTGACACAGCGACAGCGTCGATTGTTTCGTAAACGACAACATATATCACGTAATTTTTATTTTAGTTTGATTTTTTAATCGATTTAATTACCAAGCGGAAACTGATTGAACACGGAAGCCTTTTTAAAAGCCGATTTACAGAACGTAGCAAACTCTTTCAGAAGTCTGACTTTTTCTTTTTCTTCTATATAAGTATTAGAGCAGATATTTCTGTTTTTTTTAATCTGAAACTTTTAGCTACCGTATAAAATAACATTTTCACTATTTGTAAAAGTTTGACAGATTTTTAATTGAATCTGTAAGTTGCTTGAAACTATCTTCAATAGTCTTTTATTTTCATGAAAGATTTCAAAAATAAGTGTGAAACTAGTTTAGCTAAATATGTATGTGCGTAACATTTTAGAGTTTATTTTCTTTTTTTATTTATTAGAATAATTATAGCTGGAGGCAGCCCTAGTTTTACATCGTATCAAAAGTTTTGTCTAATAAAACATATTTTAAGTCAAATAAGCAAATTATCACATACACATGATGGAATCGATTCCTATATGTTCAGTAGTTATAACAACAGCTAAGGGAAAAGAAATAAAATGCTGTTGCAATAGTTTTTGTTGAATGACATTTTAAGATTTTTATTAACATATTTTTGTAACTGATTTAATTTTAAACGGATTCAGTCTTCCGGATTCAGTCATAGCAGATGCTTACTTAAAACCTAAATAAAGGAAACTGTTTTGATGACACTTATTTTTTCACAAGGCAAGTAGCATTAAAAAAATTGAGTGTACCCTCAATTTTAAGGCGCTACCATGTATACAAAGAGTTATCCTGAGATTAATAATCAGGCTATCTGATAAAAACATTACGATTTACTAGGAAAAACCATTTCCTTAGAAAATACGTAAATCACGTTCCGTGCTTCTCAGATAATCCCGGCCATAATGGTAATAAATTCGCATAAATATATGAAATTCAATCCGTGTATTAATCAAAGGGATTTTGTAAAGCAGCTCTTTTAGTTGTAAAGCGAGAAAAAATCTTCCCTGAGCGATTTTTCTTTTACGCTTTATTTCTACCTGCTAATGACTTTTCCAGAATTTCGACAAATTAGCTTGAAGAAAAATAAATGCCTTTCCAACCCCGTCTAACTCTTCCCAACTGTGCGTTATCAACTTACGCATAAGGAAATGCAATTCCTATGAAATATAAGCTTGTTTCGTTCTCTTGTGATAAAATGCTATTCATTAATAGAGAAACAAGAAAAGCAGACAATAAATTTTCTAGTTCTGGGGGTTTGCGCTTAACTTTAATGTTTGTAATGTGTCCGCTTAATAATAATAGCCTTTATGTTTGCACGCATTTGACTGTGATAATAATAAAAGGAGAAAACACCCTAGGGGGAGGGATAAAGAAAAAAACCTCTAAAAAATGATAAAAATGAATGTCACTATGTTTATATATATATATATATACTGACTCCTTATTCAATCATTTGTTGTTTTCTTCATGTAATTTAATTCGGAAATTTAGTTTTGTATGCTTTTTTAAAAACTGTTATAGATTCTGTGTAGTACTGCTATAGATTCTGATGGTTATAAACTTTTGAATACCTTAATAATTACATATTATGATCGCCTTATGTTCTGGTCGTTTTCTTTTTTGCAGCTGCTCCTATCTGAGTAGAATTGTACAGTTTTGAAAGGTTTTAATATTAAAATGAGTCGAATGTACATGATGACGAACCAAGCATAACTATTTTATGATGCTCACATTCCCTAGCAGGCAGTGAGTGGCCTTAAACATCAAATTTTATACATATTCTGCATCAGAAGTAAATAATGAATTCTAAATGCTACTATTTATTTATGTATAAAATTCTAACCAAAAGTCGTAACCAACAAATATTGAATTGATCACCATTTTGACTCACACGGATTTCATTCTTATTCATACTTAGAACATTTTAACACAAGAATACAAAATAGTCATGCAGAACGTTTAAATTATGTTTATAAAGTTCACTAAAAATTCAATGCTAAAAATTACATTCTAAAACATTATTTTAGTAATATTCCAAAACAACTCCCATAGGAATTCACTTTTAGAAATATTGCTATTTGTATTGCTTGAAAACTAAAACTTGTAACAGGAATTACCACCTTCAAAAAAAAAAAAAAAAAAAAACCTTCTGGAAGATTTATGTAACAACGAGCTTTCTCTAGTATAATCAATTATATTGTGAAAAAAAAATGTTTTTTCCAAGTCATTTTTTTAGAATGAAAAAATCTTTATTTCTCTTATTGGCATGATTTTATTGGTGTTTTTAATGCATAATCTTCGGAGCTTTACGAAGCAATATCAAATAATTTCATGCACTAATTGTTTCTTATATTCACAGTTACCAGTAATTTAAAAGAAAAAAACTTCATCAAACATTTCCATCAACAAAAGTACTTGGGGCCCATTTTTTTTTTCATTTTTGGAGAATTTCATGATTTTAGCAGCTAATGAGCAAATAACTTTGACTTCGGTTCTAAATGAAGAAATTGACGATTTTTTTTTCTTTTCTGTTTTTCTAAGTAGAAAAAATAAATGAAAATTAACATAGAATGCGGCGAAACTCCATGAGAACTGAAAAAATAAAAGGGCCATTTTCCTTTTAAAATTTAGTGAAAAAGCCTCGAGGCTTAATTGCAACCCCATAAAAAATGTTTTGGACGACAGCAAAAATATACGAGTCAAACTCAAATTAAAAGCGCAAAATAAAACCACTAATAATAATATTTAAGAAAGAACAAACTAAGATAATTATCTTAGAGCATGCTTTTTGAAATCGGTATTCAAAGTCTGTTTATGCATTAAATTATTTTGTATGTGTGAAAATTTTCAAAGAACTTCTTAAGATTCTTTAAGAATAAAAAAAGATGAGAAAATTTAATTTTCTTCCATTTTAATGGCATACTATCTTACATCATTAATAAGACTTAATGTACATTTTGGTATTAAATAAGTAATAACTGCCAGCGTCAGCGATACAATAGGAAAAAATAATTATAATTGAAAAAAATAAGGCATTTTGTATATAACTTATTAAGAATATTTACAGATTCGAACAAGTTATAAAGAAAACCGATGTCTACTTCAAATTTTTAATTTAAATAGCTGTATGGTTCTAACGTAAAATGTATGTGTCATCTATTATGATAATTATTAATCTCATTAATTAAAGCTAATGAATCCGTTAACACTTTCAATGCTGATATTGCATGAATGCGTCATGTAAAATTGTATCTCCGCTAGAATGCGCAGTACACTCGTAGGGGAGACCGGGGCAAGATGACTATGCTAACGATTTTTGTTGTTTATTAATTTTATTTTTAAGGATAGTAAAATTAATTTTATATGAAACGTTAGAGTAGTCCTTTGTAGTATTAAATATATAACCATTTAATTTTTCAAGTAAAAAGCATAAAGGATAATTTTATTTTTTCCATAACCTTAACAAATCGTCATCTTGCCCCAGTACTGGGGCAAGATGACTTGGGCCTTGGGGCAAGACGACAACACTGAAAAAGGTTGAACATATTTTATCTTTTGAATATGTTACATGGTTTAATAAATGTAACTGTGTTATTACATCTTACAAAGTATCAAACTAAGCGTAATGCATTGAAACGTAATGTTTAAGTGTTTAGTTGTGCAGCTGACAATAGTCACAAATAAAAATACTATTTTCATAATTGGAACATTCCTCATGTCACCACTTTTGGCATTTACAGCACTGGATCCATTCTTCTGCTGAATGGTCACAATATTCCTCTTCACAAGCAGGACATCTTATAACACCATCCTTTGAGGTTGATGCAATTGGACTGTTTGGCCTGGATCTTATAGACAGGCCTACAGGAACTTAGTTTGAGTTTTTTACTCCCTTTTTAGTTTCACGAGCTTATTTTCTCTGTTTTTTTTTAAACCTTCCTGTTCTTCCTTCTGCTTTTCCCTTTGTTCTAAGATTTCTTTGATGGGTGTGCTTGTAAGAATGCTTGAGCTCATATTTTTGCTTTTTTTCTCACATTGTGTTGCATTAGGCAATGGTTTGAAATCAAAAACACTAACAGGTTTCTTTGGTGCATCGGAATTAGCATTTGCCATAAGTGCTGCTTCTTCTGATGGGTTTATATGTTGGTTTTCTACTACCAAGACCTGAGGATTACCGAAATGACAAGCTCGTCATCTTGCCCCGGACTGCGTGTTTCAAAATATTAGTTTTCATTGCCATGAAGAAACGCGATTAATTCAGATTTGCTCATGGTAACATGTAGTATTTAAACTAAGTTACTCATAAATATTAAAGAGAAACGATATATTTTACCTGTATTTGTAGCAGAGCTTATTTACACGTGCATAAAAGTTATAACGTGGCCGCGGTAAACATTCAAAGCTTCACAACTAACACAAAAATGGCGATTTAAGCATCTCTATACTATTGTTTAACGAATGACCGATAGGAGAGGCAGTAGTGTTCAGTTGATGGTTACACCTAATGGAAAACGGAAAAATTAAGACATTCGTCATCTTGCCCCGGTCTCCCCTATGTTAAATGTGTCTGCTGGTACTGGCGTGAAGTAAAGGCGACCGGTATTCAAAGTGTTAAAATTTGGAAAAAAAAAAAAAAAAAGCACACATATCGTGTTGTTTGCAAAAATACTTTATCATATATCAGAAATTACTTCGTTTATTTGTTAAACTGACGTCATCACAAGTTGCAGGTTTAGTAGTTAACGGTAAGAAAATTAGGGTTAGATTCTTCTAGCGCCAAGTAGCTTATATCCGGTTCTGTGTTTGGGCATGTGACTTTAGACAATAATAATTTATGACGAATGTCTAGCCCGATCATAAATCCTTAGTTAATTCACCAAGTCTGCATGGTAAAACCAAACTATCGCGCCATGTGGCAACTCCAGAGTTCACCATTCACACTCACCATTCCCGCAGTGGACCAGTCGGTAGAAGCTCGTTTCTCGCAGAGCACCGAAAGTGAAGCAACATCGACTTAGGTCAGTGTTTGGGAGGGTGACAACCTCTCGCGGCTGGTTCCTGTAGGGCCGTGACGCTAAAGGGAGCTGGTGCACGTTAAATAGGTCGTGGCTCCAATGTCCTTCAAGTGAAACGATAACTCTGGGGGTGCCAATCCCAGGTGACGGTCTCTGATCTGGGAGCTGGTTCAAAAAATTAAGAGACCTTTCCAAGAGGCGGAAATAGGACTCCTGCCTACAAGGGCCCCGTTAGACTCGGGAAGCAGCGTACCCATTCTTCCTCGCTACACGCGAGGACACGACGACAACAACAACAACAACAACATTCACCCATTTGGTGCATTCACACCAAAGGTGACGGTCACAGTTTGCCTCCGCAATAATAGACTTTTGATATGGATATCTACCTCACAGCGATAACGCATGTGGTCTATAACGCAGCCAACGAATCACAGTTGTCAGAGTGAAAGTCACATTTAATGAAACAATAGAAAATATCAATAAGTCAATACTAGGGCGTGGTTATTAAAGGCAGGGAGTTAAAATAAAAAGTTAACTCTTCAAGCGAGCCTGGTACATTTCCACCAATCTCAGAAGGATAAATAACCGAGTGAACCGAGACGAATTTATTCACGTCAAACTGTTAACACTTTAACGTCTCTGTTAACACTTTACAAAATAATAATAAACAAAAAACAATTTGTTTTAATTACGTAATGTAAGAACCAATTAAATACAGAATGCGTGCAATAAGGAAAACTCTGCTTTAATTTGAAATTATATAAGGGTAAATAAGGGAAAAATGATTTTGGGGGTAGTATCATTTTTCCCTTAGTCAGTGTCCCCCAGTCTGTTACTGGGGGACACTGAAGACACAACAAACTCGGCAACTGTAATTCACATCTAAAAACATGCTCTATTGGGTAAACTTAGTCATATTCCTGTGTATGAGACTGTACATCTATGTAAATAGGAAAGTTAGTGCTTACCTTACAGGAGATGTTATAAAACCTAATTTTTCAAAGGATTCTATTTAGTTGTGTAATGCTGCTGTAGCCTAAATGCCGTCATTGCTTTTTCTTCACTTAGGTGTTGCGGTGGTGGATAGCTCTACCTGTATGGAAGAGAACATATGTGAATCATAAAGTAAATGAACTTTGTGCACAAGTAAAACTGAAAAACAATTATTCGCGTAAAGAAAGCACAAATGAGCATTAAGATGCAGACATATGTTTCGGGATTGCTTGGAATCCCTTTTTCAATGCAGTGGTGGAGCTTCTAGATGCATTCATTCGTTCATTCATTTGGATGTTTTTGCATCTAGAAGCTCCACTACTGCATTGAAAAAGGGATTCCAAGCAATCCCGAAACATATGTCTGCATCTTAATGCTCATTTGTGCTTTCTTTACGCGAATAATTGTTTTCAGTTTTATATGTGAATTATTTTGCCAATTTTTTGGCCACCTTACCCTAGTTGTTTGGCCCCCTTAAAAATGGGGGCCAAACATTATGAACTAACAAATAATGTGAATGTAGAAACTTTGTTAAATTAGGAGAAAAGTAGAAAAATACTTCGTACGAAGCTGGTTAAACCCTTCATGTTTTCCCTTTACGGCCACACATATTGTAATATATCCCTGTTGGAAAAGTTGTTGAAGTTTGGGATTGAAATGAAGCAAATGGAGAATAACTCGTTCCTTTTCTGCATTCGGGAGGTAACAGATTGCAGTAGCTTTACATTATTTTTGATTTCTTGTAAAATCTGAAATTACGACATCCTTACGAAGACCTAGAAGTTATTAGAAAAAGAAAAATATCGTAAAGTATACAGCAATTCAATAAACGTTCCTTTTGGTATGGCAATTAAAAAAATAACTTGAAAAAGTATACATAATTTTTCCCTTCACTCAGATCAATTATAAGTTTGCTAACGTTTTTTCATCTAAAAAAAATATTCTTCATCGGGAAAACTCATTTATATGCCTTATCCAAAATGCCAAAGAAAATTCGATCTCAAAGTAAGAAAAATCAAACTAGAAGCTGCAGGAAGTAGTTTAGAGCGCTCTTGCAACGATCGAGCTTGAGGTAATTTATTACGAATGTCCCTATTACAAAGCAATTAGTTACCAGTACGAGATAAACTGTGTTTAACACTAAGTTAATTAGTACGCATTAATCTTCATTGGATTCATCAATCGATGCTTAAATCCACTTTAAAGAGGTTAGATTTTGAATTATAAGCCAAAAGTATCATCTACATCACTGCAGAGAATGTCGATCCACCTGTTAATGAGTGAACCTAGGCGCATCCCTATTCCAATTCCGGAATGTTCAATAGTTCTAGGATATTGAAGGGCTGTTTCCCTGGATTTCATGATTCTATAATTGAGGGGAAGTTGGAAGCTGAGGTGGTTGTCGATAAAATCGAATTTATTTCGGAGTTAAAAATAGCTTTACACGGTGTACGCTTTGCTAAACTGTGGTTTATTACACATGCATCCTGCCATCAAACAAATAGAATGTATTTAAGAAAATATGCTTCTATGAAGTCTATTCTGAATTATTTACTAGAATATTTTTTAATGATTTGATTATATATGTTTTTGATTGTGTCTTCTGATCTCGTAATGTCCGAAAGAATCTTACAAAAATGAGTATATTAGAAAACATATATTAGGGTGAATCGAAAATATCGAATTTATTTAATTTTTTTAGCAGTAGTGTTAAAAAGTCGTAAATTTTCATCCTTATGAACTGTGAAAAATATTAAATCTTTGAGCTGACATCTTCTGTCGTCTCATTCGGCTTCATATTTCAAATATTCGACTAAAAATGTTCAAAAAGTACGAAATTATAAAATAATCAGATTTATGTAGGTTAGTTTTCGGCTGTAGGTATTTAAACTTACTAGACTTTTATAAGAAAATCACTACAGAATTTTAGAATTATCAGTTAATATCTTCTGCTACTTTAATTACACTAAAGCTGGAAATATTTAGTGTTTGCGCCTTTCGCTGTTGTCTACGAATACGCAAAAGTGCGTTGGAACTAAGGGGACCCAAGCACTGAACGCGTGACATCTTACCGAACGGAAAAGAAATTGAAGACGATTCTCTCTGCATTTGCTCTTGCCATCTTACGTTCTGTGCATATAAACCTATTGTGCACTTTGTAAGCTTCCTCAGTGTTTTTATTTGTAAATAATAACCAGTCGTAACCGGCTTTAAATTGGAATTTATCTATAACGGGTCTCAGAACCAAATGAAAACCGTTCCACTGTTTGTGCCTTTTATGTTTTACTGACTTATAAAATGTCATTGAGATGTTATTGAGTACTACTATCTATACAATAAATTAAGTAATAGCATATTTACTTTAAATTAAATAACTGTATGAAATGAAGTAACACTGTATATGTAATAAATTAAAAATGTGCATAAGTAAAATTAACACTATATGTATGCAAAAACATTCTCTATACATTAAATAAAGTAACTGCTTACAGAATTAATGAAACTTGAAGCTTATGGTACTTTCGAGCTTGGATTTTATCAAAAACTTATACGTTATGGAAATTCTTAGACGTACTGTTATGCTAAGAGTCAAACTATTCTAATTCAAAAATAAGTTATTGCCACTCAAAAAATATAGACCATATTTTTATTCCAAAAATTTTAAGCTGCAAGAAAAAGGATGCTTATAATTTACTCTATGTCTCCTAAAACAATACAGATTTCCTCGAGAGCAAATTTCTTAATTTACGTGCTTTTTCATTCGATATTTATAGGTTACGCATTTGTTCTTTGCTAGTGTCTTCCACTAGTTAAGAAAAATGGAAGAAAAAGAAATCTTACTTAATAGGAGGGTTGCATAAGACCGTTACTTCCGAAATTTAGAGAACCTGTAATGGCTGGAGAACGCGGGAAAACAGCCCATTTCGACCATCTCATTCAGATTTACAGTTTGTAAGTGCTTTCTTGGGAAAAGGCTGCCGGAATTACAGTCACATGGAGGTTAAAACCCACGGACAAGTGTCCCGAGAAATGAACACTCTCCCTTCGGGAATGCCAACTGTGATTTATAACAAGGGATTGGTCAATTGCAGGCGGGGAAGCTCCCCTTATCCCCCTTGATAATACTTACAATGGTTTTTGTTGGGATTGGAGGGGAATCGTAATGGACTTCGATCGTCGGTTTTTTTCATTTGATTTTAACATCAAAAGTAAAATTCAGAAGAAGAATGTAGATATATTGATGCGATTTGAAGTATTCTTCACTTTAGCAGAGATATGAAAAATTCTTTGAATTTATTTATAAAGCTTAAGAAACCGTAGTACTTGTGAACTCTTCAATAGCTTTAAAATATTCAGATCCATGTCTCAGCAGTAGATAGTATCCGACATTCTGAAAAAATGATTTATCTGAAGTCCTTTTTGCTTTTAGCGACTGTAGTCGTCTTAGCTTTTGAAAAGAGGTTTCAGCATCGTTCTCGTCGAGAGTTGTGGAATTTTTCTTTAAATGAAACTTTAATATATACAATCAAATAGCAGAAGCAAATGTAGTCAGTAAACCGCATTCGAGCAATATTGCTCTCAAAATGCATTCGAGGGTGACTCGAATTTTTAGCTTGAAGAATATTATTATGTCCTGATTGAGTAAGAATATAAATAACTAAAATAATATCTCTGTTAAAGTGTACTTGAAAATCAGTTTAAAAGACTGCAAAAATAAATGAATAAAAATTAAAATAAATAAAAAAAGGGCAGTTCCTGAACAACAACTTCCAAGATAGTTACTGAACACAGGCACTTCTTAGGTTAGCCAGGTTCATCAAAAAAATAAATAAATAAATAAATAAAATAAATAAATAAACACACTCTGAACTTTTTTTTGTAATTTTTTGCTTTTTGATGAGTTTACTATTTATATATATTTTTGCTTTTTTTTTTGAAACTGCCTGTTTAACACTAGAACCACCGAGCTGGTTTTTGATCGATGCTTTTAGTTTGCATGAAGTTGTTTTTCATTATATTGCAACTCTCAGTTCCATTCACCTGTCCCACTTATTGTATAGTAATGAAAAATCAATGCAACTGGAAGTTATGCTACAATTAAGAACAAATTGTTGCAAAATGAAACTTTAGAAGCCCTCAAAAGTAATGGTTATGGTGTTAACTTCTGTAGACTAATATTAATCTTGGACATGAAGATTGTTCTCATATCAAAAGTTAAATTTAAAATATTTTTCAATGCTCTATTTTTGTTAATATTTAATTTATTTTGCTGTTTAATTCTCCAAATATCGGGATAGTCCTTGGACACTAATTATCTCTAGATATTTAAATTACAAGCTCATTCACCATAAAGTACTTTTATTATTTTTTTAAGAGATGAGCACTTGACAAAGCACTTGTACTTTTTATATTTTCGCTGTTTTATGTTGAAACCTAAAAAAAACAGAAAATCAGAACTCGATGCATGAAAATTGTTAATCAGTTATTATATGGGCATCAAAAATTTTATAATTATTATATTTTTAATATATAAGATGAAGATGAATGCTTACTGAAGGATCAATAGAATCCATACATAAACTTACAAAAAAATATAATGTTTATGAGGGAGCAGTTGCGGCTGAAGTTTTGTCACGTTTTTACATTTCAGTGCTTAGAGGATAGTTAGAGGTGCATTTTTTTCTGTACCCATGAAGAAAAATACCTGATAATGTACGCGTAGGGAAAAATTAAGAAAGTTAAACAATTGCTTATTTTGTTATATTTTATATTTTCAAAGCACCGCACTACATGGCAAACCTACATGGAGTGCGGTTAAAGAAACAAATTAAAAAAAAATATCATGTGGACAATACTTCACATGATCAATTGAACAAATAGATTTGATTTTTTCATAATCCAATTTATTTTTATTCCAGTGTCAAATCAACAACAGTCTAAGCAGAGACACAGTCCCGCAGCACTTTTATTCAACGGTATTTTACATTAGGAACAACTTACCAATGCGTTTAAATTTCTCACACCTTCTTTTTTATGCTACAGGTCGAATTCAATGAGTTATCAATACTAAAACTATTTTAAAAATGCCCAAATAATGAACCTGGATTGGGTGGTATATATCGAAAGGGGACTGTAATAATAGTTATAACATTTAAAGCATTTAGTTATCTATTTTTAAAGTAAGATCCTTGAAACTGCTAGAATAAGTAAAAATAAAATGTCTTAAATTTGAGAAAGTGTTTTGCTTTGCTTTCAAATAAATACAAACTAAAAAATAAGTGAGGAATTTGTATGTCTTCTGCTGTGTAATAAATTTTAATATTTTATTATATTTTTCCCTTTCCTGGTTTCGGAAATATTCTGGAACAAAATCTGTTCTTTGATCGAAAACCTATTTAATGTAAGTTACGGAATAAAGGATAACACCAATGAAAAAGAAGAAAGTTGGAATTTTTCGTACCATATTTCACGAGCAACTTCTTGTGCAATGTTCTTTTTAAAAACTATTTATTATGTGGATTTCAATGAAATTTGGCGAATTTGAATGAATATTTGACGAGTTTCATATTAAATAAATAGCGTTGTCTCGGTGCTTAATAATTAGTTAAATAAAATCGTTTTCTATTGTAACTGGATAACACATTCATAAAATTAATTTTCATGGAAATGTACTTCCATAGAAATGCAAGCATTCATATTGAATTACAATCAAGCTTCTAACGAGAAATACTTCTTATTAAGCGCATAACAGTTCATTTATATGTATAACGATCCTATAATGATAAGTATATGAAATTATAGAAATGGAAGTATTCATATTGCACTGCAATATAGATTCTAACAAAACGGACTTAGTAGTAAAATCTTCGTCTTCGTGGTTGATCAATAATGTAATAATCGTAGATTGCATGTTTTTATTTGTGTCATGAAATCGTAGCATATAATTCACTGTAACTTCATCAACTCTGTTTTTGGGAGGCAGGTTTAAACAGAAAATGAGAGGGAGTACGAATATGAATGTATATATAATAAAAAGGGGATTTTAATACAATATTATTATACAATTAAAAAATAATAAACAGTGAAACGAAGATTAGATAAAACAACAAAAATCTTCATCTTTTTGGCCTACTATACATGAGTTCAATATCGGCCTAATAGTAGGAAGTAAAAGGAATTGAGAAAATAAATAAATAAACAAAGTTCCCCTCCTCCTGTCATTGTTTTTGTTTAATTTCTTGTTATGATTATATATATATATATATATATATATATATATATATATAGTGTAATTCAAAATCAAAAAATAATTGTCATCCAATATTTATAATTTTGAGTTTCTTCCACCGATTGTTTTTCTGAGAACATTATGAATTTAAAACTTATTACGCGGGGAAAAAAACATTTTTGTCTTCTGACAATTTCAAGTATTTACGATTTTCTCAAGGAGAGCTCTCATAAAAAAATACGTTTTTATATTTTTAAGATTGTAGCCTTTCTTCAGATCTTAAATTTGACAACAACAATCTGACGAACTGAATGAAACATAAGAAACATTAATTTCAATAAAACCATGCTATATGATGTGACTGACGAAAAAAAGGGGCCTATAATGGGAGGGGGATTCCAATAAAACATAATTTTAAAAAGATAAAAGTGATTTTTTTTCTAAAAAAAAAACAAAACAAAACAAACCGTTTGCGAGTTTTTAAATTACGTTTTCTTGACACGTTATGTTTTTTTAAATTTAAGACTTAAGCGTACTTAAAAACACATTCATTTATTGTTTTTTACTAGATTTTATGAATAATAATATATATACTACGATTCTAATAATATGCGCATAAACAGCTGAAAGTAGAAATTTGGATTCTTGATATGAATCTTCAAGTCTTTTTTCAATGTGATGCATATGTCATGTCGTATTATACGATTTCAAGTAGAAAGAAGTACATTTTTCTTAAAGTAAAATCGTGCCGAATGCTAGGTAGTCGGCGCCTGTCTTATTTGCATCTATTGCGAGTTTTTGTTTGGCTTTGAAAAACTAAAAATAACACGCAAGAGATTGTGATCTAGACCATTTTATTCTTTAGGAAAAGTTTCCTTCTGTAGGAGCATTTGTTTTTTCACTAGAAAAAATATAGTTCAATAAATTAATGTTGGCACGAAATGTGAGCTTCCTTTTCCAACACTTTGAAGCCGTCGTTTCTGCTTTATCCTAAATAAATTCAACTTCTAACGCAATAACAAAATTAATATATTACTCAAAGTTTGATAGTTCATAAATTGAATTTTGGTACGGCCTTTATGCGAGATATTTAGCGTACCTTAAGCATAACCTTATTACTGAAGTGCTGAAACACATGTACTTTTTCTGAAATATGGTTATTGCATCAAAGGACCTAATTTTCCGTTTTTTGCTAACATAGATATACAAACAATAAACATAAATAGTGATAGTAATCATTTTCAAGTACGTAGCTGTGTGTGGTTTATCACGAAATGGCATAAATTATGTAGGTAGGTAAAAAATTCATATTTTTTCCCTTTTTTTCTTTCTTTTCAGCGAAACATTAAACCGCTAGTCAATTCCTTGACAATATTTACCCAACATTAAACCCATCTGAAAAACTAAACGTATTTTTAATCACAAAATTTTGCAACTAACAAAGTATTTTATTAAACTATATTCACGCGTTTAAAAAAAACTGGAAAGGTAGGTAACTTTTATATAAAACAAAATCTAATTAAAAGAGAACGTTTATTCTGCTTCATCGTGAAAATAAATAAATAAATATATATATATATATATATATATATATATACACGCACATTGTGTGCAGGAATTTTTAAGACTATGTTTATGAAATAAAATAAAAAATAGCAATTAACGTTTTTTAAGTAATTGTATTTTTATAAAAAATAAGCTCCTCCTTCTTCAATGCATTTCTTACAGCGGCGTAACAAATATTCGAATGCCTGTTCCAGCTTACATTGTGGGACTGCGTCGAAGCTGTTTGTATAGTGTCAATTTCATCAAAGTAAAAAAAAAAGTAAACAAATGAACTGCGGTTTTGGCAGTGGATTAGCTGATAGTTAAGGAATTTCATGACTGCTCGATAACACTGATAGCCCCACTGTAAGCTTAGTTCCAACTGTTGTCTTAAAAATTGTGTAACACACTGTACAAGCAGCCTTGACGCGAACTTTGGGGACAGTCCCACCATGCGAGCTGGAACAGACATTCGAATCGTTGTTAAACCGCTGTAACAAATGCATTGTAGTCGAAGGAGCTTATTTTGAATAAACATACTTAAAAAATTATAATAACTAGTTTTTATTTTATTTTATAAACCTGGTCTTAAAAATTCTATGACACACTGTGCACACACACACATACATACACACACACACATACACACACACACACACACAGTCACACACACATATATATCTATATATATATATATATATAAATGTAAGTAACGACTTTGAGTGCCATGTTAAACATTTTAAAAAATAAATGAAACTTTCCAGTTTTGCAGCATTAACGTTTTCTTCTTTGCATGAATTTGCGGATCTTCAAATACCTACAGTATATGCCATTAAATGAAAAATACGTTCGGGATATTTTCAAGACGTTTTCTTGAAAAATTTTGGGTTGAAGTTGATGCATTCGATTTCCAAAATTATTCTGTACAAATTGCAACAGATATGTATAGGTAATGAGGCCTTACATTACTAAAGATATGTATGGAAATTTGCAAATTCGTATTATTAAAATGAAATCGAAAACGAATTTTGAGATATGTTTCCCTAACGAGCATACTTTCTGTATGACGTTAGGCAACTTAATATTTTTATGCTTACTGTTAGTAGAAAGAAGTGGGTGAAAATTTTCTAAATAGATTTTTCTATCGAATTATATAAAAACTCGTTTTATTAATGGAACACCTTTTCAATCTCATTAAAAAAAATCTTTTATTTATGAACATTCCTTCAATAAACATTAAACACTCAAATTTGCTTCAAAAACGAAAGAATGCTTTATTTATGGCTATGTCAAAACGTTTTTGATTTTCTAGAACATTAGTCGGCATTGTGTAATGGGAACATTGTTGTAGAACTCAAAAGCGGCTAAATTTCTGCTTATAAAAATATTTACGATATTTAAGATAGAATCACTGACGTATGCTTGTCAGCTTTCTTTTCGCAGTTGCGAAGAAATTCCAAATTTGATTTTTTGGTGGAGTTGTTGCATGTGATGACTACTACGGCATCTACTACTAACTTATCCATGCATTGTCCAATTACCATGTCTTCTTGACTTATAGGAATAACTTCAGCAGAACAGGAATTAAGTGCTTTGATTTTATATTTCGACTGCAAGGAGGCGATTTTCTTAAAAGTTGGGATTTATTATTTTCCCCAAACTCATAGAGCAGTGTTTGTTGGTCAAAGGAGGATTAAGATATTTTTTTAAGATCAGTTATATATCTGCGTGCCTCTCATTGAAAAAGCTTTTCATAATCCCCAATAATGGTAATTGTGGAAAAAGTGTCACATGTATTGAAGTTTTTAGTTTATTTCACTCATATCATCCTTCGTACTGCGATTTGGATTAGGTAAAAGAACAAATGTAAAATAATAATATTTTGATACTGAACATTTATAAGGAGAAACCCAACATTGATCTTTTCCCCTCCGTTTGCTGTTGTTGTGTCACTCGCGCGTCGCCGGGAAGAATGGGTACGCTGCTCCTGAGTCTAACGGGGCCCTTGTAGGCAGGAGTCCGATTTCCGCCCCTTTGAAAGGTCTCTTAATTTTTGGAACCAGCTCCCAGAGGAGAGACCGTCATCTGGAATTGGCACCCACAGAGGTATCGCTTCACTTGGAGGACATTGAAGCCCCGACCTATTTAACGTGCACCAGCTCCCTTTAGCGTACATGGACCGCAGCAAACAGCCACGAGAGGTTGTCACCCTCCCAAACACTGACCTCAGTCAATGTTGCTTCACTTTCGGTGTTCTGCGGGAACCGAGCTTCTACCAACTGGTCCACTGCGAGACTTTTCATCCGTTTATAATATTGAATTAAAAATTCTAGTTATGTTTTTTTTAAACTACGCAACACTGAATCAGAACTGCTCAGGAAAAAACACCTGATAGTGAAGTGTCCTAGCAAGGAACAAAAAAGGTTCCAATAAGATAATAAACGCTGAAAACAAATATTATGAAATTCTACGAAATAAGCAATATTTTTCAATAAACGCATTATCGACTAGGTCTTATATCTTTTTAAATTCACTCGGTGATGGCTCCTTTGGTGGTGGTATTGAACTGTACTATTTGTATATTTATTCCACGTAAGCGAGAAGAGAAGGGACTTTTTAAAAACAAACACATAAGAATATCGCTGACTGATCTGAAAAGGAATCATCCTCCGGGTACCGATTGCTCTAAATGTTCTCAAGTAAACAGAATAAACGGAGATTTAAAATATTGTTGACGCTGCAGAAAGCGCGGATTCTGCGTCTATTTCGTAGGGAGTGCAAATAGGATCAGACATATTACTTTTTAAGAGCTTTCCGTTTTTTTATTCTTTATCATTGCTTTTAATGGTATAGCTATTATAGCGTTTGCTCTTTTCTTTGGAAAAATATACAAATCGAAAATGATTAACTTGTTTTTTTCTCAAAAAATCCAACTTAAATATTTCTCGCAAAATATATGAGACAGTTTTGTTATTAATTTTACTTAATATTTCATGAAAAATTTAATATTTCATGAGTCATCAAAGTAAAAAAATCGAGTAGCATATCTGTAAAGTTTTTTAAAAAATCATTTTTTCTTCTCATAATAGTAGCACAATTAGTTTTTCCAGTACGAGCAAAATAAATTTTACTTTTTTCTATTCCGGTGAATGAAGTTGCACACTGGGGGGGGGGGGGGGGCGGGGAGTGGGTGAATAGGCTTTAGAAGTTTCTTCGAATGACTGGAACATTATTTTGCAACCCCGTTTATTATTTCGACTCCCTTAAAAGTCGAAATCTTTAGTAAAAACTTTGTGACAACTTTGATGCATCTTTTTGTACAATGTTGAATTTTTAACACTTGATTTTTAAACGGTTTGCTACCCTCTTCTATCTAAACGTAACATAGAGTTCGCGACCACTATGTTGAGACACGAGGATGTGGAAAAATACTAAACCCTCTAATTCCCAACTCCGCCTCAAGGCGGACGATGATTAAAAAAATGGGCATTACAGGGTTAACCCTTCCTCGTGTTGACTGATTGGTACTTTTACTGACGCAGTAGAAACCGCCAATCCGTCAATACGAAGGCGGATTTACTGAGTTATTAAGAGCCAATCAGGGGAACCACAGAGTTTGCCAATCCGTGGTCTCGCCCATACCTGTCATTGTAAATGGAAGGGAAGGGCGTAGGGGATTGACTTTCTAATTCCCAACTCCACCTCAAGGGGGACGACGATAACAAAACTTGGGCCTTAGAGGGATAAAGATCTATCTAGAAACTTCAGTGGTGTGCAGAATTTGTAAGACCTCGTGTACTTCAACCAAGATTTTACATCGAACGTAGTCTGCATAAAATAACAACAAGAATAGAAAACAAGTGTTTGGGAGCACATTAAAAAGTGATTTAACTATAGCATATGATTACGACATTTACTTTTACTATATGTGCTCATTTGTATGAGAATATCATGTACATTAATGAGGATATAAGTATTCTTTTTAAAAAAAAATCACATCAAGACATGTGTATACCTAGTGTTATGCCATTTCCAATAATCTTGATAAACTACAGTAGAAAGTTTCCTACAAATAGAGATGAAAAAAAAAGATAAACATGGACATTTTCCGTTTATGATATTTAATTGCGCATGGCCTTAACGTTAGCACAACTTCTTTTAGGTATTTCTTAAGCCAAATGTATAGACTGCTTTTATTCAAATTCCGAGAAAAATCGCAGAACTCTGCGAAATTGCCTTGAAAATTCTCAGAGTTATCGATCGAATGAGTTAAATTTCAATTGTTTTAAAAGATGAAGCAAAACATTGTCATTGTTTTTTCTATATCATCACTATTTTCAACTAACGTATACTATATTGCTATTAATGTCAGTAATTAAATGTGAAACGTCTTTATGTGTTTTTTTATTAAAAAATATATTTTTGGTGTATTTTTGAAGCCTTATGAAATGCCTATAAAAGACCTTCTAAACACGTTTTTATCCCCATGTAAAACTCACAGCATAAAAAAAATTTAAAATAAATAAATAGTAAAACATAAGCTATTTTCATCAGCCCTTTTTATTTAGGTTATTACATTTTAATTAAAATACCACAAGAAGACAGGGACCTCATGTGGTTTATCATTTTTAATATTGAACTCCAGCTATTGTTATCTTATACGTGATCTTTAATGCACGCTCTCAAAAAATACCACAACCTATTCTTCCTAAAACTTAGTTCAGAATATTGGCCTCTAGCCAATTTAAAAAGTCAATTTCAAAGTGAGGTCATAAATTATTTTCGCCCCACATGCAAGGAATTACGCCTTTTAGTGCTTATATAAACATATATGTAAGTACATAAATATAAATAACGCGAATCAAATACAAGAGGGAAATAAAAAATAAAAAAAATGTTTGAGTGCTTTGTTTTATGTTTTTTCTAACGCATGGGAAACTTCTGAAAATGCTGATGCTAGGATCCTGGTGTATTTCAGTAAATTGGTTTTCATGTTGTTCTTACTCTCCCTATGCTTTTTCGAGGAAAAACATTGAAATTGAATTTAAAGTTTTTCATTCTTTTATAAATCTTTATTAATATGTATGTTATAAATCTATAGCCTCGTGTTTAAAGGACAATCCTAGTGAAGAGTAAAGTAAAAATTGTGCATATTCGTGAATAAAACCAATGACTTTTAAAAAAATACATTTACTTCTTTTTTAATCTGTTGTGCATATATATTTTCTATTATTATTTAAAAGAAGAAAACTTGATGTATGCAATGTACTGTAATCGGTGTGACACTTCATACATACTGTATACGGTTACTATAACTGATTCATTTGTGTTTAAAATTCTGTATTTTGGAAACTAATGCACCAGTACTGCCGAGGATTTCCAAACGTCCCGTATTTTGGGAAATTGTCCTACGTTCCGAGTAACTACACTACGGGACGACAAAAGTCCCGTATTCTTACGAGGATATTGATTTTCTCGGATATCTGATGACCCTTCTGTGATGGGTTCGTACCGGATATTCGGGTCTAATGTTTCAAACCTGTAACGTCTATTCATTTTTTAAACATCCCGTTAAAATACGTAATATTTTTTTAATAACCATAAGTTTTCAAAATATGCTAATAATTTAAATTTTTAAAATCAAAATTGACATCGCGGATAATCGGATTTATCGTGTAGTAACCGGAATTTTGAATTCCGGATATCTTAAAATGGGAGGGATACCGGATATCCGGCACACAATAGAGGATATCCTAGTACCCCCTCCCCATCGGTTCCCCACAGCAGTTCTTAAAATTGCCAACCATGGTAATGTTTGACGCATGAGCAAAACCGAAAATTTTCATGTTACACTCTATATAAGTATTTTACGTGCTCGTTTTACTGTAAACGTTTTGTGATGCGTTGCACCAAAATTTGGTATCTATTTTCTGAGCTGTCAAAAATTATTGTTTAACCTTTCACCAGAAAAAAAAGGTTAAATTTAGAAGCAACCAACATTTAGTACTAAAGTTCAACCATTATAATGGTTCCTAGGTTTACATTTATGTTGATTCACACCATTATAATGGTTCAACTTAGTACCAAATGTTGGTTGCACCTAAATTTTACCATTTTTCCCTTTTTTTTTTGTAAAAGGTTGAACCAGAACTTTTTTCAATTTGGTTACAAAGGATAGTGCTTTACTTTATTATATATATATTGTTGCTTTCTTTTGTATGTTCCACCAAATTATAGTAAAATTAGCCGCATCTTTTGAATTACATTGACAGCATTTTTTTTTTTGGTGCAACATTCCACTAAATTTACTAGTTATCTTGTACTAATGCTGATAGACAAATTGAGCGATGTTCCTTTCGTTGTTATAATTTGAAGTTTTATTTAGCATTTCATATCTAATATTTTAATTGCCTACTTTAGGATTATTTCTAAGTAACTCATTTATAAAAATCTAAACATAATATACATGTTTTCTATCCTAAGTCTTTAACTAAGCAATATCGTACAAAATATGAAGCGTTTTAATTCAAATTTTATATTCGTTTGCTGGTATTTCTCTATAGTTCATTTAGAAAAAAAAAGTTTAACATCAGTAAAACCATACCATGAAATCTTTATAATATACGAGAGTTTATATTGCTTTATTTATTTATTACATGGAGTAAAGAAGATAGTCATCTGACATTTTTACTACGAAGCAGACAAAAATATGTAAATCAACCGAAATTACCTATGCACGTACGAACAATTTTTTTGGTTGGAGTAGATGATTGAGAGCATTGAGTGTAAAGACAATGAGAGAGATAGAGAGAGAGAGAGATCCTTATTGTTTTAAAATGGTAGATTAAAAATATTCCGACCTAAACAGCCTAAAAAATGCTATCTGCGTCAAATGGCATAGTCAAATTTCTCCATCTTGTGTCATTATAATTCAAATTTATCTGCCTTTTACTAAAAAGAAAAGAAAAAAATACAGCACATTTTTCTGATTTTTAGGGAAAATAGTAGTATAGGCAAGCGTTTAGCTTGATACAGAAAACATACCAAGAAATAAACGTGTTTAAGAATTTTTTCATGTTCATATGGTTAATCAGTTTTTTTAAACATTACATTGTGTTTTTTTCTAAAAAAATTACCTATTTCTCCTCATAAAAGCGGTTTATGTTTAATAAACTTGCTAAAGTGCTAAAAATGAAAAGAAAACGTTTGGTTTAGGAAAATATTTTTGATGCCAGGAGTTCCTTTTTGAATTGAATTCATTGTCTTTTCGGAAGGTGAACTAATCCATTTTTCTGAAAACTACTAGTAAGTTGTCGCAATTTCTCCTCTGTGAAGATCACATAACATTTTAAATGCAGCTTAAAAAGCTTTACGAAAAGTCTTAAATTTCCAAGAGGTTCAACATGGCTCTTTAACTAACATATTTCTAAAATAAGCGGAACAAGTTTATTTTATCCTTAAAGAACTTGAAGAATATGAGAAGCCTAATATGACGGGGAAAACGAGATTTATAGCATAAACCATATGCAGCGTAAACACGATTTGCCTTAGGTAAGTGTAAAATGTCAGGTCATTTTTTTAAGAATAATAATTTTGGTTTCAAAATTCCTTTTGCATTTTGAAACTATGTACTTTACCATACATTTTACTTAAAGTAACAGGAATACGTTTTGCGCTTTAAACACTTCGAAAAGTTAAGAAAATGAATTTAAAATAAAAACCCTGAATGTGTAACTAAGGATAAAATGATCTATCTTTTGCAGTGACGATAATAAATGACATGGCTTTAATTGCTAGAAAAAATGCTAACGTGATAAAGCAGAAAATTATGAGAAGCGTAAAATATATTCGTAACTAACGCAATTTATTAAACGCGTAAAAATGTCTTAGAGTCTGAATCTGGGTTGATCTACTTTGTATTGGTAAAATCTACCCTGACGTAAACAAACTATGCGGAAACTTCTTAGACTCTGAATCTGGATTGATCTACTTCGTATAGGTAAAAACTACCCTGATGTAAGCAAACCATGTGGTAGACTGTGAGTTCGGACCTTAAACCCTTCGCTTAGTGTGGTCGGGGCAAACCTATATGAAAAGCTTCGGATCCAACGTTCTATATAGCCAGGCGTAAATACTGGTATATCTAACTTTTATGTTGAAAATGGAAGACACTTGAATTGTAATTGTTCCATCACTTTTACACTGTGGAATTTGTTGTTAAAACTTTTGTGTAGCTATGATAAACCCCTCCTCTAAACTGTAAAAAAATCTAGCTCTACCTTTCACCAAAAACATGGTGAAAATGGTGAAATTTAGCTGCAACCAACATTTTGGATAAAAGTTGAACCATCATATTAGTGAAGTTTCACCTAGTTTCACCATAAATTGTAAACACGGAACCATTATAATGGTTAAACTTTTATCCAAAATGTTGGTTGCAGCTAAATTTCAACATTTTTTCCATGTTTTTGGTGAAAGATAGAACTAGAATTTTTTATAGTGTAGAAACAATTATAATTGTATAACTTTAGTACCAATTATTGGTTGCAGCTAAATTTCACCATTTTTTTCCTTTTTTTTTTTGGTGAACGAATGAAGTAGAAATTTTTACTGTATAGAAAAAAGGGACAGTTTGTAAAGCCTTCCATATCAGAACTTATGTGACGTAATAATGTTTTTACCGCTGTCTGTTCTGGGTGTAAGTTGTTTGTATTATATTCCTTGCCCACATTTATTTTATAAAAATAACACAAAATGAGTTCAATAAATGGCAAAGCTCACTTTTGCCATTTATTGAACTCGTAACTTTGTCATATTTGCTTCTTTGGGTTATACTTTAAGAAAATGTTAGTGCGTTTTTAACATTATGGTGTCATATTTAAACGGTTTAATGAGCCTAGAAACATGGCAGTTGTTTTCCAGTTAGTAAATTTGCAATTTTAGTACATACTTTTTTGCTCTTTATACTTCAATAGTAATTATATGAAAATCGATATGTTTTTAAAATGATATACTTATCTTTTGTAAAAAAAAATATTTGCAAAATCATCTATTTGAACTTTAATTGGTGTCTACAGTTTTTTTTTGTAATCAAACTAGAGTCTATACTGTTCTTCAACTATTAAAAGTCCAAACTAATCTCTTAAGGAGAGTAGAGTGCTATGATACTGAGGTAATTTATATCTAGTGATAAGAAGCCATTTTCTCACATGTGATATTTTTACGGCCTTTGTGTACTTTTACAAGTTTTTAAAACAGTTCTTTTCCTCGCTATTTGTTAAAAGAAAGAAAGGGATAAAAAAAAACTTTGGGTCCTTTCCTGCCAGGCATATTTTTACATGTTTTGTTTACTGTTTTCTTTCCAATACTAAGTGCGAAAACTTTGGTAATGCCGTTTTGTCACGGAATGCGCCCTTAACATATTTTTTCACTTTAATTATGAGCCACTTTGCAAGCCTAGGATATCTATGAACAACGTTTTCTACTTTAATAATGATGTAATCTTTATGCTGAACTCCATTGTGTGTGAATGGAAAGTGATTGTTCAGCGATGCTTTGTAGGTTTTTGTGTGCCATGTAATGAAACTGTCGCTTACTGAACACGCAAAGTGCTACATAAATAGTTAGGAAGACATTAATTTTATTCATCTGTTTTTTCAAAGGGTTCCATATATAATACGTGAGCTCTACCCAGAAAGCATATTATATTTTGTTATTAAAAAAACGCGGATCTTCAAAGCTAATATTCAACATGATCACCATTCAAATGTAGGCATTTATCATTAGTGGTGAACAAGCTTTGAAATACTATTGCCATAAATTTCTGCTGCCTTTTGCAGCCATACGCTGTTTGTTGTGGTTTTCAATAAGGAGTTTTGGTACCCATATTGCACAAAATGTGGCATAGGTGCAACGATTTCTTGCAAAACACTTTTCAGGAGAAGATGAAATTTCTAAAGAATGAAGCCAGAGCTCCGTTATTGTGGGACGGCGGTTTTCTTAAATCTTCTCATCGACTTATGCGACCACATCATCAGCCAGAATGCTTGGTCGTCTATTTTGCTTTTTATCCTGTTCAACCATTTTTAGCCTGCTTTACCGTAAAAATAATAATAATTAAAAATAAATAAAAAATGAACTATGAAAGAAGGTTTAATGTATCTTAAAAATATCGTTGAAAATAAAGGAAATTTAAAGCAATTAATTAAAGATTGGGGGAAAAAAAAAAGTAGGGTTTTGAGATGGAAAAAAAATGCATGTCTGTCCGTCTGTCTACCTGTCTGCCCCCTCTCCTTTAATGACGATTGAGGGAATTGTCCAATTTGAAAGTTTTTTTTTTAATTCGCAAGATCTCGTCGAATGCATCTCATTTCCATATTAATTTTTTGATTTGAAGAATTTTTCGTTCAATTTATAACAGTTCAAAAAATCTTAACATTAGAGGTAATGGGGAAATATGAAGCAAATTTTATAAACCCTGTACCTAAAATCCAAGTTCCTTTGAACAAGCTTATTTGAAACAGCCCTCGACGCGAAATATATTTTTTATTTGTACAATTTTTTCTCAATTTTGGACAGCTCAAAAACTTTAACATTAACACATGCAGGGAAATTTCAAACCAATATAAATCCTGATATAACAGACGGATTTGATTGAAACAAAATTTATCGGAAATATCTTATAGCCTAGAACATGTATAGGTACGAAGTTTAACCAGAACTGAACGAGACGATTTTCCTATGAGCTTTTTTGTTTGGGATTTTTTAGGATTTTTGAATGAATGACAAAATAAATGAATGAGTGAAAGAATTATTGGATAAATTAGTGAATAAATGAATAAGTAAAAGAATGATTGAATAAATGAATAAATAAATGAATGAGTGAAAGAATGAATGAATAAATGAGTGAATGAATACATTAATGAGTGACTGAAACGAACTAATATTTTTGCAATCATTGACCACCGATATATTTTTCCCATTACCAAAATGGCCTAAATTAAGTAAATAATCGTATTAATAAATTTTTAGATTTAAAAATCTAATTTCACAAGACTTTCAGAGTATTTATAGGGTACCCTATCCTATTTATAGTATTATTTACTAAAATTTTTAATTTTAACAATAGTTGCTAAGTAGTACATAGTGGTTACTTATTATTTTTATTCCACTGGAATTCGATAGCTCAATTTGAGAATGATAGGTTTTTAATTTATCTTTGTTATAAATGTTAATTCAAAAGAAAATATAAACAAAATTACCATATAAAGCACAAACTGGACAAAATAATGCACACGTGTTTCGGTATTACAAGAAAGTGCTTTTAAATGCAAAGATGTGCACATTTGAATGGAAGACACCCCAAACACTTACCAAAAACATTTAAATTAAATGGAAAACAGAAGCTTCTCGAGTATGCGATTCATACATCCCGAACTACTTTAGATTGTTGATTCGAAATAAAATAGTTTTGAATATAAGTAAGCTGTAAGAAAAAATAATTTCACGTTAAGAAAGCACAAATTTGCATTAAAGTGCAGACATATGTTTCGGAATTGCTTGGAATCCTTTTTTCAATGCGACAGAGAGCTTCTAGATGCAAAACATCCAAATGAAGGATGTTTGAATGTTTTGCATCTAGAAGCTCCCTGCATTGAAAAAAGGGATTTCAAACAATCCCGAAACACATGTTTGCATTTTAATGCTAATTTGTGCTTTCTGCAGGTGAAATTATATTTTATAAATGTTTACTTAGCGCAAAGCTAATTTGTTATTATAAGTAAGCGTTCTTTAACACCATTTGTACGTTCCTATTTAAAAAACAGTAAACGAAATAAATACAGAAAAACACATATGTTCTCTCACAGTATTGCAAGAGTTTTCGCAGTAACTTTGGAAATACACGGTTAGTTATAAAGAAAGAAATAAAATTTCGCTGAATTTTCAGGCAGACGTCATAAAATAAATACAAATTAGGAATTCCTAAATATCGTCTCCTATACTTTTTCCGCAACAGTGCTGCAGTTGATTTGCACATAAAATACTGAATTTGAGCAAATATATATGTTTCCTACTTACGGGTAATAATAAATAGCATTTACCCACGTGCGAACGAAGTTATGCGTTTTAATATCTTTGCATGCTTGGAAGGATATAAATAAAATCTTCTAATCGTGCGAGAAATAAAATATGTAATTGCGTTGTATTTTCTGGAATGCAACAAACGAGTGATGAAGTAATTTTTTGCTAAAAATGGTATCGCATTAGTTACTTTCAGACTGTATTTTCTTTTAGGAAATTATATACGTGGTTTTTAACTATTTATCGCTTAAGGAGTTCATTTAATATTTATTTCCAATGTAGATTAGTTTTTTAAAAGTTTTTACTTAATTTTTATTTATTTTTTTAATGAGCAAATGTTTTAACGCTTGAAACAAAAATATTAAAAAAAGACTGAGTGAAAAAAATACCCTACAGTAGCGGAAATAAATAATAATGGATAACTTTTAGCTCACTTTCACGAGCAGCATAGAATAAAATTAAATATAATTGAGGGAATACGTAAAACTTGAAATACTTTGATAGACTGAGAAGAAAAATGTAAACTAAAACTTATTTAGTTAAATCTTTCGCCTACGATTTAGAACAAGAAAGGAGAACTGAAGAATAATAATTAAAAAAAAGTCGCACCTTAACGATGCTAGCCGATTGTTACACATTTTGACAACAGCTGAAATACTTTCTTATAGAACTTTCAATCCTAGTTTTGGCTGCTAAACGGTTTTCCTAAGTTTTTGAACATACCAATTCAAAAAAGAAATTGTTTTGTACTACTTAATAATAAGTCGACAGATAATATACACTGAAATGGTGCTTAAGCGGTACTCTGCAATTATCATTTACAGACATATTAAAAGTTTTGGTCGAAGTCCAAAATCCTGATTCAGCATATCTAGATATATATATATCATATTTCTCTTTTTGTATAAAAATCATATAAGATGAATTGTCATAATGAGAATTTGCTTTTTTTTCAGTTGTTGTAAAAACTCCAAAGCTTTTATTACAATTTTGAAGTTATTATGATTTATAATAATTTTGTAATTTACAGGTATTTAAAGTAATATTGCAATTTTCCTTAGTTTATTTTCTAAATGAATCCAAATCAGAAATACAATTTTTATTTATTATTTTATAAAAGATATATAAAAACTGTTTTAAATACTATGTTAGATTATAGTTATTAAAAATATAAATTATTTATTATTTAAATTATATTAAAATAATTAATTTTTAAATTACATTAAAAATCCTTTTTACTTTCACCCTAAAAATATTTTCTTATGATTTTTTTTCTTATATTGCAACACACATTTTTTTATGTATCATGATTTGACCATGTTATTGAGTAAATAATATAGCGTCAAACTGATGAAGATCTTGTTGCAATATTTTATTAGCTTCTTGTTCTGATTCCGACTGGTGATCAGAAGGTTCCTCAAAGTTTTGACCATAATCCAAAAGATTTTCATCTGTATCTGCCGCCATGTAATGTTTCACAATCTAATGAAAGAGAATCTAAAAGGTTTTCAAAATGATGTTCTTCCATTTCCCTTTCAGATTTTGACATTCTTTGCTTAGTCGCGGGATGTCCTTAGGAACCTACTCTTATGGTTTCATTTCTTCGGGAAAAAAATTAACATGCTATGCTATCAATAAGTGAGATATAGAAGATTGTGCAGCTAGTAAAAGTATTTCTCCTTAAACTTGAATATTTTTCTTCGCTTGTTATTGATGGTGATTGTTTTGATTATGAGTTGCCCGGAACATCACGCGCGAGTAACGAAGTGTTTCCAGTGACTTGATGCATTATAATTCGGGAGAAATACCAGACTGAAAACTATGCAAATGTACAATTGTTTTGCATATTTTATAGCTTTGTCACGGAATGTGCCTTTAACTTTTTGTTTTGCTTTAACTACGCCTGGTTTAATTATCATTAGTGGGAGTTAAAAATTGACTAATGGTTAAGTTATTTTGAACTTTTAGCCTATTTCGAGGGCAGGTAACCTTTTTAGTGTTCTAACTTTTTTTTGTCTTGTACTATTGTGTACATGTCGTTTGCGTTATACATCCATAATGCACATCATCTAGCTTGACTAAATGAGAAAAAAAAAACAGCAATGCTGTTAACTTCTAAGAACAATATTTTTTTAAGTTAAGTGATACCAATGTTTTATGGAACCTTTCCGTTTCAGATCAGGCAGGGAATCACGCGAACATGACCGATTTTAATTTTTTTTAAAATTACAGTTGTTGTTGTTGTCGTATCCTCGCGCGAAGCGAGGAAGAATGTGTGCGCTGCTCCTGAGTCTAACGGGGCCCTTATAGGCAGGAGTCCGACTTCCGCCCCTTTAAACGCGGTCTCTTAATTTTTTGAACCAGCTCCCAGATGAGAGACCGCCACCTGGGGTTGGCACCCCCAGACTTATCGTTTCACGTGGCGGACATTGGAGCCACGACCTATTTAACGTGCACCAGCTCCTTTTAGCGTACACGGCCTCGCAAGAACCAGCCGCGAAAGGTTGTAAAATTACAGCAGTTACAACTTGTGAACAAATAGGGCATCCCTGGGCCATTTTTAAGAACATTTCTTTTGCTTCATTTACAGCCTTTTAAAATTCAGCACAAAATTGATCATTAACAAAAAAGTAGAAAAACATTCAACCTGACATGGATATAGTTTCAAAAGTATTTAACTGATTCAGCTATTCCTTTTTCTATTCGTATCTGAGGAACATTATAGTTGACTTTATTAAGAGAGAGAAAAAATAAAATGAGGTAAAAAATTTGTATTTTTACCGATTTTTATAAATTTTTCCCCCTGTGAAATTTTCACCCAATAGACTGCGCTACTACTCACCTTGAAAATAAAATTTGAAATTACATTAAAAAAAATCAACGATTGCAATTTTTGAAGTGAGAATACTTAAAATAAATAATTAAATAAAATCATAAAATGGGCAATTTACACTACTTTACAACACACCACAAGTTCAAACAAATGGATATCCATGCAGTTGTGTATTTTTACTTGGACGATTTTTCGTAATCTTTTTGAACGTGATCTAGTCACCATTTGCGTGTAAAATGATAAATTTTTCCAATAGTAATATTTCGCTTCTACTATTTTCTGGGATTCTCAAAAAATGTGTTGAATTAAGGTATTTTTTTCGATTTAAAATAAGAGAAAAATAGCCACTTGGAGATAAAATGCTATTTAAGAAAAAAAAATCTTAATTTTTACATGAACAGTAGATTTTCGGATGAATTTAGAAGTTTGGATGCATTTGCAAAAATTTTAATTTTTAAATTTAAATTTTAGCTTAAAACAGATTAACAAAAATTCTTTTTATGGTAATTAAAATTCATTTTTACAATGTAAAGTACAAAGTGATTTCAAATAAATTCCTATTTTTCCATAAAATAATTGGAGATAAATCCTGATTTTTCTTATAAACCTTTCAAAATATAATGTCTTAATTAAATTTATTATTAGACGCATAAAAAGATAGATCTGTTGTATGTTTTGAAATAATAACGTTTTATTTTCCTTTTAACAACTGGACCCTTTTTTTCAGCTTACGAATAAGTGAATCAGATAAATGAAAAGTTAAAGTAATTTAGTATAACGTGCACATTAAATATGTTCTTTTAAAGTTTTTGTTTCTTAATTGCTAATGGAAGAGACTTCATTAAAAGGGTTGTAACTTTAGTGAACAGTGCAAGAATTCGGATTTTCAGAATAATCTCGTTTTTATGTGAGTCGTCTAGTTTTAAAACCAGCTACATCCAAAAACTGAAACATTTCACGGCGGGGAAAAAAACTAACATCTAAGAACTTCGAACTTCTAGCTAAGAGCATTAGAATGGACTTTAATTTGATGAAATGTTAACACAAAAATAATTTTTCCTTGGAAGATATTTGGAGGGAATAAAAGAAGAGCAGACAAGCATGGTCGAGGGGGGGAAGGGGGAGGTCTGGTTTTGTAACTAACCGGCATATTTCAAACGCACTTTTTAGCATGATCTAGGTGCTTTAGAAACTTACAAAAATAACACCTTATGAAGATTACTTAAAACTATTAGAAAGTGTAAAAAAAGTTGAAATCGAGAAAAAGTGGATGTATCTGGTTTTGAATCTAGACGACTCATCAGAGTACATTGTTTCATTTTTTTTAAGCCTCAAAACCTCAAAATCTTTAACCTTTTCTTTTGAATAATGATACGAAAGGTTCAACATAGAAAATAGCATTTTAAAAGAAATGCTTCTACGCAGATATCAAAATTTTCAGATGTAAAAAATAGCACTGGAATCTATTTATTTGCATAAGACTTATGTGCCCGGAGAAACAAAACTAAAAGATAAATGCTGAAAAGCGACGAAATATTTACCTAAAGTGAGAATAAAATTTCAAATCATTCATCACTACCAAAAATCTGTGTTATAAAACTGCCATCCTCTTGGGGAAGATATTTTTGTAGTATAAATAGAAGATTGTTACGATTTTTCACGAAAAGATGGAAAGAGTTTTTCTTATAGATACAAGTTTGTAAGGATGACCAAGGGACATTCATCAAAAATGAAAACAAGAAGGCTTGTATATTGAAAGAGAATACTTTCAGTTATTGTAAGAGAAATATATTTTAAGTACACAGGTTGTCAAAGAATTTATAAGACTGGATTTATGAAATAAAATAAAAACTAATAAATATATTATTAAAAGTATTTTTATTCAAAATAAGCTATTTCGGCTTCAGTACATTTGTTACAGCAACGTAACCACGATTCGAATGCCTGTTCCAGCTCACATTGTGGGACTGCCTCCAAAGCTCGCGTCGAAGATGTTTGTATAGTGTCAATGTCATCAAAGTAAAAAAAAAAGGTCAACAAAGGAACTGAGGTTTTGACCATGGATCATCCGATAGTTAAGGAGTTTCACGAATACTCGATAACACAGATAGTGCCACTGCAAGCTTAGTTCCAGCTGTAATCTTTAAAACTCTTTGACACAATGTGTACAAACGGCTTCGAGGCGAACTGGAGCAGGCTTTCGAATCGTTGTAAAACCGCTGTAACAAATGTATTGACTCCGAAGAAGCTTATTTTGAATAAAAATACTTAAAAAATAGAATTACTAGTTTTTATTTTATTTTATAAACCTTGTCTTACAAATTCTTTAATACACTGTGTATTTTATTAGGAGATGACGAATCAGAAAAAAAATGAACTGCATTAAAACTTAAAAAGAATATTTTAGTATAATTTTCCTCTTTTGATATTTCTTTTCCTCTTTTCAAATAAGTAAACAGATTGATCAAACTAAATATCCCTAAAGTTTGAGTGTACAACTTATGTTTCCTTCCAATTATTGAATCTTAATGCAAGAGCAAACCCACACATGCAATGCACAAACAAATGTTTCACGTTAAAGCAAACAGAAGCTATTTTAGCTGTGATTCTCGAATAGACTTCGAGTATATTGAAACTATTATTTGCTTTTAGGGAAAAAACTGTTTTATGATCAGTACGGGAATATAAATAAGTCTTCGTTTGCATTTGTATAAAGTAAAAGAAAAATAAGATTTCATTTCTCTTTATAATAGAAATCATTTTTTGTTGCCATTACTCCTCATTACAATATTTTAAGATTAATTTTTCATTCTGCGATAACGTAGGTCAACTGTAATTTAAGTTACAATCAATTGACAAAAATTATGTTCCGCACAAGCAGTCATGTAATCTATACTGCCCTGGGCAGGTAAACGACAGTATCTAGAACTTTCTCGTTATTCTGCTTTTTGTAATTTTGAAGTAAGGTAAATGGCGCAAATGCAAAAAAGAGAAAAACGAAATATTTGTAGATACTGCTGTTTAGCTCTCCAAAGCAGATAAACCTCCCGTTGGGTGTACACTTTGTATAATAAAATGTGCTACATAGATTGAATGGAACAATATGCATAATATTTTTTGGTTTAGAATTCTATCAAAATGAACCCAAATTTTCTTGTAGCACAAGAGGCTTGGAAAAAGTACATCCCTCATATTTCACAATAATAAATCTGCTTTAACGCCTGCTTAAAAGCAATTGATGTTTTACAACGTCTTAAATTCAGTCCCTTCCCCTAACTTGAGTTTTTAATACTATTTAGGACTTTAATACTACCACCACATGGCTCATGTTAACACGAATCTCGAATGCATGTTCATAAAACTCAAAGATATGATTAAAAATGATGTTTGGCTGAGGCAAAATTATGTATATCTGTCTAAGGCAATCACTTTCAGAAACGCATGCTCAAATTTCACGAAACTTTCGTCGTATTTGTCGAAATGGCTTCGTGAAAATTGCCCCGAGTAAACCTTTCGTCAAATTGCCGAAATTTGTGTGGTAACTTTTTAAAGTCACATGATCGCGTGAGGAAAGAATCGTTATAAACGACGAAATTTTCTTGACGATTGAAGAATCGTCGAAAATGAAGATTCTGTTCTTGAGAATGGTGTAATATTTATGCCATTGAAAAACCTATTCACATTTGAAACATACTACGTACAGCAAAGATAAAAACAAATAAACTAAAAAAACTTTAATTGTATAATAATTCAAAGTAATTTCTGGTTGGAACTTAACTTGAAATTGTTTGCCTATTTAGTTGTGAATAATTCTTTATAAGCGGATAGTATTTGAATTTAGAAGATTTTGTAATACTCTAGGGGGGAGTATCTTATGTGAGTTCTACCGGGTTATAGAAACTAGGATTTTCCCCTTTTCCTCCGGGTAGATTGTCTTTCCTTATGAAGAATTGTTTCAGTAATTTCGAAGCAAAACTAACTGACGTTTCCTCACTAGATATTCAGCAAAACATTTTTCTTAATTTACAGCTCCCTTCACTTCTGACTTTCCATTAACCCGAGATTAGAAACTTTTACTTTATACTTTATTTCTTTAATTACCCTTAATTACCGTCTTGTTCGGAGTTTTAAAGAGGCTCGAAAATAATGATATTAGCATGTATCATCCGAAGTAAAAAGAGCTGAAGTTTTAAAAAAGCTTCTGGATTCTAATCGATAATTGTCATTGTGCATAGTTGATGGAAGTTTGCGAAGTAGAACAACATTTTGTTGATTGACTGTTAAAACTTACCTCAACGTATCATTACATTTTGCCGTATAACTTGATTTTTAACTATCTTGTAAATGCATGGCTGCTAAATATTTTGATGATACATTTTTCGAAACTGGGAACTAGATAGGTTTCTTAAGTGAAATATATGATGAATAGAGTGAGTAAAAATAAGTTCTGAAATAGTATCTATCTTATGCATTTATTGAACAAGCGATATTTCACTTGTTAATTTTATCTTTACGAGTTACGCTTTATCATTAGGTGGAAGACATTTTTTTGCTGTCAATAAAATGAATCAGTTCCGGTTTATTTATTTTGTAATGTATTAATATGATAAATAGTTTGTATGTAGATTACGTGAATGCCGGTACGGTGGCGCAGTGGTTTGATACTGGCCTCTTATGCCCAAGATTGCGGGGTCAAACACCAACCGATGTCGGTGGATTTTCCAGATACAGAAAATTTCCAATGACTATGCGGTATGTTTAAGATCCCTTGATCATCCATTTTTCTTGGATACTCCAGTAGAAGTTAAATTTCCAGTGCAGTTTCGCATCGTCAGAGTCCAGGTGTTTCATCTCCCAGTGAAGAAACTAGACGTCTAAATTCTCATATGGTAATGGCGGTGATAGTGATGCTACTTCAAAGAATGGATGCCGGTTTCCGAGCTCCGCAAAGGTTAGTGAACGTACGTATTAGAAAGGAAGAAAACAACAACAAAAAAAAAAAACTAATGGTTAAAAAGATTAAGTGAATTCTCTAAAGTCTTCCACCAACGTGCTTCAAGTGAAATGGAATGCCGTTTTTATTATTAATACAATGGCTCAAATAAACCAGATTAGTTGAAGTAAGATTTTTATTTCAAATACATAAAACAAATATATAAACATCTTTGCTTTACTTCTTGAAACAGTAATACCGGATATTTCTCTGCTATATATTGATAAAATAATCGCAATAAAACCAACCGTTATTGCAATCTCGCATTTATTTTTCACAATTAACTAACTTTATCGTTCGATTGTCTTTTAATAACATTTGCAGCAATAATTTCTTCGAAACTCTACAAATCTTACTTTTAGTAAAGTTCAATTATTTTACGGAGAAATAACCTAAAACTAGTACTGATTGAATATTTAGGATAGGAATTTTTAAATGATTTTGTCTTGTTTTAATAATTCCATCGTTTATCGTTAAGACCTCCATTTGCTTTAAAGAAGAATTAGAATAAGAGTTCGAGCTCATAAATTATGAAGAAGAATAGAATCTGGAGGAGCATTAAATTTTATGAAGTTCAATTAACGTTTTTTGTGTGAGTAAACTAAATTGGATAAGCATTAGAGAAGATAAGAATTCCTCTGCTTTTTAAAACCAATTGCGTATTTCTTATATTGCCTTCTTATATTTGATAATTTGCGCACTAATGTCATTAAATTACCGATTCATACAAATTTAAGATGTCGTTAAAGTAGCAGTAAAATTTTAAAACGGTGTAACATGTTTTAAATTAGGAACGTTTTAGTAAGACTTATTTAAATATTGTAACACAACTATGCTTATGAATTATAATTTCGTTTGGAGAAAATTATCATCAAACAGGGTACGTGATGCAGCGGTGTAGTGGTTTTTATTCATGCATGTTGTCGAGAAAATTCCAATTGCACACCCGGCAGGGAACTGTCTGGATGTTTTTTTTCACAAGATTTAAAAGGATTCTTTTTATTATTTATTTATTTCTGGTGCTCTTCTGGCCAGTGACGGTCTTCATTTCTACAGAATTAATCAAGTGGAAGCACGTAATTGATTCTAGAAGTTTTCATGAATCAATTAAAATCTGTCGGCCAGCGATTTCGAGACAGTTCCCGTGCTATGTGCCCTTTGAGTTTACTTCGCTAAAGCTCCCTTTACACATACGTTCTTAACCGCGCGACTGAACGCGGCGCATCCAACCTCAAGAACGCAAGTAAAACCGTGGCGTTCAAGAATGTATCGCAATAATGTACTAGATTCTTAACCGCGCGCAAGATCGCGTTCAGATGCGGGGCTGTTCACTGAAGTCCCCAACTGGTGGTGTATGGAATTTTAGAGACTACAATGTTCTACGCTCCAAGCTAGCATTCACAACACAATAAAATGTAATCCATTAAAGAAAAATCATTAGTAAGTGAACTACAATATTATACACATAATACACACACCACTTTGCGATTTCAGACACAAAACCGAGCAAAGGGCATTTTTTATTGCAGAAGTAACAGCCTGCAGAATTGTCCAATCATCCCACTCTGATGCACGGTTAAGAACGCGTATGCAAAATGTATCATTTTTTGGCGCCCAACCATGAGCGCGCATCTGAGTGTCATTCTTAACCGCGTTCTTGAGCGTCTTTAAATTGCATTTACAAGCACACTCTTGAACGCAGATCTGAATGGTTCGCAGTCTGGAGCGCGGTTAAGAACGTGTGTGTAAAGGGCCCTAAAATGTGTGTTGCCTTGAATGGTAAATTGTTTTTCATTTCCAAATAAAATTCGAGTTGAGATGATTTATTGTCACTCAGGGGAAGGCGGAGTAGCGAGGAAAAATGGGTAAGGGTTGTTCATCACAGCTAAAGTTATTCTATTTGGAGGAAACTAGGTCAAATTCATCAACAGATAGGAACCGCAGTATGTACTTCACAGGACTTCATTCCGACTCCAAATTCTAAGAATGCTGCATGGTATGCATAATGTTTGTACGAATTTACAATGCACCTTTACTTTTAACATGCTCTAAGATATGATGTACATATACAGCTGTTCAAATGGTATGCATGGCATTGAATAATGTGTCTATTTAGCAACAAAATGGTATATATAGTTTTGATTTTACCGAATAATACTCTTCTCCATCCTAAATTAAACTGGAAGCATACTTGATGGCATGTCAAGGTGTAAAAGACCATAAAAATTGTGTCAACGTTGCAAAACACCAGAAAATCCACCACATGAAGAACACATGTCCGCTTTTCTGAGTTTCAAGTTGTCAGCCCTGAATTCATTTTGGTTATTCTAAAAGTGGGGAAAAAAAGCAAAATTAAACCCTTCAATAAACGTGGAAATTTTTTTATTTTACCTGAATCACCTTACAAGAATGAATTGGTTGAAGAAATGAAAGCAATAATATCGCCCCGAACTTTTAAATAGAAACGAAAAATATTCTCAAAGAGTTATAATTAAAAAAAGGAAAAAAAAACTCATTGCCAAGATAAACGTAGAGAGCTCAATTTTTTTAAATATTCCCTCATGCTCCAAATATCATAAATATAGTCCAATGATAGTAAAAGAAGATGACAAACAATGTTTGTACTTCTACTACGTTTCCAAAGATGACAGGCAATGTTTCAACAGCTACGACGTTTCCGAAGATGACAAACAATGTTTGTACTGCTATGATGTTTGCGAAGATGACAAGCAATGTTTCTACTGCTACAACGTTTCCAGAGCTGACAAGCAATGACTTTTCCGAAGAAAGTTGAGTACGGTGCATTAATGGGGACGCTGGGCCCACAAATCCTGCGCACAATTCGTGTGCATTTTTAGATAAAAAGTGAAGACGAGGAGGAAGTTCACATCTGTGTGCTATGCAAAAGCGATAAATGAAATTAAATAAGAAAGTGATAAAGTGATAATTGGCTTTATAAAGTTGTTTTGATGACGTTCCCAGTCTTACCCCATATTGGGTAAAATGGAGAGAATGTACTTTTTTTTAAAAATTTGTTACATAAGATCAAATGCTGAAAAGGCCAGATTTCTCTGTATATTATTGTAGTTTAATGGTTGAATAAACAAAATATAATAAGAAAAGGTTTGCTTTGTTTATTCTAAATTATTTTGTAAGGGGTTAAAGTTAGCTTCTCCGTCTTTCCCTACTTTGTTATTAACGAAATCAACGTGGCAATATAATTTATCGAAACTTAAGAAGTACATCCTTTCTACTGTTTTGCCTTCATAAGCAGATTCAAATCAAAATATATTCCTTTTGTTCAATGGCTGTCATTTCAAAGAAAGAATAGATATTGATATTTCCTTGCTTTCCTCATGTTTTATAAATGAATGTCATTCTTCAATTCTTTATAATTTTGATTTTCATTACGGTAAACTTTTCATCTCAGGAGTTCAATTGTAAATTAAAATCTGCTAGATATAAAACGAATAAGCTCTGTCTATGACGTTTGAGTTCAGATCTCAATATTTTAACACTGGTTATCTGTCTTGGGAATGACTTGTACTTTTTACAAAAAAAAGTGCGTTGTTATTTACAATGAACATTTGAGACTGATGCCTACCAATGCCTGTAAATAAATTAAAAACTTTCATCAAACGGTGCTGAATTCTTAAACTGGAGAGTATAAATGTATTCTAAAAACAGCGGCTTTATTTCTTTTGAAGCTACAAATTTATTCGATTCTAACCTTTTCAGCAAATTTGCAATTGTAATTTCATAAATATGCATTTGCTGTGTGCAAATATATGCGAAAATGATCAACAATGTTTTTTCTTTGTTTTTGTAATGTGTCACTGAAAATTGTATTTATAAAATAAACCTTTGAACTTCATCAGAATGCAAAATTTCAGCCATTTAAAACTCCCAATCCATTAAGAAGTAAATGCAAACGCAACCAGTTTTACATCTCTTACCCTGCATAAACAAATCTTCCCAATTGCTTATGCATTCATACACGCACACACCTTCACCTCCCCCGCATTTCATAATTAACGTAAAAAAAAATCCATCTCTACATAAATATTCAAATCTACAACTCCCAACGCTGCGGAAAAAACCCTTTCTCTGTAACCTGAGGGACAGTGAAAATCAACCCCCGACCAATGGAAATGTTGCTCACGCTTATTAAACCGGCAGCAAAGAAAGCATTTCCAAATGTTATCTGCATGAAATCGTGAGAAGTGCATTGTAATTACTAGCTCTTCAATCTATATATTGATCACAATTTGCAAGAGTACACATAAGACAGGAATACTTCATCTTTTCTTCGTCTTGCTCTTTTACCGGGATTAATTAAGCAATGAAATAGAAGTGTAATGTCTCCCCTGACGATATACATGAGCATTTTCCTTTCCGTTCCAACCTTTATTAGCGTCTTCCAATCTTGGAGATTATAGCTTTTAAAGAAAAGATGAACAGATGAAAAATTGATTAAATTCCCGCCTCCTCCTCCCACCAAGAATTTATCTGATGTTTTAAAGGTCTTATACTTGTTATTTGACTAGGGGATTTCCATTTGCTTTTGTACAGTTTCAATTCTAATACTTTGCATACGGTTGAAGTTTCCAGTTATTATAAATCAGTTCGAAATGAATAAGACACTTGGGGTCGATTAGCCGATTATTGATTCCGCTTTTAGTTTCAGCAACCGCTTTGTGATGTCTTTGTTGTGAAAGACTACTAAGCAGGAGAGGTCCCTTCATGCACATTTTCAGTTAGTTTTTAGTAAAATTTGCCTATTTGAAGTTTTGTTGAGCTAAGCTTTTACAACTCAGTAAGCGTGGACCGAGAATTTTTTATTGAGACTATATTAAAATGATAAAAAGTTACCCCGTAAAAAGTTACTAAATACACGTTAAAAGAATAATGAAATAAACCAATAGCACAATCAAAAAGTTAGTACTGAAGAAGTTACGAGTCTGTAAAATTATTTTCACTGTCTTTTACCACGATTTGAAAATCTAAATTGAGAATATCAAAGCACTGGAATTCTGAAGTTAGTGACTTTTACCAAAACGTCAAAGATACCTTCTAGGAAAGTATTTCCAAAACAATTAACAAGCTTTTAAAAAAAAATCGCTAAACCTATATGGGTGTGCTTTTAGGCAGTGTTGGTTTTTCATATTCATACCACGAATTTCATTAAAAACAAAAATAGTAAGTCTTTGATAAGAAAATGTTCCCCTACTGGCTCTCCAGTTATAGAAAATCTGGTGATTCTTTCAAAATCATTGGTTCGATCCTTGTATATGAAATTAAGATACTGAGCAGATTAAAATATGTGAAAGTCATCACCAGAAGATGACATGGAAATTGGACCATTGCGTTAAACGGATCATCTTTGTACCAGTTGAATACACAGAACAAGGCAGTGTTGTTTGCCGCAAATTTTCAAAGAAAAGTGCGTGCAGGTGTTTTGGAGTTATACAGTACAATAAATAAAGTTATGCAAGGAAAATATATCGCTCTTTTTAGTATGATTTTACGTATTATTAGAAGAAATATAAACATTAAAAAATGTATAAAATTTTTGTGTGTGTACACATCATCATGCGTTCCTTAAAATAGTGGCATAATTTTAAGCTGAGAAAGAGATTTTGGGTTATTACTTTAAAAAATGCCATGACACGTCTGTTACGGCATGTTTTTACATACCTTTTCAAAGTTTTTTTTCTTGGATTAAAATGCTTCCCCTGTTTTAAAAAGGGACATGACGTTGTGTAAACACACCTATATTTATTAAGATGTTTAATTAGTTTGTACCTGGGAACAAACAAAAAAAAGGGTTTTGTCTGTCACATACGTAATTAGCTACAGGAAATTTTATAAAATCTGATTTTGCTGAAGTGTTTATGAACAGCATTATTCCTCACTCAAAATGACTGAATTTTCCATAGTCTGTTGTAGCTGTCTGGTTTCCTACATGAAATGAGTATTTCTCAATGCAATGAAGGAAGAGCCCCATCGATAAGAATCTATTCCAAAAAATGTAACTCTAAATACTTCGGGGAAAATATTCTTCCAGAATTCGATTTGTGCTTTCAAATTTTTTTGACGTTACTCCCTTATTGGATGTTCGGGAAGAAAAACTTGTACGAACTCAGTAGTCATTTCTTCATCCTTTCCCCGTGGGTCTTCTAATCGGATACAGGGGGCTTCCTGTCCTTTATGCCTCCTTCTATCTGACATTTTTTTTCCACAGAGAACATTCCAAAGGGAAATATTAGAAGGTTTTTGCTGAGTGACAGAGACTGGCCAGTCGCCGAACGGGGATGCTAATCATGATGGATGATGCTTGAGGATATGAAAACGAGATCTTGTTATTTGCTCTCAAATATCAGATAGCCTTGACAAGGTTGTCAAGAATCTCAAGTGCTTGGTTTTATGTTCTAAGTGATCGGTGTACTAGATTGGAAATTAGGACGGAAAGAGAGAGTTAGGGAAATAAATTTTAGTATTTGTAAAACTTTGGTTTCTTGCAATCAGTGCGAGAAGTTCAAGTTAGTTATTGAGTAATAAGTAAAATGTGTTTAGGGATCATTCATGAAGGATGTCATGCTTCGAGGGGGGAGGGGGGTTCGTGAAATTGGGACAAGTGGAGGGGAGGGGGTAACAAGAAGTGTGGCATCATACTTATGCAACATAGCGTGGCATGTGACAAAGGGGGGAGGTGGTAAAATATATGGAAAAAAGCGTGACATCATTTATGGACGGCCCCTTAAAGCTATGTTTTATGTTTTATAAATAATCTTTTTTTTCGATATGCATCACCGCTCATGAATTTCAATGCTTCTCCATTCTTCTTTTTTAGTTTTTCCAAGAAATACACAAAGAGAAGGAATTTCAAATAAATGTAATTTCGTGAAAAAATACATATTTTATTATACACTTTAACATACAGAACAACATTTGGTCATCAAAGTAACTACCTTTAGAATCGAGCGCAAACGCGGCATTATATGGGTAGTTTAATCAAAATTTTGTAACCAACCATTCCAACTGCATTGAACCACCTCCCACAGATAATTTCGGATTGTAATATTTATGTCTTTGATACATATGGACAGTAAATCTCACAGTAGTTCAATTGGGTTCTACTTCGAACTCCGGGGAAGTGAAATCATATTTTGGAGTGCTTGTTGTCGCTCTTTGGATTGAACATACTTTATGCAAAACTTGGAAGTATGTTTCGGGCGTTGTCTTGTTGTAGAATGAATTACGGACCGAATCGAGTGAAGGGTATAGCACGCCGCACAAGGCTGCTATGGTATCCCATGGAGTCCATATTATATATTTATACAAGATCACAACTACACCACCACTAAAACTTTCCCATACCATGACAGAACCCTCTCCATGCTTGATAGTTGGTTGGGTACAAACGGATAACATCCGCTGAGCTGCATCCCGACGAACAAACTGACTCTTCTCAGAGCCAAATGTTTAGAATTTCGATCCTTCATTGAACGCCTTTTTCCTTTGATCACGTGTCCCACCCGTGTGTTAGAAAACACAAGGATAGCCCAGGTAACCTTTTAATATGCCGTTAACTGTTGTTTTCTTGCTACTACAAAGCTCCTTAAGCCAGCGTCCTGGAGGCGAGTTTTGATTGTAAATATTGTTACTCTACTTTCTCTTGTTTCCATCAGTTTAGTATGAATTCAACAATTTTTTTTTACACTTATTCAGTTCTGATACCACTCCAATATACGTATCTTCCAGTTTTGAAGTTTTCAGAGGCTTCACAGGATCTGAGAGGGCAAAAACACCTTTGATAAGAATAGCTATGCCTCTTAAGAGTGTAATGCACCCTACCAAGGAACTCTAAACGAGCGGTGTGCCACAAGCTATGAAGTCTATTGGTCTTGGAGCAACTATCACAGAGCGTTTTTCCATTAATAACTCCTTTCGAGATGCCATCCGGAAACAAAAATAGAAAATCTTATTCGAAGCAGTAACGTGGAATCCTTAACTAGCAACTTTTCTTATGTAGTCTTGCTGTGAATCAGTTTCGAAACGTTTTGCTTTTAACCTTAGAATTCGCACAGTTACCGAACATCTAGCTAAACATCTTACTATGTCACTCAGGTATATTTTGCATAGTATGATACAGAGATTAAGCGCACTTCTCCTTTCTCTAAAAGCTCTAAAATGTTCGTTTTGGGGCAATGTGTCACAAAGATACTTTTATTCTTTTTAATGCGCAATATTTGATACAGAAAAATGAATGGCAGAATATTTACAAGCATCAGAGACTAGAATAATGCATTGAAGTATTGTATTTTGTATGATTATGATGTAAATTTAAGATAAAAGATGGCGTATTAAAAATAATGAGTGGTGGCAGTTTACTTCTCTTTTTTCAAACATTAGGTTGAAATTATAATGTGTCCCTGAAGTTTTCCATTTTACAGGATATAAACATGATGACCCAGTACTCTTTTTTTAAAAATACTTTCCGCTTTTGGAGAGTTTCGGGGATGGGAAGGGGATAATTTAGACTTTCCTACGAGCTACTGAGATTTTTCTTTGCTTTATTGCTCGCATCTGATTCCGTATAAAAATGTTAGAAAAAGTTATCCTTTCTTAGTATTGTTAAATATGAGCTTTAGCATTTTTAATTCAGTGCTGTAGTGCTGACTCTGAATACATGGTGGTGTTAGCACTGTTTCGGATACTAATTCCTCTTCTGGTTGTTTTTTCTGCATGCATAAGCCTGGTAGGAAACACAATTTTTATTCAGAAAAGCTGCTCTTTTCTGAAAAAGCAAAACAAAACTCGGCATTACTTTTCACGTTTTAAATAAATTTGACAACAAATTATTGTTTTAATTTGTCCTCAGAATTTCTTCAAGGCTATGTAATTGTGTTATTTCCACGTAATTTTTGAAATGGGAAGGAAATGTGTACACTCTTAGTTTTTCAAATTAGCAAAAATTGGCTCTTGTATGTTTGCTATTCATGAATGTTTGTGATTACATCATGTGAGGATGAGAGAAGTCATTTTGCGCAGTGGAAGAGCGTTTATTTTACCAAAATACAATATAAGTGGAAATTAGGATGAAAAAATGTAAATTTATAGGTAATATAATTGTAATTATTTCTTTATATAACTCAATCTTTCAAATTCACTGAAAAGAAGGCTTAAAACACTTTTCCGAAAACAAGAAAAATATTTTCAAGATTGATTGGTAAGTACATATAAATAAACAGTTAACTTTAATTCCTACCTCCACAATCAACCAACAAAGACTGGTTGAAACCCTAACTGGGGACCCTATACCTTGAGTTTCATCTACAAGTGATTTTTTAATTTGTTTTTTTTTTTTTAATTTTTAATATGAAAATTAAAAGATTACTTCATTTAGTATTTTTCATTCCTCCTCTAAATTCTTTTTTTTTCTTTTTGCACAACATCAAGCTACTGAACTAACACCACTAATTCGTTCCATAAGGAATAAATATTATTCATTCGAAGTTATATTAAAACATTTTGATGAATAAATCCTTATTTTATGCTCGTATTTTTTTATCTGGCAGCTTTTCTGCACAAATAGAATTTTTACGGAAAGTAATTCAAATCATTATAATACATTATAGAAATTTCGAATAAATAAAAGCAATGAACATTGTTTTTTTTTTTTGTTAACTATTAAAATTGAACTACCAAAAATAAATATGCGTATGTATTAATGTAATGTTAAACCAATTAGCTGAATAATAAAACATATTTAAATTTCACAAAGGAATTAAGCTAATAGCTTGAGGAAATTTCAAAGTGTTTTATCGGAATGCACTTTAATTCAACTATATTCACAAATGCAGATAAAAAAAAGAAGTTATGAGTTGTTTCGTGTTTCACTAAAACTAATCATAAATTATTATTTTAGGATAAGTTTAAGTTTTCTTAGTGAGTTTTCTACAGGTATGATGATTTAATTAACAATTTTCTAGAACAAATATTTATCGAAGCTTTTTAATCTACTCCACCAATATATGATTCCAAAGCATTCAGTTCGATATTTACGTAACAACTAAATTTTTTTTTTATAAATAATATCTGAAAACACAATTATTTCCGGTAATACTTTTATCTTGGGGATTATTATTAGTATGAAAATTTCAACTCGTCTTTGCTGAAACCAGGTGCTTTGCATAACTACTAGCTTTAAGAGGATAATTTTACTGCTTTCTAATAATCTGCAGTTTTATCTGGGCCGAAAAAGAATCTATGACTGTACATAAACGTTATAAAAAGCAAACTATTTGAATTTAATTGAAAGTGATAGTTTTATCGCTACTCGCAGCATAGTGATGTTATTAAGTAAGGAATTTTCATGAAATTAGTGTAGGTGTCTCCATTTTGCAAATTTTTGCGTCTCGGAATTGCGTAGAAGTAGAGTGAACTGCCAAGCGTACCAAGATTTTTGTAACACCGAAACAAGTGCATTTAGTTTTCATTTCAGTTTGTGCCTTATTTTGCTGGTTCACTGCAGGTTATTAATTAAATCATTGTTTTTTGTCAATTCGTATTCATAGGTATATATATATATATGTATGTGTGCACTATCTGCACATTTTATTTCATGTTTTTCACTCTGAGTAATTAAAGGGACTTGGCACCTTTTGACAATTTTTTCTTATTTAATAAATTTTACCTAATTCATTTGTATATTATGAAGTGCTATTGTTCAACAAAATGATTTTCACGTGAAAAATCCAAATTCAACTAACAGAAAATTTTAAAATTTAATTTTTTTCAAATAATTTAACGATTTTAAATTTCCTTCTTCTTCTTCATTTCTTGATTTTTTTTACCAAATTTTTAAAAAGTACTTATCATAGTATACTTTACAATTTTAGGGATGAGTTTTGCTGTTAATTAATTAGTTTTTGAGAAAAAAGTTTTTAAAGTTACATCGATGGTAGAACACAAAAAAAAGCGACTTTTGTTACATTTTCATTTTTTAAATTGTTTTTACAAATATATAGTAAAACCCATCCTTAATTTTATCAAGCACATCATATTGAACACACACCAAAAGTTTCAAGTTGCTACATGAATATATGTAGAAGTTTTAGCATTTTAAGTACTACAATATTGCGAAAAAACACAAACCAAGAAAACGCAATTTAAAGAATTCAAAACCCTACTAAAACATCAGAAATATTTGAATTCTCTTACTTCTTAACTACATTTATATTAGTTGTATCGCTTCAAAACTTCGCTCAGATATACTAGGAGGGTCAAACCACATTTTAAGCAAAAAATTGAAAAATCGGTATTTTCATCAGTTTTCTACATTTGAAAGATGCCAAGTCCCCTTAACCATCTTAATTTATAAGCCTGATATGTTATTTCTCTAATTATAGTCCAGTAAAAGACAGCTAGCTATGTGGGAAGATATTTCGGTAACGCATCTACAGCATCAGACTGATGTTATACTTTTCCCAGAAAAGACAAACATTCAGTAATTTTGAAGTAAAAATGCAAGTGCCCTTATCGCCTGCTATAATTATACCTTAATGATAATGTGAAAAAAACTTACAATTGACGAAATGTTTCTAATAGTAACCTTAATACACCACGATTGTTAACCGTCCAAGTGGAAAATTAGCCGGATATTATGTTTAGCGTAACTGAAAACAATGTTGAACTTGAAAAAAAAAAAGAAAATCAAAGTATAATAGCAACAATTTACTGTGAAAATTATGTACATGTGTTTCAGACTTTCAGCACTTTCTTCAGTGCAAGAGAATCTATGCAACAAAATACCAATTTTTTCTTCAACGTAGCTTCATTTTCTTGTACTTGCGCTTTATTTATTCAGTGTCGATACATCTTCGTTACACTGATTGCATGTTCCTTTGTAAGTTGTAAGTTTAAAATTGTCTAAAGACCTTATTACACTATATCCCACAACTTTTCTCTCTTTCTTTTTTCTCACTCTCTCCCTCCCCCTCTCTCCAAAATTATTTGAAAAAAAAAAAAAGATTAAAAAAAAAGAAGTGAGAAAGAACAAAATGATAGAAAGAGACTAATTTTAGTACCGATGTTTCTTGTCTTTTTGGTCGTTTATCTCTGTGGTTTAAAAACTGGAAAACGAGATAAATGAATCAAATGACTGGCAGGTAAGAGAGGCATTAAAGTTCTCTTTAAATGATTTTATTAGTGAAGTAAAAGTTATTTCCACGGGAATTTCAATTTACATACATCTTGAAGAAATATTTTTATTCTGCAGCAATAAGTTAATTATACGCATCTCACAGCAAGTCATATTTTCCTTTAAAATGAGACTTAACTTTTCTGCTAGAAACCACACTTTAATAAAGAGGTTTCAAAAGACAGTCACAGCTGATCCTCTTAATTAACTATAAATTCATAAATCCCTTAAGCTTTGTTTAAATGTCAGGAAAGATTTCAATTTAATAACTCGTATCGCCAGACCGCCCTCTTTGATAAGCACTTATAATGCCATGTTTGGGCGCCAACTTTCTTGGCCAAAACCGCCAAATCAAACCAACAACCCGAAGACAATCAAGGTGAGAAAGATAACTGGAGATTCCCCCGAGTGCTATAATTTTGCGAAAGGAACGACTACGCGGAGGTGTGGCCTAAGTCACACTTTGAGCTTCAGTGTCTTATTGAACTATCAGAAGGCACTCCTCTAAGCACTTTTAAAGCATGTTCCGGTGAATGAGTTTTACGTATACCTTGCTCTGAAGGATTTCAAGTCCTCTGGGATTCTGGCCAAAGTAACGTTGCGCTCTATTTTTAGCATGAATAGCTGGAAAGTTTTCAAGCAAATTCTTAAGTAGAGAGGGTTCGTTTTATTTCTGAAAGAAAACTTTATATCCCCGCTTCGTTTTCGGACGATTCATCCTACGTGCTATTTAATGAATCTCGTCTTTAGATGGAACTCCTTTTGTGGGGTTGCAACGTCATCTGGACTTGGGTGAAAATTGGGATTTGGTATCAGCAGTTTAATTAAATATGTGTATCAACTGTGCTTGTTTTCCTCTTTGATACTTCTTGGAGTTTTGAAACCTCAATAGGGGAGTCTGACCAGTGAATAAACGATTCAGCACAATTTCATTAAAAATACCAGATGTATTTTATTGTGTAGTATTTAATGCATGACAGTAAAAACCTTTTTACTGATACGTGAAAATATTGTTAAAAAAATTGGGATCGGATAGCTTGGAACAGGCATGAAAAAGAAACTACTGTTGTCAATCCATCTAGAAAAAAATCTTAATCCTGATTTTTGTAAAAAAACTACAAACTGTTCATTTAATTGTTTGTATACCGTAGTATACGTATGTTTCTGATGTCTGGAAGGGCAGTATTAGTATATTTGAAGAATCATACTGTAATTAAACAGTTTTGGGGAACATGAATTTCTTCAAATTTAAATTTCAAAGCATATATTTTAGTTTTGTTGGGAATTTGAGTACACAGATAAGTTTAAAGGGAGAATATTTGAAATGACTACAGGAATTATACATGCAGATATATATATTATCAAGATTTTGTTTACAAATTTATATGGGTCTTTTTTTAGCATATAAAACTTATTTTTTAGCATTAGTTATCACAAGTATTTGGCTGGAAAATATTTTATATGTTACGTTTCAGGGTTAACACAGGAGTTTTAAAGAAAATATAATGTTAATGTACGAAAATATCATTGCGTAGTGTTAAAGCGACATCAAATTCTTTTCATGAACTTTATAGGCATAATGCTTCATAAATTCATAAATCAAAACAATCATAAACTTTCTTAAGTGTCATTGTTACAATGATTTACTGTTGTTGTTTCAATGCTTATTAGTGGACACATGAAGAATGTATTATATTCGAGAACAACAAATTTTCACTGATACACATTTTTAAAACTTAATAAAAACTTTAGAGCTCACTATTATTTTTCACAAGAATAAAACACAGCAAAAAGTATTCAAAACCTATTTAATATTTTCCTCTTCCAAGGGATAGAAAATAAAAGTTTTAAGTTTTAATCATTGCCAAACTAATAACAACGAAAAATATAAACGAAAAAGGAGTCACAATGTAATAGATATTTCCATTATATGTAGAATTTTTTGATTCTCTTTCCTTTTTCACAGAAGACAAAGTTCAGAATTTTGTAACTTGATGGTATCCTATTAACTATAACAATAAGCCTACAGAGATGTTTTTTATCATTTATTTGCTTCTTAAGTTTTTTTCAATCATGCAATACTAAATTAGTAAAAAATAAAGCCTCCTATCTGTATGGACATTATTCAACTTTTTGGTGCAATTATTTTATTTTTTAAAATAAAACATTTTGAACTGCAGTTTGTCGACTTCAGTATTAAATATTTCTGAGATTGTTAACATCATTTAAAACTAACCAACACAAAGGAAAATGTATGCACATATTCTTTATTATAGTAATTTTCGATTTAATTTGTACAAAATAAATCCACTAGTGTAATCAAGATATATAAAACATGGAATACCCTGTTTAATAAACCCTGTATAAACTTACGTTACTCCATCTGAACAATTCAAAATTTGATCAGCTTACTTAAATTAAAAAAAAGGCATTATTCAAGAAAAAATCATTTATTCACACGCAGCAATAGTAGGGCAGAACTGTCTCTGCAATAGTAACTCTAGTCTTATGTTCGAAGTTTTTATTTAACCTTAAACTGCCTTTCTGTAGCCCTGTTCTTCAGCTTTTAAATTTACTTTGGATCAACAGGTTGGGCCGTGGTAGGCTGGGAAGTTTTGTCTAATTAGAGCAGTAGCTATAACAAATTTTGAACGAGGTATCGCAGGATAATTTGTGCCACGCATGCCTCAGTCCGTGACCAATTTGCATTTCAACTCAACCCCTTCTAGGATTTCCTTCTTGTGGAATCAATAATAAAACATTTATTCTCACGCAGCAATGATATGGCAGTACTGTCTCTGCTATATTAACTCGAATCTTATGTTCAGGTTTTTTTAAACCCTAAACTGTTTTTTTTAGACCTAAAACTTTTCTGTTGCCCCATTCTTCAGTAATTTGAATATATTCTGAATGAGCAGTGTTAACAGGTTAGACAGTGTCGGAATTTTGCCTATTTAAAGCAGTACTTATAAGAAGTATTGAATCCCGTATCGCAGGATAATTTATGCCCCGCATGCCTCAGTCTGTGTCCAATTTGCATTTAAACTCAACCCATTCTGACATTTTTTTCTTGTAGAACTTTTTTTAAAAGAAAAATGTAGGTACGTTGCAAAAAAAAAAAAAAAAAGAAACTTTTTTTTAAGTTGTTGCATTATCAACGCTTATCGTCAAAATTGTGACCATTATATACATTATCGATTAATCGATCATCAAATTACCTTTTTAGTTTATATACTGCACCTACTTTCGCTTTAGAATTTTCAAAGCACAATATCCGATAAGTTTTTGAAAATTAGTACGATTCAGTACCTTATGTTGAATGAATACTTAGAGGAAAAATCAAAAACTTCCATCTTGGCTCCAATCTTTGAGGGAGAAAAAAACTTAATTGTAAATCTAACGAAAAAATGCATGCTTCAGTGACTTAGTTGCACGATTGGATGCAGTTCTGTATTTTTTCAAAGATGTTTGTTTTCCATTTTTTACTGGTTTGATAACATTGGAACTTCTGCGTTTGATTTTTGTAAGAACTTCCAAATAATCCCCTGGAAAGATGCATTTAATCCCAAGAGTAATTTCGAAGAAAAGCTTTTTCTGTTTAGTTCGTAGGTGCTAAAAGTAGATAAAAATAAACAGTGAGCCCGGAGAACAATTTTTTTACTTATTTCCTTTATACTAAGTAATTTTTGTTAAAAATAGTTAATCAAATTAGATCTCTTACCTCTTAAAACAAAGAAATGCCGATGAAACAAATGGAAAACTGACAAAAAAACGTAAGTTGTTTTTCTTTCAAAACAAGTTTGTTTTCAAGGATTAAGTCGGCATTAAAGTGCTTTCATATATTTCTGAAAGATCAAATCTCATATTCAGTTCGTTTGATCAAAGATTATTTCAGAGAGAAAGCATAAAAGGATTTTGCTGCGTTTTACTTTTCTTGCTTTACATGGTTGTTGTCTTGCATTAAGAAATAAAATGTTATTTGTGCAAGATATCGACAGTAATATTTATTTTACAATAAAATTGTAAATACATTGTTTCTTTGATGTGAATATGCTTTGCTTCGGATATTCTAAGTTGTTGCATTATCACAACGCTTTGTTGCATTCCTCGGGGAATTAATTCCCGATCTGGGCAGGGTCGACTTAGCCTTTCATCTCTGCAATGGGGTCAATTAAATGGGGACCAAGCATGCTTGGGAACTAAACGCTGGGGGTTCCCCGTCAGGCCGACCACTTGACCGAAACTTCTGCTTCTGCACCCCAGGGCCCTCGGTCTCGAAAACTGGGATGGACACAGTAGAGGGTAAGAGTACAGAGGAGGGTAAGAGTAGAGGATAAGAGTACACAGAGATTTTTTTCAAGAAAGAAAAGAAGAAGCGATTCCCGGGCTGGGCAGGGTCGACTCGGCCTTTCATCTCTGCAATGGGGTCGATTAAATGGGGACCAAGCATGCTTGGGAACTAAACGCTGGGGGTTCCGCGTCAGGCCAACCACATGACCGGAACTTCTACTTCTGCGCCGCAGGGCCCTCGGTCTCAAAAACTGGGATGGGCACAGCAGGCTACGCCCCCCAAAAGGGCTGACGCGCCACTGAGTTTAGTTTAGTACATCATTTAACAAATAAAATAGGATTTTCTATGTAGGATTTTCCATGCTTGCATGTAATTTTTCTCTAAAGAAATTTTAATTTTTGGCTAAACAAAGAACTAAATTCTTCCATTTAAAGTAAATATCATTATCTTGTTGATTCCATTCCAAACAACGGGAGCACGATAAAATTTAGTTACAGTGAACTTTACTGCCAGCTATGGACGATTCAGAGAAGCAATACATTAGCGGCTAAGAATACGCACAGATTAGACATGCGTACTCTTATCCACTCTGTATTTTAAATAAGCCATTTCAGCACAATTTGCACAAACGCAGAAAGCGCTTTCGTAGTTATTGGTATCGAGCCATACAACCCTGATAGTATAAGTGAGGTTTGCTGTTCCTCTTCACTTGTGACCTTAGCATCCAACCCAGTTGCAGTTCAGCCTGAAGGGAATGAAGTCTCACCTTCCACTTCTGGTGTAGATTTCAGTATTCAGTCAATCGGATCATTTCCTTGACTTGGGAAACTTGGAGCTAAAAGGAAAAAGAGAGTCTGAAAAATTCTATGATCATGACTTTGTCCCCTTTCAAAAGTTTGTTAGGAAAAAAAGGAATTGCAAAGAAAAAAAAAATAGAAAAAGCAAAGGCCAATCGAGTTCTTCAAAAAACTAAATACAGACAATACCAAAAAATTAAAAATCCTGAATCCAAATAAATTCTTATTTGAATTCTATCGAAAACTCAGTTCCCCCAATAAATATGGAAAAATATAAGGACACCAAATGTCCAGAATGAGAGCAAACATATAGTGAAGATTGAATCCAGTGTGGATTATGTAAGAAGTGGTGGGCATGGAGAATGTTCCAATTACGAAGATTGAGGAGCATTGGTATGCGACTATTGCTAAATTTTTAGGGTGGTTAATATTTATATATAGATTTCAAGAATGCAAATGCTTTTGGATGTACATTATCTGGGTTGAAGATGTATGAGATATCGCACATCACAGAGTAAAACTTTTTTAGACGATAAAGTAGGCGGTCTTGCTCATGAAATGTATGTTCAGTAAATATGTTTAAAATGCATCCCATTAGCTAATCAAGAAGATAAGAGGGATTTTGTTATCTTGTGACGGTAGGAGAACAAACTTAGACCTTGAAAGAAATTTACGGAATAAATCAATTAATTCGTATATCAGTATGTCCAACGTTCCGATGTAGTATTGTAAAACATGCTGTAAATAAATTTCAATCGTTTTTGGTTCCATATTGTTGACTTTGAAATTTTTAATCCGAGCACACTAATAATTGCTATATATATTTAATTCTTAGGAAGTTACTGAATTACACTAATATTACTTTAATGTATGCATGTATTTTTTTTTGAAGATTTTTAGTTTCAGAGATAATTTCTTATAGCCTCATTCACTAAGCCTTTCCATACTCTTAGAGAAATCGAAATGTATAAAACAACCTACTAAGACACATGCGTAAAAAAGCTTATTTCTACATAATTTTCCATACAAAAGAAAATAAATTTATTATTTTGGTTTTATGGTAACTCATTATTTCCTCATCTATGAAAAAAATCAATATAGGTATATCTCTGGATTGTGTTCCCCGTGCCTTATTATGTAACTATTCACATTGTTCATATATAAACGGAGTAAAATATATTTAATAGATACCTTTTCCCTTTTTATGTCAGCCATGTGTGTTTTTAAATTCCTCAAACTAATAGATTTTATTACCGTATGCTTTCTGTAAAATGAACATTAAAAATATTTTAAAACCATTTTTTATCTTACATTAGTTTTGCCACAAAACCACTTCCTTAAAACTACTTTAATGTGTTTTAAAATACGTTGCTCAAAGGTTTACAATAGTTTTAGGGTTACAAAGGTTAGTGAATATTAAACCGCTGGAAGCTATTTTTAAATATACATTAGTTTACCATAAAAATAGTTTTGATACAAAATTCTGCCAATTGCCTAAAAGAAACTACCTACTGCTTCTTTACTTTGTTTGTTGAAATGTCGTGGACCATTTCTCCAAGATTAGCTTGATTTATAAGAATATTTTCCGAAATGGCTCTTAAATTATTTTCTCACCATTTCGAATTACCCTTATGTCACGTGTTTAGCGATTGTGACTTATCTTTAATAGGCGGCTCAGACTCCTTGAAATGTGTGTATGAAACGCCATTACCTTGAACATTTGCTACGAGTAAATACTTAAATCCGCCATGAAAAGCATCATTTTTAGGCGGCCAGGCAATAATCGAAACGAGCTATTGTAAACGTATAAAGTCAACTCTCGGCTCATTACCACGCTCTCTGTTCCTCCTTTCTTATTTCCTGGAATTCTCCCATTTTTTCTACTCTCTTTTCACTTCCTATACATTATTTCCCTTTCGTAAAATCCGTCAATTCACCATTGGAACAGCTGCGAAGGGCCGGCAGTAGCGAATGGATATTTGGATGAAAACAGGCGTTTAAATCGGTACTGGCTCATTTAACTGAGCCTTCCAACTGACATGGGAGCACTTTGCCTCCCCCCCTCCTCCACGTGTTTTTCGATGTTAGGGGTGTTCAATTTAAATGTATATATATAGAGAGAAAGCATTACTTTTATTTTCTTGCTTTCTGCATTTCAGTAATAGTTCTGTACTTCAAGCAAAAAAAGACTTATCTGAAACTAAATTGTTCAGTTTACAAAATATTAAGAACTTAAACTGGTTTTGATATTTTTAGTGACCCAAAGTTTTATTTCATAACCTTGCAGATAATATTTAGATGGGGGTAAAAGATAACCATAAGTCTTACAAATAACAATCATATGCGAAAATAGGTGAAACTGCCAACTAATTATTGAAAGATTTAGGTTAAAAGAATCAAAAAATAATTGAAATGTAGAAGATGGCAATTGAAGATTTTCAACAGCTGAAATTGACTTCACTTTTTGCCATTAATTTTAATTATTTTCTTCCTTCATAATATTTAAAACTTTCTTTGATAATTTCACAATTTTCAAGGCCATCAGTTGTACGCCAAAATATAAAAAAATATTTTTTCTTTATTACATTGAAATTACTGTTGCTGCTGTGATACTTTATCAATACTTTTTATTTGCTTGAGATAAAATTTAAAAAAAGAAAGAAAGAAAAAATCAGTTTAGCCACGTATAATTTTAATAAAATTTTACATTTCTTCCAAAACCTGATAATAACATTGATAACTTTACTGATGACTTCATGTTTTGTCATCATTAGGCAATTCTATCTGTTACGGTTTGTGCTATTATTCTAGACGTCTGCTATTAAAGAAAAGGAACACTTATGACATCAATCTCTACATTATGTGTACGCATGTTAAATCAGTGCAAAAGTATTATATTATATATTTCTGTAAACAAGTGTCTTTAATTCATTCAATATTTTATGTAAGTGCAGTTTAAGTACAGTTTTTCTCACAAAATATCGTCGGGTTTTAAAATAGTACTATGTCTTGGACATATTTTCTATCTTTTTAATCAAAAATAAATTAAATTTTAAAGTATTTTCACTTTAGGCTAAATTGAGAGCGAAGTTTTTATTTCGGTTATTTTTCATTTCCCATTAGAGTAAAACACATGAACATCAGTTCAGGCTCCCCAATGGCAAGTATGGCAATGTGTACTAGTATCAAATGTTTTCTTAAACGTTATATCGAAGATACTAAAATTCTGTATCAGTCAAAAATTTTGCAATATTTAAAAATAAAATAAATAGTAGTTATTAATGAAACTGTCAAAAAGCATCCTGAAAAGTTAATTAAAATTTAGATGTTTAGATCGAAAAAAGGATTTTTTTTAAACGTACTTATCCTATTTTTCTCTCAATCTTGATCTATAATTTTTATGTAAATCTCGACGTGTAATGGTGTGTCTTAGAGCAGTTAATTTACGTACTTTAGAACATTGACAACTATGCCTTACCGAAGTGAAAGGACTAATTTTTGTTGGGCATAAGAATTCGTCAATTTAAATGCATAAAACGTTTCGTAGTAAAAAGTAAGTAGATATCTGTTACTCCAGTTTTCTCCTTCAAAACGTTGCATCCATTAATTAACTAATGAAATAAACTTCACCTTCGTAGTCAATTTTAAAAAGTCTTAATATTCGAAGGAGAAATTATTAAAACTTAATCTCATTTAATTGCTTTTTAGCTAAAAGGATCTATGTAAATTTTCTTGTGCCAAATATTTTTCTCTCTCTTAATTCAATTTATACGTCTTACGTTTAAATATAAAATAAAATTATCTTATTATAAAGCACAAACGTGTTTTGCGTGACATTTAAAAGCATTAGTAATATTATAATAATAATAATCCGCAAAGTTTTCAAAATTGAACTAAAGTTGAATGGGGATTAAATTTTGGGAATCAACTTACTTTTATTACTTTTATTTATCATCATTCTTCAATCTTACACTGTTAAATCAGAGTTCTTGTTATTGGGATAAAATAGTTATTTTCAAGAATTGATTCACGTTTTCGGAATAGCTCCGAGTCGAGATGACTTAGATTTGAAAATCTGAGTTCTTATTTTTTAAGTAAAGTCTCTCTCAAAGGCCCTTATCCCTCTTTCCCTCTCTTTTCCCTCTTCTCAAAATGCACTGGTACGGTCTCATTTTTGAGACACCCACTAAGAAAAAAATAAACTGTTGCTCCCTCAAATTTGAGGTAACACACTACACGAAAAACACAATACATGCGATGCAAGAGTACGTCGACGTTGAGAACGGTTAACCGCTTGGGAATCGAATACTCTTCCACTGTGGCGGAGGACATCGAGTGGTCAGCGAGGCAGTTGGATCATACAACTTCTTAACGTACCAGATGCGAGTGCTAAAATTCTTCCTTGCTAAAAACTATTCATAGCCCCATCCAGAACAGCGTTAATATATACTTGTCCATTTTGTTTTACTGCGTCCGATTCGAATCCGACGAATTATTGCTCTTATTTTGCTGTTCTGAAGACACGGATGGACTACTCACTTTCTTGAATCGTTCTGACGTCTCCCGCATTACATAGTTCTTTAATTTTGATACAAATACTATTGTCGTTAAAAAAAGCCTGGTATTAATTATGAACGTTAAATTGCTCCATGAATTTTTGGTTTATCGCTGTAAGAATAAAATAATACCTGTGCCTTCTGCAACTATAATTCCTAAGTAAGCACCGGTACTTAAAAGCTCTTTTAAGCACATCAGTTTTAACAGTGTAAAATTAGTTTGAAAATCTCTTTATCTCAAAAGTATAGATATGAAATCATAGTCGCCATTGGACAACCATACCAATAGCAACTTGTATTTCTATTTATAATGTAAATGTTTGCGAAATTTCCTGAGAAAAATAAAACTTCGGCAAGTTTCATCTATGTAAACATTATCTAGAGCATTTCAAACGCTACATAACAGAAGATAAACGAATTTATATAATGGAGATTTTCTTCTCAATTTTTTATTGACGTTTTACAAAAATCTTGAAGAACTTCCACAGTGTGATTAATAATGCTTTTACCACGGCGGGTCATATCACTAGTTTTAAATTTTTTGTTAGAATTTTTTACAAATAATAGCACCTCATCACCATTTGTCTTTTTTGCATTTACGAATATCAAATGCTGTTTTCAAAATATGCTCATCTTGTTTTTTGATATTTTTCATTTACTTATTTTAAAAATAAATACTAATGCAATTTGGTCTAATTAGCGGAAGAGGCCATGTCACTCATGGAACTGCTTCTGTGAAATCATGACGATTTTTATGTGTAACAAAGTTTTGCAAATCCCAGAATAAACGACTTTGTTTGATAGACAAGAAAGTCTCCTTACTTTAATGATGCGATACAAAATCTTAAAAAATGTGTCATACTCATGTAAAAATGTAAACATTATTAAATCTGAAACGTCACGTACAACGTCTCATTTAAAATTTCATCAGTTACTAAATAATACAACATGTGCCCACTCCTGTCTAAAAATGTCACTTAGAAATTGTAAGTGCGGCATCATTTTTCTTCTACGAAGCAATGATATAGCAGTTCTACTTTCCGGTTTCACAAACAAATATTTTATTAAAAAAAAAAAAATAACGCATTTGAAAATTTTACTAAGAATGGCTTCCTTGCCTTTGCGTATTTTTTACCAGCAAATCAGGTACTAGACTGGTTTGCCCGTCCGGCGTACGGGCTACCCAAAAATATCCTTAACTGGTTTGCCCGTACAGCGTCCGGGCATTGATATTTCCGCCTTTCTTGTTTTGAGTTGCCCGTATTATTAATAGATTGAAAGAGAGTCATTCAGGGGCATTTGTGTTTCAAAGTTATTAAATAGAAAATTGCATAAATTCATTTAATATTATTATTTTTTAATCTTTCATTTTCTTTTTATACCAATTAGGACTTTAATTAATGCAATAAAAAATATACTTTTTTAAGAACACTTGTGGTAAAAAAATTGACCAGTTAAGGGGTAAACATACAATCTTTCTTTTGTTAAAATCGTTTAGTCTATATATATAAAATGAAAGTTTGATGAACTTTCGAGTTGGCAACGCCCTTGTGGCTATACGCATTACAGCAAAATCTACGAAACGTACGATTACGAAAACTGGCCCAAAATTCTATCATATCTTGATTGTTTGCACCTCGAAGCTATTTTTTTTAAATTCGTCCTATATACTTTAAATTTAACAATTAAAATATTAATCCTCCAGCATTTTCTTTACTTCACGCGAGTTCTTCAAGAATTGACGCGAGCGAATTGAAGTGAAGGGAGAAGCTAATTTCAGAAATTCCGTGGTTGAATTGTAAACAACGTAGTAGTTTGAGCTATGAGGCAAGTGTTTAGGGATTAATTGGATCCAAACTCATTTTTGGCTTAAATTTACTGCATATTGGAGAAAATCAATTTATTTCCTGCAAAAATTAAACACAAACAAGCTTCAGAACTCCAATTATGTGTTCGTTCATTCGCAAACAGTTCGGTAACCCGATGAATGCAATTTTCGATTTACGTATGTATGTGTTTCTATGTAGTAACCACTGCTTAGGCCACTTTTTTTTATATATACATGCAGATTTGAACTAATAAATCTTTTCATATTTTAAGGCTTAAGATTGCTCGGTGCGGTCGCCAATGTTTTAGCCACTCGATGAGACATTTACCGATTTTGGAAATAGTCTTTACAGATTTGATCGATTGTTTTAATGAAATTTATTTTTTAATGGTTCCTAACGTGAAACAAATCCTTCTTACTAACAAATGATGTTTACTGCATGGGCGATTCTGATCCGAAAATTTTCGAGCTCCTGTTACGAGTCAAAAAAACAGATTATCCGAAAGTTTCTTTTTGACAATTAATATCTGCTTTTCTTTCTGCCTTCAGATAAGCAAAATATTTTGTACTGCTTTAAAAAATTTTCAATGCAATAATTTTTCCAGAAAAAAAAACTTCTGGCATTAATATAAATAGACTTTTCATTCAATTACTTGAAAGATTATTTTTGAGCTTATATATGTATGTGTATGTACTGTTGTGTTGAGAGGGAAAGGGGGATTGTTAACCTAAGTATAGTTTTATATTTTAAATTGTTGGCTCATACTTTTTCCGAGAATTTTGTGTGAAGCTCCGATTTTTTTCCCCCGCTAAGAAGTCACCCATGGTTTACTGGAAAGGTGAAAAATGTGATTTTCTTTTTTAGAATGTTGCTGATAGATTTTTATCATTTCTTGAAATGTTCGGTATTTTTTTCGTTCAGCATTATTCTTTTAATTTGCTACCTCTCGTGGATACACACATTCAAAATAAAATTAGTACGTTGTTATTAAATAAAGAATTTAAAAAATAGTTGAGGTATTTATGCATTAACATGAATTTTGATCATTTATTGATGTGTTCGATATTCTTTTCTTTCAGCATTACAGTGAAACCTAGATTTTACGTTTCTCAAGGGACTGGGCAAAAAAAACGTAAAATAGGGGAAAAACGTAAAATACGGGAAATACATAGAATGCAAAAATCAAATAGAAAAAAACTAAAGGTAGTAAAGATGACTCATACAAAAGGTATAATATCTATATTTTACGAAAAGAACATTATTATACATACCATTTTAAGACAATTTTAACACATTTAGATGCGATTTCTGGCTTTTAGGCTAAAAATAATCCGTAATAGTGGATTGTTTTTTAGTCATTGAGTTCAAAGGGAATGCAGCATCTTCTATCATTAAAATACGTTGCAAGTTTTTTTCCTGGTCTTTATAAGAAAGAAAATCGTCTTTCACTATTTGTAAGCTCTTCATTGCAATAGTGAAAGAAGGAACGGGCTGTACTGTGCTTCCGGTTCTTTTTGTTGATCTTCATCGGCTGACGAAAAGTACAGACGGAAAAATATTGCTTATTTTAGAACATTAGCCGACGTAAAATCGGGGTTTCATTGTATTTTTTAAATTTGCCTTTTATTATACAGAAGTGTCAATCGCTTCCGCTCTTTATTGCGTTGAGCCTAGAATGTTCTTGGGCCTGCTTAAGCAATTTATATCGAATTCAACCATTATTACTCAATTAAGTGACTCGACCAACCAGTTTAAGTCAACTGAGCTGTTCATAAAAATAATAATCATTCATTACAAAAAACAAGTGGCAAACAACTTTCACTCGAGCTGTGAGGAATTAAATTTGTCTTTTGACAGGGCACTGCTTCAGTGACATAATGGGGGGGGGGGGGGGCGGGGTGCCTCTGATATGATGCACACATTTAAAATAATATAAGTATGTTTTTTTAATTAAATGATTTAAATAATAATGAAGATAATTTTAGAAATCCCACAGAAGAATGTAAACAGCATTGGGGTCTCTGTGGTTGTTTCGAAACGATTCAATGTCTGCCGATTTAATTTTTTTATTCCAGAAGTTTGTCTTATTACGAATAATCCTATTAAAATTTGATGCTCCATTTATTGGAATACTTGCTTTTTTTTTTCAAATACAGCTGAATTTTGATCATTTATTGAAATGTTCGATATTTTTTTCTATCAACATTTTTTTTTTTAAATTTACCTTTTTTATACAGAATAATAATTTAAGTTTCATATTCATTTTGTGTTGTTTTTGTTGTACGCTTTTTTTTTCTAGAAAGATTTCTAGGAATCAGTGCTTTATTTCTTGGAATAAAAATATTCTTTTTTCCCTTTTGGCGTTTTTTTTTTCTGTTAATTTGCTTTCTATTGGGAAAGCGCATAAAATCAGCTTACCACTTATTTGAAGGAAAGATCCTCAATTTTCAAAACAATGAAAAGCTGTATATTTGTAGCGTAACAACATTGTATGTGCACACAGATGATGCAGCGTTAAAATTTGCAGTTTTATCCTTATTTTTAGCAATTATTTATCAATTTTGCTTTGATTCCTAAAAAGTGCATTATTACCACAATTTTATGTTAACTGCAAGGGTCAAGGTTTATCTTTTTATAAGCACTGTCGGTCACATATAAACAGCTCCGGAGCAAGTATAAGCGTTGCCATGAAGCAGCAAAATATTCTGTGCCCCTATTTTATGTATTTTGTTGAGAATAGCGATTAAAAATATTGTCATTAATATGCATTTCTGTATTTAAATATTAAATATTCACAGGAAGGACTTTTATTCAAATATAATATAAGTATGTTGCTTTTAAATAAATCATTTAAAAAATAGTTGAGGTATTTAGGCATTTTAATTATGTAAACTTCAAACGTTTGCTTAATATTTTATGATTACTTACATATTCATTATTAGTTCTAAATATTTCCACTTGATTAGAAACTGGAGAATTTGAAGAAACCGGGAAGCCTACTTCGATACCATGAACAATGCCAAATATAGAGGGGCAAGCTTAAGTGTGAAGCCTAAGCATGAATCAAAACGGGGATCAAGACCCTTCTTAATGTGACCAAAGGCAGACTGAAATTAAATTTCTGGAACTTTCACAACTCCTCCCTCTTCTCTTAATGCCCCCAAACATTGCTCAAAAGTGTGTTTTAAGACTTGGTTAAAAGCTTCCAAATCCCTTTTCCTTCCCCCTAATGTCACCAAAGGCAGTGTAAATCCAACTTTAGTTACGAAAATGATTTTAGAATAGAACCCGAACACCTCTTCTTTTTGCAAATTTCATAAAATGTTTTGCAGAGAGCCGCTGAATCTCCTAATGTTCTTAAGATGGCCTAAAGTTGTGTCTTGAAGACTTCGAATTTAAAAATTTCTTTCGGAAAAGATCAAACTGTCCTCTCTTCCGTCACCAAAGTTAGAGTAAAATTTCTTCTAAAGAACCTCTATTCCAAAAAATTTTGGGTGTAGACTTTTTGGTCATTCTCCTGCCTCCTAGAAATAGACTAAAAAATTGATCTTCAACTTTCAATGGAAAAAATATGCTTTTAGTATTTCAATTTGTAAGAAATACAGGAAGAAGGCTAGGGCCGTCCACCTTCCGCTAAACGCCTCGAATGACAGCCTATGCAAGTAATTTTAGAACTTAGATTTCAACTAATTTCGAGGAAGAGCCCCATTTCCCCTCCCCTAATCTTACCAAACATAGTGCAAAATTGAGTTTTTCGAATTTCAATTTCGAAAAACTTCTATGGAAGAGCTGTTGCCGTCTTTTTTCCTATTACATAACTAAAGATAACCCAAAATTGTTTTCAGCTGCTTCAATATTGAAAACAATTTCATTTGGAGGGGGCAAGAGGCACGATTTTCAACCACCGCCCCCTTGACTGGACTGTATATCTGCTCTGCCATCATACAAATATCACTGGTTACAATCAGTATTATGCAGTTAAGTGTTGTATTTATTTGATTGTGGAGGGGAATTTAATACTTTTGTATATTGGTTAACCTTTCTTCATTTTTTGAGATCTAATGAGAATTTTTAACGTCCAACGCTTGCGTTAACGTCCAAACGCTTGAAAAATAATGGAAGAAAGTAGGTTGCCAGCATAAAACAAGAGATAACTTGATGCCGCTGCTAAAGTACACATGTTGAGAAATTTGTTCATCTTCAAAGACGTTTCAAGGTATCTTAGAAAAAGATATTTTTTGCATTATATGGGGCTATTCTATTATCAAGCGGAGAGGAAAGTATGTCTAGGAAAATTTTCAGTTTTAATCTTATACACAGGATATTCCATTATCCGCTACCAAAGAAATGTCTATTTGACTTCAGGGGTGACACCCAGCCAGGACGGAGCAAAAAAAAAAAATGGAAGCTTTAAAATCTCCATAAAATAAAACAAATACTTTAAATTTGATATTTTTTTTCTCTTTTGAACTAAGGAAAGCATTTCCTTAAAAAAATATATTTGCAATCTTTTTTAACCGCTAATCCTAACCGTTGCCATCAACAAATACTTTAAATATTATAAGGCTCTTGATACAAATGGTATTTTTATTTTTCAATCTGCAATTTAAAAAAAAAATTATTATATTTCCCTAAAACTTATACTTTATGCTTACATGATTTTTTTTCTTGGAGGCGGTAAGCTTTTCCTCGGTGACACCTATCACTACCTGCCCCGAGTGTCACTCATGCTAGCTACAACACTGCATTCCATACAATTTTCACTATCAACATACTTCCCATCAAGCCTTCACTGTTTTTTTTTAATTTCATCAAACTGTCTACATATACAGTCCAGCATCTCTTCAGCGCAGCTTTTTTTTTCTTTAATAGGCTAAGGGTGATCAGAAGCTGTTAGATTTTTCAGATGACCTTTACTAAATGGCATTGTCGGATCAATTTATCAATTCTCCATTTGGCCTACTTTTAATTTGTAGCAGTTGAAATTTCATATTTAAAATTATATCAATTCATTTTTCTGATTTGATTTCAAAATGTATGTTTACGTATAAAACTACTAATATACTTATTTTTTAATTTTTGTATCACAATTTATTCTTTTTATTGGTTGAAATAAACATTTATGAAATAACATTTTTATTTTTGAATTCAGACTCAGAAAGAATGTACTGCTTGCTATCTATCAGACTGAGAGTAAAAAAAAACCTATGTAAAAGTTTTGATGATGTAATAAAGATAAATATGTCACATGATACAAATATAAATCAATAAATATAGGTTATTAGTGAGTGATAGATTGAAATAATTTTATACCTAAGTCAAAGTAGATATACATTTGTGGAAAAAGACTGGCTGAAACAAGTTTTTTATCGGCTCAGAAGTGACTTATTAAGAGGTCGCCTTCGGTGTCTTGCTTGGGGGAAAAAACAAGTTGCGTCGGTAGGCACCGCTATTTTAACTTTGCACGGGCAACGCCGTTGCGGGTACCGCTAGTGAAGGAATAAATTGAAAATAAATAAATGAAATAAAATAGATATGATTTGTATTTTTTTGTGCTAATGGAATTTTATTAACTAGAGTTCTTCAAATGGTCGACATTCTTTTGCAATTCACGAAATTTATCAAGTTCAGGCTGGACGGCTTAAACAACTTTTTGACATTTTAGTTTTTCTGTTTGGAAACAGATGGTTTTGTTTAGATATTTCAATTAGTGGTAATTTCTCCTCAATGCGACTGATTACCAATGAGTTAGTTATTTCATGCATTTGAAACACATGGTATACATACATTTTATCTTTCTGCAATCATTTTCCTGTAAAAAAAGACAAAAATAAAAACTTTCATGCCACCATTTTATTATTGAATATATAAATTAGAAATATAAACACTAACTTTCATTTTAATTGAAAGTTAAAAACGCTAATGAAAAAAAAAAAAAAAAATCTTACGAAACGTTGATTTGGAGCAAAATAACGCTTCCACTGCCCTTATTATTCAAATGTTAGCTTCAAATTGCATTTTATTTTGCTTGAAATTGTACTGGACGTTTTACTGTCATATATCTGTATATTTTGGAAATGCATTAATTAACACCTTAAGTTTTGCGTTATTTTGTTTTGACATTAATTTGAAAGATCATATTTTCTCTTTTGTTTTGTTCTTGACATTTCGTCTTTGAATTATAAATAGTAAAAAATGTCTTTTGTATATATATAGCATATTTTAGATGTAAGGATACATCTACAATCAGTAAGTATTGTAGATTAAGGATATAGTAAGAAAGTATGACGAATAGACTTCTAAAAAAAACGCTTCGAATCTACGTCAGAAGTAGAAGGAAAAAAGAAAGTATAGTCGTATCTCGGTAATCCGGCAGATATCGGACCAGAGTACTGCCGGATTACCGAAAACGCCGGATTACTGGAATGTACTAAAAATACGCATATAAATACTTGAACAAATTATTTATTTTAATGTAAATCGTGTTGTTTACATTATTCCTTTGAAGTTGAAGGCATAAAATAGTTTATTTTTTATTGTTTTCCCCTTTAAATGACATTTTCAATGCGTTTTCTTGAAGACGTTTCAACACTAAAATGTCACGAGCAGAGACGCCATTTTCTTCCGCCCAAGTAATAGATGTAGCGAAGGAACGAGCGGCTACGTCGTGTGGTATTGTCTAAACAGCTGCGCAGAAACAGGTTTTCAACTCTACTATCACGCATTTACTAGCTTCTTATGAAACGCCGGATTACTGGCAGGGCCGGACCAGTGAAGTGCCGGATTACCGAGAGACTATAGTTCTGAAATTTTTTTTACGGATAACACTAAAACTCATCGATAGTTACTGAACAAAAAATAGCTTTAAAAACAGAGGGGAAAATGGTAATTAACTGCTTTGTCTTTCCCTATTTATATATATAGATTGTTTATGTGGATAAATATAAAAACAGCAATGTTCATCATAACCGATTCAAAACGACATTAATAATACTAGTAAAGTTTTAGCGAAGTTCTGCTTTTTTTTCTCCAAAAAAAAAAAATTGATTTTCAGCATTAAAATTGAAATGTTAGCAAGTTATTGACACATTTTTCTTAATTATTTTTAACACGTTGACTGACAGTTGTAGGGTCGTTCAATTTTATCACATCATATTGCTCAAAAAAATGTTACTATGAAAAACATTGTAAAGTTTCTATAAATGGCATTGAAAAATGAAAATAAGCCAGAAACTACGAGACAACTCGTCGCTTGGACACTCGGCAAAATTCATTTACTACGAGATATCTCGTAGTCGATAATTACTAAATTACGTTCAATAATCAATTAGCTTTGCATATTTTTTTTACTTCTCTATTAGATGTTAACGCATAAATTATTCTAGCGTTTCTAATTTAAAAAGTTAAGAGCTTGTAACTTGATTGTACAATTATAAGTGCAATCATTGTAGCAATTTTATATTATGTGTAAAAAATGTTTAAAATAAAAATTTATTCGTGCAAAATGGGGTAGAGGGAGGACCCATAGCAACTATACATATGAACGTCAACAATGTTAAGCCTTTAATTGAAAAATTGAAAATAAACATTTGTAGTAAACATTAGTTTTATATGCACGGTACGAAGACAGTAGGATTTGTATAGTATGCTCGTTTCCTTACAAATGTATGCATTTAAATAATTTACAAACTGGTTATATAAAATTTAAAAAAATACAAAATAACTACAATAAAATTTTAATTTTTAACTATGTAGCATTATACCAAATAACAGTCATTTGTAGTTGTGGCAACACACGAGCCAGTGAAAGCGCATGATATTTTGAGCAACTGTGCGAACTCAAGAGTTAATATGGCGTCTGAGTGCGTGAAGCTAAGCATTGTGTTAAAGAGTTTAAGATAAGTTTAAACTCTACAGAAAACCTGATAAACTCTCCATGTTTCGGGATACAGATTGTTTCGCCATTTAAAAATTTGAGTTACACGTTTTGAACAGTGCTGAAACGTCCACTTCTTAAAGGAGACTACATAAGCTCGCCTCGATAATAATTGCATTACTAGTAGAATCTGCTATACTTCTAGAAAACATTCAGTCATGGTATGTAAAAAAGCATTTATTTCAATATTAATTTGAATACTTTTAATGAAATGTCACTAAAAAGCTTGTGACGGTTGCTTAAAAATATTTCAATTTAACTTTGTTTTGAGTACTGTGTTTTTTGAGATCTATTCTGAATTTGCGTATAAATATTTTAAAATTTTAACCTCCCAAGAAAAAACTAAAATTGCTTGAAGCTTTTTAAAAACTGCTTTGTAGTCCAGAAAGTCCGGAAGTCACAGATTATCTATGCAGAATGTTCAAAATTTTTTTTGATAAGCATGGTTTAGAACATAAGTTCACATGTACCTGTTCAATTAAATTTCCCTGTAATTTTTAAAAAATTATATTAAAGCCAATACGTCATTCTTTATGACTCATGAAAATTAAATACAAGCCTTGACATATTGAAAATATAGCTTCTAATCAGCGATAATAAATAAAACTGCAGATATTTTCAATGAAATCTTACATGCAACGTTATAAATATATGCCCTGCTGAACACTTGGAGTTTGACTAGAATTTGACCTTTTTTTCCTTCACTTTTTGCAAGATTTAATCTTTTCTCTCAGCTACTGTATTAAAAAAAATAATTCGTTGAAAAAATGGATTGGTTGGCAAGTTGCATCAATATGTGTGCTTGCTACCAATATAATACATTTTGCTCACTAAAAGCAAGACAGACACGGTTTTGTTATGCTTTTGTTTACACGATTCAAACAGTGGAAAATGTTAATTAACGGTTTTGATGAGTTATGCAGCCACTGCTAAAGTAAAAAATCTTAGTTCAAAATTTGTTGTTGTACATTTTTATCAGCTGATTTTTTTCTACATATTATTTTGTCTTGCTTTTAAGCTAAATACTATCCCATGCGTTTATTTCGTAGGCAAAGGGTATTCTATCTGGCATGCATAACGTTTATGTTGTGTTTGAGTATTTCATTTCCCCTTGTGTTCTGAGATTGAGAAATAATATCATAGAAACTTTCGAGAAATTATTTTTCTGTAGCTGAAGACAAGAATGGTAAGAATTATTTTGATGCCATGTGCCACGGTTTTCAGTCAGGTAAAATGATAAACGTTTTTTCGAGGTTAATGAGCTAAATCTAAGCAATTTCATTGTTGACCTGTACACACTCCAGGAAAGTAGTTTGAAAGGAATTGTAGTTATTTTTTGATCGCTGCTCAACCATTTTGGTGTTGCGAATTAAAAGACAGAAATATACACAAAATATTCTTGCAACAATTTTATTTTCTAACAAGGGTAATCTGATCAGTGAAAGATCACCACTCAGTGAAGGAACATTTTGCGGTTTTTATTACTACTAAGTGATTTTACGAACATTATTTTTTAATTCTTTGGAAGGAAAAGAGAATCTGCATTTGCAGGGAATTATTTGAAAAGTTTTTAACATTGCAGTATATTTAAAAATCGGTCGGATACCACATATATAAAAACAGTGGAATTCTGGATAGATAAAAATTGGTCGGATTCCGGATAGATAAAAATTGGTAGGATTTTTGGATACGTAAAAATCAGTGCGATTCTGGATACGTAAAAATCGGTGCGATTACGGGTATTTAAAAATTGGACGGATACCGGATAGATTTAAATATCGACCGGATTAAACATCAGAGCTCACATCCGGTACGAATCCGTCAGCCAAGAAACACTGGATATCCGACAAAATCAATATTCAATACATCCCAAATCCTGATCACCCAAAACCTGATTGCGCTCTTCCCAAAGCAAAATCAACTGATATTTAATTGAAATCTTAGGCGTTCCTTCACTAGGCTATTGTACCACTTTTTCTCTAAACACCCTAAACAACCTGCATAAGTACCATTTATGTTCTCCAGATTTTTTCTAAATAATTGGGTATACCAATAAAATATTTTTTAGTGTCTTGTATCAAAAGTTAGTTTATAAATTTATTATAAATTTTGAAAGTGGCATTGTCCTTAACTGTTTCTTCTATTGGGCCCACTACCCGATATAAATTTTTGTGACATTTGAGTATAACTCCAGGTACTTTATTTAATAAAATTATGTCTCTTATTTTCTTTTCGATTGTGACCTCACTTGCAATTGAGCAAGACCTCCAGGTTGCGAAACGATGTTTCAAGGAAACGCTAAGCATGTCTGGCTTTTGTTTTAATCAAGAAAACTTAAGGAAACTGATATAATAGCATTTTACCCTAAATTTACATTAAAAATTATCTTGCACTGGGAAATTCGGCCCATAGTGTGCTTTCCCCAGAAAGGCGATCAAGACAATGTTCCTGTCTTTTCTCATCTACGCAAGTTCAAGGCGTATTTTTGTCTTCAAAACTATGCTCTGCTGTTGCACAGATGAGAAAATAAAAGTTTTTTTTTGTCTTTGTCACTTTTGATGCGAAAGCGCCCTTTTACATTAGTAAAAGTAACTATAGTAACTTTTTCATGTAAATATTGAATTGAATTACATTTATTTTCCAGTTCGTGCGCTTAGTCTCGGGACTCGCTTATGAACTGTCATCCGATATGACAGATAGCACAAGACAATACACGAAAGATTTTATTACATCACAAAGAAAGGAAGTAACAGAAATACACCCAGGGCAAGGTGGGAATCAAACCCACGACCTCGTTACTGCGCGCAAGCAGCGGGCGGAAACTGGTACTAAGATCGCTCGGCCACCGAGGCCCCCCAGGTAAATATACCCATAAGTAAGTAAATGACGTAAACGGTCATTTAAACATGAGAATATTGCAGAAAATAAAGATCCGGTGAAACGTTAAGCGTACCAAAAACATAATTAAAATAAAGGGTAAAATATATATATAAAATAGGAATGCATAGTGCAATGCACATTTGCAATTGCTTAGGAAATGCACATCACGTACATGACCTTTTTAAGTTCAGTAGGGTAAACTAGAGTGTTTAAGGGGACACGGGACCTTGAAATCATCAAATTTTCGAATTTTTTTTTTTCATTGAAAGTATGAAGAAAATAATTGTGTATCTTGTGGTGTAAAATTTTTTTCGATACGATGATTTTTAACGATTTTATGACGTTTTTTCGAAAAAGTGGGCGGGGCTTGGGAGTGAGAGTTTTGACACTTTCACAGCTGTCAAGTTTGTTTACCTTCTGATTCTCTCGTATTTTTCTGAATTTTCCCCTCAGATTTTCGAATTTAATATTAAAAATATTTTAATTATTATATTTGAACAGTTTGGCAACACTGCGTTAACTTTGACCGTGTTTCTTTGAACATTTTCGCATTTGTTTATGTTTATTTTTTGCCTAGTTTGCTATCATTTTCGAACTCGCATTAAATACTCCTTTTGTTGATTTTTTTTCTCGTTATATTGTTACATTTTGTTTTTTTATTGTTACATCATTGTTTTTTGCTGTTATCTTATCGTATTTTCGTTTTCCTTTTGTTTTTACTGTTGTTTTCAAAAATTTATTTTGGAAACTCAAACTATGGATTCCATCAATTCACGATGGCACAAGCCGAGGCCACACTCAACTAAGAGAAGAAAAAGTGCTATAGCAAATGCAAAAAAACGATGGAATAAAACCGTTGTTGCTTCTACAGTTTCAGCTGATGATACTGGGATATCTGACCTGAATGATTCCAGGACTGTGAAAAAATTAAAACTTTTCTCTGATATCTCAAACACTTGTGATGTGCCTTCATCTACCGCAACTTTATTTTATGATGAAATGTGGTCCCCTCTGCTAAAAGAACTCAAATGTTCTTCCTGTGAATCTCATAGTTTGAATGTAAAGAAAACAAACACAGAATATGGTTTTGCTGCAAAACTAAACATTTTCTGCGACTCCTGCAAAAAAGAGTATAGCAGTGTATTCTCCAGTCCACATGAAGAAAACAGTAAAAAATTTGCTGTAAATAAAGATGCTGTTTCTGCTTTTCTCAGCTTTGGAAAAGGACATGCCGCACTGGAGAAATTTTCGGGACATATGGGCCTCAACGCAATGGACCGAAAGACATTCGATTCATATGTCTCACATTTGGCGGAGGAAAATGTAGCTTTTAAGGCTGATGTTTTGCAAAAATGCCGCGAAAAGGTGAGGGAGGAACATAAAAAAATTAGTGAAAGCGAGGAAAATCCTGAAGAAGTTATTAACATTGGGGTGTCGTTCGATGGAACCTGGCAGAAGCGTGGGCATAGCTCCTTGTATGGCATTGGCTGTGTCATTGACATTATGACTGGCATTGTGCTGGACTTTGAAATTGTTTCAAAATACTGTCACCTATGTGAAGTAACAAAAAAGGAACTTGATGAGAGTTCGCCAGAATATCAAATATGGCATGAAGCACACAAGACATCTGGTTTATGTGAGAAAAATTATGATGGCTCATCGAACGCGATGGAAATGTATGCAGCAGAAATTTTGTGGCGTCGATCCATTAAAGTATGCAATATGCGTTATACGGTTCTGCTTTCTGATGGCGATTCAAAAACCTTTTCACATTTGAAGCAATTGAATGTATATGAAGGTTATGAAATTGAAAAAGAAGAGTGTGTAAACCACGTTGCAAAGAGACTTGGTACAGCGCTTCGAAATAAAGTGAAAGAACACAAAGTTAGAGGAGAAACATTGGGAGGCAAGCGTAAAGGACATCTCACTGATGCATTGATATCAAGGCTCACAAATTATTATCGAAAAGCGATAACTTCTAATGCTCCTGATATCGATGCAATGAAAACCTCCATTTTTGCTTCACTTTACCATTGCTCATCGACAGATACCAAGCCCAAGCATTTCAAATGTCCACAAGGTGAAAGTTCTTGGTGCTTTTACAACCGAGCTAAAGCTCTTGGTCAAAAAGCTCCGAGTCATTCCAAAATGAAAGCTCCTCTCAATGATGAAATAGTCTCCAAAATCTTGCCTGTTTATCAGAGATTAGCTTGTGATGATTTGTTGAAGCGCTGTACCTCTGGGCAAACCCAAAATGCAAATGAAAGTTTGCATAGTGTTATCTGGCAGCTGTGCTCGAAAGATGTGTTTGTGTCAAAACGACGATTAGATATAGCAGCGACAAATGCCATAAGCCAATACAACATGGGAAGTGTTGCAGCCGCGTGCTTAAAAAATGATGCAGCCTATTTGAAAGTTGCAGAGAAAATTGATATTCGTTGCATCAATCAGAGTGTCAGACGACAGTCTTGTGTGTATAAGAAGGCTGCCAAAGAAAAGAAATACAGTAAAAAAACTGCTGATAAAAAAAATTAAAAAAACTGAAGGGGAAACATATGGTGCTGGGTCATTCTAATGCATGGAACATTTATATCTTTGAGCATTTCTGGAAAATATATTGCTTGTTTGTAAGCAGTGCAATGACAAAAAGAGTGTTATTCAGAACTTTTTACGAGCTTATAACTTTATTGAAACACACAATGGAATTCCTTCACTAAATGTTCAATAAGAATTCTGTAATTTCTTTTTACTGATAATAATACAATAGTTACAAAAAAAAAACATATAAATAATGCTGTTATGTGCTTTTTAAGGATGCTATCAAACTCTGAGTAATATTTAGTGCCATTTGCCCAAAATGAAATTTTTTTTCTCGATAAAACTTTGTACCCTTTCCTTCGCTACTTTAAAACCTGCACCTGCATTTCTTAATAATTTATCTAATATTTTTTTCGCTGTTTCATATAAGAATTTTAAATAAATTTTGGCACTACATTTTGTGAAGCTATCCTTAAAAACAATTGCTAGAAGCTAATATCCTAGACACGTAATCAAATTTGCCGAAATCTTTAAAAATTGCTTTTTCATAGTAAAAATAAAGAATTATGCACCTGTTCTGATAATAATATAATAGTATTGACTATAAGAAGCATGTAAATAATATTATTATGCGTTTTAAGGATATCTTTACTCTTCGAGCCATATTTAGTACATTTATACAAAAAAATGCCTTTTTCTCCGTAATTTTTTTTTTTGTTATTTTCCAACTTTAACTTGAAGGCCGCGTCTGAATTTTTGAGTAATCAACCTAAAACTTTTTGCATAGTTTTATATGACTATTAGAATTATTTTTTCGCATTACTTTTTATGAAACATGTATTAGGATTTTTTTAATACTGGTTTCATTGTAGTGAGAAGCAAAGAATTTTGAAAAAAATATGGTCGAAACTAAAAAAAAAAAAATTCCCAGAAACTATTAAAATTAAACTGTTACAGTTTGCCAATAAGGGTTTACATTGTCATTATGTGTCCCCATGCAAATTTTTGTGCTGTTTGGTTGAAATTCCAGACGCGAGGCTCAAATTTTATGTTTTTCATATTTTTCATATTTCGCTGTAATTTTGCAGTTTTTTTAGTCAAAATTATTTCTAATGAGCTTAAAATTTAAAATTTAGCATAAATACACAAAAGTAATTGTAAAAAAAGTCTAAGTTAAGTATAAAATTTAAAAAAATAAAATTTCATTTTAAAGGTCCCGTGTCCCCTTAATACTCTAATCGTTTGTTGCCTCCAAGCATTTGTGTCAGTTTTCACTTTTCAAATAGGGGCGGAAAAATTATTTTGGGAATCATAAACGTTAGTTGTGTTCAAAAATTTTCAACTGAATAATTTTGGTTTTAAATTTTTTTTTTAATAATTGAATTTCAATCGTGTAAGTGCACCGGGGGTGTTCGGACATTCTTCCAAAATGAGTCAAAATGTCAGAAAACTTCTTTGAAATATCTTTTATCTGTTTTAAAACGAAAAATGGGGCTTTCTTTTGTTTATTAATCTTTCAGCAATAATGAGCAACCAATAGAAAAATGTGTGAACTTCTTTTTTTTTCAATCAACAACATGCCACTTTATTTTCAGATATGATCGTTTTTTCTAGTTTTGACATCCTTCCTCTTTTTCTTATTTTTTTTTCATTAAGAGAATCACTTTTCTTTAATGGCAAATGCAATTATCTTTTTCTCTCTACTGTAAATTTAATATTAATTGAATATATAAGCTGATACGTTTGATGAAAATACTAGCACCCTTCTAGACTCAATTGAGTTTAAATCATAGACCGACCATAGGTTATTGTTTTCTGTATATTTCCAGTAGTTAGCTATGGGAGGCTGACTATGTTGTTTGATTTACTTAATACTCAGCACATTCACAACATGTCGTTTCAATTTTCATCAGATGGTAATTTATTACCATTAACATTCAACGACAATTGAGCTGTGTCGAATTCGGTTTTTGAATTGAATTGAAGTACATTTATTTTCCAGTTCGTGTGCTTAGTCTCGGGACTCGCTTATGAACTGTCGTCCAATATGACAGATAGCACAAGACAATACACATGAAAGATTTTATTACATCCCAAGGAGAGGAAATAACAGAAATACACCCAGGGCAAGGTTCGAATCGAACCCACGACCTGGTTACTGCTCGCAAGCAGCGGGCGGAAACTGGTACTCAGATCGCTCGGCCACCGAGGCCCCTCGATTTTTCTTAAGCAATTAGTTGAAATGTAATCAGAAAAGTAAATCTTAAAGTTTCAAAATGTTTTTGTATTAATTGCTGAAAACTATAATTTAACAATAATCAACAATAGAGCTATTAAAAAAGCTTACTATGGTTCCTTTATCCTTTTTATGTATCTTTACATACCTTCCAGGAACATTTGTACTTTGTGTGAAAGATTTCGTTCATTCTATCGTAGAATAATTGAGGAAATTTAATAGTAAAATTTTAATTTAAATTAACAAAATATGGGCTTTTCGCGAAAAAAAAGTTTTTACTGAACTTGTGTGGCTGAGACCTATATTTAGATTTACCAAATTTGTAAACGGGCCCCAATGTCTATGCAAACCCGATCCCACCCGTGAGAGACCCAAATCCATTAGCATTAGTAAAAGCGGTCCATACGCCTTCACTTAAATGAATATCTGCAAACATTACTGAGCGGGAGGGTAGGCAGCCTCCGAAGAACCGAGCGACAATTAGACCTGTAATTACGTATGGGATTTCAAACGGGAGACAAGAATATGGAAACTCGCTACTCAAGCTTGAGCTGGGACCAGTTTTATGCAAATCGTAAGATTAATGGCGCTTTAAATTTGGCTCCCCTCAATTTTTGATTATATGGGATTTTTTTTCGCTCTTAAAGGGGGAGGGGATGCATTATCTTTAGAACGGCGGGAACAGTATTTTCTGAGTTAAAATTTAGAATGGTTTAAAGGACATCGTGTATCCGAGATTTATAACTCTTACTCGTGCTTATGTTGTTCTGAACTGTAAAGAAAGATTGTTGCAGTAAAACGGATTATTGGCGCGATGCTCTACAGAGCTGAAGAAATAAAAGATAAAATTTATTGAGGCGTTTCTTGGGCTTGAGTGTATCTGGAGTGCATCTAAAGGCATTATTCTTGCAAAGAAAGTTTTAAAGTGAATCAAAATGTAGGTTGAATGGTACTTTTTATTAAGATATAAAGTGAGAGATAGATACTCATAAAAGTAAAAAATTGGTAATTTAAAGCACATAAAAAGAATTTTTAATTTTTAATATACAAAGAGAGAGCAAGACAAGTTTTTACGCTCTTAAATAATAGTAATAATAAAAGTAATCACTCTATTTCAAAAATAAAGCGATAGCTGAATTTGTTTGAAAAACTTTTGTCAACGACAAAAATAGACTACTTCTTTGAAAGCGAAATTCTGAATAAATTTAAACGTACACATTTTATTCCTTAACATTATATAGAAGAAAATTGTAAAAAGAAGCTCTCCAAACTAAATTTGCCGCATGTTAAACCGCTCCATAAGAACGAATTTTAAATATTTTATCACTGGTTTGAATTTCTTCGTCTAAAGTTTAACCAATATTAAACATTTATAACAGAATTTAGCATATCGTTTTTCCCCAATTCTGCAGCAAAAAGTATTAAATAGTTAAAACTATGATTCTTGTTTTGTAGTTTTATATTTGAAGAGCAAAGACAAAATGTTTTCAACCTTTTTCGTTTATTACTCTTTCAAAAGTAAATTTTATTATTTTTTCCTGTACTAACGAGTTTAAATGCATTCTTAAATACTCCTGGATGGTGAATTTAACGACGTATTTATTACAGTAAGCAAGTCAAAAAATATTTACTAGTACTAAAATACTTAGATATCATTAAAGAAAAAAGCATTTTACACAAGATTATGAAGCGCTTGGGCAACAGAAATTGTAAGACATCACCGTTTTTTTGAAGCCCGTTTGACCTCAGTGTGTGTTTTGCGTTCTTTATTTATTTTCTTTCTTTATAATGGGGCTGCGTATGGTCAGCGTTCTTTATACAGCATTAAAATACTTTAAAAAATTATAGGTCTTACAGCAAAAATGCAGTTTTAAGGAAGCGAGAATTGTCTGGCAGTGAAATGTTCGTAGATTCAATGAAATGTGTCATTTTTTTTAGATTACTTCCCTTTTCCAATCCTGATATGAGCTATAATTTTCATAAGACTATAGTTTTAACGTTATTTCAATTACGCGTTAAAATGCTTGGCGACACTTACTGCGTTGAGTGTTCAACTAGGGTTTCCCATATTTTTTCATCAAATAAAAGAAAAAAATAATTGAAGACGGTTCAAATCACTGAGTTAAACAGAAAGCTTTATAATTGTTAATGTATCTTGTTTTCAATGAGGAAAAGAAGAGGCAGTGCAACGATATCTAAAATTCTTCAGCATTACAACTTTAACAGAGTATTAGTACACACTTCAATTATTCACTATAATCTCTCGACTAAAACATATTAAATTACTTGATAAAAAGTTTGTCTTTTGTAAATATACATTTTTTGTTTATTTATCAGCTCTAAAAGTCGCTGTTAATATTGAAAGAGTTATAATTATGAGAGTAAAAATAATAAAATAAAAATGATTAGAATTGTTTGTCGATGAAACATAATTCTAACGTAGTAAATTTTCAATAATGCGGGCATTTTCGAAGTCACAAAGGGTTAACACATGAATGTCTCTTATTTCTCATGACCATTTTTAATTTTTACCCAGTTGAAGTAGTTATAAACAAGGGACGTAACACTATTAGTTATAAAAAAAGGGGACTTGGTGATAACTTTTTAAAATATTCAACTATGTTGATTCAGATACAACTTAAGCAACTTTGACTTATTGGACTTTGAAAAAAAAAGTAGTTTTCAAAATCGATACATTTTAAATTCTCATCTTTAGCATGGTCATAATATGCATTAATTACAATGATAGGTTTAAGAAAAATACCATTTTTTACTACTATATGTATGTATATAAAATACGAATTAGTTAAATTTTCATAAACATAATTTGTATATTTGATTCACAGTTGGAAAAATGTTCAAAACCGTTTTTCGAAGAACCGAAAAATTTAAGTGATTTAAATTAAATACTCAACTATTTTTTTTTCTTTCTTCCTATTTAATCAATAGTCTCCTAAAGATTAAGCAACTTTATTTCAACGTAGCCTATTGTTCAGGTACGCTAAAAAAATTAAGTATCGACATTGCGTGATGAAAAACATTAAAATTCTTAGCAAAAAATGAACTAATATCACACGACTTGTTGATTTTTTACAATGTTCATACACCGATAACATTTTTAATATTCATGCTTCGTTAGAAGCTTCATGAATTAGTACTTATGCACCATTTAAAGAAGAGGAAATTTTATACTAACTACTGTATCGAAAAACTGAGAGGTTGTATGAGTTTGAAAATAGAAAATGATTCCCATAAACGAATTTAGTACCTCCAAATTATAAAAAATATTTAACTAAATGCATAATTTATATAGCTTTAATTTAGTCTAATTGTATTACTTACATTTTTTTTAAAATTCTACCTATCATTTATTTAAATTCTATCTCTCATTTATTTTTCAACTTCAGGCTTTACCTATGAGTACATAACTTGATTTTCAGAATCACAGCTATTTTTATGCGGAGTAATACTGAAGATTTTATTATTCTTTCTTGGGCGAAAAAAATTATCTAAAATGAGCATGAAAATTTAATTAAGAACACCGCTATGTAGATCTGCCAATAAAAATTTATGGTATAGGCAGCTAATTATCAACTGAAATGACATCTTAAAATAGGACTGTCGAACAAGCCTTCATCATTTCCACTTGCCTCTCTGAAATGAACATCGAAGTGTTATTTCTAATGAAATGGAGATATAAAACACAGAACAGCGAGCATAACTCTTCGGCAAAGCAGTACAAAAAAAAAAAACAAAATTCCGTTAGTTAAATTATGAAATGATCGGGATAATGATAATCCTTACTAAACTGAAACTTTTGCAGTACTACATTACCGTTGGCCTTAAGCTACCACGAAAAGGGTGAGCACTCATGTAATAATGATTAAAACTGCAGAATATCTCCTTTTAGTTTCTATTTCGGGTCTCTGCCATTGTACAAAACGTTGAATATTTTATAAAGTCATTCGGTTCTGATGTTCGATGTTCTGAAGAGCACAGCGATTTAATTCGATACATTGCACTCATTCTGTTTTACGTTCGACTTTTCATTAATAGGCTTGCGTCAGGGACTTGGTAAGTATTAAAATTTCATCAGTATTAAACACAAAAGTTCATATTAGCAATCTTGAGCATTAGGGATTTTTAGGTTGTACGTATTTTATTAACTAAGCAAACATCCATATTTTTTAGAAATACTATAGCTCTGAGTACAAGAAAAACACAACGAAAATAAAGAACAAATTGTCAAATCAAACGCACAAAATTTGTGTTTTACGTTGTTTTTTCCTTGTCATATTTCAGCACAAAGCATTGTTGATCCTTTGTCTTATACTATTGCTGTAGTTTGACATTAATGAAACCCAGCAGGCTCTAAACGTTTGCTTAATTACACAATTTTGCTTAATTCAACGAAAAAAAAATTGAGAACTCAGTAATACTAAGGGTATGGGGTTTGGTAACATATTTTTGTTTTACTAGTGTAATGCAGTAACTAAAATTTTAAAAATTTGCATGGTTTTTTCGATATCAAAAAGCTATTTGGTGTGAATTATGTGAACATTGATGGTGGAGCTCCCTTTTACCCCAAAACGGCTAGTCTGGTTTCGCAATCATAATACTTTTTCTTTGTTACCTGTTATTTGTTCCCACACAAGTTTTATTTGTGGCGTCGTTAATACTATAAAGGATATAGTGATATCTTCGAAGAAAAACGCGCTACGCGACGTAATCTAGTTTAGCATTGAAAGTTTTGATAACATTAATGTCAATTCTACCTGAATGGAGCGTCAATTGGAATGCCCGGGAAATTTCCGCAGCTGGAGATATTAAATTTCAAACACTAGAACAGACGTATTCTCAGAAAACAGCTTAAATATCTCTTTAAAATTCCTTATTTATATTTCAACAAAATTTGTGCGAAGTGGATTCTAAATCGGAAGAGCAAAGATACGCACTGAAGAACTGAATCTCTTTAAGTGTGGGGAATTAGCTTTGTACATGTAGAAAGGAAGCTTACTGAAAGGGGACTTGAAACTGCGTCATGGATTATTCTATGTTTGCCGTTGAGCTTTTGGAACTGGTCTGCAATTTCTTTGGGATATCAAAAGCCAGGAGTACTATGAGCTGTTACAGTGGAACAAAGTAATCGATGCAAAATGCTTCGCCAAGCTGCTGGAGAGCAGCGATAAACCTTAATACTTTACATTAAAATTTAAATACGTGAATAGCGGTTTAAACAATCTTGGTTTAGTTTTAGTAATGTAAAAAAAGTTTGTTTTCTGTTTGTTGAAAATTTTGAAGAAGTATAGACCTCTGTTTATAAACTCTAATGAAGCGGTGCAATAGAATTCCATTATGTACTTCTAATAAGCAACATTGTCTGTTGTTTAAAATTTAAGCGTTACTGGTTATTCTACTTTTAATTCATAAAAATCGCTAAATTTAAATTAAACGTTTGCAGTGCTGTTCTCGTTAGTTAACCTTTAATTAATTTTTCTTGTGATGATCTATTATTTTAAGTGCTTTTAATTTCGTAGAAATGTTAATGTCCAATTGTATGCAGCTCATTCTTCCGTTGCACAAAGCAGCAGATTAATATATTGTTCTCTACGATACAAAAACGTAAGAATTCAACCGAAAAATCCTATTTTGACGTGGTTTTCTATATGTGATTATCTTTCTTCCCATTAGCATAATTTGAAAAAAAAAAGTATTTTAAGTTATCCTTTCGCACTATATAGCTTCAAATATTTACCCTACATTACGTATTGTATGATATCTGATACACCGTAAAAATAACCAGTTTCCAACTGTACATGAAATGTTTCTCGTTTAGAAACGTCGTGTAGTGATTATGATACGACCCTATTTGCAATTTACGTAAGATCGAAATCCCAATGCTTATCCCCCCCCCCCTTATGTTCTATCAAATGACGCAAGATTTGATGGGGCAGGTCATTGGCCAATATATGAGGATAATCTCCAAAGATGCAAGTAGCCTGTATGTAAATATTTTTCTTACATAAAATGTCAGAAATGTGGTCTACAAACAAAAATAATTGTTTTTGTAAAATTTCATACTTCTTAGGAAGATCACTTACAGAAGCATTGTGTATCATATATGCTACAAGTAAAAACTTTGGGAAATAAAAATTATAATTAATAAAAAAAAAAAAAATCCTCTACGTAAGCATAATTTTAGTCAAAAATATTTTTCTCATCGCTAATAAAAAATTGCGTAATGTAGGGTTAACAACTTCTACCTTAAAGTAATTTTGTAGTGATTTGACACTAAAGACGTAATTGCTTGCATCCTGTTTGATAAGCCTAACTCGAGCAAGCGCAAGCCATTTTATACTATATGTGATCTTTACTAAAAAAATATAAAAAAATGCAGGTTATTAATCCTAAAAATAGTTGCTATACGATCTGAGATTTTTTTTTTTGTAAAACATGTATCTGAATTCATTTTTATCCAAAGTTTTCTGATCAACAGAATAATTCTACCATTAAAAGAAATAATACAATTACATTTTAACTGTAACTACTCTGAAGGAATGACTTAATTCTACCTAAAAAAGGATTATTAATATTAATAACCTATAAATAGCAAAGAAGATTCAAAAATAAATAAATTGATACTAACAATAAATAAATACAGCTTCATTATATTTTTTCTGACCTCTTTTGCCCCTGGACTTAATTTGACTACACATGAACCTATTTTTAAAGTAAAAATATTTTATTAAAAAAATATATTTTCAATATGAGCCCGAAAATGATACGAAATTAATATTTTGTTCAAATTACGTTCTAATTGTTTTAAATAAGGAATAATGTTTTTTTTTTTTTTTTGATAAAACTAATGAACTGAACCGCTAAAAAAATCTTCAGATGCGTCGTGTTTAATTATTTCAAAATATTTAATTAGTGTTTTTTTCTCCCCAAGAAGCGTTTCCAAAAACTTGAATATTTTTAGTCATTTTCCATGAATTAAAAAGCATGATGAAACAAGTAGCCTCATATTCAAAGTTAAGATTAGTAAAAAAAATAAACATTAGTGCAGTGCATTTTTTAAAACAATTTGTTCCATCTAAATTCGCAAACTGACATGATTTTGAAGCAGTAGTTTTTGTGAACTGCTACATTTTCTAAATTGCAAAGTATATAGAACGTGTAATTAACTTAAGAAATTCACGAGAAAGAAAGAAATAAACTACTCCTTTAGGTTCTCACTTACAGCAGAAAATAAATTGGACTTTCTTGTGCTTTAGGACCTAATTTTTGTAATATTTATTTATTAATTAACATTTCACTTTCTTTCTTTTTTCCATTTCTTAATGAACCTCGGGAAACTTACTGATAGTTATTGCGACAGATCTAGTAGACTGAATTAAATCTTCTACTAATTATCATATTTTTTGTGAGTAATTAATTACTAAACTTTTTTCCCCCCGATTCCGTGCTCACAGCTGAGTTTGTGTTTCCATGTGCTGCTTAATTACTAGAAGTTCTGGAAGCAGTGAATGCTGCTGAATTAAGCGAAGGGATATTAAATTGTTCGTGAGAGATATAAAATACAATTAATTAAGCCCCTGAGATGTCGCGCTTTAAGTAAAGGCGCATTACTATAGTCGGGAATACAGCTTTAATGTCAAGGCAATAAGCTTAAGGCCATACGGTTTGATTAAGAGTTTGATTTATTAGACTTTTCGCCTAACCTAATTAATTTCACTGATGTGGCATTTTCGAGTTCGAGTAAAAAATCTTTCCGTTTCTGACGCATCGCAGTTTAAGGGCGGATTTCACGGGAATATTTGAAAAGATTTTGTTTCGCGTTTTCTGAGCTAAATGAATAGCGCCAGATAAGTTACTGTTGTTATAAAATTAATTTGATTAAATATAAAGAAACAGAAGTTATGTCTTCTGTCACAATTTATTAATGGCTTTCATTAATAGAAGCATGTTATGTCACGAATATGTGTGTGTGTGTTTTTAATTGCTTTTCAAAAGCGATAGATTAATAATGATATTCTAATGCGTAGCCATAAATGAGTGTCTGCTTTTACTAAGTCCTTAACCCTTTAGCTGTCATTTCGGGTCATATTGACCCAAGTACAATTTTAATTTATCTTATTTTCTATGCATTTTATATGTTACATATTCTTACATTATACTGAAATTTAAACATTGTTTTAATTTTTTATGCCCAATTTACTAAATATTTAATTCGAATCTATATGACCCGACGTGACGACTTGTGTGATGTCTTGATAGGTGACAGCTCCAGAGTTAATATTTTATATCGAGGTCCTGTTTTGATTGTGAATAGCTAATGTTATTAGTTGTTTGAAATTGACATAATTTGGAATAAAAACCGGAAAATAATTGTTTAAATGAATTTTATATTTCACGAATATTAAGCTTCACAAACAGTCAGTAAAATTTCTTTTATTTTATTTTTGTTTCATTGCTAAATTTACACATTTATAGTTTACATGAATTTGGGGGTACAACTATTGCAAGTAGCATATTTGGGTCTAAATGCCAATCCTCAAAAGTCAAAAGTTAGTTTTCCGTTAGGCTATTAAAAATTCTGAGCTAATTTGTCATGAAACTCTTAGCCCTTCATTAATATTTTGCTAAACTGAGGATGATCGAACTGCTGTATTATTCATCCGTTGCACTGAAGCGTTTCGTTTTTGAATGATATATTTTTTCTTTCTTCCTTTAGCATTTTAAAGACAGAAAACTAAGCTAAAAGTACTATGTTTGGAAATGAGGGTAGAGTGTTCGGGGTTTATTTGGAATTTTTGAAGGAAGAAAAAAAATATTCTGCTAACGACTTTCCCTAATACGTCTGAATTTAACGTATTTCCAAGCAGTAAGGGGTGGTGTTTTGCTATTTTAAATTGTAAAAGAAATTCTATATATATTTTTTCCAATATTGAAAAATTTTTATGATTAGAATATTTTTCAGAAACGAAATGCGCATAATTTATTTTTATTCAGCCTACTTCTGAAATTAACTGAATATTGTGTTTCTATGTTTTACTCTAGGGGGGGGGGGGTGCCACTAGTGAAAAAAAGCTTGATTCCCATTTTTTATTAGTATTAACAGTATACAACAGCAGCACGCAGTTACATTGTACAGCACACACACAGTGCACAGCATTGATTTATACCGAAAACGTTTCAGCGTGTTCAATGCCAAACATCTTATTAACTATTGAGCATTTTGTGTGATATATTTGGAATCATTCCACTCAAGCGTTACGGTATTCCCTACGTTTAACTCACCTTATAAGGGAACCGTTGCATGTATTTTTTTTAAAGTTTTGATCAAATAAAATTATGATCTGTATATAAGTTTTACTACAGTTTTGAAAAATATTTTAATTCATGTCAGACATTTCCATTATATTTAGGATAATATATATATATATTACAGAGTTGAATAATAACTCCAAGCTTTCTTTGTATATCTAAGTTTTCCCTACTATTGGAAAATGTACGGTACATTTATATTTTTGATAACATTGCATAACGACGTTAACTCACGAAAAGTTTAGACTTGGACCTACTGATGTATTCATCGCATGTTTAGCGCTATATCCCTTTTCTTTGAAAATCCCAATTCTCTTGCGATAAAAAGCAAACTAAACATGCTGATAAATAGAAATTCTTGAAGACGTGTGTAATTTATGAATTTGTTAGATGTCTTGCATCATTGGCATTCTGGTGGTGGTGACTTTGGCATGAAGTTGCTGTTTATACATAACATTGACTTGAAATGTAAAACAATAACTACACAGATTACCTATCTTGGAGGGCGTTACTTAAATCGAAATATCCCTGTTCTCATTTGAAAATGATGAGCATAAAACACTGGTTTATTCATGTGCGAATTTCGATGGGCGGTATATCCCTTTTCTTTGAAACTGCCAATTCTCTTGAGATAAAAAGCAAACTAAACATGCTGGTAAATAGAAATGCTTGAAGACGTGTGTAATGTATGAATTTGTTAACTGTCTTGCATCATTGGCATTCCGGTGGTGGTGACTTTGGCATGAAGTTGCTGCTATGCATAACATTGATTTGAAATGTAAGACAATAACTACACAGATTACCTGCCTTGGATATCGTTACTTAAATCGAAATGTCCCTGTTCTCATTTGCAAATAATGAATACAAAACACTGGTTTATTCATGTGCGCATTTCGATAGAAAATCATTTTGTTTACATATTATTTAAATTTAAAAAATTGTTTAAATTTTGTTCAAAGACTATTTTTTCCTAAATACCACAATTTTTTAAAGAATCTTCCGGAAGCCACATATATAGAAGCTACTGTTTTTAAAAAGCAATTGTAAACGTTTACTATTAAAACCTTTCATGATTTAATGCTCAAAGCAATGCAAAAAGCGGAACAAAAGTATTTAAGTTTCCGTGTGAAAAAGAAAAATCTTGATGCTTAAAATATTACAAAATATTCATGGGGGCAGTTGTGAAATTTCTAGAATAAATAATGTGTGTTTTATATATACGAGAAATCTTTAGCACCTAAACAAATTGGTACAATTATTATTCTCTCTCTTTTCAAATGCACTATAAGAAAACTAAAATGTTTAAAGTGTAATCTCTTTTAAAGATATGCTTCTGAGCTTCGTGGAAAGAAACCATAAAGAAATTTTACGGTTGATTCATTTCTTTTCAGGTTTGCTCGTATTATCTTTCAAGTACTTTAGGTTTTCGTTTTTTCGCACTAAGCTTAAAATCCAATGAAACTTCGTACGAGTATTCTTTTAAAAAATAGTTTCGTGCATTGTTTTTTACTTAAATAGTTTTGTTTCCATGCTAGTTTTATGGTACTTGCATACTTATGCGTATTTTTTAAAAATGTGTTAGTATTACAATACTGAGACATAACAATAGTTTCTATCCTACAAAATATGTCTCTAGAAAAACACTTGGTATTCGAAGATTTAGTTCAGGAATATTAATCATTTTAAAAGTTTTCTGTTGCAGAGTTGTTTTAAATGCATTTGATAACGGAAAAAAAATTGCGTATATATATATATATATATATATATTTTGCTTCCTATGGTGTACCTGGTTAAAGAATTTACCAATCATCACAAAGCCACTTTCTACCAACAAAACTTTAAAAATGAGCAATTCATTTTTCCCCCGAAGTTTTAAAGCATAAATTTCATACGCTACAGCATCAATGTTCTTAAAAATGATAATTGAAATATAACCAACCATAACTCATTGTGGTAAAATTAATTTATAAATCAAACAGAGATAGAAATAATTTCGTTTCATGGTAAAAGTCATGTTAAAGTTAGTGATAATTAACATAGCTTTAAGACTAGTGAACCGTAGCTAGATAATGGTTAGCTCTTTAATATCCTTGTGAAACTACCTAATTATTCCTGAAATCGATTAATTGCTAGGGAACTTCGACTTATTATGCCGTGAGAAATGCACAATAAACATTTGTTGTTGTTGTTGCTTATCCTGATGATCTGACATTAGTTAGATCAACTGGAATAAGTTGTTGACAGTCAGAAAGTCGATGACAAGAAGGGGATCTGATGTTAAATCCGTCCGGTATAATCCGACGCAATCTAGTATGTGTTTCGGTGAGGCTGGATGGATACAGCACTTTTTACAAGTGGGGTACATTTTTGGGCCACGTGCGAATGATAAATATTTTAATTGACCAGTTGAGAGTCTGGCTATGGCAGTCTGGGAGCTTCTTTCGTATTTGATTTCCAGAAGAGTACCAGGAGATGTTCCGCTATACCATTGATGCGTAGGTGAAGTTTGCCAGATTGAATTTTGTTTAGATTTTTCTATAAACATTTAGTTATTAAATTGCACTGTAAAAAATTCAAGTTCAACCTTTCACCAACAAAATTGAAATTTGGCTGAAACCACCATTTGGCACTAAAGTTGAAATACTCGTATTATAATGGTTCCTAGTTTCACATTCATGGGGAAGCTAGGTTAAACTACACCATTATACTGGTTCAACTTAGTAGCAAATGTTGGTTGCAGCTAAATTTCACCATTTTTTGGCGAAAGGTTGAACTGGAATTTTTACAGTGCATTTGGGGTTGATTTGATATTGCTAGTTAGGGCAAAAGTTGAAATTAAATCTTTTGAATACAAAATGTATCCCCCTCCTCCCCTAAAAACAGAAAAAAAAAATGTACAGATTATGTAAAATCTAGTTTGCTATAATTCCAGCAATATCTGAATGATTTGACGACTTTTGCTCTGTCAAACATACTTAAGTATAGACAGCCACAATCAAATAAATATTTTGTTATGTCGACACATAAAACTGTACTCCAGTCTACTAAAACAAGTAAAGAAATACACGCTATATACAATTCATAGCTTCTTTATAAGGGCCTATAAAATGGGTAAAAATGCCTTAAAAGATACACTTTGTCGGGGAACGATTTTTCCTAAAATAAACCTCATTTTTCCTTTACGAAGCAGAATTCTCCGACCGAAAATATAATTTCATCTGGGATTCTCTAAGCCCTTTTTCGAGCTAAGAAACCCTAACGAGAAATTTTTCTTAAAACCACGTTTTATTCTCCTGGAGTGTGAAATATTAGACACGTCAAATCTTGTCCTGTGCATCCTAATCAGTTTAAGGAACATTATGGGAAGGCTTATGAAGTAGAATTCTCTAGATAACTTATGCCCTTTATTCTTTAGAAGAAGTTGAAAACTCTATTTGGAAAACAAAGTTGTAATCCCTTTAGTAGGAACAGAATGACGTGGAAGAGGGTACAAAGAAAAAATAGGAGGAGTTTAATATTCATAATAGTTGTAAGTCTCGATTTATCCTTTTGCAGTGTTTTTAGAGTTAAAAATAGGAATGTAAAGAGAAAAACGTGCTAAATATTTGTACGAACATATTAATAGAAATATATTTATCCGTTATATTTACAGGATTCAATTAATTCTTGTTGCATACTTTGTTGATATTTTTTTGTGAAAACTAAAGGTGCCAACTTTTTTCGATTTAAGTGGACATATTAATTTCTACACAAGTGAAATATGTGATATCGTTTACATAGTTGGAGGATATTTTTTTTCAAGTGGAATGGGATTTGACAATCATTCTCTAAAGATTCATTCAGCAGTTCAGTAGTTGTGAAAAATGTATCAGTTATTTCAATATTCATTCAAATGAGCTTTTACTGCTTAGTGTAATTATCATATACAAACAACTATGATTGTCAAAATAGCTATTTATCGTTTAGATACATTAACTTGGATGTATTACCTTATTGTTTAGATGCATAAATGTTGATGCCACGTCGAATTAATGAACATTGAAATACTGAGATTTCAGCTGTTTGCTTATTGCTGTAAACTTTATATATATATATATGATATAAGATGATATACAGAGGCGTGCAAAAGTTTCGGGCCACTCTGATTTTTCCATATGATTTCTAAAAAATGTTATTCCTCCACTCGATCATTGTCCTAAATATATGAGAGAGTTAGAAGATACACAGAAACATCAAATATTACATTGGTTCATAGCATATTCTACGTGTAGTACGTAAAATGACTTTCGTCGGTGTGCAAAAATATTGAGCCACTACTCGCCGCGGCTCTGTACCCCCGGTTTGTTTACATTTTAAGCTCGCCGGTTTCAAAACATGCTACACAAAGGAAAATTAGTCTTCTTGTGGCGACGATGCAGAAACACACGAATATTCAGGTTCGAGAAATCGTGGAGAAACTTTCTTCAGAAGGTCATAATTCACGTTTCATTGCAAGGGCTTTATCTGTCGATAAAAGTACTGTTTATCGTATTATTTCTAAGTATAAAACAATTAACTAACCGTGCGATAAACTAATCCGCGAAAAACTTTGAGTCGTGTCGACAAAGGTATAAGAAGAAAGTGTGTTGTCGATCCTCGAAACGCGCAGCCGATATTTCACGAGAATTACGAAGTGAAAATCTACCCGATGTTAGCCAGAGTACAGTGTCTCGATGTCTGAAGGCTGTAGGGATGATTGGACGGATTAGCGTCAAGAAACCATTAATTAGCAAAAATAAGAAAGCTAGGTTGGACTTTGCAAAAAAATATGAGCACTGGACGGCATCGGATTGGTGGAAAGTGCTATTTTCTGATGAATTGAAATTTCAATTGTTTGGAAGTGATGGGTGGGAAATACGTAAGACCTCCAACAAGTACCAGATATAAAGTAAGGTATCAAACTATTACTTTAAACACGGTGGTGGGAACATCAAAGTTTGGGGAGCATTTTTTGCTGATGGCGTCGGACCGCTATTGGAAGTTCACGGCAATATGGACGCTGCAATGTACAAGAACATTCTGCTAGACCATATGCTTCCATTTGCAACGAAAAATTTGCCTCGTGGTTGGATTTTTTAACAAGATAACCATTCAAAACACACTTCGCGTTTTGTGAAAAAATTTCTTCAGAGCCGAAAAGTCCGCCTCCTAGCCTGGCCATCGCAGTCACCGGACTTAAATCCCCTTGAAAACTTGTTGCAAGACCTAAAGCTTCGTGTTGGAACGAAAAATCACTCCAACAAGCCGGAATTGTGGAACCATTTTCGACAAGAGTGGGAGAAATTGCCGAAAGAACGAATCTCGCATTTAATCGACTCAATGCCTCGTCGGTGTGCTGCAGTCATTACTGCTAAGGGCATGGCAACAAAGTATTGAGTCGAGTGAAGGAGTACACGACATTAAACCCCAATTCTCCTTTATTTTTTTCCCTTTTTTAAAAAAGTAGTATGTGTCCCGATACTTTTGCACAGTCATTAATAAAAAAATGTTGAATAAATAAATATTTGAAAGTAATATCAATGTATATAACTCATTCTTTTCAAATATAAGTGAATATCTGCTATAATTGATCGTTTATATTTCTTTCACAAATCGTATTTCTGTGCAATGTGTATGAAAAATATCATGGCCCGAAACTTTTGCAAGCCACTGTATGTTTGAAGATATATATACATATGTTTATAGAATGGTAATTTTACAACATGTAATATTGTACGTACATAATCTTAAAGAAATACAGTAGTCAAGTTGTTTCTGTTAAGTATTTCCTTATTTAATTCAGATGGTTATTCTAAATTTTTTATCTTATTTTGATATCATTGCTAAAATATGTTTGTATTTTTTGTATCTCTATGAAGAATTATAAAGCGCAATATTTAAGGTGAAAAATTTATGCTTTTTTTTAATTGATTCATTTAAATTGGGTTCTAACGACTAAAAAAGAAAATTAAACTTTCTTTTACTAACTTCTCAACATAAGCACTTACTGTATCATAAATAACCAAGTCTTGAAAGCAGTCGTATACTTTACACCATACTTTTAAATGCAGGAATCAACATTTTAGGAAGAAATGCAAAATAATAATTTAATAATAAAAACCATACTTTGCGGAAGAAAATGTATTGTCATTATTTGCACCTAGTAGCGTTTTATGGAATCAGTAAATCTATTGCACGTTATAATTACATATGGCGAGCTGTTTATGAATAGCGGAGATTCTTGGCTGCAATTTTCCATATGTGACACAGTATTTGCTTCAAATTAAATAATACGTCTTGCAATATGTTCGTTGAAAAATATTTCTTGTGTGACTGAATTATTTTTAAACTCTTTTTCTTGTTCAAGTTCGTAACGTTACTTTTTTTATACACATATTACGTTTTTGTAAACCGAGTTGGAGGATGGAAATTATAGGAATTATTTCATGTGTAGTAGTATAAAACTATAAAAATCGCTATCAATTTTTCGATTATCACATTGTATTGAGTTATTTCTGCAACCGATATCACCGCTATCGCATTAAAAAGTATGATGCATTGCAAAAATTGCAAGTGTGCATTTTTCAAATTATATATTCATGTATGTATATCTAGTTTTAAAACTTGTCTGTTTTCTTAAAATGGCCAAAACATTTTTTGAACATTTTAAGAAAAACTTAATGTTTTGTGCATGTAATAAATGTTCTGCCTTATTGGATGCGTTCTTAGTACTTATTATTACCAGAGGTAAAACGCAAATAAACATCCTTAGTGTCTAATTGAATTTCATACAACAAATCTTAAATATGTATCATATCTTGATCATAAACATCTTTAGTGTCTGCATCAACTTCATGTCATATCTTCAATGTGTATCATATCTTGAACATAAACATTTGTAAGTCTCTTTTCGGTGCAAACGTTTTGTTCATTTATATAACCTTAAAACTCATGTAAATTACATTAGTGAGTGATAATAGTGATTGAACTACATTATATTAACTTCTTCAGACCCCAGAACTAAGCACAAAAAATTTTGACGCAATTTTTTTGGTTCGCTGGTTCAAAAAGATTACAAAACAAAAGAACTGAAATTTTTTTTTAAAAATTTTAATTAATAGTTTAAATAATAATTAATGCCCAATTTCCATATTTTCCATGTTTAAAACGAATATGTTGATTTATTTTTAAAAAATTGGGTGTTGTAGCTTTCAAATTGTACACAGTAGTTAATAAACATTATTTTAAAATGTACCCAATTGGGTACACTTGGAATGAAGGGGTTAATAGAACGAAATAGTATGTTTGTTTGTATGCCTACATCATATTCGTGAGGTTTTTTCAATTATAGTCCTTTCCAACTGAAGCCGTTCTAATAGATAAATTTACCTGAAACTAGTTGTATACATTATGTGAACTATGTAAAACATAAAACTGCAATACGAAAAACAATGGTTCACAATTTTACCACCAGGTGAGAAAAGAGCGCATAAAGAACAAATTGCAAATTAGATGGAGAAGAACTTTTATCACAGAATTTCTTCAAGGAGCATCCCAGTTTCACCAATTGCAAATTGTCTGTAAGGACATCTAATTTGGTACTTTTCCCTGTGTTAATAGGAAATCTCCCTAACGCCGATCTCAACCGCATATATATATAAATATATACATTATATATGTGTGTGTAGGATAATGTTGAGAGGTAAATATTCAGTACAGAAAGAGGGTAGGGAAAATACGTTTATTTTTAAAGTGTGTCAACAAGATATGAATCGGGTCTTAGAAATTAGCTTTGGCTAGTATATTGAATTCAAAAATAATATGAAAAGCGTCTGCAGATTTCCTGACAATGCTCTACATTTTACGCTTAAGTATTATTTTGGTTTTCAAATAAAACTGTTATACCTTTCTTTGCTTCCAAATTTCTCATTTACGATAAAGAGCATTATTAACGTTTTTCATTGCCTAAAGTAGTAATTCAGTACTAAAAATCTCCTTCTGAAAGTAATTCGTTTCTTATAACACATACTTGAAGCTTTTGAAGATCTTAATTAGTGCATTAAACGTTCGATACTCGATACTAAATGTAATATAATCTTTAAAGAGATAAAATTATCCTATTTTCCACATTATGTTTCATATATATGAGAACTTAAAAAAGTATTTTTCTTGGTATTTTTAAAGTATAAGAATTTAGCCTTATTGCTAATTGTAGAACGTTTAAGGTTAGTACTTAGTCAAATGAGAGCTATTAAAGATAATGTTGTCTTTATTTTTAAAATTTTGTTTTATGGAAGATTTTTAGACTCATAATGGGTTTCTGGAAGAATGAGGGAAAAAAAGAATGGTACGCATTTGAAAAATAAAAATACATTCAATGATATTTTCATGTAAATCAAATTAAAGTAAAATATTTATTTCTATTAATTTAGTAATATTATTTTTTAAATCTACTTATAAATGTTGAACAGTATAAAAACACAATTGTTAAATCATACAAAAACTGTCCATTGAAAGTTATAGTTCTGTAACATCATGGTAGCATGCTATTGTTTCATGTATTTAATTATTTGTTTTATCGTTATTGCATATATTTTTATTTAGAAATAGTTTTTTGACAGCAATTCAGCATTAGTAAAAATAATTTTTAAAAAATATTTCTTATATGTGCGACATGTTAGTTCGTACTTTTAAATGCATTAATACAAAATGTATGATTATTGATAAAACATGATCATTTAAAAATTATTAATAACAAGAAATGTATAAATTAAAAGAACTTATTTTAACCTTGAAACCTTCCATTCAAAAGAAACTTAGCATTTCGAAACAAAGTACTTAATTCCATAACACAAAAACATTTGACGTAAAGTAATGTTTTATTCTGATTGTAGAAAACATTTGTTTTAATTTCTTAGAAAACTGTACATCTTGTTCTCATCAAAAACCGAACAAATATGACTTCGTACGACATTTTCCATGAATCAATTTCCGCATTAAATGAACTAAGACACATATGTCTGCGTCAATTGACAAGAATAATTTAGTTCTGATTGTCAACCATACTCGTTTCTTTTGCAGTAAGTTAAGAAAATACAAAGGAGTACCATAACAAAGCACTTTTTGAAAGCTTACGACATTCACGCTTACTAAGTTACAAGAACATTTCTCCGAAATCACTGCATCGTAATGTAATCGTTTTTTTCCGCTTCAGAGGAACAATCGCTACCATCTGAGTTCCTTCTATTGTAGCTACAATCTCCGCATAGGGTCTAAATAGTCTAATAGAGCCCCGCACATTGGGGGTGCGCAAGACCGCCCATGCTAATCTGATTATAAACAAATTCATTTCGTTGCACGCTTCTCTGAAGCCATGTGCATTAAAGATCTTTTGAGAGTAAAATATCTACTCCGAAATGTGGTATTTCACATAATAGCATATCAGGAAGGAGATGTTGCTAAACTGAGATATGGCCCGTTTGTTGATAAAACATGAAAAATTACCGTCTCGCCCGACTATGGTTAATGATCTTATTTTCAAGGGTAGTTTTGGAAGAATGTTTTGCGCTTGTTAGGAGCCTGTATTTTCACGAGTGATAAGTCTTGAAAATGTGGTCATACTTTAAAATAATGGTAGTTATTAATCGATGAAAGGAGGCGACAATTTTACTAATAACTAAAAGTGTTACATGAATGGCATTTCTAAAATATTAGTAAATTAATAGTACAGTTTAGGACGTCATTAAAATGCTTACCATTTTAAAGAACAGGGCAGTGATAATTATTCATCGATCAAGAGAGATTATTACTTTTACGAACACTTTTCAGTGTATTTCATAAATAATACTTGTAAATTAGCAGTCGTGATTAAAAAAAAATTTCATTAATATAAAAATATATATTATAACCTCATAATTAAATATATTATATATATTATAATCGCATAATTAAATATAAAAAATGCTTTTTTCTTTAATGCTGTAGAAAAACCGCATCAATTCTGTAAAGGTCGACGCATTCTTTTTACCCTACTTTCCCAAAACGGTAAAAACAGAAGAAGAAAAAATTGCGCGAAGGCTTAATGTATCATAAAAATATTCTTTAAAAAATCAAAAATAAGTTAGGTAATTAACCCTTTGATGGTTACGAACGAGTTTAGCTCGCAATCGAATCGTGCTTCATAATGCGAACAAACGAGTTCCGCTCGGGAGCAAGATTTTGAACGAAATGGATAGAAACGAGGACTATCGCGTAGTGAAATGTTTCTCCAATGAGCGCTGACGAGCTGAGCTCGTTCCCCACTTTTATTCTGCATCTTATATTTATAATTAACTATTATTATTTTTATAATTGATTATAATCATTTATAATTAACTATATAATAATTATAATTTTTTAATAATTTTAAAGTACGTAAAAACTGTTAATTATGTTACTACAAATACTTTAAGAAATTTTTAAAACCCGTGAGGCGAGCTATCTGCGGCATCGCCAGAGTAGGGTGACATTTTCGGAAGCACAGCGTTAGAAAACAGCTTCCACTTTTGACAGCTGTTTACTCGTAATACTGCCCGAATTAAGTAAACGAAAACTGCTCATTTCCCTATCCGTCAAAGGGTTAAATGGAGAATTCAAAAGAAAACAATTTTAGGTAGTGTTTTAGCTCTCATCCCTATAACTTAGTTCAATGATGTTTATTTGGTATCAAATGCAAGTTTAAAAGCAAAATACAGAAAAAGGGTGGGGAGGGGGGGGGGGAGAAAAGTTAAAGAATTTTGTAATGCCAGAAAGCAACATTGGGAAGAGAAAAGATAAATAAGATATTTGTGTTGTTATATTCCAGAACTAATACATATTATCTACATAGCTTTGTGTTAAATATTTTAAATGCTATTCTGTCGCTGTTGCATTTGATGTTATACGTAGCTCTATTTGGTAATAAACCGTTACTTATACATGCATTGGAACAATTAGTTAAACACGAGTCGACTTTCATTATTACATGCGCTGCTTAGAATGTCACCACCAGAAAGAATTTGAAGTTGCTTACTATACCAGCTTTTCTATTGGAAAAGTTCGGCAAACTCCTCAGTCAAAGAAAAACCGCAACTCGAGAAGTGATTGTCATTTGCGTCCTTCTGACTTATGTGTTTATTCTCCTATTTCCTGCCTACTGCACCAGTAAAATGACTGCTTCTCTATTCTAGCAGTAAGAGCAAGTCTCGAATGAAAGAAGTACAGTAGAGGATATATCTTACGTATTCAGAGCACAGAAGTCGCTCCATTACTTTTCTTTCTTTTCCAGAGGTACAGACCACACGGTGCCGCAAGATTTAGGAAATTGAATTCTTCCCGACTCTTTTATTTTTCGTTTATTTTTCCCACGATACAAAGCCTAGACCTTGAACTTTTCTTTTTTGATATACAGCTGTTAAGCTTATTTAAACTGAGCATAAATTTTTAATTATATAATTTAAAATATTTCCCATACAGAGCCGTTGCAGGTTTTTTTTTCTTCTGTTGTACTCTCAATAACATTTTACATATTTTTCTCTCTTAACTATGCAATCCGGGAACCTAACGGCTCCAAAATTTCATATTTTAAAACGAATGATAAATCTAGTTACGAAGTGAAACATTTTTATATACTTCCCGTATATTTTTAGCATTAATTAATATCTATTTTGAGACATTTAAATTTTATTTCTTTAACACAAGAAAGACGGAGAGGGCATGTGTGGTTCCTCTCGTTATTTGCTGTTCAATAATTCCGAATGTAATTAACTGCATGCAATTGCAGCTTTCTGATTTGCCATTATTTGGACCTACATTGGTGCTTATTATTAAAACTCACACTAGAGCAAATATCGCTTTGTTGCAAGAAGTATTCGTTCGGCTGCGTACAGCTTTAAAATAGGTTGCAAGCATTTTTTGGCAAACGAAAAAAATGCTTGACCAAACTGAGAATGAATGCCACGCCCTGACCAAACTGGACATTGGCCAATTATAGAAGCTAAAAAAATGAGATAGAAGCTGCCTAATGATTTACCCTTACCAAGTATGAGCAGTGCGGTGTAGAATTATGTCTCAGCAAACATAGTAATATCTTTCAACACTTTCACATGCATTGCAATGTCATACTATGTAATCAATGTATGATGTTGCCATTTGGCTGCATACTCTTTTTTCAAAAACTAAAATCTATTGTTTTCTATTTTTCCCTGCATCAGTTTTTTTTAAATCTACGAATTTTTAATTTTCTTAATGTTAAACAAAAAATCATTCCATTTAAGGGTTAATTATGTATGTACCTCATAAGATCGGAAATATTGAAATTTATTCCTATAAGGAAGGGAGGATCCGTAATGGGTCGTTAAGGTATTTCCCAGCAAAAACAAGCACATCCATTTCTTTCGATCGCTATAATATGACAAAAATGTCATTCAGTCTAGTTCGACCTTAAACCTTTCTCTTTTTCAAACCGGGTTGAATTTAGTGTGTCGATAGGCATCCAGCTGAACACAGCGATTGCTCTTTGAAAGAGAAATACATTGTACACTTTGATCTCCAAAGACAAAGCCGTGATACACTATCATGCAGTGCTTTTGTATAGTCATCAGAGATTATACATAGAGTACATGGACTCACACTGAGGATGAATGTTTTTTAAAAATGCTTGCGAAAAATCTAGGAAAGGCAACACTGGCCAATTTAGACTTCCTAAATATACGATAATTGTCAGCCATTTTACTATAAACCAGGGTTTAAAAATACCTTCAACTGCGTCACTTTAGTCTGTAAGTTATATTTTTAAGGAAAGACATTGAAAGTATAGATTAAAAAAAATTATAGGAGTAAGTAGATTTTTTTTTAAATGTTAATACTAAAAAAAAAATTAACATTACTGCCTCGAACGAAATATCGTCTTAATATAACTTTAAGACTCAGTTGTTGAAGTAAAGTTAGGATTCAAAAAATTTATAATTTAGGCGACGATATAGTACCATATCTATAACTATATTAATTCCGATCATGCAACATATGCAACTATATTAATCCGATCATATACATAATTAATGTAGATTACCACGTAAATATAAACAAGAAGCATTCTTTATTTATTTCAAATATGACATGTTTTTATAATTTTCTATGTTATGATGGTTAAATTTGTTACTGTTTATATTATAAGTTATCATGATATTTCTTCTTTATGAACTTATTCAAAATTTCTAGAAAACATCTGGGATTTATACACAATGTTCATCGTATTTGTCCACATTTAAGAAAAATGCTTGAGGCCGCCCTGGATTTGCTCTTGTTTCAAATACCTTTTAATATTGCAATATTAATATCAAGCAAAAAGCAGATCTAGCTTGCTTGTCATTAGTTTATGGTTTTATAAAATAATAGCAAAAAAAAAAAAGTCTAAAAAATTGCATATAATTCAGAACTCATTAAAAATTTCTCTTTTGCAACACGCTAGTTTTTCACTGAGCAACACAAAGTTTTGCTGCTTGTTTAAAATGTCCACAGCAAAACTATAATGAAACATATTAACGGTGCATATAATATGATTTAATTTACGTAGTAAGCAGTTTTCTCTGCAGAAACCTTCAAAACAACCCGTGGCAAAATGGGCTTTATTGAAATGATTTTGATCATTTTACTGATGCCTATTTATTATTTCCTCATGAATGAATTTTATGATGCACAATTTGGTGTAAGAATAGGTTTGTTATTCGGAATTGTAAGAGCAGTAAATTGTATTCGTGGGAGTTATGTGTTTTTATGAAGCTAGAGACGAAGTTATCTCCCGTAACTCATATAACGGGGCGCCAACAAGCTTCAAGAAAAATGATTTTCAGTTTCACGTCAAAAACTTCTAAGTCTCCTTATTTTGGAAATAAAATACCGTTGACAGAGCCAACCAACCTGTCTCTTTAAAAGATATACTTTAGTACTTGTTGACATTGAATTGTTAGAGTAATGGAGTTGTTTTCGAAATTTTGGAAATATAATAATTGAAACAAATCGGCTTTATTTCACAAACAATTCAAAATAAATCAGTCTACGAAGATCTATTGCTTAAAAATTTTGAATATAATCAAGTAAAAATCGCATTTAAGTAATCACTTATTTGTTGAAGTTTTTTTCCTCTTAAAATTGTCTTCTACAAAATATGTGTTACCGGATGATGTCTGGTAAACGAAGTTTAATACGTCGAGTAGTAGGGTATTTTAATTAATATTAAAAGCTTTTCTTTAAATGAAAATAAAAATGGAATAATTAAACATGTTTAATCGCCTAGTGCAGCAGAAAGGCATCGATGTAAACACTAAAACTTACACTATTTTTTTTTCTTTTTGTCAAAATTAAAGGTTAGATCTCGTGCTCTATCTTTAAAAGGAAACCAATATATTATTAAGAAAATCCCTTATTTTTTTCCCTTGTTATAAGTTTATCTTTAACATTAAAAGTGGTTTTTCTCCTTTACTAGTAAAAATTTGCATTAATATTTTCGAGCACAATTTTTCACATGATTGAAATGCTGAATGGATCCTATTTACTAAGTGGGTGCATACGTTTTTAACAATGTCAGAAAAATACGAAAGCTAAATTAAGTTTGAAAACTGACATAAGCTCTTGCTTAAAAATGCCATTTGTTTTTAACTTTCAGGATTGTTTTCGTTTGTGTGTAGTTATTTTTCGAATTTCAACAACAGTAAAAATATTCCTCATTATGCTTGAATGTGATAATAAATTAAATCGTTTTTTCTTATTTTGTTTAACAACTGCTTTTACTCAGGTCACATGATAATTACCTCAGAGCCATTTCCGAAACTTGTTGTTACATTCGAAGTGCACCTCTCAGATACACTACTAAAACGGATCAGTAAAGAAAAAATTTCCAGTTCACAAGATAATGCGTTTAAATGCGTCATTGAGTTCATCATGTGGTAGTCTCAGATACTTGTTTTCATTTCTGTATCGAAGTCCGAACGGACAAAAGTTTAGAATTAAAAATATGGGAGAAAAAAATTAAGCTGTAATGATGCATTGTTTATTTTTGGAAATCATGGAGGAAAAAAATAACTAGCATCATAGTTTCTCCTGTAAGTGGTAAACGTTTACCTTTGTACTGAAGCTAATTGCAATAACTTTGTGATCCCAAGATTCAAAATACTATATCTCAAGCAGCTTCATTTCTAATGCAGTTTACGACCATCAACTCACCCTTTTTTTTTATTTTTTAAAAAAAAGGTGTACATTGTGACCTCGAAACACGTGAATACGAACTATTTTTTTAATATGTTCCTCGTAAGTTTATACTTATTTACGTAACATTATTCTTATTTACGTAACATTATTGTTATTTAAGTAACATTATTCTTATTTACGTAACATTATTGTTATTTAAGTAACATTATTCTTATTTACGTAACATTATTCTTATTTACGTCCCTTTATTTCGCTATGAAGTGCAAGTCTTTTACACATATCCGTACTTAGCAGATGTAATTTTTTTCCGCAAAATTCGCAAAGAACCTGTAAGTCACGCCCTACATCCCTCCAGTTTACGCCTTTTTGTTATTGAGAAATGGGTTCCTTGTCAGCACCGTAGCACGTTAATGCAATTCAATTTGAAAGTGTGTAAGCTAAAACATTGTTATTAATGTATTTATTTACCGCTCTAAGATACACAATACAGTCCTGTTTAAAAGTGCTTTAAAGTTTTCTGTTCCTCGTAGATCGTTTACCGATATTTTCATGGGCAGTTTACAACTCTCGAAGCTATTATGTATAATCCAAGTAAGTAATTTATATCATTTTTCCATTTATAATGATTGTCTCGAGTAATTTTTACAACATCAATAAACTCCTGCACGCAGGCAGGAAAAGTGGTAGAAAATTGGTGAAACACGGGATATAAATTCATTTGTCATTCATGTAATGTCAGGATTAGATGTTTTGGTATAAGAATGGCCAGTGGGATTAGGTAACTTTTTTTCTCTAAATATCTCCTTCAATAATAAAGGAAACTCGTGATTAGTTAAATGAAAGCAAAATCATTACTAAAATTTTCATTGTTTATTTTTTTAAGCTTTTGGTAAAGAGCGTTAAAATGTGTATAGTTTTCAGCTTAACTTTAAAAAATTATATTTTTTCGTAAATAAAAAAGAAACAACTTCAAATTGGTGTAAAATAATAATGCATTATGAAAAACAAAAAGTTATTCATTTTTATAAATATTTATTGCTTTTTTTTAAATATTGGTTTATATGTAAAAGAATGGTTTATTGATTAGACTTTCGATCGATCAATCAATCGATTATTGAACCAATTGTTCAATCGTTCTTTCAAGCAATCGAAATATTTTGGCCAAAAAAAAGTGAATTCTCTAACTGAAATCATTGACATTGATTAATTATTTTAGAAACGAGGAACTAGGACCTCATTCATACGACCGGGTGTAATCGAAATATTTTAGCCAAAAAAAAGTGAATTCTCTAACTGAAATCATTGACATTGATTATTTTAGAAACGAGGAACTAGGACCTCATTCATACGACCGGGTGTAATCGAAATATTTTAGCCAAAAAAAGTGAATTCTCTAACTGAAATCATTGACATTGATTAATTATTTTAGAAACGAGGAACTAGGACCTCATTCATACGACCGGGTGTAATCCAAATATTTTAGCCAAAAAAAGTGAATTCTCTAACTGAAATCATTGACATTGATTAATTATTTTAGAAACGAGGAACTAGGACCTCATTCATACGACCGGGTGTAATCCAAATATTTTAGCCAAAAAAAAAGTGAATACTCCAACTGAAGTCATTGACATTGAATTCCTAATGATCAAATACAGGAAAAAGTCGTGAATGAACGCCATTTAACACCATTAATGGCTGTTAATAAAGTTGAGTAAAAAACAAAAATGTTAACGCTTGAATAATGTATATAATGTCTTCAGCATTTGTATCTACGTCGTCTAATTTAAGTTAATAAGTAATAATATTCATTTTACCCAACAGCATGCGGTAAAATGCAATTATATAAAAAATGCAATTAATTTTTATGAAAATAGGTTTAGTTTACGCCCAAGAAATGCAATTAAAATAATCTGAATAAAATAAAGTCAGTTTTTCATGAATGAAATGCATACTTTAAAATCTATACCCAAAACATTTAATGCTTATTGTACCCCCCCCCCCCCAAATCCTACTGATTAAAAATAAACGTCTGGATGGGAGGGGGGAGGGCGCTATCTAAACGCACCATTTCAAATTGTCGCTTGATTTGGAACATCGGGGCAATAGGTAATATAGGAATATAATTCACTCTTTACAGGTAATTACCTTGATGACATCTTTTTCTGCAACCTCTTTTCGTATGACTTTGCCCCTTCTTCATTTGTTTGTTGCTTCAGTAAGCTTGATTTGTCTCTATCTTAAAGAACTGAGAACATTAAGACGGTATAAAAGAACGGATTTTTTCAAAATCGTGGGAGGACATAAGGAACTGTGATTGCTGAAGAGAAAGCAATACTCTTCTTGTAAATTGAGAATAACGACTAAATTCAAATTTGAAATTTGCATGGCGTTAGAACACTGAAATTTAAAATTTTGTGTTGCCGCTTAACTGTTTCTGGTTTCTTTAATTATTAAGAGCTGCAATTTCGTTCATGAAATATACTGTAAAATATACAAATCGTGATTATTTGAGTAGAATTTTGGAATGAAAACTTATGAAAGGTACATAAATGGTGATTTTTTTTTAAATTCTGAGCACAGCTTGGAGTTTTGAAATCGGTGATAGAAAAATGTATTGAAAGAAATTCCCGGGTGGGAAAAACTAAATTGCTTCCATTTACTTTCTTATTTTGAGTACAATTAATCAGTTATTTACTCATACATTTTTATTCTATATTTTTTACATTTTTGTCGAGATAAAATATGCCCCCTTTATTTTCTGTACTGAAATCCACTGTTCCGGCAACACTAAAATAAACTAAAAAAAAGACATACTTTTGGTTTTAATCCAAGCTTTCATAATATTTATATGCCATAATAATGGCTCTCTGAATATTACATTTAGTGTAGATTTACAAATATATATAAAAAAGGCTTCATCTTTATTTAAAATGTTAAGATATTTACCTGCAATAAAAATTCGTAATAGAACTGAATAAGTTTTTTTTTTTTTAGATCTCACAAAGATGCATCAACGGGAAGAATTTGACTGTACGTACTGCACAGCATTTTGCATCACAAATGTAGTCTTCTACAAGGTAAGCAGAAATTCCTATGAAAAAAAAACTTTTTACACCTTATTTTCAGGAAAAACCAACCGTCGAAATAATGTTTAAAAATTATGACACGAGAAAATGACAAATTGTTACTAAATTTTCAGACATCGTTTATCAAATACTCAAGGGAGAAAAAGTGAAAAATCGCTGCACTTAGTTAAAAGAGTTGCAGGAAGGATCTTTTTGTTTTGTCGTAACATTGTGTTAGTTGCAACGTACACGGTGCAACATACACACGCACAGCTTGCAATTTATTACTTCCGATGACCATAAAAGCGCAATAAACAATGCCCCATTAATTCAGGTCTCAGAAGAGGATCGATAAAAGTTCTGTTTCTGCCTTTCACTAAATCTGGTAAAGGTTACTCAGTGTATAAGAAAATTGTATTAAAATCGGTTGTTAGCTTGATTTCAAGACTAAAAAAATTACGGAAATCGTGTGGAATGTTGAATGTATTGCATACGATAACCGAAATTGTATTGAATATCATTTATGCCTCTTTAATTTTTATTTTTACTAAGCAACAAAAGTAATAATGAATTAATATGTATATTCGAAAATGTATATTACTACTTAATTGAATAGTACATTACGTGAATTTTCAAAGTTAGATCGCGAAGGAGAAAGCTCATTAAGTACAGTGAAACCTGTAAAGTTGACCACCTTTGTAAGTTGGCCACCTTTGTAAGTTGGCCACCTTTGTAAGTTGGCCACCTGTCTAAGTTGGCCACCTGTCTAAGTTGACCTCTTCTGTCAGGAACGGAATTAGCCTTTTGCCCTCTACCTCACCCTTTATAAGTTGACCACCTGTCTAAGTTGGCTACCTTTGTAAGTTGACCACCTGTCTAAGTTGACCTCTTCTGTCAGGAACGGAATTAGCCTTTTGCCCTCTACCTCACCCTTTATAAGTTGACCACCTGTCTAAGTTGTCCACTAAGTGCTGCACCGCAAGTGGTTAACTTACACAGGTTTCACTGTACTGTGAATCCAGCATTATATTTCCGTGCATGGCCTAATTTTGCCAGTGAGCGTTTTTTGATTAACGCTCACGAATGCATCCAATCAAAAAAAAAAAAAACTTATCAGAAATCTGGTACAGAGAATTTCCAATGAAAAATTGCGCGGTAATAACTTTATACTTATTTCATATTTCACAGTTTTTACAGTTCGTGCTTTAAAGCTGATTTCATACTAACATGTATGTATTTAGCATCACAAATATATGTTAAAAATGCGTATATTCTTTATAAAAGTTTCCCATGTATATTGATTCTTACTATGTCCCTTCGTGAGTTTACATTAATCATAGTCTAATCATTAGTAGCTAATATTATTTAAAAGTAAATTTTACTTCGAGATGTTTCATAAAATATTTTACAAACTCTTTAGTTGTCGAATTTGCATGTGTGTTCCTTTTTTATAATCCGCAAATGATTAGCAACGTGACAGTTATTTTTTCGCAATTTGGGCTTGTCTGATACTCTGCTTCATCACGTATGCATGAAACGATGTTTCACGCATTTTGAACTTGAGGCTAATGGGGAGAAACATGAGAGGAAAAAAAATATAAATAAGATCAATAAATTTACATCCAATTCCGCTACGTGCCTAAATAGCATCTTAATTTATAAAAACATCTCAAAGCTCCTTTTCAAATCTCTTTTTCGAGCACGATATACGCTCCCCTTTCAAAATCTCTTGATTCTCGCAGGAGATAGCATGAAGAGGGATCTCCAAAAGGGGTTCTTCGTGTGGTGACTCGAGAGCTTCCCATCGATACCAGGGAATGGGGATTCGTTTCTCCCTTTTCCAGATTAAGTTCACGAAGCCTTTTTCAAGTGATGTAAATGCGAAGGACCACTCGGGAAGTTTCAGTTACAGTTATTGGATATAGGTTTAGGCATTTTTATCTCAAATCGTGGCTCTTACTGTAGTAAAACATTCGAATGTTGAAAAAAAAGGAGAGGAACAAAGTGCAGTCATGATACTTCAGAGCACGTTTTTGGTAAGATAGCGTATAATATTGATGTATTTTTCAGCGAAATGATAAAAGTCCGTTTTTAGCGTATGAAATAAAAATGTATCGCATCAGAAGGAATTTTTCCCATATAACGTGCGTCTGAAAGTTTCTTATAAAAATACGCTGCACAAAATAGTTACTGTATTTCATGTACTCTACTACAAAATCACGTAGTCAGTTTTCATTAACAAAAATTAATTAAATGACATTATTTCTTGTAGAAATATTGTATACGATTATTAGTTTTGAAATAAATAGCGGAAATATAAGCATGTATATAAGCTAATGATACGTAATTCTTGCGGCCTCGCAGGGTCAGGGTTGTCTCGCTAGCATACTCGGCTCCATCGATTAACTAATCTGAGAATTAATTTTGAAGAAATCCATTTTTTTTAATTTAAAAATAGGTTTTTAAATACTTTATCAATATTGAAAGAATAGATTTTCATGTTTTTTAAATGTTGGCCGAGAGTAAAATTTAGCTTTTTTCCCTTCTCGTGTAGATGTCTTGACATCGCTGACCACTGAAAAATTCGATATTTAACAGAAAATGCAACTTATGCTGAATTTACAATTAACAAATAGAAGTATAGCTGACGATTAAATGTGGCCTTGAGCGCAGTAGGGACCTCCTTTAGTAGAGCTGCAATTTGAAACTTTAATAAAATTGCTTTCATTTCATTTATTTTGACGTCATACAAGACATCCGCATGCTCTTAAACCTTACACCTGTGTAAAATGAAATTTGGTTAAAAATGTAATAACACGTGCTTGCAGTATATTTGATTACGTTTTTTTTTTCATAATTATAAAAACCGAATCACATAACTGTTTTTACAAGCAACACATTTCTCAGAAAATGTTCAAACGGAGATTTAGACCAAATAAATACAATATTTAAATGATTTGCACGTCAGAACCCCTGCGGACCTCCACCAGAGTTTCCTCTGGCCTCGTCCAATATTTATTTAAATGATTTTTAATTTTGCGTTTATGCTGTTAGATTGCACAGGTTGTTGACAAAGAAATGAACCAGTTTAGATATTTACCGACAGTATGTGCCACGTATTTGGAAAAATAAGCCGCGGGTCCTACTTAGGGGGTGGAGTCGGACATTGGTGATCTTAATCTAAAGTTTGGGTTCGTAGTAATGCAAACTTATTGAAAAATAAGTTTTATTTTTACTGTCATGGAAACTGAACTTGTACAATAGCGTGATTGAATAATTGCAGTTTATTGGTTAAGTAACATTTTAACCAACCTTTTGGTTATCATACAACATAAAAACAACTATTTCCAAATATTTTCTGGAATCTAAACAACTTTCTGTTCATTTCTTTCAACTAAATGTTCTTAAAAAGGTAATTTATAGACACATGTATACCACTGCTTACTCTTTTAGCAATAATTGCAATCTAGACTAATTTGGTAAACTTTATGCATTGCACTTATTCAAAAATATGTGTTAGACTTTCATTACCACTGCGAGGTCATTACAGACCAAATAAGACACGGAGTATAACTGCTATACGTAAGCGAAACGGGATGACACATACAGCACACAGTTAAGATTCGTGATCTTAAGCAAACCTTCCCGCCAATAAAACATTCGAAGGGGTGAGAAGTCCCTTTCCATTTCCCCTCCTGCCATTTCCTGGTGATAATCTTTCGTGCCCGTTTCGCAAGTGTCAACTTTAATTAAAACGTAGTGCGGCTCATTTGTAGAAGTCATGTTTTCATGAAAGGGGCTGGCGCCCAACATTTATTGTTCTTCTTCAGTTGTAGAAGATTATTGCTTTCAGAATCTCCAATCTAGTTGAATGCACCCTAGAGTACTTACCCCTGGCTTCATCTGATATTGAGTATATAACACTGAATTCCACCCGCGCCAGAGGGCACTTCCCCCTCTTTCTTATTACACTAGTTTATTTCGCATCCCGGTCTCAGGATCTATTTAAGGAATGCGGCTATTGCCCAAGTCAGATTTTTTCTTCCTCTTTTGTGACTCGCCTTTATTAGTATTTTTTCCCCATTGACAAAGTAATTGTTTTCTTTTCTTAAAGTTGCTGGCAGCCTCTCCGTTTCATAATTACTCGCTTTATGGCAATTTTAATCAAAGAGAAGTTCTGTTGCATTACTTCAAAAAAGGCATTGCCAAATTACAAAAAGCCTTACGGTTAATTTCACGAGAGACTGACATGAAAAAAAACACGCCTTTTTTGCTTCATTTTAGGTAATAAATATTAAAATAACTCAATAAATTTTGGTCTTTTTACACATAAGAATTACTTTTTTAAAGTCGGATAAAAAGTTTAGTCTAAGAAATATAATTTTCAATGAGCCTGAAGGGTTGGTCTGAATTGGAATGCTTTAAAACACTTTTTTTTTGCAATTTTTGGAAAGGAAAGAAAGAAATGAAATTTATGAATTTTTAGGTTTGGCTTCATATATATTTAACTAATACAAAAAAAAACCGTAAGCGAAAAAAATATATATTAGTAATTTTTTAAGCTCTTTTTTTTATGGGCGCCTTGTCCTTTATTGGTGGCAGTGGCAGATAAAAAACGAAACGACTTAAACTAAACCAAAGGTTTTCTTTTTCTTTGGCATTAACGTCATCTTCTAGAGTAAACTAAACAAAATCCAAAAAAAAAAAAATTTAAAATTAAAAATTCTCGTTTTTTTTTTTAAGTTTTCGAAAAAAAAAGTGCTTTAGGAATAATTTAAATACACTTTCGGAAGAAATTTTTAATTCATTAAGGAGATAATTTACTACTAAAGGAAAAAAAAAACTGTGGTTCAGTTAAAAGAGTCATTTAGTTTTTTAACTATCACGCCCAACAATCATAGAAGACACCCATGAAATGAGCTTCGAAATATGTTTTACCATTTTTTGTACTTTTTTAACTCATTAGATTTCTGTAAAACAGTCTCAAAATTGAATAACTTCATTTCTTTCTTTCCCTTCTAAAAAAATCAAATTCTAATGGTTTAACGTAGTACCAAAAGTTGAAGCAGTATAATGGTGTTTGTTGTTTTACCATGAATGGGAAACTGGTAACCATTATAATGATTCATGTTTAGTACCAAATGTTTGTTGCAGCTAAATTTCCTCATTTTTTTTTTTCATGTTTTTGGTGAAAGGTAGAACTAGAATTTTTTACAGTGTGCAATTACACCGAAATTTACAAAATTTATTTAATACTTAGTACTGAAATGGAACAAATGTTCTGACATGATAAAAGATGCATGGAGTGACATTACGTGAAATGAAGGACCCGTTCTTCATCTCGACATCAGTTGCGGCATTGCCGTGCAGTTTGCTGAACCTTCTAACTTTTATGAAATTTTTGATCTAGTTACTAATATAGAACATGAGTGAGCTTATTTTATATTGCCAACTTATTCAATATTTTCAAAATTTCACATATACTAGTCGAGTATAACATTTTGCCAAATCTAATTTCGCAACAGTACCCAACATCCAATAAAGATACTAACTGCTGGTTTCATTACTATTTTAATGCCAAAGATACCAAAGGAAATGCATTGCGTAGCTTTTCCAGTTCTATACAATATCCCATGATATTCATCTTGATCAGTTTATACAGACAGGCTGCAGGGAATGAGTTGATAAAAGTTGATGGAAAACTAAATTGAACAGTTAAGGTTGAAAGGTACTTGATACATTGTAAAAATACTTAGGCTGTACATTCTTTAGACTGTTTTAGTGTAGTCTTACTATGTAAGCATATTAAAACGAGAAAGCGGCTCTTGATAAAAATATTTACTATCGCTATAGTGTTTGTTCGTTGTTGTAAAAACTCGGTGATTACATGAAGAGTTATTAACTTAGATATACTTACTTTTCTAATAATATATATTTCTTTGTAGCGAATTTTGACGTAAATACTAAAATTTGTAATAAAAATAGTAACTGAATATTCCCTTAGTCATGCTTGAGTCTTCAGCATATCAGTGATTTATTAAGTCTATTTGGACCTATTAGTGGATTTTTAATTTGATAAAATGAGTTTTATAGTGATTTAAAATTGACAATTTAATTGAAACAATTGTGATTGATAGTGCTTTAACAAAAGTTGCCAGCCTATAATATGTAAAATCTATTTTATTGTTAAAATGAGACTTATTTTTGTAAAGGAATTAATTCGGAGTTAACCTTACACTGCACTATGTAGCCATTTGATAGCACTTTTATATTTTGTACTAAAATGAAAACATCTTTTAGTGATATCCAAAATATACTTTTAAGGATAAGCTTTGCATTCAATTTTAGTCGAAATAAAATGTCAACAAAAGGCCTTGACTATTCTAGAATGAGCTTTTTAAAGCAACATATTGACAAAAGCTACACTATGACGGAGTGGTTACCGGGTTAAGCCCCCACCAAGCGAGGTAATCCTCTGTATTGCTTTTCGCAAAGGAACTGTTTTTCAATGCATCAATTATATCTGCATAATGTAGCCATTTGGCGTACTAACTGAAGTTTTGTTGCTTAAGCACTGTGTTTCATAATCTAGTCATTAGGTGCACTTTAATTTTTTCTTAGAATATGAACGAAAATTGAGTTGAGGGTTTAAAATTATTTTTCTCGTTACTTATGCAGCTTCTTAGAATCACATGATTTCGTTCGAGATAAAATAAAAAAAAAATCATGCATTTTAAGGCATGGCGATATTTTTTGAAACACAGAATCATTGATATCGTTGAATGATTAAGTTTCAATTCAAAATTTACTGATTTCGATACTTATAGAATATTTGTCTGCAAACTATTGAGACATGTAATCCCTTTACAGTTGTGTATATTTCAGCGAAACCCCCTCCAATTGCTTGTTCCGATTTAAGTTTTCATACGAAAAATAACGTATAGCCGTTTAAAAAATAATTGTATTATTATTATAGGTTAAATAAACAAATGATTTACTGGTACATTTTCTTGGAAATATTCACTTCATATGTACCGCCATACGCAATTTTCATTATCTTTAAAATTAACGTTTTCACATTCTATAGTCAAGAAACAGCAACGTGTTTATTGTGTAAAATTATAAAATAAATCCTAAAGTTTTTCAAATTCTTCTTTTATTTTCAACTCAGAAAATGTTTACCCGAAAACAAAAACAATTTATGTAAGAAACTACCCGAATTAATTGACGGTCCAGTTATTTGACGTCCGGATAATCGACGTTCAACTGTACATGTATTTGTCAATCGGGAAATTTTAAATATAAAACACTTGCGTTAGCTTTTGAGATGTAGTTTATGTAACGGCAACCAAAAAAAGTATTCTTTCGCAAAAGAGCACATTGCTTTTATTGATTCACACTACAGCGACTACGATTTGCAAACGTGAGACAGCGACAAGCTGACTCCCAGAGAGTGTGACGTAGCATTTACAGCGCGAAATTTCAAAATTGTAATCACTGTTTCCATTTCATAACTATCCATCTTTATGATAAAATACTTGGGCTCCGTGGGCCATGCCCTAGGGCAGCGGTTCCCAAACTTTTTTGACCACGGAACCCTTAACGGTTCCCTTTTACTTTGAGGAACCCCCATTAGTGTTCATATTGAAAATCAAATTTAACAATCTGAGCAAGGCATATTTAAAGCCCCCCCCCCCCTCCCACCGGAAATAAATTTAAAACTACTTTATTTGAATTGAAGATTTTCAGAATTGTAAAATTCTAATTTGGCAAGCTCCCTTCATGTTTATCTCCTGGATTTCGAAGTCAACAAAAAAGTTCAAAAATGGTGGCCATTGGTTATCCTTCTGAATTACCTTTGTAACCTGTTTTTAATTTATGGGCCTGTCGATGAAATACACTTTTGTAAATAAGAATTAATTGCAAAGTTTTTAAATTATTACACCTGTCACTGTATTGTTAGTAATGACTGTAAAGGTAGGAGCTTTCTCAGATAGTTGAATACATAGACCTGGAATAGCGTCCAACCCAGATCTGAATTAGGGTTTAAATATGCACAGGTCAAAATATTTTGTTTTTTTTTGCATCGATATGTTAATGCAAAGGGGAGAAGGATTAATATAGCTTGCTTACTTAAATACGGGTTTTCAATTTTTTTTTTCTTAATTTTAAACCAAAATTCATTGCATGAAACATTGAAATATAATGAAAAGATTGCTTCAAATAAAATGAACTCGAAAATTCGGTTTAAAATCTTATTAGTGATTCATACTATTCAGCATGGTGAGCTTTTTTGTATTTATGCTTGCAACCACTTCAAGTTATTACACTGAATGTCAAAGGTAAACAATCCTTGTGACTATTATTTTAATAATGTTCATACCCATTAAAAACTGCAGTTTTAAGAAAATAACGTTGAAATATTTATTTGAAATTAATAGTTTTTTAAATAGGGTGAAAAGTACACATAGTTTTTATCTATACTAACAATTAAATATTTAAAATTAATGTTTCCAATGCAGTAACTAGCAATCATTGCATTTCCTAATTAATTAATTAAACTTAGTAAAAGGAAATGATGTGTTCCACCGATAAAATCATAAATTTTACATCATTTCTGGTCCAAATAGAGCTTTTCGCATTTCCAGTTTTATTTCCCCAATAGACTTTTTTCCATTTTGATAAAATTGTTTAAGAATACTGTTTATATCGGATTGAAAACGGAAAAATTCAAAACTAATGTACTGTTCGAGTAATGTTATTGAAGTGTTGATGTAAAAGTTAAGTTGATGAAGCATTGTCCAGCAAAAAAATTTAATTTTTAGTGTAAAAATCATAAACAGGAAACAAATGAGACATGATTGTGCACACAAGCTTTAAACTTTTGTGAACCATTAATATGAACAAGAGGCAAATGGAAAAAATTTGTTTTTTTAGTAAAAGTGCCATCATCAAAACACTACTTTGGTGTTTACTAAAAGTAGCATGGTGTAAGGCTCGGCCCTCGTACGCCCCAGATCGTGGTTTCAATCCTGACCATGTTGGGGGATTCTCAAGATTCAGAATAGTGCCTGCACATAAAGGACCCCTGAATATGTATTTTGCTTGGGCCTTGGAAAAATTAAATTCCTTGTTCAGTTTTGAAATCGTCAGAGTCCTAGTACAGTTTCGCAGCGTAAGTGCTTCACCTTCTAGTGAAGAAACTGGACGTCGAAATTCTCATGTGGCAATGGCATTCGCCGATTATGGAGTATCTTGAAAGAAGAGATTCCAGTTTCCAGGAAATGTACTAGTTCTGCAAAAGTTAATGACGTAGCCCATGTCGAAAGAAAAAAAAAATGTTTGCTAAATCGTACTGTTCGACTCCTTTTGGGATCATGTCAAAAGTACAACAAAAACAACTAAATTACCTTCTTTGCTCATTGGTCATTATCATATAATTATCAACCTTTCATCATCAAACGATGTATAGTCTCTTTGAACCACCCTAATAGAGCTTCAGAGTTCTAAATCAGAGCAAAAAGTCATTTTACAATTTTTACATTAATTAACTAATTTTAGAAATCCTCTGAACAATCTTTCTTTTATTTTGCTTCCTCCAAATATATTTTTATTTTCATACAGGGAATTAACTACCACTTTCAACAAAATTTCATCGTAAAACATTTTCTGAACATGATTTACTGAACATAATTTTGTATAATAATAACTTTCCAGCGGAACCCCTGCCATCCTTCTGCGGAACCCTAGGGTTCCGCGGAACACACTTTGAGAACCGCTGCCCTGGGGTTCCGCATAGCTCAGTTTGAGTAACGCTGACTATAGTGCAAAAAATATAAGTGAGTTTGAATCATATTTCTCTGAACAATTTCGTAACTGGTATTGTAATTGTGCTATTAGTTACAGGGAAAAGAAGCTATACGAATAAATTAAATGCTAATACCATTGACAAAAATATTTTTCTCTTACAGTAATTAATACAAACCAGCAGCTATATTCGCATTTGCTATTCTTGTCTGCTTTATAATGCAAACTACTAATAGCTTTACCATTTAAATGTTATAATAGAAAAAAGAGCAAATCAATTAGTTTTACTTATTATACGAGAAGATTGGTGATGTATTTAAATAAAGAATTACGAATGAAAACCTAACCTAAGAAAACCTAAAAAAAAATACTGGTTTTCAGCCTACTTTTCCGTAAAAGTAAAAAAAAAAAGTTAGGTGAAATGTACAGTTTAAATATCGTTAAATATATTATCAAAATATATGAAAAATAGGTAAAGTAATTAAATAATGATTAAAAAGTAAGAAATTTGAAAGTAGGGTTTTTAGATGGGAGAGAAAATGCGTCTGTCTGCCCCCCCCCCCTCAAAAAATCTTTTTGGGGAAATTATCTGATTAAAAAGATTATTTTGCCATTCAAAAGATCTCGACGATGACACCTCATTTGCATATTTTATTTTTTGATTTTAACACTTTTTTCGTTTAATTTTGAACAGTTCGAAAAATCTTAACGTTAGTGTCTACGGGGAAATATCAACCATGGAACTCCTTTGAACAAGCTTTTTTTTTTATTGGAAGGAGCTCTCGACGCGTAATATTTTTTGATTCGAACAATTTTTGTTCAATTTTGAGCACACTGTTAAAAATTTCATCATGAAATTACGGTTAAATGACCGGCAGCAGTCTGTCCATCTAATTCACCGTTAAATGTACGGTTTGGAACATTTTTCTATCTTTACGGGACCTAACCATTTCCAATCAGCTTGGTTAAAAAGCCGTAAATACAAAAGTTAACGGTTTTATAACCATTTAAAAATAGTTTCAAAACAAAATTTTTACCGTTTTTGAACCATTTCGAGGTGTATAATCTTCGAGGCGTAGAAACAGTAAACGAAGCTTGCCGGAATCGAACCCACGGTGTATGATCTAACAATCTTGCGCTCTATCCATTCGGCCATCTGCACCACACAAAGCGGTCGTTTATTTATCAATGAATCTTTCTTTTCAACAGGAGAAGAAAGATTTATTGATAAATAAACGGCATTAAAAGTGACATTTCAGTTTTTATTGGATCCAAAGCCATCTTTGGTTTAAATTTACTGTATATTGACGAAAATCATTTTATTTGCTGCAAAAATTAAAATACAGACAAGCTTCAGCAGCTCAAGTTATGGGTTCGCTCATTCGCAAACAGTTCGGGAATCCGATGTCTCCAATTTTTGATTTACGTGTGTCTTTTTATTTAGTAACCACTGCTTAAGCCACTTTTGTTTCGTCTTTTTTTATATACACATGCAGATTTGAAGTGATAAATCTTTATTCACATTTTAACAATAACGTACGACCGGTAAGGATTCGCAACTAAGATGGACGCCCGATTCTTATTGAGAGCTTGAAAATTACGGTTAGTTAAACGTTCTTTAGTTGAAACGGAGAATATACGATTTTTTTCGCAATCAGTGGTTTGAATACCATCTTTTTAATGGTTATTCAACTGTTGTAATTAAATATGGTAAAATAACAATCAAATAAATGGTTATTTTACTATTTTCTTACGGAAATTTTTAACAGTGCAGTTCAAAAACATTAATATCAGCGCGGGGAAATCTAAATCCTATACACATGGAGATCTTATTGGCGGATTCGCTTCGAACAAACTTTATCAGAAAGATCTTATGACGTAGAACATGGGCAGACACAAAGCTCATCCAGAACAAAACGAGCGTTATTTTCTATGAAAGTTTATATGGATTTTGAAGGATTTTTCTGAATGAATGAGTGATAGTAGGAATGAATAAATGAGTGATAGTAGGAATGAATAAATGAGTGATAGGAGAAATGAATAAATGAGTGATAGGAGAAATGAATAAATGAGTGATAGGAGAAATGAATAAATGAGTGAAGGGCATAAATATATGAGTGAAGGACTAACTGAATGATTGATTGAACGAGTGAATGAATAGGTATTAACCGTTCAAAAAGTTATATACGAAGCAATTAAGAACTAACCTACATGAAAAAGAGAAAGAAACACCTGGATTATAAATTGGATGTTGATGTTATAAGGGAAAGTAGGCTCGTCTACTTCCAGACGAAACTTCTTGTTACTGTAATGTATTAGTGAGGTATACGTCGTTCGCTCTTCGAGATATGTAAACTAAGAATAAAATCTGAAAAATGCATAAATTACAAATATGATAGCTGTATGTATCTTTGCACTTTCTACAAAATGCAACATTGATCGCCTACGGCGTTTTTATTTTTGTTATAGCCGTTAATTCATTTCTTAACTGTTCAAACTAAGCCTTATTCTCCCGGTCCTCTTTTCTGGTTGTGAAGAAATCATAACATTGCAATTCAAAGCACATACCAGTGCAGTTTTACCATATATCTAATTAAGCTTTACTCATAGCTCATAATGCACTTAAGCACCACCTTTGCTCTTGCATGACTTTTCCATTTTAAATTCCATCCCACAAGCCTTAACATTTTCCCCAACATATTATCTGCAATATAAGATGAAAAATAAGTGATTATGCAACTTTAACGAGCCAGAAACTTAGACTAAGGTTTACAAGCACGGTTCCGACTACCAACCAAGATTTTAAAACTCGTCGAGAAGTTGAAAAAAATAAAACAACTGTAAGCACCAAACTTAGGAGGTACATTTTCGGATGCATTTTCTTATAATCTTCGTTCGCTTGTACGTGATGTGGCTTTTCAAAAAGCTTCAACTCACCTAATTAAGAAATTGAAATTTATTTGTATTCGGAAGCGCATCTTGGGCATTAGTACAGCCGGGATTTTCTATAAATTCACTTTCTGCCTGCTTTTCTTGATGACTACGTTCTTGAAGGTAAGTTTCTGGATTGCAGACAGTCTGCGAGACAAAAATAAGTTTGATCATTAAAGTCGTCTTTAAGAAAGGTTTTAACTTATGTAAAAGCAATGCTTCATTTCGAGTCTCCTTTCTCAAGAAGAAAAAAAAAATGTTCATAAAGTTTTCTTAGCTAAAACACATTTAGAAACTGCGAGGCCAGTCATTTTATTCCACCTTAGGCTTATAAACTTAAATCTAAAATTATAGTTTTTTTAAATTGTCAGGAAGCCACCAATATTTCAGATGAAGTTTAGTTTTAGAAGTATCAAATAAAGAAATCCATATTAAAGGGAGTATTTCATAAAAAAATAAGTAGATTGTGTTGGAATTTTAAATTTTTAGTGAAATATCTAGAATTTCAAGCGATATTTATTGAATAATTTGAACTAAACATTGTTTTCAACTCGTATGCAAGATAACACATATTATATGAAGTCTTTTTTAAAAAATGTTATACATAACAAAAAGCATGTATATTAGTAGATGAAGTTATCGTTAGTTGAATTGAAAATCTGAATAGCAGGACATCGTTAGATAAAGACGGGGTCATTTTGGAGTTGAACAATGTGTTATTAAACATTAGAAATACCAATGTCTGCCTGCCTCATTTTATATAAAATATTATTTATGCAGGTTACTTTATTTCTTAAAATAAATATATAAATAAACAAACAGCTTGATGCTTTAATGTTACTTTTCCCCTTTTTAAATTAATGTTCACTTTAGATACTTGTATATTTTCTTTATTTTCCTTTGAGTCACGTAACAACCTAATGTTGTTCAAGAAGAACTTTACCTAAACATCAGTACATTATCCCCTCAAAGCACGATATTTTTTCGGAAAGAAATATTACACAAACAAAATGTAAACTGATCTCAGACGGGCATTAGAAATAAAGTAACGCACGGGAATGGGCAAATTTTCCGGTAATTTTCGCCCGTGTCCGGCACGGGCAAGCGCGTTAAGGGATTAAATAACCTACAGTTAAAATTTTTCCAGCATTATTTGGCCACTATCTATAGCTATTATTTCCATTGGTTTACAAGATTCTATGGGCCACGTGGCACGAAAGCATTTACAAATCATTAGCATTTTGCTTCAATAGTTCCTTATGAGCTGAAATTACAATTGATGCTTACTACGTCATATTTTTATGTTTAACGATTGCTAAAATGTTTAACAGAAAACCTAGAAGTGGTTGTGGACTAACATACAGTTTAATCTAAGTTTAGTGCACCACAGTGCTGTAATTTTACTTTGCAGGAAAAAATAAAAACGAGTAACTGGCATTCCGGCACAGACTGCTTTTTTAAATAAAATTATAAACATGACTGTACAAGTTAATATCAATATCGTCATCATCTCACCTGCCTGAAGAAAAAAAAAACATTCATATTTGAAGTCATACGCGTTTCGTATATTCTGAATGGTAGAAATAACACTATTCTGTTAAATTTAAATAGAAGTATCAACTGATTCGGTATAGATCTAGAAATTTCTGTGTGAAGTTTTACTCAAGAAATGCACAATGTGCATGACTTTGCAAAAGAAAACTATCAAGCATCCAAACATAAAAAGACAGAATTTGTTCTATGAGACATTATATGTAATAGATAAATCATAACTTGGAAAAAATGCTGAACAAATACTTAAGGATAAAAGTAAAAAGATAAACTAAGGATAAAGGATAATGCTACTGAGTTTTCATGGTAACCGTCCTGGTGGAGTAAGCTTATTTTCTTCAAAATCAAGAGCTAAATGATGTTGGAAGGAACAGCTAGTTGGATTTTGCCTTTTTGTGTAGCATTATGTTTTTAAAAAGAAAACATGAATAGCTTGATCTTTCATAGTATCGAGAGTATAGCTTGCTTTTCCATTCTTAATTCAACATAAAATTTTATGAAAATCTAATGCATGCACAGTTGGTTCGTTGTTTTAATTGAATTTTTAAGTAAAAAAAAAAAAAAAACACTGCTACGCAATTTTAAGAATTCCGTTTTGTTATACACACGCAATGCTTAAAAATATAGATTTTTTATGCTTTATTTTATTCTTGCTTTTGTAAAGCATCAAAGCACAATAGCAGAAATATAAATGTGCTTTAACCTTTGTCAGATTATATATCTTAAAATAGTCAAAATGAATGCTGGTACACTTCGCTAAACTTTGAGTAGCTTTCTCAGTTGATAAATTACAGGGTCAAGCCCACTGTGATTTCTTTTGGGCAGAAAATGTCACATTTATCCATAGCAGTGATTGATTTACAGTTTTTTTTCTCCATCTCTGCTTTGCAGAGCTGTGGCACTTCAAAGCGAAGTGATTCATTGTAACAGTGCGGAATTTTTATTAAGTAAGTACCACCAATACATCTAGATTTTGTTCCAAAGGGATAGTCATATGGAGAAGTATAAAGAGTACTGAGCACGCAGTTTCCGGTGCTTTTAAAAATTACGGATTTGATTCTTGTATTTTGAAAAGGATCGATAAGTTTAAATAACATTATGTTATTAACTGACTGTGTTCACAGCGAAATTTAATTGGTTATTGATTATGTTAGGAAAAAAATCACTGCATATGCATCAAAAATATATGTGGCATGCATTTCAGTTATGTCTGAAACTTATTGATAATTCAAGTGAACTTGACTTTACCTTTTGAAAAAACATTGTGATGATGTATTACAATATCATTTGCATTCCATGTTTCCTGAAATATTTTTGAGTTTGAATAGATGTACATACATATAAATTACAATTCCGTTTATATTTTATGATTATAAAAAAAACATTATTGAGTTATGGAATGTGCATTCTTAGTTATACGTATCAGGAAGCAATTAGTAATTATCTTCGATTTGCCGTTTTATGATATTCTATTACGCATTTATCTTTATTAACTGTTCAAACTAAATACCACTGAATCGAATCATGGTTTTCTCCTTGCTATTTGAAATCTAATAAATGCATATTTCAAAATATAATTAACTCATAATGCTAATGAGAAGTATTTATTAAGATTCAATCTATTTAGATTAAAATGAATTGACGAAATCCACTCCTACGTTAACAAATGTTTAACAATGTAAATATGGGCTCTCTTAGTATAGATGGAATAAATTATTAATCAAATACTATTAGAGTTATTTCAACATTTGTACGTTGTTGTCTTAAAATCTGTGCGCTATGTTCGAATATTTGCCTAACTTAGTCTGAACAGCGGAAAGAAAAAAGATAAAATTATGGATATTGAGGACACGAATAGAAACTGAAAGCACCAGAAACTCAAAATCAAACCGAAATTAATTTTTATAAATTAGTAAACAAAATAACTGTTGATATTTTGAAGAAACTGAAAGCGGATATTTGGAGTGAAAAATAGAAGGAAGTGAATGTACTTGAAGTATCGGTTTCTGATGAAAATCTTAAACGGTGTTTTTTGGGTGGGTAGATTAAAAATGATTTTACTTTTGCAGGTTTTTGTACTCTTATTAATGATTTTGAAATTTTCCAGTTTTCTTAAAGTACTGTTTTTTGACACGTTTAGTCTACACAAAGGAAATATTTATTCTCGCTGTACTTCGTTTGTTCACAGTCGTATTAAAAATTGATATGACAACGAAGGAATAAATTAAAATGCCGAGTTGTTCCATTTGAAGTTTTCGAAATAAACTATTCAATTGCAGAATGCTTCTTTAAAACCATAAATTAACAGCTGATACATATTTTTGAAATGCTGCATTCTCAGAAACGCATGCTCAAATGTCACGAAACTTTCGTCATATTTGGCGAAATGGCTTCGTGAAAAACGCTCCGAGAAAACCTTTCGTCAAATTGGCGAAATTTGTGTAGTAATTTTTTAAATTCACGTTATCGCGCGAAGAAAGAACCGTTGTAAATGACGAAATTTTCTTGACGATTGAAGAATCGTCAAAAGTAAGAGCTCCATTTCTGAGAGTGTGTCGATAACACACCATAGATGTCTGCAGAAATAGTTAAATTTAGTTCTTTTACTAAGAGGAATTGAAAAAAATTATTAAAATATTTTAAATTAAAGAGATATCGGATGAAGAAATGCAAATAATGATGATCGGCTCATTAATGTTGATAAAATATTACAGAAAAATAACGTTAATTAGAACATGCCGTGAAGAAATCGTCCGATAAGTAAAACAAAACCGCGCGCCGATACGATGCAGAAGAAGTCATGTTTCATTTGGTAATCTGAAACTCATGTAATAAATCGCAAGTGATCAAAGTAAGCTGTGTAATTGATATTTCTGCGTAATAAATGAGTTTCCGCATCGTTCAATAAATGTGCATCATGAAGTTGCTCCGACTGCATAGCACAAGCTTAGCAGTAACCTAGCATTAAATGCTCCCCTTATTGGATTGGAATGCATCGCATTGTTCTCTCGAAAGCATTAATAGTCACGCAAGGCAAAGTAACAACAAAAATGGGTAATCGGTGAAATATGCGAATCCCAATAGAAGGCATTTATATTCCAGCAACAGAGGATCAATTGGGCAAAAAATGACTGTCAAAAGATACTCTACTTAGTTATGCAAATCACTAATGCATAAAGATGATTTGAAAGGATCTAATCCATTATGCATCAGCTTCCGTAGTAAACAGTTGGTTATTTTTCTTTCGATGGAAATTTGCTGATGTTTAATCATTTAGGTACGTAAGGAATATAGAAATTTCCGTCCATTTCTATGAAGAGAATGCTTCATCAAACTGTATGTACTATTTCTCAAAATTTGATTACGCGTTTGATCGCGCTGTTAATTGATATACTTCGGATGCAAGGGTCTGATTCGTGTTGCTTTAAATGAAGACATCAAAGACCTCCAATTTTACCTTGAAATTTAGTTGATTTATTTTGAAAAGTGTTCAAAATAGTCAATGTACAATTATATGTGTTATTCTTAAAGAGACAGTAGATATTTCTTCCTAGAAACGTCTTTAAAAAATGAACATCAAAAGACTCGAGAGTACATTGATTTTAAAGGGGCAAACGTTAAGTTAAATATATTTTGATAGTGAGCTTGACATGCTACGTCTTTGAGGAATTTATCGATGTTTCATGAAATTGCTTTCAAACCGTAACCGTATTTCTCAATTTGATGAGTGCGGTAAACATATAAAAGCATTTCAGTTGCTTAAAGTTATTTTTTCACGATAAACTGTTAACATTTTAAAAGCTACGTAAAACTTTTTTTTTTCTGCAGTGCAATTCGTGATTTGTTCGCAAGAAGAATATAAAAAAAAAATCCAGGGGCTACCAGTGACCTTGACGACACGTGCTTAAAGAGATGGGTTAAAATCGGTTTTGCTGTGGGTGATAAGGTGACCCTTGAGTATTTGTTACTTATAAACAGTTATAATTTCTGTTATGGTTGACTTAGAATTAAATTTATCTTATCGAGAAAAATATGGCATCTTAAATAATGCAAGCATTTAAAATGCATTTGCGTTTTTTAAATATTTTTAAAATATGCTATAGTTTTCGTCTGAAAATTAATAAACTTATGTGAGAACTTTGCTTTAAATTGGAATAAGTAAGAGTAGAGCACAAGCGAACGTTTAGATAAAATGCTATCAGAAGAGACGCAAGTAAGAAATATTAAATAGATATTAAATTTTACAAAAGGATCAAAATTGCATTTGTATTTAATGTGGTCACTGCCGAAAACGCAATTGTTACAATGAATTTCCTACGTGAATGCGAATTTTTACATCTAGGCGTATTCAGTCGCCATTTTGGTTTGAAGCTTGCTTCTCACACCTTAGATGCTTGTGGTTAGTCAAATCTGCTTCTTGCAATCCAGTTTCTAACAACCAAACTAATATATGTCCTTTCGCGGACTCTCATGAGTTAGTATCCTTCATGAACCTTTCTCAAAATGGAGCTTTTGTGAAACATTTTTGAAGATTGTTAACAAAAAATAACGGGCTACGTAACTGAATGTGTTCATATTATAATTGTGAGCTTCAAGTGCGTATTTCAATAATTTTACACTGCTTCTGAATGATTGAATGAAATTTCTAACCAAGAATTTTAACTTTTAAAATCCTTTCATATTCTAATTTGTTTAATTTGTTCTTCATTAATACTAAAAAATTTAATAGAAACATGAATCAACATAATTTTCTCGGTATATCATTGTTCCAAGAGTTTTGAATAGCTTTTGATATATTTCTATTGAAATATTTTGAAATTTATATTTGAGAGAAGACTTCTAAACGATAGACTATTATTACTTATAAAAATGCATTAAATTAATTTCTATTCATTATATATATATATTAAAATTTATAATAAAATGTATGGGTCTATATTAACGAAAGATATAAGCCTTTGTTAATTCTCTCTCGAAACACGAAGAAAAATTTCGGAGCGGAAGGAAAAAGTAGTCTTTGAATTCTGGTCGCTTGATCGATGCCTCGTGATTTATTTAGGGCTAGGAATGACTGTATTAGTTGGGTTGATTGGAAGCAAAAGCCAATAATGGAGCGTTTAGTCTTCTGCTTGGGTAGATTGTTTCCTTTCTTTCTTTTTGACTGTGTGCTTTTCAAGTTTCTTTCTTTAATGTGCTTTTTATTTAGAGTTAAGGGTAGCTAGCGAAATTAAGTGCACCGAAATTAAACTATCCACGTCGACGAAAACAAATATTACTTTTAGAGATACTTGAAATATAACGGAATTATCGAACCGAAACGTAAAGCGTATTCGAAGCAATTGCTGCAAACATACGCAAGTTTCATCATTGTATCACCTTTAAATATTTTCTAATTTCCCATCTAAATGCGTTATTGGAAATCGATGCCTTGCACTTGTGTTGCTACAAAACTTATTTACAGATCCGAATTGGGTATTGAACACAAATTACACAACCGCCTTGGTCGTGATTTTTCCCTCGAGCATCTTTAGAAGGGTGTTTATCTGATTACACCATCCATTGAATAGGAAGGAGACTTTGGATTTAAAATTAGAAATTCTTTCTTTAATCTTTACATCAGTTTTCATTTACTAGGGTATTGAGTATATTAAATGCGCAAAATGAGACAAATCACTCCAGGCACTATTGGCATTATTAACTCTTAATCACATGAGTAGTTTTGAAGTGGAAAGGGGAGGGAATGTTGAAGATAATTTAATTGTAAATTAATTGCAATATATATATGTTACTATGAATGTCCGATATTCGAGATTGTCGACATTATATATATATATATAATCTGAAAGTAATAACGTAGACTCAGTCTGCAAAAAGGCTCCCAAGGCAGCACACTTAAACAGTTGCAAAATAGATTAATCAAAAGAAAAAATAATGATAAACTAAAATTAAACTAGTGAGTATGTAATTTTTTTAGCAAAATGAAACGAAAAACAATTAAATTTTAATTTAAAAGTGGCCAATTACAAATGAACGATTATTAAAATTCGAACGGTAAAACAATTAATGAAAAAAGCCTGCCTCTTCATCAGTGGGAGGGAGCAGGAAGCATAGGTACCGAAATATTGGCATTGCTGGTTTCTGAGAAATCCCAGCCATAGCATGTAAGGAGTTTTATATTTATATAAATGACGAAAACAAAGGTGTAAATTTTCGAAAAGAAACCGAGAGGTACATAAAAAACTAACTGAATTAGATTAGAAGTACTTCTAACCAAATTCAGTTCCAGTTTAGAGGGCGGGTGCACTTTAACACGTTGAGTGCCACGCGAATTTATAAGGAAATTCCAGTCAGGCCACGCTTTTAGTATCAGTCACCAGTAACCGATGCGACATGAACGGAAAGTTCAGTGTTCAGTAAAATCCTGTAACAAATAAATTAAGTAAATTTTTAAAATTTTAGAAATTGCTTAAAACAGCGTTTTACATCATATTTACACCGTCAGCCGCCGGTTGCTGACGTGGCCTAAACAGAAAATTCAGTGTCAGCCACCGATGGCTGCTTCGGCCTAAACGGAAATTTCAGTATCGGCCACCGATGGCTGACATGGCGCTCAACGTGCTAATTAATATAGGGCAATATATTCCTAAGTTGGAACTGCTGCAGACTTTTTTAAAAAGATCAAGTTAAGACTTTTTTCAGAGACAACTGGGAAGGTTCCTAATAAATATCCTCTTCGGATGCACTGCTTTTGTACGTTTGTTCTACTTTGCATTTCACCACACTGGCCTCTTGATCTTAGAAGGTCCAATATAGTAAGTCTTCCTCTATTATAATAAAAGCTTCTGCTATTCCGATTACTCAACTATTTGCAATTAGTTCTCTAGATTAAAGAATATTTTAGGAGTACATATTTGTCGATACATCCTCTTAAAGTATTAATTTTGTACGTAAACATGATTAGTGTAAGCCTTCTCGTCTAATGCATTTCCTGTGTATTAAAATCATTCTTCCTTTATAGTATTAACAATAAAGACCTCCTTTAAAATAACCGGTTTTCTATGAAATCTTTAAGTAGATATTCATTACAATTTAATGCCCGCATTTTGTGCACTTAATTTATTTGTTCTTGAGTATTTCGTTCCACTTTTCGAATACTAATATCTCAAGCAATACTTAATAGGCTTAATATTGAGCAAGATCTTGCGCGTTCTCTTTTCCCATTAGAAATCAGTCTTGAGCAATTCTTTATAAGTCTTTGATCTGTTTTGTTTTGACATGGAAGTACGGGAAACTGATTCTTTAGGCAATTAGCAGTTGCTTAACCAAATGGGCTTGCTACTATGAATTGGAAATTTAGTGTAACATGTAAGTTTCTAGTGAACGTGATATAATTCCTCTGGGGAAATATTTCTGCTTGTGTTCTATTGTTGAGATTTATTACTGAACGCTAACGGTAATATATCTAACCTGTACAAAAATGGCTGTCATCTTCCAAGTTTTTAAGAGAAAATTTTCTTGATTTTGAAAAACTACAACGAATTGGCTACTAAAGGAACTAAGTTAAAGGTTGCCAATCATTATATATAAGATAACTGAAGATCGCAAACAGAGCATTCAGAACAGGAGAATCTTAAAAGAACTTGTCAATTGATGTTAGATTTAAACATTTATAAAGAGACATTCTTGAACTTGGACGTAAGAAATAATCGGAGAATACTGCTCGCGACTATTCATGGAAAAAGTTTGAAAATAGGAAGGTAATAATAATAAAATAATTTATTGATGGAAAAAACAGAAAGAGATTTTATTTTATACTAAAAATGGGAATAATTGTACTTTTAATTGTTTTGATAATGACAATGAAAAGACAAAATCTGACAGATTAGTTTTAGACAAAAATGATTTAATTTTTGAAATGCTCAAAATTAGCCTCAAATGAACCAATCGAGAATTATTTTTTCTCAAATACTTTAAAAATGCTTCCGATAAATTTTTGTGAAAGGACATATATACCTGTTAGATCTTAAATTAAAAATGATTCAGTTTCCCAGGTAAAGCCTAATGATTATTTTCTAACTTACTCAAAAACACGTAAAGAGAATGGTTTAAATTAAAACCTGAAATGTTCTGTTAAGGGATGCCATTTCGAAGTTTGAGTTTGTTCGAAGGTGTTCCGAACAAACATGTTTTGTTCTACACTTGGGTCGTGTTGGGGAGGGGGAGCAGACTCTTACAACTGCTGCTCTGCCCTAAAAGCCTATTTCAACACGTAATGTACTGTTTTTATTATACTACTTTGGCGCGAAAAGAGTAAGAATTTCAACTTACAATGGAAGTAATGAAGCGGCAGTGACTTCATAAATTGATGCCATTAATCGCCAAGATACATATAATTTTTGATTTAATTATTTTGTCCCGGTTAAAAAGTAATGATTTCGTTGTATTAAACGTCGAGTCAATATAACCCTATGCATTTAAATAACATTTTCTTTGACATTGCGCATTAAAAAGACAGAGGACAAATTTGCATTAAAAATGTAACTAATTACATTAAATCTTGATAGTGAAGTAACTTTCTTACATGCAAAGCAGCTTCTTAAAGCTTGTTTTTACAAGAGTGGTGTCGGTGGAACGGAGGTGAAAATCTTTATAAAGAGAGGTTCTTTGAGTAATGAAAGCAATAAAAAAGGGTGGAGACCACAGGTCCAAAATGAAAGAAGTACTCTAAAATAATGAATCAAAAGACGGAAGCCATTCTTAGAGAAGCCATTTTGAGGAACTTGTTCATTATTCAAACCAATAGCTATTTACTCTCTGGCATGTTAAAAATGCAGTCAGAAAATGTGCTGTATGATCAATATATCCCGTGATAAATATATCTGTGGAAACTGTACTTAGAGCAAAGTTAAAAGGTAGTGCAGTTGCAATTTGTGCGATAGATTCAAGGAATTCCTTAGCCCGTATTTGGAAACTGCGGTGAAATATTGTTCCCGATTTATAGAAGAGAAAAATTTCTTCTTCACGGAAAAGTATAAGTTTGCAAAAGTTATACAACGAAAGTTCTTTTCTCATGCCTTTTAGAGAAAGAAAAGAGCTATTTGCTTCTTACTGTTATATTATTACTTATTCGTAATTATGCACTTGATGGTTGCTTGCAGAAATTTAAGTACAGTAAAACCTGTTGTGTTGACCACCTGTCTAAGTTGATCACTTTTGTCAGGAACGGAATTAGCCCTTTACACTCCACCTCACCCTCTATAAGTTGACCACCTGTCTAAGTTGACCACTAAAGTGCTGCACCGCAAGTGGTCAACTTACGCAAGTTTTACTGTACTTTCAAAAATAAGAAAACTGATATATTAGCACCTGTGGCATTCATAGAATGGGTGTCACCCGGGGCGGTAATTTGTGGTGTCACGGTTTCCCCCTCCAAAAAAAAAATGTGTTTAAACACGAGCAGTTTTGTAATACATATTATTTATAGTTTTTTAATATATATATATATGGTGGGAAATTTCATTTATTTTCAATTATGATAAGTTGAAATAGCACCAGTAAAATTGTATAATGCAATAAATATGTATTTTTCCATAAATTCTAACTCAATTTCGGGTGTTACCCGTCAATATCCACCAAAATGGTGTGACCTCGAGCAGACAGTCCTACCCCCCATAGTGAGGGTTACTGGTTAGCACTGGTAAATGCTAATAATTGCTTTAACTCCTTTATAAATGTAAACGTTATTCTTTGCATTAAGTTCATTAGAGGCTTTAGAGGTTGAGTAATGTGAAACTTGGTATAGTTTATCAATTCAAAGTATGGATTTTATCTTTAAATTCACTAAACCTTAGGTTATTTATTATTAATATTTTTTCTTTTCTCTTTTTTTTAAAAATTATTTTTAATGTTTATAGCGTCCGTCACTAAATTTGTGAACTTCATGTCTGAGTTCGACTGTTACTTTTTTTAACATCCAATTTGACAATTTTGGAACATAACAGTGATAATTTTTCTTTTCTGTCGTACGCATAATCATATGCAGTAATCAAATCATCACTAAAAACTTTAATCGGCTCTAATTCATACATTTATCAACTTGTAAGGTTGTATTTCCAATGAAACTGGTAAATTGTAACCAACATACATTTTACTTACTTAAGGAAAAAAATTAATAATCTACCAATATAATGTAATTAATGACTAAAAGGAGCGGTTTAACACTTTGAATCGTGGCTGTTAGAAAAAGTGATTGAACTAATGCAAATGGAATATTTTTTGGTTTCTGATTGATAACTAGCGATAAAACTTTTAATATTTAATCATTTGTAGTAAAAATATGAGAATTAGTTTTGCAGTTTGCTAAAATTAATTAATGATAGAGTAGTTACAGCATTAATTTCGACAGTTAACTAGTGATAGAGTTAACTATTCAGATGCAATAATTTGAATACTTAAGTTACAACTCATGGATGTTTCAGTCACAAAAATCAAGTCACAATGCCGAAAAATTAATGTTAGAAATAAATAACAGCCTGATACAGCAATAAAACCGAAATATTTATTGTATATGTGGTATGGTTAGCAATAAAAATATTTAGCTAGCACTACGATTACCACCAAGTTAAATAAACTATTTCTTTATGGTGCAACAATGCGGAAATTCATGTGCAGCAATGCGGTAACTTTACTAGAACGTTTTATTTTATTGCGGTAGTAGAGTTGCAGTCTGTTTGGCAAATGAATCGAGGGAATGCATTTTCGGTTTATCAAACTGGCAGTAGCAATAAAACCATTAAAGAATTTATATGTTTCTATCCTTATATGTCTCAAGTATTGTCTCGAAAACTTTTCATTAGAAAAAAAACTTGGGATGTTGAGCAAAACGCTAAAAATATTTTTCTTAAATCCTAAATAAAATAATCATTTGAGAAGAATTTCTTTGGATAGTAGAGCTTTTTTTCACATATAAATTAAAAAATGCTTCTGAATTCATTTTTCAGCACGAAAACTAAATTATTGCGTTTATCACTTAAAAAATCGCATATTTTGGCTCATTAACATTCAAAACGAAATATAAATGTTTGTCTTTTTAATGATTTATATAAACACAACTGAGAAAATATGTACTAATATTAAAATATGGAAAATGACGCATTGCAAGCACATTATGGCATTACTAAAGATTCTGTAACAATGTTGATGTAAAATAAATATACTTAAACGATTAAAACATTTTGTTTTAAAGCTCTAGCTGCGAGTCCTTACAGAGCTTGTGTTGCAATTAATAGTTCAGTCTTAAAATGTAATTAGTTTATTTGACTATTTAGCCAATGATCATCGTTGAATATATTTGCAATTGGGGTATAAAAAAATTCTCCAGCCTCCTTGCTGGAAAACGCACCTTTTAAAAAAACTTCTTTATTGCTGCAATACAGGTTTAAAACCTTTTGAGTTTATAAACTTCGAATAATTTTAACATGAATCATATTAATCGCCATTTTAAAAAATAATTATTAACAGGTTTATATGCGATAAAAATTTCAAAAGTTCTCACTATATTATTAAATTATTTATCTATCTATATACACAGTGTATGTTATAAATACTGTGCTGGGGCAAAAAACAAAGAATAACTCTGTCTTCAAGAAAAAAAAAGCATTTGACAAAAAAAAACCTCATTAATTTTTATACTTATATATGTAATTCAGAAAAAAAATCGAAGCAGTGGAGCCCCCCCCCCCCCCAAAAAAAAAAAAATAATAATAATAATAATAATACGTTTGCTCCACGGCTTCGCTCTACTATCAAACAAAACCTCTTTCTTCCACTGCTCCGCGCTTCTGCTCCACACTCCGCTCTAGATCCCCAGAAATTGCATCAATTCTATGAAAGAAAAAAAAATCCAGTTATTAAATCAGCACCTTGTACAGCGGTGATCCTGTTTTTTCCTCCTTTTAAAGCAGTGATTCCTAATTTATTAAAAGAGCCGAGGAAAAACTCGGAGAAGGGGAAGTGAGGCCTATTTTTCTTACTTGGAAGAGGATGACAATGTTGGAGACCTAAGAACAGTTGATGTAATTCAGCGAAAAATAAAGTACAGTAAAAAATGACTCGTGGCATGTTTTTGGGAGGGCTTTTTTTTTATTTTACTTTTAAAATGATTGCTGTTGGGTGTCATCAGTCTTTTTCAGCCTTTGATCTCGGGAAAGGGCCTTTCCTCTTGAGATTCGTTTTGTGAGGATTCTTTTTAAAGCCGGAAAGAGTCTCTTAAGGGAAAACCTCCCCTGTAGTTCTTTCATGTTTAATACAGATAGTTTCGTTGCATAGCTGTTCCGAACATAAAACCCCTTTCTTTTTTGTCTGATTACTTCATTTTTATGTGATGTAAAGTATATTTGTCTTTTTTTTTGGTAGCATTTAGTTTAACCGTTATCGCAGTAGGCTAGCGAAATATATATTTTTACTAGGCATTGTGCGTGTGGTTGATTATAGAATAAATTTAGAGTTTTATTGAACCTGTCTTTGGATAAAATTGGATTCTAGATTAGATAGTTTTATAGATGATCACACTAAAAAAAAAAAAAAATATTAGACTGCATTTTATAAAAAATTTTTTTGCAAATCTAATAAATTTCGGACGGACGAGAAGAATAACCTTTTTTATTTTTTCCCCTTGAGCACTTAATTTCATTTGTTGTTAAATACATTATTTTTCTATAAATTTCCTTTTAATATTTATATATAAGCTCTAGAATTGTAGGTCACGTTTTATTTACAGAAAAGGCAATGCCTTTATGTCCGTCTCTGACGACTCTATTGAAAATTTATGAAATTTTAGTTGCTTTTTAGCCTACTTTCCCGTAAAAGTAAAAAAAAATAATAATAAAGCATGAAAGAAGGCTTAATGTATCGTGAAAATATCGTTAAAAATCAAGAAAAGTCAAAAATAAGTGAAGTAATTAAATAAAGATTGAAAAATAAAAAAATTGAAAGTAGGGTATTGAGATGGGGAAAAAGTGTGTATGTCGGTCTGCCCCCCCCCCCCTAATAACTTTTGAACGAATTGTCCGATTGGAAAAATTCTTTTTGCATTCGAAAGATCTCGGCGAGGACATCTCATTTCTATATTTTACTTTTTGATTTGAACAATTTTTCGTTCAATTTTGAACAGTTCAAAAAATTTTAACATTAGCGCCTATGGACAAAATTGAAGCAAATTCTGTAAACTCTGGGCACAAGAGCCAAGTTCCTATTGAAAGCTTATTGAAAGGAGTTCTCGGCGTGAAATATTGATTTGAACAGTTTTTGTTTATTTTTGAACAGTTCAAAAAATTAACACAGAGCTTACGGGGAAATTTCAACCCTATATAAATCCTGATCTAACGGACCGATTTGCTTGGAACAAACTTTATCGGAAAGCTCTTATAACGTAGAACATGTAGAAATAGAAAGTTTATCCAGAACTTACGAGCCTATTTTGCTATGAAATTTTTTGATCGGGATTTTCAAGGATATTTCTCAGTGTCACAATGAGTGAAATAATGAATAAATGAAAGAGTGAAAGAATAAATCAATGAATAAATGAATGAGGAAAAGAATGAATGAATAAATTATTGAATAAATGAAAATATAAATAAATGAGTGAATAAATACATGAATGCGTAAATGAATGAATAAACACTTGAATGAGGTAACGAATGAATGAATAAATGCATGGCTGAATAAATGAAAGAATGAATGAGTGAGTGAATGAATATGTATTATCCGTTGAAAAAGGTATATTTTCAATAATTAGAACTAAAGATAAATAAGAAAGAGAGAGAAAGAGATAGCTAGATTATAAATTTGAATTTGGTGTATACGGGAAAGTAGGCTCGTATAGTTCTAGACAGAACTTCTTGTTTAATGAGGAATTGGAAGAAACTGATTACTATTTTATCTTGCTTCTGCAACTTGTTCCTGAATTAATTATGCAGTTAAGTAATCCCATATTCTGTAGAAAATGTAAATTGAGACCTGAGCTAAGGTGGCTAGATGTTACTTTAACACACATGATATTGTTTACACAACTAAAAATTAATTTCCTTCGCTAGGATAGGATAACATAGGACCTATGACAGAGCGGACGTTGCACCCCAAGGCCTATATCTTGGCACATATATTGAATTTTTTGATTTCTCTACTTACTTGCTCGGACTTGACGGATTTTCACTTGTTCATAAGAGTATTACCATGCCCCTTATAACGATAGATACATTTCAGACTACTATCAAATAGAAGAAACGCATTTCATTAAACGTACTCTTTCGTTTAAACTCGGCGACTCGACAGCCCTTTGGGGCCATGGCCTACTGTGCCCATCCCAGTTTTCGAGACCGAGGGCCCGCGGTGCAGAAGTAGAGGTTCCAGTCAAGTGGTTGGCCTGACGCGGAACCCCCAGTGTTTAGTTCCCAAGCAAGCTCGGTCATCATTTTATTGACCTCACTGAAGGGATGAAACTGCCGAGCCCGAGAATCGTACCCCGGACCTGTGGTATGGTGGCACGGAACTGTTATGTTTAACGTCTCCTTTAAAGCAGCGGATCATCTCTTGGCATTGTGCCGAATTGCTTGGTTTGAACGAAAATGTTTTAGGTTATTGTGATGCTTCAATATTTTCAACTTTTTCTATGGAATAGAAGTAGTTATCTTTATTAATTATTTTGTTAATGAATTAATTTTGCAGCATAATTATACTATACTTAAGAATAATTATACTATAACTCGTGAAGAAGTATTTTAGTATTATTGATGTAATATTCGTTAGTTATTCGTCGTCTTACATGTAGAAATTAATTTTATTATTAATTGCTTTTTCAATGAGAAATTGGAAGAAACTGATTAATATTCACTCTTGCTTCCGCAATTTGTTCCTGAATTAATTTTGCAGTGTTAAGTAATCCCATATTCTGTAGAAAATGTAAATTGAGAAATGAGCTAAGATGGCTATGTGTTACTTTAACACACCTGAATATGTTTACACAACAAAAAATTAATTTTCTTCGTTAGGTGTTATTAATTAAGTCAATAATATTTTATTAATTCCCGCTTTTGTTGTTTCTTCAACCTGGAGTGGATTCTTATATAATGCTAATAAATGTTACATTGTTTCTATTCATTTTACTGGAGCCTTCCATTCTCGCTTATGTTAGTTAAGTGCACACTAATTTAATTTGTTTTTTTTACAGCCTATATAAAGGCGCTTAAATTAGTTTTAAATTTTCTCATAATTTTAGTGAATTATAAATTTTTTAATGTTATATTTAAAGTTAATTTTCTATTTTTCTAAATTTGAAATATAATTTTGAATCGCGTTGCTTTTTGTCAATTTAAATGTATTAAACATGTTAGCTTTCTTCTGCTCGTATAATAGCTGACTTGCTTAACTTAAAATTATCTCGGAATTTTATAAATGTAAATTTTACTAATTTACAACAATTCTATCCCTTTAATTTTGCTACGGGAAAGCTGTATGAGTACTGCTACTTAATTAGCATGAAATAAATGATGATTTTTTTCAAACGTAAGCATTTTTGGACGATGGCATTTTTTTTTGTGGGGTCAAAATGAAGAAACCACGCTTTTAAGAAGGAATTTTGTCTATTAAATCTGTCCGATAAAATATACTGAATTCCTTATAATCCTTTCATAACTATCTAGGAATTTGTGTTTTATTAATAAATAAAACTTACGACGGCGTTGAATACCGCTCCAAATCACTTCCTTTACATTCCAGTGAATTGAAATAATTTTCAGAATTTGCCAGTGCAAGGGATAAATAAATACGTTTATAAGGAGGACATACTTGAAACCACCGATTTTTATTTCGGATTGCATGCTTTTCTCCTTCTCAAAGTACATAACACAGGATAATGAAGCATAAATAAGTTTAAAAAATAATTATTCTTTTAGCAATCCCTTCATGACTTCAGTATTTCAAATAAAAACGTACTTCAAGTTAAAACTGAAAATAAAACATTTATTTAGCAGATTTACAATGTCAAGCACCAAATTAAGCATTAAAAAATGAGATTAAACTCTGCTGCCAAGAAGTAGTCAAGAAAATAATCAAGGTCGAATCAAGAAGCAAAATTCGTAACCTCTGTTGGTCTTTATACAGTTCATAACTACGCCACCTATAGGCCACTCCACTGTTTATCAAGTAAAAGAAAAAAAACATGCAAATTAGTTAACATAAGTAACCACATATATTATAAAAAGCTGAAACGACATTTGATCTTTGTTTTAATTAAACAAAATAGTATTAGTATTGCAGGTTGGCACGAATTTAAAACTTAATGATGCCCTTCGTTGGTAAAAACATTAAAAGAAAAAGTTTGATATTTGTTCTCTCGAACGTTTTCGTCATTAGGATTCTCACAACGTTGAAACGGGATCGGAATAAAACTATCGAAAGCGTAGGGCCAACTTCCCAGATATCTTCAAATAAAAAGGCTTCCTTCTGCCAAATCGCTTCTCGAGCTTATTCTTCATAGGAAGAGTGCCTTTGAAGAGCCGTGATCATCAGGAAAGATGGGGTAGAGGAAAAAAGGCGTCGGCTACGTGCCTTGATGTTCCAAGTGAGCTTAACTCCAAACCCTATGACCAGAAGAGTGCCAAGACAAATACCAGCAGAAGGGCTTTGAGTGCATCCCTGGTTAGCGCCTGGCCAATCGGCTGACGCTTTCCCTGCTTCACTTTAATAGGAATGCTTGTAGATTGGCTTAGAAATGACGCTTGCCTCCCAAACGGGCCTTTGCGACAGGGACTGTTTGCAGACCTCTGTTTGCCATAGGATGTATTAATAAAACAATAACATGCTCCCCCTTTTAGGGGAAAACCGAGGGAGTATTACCAGTGGCCTTTGATGAAATGGCGGCTATCAATAACCTCTGGATGATTTAAGACTCTAAATTAAATATATACTCGTATTTTATGGTTATGCGAAAAATGTATAACTAAAAATCACCCATACATACTCATAAACGTGTTTATGTGTACCATTTTACTTATAATAGCTATACATTGCACAGTATGTGACCTACCTCCGACAAATTCTTAAGTTTAATACATCACTTGTTAAGTGTTACACTGCTAGCATAATATTGCATATGATACTGATTTAGCTCTACACACCCACAGACCATGCATAAATAATGCGACCATTTACAGTAGTAACAAAGAGGTCTGCTAAGCTAAAACTGAAGTAAATTAAACAGTACCTAACTGACTGTTTCTTTTATCTAACAATTTAAACATGCATCATTATCGTCTTTTAAGAAACTTCATAAAAAATTATTGTATTATAATTTTTAAATTTTTCTTCTACATCAAAACAGTTTTGAAAACTACAAAACGTTATAGTTTTTTAAAAAGAATTATATGTAATGTAAAAGTATTAAAAGAAAACCATGAGGGATTTTATTAAAGGATTTAAAGAATAGCAACAGCAATAATAGTAATAGAATTGCAAGTTTTTTTTTCCTTTCATTTTAAAATCCTATGCTACATTTACTACTTTGAAAATCTTAATAGTATACCTTGTCTTTTTTTGTATTGCTACTTGTGCACGCTCATAGCAGTTGTGCTTTTAACATTTGTGTTTAGTGTCTTTGTTTTTGGTTTTTTTTCTCGAATGTTTTTCTATGTATACATACAATACATGTGTGTGTGTGATATGAGGCACACAGTAAGGCCTTTTGATTACAGACCTCATTTTATTAATAAGATGATATTTATGTAACAAAGTAACTTGCTACAAGTAAACATACATAATTATTTTTATTCATTCAAGTTAGAGGATTTCTTTATTCAATTGTAGAGTGATTTTCTAAATGGCATTATCCGGAACTTTCTGCACAATTTCAACTAATCTATAGTTTATACATTTTTACACAACCTCAACAAATCCTCTAACTCGTCCCGCAAAGGATTCAGGGAGTTGTAGTTCGGGACTCTAAGTAAACCAATAAAATGATTTACACCCATAGCTTTTAATTGTATTTCTGTCCTCCTGAATATAACTAACGTTACTTCTATTTAAAATTATAGAAAGACAAAAATACAGTAGACGCAGCACGATAATATTTAAAGTGTCCCTGTAGCCCTTGAACTATATGCAACGACTCCATTCCAGGAAAACACCCCTAGACCATTACTTCGCCTCCGCTGAACTTGAGAGTTGGAACGATGCATTCGGGTAAAAGACGTTCCCGCACAACTGCCCGAATACAAACGTATCCATTCGACTGGATGATAGTGCAACGTGAGTCAGTGCCTCATGAAAAAAATTAGTGCTCTACAATCCAGTTACAAAGTTTCCAACGCAATTGAAATATACCAGATCCGTAGATTGTTTACAGAAACAGCATTGAAATATCCAAGATCCGTACATTGTTTACAAAATCAGCATTGAAATATACCAGATCCGTAAATTGTTTACAGAAACAGAATAATTACACAGCACTCATTGTCATCATGAATGTTCTTAGGGAATATTACAAAATAGTGCAACAAGAACTTTTACGGTGAAACCCTGTAACATATATATTTCTGGATAATTTCTAAGCAATTTCTTTCACCTTTCTTTTTGGTATGTGAATGTAATCCTGCTGACAAAAAATCAATCATGATAGTGACTTGTCATAATTATGATTCTGAAGATTGTTTGTAATAACGATTGCGACATTTTAACAACTTCATCCTGAAAATGGATCATTTTGTGATTTCTATTTCTGTTATCATACTATGTTTTTTTTTTTGCACTGAAGATTCTAATTTTCTTTTCATACTATTGTCGGATTGTCTTTATGAATCTGATTTTTGACGAAGATCCTCAGATTTTGAATGCAGAAATTTGACTTTTCGTCACCGTAATTCTGAAATTTTCCTTATCAAGATACTGTTTTATTTTATCATCGTAAGTTTGAATTTTCATTATGATTGTGATTTTTGAAGAAATTATTTTTTTCTGAATTCTATCGATCTTTTTGTTCAAGATATTGACACATTCATTCTAAATTTTTATCATTAGGATTCCGAATTCTTATTCAAGGCTTTTTTAACTTTATATTCATGTTTCTCATATCTTGTTCCCTTATCCTGATTTTCTACAACCAGTTATAAAATATTCTCATTTACACTTATGAACATGATTACTAAAATTGTTCTTCATCAATTTTTTATAAAATCTGCACAAAAGAACAAAATGAGTTTCAACTATAAGCAATGATCTCCAAATTAAACATATCTAACGCAATTCTTGATCTTTTAAATTTCTTGTTAATTTAAAGTATTGCATAATAATGTTAAATGGATTAAACTTCCATCTCTGTAAGCCATTTGTTTTGCGATAATGTATAAAAACGTCGAGTTAACCAATATTGGTATATCTCATATTTATTATTTTTCAGTAAAAAAAAGTTAACGTATGTAGCAACTTTTGCGTATTGATTCTTTGCATATATATCTATTTCTTACAGACTTATAAAAATAGCCTCTTTCTCTTACAGAAAGCAAATGCATTTCTGTTTCGTTCCGGGTAGATCAATTAGAATTTTAAATTTTGTACACGTGTCTGATTTGCAAAAACTGACGAATTTAAAATTTAGTTCATATTTTGATATTCCCGATTCAAAAATTCCTTACGGCTCGAGCGGATCAACTGAATAATTCAAACAGCTCTCGGAAACATCTACGGGACGTAGGCACACTAATATTCAATTCTGTTCGCGTAACTGAAAGGCAAAATTAAACGAAACTCATTTATTTAACGAATTCCCCATTTTTAAACAAATCTATACGTATAGGGGAATATGTCTGCAATTAAATATTTGTGTAAGTTTCTGTAGAATTGTAGTACTGTTTCTATATTTTTATCAAATACGTCACATACTACTTTTTCTTTTTATTGGAAGGCCCAGAATATTATAATTTTCTATTATCTATTTTTTTTTAGCTTTTCAAAGTTTTCTTCATTTTTTTTTTTTTTTTTTCATTCTATGTTTTATTTATTTTTTTCCTTTTTAAGTGTGTATCCTGAATTGGAAAGTTCCAAAGCAGCGGGCTTTTTCTTTGTGATTCTTTTTAGAAGGATAGAGAAAAATAAAGTTATTGAATACTGAGGCATGGTTTTATAGATATTTATTGCATGCAAAGCAAACCTTTTCAAGTGGAAAAAGTAATTACAATACATTTTTAAGCCTCCTTCATGGGCTCTGATTGGTGGACATGATAGCTAAAAAAACTAAACGAATTATTTAACTAAACCAAAGATTTTTTCCCCTTCAATATTAAATTGTCTTCCAAAAGAACTAAAATAGTTCGTAAAAACATTTCCTATAGCTTCTAAAAATGTATTCATTTTATTTAAAAAACATTAAAAAAAACCACCAACATTTTTAATTTCGTACTTTTTTCTGCATTTTTTAGTTCACGTAGAAGAGAATTTAATACTGAAGAAAAAAACAGTTAAATAAGGCGTTTAGTGTTTTAGCTGTTTCGTGGGCGAAGTAGGGTCAAGGCGCCCACCAAGTAGGCTTAGAAATTTTGTATATAATTTTTTGCTTTAAAAAGTTGTTTTTATTCGTTAAAGATATATAAAACCACAGCTCAAAATTTAATAACTGTATTTTCTTCCCTTCTAAAAAAATCACAAAGAAAAAAAACAAAAACAAAAAAGCTCTGTTTTAGAACAATTTTTTAGCTTTCTTGTTTTTCCAAGCTTTCTCGACCCTCTTGTCAGTTTTGCATGATTTGTTGATACATTTTATTTGCTTTAAAAATAAAATTTATGGTACGTGAAATCTAACAGCAATTATTATCCCCTTTAGAGTAAAATAATGTTAATAAGTGGGATAATGCAACATTTCATTTGATTACGCTTGTCACATTTTACGTTAGCCACGAGCATACATATTAAACTAGTTGTGATAGAGTACGAAGTAAAATTATAAAAACATATAGGTCAACAGCCAAACAAAGAAATAACCAAGTCATAACTTTAAGAGCATGTTACCAAGTGTTTAATAAATAAAAAGAGCACAAAAAACTTATGAGTAAAAATATTAATTAGGAATGCATACCGTTCATAACTTACAAACTTATAAGTTCTTCAAATAGTTTACGATATTGACTTTAAGATAATCCAAGTTTTAAGTAATATGCATTATATGAACTTACATAAAAAGCAAAATCTTATTTACTGTATTTTGCAAAGAGCTTGAAAAATCTGTTATATCCATATGATATACCCACTATTGTCGTAGCATCAGAAGTGTTGACATTTTTTAAAAGTTGAATATACATAAAATTAAAAAAACACAATGCAGTTAACATTTTGCAAAACTATTTCTCCTTACCTTTGAGGTCAACATTTTCATGGAAGCGTAAATTTCTAAGAAATTGTTTGGCCATCTGCCTAAGTGAAACCTTTTGGTAGCCTTGATCAACACACATGCATTTATAAATCTAATTCCTGCTGAATATTTATTATCTAGTCAAACGAAGGACGCTATCCGTACCGAAATGCCGTTCCAATACAAACAACGGTGTAACAAAATAAAGCATTCATTATGTTTACTCGGAATTATTTATCAGTTCTGCCGCATCAAGATTGGAAATTGTAATTAAGTATTCGCAAGATAATCCAAGTGGAGGAATGAATTATTGTCGAAACGTTCTTTTCTTGCCTGATAATATAAAGAAAAGTGGTGTATCTGACTTGTTGAGAATATTTTTAAACTTAATGAATCTGGATGCGTTTTGGGATCTCAAAATTTCAATTCGAGTAGTTTTCAAAAGAAAAGATAAGACTTTCTAATAGTTAATTACCTACGTAATTAAGTTGTAAATACGAGAACTTCGAACCTCAGTCCTTCTATGTCTAGATTAAAGGATTATTATCCTGTAAATGTATGCATATTCGTATGGGCTTGTCTGTCCAAAGTAGATAGCAACTATTAATATAGTATTTCTTTCATCATTTAAAATGCATAAAACTTCGTCAGAAATTAATGTGTATTTATAAAATTTATTAACATGCATATAAGAGATTATTTATCTATCCATATATGGCCAAGAGGGTGAGGGGATTTGTTCTTGTTGTACATTTAACGTCAACACACCTAATACGCTGCTATGTGTTTTGGACCAGACATATGCGTAATATGTCTTGTAATTTTGCCCAGTGAATTAAATGCGAGTGCGTTCAAACTTTCGAAATATTTGAAGAGATGTAATACATATGCTGTAAAATAACACATCCGAAATATTACAAATCAGGAATCTTGGTGGCAGACGTCAGAGAATGTAGCCGTTAAGAGGGTTTAGAGGTAGCAAAGAAGTCTGGAAAAGTATATAGTTGCCGTGCATAAGCAATTTTTATTCTGTTGTTGTTGTTACTAATCCCCCTGGCATAGGAAAGCCTACTGCCAGGTCCAGAAGATCAATAATCCACTGGCTTAGGGTGATATGCAGCTTCATTTTAAAGCGAGGAACCACGAGGGCACCTCCAGAGGTATCGTTTCACTTGGAGAGCTTTGGTGTCACGACCTATTTAACGTGCACCAGCTCCCTTTAGCGTACACGGCACACAGGAACCAGCCACGAAAGGTAGTCACCCTCCCAAACACTGACCTAAGTCGATGTTGCCTTACTTTCGGTGTTTTGCGGGAACCGAGCTTCTACCGACTGATTCACTGCGGGCAATTTTTATTCTTTGAAGTCTTTGCCAACATGCGCAGTTATGATCGCCCCCCCCCCTGGAAGGCATTATTACCGATAGAAAAAGTTAAAAACATTCGAAATCAGACAGTTAGCAGCAGTTTTATTTCAATTAGAAACATAATACTTTACTGATAATCAGTTCGCCGGTTAAGCACTGTCAATGTGTAGAATAACGTGAGTTCATATAACAACTTTGCTGACAATGTGGTCACTTAACAAAATCTGACAGATAACTTTTAAAACACTTGTCGTTGATAATGGATTCAAAGCAGAATTCATCCATGTTCCTGATTCATCATCCAACTATACATCCTTCTAAAAAGCAAATCTGTGAATGTTTCCGACAAATAAAACTTTATTTTGCCCGCTTATCATTCGTTATACTATCATATGACTATTATTGCGATTTGATTAAATATAAACTATGAATTTCATCACTTCACTTTTCTTGCAGTGTTGCATGCTTGTTAAATAGTATCGACTATAACTTTTATAAATTGGAAAGGTGCCCGGAATTAATTCGCTTTGCCTTCGAACTATCAAATAAGCAATAATTATCATGGTTCATTTTCAGTGTACCTTGATGCTGATGGGTTCATTGTTTGGAATTTTTTTGAATTTGAATTTTTTTTAACCAACTTCACAAAGGAGGAGGTTATACATTCATAATGTATGTATGTATGTATGTCGTTTTTTTTTTGTTTGTTTGTGTACTTCTAACTTCTAACTTCTCACCGAATGAACCGATCTTTACTCTATTTTTCTTAATCGAGCTTGGTTTCCCATACGTCCCGTACCTTCGTTTGACCATATTCAATAATTAGAAAAAAAAGTTATGGGCAGAAATGTTGTCATTTTTCTGTTTTTTCATCCATAGTTTTTGACTCAATGAACCGATTTTGATGATTTTTTTTCTTTAATCGTATAGGGTGGTCTAACTTAAATATTGTACATCGATTTGATGTACAATTGTTCTTTAGAAAGAATGTTAGGAACAAAAAATAAGTAATATTGGAAAGGCTCGCCTTTATTTTTCCGCAATTTATCATGCAAATGATTATTTTTCAGTGACAGTCACTCAAAGTAGGTGGGCCATTTGATATGTTTATTATTATTTAAAGAAAAGTATTCATATAAAAAATGTATTTACACTAAAAAGAATAAAATGAAATAATTAAAAAAAAAAATGGAACCGACTACAAATTTAAAATCTCGCCAAACAGTAAAATATAAATAAATTCATTCTTTATACAACATCGGTACGACTTCTAAACATAATTTTTGAAGTGGGGGCAAAAACTTGATAGATAAAATCTTTTGTAATCATAAATCAATAATAAGTATAAATGGCCCAGAGTTTGCAACAGTTTCTAGATAAAGTAGTACATGGTGTGTAATGGTAATTATATTGACATAATTTTGCACTGACTTCAAAAATTATGTTTAAAAGTCGTACCAATGTTGTTTAAAGAATGAATTTATCGTTTACTTTTTAGCGCAATTTTAAATTTGAAGCATTTTTATTTTTTAAAAATGTATTTAGGAAACAGTACATAAAATCTAGGAACTAATTATAGTTGTGAAATAAAACGTTACAACTACAAAAACATTACCCGAATTTTATAAGTGATGTATAACTAAGCAGAGGATATTAGAAGAACATAAAAATGCTGTTTAATTGCATTGGCAACTTTTCACATGTTTACTTATTCGTATAGTAATAATTCCTGCAATACTTAATGATTCGCGTGAACTGATAAAACCTATTTGCAAGAAAACCCCATGTCATTAAAATTGCAGACCAAGAAATATTTAAATAACTATTAATTATACACATTTGTTAACACATGTTTATTTTCCCTAAATTAAAAGGTACTTTTCGACATATTCGTTACTTAAAATGTAAGTTATTGATCTGAATATACGCTTAACAATATGTCGCAATTGTTATCATTTGGTACATTTAAAATGCGTGGGTAAACACAAAAATCTTTAACTTAATTCTGAGTATAGGTAAAACCCAGTCACAAAAAAAAAAAAAAAATATTAACAATGTTATTTCACTCATTGATTTTTTTATGTAAACACGTTTATTCAAGCAAAAAAGCGAGTCAGACTTTAACCTATTTAATTAGCAGTTTTTAGCGCATATGAGTACATTCTTCAAGAAGGTTAAAAAAAACGACCATTTCGGTTGCGCAAAAAATATTTTTTTTGCTATAAAAAATTGGATAATATTTATTGAGGTGATCATTTTTTTACTAGAATGTACTTCTAATTCTTCAATGATTGATTTTGTATCCACAATTAAAATTTTTTTCGTAGGTACACTGTTCAGCATGTCTTTAAGAGAGCAGGTGAAGGATAACAGGTTTAAAAAATGTTATTTTTTTCTCCTTACTTTTTTTTTTCCTTGGTGCATTTTTTTTAAACTTACATTTTAAAAGCAATTGAAGTATTTATTTTTTGACTTCAGCAATTTCCCCCCTTTAGATTCATTGAAGAATGATCCAATTAAACGTATACATTTTGTACAATATTTTTTCTTCAAATTAAAGTTTTTTTTTCAGTTAGCTAATTTTATTGTCTTTGCACGAAAAAAAACATCTCCAGAAGTATTTCAGTTACATATACATTACTGCAGAAGTTTATTTTAAGGAAAAGAAAAGAAAAAGAGCAATAGCAGAAGAATTAGTTGTTTCTTTTATTATTACGCATTATAATATATTGTATAAAACAATAAAACACATTGATTTTTATTATTAATTATAAATATTTCTCAGCGACTGCATGCAGGTGCAGATTTTGTGAGAGAAGTAAAATTTTGTCATTTTATTATTGTTTTCCATTTGCTTAAAAAAATGTGCGTAAAAAATAACTATTCCGGCATGAAACGCACTAGGTAAAGGGTCCCAAAAATGGACCGGCATTTTTAATTTGCTACATCCATTAACTAATGATAATATAACCTCAACGTTAAATATAAGCCTAAATTTAATCGCAATGTTTAATGATGAATTTTTTATGTTTGTATTATATGAAGAAACAGCTACAAGCTCAAAATGTCAGTTAATTTTAAAACAGCCTTTAAATTCGATTTCACGGAAGTACACCATAAATTTACACGAGTCTTTGCCAGCTGGGCTGCCCTTTAATTTTTTAAAATATTATATTCATTCTTCTTAATTTATCTAAATTTTGCGTTACGCAAACGAGAGAAAGAAATAAAAGAAAACTAGTAAACGGATGCATTAAAAAAATAAAATTATATTCAAGGCAACATTAAAGCATAATTCCGTTGTATAAAGAGAAATATTGTTCATTACATGTCAAATCAACATAATCTGACCTTGACCAAAAATAAAACCTGTAAATTTTATCAAAATTTACAGGGCGATTGCAGTGTTGTAGATTCAAAATCTACAGCAGCGATACTTAACACATTATGAGCGGGCGACGTAGCGCGCGCAACTACGCTGCGTAGCGGGCTAAGTTAACTAAGTTAAAAAAAGTTCCAAAAAAATACACCAAATCATACATAATCTGAAACATTAATTTTTCCCTTGTGTGACTTAAAAGGGATGACTTTAAACGGACACAAATACCAGCCCGCTGTTAAACGGCAATGCACGAAATGGGTACTAGTACCTGCCGCCCCCCTGCTCATAACGTGTTAACCTGTAATATGCATGTCTACTCTGTAAAAGAACTCTGTTCTTGCTGCAGTTCAAAAGTAAAATGTTTAAAAATAAATAGTTTACGTTTTAATATGTTTATAACTAAACTATTTATGCACATATTAAAACAATTTTTGAATTAACGTAACTCTTATTTGATAAGCTAATTTTTACATCTATTTATTACTTAATTTCTAATTCCGAAGTATAAATTTTTTTTCGCGTAATTGCTAAATTTTACTGCATTTATATGAAAGAAATGTTCATTTGTTTCTCTTGCATGAAATATTTTTAAAAAAGAAAGTGATATTTTGTAATTTATTTCAATACTTAGGTATGCAACAGATTGGACAAAACTTTCCATTACCAGTACAAAAACAGTAAAAACCCCTCATTAGTTCTAAATGTTAAAAATACCTTTTACTGCTCATAAAAATTCAACTTGTTACCTATTATTTAACTTAAGTTTTTGTTAGAATAGTTGAGTTTGAAAAATAAATAATATTCATCAAACGTACCTTTTTTGTGAGACTGACCCATATACTTAATTCTCACACAGTGCATACAGAACAAAGAAGCGAAATCGCGAAAAAAAGAAAAGAAATAATCTTCCTCATGACAAGTAAGAATAAGTAGAAAAGTAACAATAAAAAAAAAAAAGGAAATCAGTGCACGAGGTCTTACTTTTAAGATCTTATGTAAAAAACTAAATGCACATAAATTTAAATGTACTTTAAATTATATTTTTTAGACTAATGTTGGAGAAAAACTGTAGGCAAATTAAAACATACCAGCTGATTCACCGCATAACATCTGCGGGCCATTAGTTCAACAATCAAACTAAACATGACAACGATCGATCGATGATGCAATCAAACTAAGGTGTTATCACTCCAAAGAATCGGAAATTAACCATTTTAAAATCGTAGAAAACGCTTTAAAATTTTAAAGGCTTAAGAAATATCGCTAGGTATAAACATGAGAATGATCGTTCGATATAAGCAAACTAAGGTGTTGCCACTACCAAGAATCGAAAATTAAAAATTGAGTCATGAATGGAAATCCTTTTTTTAAAATGGAAATAAATTTTTTAAAGTCCGTAAGTTACGATAATAAATACAAAAAAATATGTTACTTTTCTAGGCTAATCATAAAACAATTTTTTAAATATTATTTTACCATACCTTTTTTGCATGATGTCAGTATTGTATTGTATCGCAAAATTGAATCGTAACTGGTCCACGTTAATATATATATATATATATATATATATATATATATATTATACGAGACGAAATTCGATTTCTCTCCAAGTGTTCTCCAGCATTTGTGAGGTAACAACATTGGATCGCAGTAACATCTCTGCGCTTCAGGTCATCAAGGGAGAGCACAGGGGTCTTGTACATAATGTTCTTGACAAACCCCCATAGAAAGAATTCCAGCGGTTTTTGAAAAACCACAATACACACATTGCTTTTTCTTGCACGGTTGCCATTTTTATTTATGACGTCATAATTACCCAGACTGCAAATGCGAAGATCGCATTGTTGCCACGTGAAATTCTCTGAGTTGTAATCTACGAATACATAGTCGGTTTTTGCGTAATATTTTTTATTCGAAAGTTATGAGGTACGGAAACCCCGACAATAATTAATGAACACCTTGTATATATATCTATATATATATATATATATATAATGTAGTTGTAATATATATTGAGACGTTTGTCAAAGTGCCAAATCTTTCATTCATACAAGTTCCTAATCTTTTTTTTTTAAATCTTCGTGATTAAAACGTTTAAATTTTAAGCTTTAAGCAAGTCAATGTATTATCAGTAATAGTTCATTACTGGCATTGCATTGACGATTAGCAAAAGTTGAATGTAGAATTCTAAACGCAAAAAATACCCGAAAAAAAAAAAAGAAAATGAAAGATAAAAATGTTTGTAAATTGTTTCATACTTTAAGTGGGGAAGTTCAGCATCTAGAAAACACAGCAATGTACTTATATAATTTTTGAAAAAAATCTCCGTCATTTTTCATTTTTAAAAAAAATATCTTAATCTGTATAAAATCTAAGTAAAAGGTTTGGCAATATTTAAAACTCATGTTGTTTTACTATCACATCATTTCAGTAGTTGAAAATTACACATATATGTATATATATCTGTAATTTGCTTTATAAAGGGAAGTTCCGAGAATCAGCCATAAATTTGGGAATGTTATTGCAATCTAATTTATTTATGTTTTAAATAATCAAGTGAGTATTTAACACATAGGAAATTTCATGCATATTGCATTTTATTACTGAACTTTTAAGACATAAAAGAATGAACAATATTTTGATCTGGGGAGCTATAAAAACGGAGACTTAACCTAAAACATTTTCGAAAAAAAAAAAAAAAAAAAGAGTACAAAATACTTTCCAGAAAGGGTAACTTATGAAAGATGGCAAAATCCGAAGTGAAATTTGTAAGTTTTGCCGAAGTGTACAGTACAGAATTTTTCAGAGGCATTTTTCTCTTTCGTCCAAACTATAAAAACTATAAATCTGAAACATAGCAGAACTGGATGAAATTTGACGGGAAGAATTTTTAACTTTACGTCGAGCTGTTCCATCCTCCATCAATCGCATCCATCTTCGAAAGAAAATGTCTCAGACGAGATACGCATGTGCCATCTTTTTATTTGTCTTTTTTTTTCTTTTCTTTTTACTGTAGTCGATTGTCTTCCATTTAAAACCTCTTCAGGCAATTTTTTTCACGTGATTGATTTTATGATACTAGAGAAATACGTGTAAAATTTTGTTCACGACTTGCACAATTCTTGAAATACAGGCGCGTTGTTGTTATTGTGAATGTATAACAGTTTAACACTATAATGTCTATATTTTAATGGTGTAATTTAATGTAGTTTGACTTTCTTTATAGTGTGTCAATCTTATATTTCATACATAGACGAAAATATATTTAAAAATAAAAACACGAAAGCCAACAACGTTGACATAATCACCTTCATTACAAATGATCGACTTGTTGTTGTCGACTTGTTGCCTAAAATTAGTTTAACGATTTATTTCTATAGTAGCAATTTCTATCTGTCGATAAATGCTAACGGAAAAATCAATGTAGCTATATCTAAGACTGTTACATTTCGGTTAAAGTAATAAAAATTAACTGCAAAGTTAAAAAATAATAATAAAAATGATTATGTTTTCCCTCATTCATATTAATGATCATTCTCTTACATTTTAGTATAACTAGAAATATATTTATTTGGTAAATGAAGTATGCTTAAAAGCGTAGCCGTGAAACCCCGCGCTACTTCATATACTTAAAAGTTTACTAAATAGCGCTTAAATCCATCGTCTAGAGGTAATGTTAAGCAATAGGCTTCACACTTATCTCTTTACTGAAATACTAACATAGTATTCTACCACAGTGGATCATATTAGAGCCAGCTAAGTATTAACCACAGATTGCTTTAAGTAAGTCATATAAAGATTCCATTTTCGCTAACTTGACGTCTAAGTGCCTCCCTATGTATTATTCAGATCACTTTTCTGCGGAAAGCAAGCCCCGAAAATTGTCTTCGTTTAAGAAGAAAGGAAAACAATGAATAAATTCACACCGAGTAAATTTATCTCCCAGCTGCTGGAATGTTTGAGGCGTAAAACACATTCTCGCGTTCCGTTGTCTCTTCCCAACGACAACAAGTAGGAAAGAAAATGCTCTGAATTTAAAATTTGATTTAAAAGCAATCGCAACTGGATAATCATTTCCTGAAAAGTAATTTGGATGGCAGAAAGGATTGATTGGGGTTGTTATACACGACGCGTTTTAGCGTCATTATTACCTAGCGCTTTCTGAAATTTGTCGTCGAGATTTGTAAAATTACGATGGAAATGTGGTTGTCAAAGTTTTGCAAGATCTATGTTGTAGAGTATACACAAAGAGTAGGCAAGTACGCAATTAAAAATGAATTTTAACAGCTTCTTTTTCAAAATTTGACAACGAAAATAGTCTTTCCAAAAACAGTTTTTTTACTTGAAAAGTCTTTTACTTGTTCGTTTCCTCTAATTGTATTTTTGGTTTTAGAAGAATACAAATTCAAAAGAGTTCAACTTGATGATGGATTACGTATTTATGTACTATACTACTGTTGAATAATGTTAATAATTTTCTTGGCAAGGCTCATTGTATGCGCCAAACACGCATGCACACACACCAGTTCTTCACATAACGCTTTTGGGCTTGTCACCTACTAACGGGAAGGTTTCCCTTCCCCCTACTAACACCACCGCTTGACATAGCCTAGTTCCCACCCCCTTTGTAGTCTTTTCGCAGTTTTCTTTGTTGAAAGAAATTTTCCTTGCTTTTGGTTTCTTTAAAAAAAAGTGCGTATTCACTACATGTGATCTAAATCTTATTGTACATGTGAAAAATGCCTAAGATGTTTTCACGAATGTCATAAATTTTACTCGATATTTGTTCTCTAATGATATTTTTGGCAACGAAAATAGTTTACCAAAACTGCATCCCCCACTAAGACCCATAGTTTTTTTTTTAATACAATCCTCTGACTCCATGGGAACCCCTGTTCTCAGATTCATAGGTTGCAGCACTCACTGCAACCACCATGTCAGGATCATGATGCAAAATGTAACGTATCGAGCTCAAAATATTTTTTTGGTAGATTTTTTCTCAAAATCTGGGAAGAAGTGTGTAGCAATAATGTACTACTGCAAGTTGTAACTGTTTTGATTTATTGAGAAATGTATCTTTAACGTTTCTTTAAATATCACTTATGCATTTATTATAAGATAACTGCAATTTTTATTTATTACACATATGCACTTTTCACTAACGGTCAATAATTTAACTTTTTGTATGACGTTTGACGTGCCTTCTCTCTTTAAAAAAAAAGTTCTCAGCGTCATCGCATTAAATGTATCATTTATTGACCAGTACGTAAAGTACTTAACCCTTTCCCTTTCGCTCCCGTGAAATTGACGGGCTGAGGTTTCGCCTTCTATTTCTAGTTCCCGTGACATTTCCGGACTGGAGTGTTTAAAATTTCAAGCTAAAAACATATTAAAAATTAAAAATGAATATATATATTTTTATTGTTCATACACATATTTTAATATAACTTTCAGGGATAGAATATAGGCACTTTTAATGACCGTTTTCTTGAAAATTACCCGATCGTTAAGGGGTTAAAAATAGGTGTTTTTTTTTAACTAATAAGCTGTCTCTGAAATAATATTGAGTTGGTAAAAGTATCAGCAAAGCTTATTCATTTTCAAGGTTGCTGGTTTTTGTATTCGGGTAAAGTATTTAGTTGTAGACTAATATTTGTTGGTTGCTTGCTGATGTAGGAATTAAAATTAACTATTAAGTTTACTTTCAACTCTTTAAACAACCTTTTGACTTATTTTTCAGCAACTTGAATATATTGTTTTTTTTTATATTCTGTAAAAAGAGTGGCGTCGATCATATAATAATACCCTGGTACTAGTTGCTGATCAGTCATGGAAAAAAAAAGTTGTTTATACCAAATGTTTTCATGGAAATTAATAAAATTTGAAATTCTATGATTTGCAAATACTGATTAATATTGTACAAGTTTCAAATAAAACACAACTTGACGGTATTTTCACGAAAAGCGCGAAACGAAATTTTTACTGATAAAAGTCTTAATGTACAGTAATTGAAAATTTACTACATTGAGGTTTGTCAATAAAATTAAGTGCCAGGGCTGTAGAATAATTTCAAATGGTTACCTGCGTTCAAAAATATTTCACTGTGCTACATTTTATATAAATTAGAAAACATAACATGAAAAATGAATTCGATGCATATTTGAATAAGTAAACCTTTTTCGAAATATCTTTCAAATATCAGAGAAAACTTAAATGTTATGTAAACTAAACTGCAAGAGATTGTTTTCAAACTAACACTAGCATAATAAATAAAGGAAGTGTACTAAAAGCTTCCATAAATTGCTTATACTTTTAAACTGTGTGTAACGATAACTATGTATTTTGTGTTTGAATTGTTTGCCTTTAGAGAAAGGAAAGTTTTGTTCCTCGTACAAAGAGCGAAAGGTGAAGGAGAGTATTCCTTACTGCGCACACAAAGGCGAAGGTTGGGATAGAAAATTAACGCAGAGATTGAAAAATTCATCTTCCTCTAATTACGGCAGTTCCCATCTGTGCAATCTCCAGCTTGCTCCTCAGGGACAACTTTGATGCCCGAGTTCCATCCCAGGCAGCGAGATTAGTTTTTACGCGGGTCCTTTTTTCGAGAAATTTTATTTATTTTCCTGAAAGAGTGCCTATCAAAGGAAAGCATGCTCGAGGTGAAAGAAAATACCAAGACAGCCGTCTAAGACGCAGATGGTGGACTTTTTCTTCCAACAATAAACAAAGCAGGTTTCATCTTGTCTGTTCCTCTTTCTCCGAGTAGAGAAGCAATCAAAACTACTTTTCTTAGACCAGCGGTGTAGCTTTAGTGGTCTTCAATTCTTTTCACTCAAACTCCACCGAGTAGTATATATATATATATAATATATGCATACAATAAATACCATAACATAGTTAAATATATTTAAAAGTCACCACAAGTGGAAACACCACAATAATTCGAATTTAGAATATCTCAATAATAACAACGTTCGTTGCATATACTATTCATTTGATTTCAAAGATCTGCATTTTAATTCCGTATTTTAATCTCTAATATTAAAGATGTTCTTATATCCTTCTTTTACGACCACAATTCAGTTTTGGATACTGAAATACTGGTCTCATCAATTTTTGTCAATTTAACAAATATGTTTATAACTAGTTGAAATGCCCGACGTTACGCGGGATAAAAGTGCCTCCTTCACAGGCCAAGTGACGCATGTTCAAAATTCTGAAAAAAAAAAAAAAAAATATATATATATAAGGACACATTTTCGTAAAAAATCCAAGTAGGATATTTGCAACAGTCCTTAAAGTTCCTATTTAAATAGCAAAAATCATTACAAACCATGATTGCATTAAAAAGATCAGTCTAGAAAAATTACTCTTAGACGAAAAATAAGTTCATTAAAATCCACATTAAAATGCCAACAACGGTCCATAAAAATTGCCATTAGAGTAAGGGTAACAGTAACTAAAATGCACATGTGCAGCGGGATAACTGTGCCAAAATGATATCAAGAGTCCGTAAAAATTGCAATTACTATTTCGACCAAAATACATCTAAACAATCCCATCTGAACTTTGAAACTTAAAAAAACTAAAAAATAAATAAATAAAAAAGAGCATTAAGCAATTGAGTAATTAATCAACGAAATGGGAGAAGAATGAAACGGTTTGCTTATTTTCTCAGCTTCATATATGCTCGCTTTTTGTCACAAAGCATTAGTAAGTCGAATGGGTTCTAAAACTGATTTGGATGTGCTACATCTTCTAAGCATTTACCCAGATACAGTCGTCAAAAAAGTGCTTTTTCAATAAGAGACCCCTTTGGTACCGGTCAGAAACAAACATAGGATATTTTCTTGGATGAACGTATTATTCGGGCTTAAAATAAAAACATGACTAAAAATGCAATAATCAAACTTGCATAGGGAAAGAAATGAAATGATTACATGGTAAATGCTTAGTTTTTGAAGAAAAATACCTTTTGCTTTATCTTTGTCGCTTATAAAAACAAAGATGTTCTTTGAATTTTTAAGACGTACAACGTGGCAGGATACTGCAGTGATTCTCTATTAAACCATGTGAACTCTTAAAAAGGTGAATGATTTTGTAGAAAAAATAAATGCTGCGGTACAAATGTGTAACGCTTCGGTCTGGGGACTAGCAACAAAAATTATTTTTGAGGGAAGTTGAACATCAATGAAAAGTCGTCACGAAGGGCAAAAAGGGGATTGCATCCGTAAAAGCTGATTAATATAACGCATGTTTTGAAAATCATTCTACTTATTAGTCTCAGGAGCTCTTTAATCTTATTTAAATTTGGGAAATTCGAGTTTTCGCAATTAAAATAATTAACATTGAAATATTGTACTTTTTGTCTACTTTTTCAAAACTGATCACTTTGTGCAACCTCTAAATATTATTCAATCTTCTTGAAATTTGGTATACATACCTTTTACATCGCTAAGACTTAAGGCGTAAGCAAAGTCTTGAAACACTATAATAATATTCATGTATAAAAAAATCAAATAGAGTAAAATTTGACACATTGAGTAAAATTTTTCAAAAGGTAAGATTTTCTCACAGCTCAATCAGAAACAAACTGTAGTCATTCTTCCAATATATATATGTATATATATATATATAATAAATAGATGACGTGTTTTTTTAGATAAATATTTAGTCCTCATTCTTCATAAAAGTATATTCTTAAAGCATGAAATAATGCTTTAAATATTCTAAAAATACCTGAGGCAAATCTGAAAACGAAAAAACCATTGCTCAAAGATGTTAAAATCGCATATAAATCAGCTATAAATAATTTATCACTATAATCGCGGAATTTATGCGTCTAAAGTAAACTTTTTTGCCACTTTTGATGAGCTTAAATTTCTTTTTAAGGCTAAGGGAAACACTCATCATCTGATAAATCTTTTTTTCTTTATATTCCTTTCAGAAAACAGAGTGGATGCTAAAATCTAAATCAGTTGCTTATCAGTCTAAATGTATTTATTAAAAAGTTTTAATATAGGAGTTACTGATGAAGATAACATTATAAAAATAAATAAGAAACTTGAAAGTAGGGTTATGAGATGGGGAAAAGTGAGTCCGCATATCTGTCCGTCCGTCTGCCTGTCCCCCCGAATACCGTTCCTAAAAAACAAAGCATTTTTTGTTTTGATGATACAGGTCGACACACATTCTTCCAGCGTTTGAATTTTTTAATTATTTGTTTATTTGGAACGGTTTTTCTTTTGACATTGCAGAAAACATTCTATGAATATATCTCAGAATTACAAGGAATTGTTCGATGTAATCAAGTTTTGATATTTAGGACACTAAGCAATAGTCACAATGAAGACATTGGGCACTGCTCAAGCAATTTAGCATTTCGAAGCTCAAAACTGTTTTTTTTATTAAAAAATAATTTCTTTTAATGCCAAAAACTTGCTTGTAATTGCAAGTTCTATACACCAGTGGTTTTGGACAATTCACGTTCGTGATTTAAAATGTTTTTAGCTGTAGGAAATTACATAAACAAAAACAAAGAAACTAAAAAGAAAGGGGGAAAAGACTTCCGAAGAAATCACTCTTAAAAATTTTATAAAGCATGCATGAAATCCAGGAACCAATATCAAGTATACAGGACCATAAAATACCCCTTTATTTTCTCAAATTGTAAAGATATTAATAAATCGATTACGTTTAAAAAATAGGGCTAGGTAATAAGAAAATAAAAACTGAAGCGTGTGCTATTAAATCTTAGAAAAATAAAGCGTCGTCTTTTGGTAAACAGATTCGTTGACAAATAATATATATATTGAATAAATGTAAAATTATTTATAACTTTTTGCTGCATTTCTACTTTCTTAACTTTGCAATTTAGCTGCTTTTATTAAATGAATAACGAAAAATGTTTCAATTAAATTGATTTGAGCAACTCTAAAGAAGTTTGTTTTGTAAATATAAACAAAAAAAGTTAGAACCTTTTAAGTCTGCTTCTTTCAACACACCGATTCGGATATAAATAATAAAACTTCGATAAAAATCGTATTTCCCAAATAATGTTTACAAAGTCCCAATTTCATTTTGAGTTTCAAAAGAAATAAGCTTTATTTGCTTTATTTAATACATACCTTTTTTAATAATGCATGAAAAGTAACTTCGCTTTGAAATTCACTGTTTTTTTTTTCTTTTCATATTTCAGAGTGATATTTTATGCTTGTTTTTTAATATGTTTGCGATTCTTATTTCTAAACATAAATATTTTAGAATTCACTCAAGTTTTTAGATATAAAAATGGGATTAGTACTTATGATGGCTGGTTTTACTGAACTTATGAGCATACGAAGAAAATAAAAGCTCTTTTTTAAATGACAAAAGACTTTATAAATTTTAAAACAATATGAAAAAGAAAACTAATAATTCCTAAATTCCAAAAACCACTTAAGTTCATTAAATATGTAGAATAAAGCTTACTTATTTTTTCACGTCTTATTTTCAGTAATTCAAACTCTTAAGAAAATAAATAGAATTAAAACCTGAATCACGTTACGGATTAGAAAGCTACTCTTATATGTTTCTTACAGGAGTTATTGGAAACAATTTATTGAAATTACAAAACTCTTCCGTATGATCTTTCGTTGTAAGTGGCCTAATTTGTGAGCCTCAGGTGCGCTTTTCTAGTTGTCGATGGAAGCATTGATCTTAAATAGATAGTGTTTTTATTTGGCCATTTTTTGGAACGCTATAATTTATTTCTTTTAATGCAAGATGGAATAGTTACTTTTAACAAGGATGTTATCAGTTGTAATTACCATATGTATTTGTAAAACTAAATAAAAATTAAAAACATATATGGCAAATATATTAGGCGTATAAGACCCAAAGGGTTGGAATTTTTTCTATTACATGCTCAAGTTCCTGTACATTGAGACATTGAGTTGTTTACTGTTTAGAGATTTTAGATACAAGTTTGACAGACACACACAGTATTACAGTTGAACATACTTAGAGTGAGAAATTTTCCCAACTCGGTTCGGAATAACGACAAAAATGTGACGTAACCATTTAAATGTACGTACTAAAACTTTTTGGACAGCCGGCATGATGTTGTCGTGGTAAGGCGTGGCGCTCGCACGCCCCAGGTCTGAGGATCGAGCCTGGCAGTGTTGGTGGATTTTCAAGATGCAGAAAATCGTCTGCGCCCAGGCCGTATGATTGTGCGGCATATAAAAATCCCTTTAGTAGACATTTGGCTTGGATGCTCTAGGTTAACTTAAATTCTTACTGCAATTTCGCATCAACAGAGACCGGGTGCTCGCCCTTTCAGGTGGAGAAAGCGGAGGTCAAAATTCTCATGCGGGGATGGTACCACACTCATTGTGGTGCCTGTGAAAGTGATGGTACCAATCTCTCAGGAACGCACTAGTTCTGCAATTGGAAGAAGCCAACAGCAGCCTATTAGAAATAACTAAAAAAAAAACTTTTTTGACCCATATTGAGTCTATCTACCCCCAAAGTTTTTTAGAATTTCACAAAAGTCGATCAAATTATGTTCTTCGTACATCATTTATCTGAGCTTCAGATTTTTCCTCATTATTTTCCTAATAGAGGAAACAGCAGCTTCATGAATTGAGTCAATTTTTATAAGCAATGTAAGTATAATTGTAAATCTGCAAATCATTTTTCTAGAGTTTACCAATAGCGAGGTCTCTTTTCGTGATATATGAGACCATACTATGCTGAAAACATCTAAATAGCATTATTCTTTTCAGAATGAATTTTAAATAAAAAAGTCTTGACTCTAATCGAAATCGTTGTCATCAACTTTTTCTTCTCTTCTTTCGATTGCTAAACATCACCCATTTTCAAGAAGCTCAAATACATGCCACCTGCTACTCAAAGCTTCTTTATTTCTCTAATGTTTACTGGAAGAAACACCAAGATCGACTCCCTTCAGCCATTCTCCGCGCGCACCAAATACCTCTGAAGTCGATTCCTTGACAGATTGTAAGGACATCAACAACAAATTGGATTATCGGATGCAGCCAAGGGCTAAAGGACACTGCTACTCCAACCGGAATTAGAACAACATGCAATGCTGGAAACGAATTTGTTCCCGCATTCCGACACTAGTTGAAAGAGCATGTCGATAGAATTCCTGCCGGAGCATGACATGCAGAATAGAGTCAAGTTGGCGGGGAATTCATTTTCTCGTCCGCCGTTCAAAGCGGCCCGAGTGACTACCGTATTAGGAAATTAATGAAATGATTAAGTTTCTTTGGGAGGAACATGCTACGAATGATTAACGCGGCGTTTTCGGAACCGCTATTGCAATTTAGATTGTTTTTTCTAGAAAGAAATGAGTCATGGTAACTTTAAAAGTGGACATATCCATTTTTGTTCATGTATTTAAAAAAAGAAAACCAAATACACCTATCGAGTTCATCTCTTTTTCTACTTGGTAACACGAAAACGCTTCTAAACCTGATATATACAAAATCAAATGCTTCATATAGTTTATCAACACTTACAACTGTCACAGTTGAGTTGACAGTAGTGCTCTTGTGAATTGAAAGCCTTTAGAACTTTTAATTGCTTTTAAGTATTTGTACGTGAACAATGAACGTTTTGTGAAATTATAAACTATTTTCTTTTTTCATGTTTTTATTATATAAATGTACTAAAGAGTACCTTAATAAATAATATTTAAAAAACTCGTTTAAATATTGAAGGAAAAAAATTCCTTTAAAATGACTTATTTTTAAACTTTAAAGTTCACTTATGTTGAAACAGTACTTACTCACATTCTAAATGTATGTATAAACAAGTGTTTTTTAAATCATAAATAGTATTAGTGTGTAAAATTATTTGTTTCTGTATGATAAGCTTCGAAACGCGCGCTTTCACTACTTGCTTATAACGAAAACCGATTATCTATTTTTTAGAAGAAAAAAAAAAGGAGATTGTTGCACCCATATCTCAATATTTTAGTCCAGAAAGAACGTCAATGAACTTAACTGGTAAGTTTATAGGAATAAAATTGAGCCCGTTTCGGGGGCATAGACTTGAAACTTTAATTCTCGTTGAGTTTTACATGCAATGGTTAAAAAAAGGGGGAACTTTTTTTGAGAGATTGCCATTTTTGTATCCACAAGATTTAACCAAGAAGTAACATTGGATAAAGTTCCTCCAATTTAAAAAAAAAAAGTCTCACAGTAATATCTACACCTATTTTTGCTTAGACTACACCGGCAAAGAAAATACTTGCGAACCTTTGATGAACGTTTGTGGTTTTTTCCTGCACACTACAACAACGATTCTCGTTAAAGTTTCATCTAACTGAAATGTTACTTATATCTTTGAAATTTGATGCTTCTCTGACACATCAAAAATGACGTTAAAACTGAGCACTAGTGCTTGTTGGGGTATGTTTCTAAGTTACACTTTTCTGACACTCTGAGCTTAATCTTCTGTGTTCAAACCCTCTTTCTGTCCTGTCAATTAAAATTATTCTGGTCAATTTAATGGATTCACTTTTTTCTTTTTATTACTACTGTTTTGTTTTTTGGTGGGATGCTGCGGGAAGGGAAGAAGGAGGGGTATGTCTTAAACTTTATAATTTTTTTAATTTTTTTACGCCTTAGATTCTGTATGTTATATTTGTTTGAGCATGTTATTTGAAACTAAACTTATTTTGATGCCTTTAATTCCTTTTCTTTCCTACTTTTTTCTTTTCTTACTTGATTTTATAATTCCACTTATTCAATATTCCTAATATGTATTTTTCATTACTTCACTAGTATCTGTATGGATGCCATTTTTAAAGGCATGTAGCATGTGAACTCTTTTCCCTCTTTCCCCAATCTTAGACGAGGACAGAGAAAAAAGGCAGACGTGGAGTAGCGTGCCAGGTGGGAAGTTGTATGTAATATGTGTTGCATGCTGTGGTATGTTCTGTGTTTTGGTATGTTATGCGTTTGTATAATGTAATGTCCGTGTAAAATAAAAAAAAAACTTATGTCTTTATCCTATGATTTTTGTTTGCTGAGCAGCCTGCTACAGGAATAAATTTTTCGTCCGATCCGATTCATTTGCTTTTACAAGAGTAAATCTCATCCTATAGAGTACACAATTTTCTGCATTCCCTGAAATTCCATGGAAGGAAAAGGAGTTCCATGAAACCCTAAAACACATGCTTGCAATTTATTTCTTACTTTTGTGTTTAATCATGTTCATTTTCTATGTTATTATTTATCCACAAAGTTAAATAGTTTTCTTTATACAGTTACTGTATTTCACTCTTAATTGAGTTGCAAATATTGCTCGTCTTGATAGCAACTATTACTTGTCCAACTTTTACTTAAGTATAAACTTTGCATTGTTGTAACCATAAAGAAACAAAAAGAAAAAAATAAATAAAAGATTGTTTACAGTTTTGAAAAATAAACACACCATAAAACACTTTAAAAACGAGACTTTAAAAACATTTATCACTACTTGTTGAACGTATTTGTAGCTAATTTGAACTTTAAAATAGGTTTACAAGATGAGCTATAAAAAGTGCCCGTACTGAGGATGAATATCTTTTTTTTCAAATATATTATCTGCTAAGGATTTATTTAACTAGAAACGTAAAGAAAAAAAAAAAGGCCACTTTGCATGTATTTATCTGCACTAAAAACATCATTAAGTGTGGCACTTAAATTTTGGAAAAGGAAAAAAGATTTCGTTATTACTTAGATAAGAAAAAACAAATTTATTAACAATATAATGCTTATTTTTGTTTGTCTAAAACTTCTCTCTTGCAACTTGTTATCACCACTTTGCTAAATGAAAATTTTGTTGAAACATAAGGGCAAGGATAATTTGGATTTGCTTGATCATAAATAGTTACACTATAAACCGCTTATCACCCGCCTATGGATGCAACGAAATAGTTATCATGTTTGCAACGAAATGGCTGTCTCTTTTTACGAAGCCCTGTAATTGTTACTTTATAAGGAATATTGTCGTAATGTTAGAGTTTCTCTGAATAGTTATATGCAAATAATTTATAGGCCGACAAGCCATTTTGTAATTTCCTTGATTTTTAGTTCTGTTCCACTTTCTTGGGGAGCATACTTTATTAATGGTTAAAGGTTAAAGAGATGGAAATGATCATTCCTTACTGAACTAGCATTTTATGTTATTTGCCAGTGGGTCGATCCAGAATTTTTTAACAGGGTCCGTTTTTCGTGAATTTTAAAGAGATTTTTGTGAAAAATCAAAAACTGTTATGAAAATTGAAAATTTAAGCATAAAGTGATGAAAAATTTTAGTATTATTTTCCGCTTTTATAATAAATAATGGTGAAAAAAGTACAATTTGGAAGCTTGGAAATTTGTCAGGGGTCCGTTCTGATTGATTTGAATTTTTTGAAGTTTCCATTTCGATTGATTTGAATTTTGTAAAGTGTCCGTTTTCATTGATTATAATTTTGTGAAAGGTCCAAATCGGACACGAATTCCTTCTGATGCGACCCCTGTTTGCTGTTTTCCGTAGTTTATTTGTAAGTTTGCTTCATATATAGCTTAACACCTTACTATTATTTTTAAAAATCAGAACTGTTCGTAAAAATGCATATTTTTTGTTGCATGTTATTAAACTTCAAACTTGGTATGAAAGATATTTCAAACTTGTTTGTTTCTTAAGTTTGATAAGCAAATACCCCAAAATGTTTGTTTTTTACTATAAAAGAGTACATACAATGAAGGCAGCATTAATATTTCACGAATAATTATCTAAAAATACTTACCGTACATTAAAAGTTCATGCTTTTTCAGACTTTTTATTTAATTCGTGAAATCTGTAAAACAGTCTTTATTATATACACTGTATGATTGCAAATAGCAAACAGTCAGATGCATATGTGTCCTAAACTTATAAAATGAAAAAAAAAAAAAAAAAAACATTCTTTTTATGAACATTTCCGGTAAAATACTAACCAGGTTCCACGCAAAATACATTGATATAAATAGAATAATTAATCATTCGGGTGATTTTTTTTTTTCTGTGCCGTGAAAGATTTAAATAGTTGTATATTTAGTAAACGTAGTTATATATAAAGTATACAGACAAATAATACACTTTTGAAGTGCGTCAACTATCGATTTTGAAGGACGGTTTTAAAAAATTTCGATTTTCTTATTAATACATTATCTTTATGTGTAAAACGAAAGCGTTCAGCTATGCCTTATACGTTTAAATAGAGATTTTCGACTTAACGTAAAATTCATGTTTTACTAACAAGGCATATAAAGAAACTCTTTAGTTCATAAAGAAAAAGAAATAATAATTTCATCTCAAAAGACCCTTTAGTATTTTAATTAAGAAAAATATTATTTTTACTGGTTTGCTAATTAGCAAAACATTTTTCTTTGTTTGTTTCACAAAATGAACTCTTCAGTTTTTATTTGTATGTTTTTAATAGCTTAAAGCTGTTTTCAATTAATGCAGTTTTTTTTTAAAGTTTAAAGGAAGTAAACTTACTCCTGTTTTACTTTTTACTTATTTATTTATAAAAATATCTGTACATCGAAAAATGAAGTTAAGGTACGGACATGTTGCTAATTTAAAATTATTTGTCTGGCTGAATCGAAAGATTTAAATCGCCTTGTTTCAAACGTTATTAAATTTAATAATTGAACATACATATTAATACGTTCAGTGTGTTTTGAATGAAGTTCATAGTTTTCTATTTATTAGATTTTTGCTATTGGGTTTTAGTCATAATAAAAATGTCTGAAGAGCATAGTGTGTTTCGTTTTACGAACAACAAATTAAACTGCTTTAAATGATAAATTTCTTTGATTTATGTCCGAAAACAATCTTTTAAAAATTACTTCAGTAAGTACTTATATTTCGAAAATTGAAACGCATAAAATAAAGAAAATATTAAGTTTTATTTATTAATTTTAGAAAGTTGATGTACATAATCCTTGTTAGAGCGAAACAGCATTTTGTTATAAAGATTACTTTTTCAGCTTTAAAAATATCATGATATCTTTTTGTAGCGTTTTGTTGCAGCTCCCACATAAGAAATCATGTAGTTATCCCCAAGTCATCAACTGGTGCGTGGGGAGAAGTTTCATTCTCCTAATCTCCGTATCATAGGATTAAGTCTCTATTTTGTTTTGTTTTCGGGGCTCCCTTCCCCATCTTATTAAATGCGAAACTTTTTGAAAGACGCGTCACGCTCCAAGGATTCGTCTCATTTCAGTCTTACTATCCTATGAGTAGGATAAACGTCATTATTCTAGTCATTAGGTATAGCTTGCCACCAGTGATTTGCACTTCATCTTCCCCAGATGGAGCAGGAGGAGATGGTCGGATTATGCAAAAGGAGCGAAAAATGTGCATTAGTATCTAGTGTACGGGAAGATTTAAAATTAATGCGATAGCTGATATTTTTCTTGCATATTCATCACTCAATGTGAGTTTAATTTCCCTCTTTTAGAGATAAAAACAGGGTAGTTGATTTTTCGTGCAACGGCGTACAAATAAAATCAATATCAATCGCACTGGCTTATAAATGGGTAGTTGGCATGCTTGTGTGCATTTCAGAGGAATGCGAGAACAATTACGAGAAAAAGGTGAGGGGAGGGGAATCTCATTTTTTAAAATATTCCTGTTTAAAATAAAAATTGAAGTGATGGAATCCTGCAGTAATTCGTTAATACTTTATTTTCACTTCTAGTGTACTAATGGCTGCCGTAATGTAACAGTAAAAAAGTAGTTTATATTTCATTAAAAATATACTAGAGTTCCTGTTTGAATAACGTATAGATGTATATCAATGAACAAAGAAATCAAAACTGTCTGCCAGAATTGTAAGGATACGTAGCCTCGTAATATAATTTATTCTGTAGGATACATACTTAAGAATGAAACTTTTTAAGCTGTGGCGTTTCACGGAAGTACACAGCATCTTAAAAATCTGCGTGCAAGGATACTGGTAACACCTTGCACTGGATCATGTCATTCATAAATGGCGGTCTTAAATTGCAATGGCTTATGGTATCGTCCACTGAAATTTTTATAACTTCAGAGCATGTTCTCGTTGCAAAAATGTCTATTGTTGTGAGTATATTCAAGAAATTCCAGGTAATTTTGTATTAAAATCCAAGAGAATTCGAAGCTTGTTAAAGGTTAAGTTTTTGAACATCTACAATAAAAACAAGACACAATAAAATTCTTTTATATTTGAGTTTGACTGTTTCAATTAAAGGATTCAATATTTTTATGATGCGTTTAAATGCAAACTTTTTGAACACATATTGACGTTGTTAAAATTATAAACTAATTTTTAGTTTCATCGATCATTGTCCAGACGTTGAGGCAAAAAATGACGAGCAACCTGCTGTTTGGAAACAAATGATATTCCTTCATTTCTCTGAGAGAGAAGGTAAACATTTTTTATTTGTTTTTTTAAAAGAATTATTTTTAATGCTTTAGAGATGCACTGACTAAAACACGCAAGGTAAATAATTGTTAGAGAAATATGTAACTACATAGCTGTAAGATAGATATTTTTAATTGAAAGTTTAATCGAGCATGGACAACACTAAGTGAAACTTTTGAATTTGAGCATTTGCTAGATAGTCCTTTTGCGTTGAGAATAATTGCGTATCGTTTCTGCTTCTGGTAACACGCTTTATGTTTATGATATATTTCTTCATTATAGATTCACATAACCTAATTACTACATTTCATTCCATGTAAAAAATCGTTGAAATTTTCAAATGAGAGATTTTTATTGCAGTTTGACTAATTTAAATGGATTGAATTATAATTGATGTTTTATTTCCCTTTGGTTTCTTTTGATATTCCTGCTTTAGCAGGAAAAATATACAGCTTACCGTATCTACCTTCAAGCAAAGTGTTTATATTAGCTGGCGAGAAACAGCGTTTTGAAAAAATCAGTCTCTTTGAGGAAAAATGTCTCCATCTTACATATAACATCATGAGATTGCTACAAATATATGCTTATTATTGCTGCTTATCCGATGAAATTAGTGCTCATTATGACAAAAAAAAGGTTAAGATGAAATTATGTAGTTTGGATTAAGTCATTGTTGTTGATAAATATTTTTTCTCTTTAGAATGTGAATACATACGCACAAAGCTTGGAATGGTGTGCATATTCACACTCACATTCTAGAGAACAAAATTATTTATTAACAACAGTGACTTGAATCAAACTTGATGATTTCAAGTTTTTAGTCAAAATGTTTAAAAAGTACACGTAATAAGGCATCGCGAATACAACCTTTACTGTATTACATGTATATAAGACTGACATTTAAAGTAAAAATATAAACTAAAATGGTAACCAATCCAATTCATCATATTAGCGAGAGCTTAAAGAGGTGCGAAATCAGGGTTAGTTAATTCGGGCGTATCTAGACTGGTGACGAAAGCCTAGCTTTGTGGTTAATCACTGAAAACTTTTTCCGCAACTCTTCAAGCTCCCTCCCTGATGTTTGATAACAGGAAGTTTGATCGGTTGCCGTTTTTACTACTTTTTAGTTCCTTTTAACTTATTCCACATTATTCCTCTAAGTTGTTCATTACAGCACATGCGCTAAAAATTACAATTGCAGGGTCCACTGGAAAAACGAGCTAAGTCACATACTACTTGATGAACTTTGATTTATGTTTTATTATAATTTTTGTATTATAAATGAATATGAATTATGTATTATAAATATATGTATTATAAATTTGAATTTGGGTGTTACGGAAAAGTAGTTTCGTATAGTTAAAATTAACATTTATGTTATAAAATAATTGAATAAAACATGAGAAAATTTCAAAAAGTAGTATGTGACTTAGGTCGTTTTTCCAGTGGACACTTCAATTGTAATATTGGAATTTTTTGGAGGGTTGTTTACGGATATTACATTTTAGGTAGATTTATACTTTTTTGCACATTTACTAAAATTATCAAAGGAAATTTTGCGTCTTTGCTGAGTTTTATGTTTTATTCAGCTCCTTTTAGTTCGGTTTATTTTTTCTGCCCTTTATATAATGTATTAATATTTGAACGTGATGAACAGCAGTGGTGTACGTGGCTCACATTTTCAAAAATACATGTTACGGCTTCATGGTAATTTATCTTCATCAATGCCCTACTCATAACAGAAACCATTCGAAATTTCCATCCTTCTCTTTCTTGCATGACAAATTGCTAAAATATTACCTTCCCGTTTAACAGAACCAATAAACATGAGGCAAATAGGAGACCCTTAATTGTTTAAATATAAGAACAAAAAAAGCAACAAACTCCCTCGTACGCCCTTGCACCTTTCCGTTCCAATCAATAAAACATGAGCACACAAACCGGCAAAAATAATGAATAAAAAGGGGGAATTCTAGTACCTGAAATAACCCGCGCTATTTTTTCTCGGAAAGGAAAAAAAAAAAATATTCTTGGAGGTGCTATTTCCTCAACGTGTGATATGTGATTTCCTCGCTCATTACCAGGCGGAAATATGCCGGTCTCACGACATGATACTTATTTGGTCAATAGTGGTTTTTTCGTCCACACCTCTGCGCTAAAGAACTCTCAGACACCGAAGACGCTGACGAAATTTCAAGTTTATAGGTGTCTCGGGATTCGAAGTAAAGTTCGTCAGCAGTTAGGTCACATTTAAAACATGTGATGTCCCGCAGTTTTGTTCTGTATGATTGTATGTAGTTTCATGTCAATTCGGAAACCTAGTGAGAATAATTTATACTTGTGAGGAGTTAAAATTTTAGAGATAAATATAAGCCAATCGAAAACATAATGATTTTATTTTAAATTGAATTAATTTCAGCTTACATGAGAGATTGATTATTCAGTCTCTTTTTATTTTTTTTCAAACACTTGAGTTTTACAGGAAGGTTATTGGAACATTTTTCTTTCGCAACGAAAGAGTTGTTTCAAAGTGTCAGAATAAATGAAGATGCTGATTATTTTTTGCTGGAAAACATTTTTAAAAATCGTTCTTCATTTTATTTTTATGAAGCTTGATCGAAAGGAAGTGTCCCCCTACATCTTTTACCAGAGAAATATCTTTTTCAATTATTCATAACTAAAAGGGTAAGATTTCCTTGTTTATTACAGACTAATCTTATTTTTTGTATTTGAAACAGCGGAGGAATTGAAGCTAAAAAAAAGGATATTAGTTCGCTTTATTTTAAATACGGAGACATTAAGTGCTATGAGGAACTGACGGAGACATTAAATGTCTAAAACTTTCCGGAAATACGATTAGATTTCAGGCGAGACTGTGACGGAATTTGCATATATTTTAAAGACAAATGTGTACAATTCATTTAGGATCATACCGGGTGTGTTTACTTTTTCGGATATCGGAAAAATGGGTTTATTCGACGACTAACATTACGCCCTTTAAAAAAATTTATCAGAAATGCTTAGAAGATTTGAGGGAAGATGTAATAAATAAATCATTCATAGATTAAAAAGTCTTATACACATACTGTTATTATTGAAAGAAGTGTAACTAACTCAAAGCATCAGAATTAACATGAAAAATCGTGTATGTGCTATATTTTGTAGTCTTTACCTGAAGCAATTTCTAATACAATTTACTTTTGCCGTAAATAGTACTTTATGGAAAAACGCAGGAAGTTGACATATTCCTTTTCAAAGCTCTAAGCACTTTTTCAGAGTTCAGAGATACAAATATACTCGATAGTGTTGATACTGAAAGTGATACCTAAAATTTGAGAATGTCCACATTTTCTTTCAACTTCTAAAGTTTTTACCTTAAAACTTAAAGCCAACCATTTGTATGGAGTTAATGCTGTTTTTTTGTGTGAACATAAACTACTGTATGTGATAGTTATAGACAACTACTTTACTGTTTACTTACTTTCAACACGTGATCTGTTAGGCTTTATTTTGCGATTATTTTTCCATATATCATCTCACAAAAGTTTATTAAACGTTGAGTCATTGAGACAATCATAACTTAACAGTCGATGGCTATCCAATGAAGGATATTTTGGATAAAGAGTTTTTATAAGCTGCTGGGTGTTAATAATAATATTTGATTGATTTCGTTCATTTAAAATAAACAAATAAATCCTGAAAAAGCTGGCTCTTTTAAGTATAACGCTGTTCCTAAGTCAGAAGTTTGAAGAAGCAAGGTAATAACGCATTTATTTAATCACAAACAAATCTCCATGTAAACATTTCATTAAAAACGGACTTACGTTTGAACGTTGTTTGCATTAAAATGTCATTCTGCACCGAAGCCTTATTTTTCGAGCAGAGCTTAACTCGGGTAGGAGATAAAAATGTTTTCGAGACCGGAAATTCTTTTTATTTGCTTTGAACTGATATCTTATTGCCCACTTCTAATCTGATCCGAAGTTTTTGCGTTCCTAGCAGCCCTCCTCCGAAAACGGTTTGCTTTTCGTAAAAGCCTACGATTTTTTTTAAACAATTGCTTAAACGATAACTCTGAGGTTCTTATCACATGTCGCTTGGTATTAAGACAGCAAAAAGAATTCGGATTCTGTGCAATTCGTTTTCGAAAAAAAGAAGTCCAATCGATTGCATTTCACTTTCGTTTGATCTCCAGTTACGAACAAGAAAATCTTACTATGGTGTTTACTTCACATGCTTCTATCTGAAAATAGGGATTTGATTCTTTAAATTGTTTGTCTGGAGAACATATTTCTCGAGGAGACAGCCACTAAGAAATACGACACTGGTGTGCATTCTCAAAAGAGGTCGTTTTTGGGTCTCGGTTAATAAAAGATTGAAACAGGATTTACGACAACCTGTAACAGATTTATGAAAAAGAATCTGAACAAGATGTGTAAATATGTCTTTGGATACACTTTTATCCCGTAGTGTTTCTATAACATATGTGAAATCCAAGAATAGCTTTTCTATGAAAACCAAAAGGTTCATGCAAGTTACATAGCACACAATACGGTATAAAGATAAAATAACAAACTCTTTTCGCATGAAAAAGTATTCCATTGATAAGTATCCACAACGAATTATATTGTACGTTTTTTTTTTTTTGTTAAAGCTCAGTTTATAATTTTTCGCATGTCACATTGTTGTTCAAGAGCAAGAAGGGATTTTGAATTTGTCAATCCATTTCAACCAATTACTTTTAACTTGGACCACAATTTATTGTTATTATCATTATGATTTTCTGCAGTAATAAATTGTTTTAGTTTGCAAAAGTACTGATACTTTGGATTTTGTGTGCGCGAACTTATTTTGGAGTTAACTTCTGGGTTAACATAATAGTGAAAATTCAACGAAAATAGTAAACATTTTCAATTTCCTCTCTATGATTACTGATGTCGGTTTGAATGATTCTCTTCAAATTAAGTGTTGTATTAACAAAATGCGTTCATTTGACAGTCTCAATTCCGTTAATTCATGTTACGCAGTTATAGAACAGTAACAATTTCCTTAGAAATGAGTAGTGCAATCAGAGAGCGCAACTATTGAACGTCTTATTTCGTAATTTTTCAACGTAATTGATTGCATGATTCTTAAAGAAGATCCCAACTAATACCTAAAGAAGTAACGGAACCTATTCCGTATCAATCAATAGATACAATTAAGATGAAACGTAAAAAAAGCAATTAATGCATCTTGTTATCCTAATGCAAGCATTAAAAGTTTCGTTGCCGTAAATAAAGCTTTGCGTAATTAGCTGTTATTATCGTACAGCAAACAATTATGCCTATGATTTGTAATCTTTGTTTAAATAACACATCATATTTATCTTCGGAAGTTTTCAAACATTCTTGATTTAATGCGGAAAAATATTTTCCATCCTCTGCCTTTAAAAGTTTAATGCAATATATTCTTTCAGCTTAAAATACATTAGTAGTTTACTGTTTGTTTTATTTTTATACCTCCATTTATTGATCATACGAATAAATTATATATATAATCTGAGCAAAAAAAGCTCAAAACACCATTTAGCAAAACAGGGGCCTATAAAAATTGTTAAGAGGCCATATTATTGTTAGATACAATACAAAAATATTAGAACATTATTTTTTTGAACCAAAATATTAGAATTATTTATGAATCTGCAAAAATGTGTTTATTTTTAAAGATCAGCGATGCTTTGAGAATAGTTCAATCCCCCACACCCTCCACAGAATTTGTACTGACAAAATAAATTTGAGAGAGCGTTAAAGTTTATTTGAAAAATGTTATTCTTTTCCCCTTATCACTTGTTAATTTTTTCAGCACTTTTTCATGCAGCATAAAGTTTGCCATGTTTGCAACTTTTCTTTTTTCTCTTTCAAACTTTGCTGTTTCCGAGATTTTTGATGTTAATTGCAAAAATGTATTTTTTTATTTTCTTGTTATGTGGCTAAAACACGACTTTAACTTTCTCCTTACGTAATATTTACGAGTAGTTTCTTATAATTCCCAATTGATCATTTGCTGAAGTTTCGACTTTTTTAACTGTCTAAGTCATAAGGGAAAGTTTTAATTTTTCATAAGCGAAAACAAAAACGCTTTGTGGATTGATTTTTGTTTTGATGATAAAGACACGCAGGAAAAATGCTATGCTAATAAATGTTAATTTTTTTGTCTTGTTTTTGATGCGCATGGTTTTCATATTAAGTTGCGTTTGTATGCAGGTGACAATTTAAAATTTATAGTTTTAAAAATTTTCAAAAATTCTCGTACTGTAGTTGTTAATTGGGTGCTGAGATTTACATCCACTTATTACCATCTGTCGACATTTTGTATTCATCCCTTTGTTTTGTGCGGACATTGGTCCACACTCCTCGTTCGTTCTTTACAAATTAAATATAAAGTTTAAGAGACTAAAAACATACAGTCCACTCAATGTAGTACTTCAAGAATTAAAATGAAACTTCAGTTTGTCGAAAATCAACCGCTAATTATTAAATTTTGAAGTTCAGCAATAAACAATTTTTATACACTTTAGTTTTTCTATTTGATAATTTTTTGTTGTTAAAATGTTTCAATTAGAAAAAGTCTCTCATCATTTTGACTCACTGACCACTGTGTAAGTGACTTAATTCAATGCTTTTGTAACACATATTATAGATTGTTTTTTAGCCTACTTTCCCATAAAAGTAAAAAAAAAAGTAATAATAAGGCATGAAAGAAGGCTTAATGTATCGTGAAAATATCGTTAGAAATCAAGAAAAGTCAAAAATAAGTGAAGTAATTAAATAAAGATTGACAAATAAAAAATTTAAAAGTAGGGTTTTGAGATGGGGGAAAAAGTGTGTCTGTCGGTCTGTCCCCCTCCTAATAACTTTTGAACGAAATGTCCAATTCAAAAAATTCTTTTTGCATTCGAAAGATCTAGGCGAGGACATCTCATTTCTATATTTCACTTTTTGATTTGAACAACTTTTTGTTCAATTTTGAACAGTTCAAAAATTTTTAACATTAGCGCCTATGGGTGAAAATGAAGCAAATTACGTAAACTCTGGGTACAAGATCCAAGTTCCCATGAACAAGCTCACTGGAAGAATCTCTTGGCGTGAAATATTTATTTGAACAAGTTTTGTTCATTTTTGAACAGTTCAAAAAAAATTAACATATACCGCCTACGGGGAAATTTCAATCCTATATAATTCCTAATTTAACGGACCGATTTGCTTGGAACAAACTTTATCGGAAAGCTCTTATGACGTAGAACATGTACAAATAGAAAGTTCATCCAGAACTAACGAGTCTATTTTCCTATGAAATTTTTTGATCGGGATTTGTAAGAATATTTTTGAATTAATGAATGATTAAATGAATAAGCAAAAGAATGAATGAATGAATGAATAAATAGATGAATGACTTAATAAATGAATGATTGAATGAATATGTATTAACCGTTGAAAAAGGTATATTTGAAGCAATTAAGAACAAAACTAAACGAGAAAGACAGAGAGAGATTATAAATTTGAATTCGGTGTATACGGGAAAGTAGGCTCGTATAGTTCTAGACGGAACTTGTTGTTATCTTTCTGCGCCCCTTCCTCTGTAAAGAAAATAGAAAAAAAAAATTATCCGGCCACCCTCTTCATGTTGAATAACCCATAACTACAAACACTCACTTTGAATTTAGAAAAAAAAATCTAATCATCGATGGCACAAAACTTATGCTTAAACATGTAAAATTCTTAACAAAATCTGTTAGCAATATATGTTGAGCCAAAGAATTAGTTTTAAAAATCAACTCACTGCCGAATTACAAATGGTATATATCTCTTAAAATATTTTAAATAAATCTGTAAGCAATAATGTTGATCCAAAGAGTTAGTTTAGAAGTCAATTTACTGCCAAAACACAAAATTATTACAGTTTTCGAAATATTTAAAACAAACGGATCCAGCAGCACATTGAGAATAAAAGAACTAGATTTATAAAATAAAATCATTGACGTCCTCTGAACACGTATTTAAACATATAAGGCTTGTAACACAAACTACTACAGCAATATATGTCAGGTAAAATAATTAGACTTGCGGTTTCTAGACAACGGAGATCCCGAGATGGTGGTTATTTACTTTCTTGAAGGAATCGGTCATCTTCAACGTCAGATCATTTTAGGTTTAAATATTTGTTTTATTCTCAAGGCAATTCTTTACTTACTTTTATAGTTGACTTTTGGAGTTGCAGGAGGAGTATTAAGCCTTCTTTTCATGACAATTTATTTTCATACATAGAAGCTGTCATGCTTTTACCATACTCCTTGTGTTTTTCTTTCTATTTATCTGAAATATTTTTTAACCATATGCACTCGAATGTCTCCTCTAGGGGGACATTCAACATATGACTTTTAAATCCATTGGCTCCTCCTGTTTTTTAAAATTTCTATATACTGTATAATGTTCTAATGAAAAAATAAACAAAAACTATTAAAAATGTTTTGAAATATATATTTTCAATAAACTAAAACTGTCTTTTTATGCTCAGCATACCTCTGGAGTTGCTGATACCCAAAGTTGAAAATGGCCTGGAGTGCAAACTGTTAGGTAGTTCCATTGGAATACTAATTCTCGCACAACATAATAGTGTTTTTAACAACTATAAAATCTTTTTTTTTTAACTCGAGATATTGTCAAAGAAGCCACGAATCTAAAATTCACCTACGTCGAACACATTTTTTTTTTTTTTACATTTTGTTCGCAAAAAAAAAAAAAAAAAAAAAACAACGGAAATTTACTTATTCAGGTTTTTACAGCATTGCAACTTATTTTATTTTTTATCAAAAATTTGAATGCTTTGCATGTATTTTCCCTGGAAACGAAATGATCTTCGTGGTTTAAAATTCAGTTTTAACTGGTTTGATTTAATTATTATAGTCCTAACCTATTGCATTATTCCAAAGATAGAAAACGTTTGTATCTTTAAAGTTAATTTGCAAATACATTTCAAATAACTTACAAATAAATATGCTCCTGTTTAAATTAAGAAAAGTGTTTTAAATACCCTTCTAATTCCTAGAAACCTATCTAATATTCATAATACTACTTCTGTGTATGTATTTACCTACATCAACTAACGTGTTAAAATTTTCACTAAAGTTTAGTTGGAAATATTAGTTCTCCATTTTCCCTTCAGCTCAAATATTTAATTTGCGCTTAAATCAATACGTATGCATATTTAATACTTTATTCCACAAAAGAGCAGAGAAAATTAAGTCTGGAGGGTAAAATGTGAAAGGCATTTTATATGTCACACTTCGTCAAATAGACTGCTATCTAAAAGAATCTCGAGTTAAATCACTAAACGGTTTTCCTAATCAAATATTTCACCTTCCAAATGAGTGACCACGAAAAAATGGTTCACCTAATGACAGTCGTATTTTTTGCCCTATTTAAATATTTTTCTTTGGAAGTTTTCTTTGTAACGTGTGAAGAGACTCTAATAACACGGGAAGCTTGTTAATTTTATTAAGTATTGCAAAACGTTGATTTCGCGAAGGCGACGCCGCTAGCTTCATTTTTGTAATGACTTCATTGGGAATAGAGTGCTGCCGGCGCAGAAGGATTTTTTTTTGTTTTATTAAAATTTATTTTGTTTCGTTAACAAGCGGTCGTACATTATTCATATACTGTTGCTGAGAATGTGGAATATAAAACGTTTTTACGCTGTGTTATTCTTGGGTTTTTTTGATACTGCTCTTTTAATTATTACCGAAAGTTGGAATATAATCTAATTAATGTGCGGTTAAAGTAAGTTGTTTTTATTGCTGATAATGGTCCAAACTGAGAGGAAAAAACAGGGAAGACTTAATTTCCTCTTTTTTTAATTAAATTCCTTAACGATGGCATAATAAATGAAAATATCCTACTAGCGGAGGATTACGAGCTTCTGATTTTAATAGAAAAGCACTTACAACTACGTAATAGCTCGCAGTATCTGGTTCCCCAAGAGTTTTGAATGTTTGTAATTCATTTCATTACATTCTTTGTTTCAACATTCTTTGACTTTTCATGTTTCTGCTAAATGTTTGTTTTCTAGTTTATTTTCATTTTGATAAATTTCTCGTTTTCTATCAATAGTGCATTTATGTATATATCTCACTGTGAATGTACGAAATCGGAAAATGTCGACATAAACCAAATACAGAATGCCGGTCATCGCCGGTGAATGTCGATATTTACCATCCATCAGACTGGTGATTGTCGTCATTTTTTGATTTCGAACATTCACAGTAACATATACTACAAACTCTGCACTGATTTTTGATTTTTATTCTAAAATCTGAATTATGTGAAACAAAATACAAAAAAGCAGCAAGAAAGAAGTGTTATTACACATAAAATAAAATAAAGTATGGCTTGAAGTTATTAGGACTGAAAGATAAAAATGAAATTTAAGGGAAAAAAAGCATTATTGGAAATTACATAATCGTTCACAACATTCAAAGTTAGATTTCGGAATTTATTTCGAATATTAAACTCGTTCAATCTTTCGCAAACAATTTGATGTAATATAAATAAAAATCCACATGCTACTAACTTTGCAGGGGAACAAACACTAAAAATATTCTAGAAATCTCCCCAAATCAAAACAAAGCAAATTAGGGAAAATTTCAATAACTGTGGGTCGTTAGAAATTATTTTTTACACGGTTTTATTTAACTTGATTTGTCACGGAAGTTTGTTACGTGGTTTTCGACTACTATTACTGCATAAATAATCTTCAAACTTTGCACACAAGCTTATCTTCGATGACAATACAATAGTCCATCCATTTTATAATTTATTAAACGTTAATTAGGCAAAAACATAATAATTTTGGCTCTGAGGCAATTATCAGAATTATTATTTTTCGAATGGCAACGACAGCATTGTTTGGAATTGTTTGGATAATGCAACGATGTTGTTTAATTTTAAAATACTCAAAGAAAAAAGAAACTGCGACGCAGCGAAAGAGGCGCCGGGATAAATAAAACCGTGTAACTTGAAACGTTTTTTATCATGTATTATTAATTCTTTTAAACTGATTATCGCAAGAACAATTTTGTTTCGTGCAAATAAAATTGGCACTACGTTTCGCAGTTATACATTATTTATTTAAACAATTTCATGTTTCATTACTTTAAAAAAACCAGAAAAATGCACTGTACTACTACTATTTATTTTTTGGCGACGTTGAAAAATGCTTCCCATCTTCGAAAAATATTCAAGATTCTCTGTTTCTATACGAATAAGAATTAGCGAGCGATTTACCTTATCATCTTTCTGTAATATTTATTACATTCTGACAGATAAGTGCCTCTGGCTGTTTTCTAAGCCCCACGAAGATTACCCGCATTATATAACCCCAGGCATGACTCCGTCAAGAACCCAACATTTCCAGCACACATCGGCGAATGACTAAATATAGCTCTTAAATACGAAATGACTATCCCTTCCTAGGAAATGCCTTGACACCCATTACTGTTTCCGCCTTACCAGCAGATATGAGATCATATGATATTCAACTTCCTTATGAGGGACAATCTCAAGTACAAAATTAAACGACGGGCTAATTTATTGCTTCCTATATTGCCCAGAAAGTAGAAATTTCTGGACATAGGAACAAAGTTTTCGGATGGGTAGATATTGTAGAAATGATTTATTTTTAAAATAAAACTTGCTTTTTGTAATTGTACAATCATGAAATGTCATTTATTTATCTAAGATAAACTTTATGATCGACATGATTAATAATAACAAATAATCTTAAATTAAATCTTCAAAATATATCATTTTGATTGTTAAGAAATGTGACTGCAGAAATTATTCATTAATTTTTAATGTAAAACTTAGGTTTACCTTTTTTAATGATTAAAATATGATTAAAAATATTAAATTTATAATTTATAGTTTCAATACATGCTGAAGTACTAATTATACTACGAATATTGACTTTCTGTTGAACGCGAAAATTCCTCCTTTTATAACTAACAATTGTTTTTTGCCAAATAAAACGTAAGAAAATATATTGAACTGGTGATAATGCTCTGTCTGGTAATATTGATTTTTTAACACGAATATTCAAATTAATAATACAGACAGATTTTTGCATTAATTATGTTGCTTCTTCTCTAAATCTAAAACTGAGCTATTATTATTTTTATAAATTTGAATGTTTGCTCTTGAGAAGTATTAACAAGAATATTGATAAAAGAAAAGATTATCATATCTTTATTTTAAATTGAATTAAGTTGCACATTCTGTTGCACAACGACTTTCCATGTTTAGTTATTAAAAACTTAACTCTATTTAGTGACTAATTTCCGCCAATATAACACCAGCTTTTAAGTTGTAGTCAGCAGGAAATGAGATAAAAATGCATTTTCTAAAGGTTTTACCGAACCTTGTTCATTTCTCATTATCCATCTTTTTTCAGGTTGTTGTTCCTTTTAATATTATATTCTCATATAAGTGTTGTGTTTCGTATTTAATGCAACACGTTTAAACTCGTCTATGATCATTTTTTACATGAATTGTTTCCTGTTTGATGCAACTTCAATAACACCGCGGATCGATGGCAGTGAGGGGGAGACTGTAGTGTTTAATTCACAGAGGTATGTCACAGGCAGAGTGAAATATTCAAGGTACCATCTATTTGGGATATCGCAAATGAAGTTCATTTCATCGATGATAACGATGATTGAATCAGCAAATTTGCTTATCATTAACAGAAGCCGTACAGGGAGTTAAATGACTTCTGAGAATGACACAAAGTGCTCCATAAATTAATGATGCCATCCATACTAATGTATTTCGTATTTCAGAGCAAGTCGCAAATTAATAACTTTTTAATACATTCGATTAACGTGATAAAATGTTTCTTCGCGAAATTAATTCGATTTCGTTTTTGATAAATTGATTGCTTCAAAACTGTTTCATCTGTATGATCGTTGGGCGATTTTTCTAGTAACACATGTTGCTTATACCTAATGCTTGGTTTAAAGGGATACTTTTTTGTTATTTTACAATGTTGCGGGTTGTGACAAGGTATCTCGTCTATTCAACTTTCCCCTCTGGACGCCTACCTGTGAAGTTGTTGAAATCTTATCAATTAAATTTTACCACACACAGTAACCTAAAATAGCATTACAGAGTTACAATTTAAAGTTTTCTATAGGATCTATGTTATATGTTAATAATTTAAACACTGTTCAGAAAATAATAGTTAATGTGTTGGTACATCGGTCACTTTATTTTAAAGAAAAATAATTTTATATGAAAAATAAAAGTTATTACTTTTACCTAGTTTCAATTACTAGAAATTGTGGTTCCAACTGTAATTAAATCATGGCCGCATTTTTATCTAGATTCTAATTATAATTAACCTTAATATGCGCACACTAAATAGACAGCTATAATTATTTAACAGTAATTTTAAACTTTACACGGTGACAGCCGCTCGTATAGCTCAAAGCATATAGGGTAAACTTATTTATTATTGATGCTTATAACTTTAATTTGATAAAGTGCTTAGGTTAACCTAGGATTTGAAGTTTGCTATTTCTAAAATCAATCATGGAGCACCAAACAGCCCCGAGTTTAAAACCCTTGATCACCCTAAACGCTTAATTTATTAAATTTAAGCTACAAGTGTTAATATTGTGATCTTTACCCTTTATTCAGTCATAATATATTTGTTGATTTCTGTCACTTTCTGTTACTAAAAAAATCTATGGCAGTGTAGCTACCATACTGAGAAAAATATTTATTTAATCTTAGTACATTTAGGAAAATAGCAAAAAGGAAATTGTTCATTATGTATCGGATATTCTACGTCGTAACACAACATTTAATCATTCATTACTGCGGTAAAGCACACTCTAAAAATCTCTAGTTCAACCTTTCACCACAAAAATTGTGAAATTTTGCTGCACTCAACATTTGCTACTAAAGCTGAACCATTATAATGGTTCCTAGTTTCACATTCTTGGAGAAAGTAGGTAAAAACAAACATATTCTAATGGTTTAACGTAGTACCAAATGTTGAGTGCAGCTAAATTTCACCATTTTTTTATTTTTGTGAAAGGTTGACTGGAATTTTTTAGTGTTTGAGAGTACGAGAGAAAGAGAAATACGCATTGTTGTGTTACTTCGAAACAGCATTGATAACAAAACTCTTAAAATTAAGAACATTTCGTCCAATGTATGCAAATTCTCATCTCGCAGTCAGTTTTAGAAGCGATTCTTTACACTGTCTACCATGATGTATCCCCTCGTTTGGAAATATCATATCCTTTACTATTTTCTTTTATACGGCGAAATCCCATTTTAAGATATCTGTTGACGAGCACAAAAGATAACATTGAAGGGAAAGTTTTGCATTAAATAACTTCAATATGTGATTAGTTTAATATTTTCGGAGTATCTTATAAATCTAACATAAAAGTATTCAAATATATACGTCTTACGCATGATTCGGTTTTATACTTTGAAGAAGACATAAAACCGATTCATTTTATATGAATGATGGAATTGAAATATTAAGATAAACGGAGATTTTTAATGTTCGTGAAAAATATTTTAGTGGATGTTTTTTGTAGGTTTTTTCACTTTTTTTCAGATCAGCCAAAATGTTTAAGTAATCTAATAGCACAGCGAAATGATAAATATATTTAATCTATCGGCTTATGAATATGAATTTTTTTTTTTTTGAAATTTAAACATTATTAGGTAACTTTGTCTTGAAAGAATGATTCTAGTCTTGAATGATTTAATGTTTTATTACATAGTTCATTATTTTGTTAATTAAAAAATAAATATAAAATAAAATTGAATAAAATATAACCATTTTTCAAGTTTTCTACCATTCCAGTAAGTTCCATAATATTGACGGTGAGAACGCAAGGTCTAGCGAAGTTTTACTTTTAAGGATAAAAACCTCTTTAATGTCTGTTTAGTTGACTAACTATTAAAATAACAATGATTTTCGAAAGCAGGAGTTATTACAGTAATAACAATGACATTCAAAACGTGTCGCTATTTTTTCCCCTCTAAATAATCCTTTCCATTCCACGTGACAGAATTTAATTTCAAAATCAAATTCTCCGAACTGTAAAATTTTCTTCTTTGGATAAAAAAATCAATTCTCAATGAAATCCATTTACAAGAGGAACTCTTTCACGAGGCTAATAATATGGCGGGGAGGGGGAGGGGGCGCATAAGCCAACAATAAATAGTTCTCCTGTTTGAGTTGTATATGACGTCGTCATTTTGGGTGATCAATGAATGCATAAAGAACTGCGTAGAAGATTAAAAATGGACTTTAAGAAAAGTTCTTTATTTATGACTGTCTATATGTACGTGATTTTAGCTATTGAGGAAAGAAAGGATTAAGATACAATAGTGTATATTCACAAAACTTATTCATAAGACGACAGAAAAAGAGTGTGAACTAATGAATAAATATAACAATATATGAATTGAAAATTTATTTTTTATTTGAATTTGAATGTTCCTTTGCTAATCAAATTGAATAGTATGTTGAACTTCAGATTAAAAATATTTTTCAACAAACGTTATAGTTTGTTTTCGAGCATCAGCAGTGCACTTTGAATTATTTAACTTAAAATTTTGAGATATTTGCTGTTTTTTTTAACAATTTAAACAAAGTAACTCAAGGCAATATTTTAGAATTAGACCTCGATAATACTGAATGCCCTTTAGTAACGAAACACTGTTAATTGTTGAAAATGGTCATTTGTTACTCCATGGAACGCTTAATTTTATTTTATAGATACGTTCTCAAGTATGTTATTTAACTGCGAGTTTCGCTCTGTTTATGACTGCGAATATTAAATGTACGGCACTAAGAACTTTATGATTTTAAAAGCTTTTGTATTTAGTTATTAAATTGGAGAAAAACATGAAAATGAAATGACGCAGCAACCGATAATTGTAAATGATACCTAAATATCGAATGACAGTTAAAAGAGTGGGAAATATTGTTCGAAATAACTATCGCATTTCGACATATTTTAAATTCAACGTAAAAATATATTTCAAATATTTGCTGTTGTATACGTTATAAACTAATTAACCATTACACGTGCTTAACGAAACAGGCAAAATACCGCAGTTAAACATTTACTGTTCAACGTTGGAAACACTCTTTATTACACAAAATTGTAATATCATTTAGAACTACTTTTTGTTCTGCTGTATGTGATAATATTATTTAAGCAGTACTTCTTTACAAAAAGTAAAGGGAGTATTTTCTGATCAAAAAATATTAAAATGTTGTTTGACTATAAAAATAAAATATTATCTAATATGATTTTAGTACACATAACTATTTTTATATAAATAAACTATTTTAAAGAAATAAGTACCACAATAAATGAAACAAATTAATCAAAATTCTCATCAGATAATTTGTCATATGTGAAATTTAGAAGTTCACAAAAGAGCAATCAAACAAAATCCAAACCAAAGTATTTGTACATTACGTAAATCAGTTATATTTTTAAAAAAAGGAAATTATTTATTAGGCATTTCTTAATACATAAAAATTAAATAATGTAAAGTAATTTGTGTGCATTAGCAGAATATCTGAAAACTGACCTCAGATCATGTATGTCATACACCCATATATATATATATATACATATTCATGTGATGAAAATGGCATTACATGTTTGCATATAGATGGAGAGGCTATTTCAACCTGAAAACTGCGATTGGTATTTGAGGAAATGCCCCTTATCAAATTTTATTCGAAAGAAACATTTCGTTGAAGAATTTTCCAACCGTAAAATTTTTATTCCGACACTAAAAACGATTTTTTAATAGGATTCCCTAACTTCCTTTTTTAATCTTCTTTTTTCCATAATTTAAAGATATGAAAGTCAGAAATGAAGAAGAAAATGCATTTGTCATAAAGGCTTTCTTCTATCATTTTTATGACTGTTCGTTACATGTTGCAAAATTCTTGGAATAAAAAGGCTGTTCTCAAAAACATAAAACTCCTTATTAGCTCATAGTTTATGATGTTCCACGTGTTTTAATATTGTACACTACGTAGTGTATACTAATAATACAATAAGAATTATTCTCGATATGTCTCATTATGTTGAATGAATACAAAGAAAATCATCTGTGCATCTTGTGTTGCTGTTATTACTATAATGTTTTCGATTTCAAATGTCCTTTTTATTTATATTGTGACTTTAAGTGCATTAGTGTTATTCGCACACTATATTTCAAAATCTTTACTGATGTTTTAAACTAAATACACTAATGTAATTTGTGTTAAAACATTTTAAAAGTTAATTTTAGGAAATGTGAAAGTATTTCAAGCATCCAAAAGTTAAGTGTTAAAAACGTGTCTTTCAGTGACAATATTTAAAGAATTTATTTGAATGAGAAAATTTGCTTTTATTTTCTGCTTCTCTTTTTCCATGGAATGAACCTAATCATCCATTTGGTTGAAGCAGAAGCACTGTACAAAAAGGCGTACCTCGATCCTACTCGACATTTTTTACAATGTGTTTTATTGTACTAAGAGGAAAATATAAAAGTAAATAATTACAAATTAAAAACTGGTTTTTAAATAAATATGCTATCTAGACTAACTCATATACTTTTTAAGCATCTTTTTTAGACATTTTGTCCATTATTTTTTAAAGCTTACAATAGGGCCGAGTGCTTTTGTTAATGAAATATAACACCAAATAGTATTTTAATCCCGCTTTAAACACAATTTCAGTCAAACATATTTAAATGACGGATAATATTTACGGATAAATTAATAAATTTGAAGACACGATTGTTCCAAAATTAAAATGTGCAATTTAGGTCTTCCTCTTTGGTAACAACTCAAACAAAATGCGTCTAAACTTAATACAAGAGTAACCATTCAGTCTTACTGTGTAAGGACATTTTAAAAGGTGAACAATAAATATCAATTTCTCAAGTTGTCTGGCCAATCCGACACCCACAAGTATGGTGAATAAGTCATGAATATTTACTGCTATTTCAATGCAGTTTTGGGTGATATTTATTTTTTACCATCTTTGCTTCTAGGCATGATTTGTTTGTCAACAGTAAATATTAGTAATTTATTAGTACAGGAAGGACACAGAAATTAGTCTTCGTTCAAGTTCTAAAATGTTCATTATTAAAAAATCATAAGATTTACTTCACTGTAAAATTTCATATATTTATTAACTCTGAATATTAATTATTAAAAATTAGGTTGTGTCTTGGACCTACCATAGATACGTCACTTTCATTAAGATCAAATGTACAATTCATGCTCACGTTTTACAAAATTGCTATCACATACAATAGATTTCAGTAAAATTAGTGTTAAGCACATGTTTATGTACTTAATGAAATTGTCTTTTAGGCCAAATTATTGTTCAACTATTTCATCAGCTAAAGTATAAAAATTAAATTTACAACCGCAACTTATTTACGTTTTTCACCCAAAAATTATCTTAACTTACTCGAACAAAAACTTTGCAACATACATCAATTGCAACAGGTTAACAGTGACCTCTGGTGTCAATTGCATGCACCTCAAATATTTGATTTAGGCAAGCTCAAAAAATAATGCTTTAATCATAGGTCCACGAAGATCCAAGGTATAACGCCTTCCCCTAATAGTCTAGTGTATCACAAAAAAACATTATTTGAGTATTTCTTAATTATTAACACTTTCCGCTTTTCTTATCTTATATTGTTAATGAAATTGAACGCATATCATATAAATTCTAAATTAATTTCATCTTCAAGAAGTTTTGAGCCGTACGCGTTTCGGAGGCCCTAAGTAAAAGTCCCCGAAATAATATGTTAAAGCTTGCTAATGCAAACAACCTAACTGATTAGTCTAGATTAGAAATCTATTCGATCGCAGCACATTCATTTGTAGTTGATGGATTTGAACGCGCAATTTCTCAAATGTGGCATGGGGTTCTAGTTAATGTGCTATATCGCATCATTTACATTAAAATATCGACACGATGCCATTAGATGGTATTTTGCACTCAATCTATCTACGACAAATATTTAAATGAGAATAGGCTGATAATATATGCCTTGCTTAAGTGCTCCAGATGCATTCAAATGCCTCGATTTAAATCATATTCCAGGCCCCCTTCTCGCAAAATAGCAAGTGAGTAACGGATTACAGAAGGACGCGGAAAGCTGCTGCTTTTAACTAAATTTATTTTAGTTTATCTTTGCAATCCAAGTGAAATGTTTCGAGAAGGGCGTATTTAATAGCACGAAAATTGGTTAACTGTTGATACTCGGAAATGAAGACGATTGGAGATAGTTACGAATAAAAAGGAAAGTGTTTGCAAATAAATAGAAGCACGAGTTTAAAGGATAGATGTGGCAAATTAAAATGTTAGGAATAATTTTTGTTTATATGTAAATGATAACGCACGCAATCGAAACTATTTCATTTCCACCCTCCAATAATTCATTTCCTCCCTGAAGTGAAAATACATAGATTAAACTAAGAGATTGCGCAATTGAAATTTCAGGAAAATAGTTTACTCAAGTATGTAATTTCTATTATTATGTAAGGCTAGTTTGTTTCGCTGCAAAAGTGCAGTAGTTCAGTGTGCGAAAAACATGCAGCAACTTTTGAGTTATTTTGAAATTGTTGATAACCTTTCGTTGAAAAAAAACTAATGTACAAGGATGAAAATGTTGTTGCTGTTTCTAAGGTGGGTGTCCAAGCTTCCCTTTGCTTTTAAGCGACCAGGAAGTACGGCACTAAAGAGTGCCTTCCGTTTATAGAGGAGCACCATAACGGTGCAAGATGTATTTGGATGACACCAGATGGCGCTACCGCAAATACTCCACCTTCCTGTTTTGACCTAAGAGTGAAGAGAAAGGAAATTCTCCACCCTCCGGTACCCTCGGGACTGACACGTGACTTCAGGGTCCACGTATTTGACATGCACATATCTCCAAGCATACATGGTATTCAGTGGGTGTGGTCGGGTAACGAACACCTAATCGTCCGGTTGGCAGTCCGACATCGTAACCACTAGGCTACCATGGCCCCACAAGGATGAAGTTTACGGCCTAAATATATTTTGATTATTTCTGAAAAGAAATACTTTTTTTTATCAATTAGAAAAAAAGAAAATAAAAAAAATATGTTAATCTTCATTACACTGTATGTCATGTTAGTGTATAATTAAGAAGTAAATATAATTGCATTTTGTAAAGGAACAGGAGCAGCAAATTCAATAGCGTATGAAACTGTTCAAAGTACAAGTAGATGTTAAAGAGTAAATTACGTATGTTTAGAGCTGTCATGTGTGAAGAAGAAAATAGTTTATGCATACAAGCATAAACTATTTTCTTCTTCACCTAATATTTACGAGATCAATGATACTTGCACCGATAAATTTAATTGTAGGCAATTAATGTTAATGACAGCAATTTAAATGCTCAAATTGTAGCTTTAATTCATGCCTATTAACAATAAATAAAGTGCTTAATTTATTTTATGATTATAACTGCAAATGTTCCATTGAAGTGGCTCCAGAGGAAGTAAATGATAGAGAAAATAAACAGTTGTCTTATATTCTCATTTATTTAGTTCTATTTACTTTAGACTACTTTAAGCAAATGTATGACTTAAGTTTTATTCTATTAAAATGATATTAAAATAGCCGTATCAGATTCAGTAAGTTGACACAAAGTACCGGATTCTTAAATGAAGTATTCAAGCAATCCTGCAGACTTCGAACAATGGCAAATTTATTTATTAAATAATAGGACTGAATATAATGTCAGGAAAATGATACTCTTCAAAACTATTAATAATCGAGACCTTGAATTGAATTGCACTTTTACCGCACTTTTTTCTTTCTTTTGATAAATATATTATTAATTTCAAATCTCCAAATAACAGAAGATAGTGCAAAAGTCAAGATCAGTATTTTAAACGTTGAGGAGTATTTATCACCCTACCACATCGTGAGGTTTTGACAGGCTTTTGTGAAGTGCCATTTTTTGGAGTATTTTGTGGAGAGTTTTTGGGACTTTGCTGAAAGTGATGATTTTCTTTGCTTTATTCGGCTGCTAATGTAGTCGTTTGTTGTTTATTTTCGCTAAAACAATAACCACATGTACACTGCAGAACAACATGCAGAATGAATACGAAAGGTCAGTAAAGTAGGTGGTTTTAATATGTGACCCCTTAAGACATTAAATAGTCTAAAAAATGGTGGCCGCAATCATACATAAAAAAGAAAAAAAGACATTCTGATGCATCCTAAGGTAGAGCCTATCCAAAGCACAAGAGATACTTTAGCTTCCCTTCGTAGAGCGACCAGGAATTCCGGCAGTAAGGAGCGCTTTCCGTTTATAGATGAGCACCCTAACGGTGGAAGTACGACTTGGCTCATGTATTTCGATGACACCAGATGGCACCACTGCGAATACGCCACCTTCCTTTTTTGACCTAACAGTTAAGGGAAGGGAAATTATCTGCTCTCCGGTAACCTCGGAACTGCCTCATGACTTTAGGGTAGATACACGTATCCCCAATTTTACATACACGTATCCCCAAGTGTACATGGTGGACCTTCAGCAGGTCGGGTATTCCGGTTGGAAACCCAACATCCTAACCACTAGGCTACCATGGCCCTAAAGCAGTTGTGAAGCTATTTATAGATATATATGTATCATCAACATTCGTTTTGCAAAAAAACAGATTCCAATCCTTCCTTACCTATTGCGTACGTTTTAAGAAAAGTGAGTAAAAACAAAACACTTATTGTTTGGCTTCAATAAAAGTGTAAAAATAAAGGATTAAAAAGCTTTAAAACCCTACTTGGTAAGATACGAACAATTTTATGAGAATATTTTTCAATGGTGTACAACGGAAGCAGAATGCTCTGTAGAGCAATTGCATGACGACGAAAAATATTAAATTTTGAAACCAGAATATTCTATACGACATTTAAAATAGGGATGGTTAATTGTTTCAGAAACCAGTCAAGTGCAAACTTATCAATATTTTGCATTCGTCAATATACGAGGCACGTTCATAAAGTAAGGGCCGTTTGGTCACAGAAAAAAAAATACACTCATATGAAACAAATTTTATTGTCATATTTAGTTAGGTACAAACTTACTCTACTTCTCTACATAATCGCCGTTCACTTCTAAGCATTTTTCGTACCGCTGCACCAGCTTCTTTAACCCCTCTACATAGAAGCTTGCCGCCTGAGAGTTGAACCAGCTGACAACGGCGTTTTTGAGTCCCTCTTCGGTTTCAAAACGTTGTCCTCCGAGCCACTGTTTAAAATGCAAGAAGAGGAAGTACTCATAGTCGCTAGGTGCAAGGTCGGGACTGTACGGTGGGTGATCAAAAAGTTCCCAACGAAAATCTTGAATTTTCTCCTTGGTTTTGGCAGCAGTGTGAGGACGCGCGTTATCGTGGAGGAGGATTATGCCAGGTGACAGTTTCCCGCGGCGTTGGTTTTGGATCGCACGTCTCACTTTGTTGAACGCACTTCACAGTTGGCGGGATCAACGATTTTCGCGGCCATTGTTCTTTGCATTCACGGACAACAATACGACTTCAAAATCAAAACAAATGACGCTGTAGCTTCGCAATGAGGCAGTAGATGGCGCTGCAGTAGTAAAACTGTTCTCCGAAGCGCCATTATTTAAATATAAGAAAACGGTTCTTATTTTATGAACGTGCCTCGTATGTATGTAACAAAAAGTTTAATTTTTATCAAACAGTTACACAAATGAATAACTTTAATAGGGAAAAATATCAATATTCTAAAAAGAATGGTTGCTGGTAAGTTTTCTCTGATTTACTCAAAGTCAACTTGCTTCAATTTTTTGCATGACTGTGTTTTGAAATAAACGATTTAATTAACGTTATAGCTTTGTGACTCTGACTTTTAAAATCAAATAGATTAATGTTTGCATCTGGATATATGGCTAATTTGCGACACAACCAGCTCGACCTTTATGAACCTGTTGTGGGCTGTTTTCGAACGTTTGAAACTTAGCGATAACTCCCGAAATTGATTTTGGTTATTTAACGTATAATATATAAGAAAAATAGTTTCAAATAAAACTAATAAATGCTTTAATTTAAATTATACTCTTATAGAGGATTTTGAGCTAAAAAATTAAAAAAACACATTTTTGCGCTAGAATTAAGAGCTGTTTCATTTCCTGTTCTAAACAAAATTTTAGTCAGACGTTCTTACGAACGTTGTAGAAGAGAAAGAGGGGGGGGGGGGGAGCGAAGAAAAAAATCGCTCGAAAACCTCATAAAATGCTTGGATAAAACATTAAAAAATAGTCTTCCTTCCATTTTAATTAAATATTTTCCTCTTTTCCAGAGTTCTTTTTTTTTTTTCTTTTTCGTAATTTATTCTTCACTTTTAGCACTGAACAAAAAATCTGGTGCGGGATTTGTAGAAAAGAGTAGAAGAGCGGAAAACATTTTTCTGTTTTGTTCGTTTCAAAAGACATGTTTCCTTATGGCTATATATGCGTGAAATAAATAAATTTATACATATATTCGTAACTTTTATGCGCAGTTAAGCATCTATTACGGAAAATTTCCAAGTAAGTGAGAAAAAGATCCGACTGCCATATCTCAGAATGGAGCAGCAAAAATACAATATATTTTACACTTGGAAAGCATAATAGTTAAACAATGCATTAAAGCTAATAACCACAGAAAATCATTATAATAATTATCATAGTAAATAGTAGGTATCTAATATAAGTAAGTTTAAGTATGTTGTGAAAACGTGTTTCGTTTTTTACGCTTATGATAGTTAAAATGAGAAATTTTGGACTTCATGCGTTGGAGGATTTTAAATAATTCTTAAAATATATAATTACAGTCTTAAATATACAACATTTCGTAACCAGAAAAAGAACGAGAAAGAACAATATTTTGAATGCATTACTTTTCTATACGGTGGGTATTATAAAGTTTTATTATGCAAGCAATTATTTTCCAAGTACGTTGAGAGCAGTACAAAAAAATATAACTCCTGCATGGTTAACTTCGTAACTGCCGGTTTTGTGGCACATCAATTAGTGTCACTGTGTACTGCAGAGCCATTTTACTATAGTAGAATAGTAATTCAACGAAAATAGTTGTTTTATTAAGTTGGGTGGCAATATAATTATTGGGTACTCTCTCTCTGTATGTATTATGTATATATATATGTTACGGCGTATGTCGTAAATTGGAGAATGTCGACAATCACCGGTCTGATAGAAGGTGAATGTCGACATCCACCGGTGATTGTCGTTATTCTCTACTTGGTGAATGTCGACATCCACCGGTGATTGTCGTCATTCTCTACTTGGTGAATGTCGACATCCACCGGTGATTGTCGTCATTCTCTACTTGGTGTATGTCGACATCCACCGGTGATTGTCGTCATTCTCCGATTTCGGAGATTCACTGTAACATATATATATTTTATATTTATACACATGCATATGTTTTATATGTATAACATATAACATATAAAATATATGTAATATATGTATAATTTCACTGTTGTATAATGTAGAGCGCTTTAGGGGGCTTTAGTTGCCCCCGAAATATTTCCCTATATAAGCTCATGATTTATGTAGTTAGCTAATATTTTATTTTTCCAATGATGGTAATGGTTTTAAATCCCTTAACACTCGATTTGATTTATAATATTGACTATTCAAGCATCCATATTTAAAAATATTACATTCTCCCCTCTGGCATATTATTTATACAAACCTAATCAGCAGCATAAGTATATTGCAATTCCAAACCCAGTTTTAAAATAATTGTCACTATGTGAAGTATTTGAAACACAACATCGTTCTTAAGTTTTAAAACTAGTTATTTTAAGTAAAAAACAGTTTTCGAATGGAATGAAAGTGGAAAGCATAGACTCTACAAAATGATCCAGTGATCACTGCTGCACGAATTGTGGTGGCAATTTAATCCCTTATGTTCCGAAACACTTGTATATTATTTTTCTTGTATATTGTTTTTCGATTGCTCTAACAGGAGACGCTCGAATATTTAAGCCTTTAATCCTTTTCTGTTCGAACGGATATTTTAAGTATATTTAAATACGTTCTGAATATCAAGAAAGCTTTGTTTATGTTTCAAACATGATATAAATTTTCCATTTGTTTCAAATGTTTCGGCTCGAAATATTTGCGTTAAATGTCTCAGGCTTTAGATTATTAAAGTAAATAAAGATGAGTCGATGCAGGGAAACTGCTCAAATTTTAATCAAATAGTTGATACCGACTGAAAGCAAAATATTTTGATTTTATTAATGAAACTGGCAGTATACAGGTGTGATTGGCTACATTTTAGGAAGCTTTTAAATAAGTTAAAATTGTGTGAACGTTTAGATTTTCGTTGTTTTAAAATTTGGTTATTTATTTTCACCGATTTTCAATTTCTTGTAATATGAGGCAGTGAGAAGCAAAGGGATGTGACTCAGTTGAAAATTTGGAGACAACTGGTGCAAATGATAAGGAAAGCACCATTCTATATTGTGACAAGAAATGTTAGTGATAGCTCTAACAGGTGCTCCGCTTCAACGTGGTTTAGAAAGAAATTAACATTAATGGTCCCATAAGATCCCCACTTTGAACGCGTTTTTCTCAGAATCGTTTTTTGGTCACTTAGGGATCATTCATTAATGATGTCATGCTTCGAGGGGGGGAGGAGGGGTTCGTGAAATTGTGACAAAGTGTGACAAGGGGAGGGGAGGAGGTAACAAGAAGTATGGCATTATACAACATAGCGTGACGCGTGACAAAGGGGGGGGGATCCACTGAAGTGTGACATATTGTGACAAAGGGGGAGGGGGGTCAAATATATGGGAAAAAGCGTGACGTCATTTATGAACGGCCCCTTACTTCTCACTGCCTCATATGTGTAAATGACGTTTGGGTAAATACATTGAAGCAGCACTGATGGCCTGTTTGTCATTATCTTACCACAAAATTCAATCTGCTTTACTAAATGTCATGACATCTTCAAGTCGGTTCTGAATATTTGTGCTTCTTACAAGCAAATACATGAAAAAACATTATAAAGACTGTAGTGTTGTGTAAGTGTTATAAATGCATAGTATATTTTAAGAAAATAAATTTGTTACATACCAAAATTACGATTTTTTCTTAAATGCTTAACTTTAGTGCATGAAAGCTAGCTATGTAATATGCAGAACAGTTTGTAACAACTATAATAAACAGTACATTTATCAGACTTCTGTTTAGATAGTTTGTCATTAAAATCTGCAGTCTTTTCAATTAACTGTCTTTGAATTAACAAGAAAAAATTGCCGTGAACAATTATTTTTCTTGACAGCAATTAAGAAAAATAGCAAGAAAAATAATTGCTTAGGAAAAATAACAAGAAATACAATTGAATTAAGAAAAATAACCAGTGTATAGAAGCATAGCTAAGCTGTTTTATTACACACCTGTAAATTTTAACTGCTTTGTAAACTAGTTTGCATAGCAAATTTGGACGTTTATTCGCTGTTTAACTTTCTCTGGTCAGTACATGCGTAATATAAATAAATAAAATGTATTTCATGAAATATTTAACGATGTTTAATATATTACAATATTTGGTAGTAAGCAGGTTAGCATTTGCGCTCGTTATTGAATATCTTGAATTTAGGGATTTTCAATTAATTATATGTAATACATTGCAATCTTCCATCTATATAAAACTGCTAATGCTAGAACTATTAGGAAAAAACTTCTAAAAAGGTTTAAAATGCTACCAATGATATTTATCAAAAATTAAAAGTTCTTTTGAAATATTTTAGACACAAGAGTTTCTCCGAAACCTTTTCAGACAACTAATATAAAATTATGAGAACCTTTATTAGTAATTCCACTAAAAAAGTGGTACGTTTAGCATAATAATCGTGCTTCTTACAGATTCGTAATGTTACTGTCTTATTCTACAAATTTATATTCATCTTTTGCTTCTGTGAAAAAGGAAAATTTGATTATTGTGCTAAGCTGACTTAAGAAATTATTCTACTGATCCTAGCGTGGTATTTGGTCTTTAATAACAAGGAAATCACAACAAGCAAAAACAATCGCTTTGTCTTCGATTTTTAAAATGAAAAAAATGTAGATAGCATTTTTTTATTTTTTGTTTCTGGGAAACTACGGTCTATTAATGGATGTTTTGACAGGAAAAATGAGTTTTTGAAATATAGTGGGAGAAGATTTGCTTTTTAAAACAAACCGGGGAAAAGTTTTTAAATTTATTAACTCCCATAACTTCCGATTTTATGCATCACCATAATTCAAGGTGAAGGACTGCCACACATTGAACAGAATGCACAAGATATCGTAGATTCAGTTGTTTTTGTAAAATATTAGCAAGTATTTTCTAATGAACGTCTTGATACAACGTTAGATCCATCACTTTAGGTTCATTTAAAATTTTGCATTTCTGTGCTATGTTTCTGCGTTTTTCTAAACCATTTACTTTAAGACATTTCGTGTAATATTTCATAAGTTGAAATAGACTTTCTAAAATAAATGCGTTCGCTTTTATATTGAATTACTTCCTCGCAGTACTTTACAAAAAGCTCTTTAAAAGCTTTATACAGAAACAAGCAATGCATATAAATTTGAGGGATAAAGCAATAAAATTACAAACTTGGAAGAAGTAAAACTCCTTTATACGAAATATTTCAAACGAAATTAACTTCCGAAAAATAATACAGATTTAATTCCAAATAGACATGTTAAGCAAAATAAGTACGGTCTATTGTATTCAACGAAAAACAGATTAATACTAGGACAGCAAGTTGAAAGTAAGAGTATCAGTAATTAATTTCTAAATGTTTACAAAAATGTAATTTACGTCTTGTGTCGATTGAAAAGATTAAATTAGAAATGATATATTGACATGAATTTCCTTTATTATTATTTTGTGTTAAATACATAGTTTATCAGACAACAAACATGTACTAAATATATCTTGATAGAAATTTACTACTAATAATTATTATATTCCCATTAAGTTTTCTCGTGACACTATATAGGACATAATCAAATAACAAACTCGGTTTACAAGTGGTTCGCAAAATTACCCGAAAAAGAAAACTGACACGTTTTAACACAATTAGGAAATTCATGTATGTACGACTTCTGCAATGTGTGTAAAATAATTACAAATTTCACAATTCATACATTCAAATATTTATCAAGACCATTACTAATGTAAACATTTATCTACTACAGAGCTGTGCAACTTCTCTAAGATGAAAAATCTCGTTCACTTCTTTGGTATCAATTCCTTCGAGGCTGTTTCCTTATTTTTCATTTTATTGCGGTTTTATTTCAAAGCAAAGTCTGCATTTGAACCGATGAATTCAGAACAAGAATTCACATTTTTTTCCAATTTATTTTATTATTTTCTTTAACCCCACGATATCAGGATACGATGAAAGAGCTGGAGATTTTTCGACCCAAGATCCGCTGGGAATATCGAATGAAATGCACACAAATATTTTACTGGGCTCCGATAGAATTCTCTTCATCACAAGCTGGTATTTTTTAATGTCGGATTGGCTCTGACAATGTGATTGGAGTGCTTTATTCAAACCTATATTAACTCAGTGAAAGCAGTGCCTGAACAACGAGTATCGGTAAAAGTTAAGAAGTTTGTTCATACACATAAAATATCAAATAGTTACTTCCGCTGAAGTATTGGCTGAATTTTTGAGAAATAGAAATTTTTGTATATATATATTTTTTCTTTAAAGAATTCAAAAGTTTTATAATTTTTTCTTGCACTTCATCATGTTTGTTTATAAATACAGCTGAACAGATATAATGAGCTCGCTTATAGAGACAGCTCTGTTATAACATGTAGAAATGCTGGTCCCGTCATTTGCCCATACATTTTAATGTGCATCTGTTATAGCAGTGGTCGTCATACTGTCGGCCGCGAGAGTAGCAACATTTTGGCCCCTTGAATATGTATAATTTAGTATGCAGAAGAGAACAGTCAACATATCTAACTTTAGTATATTGAAGTACAGTGAAACCTGTGTAAGTTGACCACATGCGGTGCAGCACTTTAGTGGTCAACTTAGACAGGCAGTCAACTTATAGAGGGTGAAGTAGAGGGTGCAGGGCTAATTCCGTTCCTGACAAAAGTGGTCAACTTAGACAGGTGGTGACTTTTACAGGTTTTACTGTAATTGTTCTAAAATAATTTAAGAGTTCTAAAATACAAGTTATATAATAAAATCAAGTAATAATAATATCTTGTACTTATAACGTTGCCTTGTTGACCACAAAATCATGGCTTAAAGTTTATAAATGCATAAAGAAATTTCCAAGTACTTTTGTAGGAATTCGATGTGCTTCCGCTCCACGTTTCTCTATTCGATGATAGATTTCTTCACTGTGAGCATTACTCATGTCAAAATATATAACACCATTTGTAACGCCTCCACCTCCATTGTAGTTCCTTTCGAAAACTGTTACCCCAACCACTTTTAACAAGTAACACGCGTCTTAGCTTTCTGTGCTCTGAAATGCTCAACGGTTAGATTAATGACGCATCAAGGTTGATGAGGAAGCGCCTCGTTAGTTTGGTTTGGTCCAGTTCCCCCCGACTTTGCAACAGCGTTCAACTTAGCGGCCATCGACGACCAAGCATCCGGGCTTCATTTTTATGGGGACACGAAGAATGATTGGCTTTCGGAATGAATCGTAACTCATCCGGAAACACGAATTTCGACAAGTAGGATGGAGGGCTTTAAGCTAGTCTTTTACTTGGCCCATGTTTCATTTCGCCACAATCTTTTCAGACTGTTGAAGGTTAAAAACACGTACATAGGTTCAGTTAAGTCAGTGGTCAAGCATATTACATACAGTTGTTTTCTGTAGATAATTTTATAACTTTGAATATTCTTGTAATACATAGCAAGAATGTATTGACCATAAAAGTTCTTAATAGTTAAATAAATAAATATATAAACTACTGAACTTTACTTAGTTTGTATTTAATATGTTTACTGCACTCACAAAAGCATCCCAGTGGACATGAAATGTGTAATTTCATTTATCTCTGTCAAAAACTCTTTTAAAAAAGTAAATGCTCAGTAAATGCATTATAATATTTGCGTATTTACACATATGGCCATTTAAACGTAAACAATATGGTGTAAATGAAAAAAAAACATATTACCTAGCTAAGAAAGCCCTTGATGTAAGTAAAATTAAGGTAAAACCGGGAGAGTTGGAACTCATTTTGAATACATTATAAAAAAAGAATGAAAACGTCATTTTGCGATTTTAGTCCGTAATATAGAGTATATTACTTTTATTTGCCTTTCCATCACTGTTTTGTTGTTACGCTGTAATTTAGAACGACAGATGGAAAAATACTAAGTAACCTATTTTTGCTTTTCCACTGATAGAGTAGGTGAGATAGCGCACATGAGTGGGAGAGATGGCTTTCGATAAGTAGATTACATTACTGATAAATAAAGTAAATTGCCAAAATATGATCTCTTCAGTGGGAAACAATGATAGTTAAACTTAAATGATATTTTCTTTCAGTTTTTTGTTTACATATATTGATGCTATAAGAGCGGATCTGATTCGCTTACAAATTCAGAAAATTGACAGGTACTTCCTTTTCACGCTGCAGAAAGCTAAAATAGTAAATGTGTAACCGTTGTCAGTACTAGTATAATCTCATAGAACTTTGCTTCCTGAGTAGCTATGGTAAATGTCTGAAATAAGGATAACTCGCAATGACTTGAAAATGTTTCGTTATTGCGGTTGTTTTTCTTGAAACTGAATTTTCTAGGAAAGTTCACTGATCTTCATCAGGTGGCTTTTTTACGAGATTGAATGACTCGAAGCGGTTAGTACTAGCCTTTAATGGTTCATTTGGAGTAATTCTTTCATACACACTGACCTTCTCTTTTGAAACCTCTGTTCCTTTGAAATAGCTCAAGTTTCTTTCAAGCATTGTTCGATCCTTCCAAACTCTGAGAAGAAAATTCTCACCAGGATGAATAATGTGCTTATTTTTAAGCCCCAAATATATTGGAACAATAAAATAATGAAATTAAAGAACTTGTAATAAATATTTTACCAATTGTCTGTTGTGTGAACGTTTCCTATTTAAAAACTAGCTGAGAACATATGATTATGCGTATAAATTAATCGTATTAATAGTAATACTTGTAAACGTCCATTTCAGGTCACATTTATTTTCGAGTTTATTTGCTTTTTCAAAGGATATGCCTAAAACTCTCGTCCAATATGACAGATAGAACGAGGCAGCACAACAGAATATTACAATACAAAGAAGGAAATACACCCAGGGGAAAGTGGGAATCAAACCCACGCCTCTTTCACTGCGCGCAGGCAGGCAGCAGAAACTGGTTCTACGACCGCTCGGCCACTCAGGCCTCATTAATAGTAATATGGTAATTATAAACAGGGAATTAAATCATTAAATCAGAGAGTGTTCTTTTGCACAAAATTAATTCAAGAGAAAAAAAAACTTTTTAAAAGTTATTGAAGAAAGTGTGGAAAATATAGAGGTCAGAAATAAATAATTGTAAAAATCGTTCATTAACGTTATTATTTTTTTAAACTTATTACTTTTAAAGCATAAAAATCATCTCTGATGAAACCAATGATCTGATGCCACTTTAGTTTAACTTTGACTTCTTAAAAGATGTACAATTTTCAAGGCCTTCTGTACCCAGATCATATTAACGAAGGTGTTTCAAGTAAACACTAATTAAAGCAATTTGATTTTTTTGGACTGGAAGCTCTTACCTCAAAAGCTTGATACAGGAAAAATAATTTTTACCGTCATTAAAATTTCGACGTTCTCATTTTCAATGTATTTTCTTTTAAGAATAATGATACATACATTTTCCATGTTTGCAAATATTTTTGAACTGTTTATTAAGTTCATGACCACAAGCTGTTTATCAACTAAATCAATTGTAATACTGCATGCACATATTTCGTACCTAAAATCAGTGGCATTTTTTGAAATGAAATTCAATCCAACAGTAAGAAACTGCTTAAAACTATTTCTGTTATCAGTGTCTCATAAAGCCAATAACGTCTAAGCTGAAAATGAAAGAAGCTCATAAACCCAGAGTAAGAATCAGAAATAACGACGCAATTTTCGCAGTTTCCGAAAATACTCATTCCATTTCTTTACTTTATTTTTATGGTTCACTTCAAGGCAGCCTATCTAGCGCTTTATTCTTTTTTTAACGCTCAGATGAGACACAGATAGCCTGAAGAAAGACAGATGATTTTTTTTTTCTTTTTTCTTTTTTTTTTTTTTCATTTTATTTTCGCATTTTTTACTGTGCTTGCTCATTTAGCTAGAACGAAAATGAAATGAAATTGCGGCTTGTTATGGCGAAAGTATAAGGGATTGTGTGGATTGGTGACTTTAACTGAAATTATCGTGATTTTCTCTTAGTAAAAAAATGATAATCGCGATTTTACTATGCTGATATTTTAAAGAAAATTTAACGATAGTCTAAAAGAATTCAAAATCGATTGTTACAATCAGAAGGAATATGTTCTATGCATCGTTTTTAATTAAAGTGAAACTCTAAGAAAATCGATTTTGCCCTACATGAAACGCAAGAGAAAAAAAAAAGAGAAATAAAAGAAAGAAAATGCAGTTTTGAATTCTTTTTTAGGCTAGAACTTTCATCTGTACTTTTTTATGCAAAAATTCTGAACAAATAATGATATGAAACTTTATTTTTAAATAAAATAAAGAAATTAAGAAGATGCAGCAATGATATCCAGACGGCTTAGGGATTGAATGCCCGTCACAAAAATGTGACTGAATCCAGTGCAACTGGACTTTGGTTATTGGGGTGAGGGAGTAAAAATATCAATGGATAGCGCGATAGCCGGCAATCTCCAATTTGTAACTTCACCCTAACCAGGGATATTAATTACTGCATTAATAACATAATATTAATCCAAGAAAAGCATTTGCGGTTTGGTCTAGCAAGTGCTTCATCATTAAAATATTTTTAGAAGTTTCTTTTGCACAAATCCAAATACCATGTTGCGTCGTGAGTTACTGTGTTTAAAAACAAACTGCATTATGACTAACAATAAAGGTGTTTTAACTACTTGTTGGGTTATTAAGATAGTGAATTTAGTCTCTTATAACGCACATCGCGACTTGGAAACATAAAATTTATTTTCACGTTGAAATTTCTAAATTTACTTCAAAAAACACTTTCCTTGTTTTAAAAATATTTTGCAATTACTTATCACTAAGAGATTTATCCCGACCGCTTTTCTAAATTCTCTCAGCTAATGAATCTTAAGCGTACACTTTTTAAGAAACTCAGAAGGTAAAGCAGCATTCTTGATCCATCAACGCTGAAGTTAAATGCCTGAATTCTTTCTTGAAGGTTTGATTTTTGTTTTTCAACCTATCATAAATTTTAAATAAATAAATGGGCTTAAATAAAAATAAATGGGCTTAAATAAAAAGAAATAGGTAAACAAAACTTTAAAAACAAACTACTTTTGTTGTAGTGAAGTTATATAAATCAAATGATTAAAACATTTCAAATATGATGCTGTCTCCTTTTTTTATTTATTGATCCGAAAGATGGTTTTGTTTCTGCAACATGATTGCATTATCGCTCCCTAACCCCCTTTGACTTCTCATCGCTCCTTTTGATCCTCCTACTGCACCCCAGAGGACGATTTTGTCCCCGAGAGAGTCACTGATTTAAAGTGAAGGTTGACTCAAAAATAAATAAATAAAATTATCCAGATTCATGTGGGTTTATAGCTTTGCGTAAAAAAGGTACAGAAAATGTCTGCTTCTTATATTGTTTAGAGGAATAGCGGTGTTTCTTATAATAGGAAAGTAGAGCAGTGTTTAAAAGGTTAACCCTTCAGAGTTCACGCAAATATGAGTAAACCGAGAACTCGCGTGTGAGCATCTTTTCTCACGCGTCCCTCAAAAAATGATGGTAAATGAAATATTTTCAACTAGAAAGAATGTTTAATATTATAAACACTAAATGTTACCCAAAATAATAGTATTATTCGCAATATATCGTACATGTGTACTGTTTTCACGAAATATTATGTCACGCAACATAGGTGCTTTTAATTTCTGGGGTACAAAATGTTCCTAATGAAAACTAAGGAAACAATGTTTTTGCAAACTATGTATGTATATTTTATAAGTTTTATTAGAAGTATTTTTAGCCAGAACCATTTAAACCGACAACCTTCCTCATGAAGTCCCGCTAAAAAATAAAAACAATTTTATAGCGCAAGGAATTTGAATAATTAAAAAACTATACTACGTAATTTATTTATTCAATTATTTTCGTCCATACCTGGTTAAATATTTGATGAAACAAAATAAAAAAGTCGTGTTCGGTAAATCACACAAGCGCTCACTTGATGAGAAAAACTCACATTCTAAAAAAAAAAAATTAAAATTAAAGAAGGAAAAAAAAAGGTTCAATAGAACTCGCACGATGAGATAAACACTCACATTTGACTACTCCGATTCGCAACTACTACGCCCTTGGCGACAGTCGGAGAAAAACTTAATGATTGCGAATTACATCCTGACAACAAGAGAAGATTTTATGGAAAAGATAGCTTGGAGCAGCGCCTTCACCTATGAGTAGGATACCAGATGCAGTTTTTTTTTCTTCTTGGACTGAGTATTTTTCTCACAGCGCGAATTTTAAAGGGTTAACGTAACTGCAATAAATGTAGTATATTTTTTCATAAATTCTTGTTTCTTCCTTTTACTTTAATAAACTCAAAACAAATTGTATGTTATCAGCATAGCTCTTATTTGATAAAAAAAAGAGGTGTTTGTTTCATATAGATTCAACCGACCAGTGAATGATCAGTTTATATGTTTTCCAAAAATAACAAATCTAAATATTTTTTCTTGATGGATTGGAAACACTAGTTTCCTTCTATGTAGCTCCGCGCTATCTGACACTAGAATGATTATTAGAATCAAACTCTTAAATCTTTATCAAATGGAAAATTATGCGCACTGTTCAGTGGTCATTTACCACTTATGATGTACCCCTTCTTATTTTCACACCCAAAAATACCTGAAACAGTGTCATTTATCTCCCCCCCCCTTTTCCTTTTTAGCAATATCCACACACATCAATAAAAATGTTCTTACTGATGTATAAAATGCTACATATTTAAAAATGATTTTTTTAGAAGTGAAATTGTGGACAAGTGTGTTCATCCACTAATCAAACCACACTATATTCTTTTCTAAACGTATTTTAAGTCACAGTAGATAATAGTAGAAATGTTTCACATAATATAAAATTTCCAAGGTGATTGAAAAATTCCGTAAACATTTGAATGCAGTAGATGTTGTTCCAGAAACACTGCAAAAAAAATGCTGTGACGAATCGATAGATCAGCAGCAGGCAAAACTAAGATCGTGAGTGGGCAGCTAATTCACTTCTTTTAAAATGTGTATGGGGGTCACGAAGTGCTTTCTGACATGCTTATATAATGTCAAGAATAACCGTAACGGCTCTGGAAAACGGAATTGTGTATGACATTAGTCGTCTTTGTCGCGCTAAGGTTGCGAATGCCTGAATGGAAATGACAAACCTAACACCCATTTAGAGTCGGCGTCGTTTCTTTACTACCGTATTGTTAATAGTATGCTTAGAAAGGGAAACTTACTTTGAGGAGTAACGGAGCCATTAGTTCGTGTAGATTCGTAAATGTTAATGTCCTATCTCAGCACTTACTTAAATGGCAGTTGGCTGAGACATTGATAGACTGCGGAAGATTTAATTGTGTTTAATCCAGCACTGCAAATGAGGGTTTATGTCTCCAAAGTGGGGAAGCGAAAATACTTCTAAATACGTTTTACAGATACGTGTGTGCGAGATAAAATAGGTTATATTAAATTTCGCAAGCCTATGTAGGACCATTGGTATTGGCTGATAAAATGGCATTGGGTTAAATGGCATCGTTGTTTTCTTTAAAATGAGAAGTTTCAGTATTTAATGTTTATCAAATGGTATAAATACAAATTATAAGAATCTCATGGTAAAGTCTATTTAGAACTACTAATTTCGTTTTCAAGCATTACACACATATATCATTAATGTCAATCATAATTATGCAACATTATTTAACAATTTATTAACAGTTACAAATTATCGTTGTTTATAAGAATTTAAACAACTTAATTTTTTTTATATATCGAAATAAAATATATAAATGTAGGTTGAAATATATTTCGCTAGAACGTAAAATGTGGTTAATTTCGTGAAGTGTGGCTGGATGCTCAATAATGGAATATTATCGAAGGTGCAATATGTGACACACAAATATACTTAAAGTGAGTGTCAAAAAATGAGCAGTTTATTTGAAAAAAATACAATAAAGAAAAACTTGACCACATTAAATTTATACTCACGCACAATTTTGAAAATGCATTTAATTAAGACAGTACAAGTCATCTAAATACTTATTTTCCTAATGCCTGCCAGCAGTTTTTTCTTAATTATGTGTTGGTGTCAAAATTTTCAGTCGCCGTACATGTAGCCTTACACAATAATCTTTCTTAATAAACGATAATACAAGTAAGATGTTTTTAAAACAAAAATATAGGCTTAGACATAATGCTCAGCATCAATTTTGCACTAATTTTCTTCGCTCGGAAAGCAAATTCCAGAGCATATAATATTTAAAAATATAATTCTACAATTTCATTATTATTTATAAGAATTATTGATTTTAAGGGAGATTTAGAGGAAATTGTACGTTTAATTACAACATATATTTTCATACTCTGCTTTAAAAAAAACATTCCTTTATTACGTGTGAAAATTAGAATGTGTTTTTTCTTATTTTAATAAATTATAACTTAAATAAAGAATCTCAGTAAAGAAGTAAATTCCATACCATTAATGGTTCGAGGTTTGTTTAACCTTATGCTTTCTCACATTACAATACGTTATAAACGTCTCATTTAATTGCTTTACTGTTCTCCCTGCTTACTACTCCCGAGTTACACGCAAATCCTTTAAGCATTAATATTCTTGCGTGTACTTGCTAAATTCACATTTGAAAGATCTTGGAAGGAATTTTAAAAAATCACAGCTTATTTCTGTGCTCATTTCAATTCATTTTCGCTCCTGACAAAAAGTCGGACTTTTTTTCCTAGTGGAGCAATCATTTAATTAACTTGAGTGACCTAAACTGAAAAGAATATAGATTAGTTCTGTTATTCGGATAAGCGGAAACAGCATCCCACTATTTGGGTTTAATAGCTAGAATATTTATGTTTAAAAAAAATGCAAGCTCTAGGACACTCTAAGTGGATAAACGTAACCATCAAACTAACGTTTATATGGAAAAAAGAGATTATGGATGTATATATATTTTACTCGAAGGTTCTTTGATTCATTGTACGTTTATTCCTGAGGGAGCTTGATCAAATTAATCACGTGTACAACAACAACTATGAATCATCCATTGTTATTTCTTATTTTGTTTTAGTTTGAAGAAAATGTCGCTCAACACTTTTAACAGTAGATGAGCAATTTGTCTTCACCAGGAAAATCCTTCTAATCATATTTCAGATGTTATAAGCTGAAATAAACGCATAAAATAAATAAATAAATAAATAAAAATAGAAGATAAAAAAATTAAAAGTAGTGTTTTGAGATGGGGAAAATGTCACTGTCCGTCTGTCATGTCTGTCTGCCCCCCCCCCCCCCCAATAACTTTTGAACGAGTTGTCCGATTTGAAAAATTCATTTTGCATTTGAAAGATCTCGACGAACACATATCATTTCTTTATTTTACTTTTGAACAATTTTTTGTTCAATTTTGAAAAATTTAACATTACTGCTTATGGGCAAAAATGAAGCAAATTTTGTAAACTCTGGGCACAATATCCAAGTTCCTATGAGCAAGCTTATTGGAAAAAGCTCTCGGCGTGAAATATTGATTTGAACAATTTTTGTTCATTTTATTTTTGAACAGTTCAAAAAAAAAAAAAAAAACAGCACCTTCGGGGAAATTTCCGTCCCATATAAATCTTGATCTAACAGACGTATTTGCTTGCAACAAACTTTATCGGAAAGATGTTACGATGTTGAACATGTCCAGATACGAAGTTAAACAAGAACTGAACGAGCCTTTTTTCCTATGAAATTTTTTGACTGGGATTTTTAAGGATATATCTCAAAGAATAAATGAATGAGTGAATAAAAACATGGATGAGTCAATGAATGAATGAATGAATACACAAATGACTGAATAAATGAAAGGATGAATGAGTGACTGAATGAATATGTATTATCCGTTGGAAAGTTATACTTGAAGTAATTAAGAACTAAAACTAAATGAGAAAGAGACAGAAAGTTATAGCGAGATTATAAATTTGAGTTTGATCTATACGGGAAAGTAGGCTGGTATAGTTCTAGACGGAACTTCTTGTTATATTTTGACTTTGCAATCTGCTGATAAATGTTAAAAATGTAACTTTTCGGAAAAACTGCTTAAAAATTAAGGTGCTTATTACAGTCCGTAAGATATGGTACGTGTTTTAGACATTAAGTGATCCTTTCTTTAACTTTTCATTATTATTATCTACTATCAAGGGTATACACTAGCTTCCCACTGATTTTAACTACGCTCTCCTGCAAAATATTTTAATAATAATCAGAATCTTGCTCATGTTTTATTACGGAAATTCTCATTCAGTTTAAAATGTTGGGTATAATATTAAACATCAGATTATTCACTCAAATATTTAGAAATGAATAGAACGCTCTTAGTGCTCTAGAGGATACTGAACGGAGTATCCCTCTTAGGCTTTTAGTAATCAATAAATTTTCAATGCATGCTGCAACGTCGTATCTCGCCTTGAGTGAACGTGAAATAGATATTGGTAAGTTTTCCTGAAGAATGAATTGTATACATGATGGATGTAATGGTACTAAATGCAAACAGGATTACTAGAACTGCAGTGACTATTTTGAGTAATATAGCTTGCCGTTCCAAACATGAGAACTTGAATGTAAATATACACGTACAGCAAAACATCGATGCATCGTTCTCGCATCCATCGGTTTCGCGTATGTATCGTCTTGCTTATGGTGTACCGCATACGTCATTTATCCGGTTGCATCGCTCGAAATGAGTGGTGCCGTGTGAAACGATCGATCTAGTTTGTACTGTACGCATATATTGACATTTTGCTCATTAAAAAAAAAAACAGTGCTTTATTTTTCATTTTTACACGAAGAATTTTCGATTTTTTTTTTCTTTTGGCTTCCTCTTTATGAAAAATCGTAAGTTTTGATTTAATCCCAAAATACTCTGTTAAAAACATGTAAAAGTACTAGCATGTCTAAGCTTATTGTCTTGTGTGGTGAAATAAGCTGTGTTTTATATTCATATCACTCAAAATGTCTCAGCGATTACAAAGTTTTCCTTAAAACGTGTTATCGTCGAATTATTTAATGTTTGCAAAGCACCTTATTTTAATACTTATATTCCAAATCATATTTACAGGAAAACATCTTAACATAGATGTGACTAGGACATTTAAAAAGTTTGTACTACCATCTATTGGAATAAAAGCTAAGTAAGTGTTGCTAATTTGTACTTTATAAATTAGTTTAGAAACAAAGAATTAGTTAAACTCGAAAATAGTTTAGTGCTAAAATATTATATCAAAAGATTAACATATCTCTATGAAAATTATCTCTGATATTTCCAAGCAAAAATATTGATTAAATTATTTTATAATTAAATAATGTCATATAAATTAATAACATCGACTAACGATGTGTGAAACAATATTATCATAGAATATCAAATGCCAAGACCTATAGCTGTTTTTCAAATAAAATAACATTACTTCTTTTTTGGTGGTACCTTAAAAATGTTTGAGATGCTTTTTAATAATACGCTTACTTAATATCCTCAAATGGTGATATGGATCACTCTTTACGTGAAAATAAAGCTTTCATTTTTTAAGGATGCTTAATTGAATAAATTGCCATAAATGCTGTGTTTATCACTAAGTATGCTAACCAGGTGCCTATATACGCCGAGAGAAATGACATCTATGGATACTTTGCGGTAAACTTGCTCTGAAAACCTTATTAATGACGATATAAAATAAATAATAAATGCATAGCTTTGCATGATCTTCATGACGCATTTTTTCTTTTTAGTTTTAACTAGAATACCGGAATTGCATCTTATTTTTTCCCCAGAGTTCTGAAAGTTTGCATGACTTTTCGAAGATTTTCACATCTTTTCTTTCAGTGCCAAAAGCGCATGAAACATGCTCTTGATAACCGATAATTGCAAATGCCTTTTTGTCAGGGTCAGTTTTCTCTGACATATATTTTATATTATGCATAAAGGGTTAATTTATATTTCAATTCCCTTCTCGTTGCCATCCATGACATTGTAGTAATAAAATAGTACAACAGAAAAAATGCTACACTGTTAGAAATTTCAACATGAAATTACGGTTAAATGACTGGCAGCAGTCTGTTCATCTAATTCACCGTTAAATTTACGGTTTGGAACATTTTTCTATCTTCACGGGATCTATTTCCAATCAACTTGGCTAAAAAGCCGTAAATACAAAACTTCACGGTTTTATAACCATTTAAAAATGGTTTCAAAACAAAATTTTTACCGCTTTTGAACAATTTCGAGGCGTGGAATCTTCGAGGCGTAGAAACCGCAAACGAAGCTTGGAGGAATCGATCCCGGGTCTACAGGGACACCAACCTTGCTCGCTAGCCATTCGGCCATCTAAATCACGGGCAGCGGCTGTTTATTTATCAATAAATCTTCTTTCCCAACAGGCAAACTGCCTTAAAATTGAGATTTCAGTTTTTGATTCGATCTAAAGTCATTTTTAGTCTAAATTTACTGTATATTGACGAAAATCATTTTATTTGCTGCAAAAATTAACGTACAAACAAGCTTCAGCAGCTCAAATGATGAGTTCACTCATTCGCAAACAGTTCGGGAATCCGATGTGTCCAATTTTTGATTTACGTGTGTGTGTGTTTCTATTTAGTAACCACTGCTTAAGTCACTTTTTTTTTATTTTTTATATACACATGCAGATTTAACTGATAAATCCATATTCCTATTTTAAAACAACGTACGACCGGTAAAGTTTTGCAAACCAAGATGGACGCCCGATTCTTATTGAGCGCTTGAAAATTACGGTTTTTAAACGTTCTTTAGGATAAACAGAGAATAAACTATTTTCTTTCGCAATCAGCGGTTTGAGTACCATCTTTTAAATGGTTATTCAACTGTTGTAATTAAATATGGTAAAATAACAATCAAATAAATGGTTATTTTACTATTTTCTCACGGAAATTTTTAACAGTGCAGGAATTAAACTCAACATCTTACAAATATGAAGCGCGAAATTCTAATTCACAAGAAAGCTGTTAATCTAAATTGAGAAGCTCATTTGATTTTTTTTTCTTTTGTTCAAAAAAAAATGTCGATTATGGAGTGTCTTTTTTTTAATCCCTTTTCTTAAAAGAACTTTTAAAATTCATTTGATTAATAGAATGAACCACTTTAAATTTAATCTTCCGAATAAGTATGCCAAGAAAACCTTTGACATTTAAACTTGCTTTAAACTTTAAAACACCCACAATGGTAGAGTGCATCCTTCTCTGCTTACAAATAACGTTTCTTACGGCGGACCCAATCTTTTCTTCGCAAACTCCTTTCCCTCCGAAATAATTCTTTTGTAGTACTTTAGCGACGAACATTTGTATTTTTATCACAAAACGTGCTAAATACGTGATGTAATAAGGGAAAATAAACGAAACCCTTGTCGGACGAGGCTTGCATTTAACTAGAAAGTGAATTGTTCTATAATAAAAGCATCAAATGCGTCGGGGAATAGTGCTACATACATAACAAAACACGTTTTTCAAATTTGTTTATGTCACTTTTCTCCTCACTACCATTCGGCTCACGCGAAAGTTATTTTGGGAGACTGCATCTAAAAGAAATAGGTATCAATAGTTTTAGTTTTAACACTTGGATCTATTTGCATTCTACAAAGACAGTAGAGTTTTTCTCTAATATGGTTTCATTACTTAATGCAGGAGGATGTGCGAAACAATTTTTAAGGTGATTTTGTTGCCATTGTGCCTGTTGTTTTTACTTGAGAGTCAGCAGGGAGTAGATCGGAGTTAGTGTTTTATTTTTTTCCACTTCGATTTACCAAGAGTTTAGCTTATAAGAATCTAACAGTATGTTCTTTAAGCTATTTTAAAAAGACAGCCTAATAGAGAACTAACTTTTAGGTACACATTTAAACATTGTAACATTTTTTCCCCACACCTCCCTCACGTGAAGGCGATATGGACACACCTGAGGGAACAATGGGACATTATTTCAGAAAGTAAAATTTTACGAATATTGTATTTTGACTAGTCAATCTGAAACAAAAATATGATTGGGCTCGGCCTGTATCGCCAACTAATTGTGGTTGGGGCAGTTTCATTATGATCTTATTTTTCTCTACGACAATGAAAATAAAGTCGTTTTCCTGTGGAAAAGGAAAATTTCCCCTTTCAATCTGAATTTAATTTATCATAAACTGAACATAACTCTGTATCACAGCTTATCCTCAACTCTACCAATATAATTTTATTGTCTTCGTCAAAAACTTTACATGCATACAGTCAATAACTCCTATTTTTGTATCCCTGGACAACCAATCAATATTTTTACGAATTCACTGTCATCACAAGAAGGGTATATTTCAAAGGACTCCTCATCATAGAGTCGTGAAATGAAAACAGTAATTTGATGTTTTCTGTCAATTGATTCGACATCAGATAATTCATTCAATTTTTTCTAATTTTTCTTCTCTACTTCAGTGTTGTTTTAACATTTATTAGATTTTAATATTAATAGAAGTTACAAAATTGAGTTATCTTATTTAGATGTATAGAAAATCAAAAATAAGATAATAAAAGGGAACAAGGTCAATTAGGGTGGAATTGGACATCTCCTATTTTTCTCTAAATGATGAAGTCATTTTCCTCCGTAAATGAAGCTGTCCCCTTCCTCCCTCTGCAGAACAATCTTCCGCAGAATCAAAAGCAATATGTTTGAGTTTATTATGCATTTATATATATATTTTTAATAACAATGTGACTGAAAAAATCATTAAAATTTAAGAACTTATATTTACTTCTGAAGCAAAAAAATAACAGAACAAGGTTTTTCTGATTTTAAATACTGTGGCTGGTTAACAATTATAATCATGCAAGAAGCTATAAGTAATCTATCTAGCAAAAAGACTAATAGTCAATTCTGATGTTTTATTCAGACATAAATGCAATTTTTCAGGGTTTTGTGTCACTAACTATAGCGCTATTTCGCTGCCTTTTTACTGTCGAACTTAGGTTCGGGCACCTCTGTTTACGTTATTCTGCTATTCACACTGTAATGAAACCTTAGCTTCCGTCGTTGTTATTATTCCTCTTATTGTAGAAAGAGCGCTCTTGTTTACTGTATTTTCATTTTTACTGCTCTTCGCTTCCCATTATAAACACCTTCATTGTTTAACATCGGGAACATGACTCATTCTTTCACATATCTTAATTTTGTTATTAAAAAGTTTGCCTGGTCCAGATTTGCATTTTTATAATCATACACAAAAATCATTATAAAATAACCCATACAAATGTTGCCGAATTCCAACATGCAAAGTCAGCATGATACACACTGCTAGCAAAAGTGCATCTTCTCCTATCTCTCCCGACCCACGCACCAGAGCACCAAGCTTAACTAAGGGGCTGCTCATAAATGACGTGACGCTTTTTTCCCATATATTTGACCCCCCTATTTGTCACAATATGTCACACTTCAGCGGACCCCCTTCTCCCCCTTTGTCACGCGTCACGCTATGTTTCGTAATGCATGATGTCACACTTGTTACCCCTCCCCTTGTCACACTTCGTCACAATTTCACGACCCCCCCCCTTGAAGCGTGACACTTTTGAATGATCTCTAATCCATGCGATAAACTATAATCAGTCGAAAATGTCGGACAATACTCGTACAAGTACAATCAAACATATCATTATACCTTGATTTTTATTTCGAATTATCTGTAAAAAATTGATAACAAATACTTCAGCTTATCTATTTGCTGAAAAAGTGCTAAGAAACATAATTGCTTAATAACTCTTTTTTACTTTAAACTATACGCCACTTAATTAGTGCCCTGATTTCTACAAAAATGCTAGTGCAGAATTAAAAGTTAAAAAAAATGGATTCAGAAATTGTTAAATTATAATAAGCATTTTAAAACTATGAATGCAGCAGAATAAAATCCATTCTCTAACAACCCAATTAGGGAACTTCTAGATTTGTCATCAATCAATGTGCAGGGAAATTGAAAAAAAAAAAAAAAAAAAGAATTAAATAGTTTATAAGAGAAAATCATACCAGCTTTAGCTGTCTGAGCATTCGTTTATCGTAAAAAAAAATATTTGGTTAACTTCCACTAGCTATCTCTTTTGTTAGATAATAAACACTTCTGGTTAATTTAATAACAACTGATAAGACTTATTAAGGACGTGTTTTTTCTATCGGAAATAAAGTATCATTCCTAACCTAATGATTCTTGTTAAAATGTTGAGGCATAAGTCTCATTTTTTCCTGCAAAATAGACAAACATACCGAATAAAATTGTACTGATTAGTTATTTCAGATGCTTTATTAGTAACAGTAACGGACAGTAACTTGTTAGGTATTGATGATGCTCTTTCTATTATGAACTCCATTGATCCTAATATCCAGTTTTCTTGTGAGAAAGAACTTAATAGTAGCCTCGCGTTTCTTGATGTCTTTATTTCTAAGAGTGAGTCTGGTTTCACTACTTCTGTCTATCGTAAACCTTTTGCTGTTTCTTTACCTCCTCACAGACTGTCGTCTCATCCTCCCAACCAAAAATATTCGGCTTTTAATGCTCTGGTCCATCGTGCTATTAATATTTGCTCTTCTCCTGAGCTTCTCAAGATTGAACTCAACTATCTGAAAGCTGTAGCTGTTGATAGAGGATTTTCTCACTCTTTAATTGATTCTATTCATAACAAACTTTCTAAGAAAACTTCTGGTCCCAATAATGTGGTTTCTAGAAAGAATTTGGTTGTGTTACCATTCTTTCATTCTGTCAGTTTCCGTATTGCTAAAATCCTAAAAAGGTTTCAATTTCAAGTCGTTTTTGCTCCTAGTAACAAACTTTCCTTCTCTTCTCTTAAGGATCCTGTCGATCAATTTAACACTTGGGGTATTTACCAAATTAGTTGCCGTTGCGGCCTTTCTTACATTGGGCAGACAAAACGTGCTCTGAAAATTCGCTTAAATGAGCATAAAGGTTATGTACGAAAGCAAGAGTTAAATAAGTCTAGCATTGCTCAACATTGTTGGAATTCCAACCACTCTTTTGATTTCAATTCTGGTAAAATTATTCAAAAATGTTCTTCCCCTTTAGAGCTTGACTTTTGGGAAGCTTATCATATTAACAGGAATAGTTCTAATTTGGTTAATGATTCTTCCTCAACTCCTTATTTTTCACAGGTCTGGCATAAATTTCTTTAATTTGTTGTTCTTTCTAGGTTTTCTTGTTGTTTTCCTTTTTTGTGTCTATTTTTCTCCTTCCTCCCCTCCCTCCCCTCCCCCTCCTTTTCATGTGTACTTTGTTTTGCATTTTGTTTTGGTTTCTGTACTTATTTTTATTTCAATTTTATTCTTTGTATTTTATTTTATTATTTTTGCAATTTTTATGCATGCTGTCGTCTTTTTTGCTTTATTTTTATTGATATTCCTTTTTACTTCCTGTACTTTCAACTGGATTCGTTTGTTGCTCTCTTATTGGTGTCTTCCTGCTACTTCTACTTCCACTTCACGCTGCCTTTATTCTCATTGGTTTACAGATAATTCTTAGGCTATATAAGCTTTGTTTTTGTTGTTCTGTCTGCTTCATTTGGATGTTTTGCATCTAGAAGCTCCTTGTCGCATTGAAAAAGGGATTCCAAGCAATCCCGAAACATATGTCTGCATTTTACTGCTCATTTGTGCTTTAAATTAACGTGTAATTTTATTATTATTGTTTACTTGCACAAAGTTAAATTATTTTTATCCGTTAGGCTTAACGTGCCTGAATTTTGTTCTTCTTTCTTTTGTTTTTGTTCTTCCATCTGTTCGCTGCTTGGTGAGTGTTTGTTTTTTGTTCTTTTCTTCATTGCCTTTCTGGACTGTGTTTGTTTTTGCTTTTTTGTTTTCGCTTTTTTGTTTTCTGACATTCATTCCGCATATTGTTACATTGTGTATGTTTCGCACTTGTTTTTGAATTTTGTTCTTTCTGTTTATTTTTATTTATTGAATGGTTTAGCTATTGTTTTCCCCTTATGTTTTGGTTGTTTTGATTCTGGTTATGTCTCAGGTTAACAGATTTTGTAATCTACGGATTAAAAAGGTTCGGTTTTTGAACCATTTAAAATTTCTCCAGTCTTGCAGGCGCAAGAAAGTTATTCCTAAGTTTATCACCTTGAAGTGTAATTTACCGCGTTCTGTTAGGGTTGATAAGGTAATTTTTCGTTCTAAATTAGCGTTACTTAGAGCTTCTATCCAAGAAACTAGGAAAAAACTTTGGTTCATAGAACGTGAACTTTATGATTTACATCTTTCTGTATCTAATTCTAATTTTGATTTTGAGTCTATTGATAGAATGTCTTGGGCAAGAGCTCTTCGTTCATCCGACAGTCACAAAATCACTTTAAATAAGAAATTTACTAAGTTGTGTAACGATTCAAATGTTCCTGTTCCGGCTGATTTGCCTCTTGTTAATAGGAACACGGTTGTAAATCTTTCGAAATTTTCTTTGAATAGTAATGAAATCAATGCTTTGAAATGTAATAACAATTTTGCTTTGGCTAAAAAGCCTTCTTTTTCTGAACTTATTGCTCCGGTTGAAAAAGCTTTCAAATTTAGTGCCTTAACTTCCACTCAAAAAGAGTCGGTTCGGCATCTTATTGCTTCCAATGTTGATTTCAATTCAAAAGTTCCTAATACTGGTTTTACCCATTCTGTGAAACGATGTGTCAATAATTTAGTTTCCAATTCTGATTTGGTCATTACCAAAGCAGACAAGGGTGGTCAGATTGTTGTTCTTAATAAATCATCTTATGTTGAAAAAACTGATGACTTAATTGCTTCTGGTCCTTATTCTGAAATATATAAAGATCCTAGTGACAAAGAGTTAAAAGCTATTTCTTCTGCAGTTAAGTCTGTTCATTCTATTCCTTTGATTGCTAAACGGTCTGTGATTCCTTCTGTTGCTAATTGTGCACGTTTTTATGCTTTACCAAAAGTACACAAGGCAGGTATTCCTTTCAGACCAATTGTTTCCAATATTGGCACTGCTTCATATAAACTTTCCAAGTATTTAGTTTCTGTGTTTTCTCCACTTAGAAGTCAGAATGTTTTCACTGTTAAAAATTCCACCGATTTTGTTAAGAAACTTCATAACTTCGTTCCGAATAATTCAGTTATGGCCTCTTTTGATGTTAATTCTTTGTTTACTAATGTTCCTGTTGATGGCGCTTTGACTTGCCTCAGGAAAAGGCTTTCTGAATTCCATTTTACTTCTGTGGAAATTGAGGAATTAGTTTTCCTTACTCGTGTGTGCTTGCATCAGAGCACTTTTGTATTTAATGGTAAATTCTATGCTATGGTAGATGGCCTGGCTATGGGAAGTCCTCTTAGTCCTATTTTAAGTGATTTCTATATGCATTATTTTGAGGAAAAACTGTTCCAGAAATTGCAATTTCAATTTTATGTTCGTTATGTGGATGATTGTTTTGTCCTAACGGACAGTAACTTGTTAGGTATTGATGATGCTCTTTCTATTATGAACTCCATTGATCCTAATATCCAGTTTTCTTGTGAGAAAGAACTTAATAGTAGCCTCGCGTTTCTTGATGTCTTTATTTCTAAGAGTGAGTCTGGTTTCACTACTTCTGTCTATCGTAAACCTTTTGCTGTTTCTTTACCTCCTCACAGACTGTCGTCTCATCCTCCCAACCAAAAATATTCGGCTTTTAATGCTCTGGTCCATCGTGCTATTAATATTTGCTCTTCTCCTGAGCTTCTCAAGATTGAACTCAACTATCTGAAAGCTGTAGCTGTTGATAGAGGATTTTCTCACTCTTTAATTGATTCTATTCATAACAAACTTTCTAAGAAAACTTCTGGTCCCAATAATGTGGTTTCTAGAAAGAATTTGGTTGTGTTACCATTCTTTCATTCTGTCAGTTTCCGTATTGCTAAAATCCTAAAAAGGTTTCAATTTCAAGTCGTTTTTGCTCCTAGTAACAAACTTTCCTTCTCTTCTCTTAAGGATCCTGTCGATCAATTTAACACTTGGGGTATTTACCAAATTAGTTGCCGTTGCGGCCTTTCTTACATTGGGCAGACAAAACGTGCTCTGAAAATTCGCTTAAATGAGCATAAAGGTTATGTACGAAAGCAAGAGTTAAATAAGTCTAGCATTGCTCAACATTGTTGGAATTCCAACCACTCTTTTGATTTCAATTCTGGTAAAATTATTCAAAAATGTTCTTCCCCTTTAGAGCTTGACTTTTGGGAAGCTTATCATATTAACAGGAATAGTTCTAATTTGGTTAATGATTCTTCCTCAACTCCTTATTTTTCACAGGTCTGGCATAAATTTCTTTAATTTGTTGTTCTTTCTAGGTTTTCTTGTTGTTTTCCTTTTTTGTGTCTATTTTTCTCCTTCCTCCCCTCCCTCCCCTCCCCCTCCTTTTCATGTGTACTTTGTTTTGCATTTTGTTTTGGTTTCTGTACTTATTTTTATTTCAATTTTATTCTTTGTATTTTATTTTATTTTTGCAATTTTTATGCATGCTGTCGTCTTTTTTGCTTTATTTTTATTGATATTCCTTTTTACTTCCTGTACTTTCAACTGGATTCGTTTGTTGCTCTCTTATTGGTGTCTTCCTGCTACTTCTACTTCCACTTCACGCTGCCTTTATTCTCATTGGTTTACAGATAATTCTTAGGCTATATAAGCTTTGTTTTTGTTGTTCTGTCTGCTTCATTTGGATGTTTTCATCTAGAAGCTCCTTGTCGCATTGAAAAAGGGATTCCAAGCAATCCCGAAACATATGTCTGCATTTTACTGCTCATTTGTGCTTTAAATTAACGTGTAATTTTATTATTATTGCTTTATTAGTACTCAGACAAATATAATCATCTGTTAAGAACGGATCAATTAGTATAAGCATCCCTAATTAGATTTGTACAAATATGAATAAAAAACGCTTTACGTTTGTATTACCCATAAAAATTACCCACTCGTGCAGAAAATGTTTGTAAGAAGCAGTGTTGAATGAAAATCTAATATCTCATTTTTATTCCAGCTACTTTTATTATTGGCTTTATTTAACTTTTATCAATCATTAAGCTCATTCAGAATCGAAATAAAAGTGCTATTTCTTCCTATTTTGATCTGCACATTTTGGTAACGTTCGTTCATTTTGAACATCCACAGAATGGAAACTGCAATGTACTTCTAAATTACACATGTCTGTGTACTTTCACGTAGGAATTTCAGATATAACTATCAAATAAATAAAAATGGGAAAGTTTAAATGCGTATTTATTTAAATCTACCAAAAAGCAAAAGATTTATAGATTTTTTACTTTCCTATTTCTCTGGTTAAGCTGAAAAATTGAAGTTTTGGTTTGAAATTATTTTTACGACTGTAAAGGCGTAGTGTTGTTTGTAGGAATATAGAACAGCAGCATTATCATACTACAAAGCTTTACTTCCGAAAAGTAAAAGCACTTTTTATGATGCAATGACTGTCTTACCTTCCTTTTAACTCGGCTAACAGTTTATCAGCAACGTAGTTTATCCTGCAGTGTGAAAAAGAAAAAAAAAAGTGATAAAAGTTATTTAAAAACAGTAATCCTATGATTAATCATTTTCCGAATATATTCTCTCATTCATGAAAACTTAGTTATTTTAAATTACAGCTCTGATCATATCTTCCGTACATAAATATAAAAAAAATGTAATGCGTATAAATTGTATGTAAATCGTTGACAACTATAGGAGGTCAAGCTGCTAAAAGAAATTAATATTTTTCCTTTTTATTATACATTACTAAGCAAGCAAGATGGTAGCATTTCTATATTGAAATAAGCTTTTTTAAAAGATCTTTTGTGTGTGTGTGTGCAAAAAAAAATACATACAACCACCTTTCCAATTTGTACCAGCTATAAATTTCTAAATGTCCTAAGCAGCACATAATCTAAAATGTTATTACTGTTTTTCACAACTAGGGAATAATTATTCATGATTAAATAATTACATTCACTGTCGAAATTAAGTTTTCAAAACACATTAATATCGGATTATACAACAATTTAATATTATTGTAGCATTTTAGAGTTTAATTTTGTTTCAGTACTTTCTGTCACCTATTAATTATTTTCTATGCAATTAATAATTTATTTTCCTCCGATGATCCTCTTTCAACTTACTTTGCAGTCTAATAAAATCATTGAGTTTCTAAATGCATTTATTATTCTGCTTTAAGTTGCTATTATCTTTCGATAAAATACATTTCATTCTTACAAAAGTGTTTCCTTAATTATAGGATTAGTATTGTAGCAATTTCTTCTTTTTGAAAATTACATCAACATCTTTTGAGTGAAAGAAACTAAATTTCTTCTTTTCCCTCCAAAGCTGTATTTAAAGAATTTTATCGCTTATTTTCTAATCAGTATGAATCACTTCGTTGAATTTTGAAAAATTATTCGGAAACAGCACAAACTAAAATGACTCGAATTCTGAAGTCAACAATGACAATAATAAACGTGCCGTAAATATCTACTTAAAGGGTTTATTTAAATGCTTGTGAATGCTGTAATTAAGTTTTTATCTCCTTATCGAAATAAAATAGACGAAAAATTTTAAAAAAGATGGAAATCAGAGCGTTATTCTTTAGTTGAAGTGTCGTGTAATCCTCTTCAAACTAAATATGCTTATTATTGCTACTTATTCTCATTAACCGTTTTTTTTTTTTAAATATTTCTTTAAATGATGAAAATATTCAACTGAGTGATTTTGAACATAAACTTGTTGTTCATAGTTTTAACAGAGTATTACGCTTAATCCTTTGTTTAATATATGTTAGAAAAATTTACTTTTATTTTGAAACTGAATGCTTTGTAGTATAATTTTTATGGCAAGTAAATGCAACTTCTGTATTTAGATAAATTATTGGGTGGGAGTTTATAATCCTCGTTTATAAAAGCATCACATTTTTGTTCCATTTCAGCAGCGTAATTGGTATTTCTGAATGATATAGTCGATTGCATTTTAAACCACTGTTTATAATAAAAATGTCAAGACTAGAAACCAAAGTGATGCAAATTAAAATGCTGCTGACATTTAGTTTGTAAAAATAAGATTTTAAATTAAACCGTATGTTTCGTTAACGAGTTCAGCTTTTTAACATCAACATAAAAAAACAACATAATTTGTATTTATTTTCAGATTTTATTTTACTGAATTGCGTTGGCTGTGTTTTATTGCATTTCACACAAATAAGTATGAATGGCATTTTTATATCATGTTGTGATTAAAACACAGTATTAAATAAGACCATGGTTTAACAAGTTCATTATTATTATTTGTTTGCGTAATGTTCATTGAGCTAAGTTTTTATGCCGGATTAGCGAGCTTACTCGTGATTTTCTCAAATTGTGAAATTTTGCTTGTGGAAGTGGGAAAAATTAAACTTCATGTTTCGCTAAAAAGGGTTTTTCCCTACTAGTCAACAGAAGAGTGAACATAGCATAAGAGTAGACAAAGTATTGCACAAAAAAGTTGGGTGATGTTTCAGAAAAATAGTTGATATTCAACATTTTAGATAAATACAGGGGCCAGCAAATACAAAAATACAGTAATTGCGAAACAATACTTTTCTCTCAAAGTTTTCACGAAGCCGTGGAAAGAACAATTTCAATGTTGCTTAAAATCCAGCAGCATTGATTTCACATTCTCCAATTCTTCTCTCGCCGTATATATAGCTGTCACCAATTTGCAGCAAAATAAAACAACCTCCACTGGATTCAGTGCTGTCTAGTTCATAAAGTTTTAAGCTTTGCTGGGTTAAAAAGCCATTCTTATGCAAGCTGGAGATATTTCGCAGCGACCTGTTTTAAAATGCTCTGTTGACAACTTTGCAAGATTGTTTGGCTCAGCGATAAAACAGAACTGAAAATTTGGGGCCCATTTTCATATCAAAGGCGGTGGGTTTGAATGACTTTCTGGCAGAATTTCATCATATCCAGGCGCTTTGAATAAAATTCGGAAGCAAAACTTTATTCAATACGTGCTTTAGATGCATTTTCATTCTCAGAGTTCTATTCTGGGACACAAGCTTCAGATAACGTGTTAAATAATAACTAGTATGTCGTTAAGACGTAATGTGGTACGCGAACAAAATGTGTTTAAGTACACTTTTGACTAAATGAAAAGGCAGCAAATAAAAAAAAAATATGTTAAGCAAATATATAGGGTATTACCAACCAGTAAAGGAACGGTTTGTAAGCTTTTCAAAAATAAGGTTTCAAGATTTTTTCAAGAAGGATAGGCAACATTAGTTTTCTTTCTACGCCATTCCAAGATATATGGCTTTTGAAGAATCAAAATCTTACATTTTTATTGACTGAAAAATGCTGTTTTTACTCACTTTTGTGCTTATCACTCTTTATTTGCAAGCCCAAAAAAAAGCTGAAGCCCCTTCAAAACCTTCCAATTTTTTAACAGTATTTACACATACGAATAAAAGTGTTTTTACTGTATCGTATTACAAAAGCAATATCAGTTTTTAAAAATAATTTGTGCTTAACTCTTTAGAACTCGTCCCCATGTGCACAATAATCACACCAAGAAGAAAAGTATACGAAAGTATCTGGGTATTCAACTTCACACTGTTAAAAATTTCCGTAAGAAGATAGTAAAATAACCATTTATTTGATTGTTATTTTACCATATTTAATTACAACAGTTGAATAACCATGAAAAACATGGTATTCAAACCGCTGATTGCGAAAAAAAATCGTTTATTCTCTGTTTATCCTAAAGAACGTTTAACTAACCGTAATTTTCAAGCGCTCAATAAGAATCGGGCGTCCATCTTGGTTCCGAAACCTTACCGGTCGTACGTTGTTTTAAAATATGAATAAAGATTTATGAGTTCAAATCTGCATGTGTATGTAAAAAAAGAAGAAAAAAAAGGTGGCTTAAGCAGTGGTTACCAAATAGAAACACATACACACGTAAATCAAAAATTGGAGACATCGGATTCTTGACCTTTTTTCGAATGAACGAACAAATAATTTGAGATGATGAAGCTTGTTTGTATTTTAATTTTTGCAGCAAATAAAATGATTTTCGTCAATATACATTAAATTTAGACTAAAAATGACTTTGGATCCAATCAAAAACTGAAATCTCAATTTCAAGGCAGTTTGCCTGTTGGAAAATAAGATTTATTGATAAATAAACGGCCGCTTCACTTAGGTCCCGTAAAGATAGAAAAATGTTCCAAACCGTAAATTTAACGGTGAATTAGATGGACAGACTGCTGCCGGTCATTTAACAGTAATTTCATGATGAAATTTCTAACAGTGCATAGACAAAGGTGCTGTTCCGTCTAGCTTTTTTTTTTTTGGTAACACTATATGGCTGTGTTTTGTGTTTCTCAACAATTAAGTATCGTGTGACTGTAGCCGGGGGAGTTTGCTAGTCGTACTAGTCCAGTGTGAATGTTTTTCTCAATTTGTGATTTCTGGTGAAACTTTTTATTTAATGTGTTTTCTCTCATCAAGTGAGTGATATAACAAAAGCTATTTTTGTCAGTTTTTCCCCGTCAAATATTAAACCAGATATGGACTTAAATGTAATTGTCAATTACATAGCATAGTGTTTGAATTATTTAACTTTCTTTGTACTGAGAAACTGTTTTTATTTTCACGGATAACTTCACGAGGAAGGTTGTTGGTTCAAATGGCTCTACCTGAAAAAAAAATGCTTCTTATAAATCCTATAAAATTGACATACATAGTTTGAATGACAATGTTTTCTTAGTTTTCATATGGAACATTTTGTACTTCACATATTAAAAATACCATCAAGTGCGCCAACTTTGCGAGCAAGGCAGCTTTGTGCCACGACATCTTTTCAGACACTAGGTCTACCAACTGGATGCCGAGGTGTAAATAGAGCTTTGAAACTCTTTTTACAACTCTTAACATTTTTCGAGGTTCTAGTCACACCTCAACAGCCTTTAGGCAGTCCTGGTGTCTAAAAAGACGTTGTGGGTCAAAGTTAGCGCACTTGACGATACCTAAGTTGCTAAATTGCTTGACATAGTATTTTATGCAAACAGTTAACCTGTAGGATGTATTTTTAATAATATTGTGTTTTTGAGTAATATTTGGTGTTTAGTGTAAATAAAAATGCTTTTTAGTTGAAAATATTTCATTTAATACCATTTGTTTTTGAAGGAAATAAGTGGTGTGAAAAAAAATCTCACCCGCTAGTTCTCAGGTTACTCCTTGTGACGCGACTTTGGAAGGGTTAAATGTTTATATACGGGTCGGGCTATCCTATACTACAAAAGAAACACCCTCAATGATGTAATGATAATTACAACAATAGCTTTTTAAAGTACATTTTTCGGGACATAGAGCTCTTAAAATCACTAGAAGTTACTTAATACATTGAAGCCAAAAATCATTTGATTAAGCTCATAACAAAACAATTTCTTAGATTCAACTCATTTATCAACTTTGCATTATTTTGTCTTGTATTTAAAAGCAAATAAACTACACTATAGTTTATAGAAAATGAATTAATCTTTTTTTTTATTTCACCAAATTTGGCAGCAAGTTACGTTTTTCCTTGCTTGAGAAAATTTATTAGACAAATGGTTCAAAAGCGTTCTATAATTAAAATTTTCTATAATAATAGAAAAATTGTCTACAACTAGAAAAGTTTATAGTATGCCAGATTTTATTGATGTTTCTACGGCATTGACTAAGCGTTACTAATCATTTATTTTGCAATTTCTTTTACTATAAGTTTTTAAAGCTTTTATTTAAGTTAAAAGAAAATCCGTTCTTTTAGAAACTTGTTGGTTATTAAAACCCTGAAATATTTAGTTAAAATAACAAATGTGTTCGTATAAAAGATCTTTTTAAACAAACTCATTACTCATCAAAATGTTAGTGCAATAATTTTTGAATTACAGTCCAATTTTAATAACGAGCGTTTACCTAAAATACATACTGTTTTCCCTAGAGAATCATACAGAAATTTTATTCTCTCGTCAAACCGGCGCTCTATACAATTGAAGCTAAACAATTTATTCCTTATTAAACATTATATACGCTAGTAATACGGAAGTAATTACTATTTTTTCAAAGCATTAAGTATTTCATTTTTTATGAGGCGGGACTTGACTGGTAGTTTTAGAATAATGATGGTTTCTATATTGACGAAACGTTTATTTTCTTTTAAACCTGTTTGTTATTGTTTGACTTAGACCCTTATTGTAATGTAAAACACATATTCTGGTATAAAGGTTTTTTTTTTACAAAATTGCTGTAATTTTCATAGATACATTATAGTTTTATTAGAAAGTATTTTGGTTTTTCATTTAGCTTCAAATTTTAAATTTTTGTGGCAGTAATTGTTCACATTCTCAGTGATAAGCCCATAAATGAAAGATAATTATTATATTGTAATCAGAGTCTGTAATTTTCCATAAAAATATAGTTTGGAGTTACTTGTTCAGGGTTTTATTTATTTTACTACTTCGAATAACATTAATTAATGTAACTGAAGGATTTTTTTTTCGTTTTCCTCATACATATTTAGTGTAGCTATCCAAACTTGTCACGCACTGGAATTAGTTTCTCTAGAAAAGCTACGAAATTACATTTATATTTAGTACATACTTCAAATGTTTACTCTATTTTACTATTTTTTTCTTTTAAAGAAGCTTTTACTTATTACTCAAAGGCAAATTTTATTTCAAGTAATTAAACATACATACACGTATTCCAGTAAGAACTGGCACTATCATTTTCAATAACTGTTTTTATAATTTGCATTTAAAAGCGATAATTTGCCTTTTGTCATCTATTATCTTTAAGGACAGATGAATTTACTTCATAGTACTTAACAGTAGATTTATTTCCTTACTTTCTGGAATACTTATTTAGGTTATTCAATAAGTTCTATTTCAAAGTATGATGCAATAGTTAGTTCTTGGAGCTTAAATATAACTCGTGTATTGTGTACATCTTCAAAATAGTTACGCTATGTGCTGTCACTTCTAAGTATAGAATGCGCAATATTTTCTAAGAACAGCTCTTCCTTTGATTACTTCTGAACAATTTGTATAGACGAGAAAAATTCAAGTAACCTCAGTAACGTAAAAGGTTATTTCCTGAACCTTTGAAGTCATTATTATTATGCTCTGCATTTAATGTTCTAAAATGACTTAATTATGTGATACTTTATCTGAAAAGAAAAGAAAAAGGTCGGGGAATAGAAGTATCACTGCAAAAGTTGGAAGAGTGAAGATAATTTGAAGAAATTTTGTTAATTTCACAACTTTATAATCACTAGTGAAGAACAACGTGGGAAAGCAGAATCAGAACGTTTTGTCCAGGACGTGACTTATAACTACCTACTTTTAAAGCACCCTACCTACTACTTGCACTGAAGAAACAGCTTCTTGTAATCATTAAACAAGTGTATGCAGTTTCAAAATGTCTGCTAATTAGCGTTAGACTTATCAGTTTCTCTTGCCAGAACAAAGTTATTTTAATGCATGCTAATTCTATTTGAGCGCATTTTTAAAAATACAAGTTGCGCTTGTATTTTAAATAAATGCATACATTTCTAAAGCTATACCACAATATGCATAATATTTTCCCTAGTAATCAACTGAGAATTACAATAAATAGAACTAATTTTCGAGCTGTAACAGAATCTGGCGCTTTTAAACTTTTGTTTTCCTTATAGTAAGTTCCATGCATAGAAACTTGGTAACCGTCTTAAGCTTGAGATTAAATGGTGAAGAAACTAATTGAGACTTTCTATTTCCGTGCAATTTCCGGTTGTAGTGCTCACCACACAAATTGTTTGGGAGTGAAAGGTATAAAAATAAATTGTTCCATTAACTGCAATTATCCGACTGTAAAAGAAGCTAAGTCGATGGTTGAAAAGAAAGGAGAAAGCTTAAAAAAACTCATAAATAAAAACTGCTCAGTTGGAAACTATTCTCCGTTGAGAAAAAAAAAATCGGTGGTGTGGTATATGTAAAGTCAGAAATGCAATCACAGCATTTTAATGAAATTTTGACCTTTTTAATTACTCTTACTTTTTATAACTTTTTTAAGCTCAAAATGATTTTTAAGTATTGCTTCATAAAATAAAAATATAAAGTTTTAATATGATCTAGTGAAATTTAAGTTGTCTCTAAAATTCCCGTTGAAGCACAGGGACTATACTATTAGGCGCTTGTTTTCTGAAAGAAGGAAAAAGATATTTATTAGCTTGATCTACTGAACAAGAACGATTAACTTTATTAAATTAATAAATAATTCTTTGCAATTCATGAAATCACTAACTCATTATGTGATCTATAAAACCTTCACAAAAAGGGCTGCGTTATTCATTAAGTTATACTCTAGACATAGAAGCGAGAGCTTCCGTATGAGAAATATTCATTATATTTATTTAACTAAATATATCTGCATTGCTGAAATAATAGCACGAAAACTTCGCCAACCATTTTTGAGAAAATAAGAAAAAAAAAGAAAGTCACATCATTAATGTAGAGAAATAAACAAGGACTATGTATATTAATTGAAATCATCTGTAAATATTTTATTCTTTGTGTTATTTATAATTCTTTGTTCTATGTTTTTTTCGAAAATAGTGTACATACATTCCAAATTTTGAAAGGGGGGGGGGTGGGAAACATCCCCCCTTTTAAATTATTTGTACAATTTTTCTGAGTAATGAATCGCTAGAACATTTCTTGTTACCAAATTTAAATATTGACGTCCAGCTTTTGGATATGTGTCATATACATTGTGATTGAAAAATAAATATCATAGGGGGAGGGGGATTCCCACAACGTGTAATTATATGTTGTACCGAGTGCTTACATGTCTTGAAAATTTTGCAAAAAAACTTTTCGTTGTGAAATTGCCTTCTAAGCAACTTAAAAACAAAGGGAAAAAATCCCCAAATCTTGCTCTTTTATGCAATAGGGCCTAAAAAATGAGAGCAATTTTTTTTCAGATCATACTAAACTCTAAAAGTTGTGAATTGGCGAGACTATAAAAGGTTTAAAAAGAAATGAAATAGGCTTATATCTTCTGGTAGCGCATGTGCTGGGAAATGTGCTGACATTTGAAGGAAACTCAATTTTACGAATCATTTTTAATGTTTTTAAAATGGCTTTTTTTCTGAATGTAATAGCTCGAATTCTAATGTAATAGAACCGTATAAAGTAATGCTTAAATATTAGTATTATTATTATATATAGTAATGTTAAAAATTCAGTAACGTATAAGAAGGGCGAAAAACCACTTTTCTGTTTTTTTGTTATTCATTTAATTTTCCTTATTGAATGCATATTTAAATGTCTGAAAAATGTCTATTTTATGCCATTCGTAATTTCCATATACGCATTTTTTTTATCGGATTTTTTCACAGTAAAAATTTTAATATCAGATTTTTGCGGCAAACTTCATGACCGGAAGATGTAATCCGATTTTTTTTCTTTTTCACCCTTTTTAGTCTCTTAATTTCGCTACTATCCAGCAGTATATGCCCTGTTATGCAGCTGATTTAAAGCGCAACAAAAAATAAAACGTCAAATTCTTCGCACGCGAGAAATCCGGAGAAATCAATACCTCATCTATCCAATATATATGAATAGAAATAACTTCTGCTGTGCATCCCTCCAATAACTCGTCGCCAATAACGTCAAAGAAACATGAGGCTTCCAAGTGAATACAAGGTATTTCGTGTTCGGAATGCATTCGCACATGTCAAAAAACCATGTGGCGTAACCGCGAACGGTCTGTACAGTAACAGTTATTTTTGTGACACGAGGTGCTGACTGGCATGGCGATGAATAATTCAAGAGACCTGTGTGACTTCACAATGCCGATGGGTTCGGGTTCCTTCATCACGGTTTAACACCCAATATTAGTTGGAAGATTCTGTGGAGTGCTGTTCCTGTGTCAATAAGGGTTCTACGCACTATTGAGGAGATAGAAGACTTGGTTCGTGTCTACTTCTCTTCTTCCCAATGTAAAGTAAGAAGAACAAAAGTTGCACAGATAGTAGAAAAAAAAATCTAATGCACCAGTAAGTTAACCTCGCTTGTGTGCTGACCAAATCGCCAAAAGACTTGGTTCGTGTCTACTTCTCGTTTTCTAAATGTAAAGTAAGAAATAAAAGTTGCACAGATATTAGAAAAAAGTATCTAATGCACCAGTAAGCTAACTTCGCTTGCGTCCAAGTCTAGACATGACTTTTTCAGTCTTAAATCTGCGCAAGAGTGTATTGGCTTAAATGCTGTGAGATAATTTAAGGGTGAAAAATTTGCTCTGCAATTTCTTATTAGGATCCCTATTCATTATTGAATTATTGGTTTTTCCACGCACACGAAATGTACACCAATAAATATGAAGGTTTTTTCTGGCATTCGATATAAAATAATGTACTTACAGTGTCTACCTGATCAACTGATAAACCTTACTATTCATTGGATGAATTCTTATGGGGGGGGGGGGGACGGTATTGAAAAGCGAATTCTAAATGAAGGGTCCACTGGAAAAACGACTTAAGTCACATACTAGTTGATGAACTTTTCTTTGTTTTATTATAAATTATGTATTATAATGAACATAAATTATGTATTATAAATTTGAATTTGGGTGTTACGGGAAAATAGGCTCGTATAGCTAAAACTAACATTTATGTTATAAAATGAATGAATAAAACATAAAGCAAAGTTCATCAAGTAGTATGTGACTTAGGTCGTTTTTCCAGTGGACTCTTCAAATGTATGCCGATATTTTTTTTCTTTTTTTATAATATTTAGATTAGTGATCGCATGATCTGTAATGAAGTCTTTATTGTATATACTCTGTGATTGCAAAAGCAAAAATTTGTAGGCATTTGCGTTTCAAACTTTTAAAATAAAAACGAAATATAAACTCATTATTTATGTGGATAAAAAATAAACTGTGCAGCAAGTTTAAAGTTTTATTATTTGAAAAAATAAAAGAAAAAATCTTATCATGTAAGACACAAAAAATAACCAGTTTATGGGTTAAACAATAAAAGCAATGAAACGAGTTTAAAACTTAGATAAAATAAAAGCATCGAATTACTTTATACGCGAAAGAAAACATTACGAAACAACAGCAATAGATCTATTGCGCAATTCACCTTTTGGGAAGAAACGCTCATAAGGGACAATAAAACTTTTTTTTTTGTTTATTTGTTTGTTCAATCTACTTATATTTTAAGTTTAAAGTTTACGTTTCCTTTTTGTTTAAATATGTATTTTACCCTTTTACTTTTATAAATATTTACGCAATAAAAGTTTTTTTTTTCTTTAAATTTTAATTTTGTTCTTAATTTTAAGCACTTGTATTTTTCGTACAGTATGTTTTACTTAGCAAAAAAAGTTGCTGCAGTAGTACCAATCCACCAAGGTCGGAATTTTTTAAAATTTTACATATTTCTTAGATAAGTTTAATTTGGAGGTATCCTTTATCTTTACATTGTACCCTAAAAAATGCTTTCGAAACCCTTTTCTGCATTCTTCATAGTATAAACGTTTAAGAAATGCTACATTAATCAAAACTTGTATCCTGAAAATTTTTATTTGTACGTTTTGAAGCGGAAAAATTGCGCACAGTGAATTACAAAACTATTTTTGATGACTTATATTGATATTATATTGTGAATTGCTCGGGAAAAAATAATATTACAAGTTGAATTTAACAATGACACAACATAAATGATGGTCAAGGGAAGGTTTTTGAATTATATTTAATTAAATCAGACAAAAATTTATGTTTTCAGATATCCAGTAATGATTCTGATTTTCATGCAAACTTTTTCAGACATCACTAGATAGTTTCGAATTTAACATGTTATTTTTAGACGTTTAAAAATGGTTCCAGTTTCAAATACGTTTCCGTTCTTGAATTTTTATGGTTTGTAGTTAAACAAAAATTGACATAAACAATGATTTTTGGTCTTTGCAAGTTGTAACAATTAATTTGAGTGATACTTCAAGTAAAGAAATAGTCTTAGTGTAGGTTACATGTATTTTTGCAAGTACAACAAACAATATATGAATAAATGAACATGTTTTTAACTGTTAAACAAATCGCCTTTAGGATCTTAGCAACTTGAAGTAATTTTATTAAGGTAAAACTTTCTTTAAATAAGAAAGCTGTAGAGTACAATTGCCTTATTTTTAGAGAATTCTAAAATCAATACGTGAATTTTTCTTCAGTTAAAATTTTATGGCATACGCTTGCTCAATACTGAATGAGAGCCAAAAGAACATTTTAGTTGAGTATAAAACGTTCTACGCTACTTTCTTTAATATATAGTACTGAAGTCAAATCGATATTTACCTGAGAGTTTCAGAGAGTGCAGTGCAAATAACTGTTGTTGTTTAGAAGTAAATAAATAAACTGTTTCAAATAACGCTTGTACTTATTGACAAAATCAAATATTTAAGACAATTGTTAATTTAGATCAGTGCATTATTTATGCGAGTGTTCCCTTCCTGTGGTACGCGCACCCCCTGTATAGTTTGTAGGGGGTAAACGGCTGTTAATTTACAACTTTGTGAGACCTTCTTCGTTTAAAATCTCTTTTTGAGCTACTCCACTTCTCATATTCAAAAGTTTTAAGTATCAACGTTTTGTTCCCACCTAAACCAAGACCATACGGTTAACCTCTAGGTTAAAATATTTTAAAGCTGAATAATAAAGCTAATTAAAATAATTTTTAACCAACCATCCAAACTAAGACAGCAGGGGTGTCTTTAGGTTTAAAGAAATTAAGGGTGCCCTATTTTTAACCAACTACCTAAACCAAGGCCTTTGGGGGTTTGTCTAGGTTTGAAGAATTTAGGGGTGCCCTATTTTTAACCAACCACCTAAACCAAGACCATTGGGGGATTCTCTAGGTTTAAAGAATATAAGGAAGCCCTATTTTTAACATGCTTCGCAGTAGGCTTCAACCCAAACTCGGTCAAATCCGACTAAATTGGGTAAATCAAACAGTAGAGGGCCAAAGCGAAAACAATGAAATCAGGAAAACCAGAACCACATTAAAACAAGTACTAATTGGGGGGAAAATGGCATTAAAATACACGATTTTTTTTCTTTCTTTAACAAGGCTACTCAGCATTCTACAACTTACGGAAGCGGTGCACAAACGTCAAAATTTTACGAAACATTGATTCATGTCCATGTTTTTGAAGCTTATGGAAATTTTATCTAAATATTGGAGTGACTATAATAACTGACATTTATAATCTTAATTAAAAAAGGACTATTAACAGACCTAACTTATGGTCAATAAAAATAAATCTACGAATTATCTTACTAATAAACTCAGATTTTACAAAAGGTATCAGTAGGATATTTAGATCCTCATAACTGAATTTAAACTCGAGTGAAAAAAAAAAGAAAAGAAAATATGCAATTATCTACACAAAGAGGGCTATATGTTATTATTTCTACTTAACATTCTCCAAATAATTACTAAATAATGAACATAATGTAAGTACACTGAGTCGTACATAAAAGTTAATAAGAATGAAAAATTAAAATAATTATTTATATTTTATGGAAAGTAATCCAAAATTATTTCTCCCAAAATACGAATAAAATGAGTAGCCATAGTGAACAAAGCACATTCTTTGAGAAATCCTGCTTTATTTTCGCTGATTATCATTCTTATACAAATAATCGTACTTCTTACTATATTAAAATTTTATGTGCCAAATTTTGACAATGTTATTTATTTTTCTTCTGGATATGCAGATTACAGTTTTTAGAAAGGATTGTGTTGGAAAATAGTATTATGAATTGAAATCTTTATAATTACAGTTTTATAGAAAATACATTGTTCATAATAATGCAAATACATTTTTTTTCTTCAAAACAACTACTCGTATGCTGGTTTCACAAAATTAACATATCATAAATTTTAATAAAGCAGTCTAAGATAAAAATTGAAATCAATTATATTTTAACGAAAGGACTATCCAATGTAAAAAAAACACGAGGCACTATTAAACACATTAGCTTCTTGTATAATTTTAGAATGTTTGATTAAGCAACGTTTGTGTTTGTTTAGAACTAATCTTCGAAATAAACCAAATGATTAAGTTTCTATAGATAGAAACAACTTATTGCTTATAATAAATTCAACTGAGCTCTAAAAAAAATGACATTCCAATAGCATAAAAATGTCTGTTTACTTGAACAAATATTTGTTTCCTTAACAAAAAAAATGATAGTGTTTTAATCTTTCAATCCATTTGAATGTGTCAAGTTTAAACATGTCTTTTGTAGTGAATTGTTTCTAACTACTATTTCTATCTGAGATGTACATGAAATTCATTTTACACTAGCTTCAATAGTATCTCATTACTTAAATTGATAGTCTGAAGCATTTCTAAACTTCCATTAAAAAAATTTTATAAGTTATTAACCACTATACCCTTTATCTGGATATATTAAAATATTACTTTTCTCTATTTAATGCTAGTAAAGAACATATTTTTCCTTTTTGACTAGGTTTTTCTTTTCGTATTTTATGTCTTATTCATGAAATTTTACCTGGAAAATTCTATTGTTGATTTTTCTATCCCTACTCGAAATGTAAAATACTTATGTAATTAAAGTAATAGTTTAACTGCGTGCTAAGTAAACTGTAATAAAAATAATTTATTCGTGCTTTCTTAACTTTCCTAATTTTTTTACAACTCATGTAGTTCTTTTGATTCTTCAAAGTACACTGACTATAATTTATTAACTGTCTGTACTAGGCGAATCATAGCTTCAGTAATCGACAATGAAACTTAGACTTTAGTTTGGATATATTTGAAATTCGAAGTCTGTAATTCTTAACGGCATATATTTTAAAGGAGAAAAAGAGATTGTTCGCAATGTCTGCTTTTTTTTCTTCGAATCAGTAGCCAAGAAATTAAGTTTCTCCGAGAGATTCTTATTGGAACAGTCTAAATTTTATCGATGAAGCACAATATTCTGCTCATGGCAAGTGAAATAACGTAAAAAATATGTATTCTGCAAAAGTAGTTTTTGGTTTATAAATAAAAATGTTTCAGCTATGTTTTATGCTTTTTTTTTCAATAGTTAGAAATGTATATTCGGGAAATTCACAGAAAAATATTTTATTTGAAAAAGTTAACTTTAACTTCAACTGAATAAGCATGAGAGATCTTATATCCTTACTCTTGTGTCGAATGTCTCCTGAATTGTACACAGCTCGTCCCCATTCTTATTCATCAACAATGGAAATAAAACATTTCACTTTGCATCAAAAAATAGATAAAATCCGCAATAATACACTGTCAGATTGCAAAAATATTTCTTACACATGTTTCTAGATTACAAGGAACCCTTTTTTCAATGTCATAAAGATATAATCACCTAAGGATAGGCAAGACTCACAAACAAGCGGTCTTTATAACTGCTGTTAAGCGTTGGAAGCTTAAATATAATGACAAAGAGATAAGATCGCAACGCGCAATAACTTCAGAAGTTTTTGGGTTTTATTAATCTTTAATTATCTCATATTTGGTTATATTCCATGTCATTTATCATGTCTGTCACACTTTCTTTTATTTGTTTCATTTCAGGTGCTTAATATGAAAATGACTTAATAAATGTTTATCTTCTTACCCGTCTGCAAGGCTACTTTAAAAATAGTGCAAGAATTTTAGTCTATGTTATACATATTTTTAATAATTATGTAAAAATATGCCGTGACATACATGAAAAACATTGGACATAGTTTTCAAGACAGGTGTTTTTACAATAATTCAAAATTTTATTTCTCAGACTAAAACTCTTCCACTAATTTTAAAGTAGGTATGAAGAGGGGAAAGCGTACCAAATTTGGATATTAAAATATTTAGGTACCCGAAACAAAATAAATGTGCTTTGTCTTGTCTCACAGATGGAATTAACCATTGATCCTAATGCTTATTGAGCAATTTGAGCTACTGAAAAAATGTAAGAAAGCAAATCTTGTTATTTCACCATAACGACCTTTTTTCTTCTTTTTTAAAATTTAAATTTTATTTATTTATTTTATAAAGTGGAATAGCAGTTCTCGAAAGAAAGATCGAGTCACAGATGAAACTCACACGCTTCCCATTTCCCAAAAATCACAACTGGTGCCTTCTCGCGATTTCATTGCTATCTTACGTGCTCGACATCTGCATCATCAATAGAATACTTTTATTTCAAGCTTACAAAAAGTTCGTATTCTTACAGGATTCCAATCTACTTGATTATGTATATTTTTTTTCAACTCCATTCAAACTCCCGTCCCTTCGCGGGGAGGTCCTCTTGAAGAGGGGGTGGTTACGTTTTATAGCTCTTATTAGCCCCCCTTTCAGCCAGTGCGTGGTTTTACTTAATAGCCTTCCACAAACAGTTGGGCGGCTAATCTATTCCTACATCAAACAGCCATAGAATGTGGGACCCAGCCCATCTGTTTCCACATAAAATAAGGCGATACGAAAACGTAGAGGGTGGTAGGCAGCGTAAAACCCGTAAAATATACGTTGAGACTTACGTTAATTGCCGAGCTCATAAACGGGTAATTTTTTTTTCCTCTTCGGAAGAAATTTTGGTGAATGAGCATTAAACGAACCAAGAAAATCAGAGCGTGCAGAAGGAAAAAAAGTGAACGAGACGCTTTAAAATTGATGTAATGAATAGACATAATAATTAAAACTTGGTAACACTGCGATTTAGAGTCTTTTGAATTTTTTTTACGTCATAAGAATGCTGTTGATTGCACTTTCACGGTACTCGTCAGGAAATGTGTCGCCATCAGATGGGTTTCAAATTATGTTTTATCAGTTTATAGCAATATATATCTGCGCATGAAGATTAGCAATAGAATAAAAAATTGAAGACTATTACTTTGGATTTTATCTATAAATATCCGTCTTTTGAATTACTTTAATTTATTGAGCTATTGAATCAAATAAATATTGATTTTTTGTCTTGGTGCAACAGATCAAAATAAATGTTACACCTTTTTGCTGTTGCAAGAAAATATTATTCTAATCAAATGTTTTAAAAAGTTAAATTAAATATTTTTTTGAAATAGTTTTCCATTTTATAGTGTAAACACATCTAATAATATATCGTGATAACGCTTTCCGAATATTACTATTTCAAAGCTCATTTGAAAAAGTGGCTTTTTCATTAAGCGTGCTCTTTAAGCGTTTAAGCTTCTGACACTATCCTGGAAAATATTACGACATCAGCCTTAAAGTATTACCTCTTACAGATATACTTCTATTCTGTTGTGTTAGCTTCACCAGTATCTTCTAAATTGTTAATATTTTATTTATAATTGCAGAAAGAATTCCTGAATGTCTATTGGTTTTTAGTACCAAAGAAAAATAATGAATGAAGTTTAGTTTTGAAGTTTGTCTTTAAATGGGGGCACATAGTGGTATAAATTTCTTATGGAAGTTGTTTCAGGTTGTTTAAAATGCGACTTACTATTTAAATCATGATAATTTCTTTTTTATAGCTTGAAATGTGCAAAAGAAAAGTCAACGCTGTGAGCGAACGTTCAAAACATACTTTAAACCGATTTAAAAAAAAATAGTTCATCAAATAGTTCATTCTAAAATGAACCATTTGATGAGTTTGAACAAAATACAATGCATATCTTACTCTCTTCGACCACTTCCTATTCAATAATACATAAAAAATTATACGTGTTTCCCTATTCAGTATTGCGACGCCGACTTCCCAATCATAAAACAAAATTGCATTTAAAACTGTACAATTAGTAGTTATTCACTCCGGGTGGAACCAATTTCTTCGTCTTTCAACGAAGCTGGGCCGAAGGTGAAATCCCCGAACAAGGAAGGGATGCTTTATGTGGTTGTTCCCTCATGCAGAGATAATGATGATTACTGCAATTGCGTCTCCTCTCCCTAAAAGAAGGATCAAATTCAGCTGCTTTGCCGCGGACACATACTGATTACGCGAATGCCATCTGAAGATGCATAGAAGAAGGGAGTATTAAGGATTGGAAATTTCCTTTAAATCGGTAAAATATAGTGCAAGTTAGTATTCGATTGACATAGGCTTTGCGCATGCATATCGTTATAGCTACATATAAATTATAATGCTAAAATACGATTTCAAGTCTGTGATGTTTGTTTCGATTAAAAAACCGATTTTTTAAATATTTGTTAAGTAGATGTTACCAATATCAACTTAAAAAAAAATGAAAGAAAAATAAATAAAATAAATTATGAATAAAGATTGTCAAAGTGCGAGATCAAAATTTTTAATAGAGCATTGAAAACAATAACCATATCTGTTACTTGCTTTTTTAGAAAATAGTCGAATTTAATGCACATATTAGTGATGACGCCGATAATTTATTACTGAATATTTTTCTGTGTCTGTGTTTTAATCTAATCTGAATAAAATGTGAACATTTTAACCAAAATTGCTCAAAATTTCAACACATTAATATAATTTGATTACATTATCACATAACTTCAAATACAAATATTGAGAGTTTAATTATAAGAGGTTTTTTTCTAGTGCCGATATGTACATAAAATGAATTCTATTCAAAATTCATTCATTTTTGGAAGCCTTTTTGTAAACAGTTGGAAAAGAAGTAGATTTACTCTTCTTGTAAAATATATTTGTTTTCAAGAACAATTACTCGTCAGAACTGGTACACTATTCTTAATTCAAAAGGACGATCTTCCGTCTGCAAGCAATTTATCTTTGTAAACAAATCATAATGATTTGAACTGTGCTTGATTCATTGCGAAAATGTTCCTCCGCCATTGAAATGTACTTCGCCACTCACCGCTTGCTGAAAATGCATTACTCGAATAAAGGGAATCATTAGAGCGTTGCTTAAACAGGGGAAAAGGGCTTCCAGACTTTTGTCAGGAATCTCTTTTATTTGACGCGAGTGCTGAATATTTCCTAGTAAGTATTTCGATAGTTACTAAGACAATGGGAGTGAGTCCGCTTTAAGCGCAAAACTCCGTAAAAAGTTCGTAATAAATATAATTGTTAAATATAAGTTCGAAAACTTTTTGAGAAGAGACTTATTTCAAAGATTTTCTCTCGGAATGTGTTCTCCTTTACAATATTTTTTAATAAATTTTCCTATTATTGAAATAGCTTTATACACAAAAAACACACATGAAATGACTCTTACGGGTTTTATACAAAAAAAGGTTTTATGTAGAAAGTTCCTGAGTGAACTGGCATTTAAAGTGTCAGTATTACACTATTGATATTTTGTGATTGTTACATACAAGGTAGCGACTTTGATCTTGTGTGTCATAAAAATCATCTGGGAAATAAGAACCTTGGCCTCGATGAATAAACTCACTTAAAATCCACAATGAGTTTACTATACAATTCTTGAGAAATTGTGCGCAATACCGTGTCGAAATTTAAAAAAAAATAAATAAATAAACTATATAGCTTACTTAGTACGGTTGCTGCAGATTATTTTTATTATTGTTATAATTTTAATTTTACAGAGCCTATACCAATTAAGAATCTAAGAAATACACATTTGACTCTAATTAGTAAAAACTCTTAAAAGTAAAAATAATATCTACATTTTGACAGAGGTTGGAATTTCTTCAAAAAAAAAAGAAAGAAAGTAAAACAAGTAATGCGACTGTAGTAATTAGGCTCTAACACAAGTAAAGAACTGAAGAAATAAGCTAAGATTATTGCTTCAAAAGTGACACATGAAACAATATTTAATTCATCACAAACCGAAGTTTTGAAGAAAAAAATAGAGTTAGAGACTATCTTGTTTTTCTTTTTAGCTTGTAATTACATTAGGAGAATTGCGAGAAATGGGGAAAAGATTTGGTGGCAAGTAGATGCAACAGCGAGCAGAATATTAATGTTTGATCTGTAGCTAATGAAGCAGGGTATTTCGTCTCTCAATCTGATGCTTACGTGGAAGATTTTGTTTCGATTTAGTAATAAACTATACCGTAACATGCTGGGAAAAAATATTTTCAAAGAAAATAACTCGTTTCGAAAAAAAAAAAAAAAAATAGATTTCCTTTTTGTGACAATCACGTGCTCTGCGTTATCGAAAAGGAAAATCAAAACTTTCTACAAAGGACGGAAACAATCTATGATTATAATTCAACTAAAATGGCGCGTTAATTTGTTTGCCCGTACGGGGTACAATAGTTTGCAACAAAAATATGCTTTTTTATGAATTTCTGGTTAAACAATTGACCAGATAAGAAGTTACTAGTGAGAGGCTAGTGAGAGGCTTTAAATTCCTTCATTATTCCCACGTCACATTCAATTGCAGAAATATAAAAATAATACTGAATGGATTAGTTTTACATAATATAATTTTCAAAATGAAAGTAAACTTTTTTGGCTAAACAGGTAGAGCAGTGAATGTAATCTAACACATTTTAAAAAGTAAAATACAACTACTAGTTTATGTGAAACATTTTTGTATTATATACATTTGTTTTAAAAGATAGTTCTTGGTAATAAATTAGTTGACGCTTTGAAAGGTTACTGCTAGTTTTTATTCATACTCTGTTCATTTCAGTTTTGTTTATGAAGTTTCCTTAATAGATATAGCAACTTTAATTTACAGTTGCATTGCGGTTTTTCTGAAATCTGTGCGTTTATAGTTCAAATGAAAACGACGTAACATTCCAATATGCATATAATTATAATTTGGTTGTGAAAGAAAGGACGTATCAGAAGAATATATTGGAAACATTTTGAATGTCTAACAATATGAGCAACCCGGGGAAATTTTGGGCAAAACGTTTCCATAAGTTATAACATTATAAAATTTCAAACAACTTTTCGGACGAGAAATGTTAAGATCTAGTTTAAAAAAAAATGACTTCAAAGATTAAAAAGTCCCCTAAATCAGTTCTTTAAACGTTTGTGAATTTTAAATTTTCATCCGTGAAACTGATCTATGTTTTCATTGCTATTCATTATTCTTGAAACGGTTACATATGAATTGCTTTTTATATGCACAAGATTTAATTACTGCAGGTATTTTTTGCAGTTTACGAGACTTTAAAATATTTTCTTCTACGCGGAATTTAAATCTTTTTGGTTGAGAAAAATCTAAAAACCTTTATCTGTGTGAAAAGAAATGCATGTATAAAAACAAACAAACAGTTTGCATTTAAAAATATTTTTCCGGAAAGTTTCTGCGACGTTATTATTGTAATGACTGCTTGTCTAGACGTGTAGCATCAAATAACTTATAATTTCTCCGAAAGAAACACTTGTTTTTCCTTTAAATGACCCCTCATAATAGTTCATAAGAGAAGATGAAAGGGAAGAAAGGTTTTATGAATATTTTCTTTCGAGAAACATTCCAACTTCGTGTATAAATCAAACAAACAATATTAGAAAATATATTTGGCCATATCTTTTTTATCCTCCTATTTTAAACTTCAAAACTTATTTACACTACTTTTGAAGTGCAATGTCTTTAATTAAAGAAATGGATAGTTATGTTTTACATAAGTTCTTTTATTTTTGATGGTCAATCGCACTATTAGTTTCACTTTATCACTTATTATCCTGAGGACGTTCGAAATGCTCTGGCACCAAACCAACTGTTGACTTGAATATAATATAGAATTTGCTTTTAGAGCTTATTTTATTTTTCCTTTGTTATAATTAGTTCATAGTCTAATGAAATAAACCCTGACGCCAAACTATGCTTAAGATTATGATCCTTCATGTATGAGTTTACCACCTTTGAAGGTATAAAAACTTTTTGAAACTTCCTTTTAATAACCTTTATTCATCAAAAAATTCTTAGACTTCTCCCATAATATATGAGGATGTTTATGTTTCAAAAGTTGAGCAAAAACACAAAAACACAGGAAAACTGCAACTTTAAGACTTACATTATACGCCAATACAAATATATATATATTAACCCATCCATTCTTCTAAATATTTTTATAGGTATGTTTCTCTTTCACTCACATAAATATTTTTCATCTCCTAAAAGGATTAGATGTAAACGTTAGTATTGAACAAAGACATGGTCAGGAGAAATGACATTTCCTATTGTACAGAACTACAGGGTCATGAATGTAACTGCTGCATTGCATGCTATAGACTAATGCTTTCAGTCAATTCTTTTATGATTTCCGTGTACACTTCTTTGTTACAAAATAATAAAATCAGATATTGTCTTACTTGTTGCCTTAAACCAGTTTATTAACGCACTTTCTATTTAATATCACATGTCATGATCATTGACTGTGCTATAGTTTCGAATATGCACATTGTGTCATTTTAATTAAATAACTTACAATTTCAAGATGTTTAAATGACGGAAATTGTATGTGAAAGGTCATGTCAGATTTTGTTACAATTCGTCGAAATATTAGATCTCAAAGAAAATTTATTTTTAATTTTTATTAGTCCTCATTATGCTGTTGCTTATGTGGGTGAAGAGCTTTAGTTTCTTACTCCAATACTTCACAAAAATATACATTTTCTTGGTTAACTTATGGATTCTTATACATTTATCTTTCGTTATAATACTTTTATCAGTTTCGTTTATCGTTTATGTGAAACCTAATACAGTCGTTTCTCCTAACAAGCTAGCATACTGTTAGTAAATGATTTTTCAAAAGTCTAGTTTTCACCACTTTTATTCTTGCAAAAAATCTACTGAAGAATTTTACATTCGAGAAAAGTTTAGTTTAATGACCTGAACAGGATTTTTTAAAATTTTTATTTTATCTTTCTTACCACACACTTCCGTATATAAGTTTTTTTAATGAGCTAAATATAATTGAATAAAATATGAAAGTATCATTAGGGGGGGGGGGTATTCACATATCCATTAAACCAAAAAAGACTAAAATTCATTTTAATCACTTTAATGGAGGAATTCTATTTGTTTTTGTATCCTTAGCTTACTGACGGTGCTACTACGGTGTTGTTAACGGTGCAAAATTAATCAATAAGTAAATATATTTAAAACATAAATAAGAAATAAATAAATAAAGCGAGACAGATATAGAAAGAGATAAATAAAGAACATTTTATAAAAGAAATAATACTAAAATTAAGGGAAAAACACCACAGTAAACGTGTAAGTTTCAATTGACGTCAAAATACTGCTAATTAATATAAAAACATTTAAATTTATAAATTTAATTTAAATAACTAAAAAAATGTAATTATATGTTCCCGTTAATAAAGAAAATGGGATGATAAAGAAATCATGCGACGGGTTGTGTCGAAACTTTTCCTGGTCAGATGTACAACATGTTTAATTTATGTTTTGAAACTCTTTTGTTTAAGGGTTAAATTAAAATTTGCGGCTGGAGGAAAAGTCTTCATCATTCAATACTGTATATAAAGAAAGATATGTCTAAAACTTTTACACAGTGAGCAAGTGACATATAAAGCGTGGATAAACGAGTTTTCGATTTATTGATAGTGTGGCCAAGTCTTGAAGTCGTAAGTTTGAACAATAGTTTATATGGCCGAACTTCAACACTTGTAATCTAGAATAGCAATAAACCTATAAAAACTGAGTTTCCATTAAATACTTTAAACAATTCAAGAATTAAAAAAAAAATTTATGGCTTTATTTATAATTCATATATTTTTGCAGACTGAAAGTTACGAAACCGAAAAATAAAGCTGTCTCCTATTCGGTGAGATAAAGATCTAAGGGGAAATTCCGAAGTTTAAACTTTCCGCAGCATTTGAAGAACTTCAGCAGGCAATTTTATTGTGACGTAGTTTATTTAACCGTAACATGAAACACATAATTTGTTTTTTTCTCTATGGCTATTCTCAACAAAGATTTAGGAAGAAGAATATTTCCAAAATAATGCCTAATTTTTCCGTTAATCATCAATCACTTCTCATTAGTCAAATAGTAGATCATAAAAACCGAGCTAAAAAACTAGTTTGTTAATTTGTGAAACAACGTCAATTATTTTTTTTTCTTAGCAATACGCTGATCTACTGGGCATATGTTTAGCTGAGTATTAACCAGCTCCCACACATTTCATAACATGTTCAAGAGCACATAATGACTTCAACTTTTTGTGTACTTGTTACACTTCCTCCATGACTTCTGCCGAAATGTTTCTAATTACTCCCTTTTCATTATCATAATAGCCACAGATTTTTCAAATTATGTTATTGATTAATTTTACACTTCTTGTAACATATCCTAATTTTCTGACTAATCAAAAGATGGTTCTTTGCAAATCATAGTTCCAAGGAATCCTTGAAGATTTCAGGAATAATGAAAAAAAAAATGTATTGAAAATTTTCAAGGCCCGTGAATGCAAAATTTATCAAAAGGAATTCCGGAAGAGAACATAATAGTAGTTGGTTTTTATAATAGAATTACTCTCCATTCATCCAAATACCTTCGCGTGAAGATTTTTTTTTTATTATGTCTATACCTATATTCTACCTGTAGAAAGTTTTTATTTTTGTTTTCTACCTCATAAGTGGATTAAGATGAAAGGAATGGAGGGGAATAAAGAAATATCTGCAGAAACGATTTTTCCCATTGAATAGAGCTGAGAGCTTATTAATGTGGCTGCAGCTAATGAAGCCGACTGGAGCTGTTTTGAGTCGATAGTTCCCTGTGTTTCTGAAGTATTCTTTCTATAAGAATTGCAAAACTATTCAGTTTCTTATTTCAACTGTTGAGAAAGAGAAAAATACTGATAAGATCAGAGGTATTCCCTCTAACGAAGTTAAAGGTATATTTATTTTTAGACTTTGAACTAACTCTGATTTTTTTTTCTTTTTTTTTGACATATTGGTAGACTTAGGATATTTTTTTTTGAATTAAAGTTCACAGGATGAGAATTCTTTCAGCTATTTTTTTTCCTCAAATTTTGTTCTAAAAATAATTTAACTACGTATGACTGATAGCAGACGACTGTTGACAAAACTACCAACTGTTGACAAAGTTTCACTGACCCATGTTTTCCTTTACACTTGTTACTGAAGTAAAAGTGGATTTTAAATTATTGTAGTAAAAAATCAGGCATTACAAGCCTGCGATGTTTCTGTGTTTTAGGTTTTGATAATTGATTGTAACGTATTTTTAGCCATTAATCCTTAACTGTCCTTTATTAATCAACATCATGTTATTATTTTTCAAAAGTTGCGAATTTAACAGTTTGAAAAAAATCGAAAATTGAGACTTTAATAGGCAATCTTTATAATTCATTTCTTATATTTTATTTTATTTCGTCGTGTACTAAGCATTATTATGTCTAAACAGGTGACCGGGTTTTAGAAAAAAATCATTGACCCTCTTAGTTTCTAAAGAAAACTGCCACAAAACTGACCTTAGTTTCTTTTTTAGTGTGCTTTAAAATTTATTTAAGTAGTTTTTATGAGGTATGCTATATATTCAAAAACTGCTTCTGTTCTTCCCACGCACTCCTTTTGATGAAGTATGTAATTTCTTTTTCATCTGTTCCATGTGTCAAAGTATATATACATCTTCTTATAGCTCGCATATGAATATGAAACTCATATATTTATTTCAATACAAGTTATGCTCTTACTTTATTTACTTTATCCTTTATTGCTTTTGCTTCGAGAATACAAATATGACCAAGTAAAATATTCTATTAAAAAAAAACTTTCGAGAGCAATCGAGACTTTTTATATGTGTTTTTGGTTTTTCACCTTCACTCCCTTAAACTTTACTTTTACATTTGATATTTTAGTTATAAAAAGCAATTGCTGATGATACATTAATTTACTTAAGACAGTGGCACATAATAAAACAGTGTAAACAAAAAATGTCGTAAGAAATAACATTAAGTCAAGCTACAAACTCAGCAGTAGCATGAAAGCATCTTATTATCAAGTAATGACTCGATTATTTTTTTGAAATAGAGCTAAAGCTTAAAAACTGAAGTAGACAAATTAGTTATTAATATCCTATTAAAAAACCTTACGTTATTTAACAACACTTTTGTGTCTTAGATAGCTGAACAGTTAGCAGAACAGTTCACCAAGGAATACCCCTCATTTTACCAGCTCATATGTTATTTAATTAAATTAAGGATGATAAATAAATGTTTTTTGGGCTGTGTGTGGGCCCCTTGTACCTTGATAAATTTACTAATTCTACTTGGTAAAGAAATTATGAAACGCATTTCATTACTAAAGGGCAATTTTACTCCACGATGTATGTATAGTTTATTTTAAATAAATGTGGATGTCACACTGCTGACCCCCAATATATACCTCATGAAATAAGATACTCAGATAACATTACTTAGATTTACCTTACTCTTTAGCAAAGGCGATTATGAAACTATATTGTATCCTTGCATAATTAGCTTAATATTTTTAAATACGTTTTTTTAGAAATGAGGCTTGCATAGTACTCTTAACCGTTTGCAATATATCCACATCTATTGGAATTATGTTTCAAGAACAACAAATAATTACCATTCTGTAACATAATATAGATAAGACACAAATTAAAACTCCATAAATTTCTGAGCTTTCATTTTACACCAAGTTGCTACTAATTCTAATGAAACTTTCACTCACACTAGCTTGTCCTACTTACCGTGTATTAGGAAAAGCCAATGCAATTGAATGTTGCACTTTAAATAATGACAAGACAAGTTATGCAAAATGGAAGCTTCGAAACAGTCAGACTTTATGACTTATGTATTTATTTAGTTCACAAACTTGGGATGTTTTTTTTTTGCTTTTTTTAGACTCGGTATTTACTGCGTCATTTCTGGAAAATGGTTACTTTGAATAATATTTATGATTTACAGTAACTTATTTGAAGTAAACCTAGCAAGTATGTATCATTTCAATTGATAGTATTAACTCCCATAAATTTGAGTTATTTGATAGTTTTTTGAGTTTGAATGGTTAAAAGTAACATTAACACTAGATTTACTGGGCCGTTTTCAACCATTTTCTGAGCTTTCATTTTACACCATGTTGCTACTAATTCTAATGAAACTTTCACTCACACTAGCTTGTCCTACTTACCATGTATTAGGAAAAGCCAATGCAATTGAAAGCTGCACTTTAAATAATAACAAGTTATGCAAAATGGAAGCTTCGAAACAGTCAAAATGGCTGGTCTGGTAAATTTAGTGCAAATAGAAATAAAATGCATTAAAAACCCAGTGATAACATAGAGAAACATGTAATTTTATTGATTTATTCTTTCTGTCTTATTTTTGCTTTGAAGATTTTTAGTATCTATATTTTTCATTTTATTTTAAATTGCTTTGACAATTACTGTTCAATATGAAATTGGAATTATTTTGTTTCCCAGTAAGAGCGTACGAATAAGGTTTAGTTTATTTTAGACAAAAACGATCTTTTATCTCTTACGGCGTTTCAAACTTAAAACATAATTCTAAAACCTGAACTTGCCGTAGTATTCAGTAAGTTCAAAAATAGCATAAATTATCAGTAGAGCAAAAATTTTCTGGCTGTTCTTTTAAATTTCTTCTTTTACATAATTTATATATGATTGCAATAACTTATTTTTTTCACTATTAACCAGAAAATTTTGCATTTTATAACCCTTAATTAGAGTTGAAAAGCCACCTGTTTAATATCCAGATAATTCTATGTATGGTTAATATTTATATATAAGTAATCTTATTTTTTATATAAAAATGTTTAAAGCAAAAAATATTGAGTATAGAAAAATGTTATACGATTATTGGAAAGGGCCAGAAACATCCAGGAAAAAATTTTGAACTTTTACTTATTAGAAATAATTTAAAACGTAATGTTAACATTTCATTTAAATAAATAATAATTATAAGATATTAAAACTAAATTATTATTATTAATATGTAAAAAGTATTAATTATTAAAATTCTTAATAATAAAAAAATACAAATTATGAATAAAATTAATTGGAACATCCAACACATTAAGATTCATCCGTATAATCTTTTCATGGTAAATATCTCAGAAAAATTGCTGGGCTCTTTTTTTAAAGATATTTTTCTCTTTTTATCTGGAATGATGAGTAAACACAAAAAGGAAGATTCTGCTCTCAACTCTTTTTAAGTTGAAACGTATCCAACACTCAGGACGAGAACTAGTGATCCCGATTCACCTTTTCAAGTCTGAAAGCTAAACATTTTAGACAAAATTGATTTTCTACCTCCCCTTTTCCATTGAAGTAGCTCTTCTCGCAAACATCTTAAGTGGAGTCATGCTTCAGTGCAGTAGGCTTTCTTTCCTTTGAAAACCCGACGAGCCATTTCCGCCAAAACTTTGGCGACATCTGGTCGCTCTTGCTGGAGCAAGCCATGCTGCGCGAATTTTCAGGTTAGCGACACTCACAGGGACAGATGAGGGGGATCCGTTATTGATGTCGGGCCCGAACAATTGAAGGATGGGACCCGACTATTCGGCGTCGCTTCCCAAATCGATTGGTCGGTTGGCAAACCTACTCATCATTTCCTATCCTTAGTGAGGGGGCTTACGGACTACTCTACGCTTAAGGAATTTCTTTAAGATTTTTTTTTTCTAAACCTCTTGTATACAGAACCAACGTAGAGATCTCCAGCTTTATATTTCGGTATAGATTTATTTATCTCTCCGTGTCGTTATTTCCGGCTGAGAAAAGCTGAAGTCAATTACTCCTTTTTTGAGAGATCCACCAATACTGAGATGTCTGCTTAGAGCCTGATGCTTATCTGTGACGTTAGATAGAAAGAAATTTATGTCATGGGAGACATCAGAAAATATCATTGAATTGACACTTAATCCCTTCACATTTTTAAGCATTTATGAGGAAAATTTTTTGTAAGCCGGAATATAGTTTTTTTTTTTTTGACTCTTTAAATAGAAAATGTAGAAAATCGATAGAAGACAGATGGTGAACGAATGCAGCCAAGGAATGATTTGATTGGATTCTATTTGATCTAAGAAAAGTGAAGAAATGTTTACATAAAACTAAATTTTAAATTAAGCTATTAAACTAAAAAAACGAAACTCAGTTGCGCGCCAGCCGTTTTGGGGGCCATGGCCTACTGTGCACATCCCCGTTTTCGAGACCGATGGTCCTTGGGTGCAGAAGCAGAAGTTCCGGTCAAGTAGTCGGCCTGACGCGGAACCCCCAGTACTTAGTTCTTAAGCATGTTTGGTCCTCTTTTTATCGAACCCAGTGTAGCGATGTAAGGATGAGTCTACCCTGCCCAACCCGGGAATCGAACCCAGGACCTGAGGCATGGTAGCACGGAAGGCTATCAATCAGCCACTGGGCTTCAAATTAAGTTAATATATACCGTAATTCCTTGGTTAATCGTTTCTCACGAGGCCATTCATTTCGAAAGATACAAACAGAAAATCCACAAATGCGGGAGAGCATAAAACAAGACTATGTTTAACAGCAATACTTTAATAAAATACATTCAATAAATTTAAAAGAAAAAAACTGCTATTTTATTATATATTAATTTTCTTACATTTTAGAACATTTCATTTTAAACTACACATTCCTGAATTTAAGTGATCTGCGCAAATTTTTATGCGTTACGCGTTTCTTTGAATTACATATCGTCTCATGAAAGGCTCATTGCTTTCGTACATTTTAGAAATAGTAAATAATTTCTAAAATATAAATTTCAGCAAACTTAGTTTGTAAATTTCATTGTGATTAGCTCAAAGACCTTTTAAAATGTTTTTACGAACATAATATCTTTAATTTTTCTTATTTATTCTTTCCTTTTTCTTTATTTATATTTCTTTATTATTTATTTATGGGTTAAATTAATAAGTTAATTAACTTATTTTTGCTATTTTTAAATATTTATTTCAATTTGATACTTTAAACGTAATTATTTGATTGAATTAATTGAGTAAAGTACCTGAATTTGTAAAAATATTTAATTTAACTTTAATTTATTCTTTTAGGTTTCTAATCTGAAAAGGTATAATTAGTTGAATCAAAATATGTCAGACAGCACTAGTTCACTATTCCCATTATGTCATTACTGAAAAAAAAATCAGGCATTGTTATTTGTGGGGCTTAAACACTTATCTCAATCTTTTTATGATTTTTTTCGAAGCATTCATAAGCGAAACATGATTTCTGAGTCAGTATTTAACAACCGTTTTCCTTGCGTAAATTTATAATTATTTTTTGAACATGTGTCATAATATTATAATACGTTTTTGCATTGTAACCCAATTAACTTGAAATTGAATTGGTTTCATTTTACACACAATATAATTAACAGCAACAAACCAGTTCGAAACTGGAAAATTACATGTCAACATGTCACAGTGCGTTTGACAAGGGTACTATCACACTTTTTTTAGACATACCAATTTTTCAAACTTTAATTGCAACGTCATTAGGTTTGGGTGTGTAAACTGAAACGGTCAAAATCAAAAAATGATTTTTTTTCCATCCTATTTATTCACCTTACTCTTCGCGAGAATAATTGGACGAATTGAAAACCCGGAAACACTCCAACAAGATAGACTAATTAGATACAATGTCAGCTTTAGTTTGTCACGTTTTGTGTGTAAGAAGGACAGTAGAAAATTTATCTATTGAAATTTTACTTTAAGAGTGTCGTATAAATGATAACTATGCTTCACTTATTTCTCTCTCTCGCTCTTTTTTTTTTTTTGATAATTAGAGAGTGATAATATTTTAAAGTCAAACTATATCGTTTGTGTAATTGACAACTAGACTATCTACAACTACTATAGTAACTATAACTGTTATAATATTACAACTAGATACATTGACAACTACTTCCTCACTTGAACATTCAAATTTTTTTGCTTCAACATCATGCAAATGAGGACGAAATTACGCAGGTTATAGATGCATGGATGTATGTTTAACAAAGCTTTTTTTCTTTTTCTATTTTCGTTTTTAACCAATCATTCAACTGTTCAAGTAATGTGCTAAATAAACGTTATAGTTGCAGTATTTTGTCTGATGATTTTTATTACGAGAATGTTTTATCTCTATACTATTGAAGCGCTGCATTTGCTTGGTAAACTTTTCTTTAGTGCTTATGCTATTAATCATTCCACCTTTAGCAAAGTTTTGTGTCTGCACATGCTAAATAAAAATATATTTTTCTCTGTATTTTAATAAAGCATGAGCGTAACATCTTGAATGATTTTTAATTTGTTTTATGCTTTTTATTTCACGTTTTAATGTAACTAAAGTTTGCCTAGCGGTCTAAATTTGACCGCAATTCATTACTTTTTTTTTAAGTTCAGCCTTGTAAATTTAGACAACTTTTAGACATTTTAGTTTTTCTGACTAACAATAGTTTGTTTTGTTAAAATATTTCGTTCAGCAATAATCTCTTCTCCATGTGACTGTGTGATTTTAGTATGTACTCTTTTTTTTTTTTAAGTACTTTATTTTGTATAGTTGTTACTGTAAACGTCCGAAATCGGAAAATGTCGTCAATCACCAGTGAATGTCGACATTTACCAACCATCAGACCGATGATTGTCGACATTTTCCGATTTCGGACATTCACAGACATAGTAACTTAATTTCAATAGATAGTTTATTATGTACTCTTTTTTTTAAGTTAATCTATTTTGCATACGATAAAACATTTTTACTAGTTATAATTTATCAATATATATATATATACATATATATAGCACCAAAAGTAAATACATAAATAAATCCCACTTATTTATTTTGAGGTTAAAAAGTGTGATTAAAAAAAGGAGCAGCGGAGCGCAACTATTTTCTCTGCTACAGCTCTGCCCCAGTTTCATGCGAAATCTAACCGCTCCGCTTCCTAGCTCCAAGCTCCGCTCAAGATCCCGGGCTATAAATGCAAGTTCATATTTGTCGAATGCATTCATTGTGACTTCTGATCTTTTCATTTAGTGAATACACGTCACATCTAAATAAAGAATACATCACATCTAAATGAACTATTTATGTATATATATATACGTTATGGTGAATCTCCGAAATCGGAGAATGTCGACATTCACCATCTATCAGACCGGCGATTGTCGGCATTCTCCAATTTCGGACATACACCGTAACACGCACACACACACGCATATATATATCTATATAGATATATATATATGTAACATCACCGTTACAAGCATTTCATTTTATCGAATGTCCGTCTATGAAGTCATCGTAGGAAACAGTCGTGACCAGGAGTCTATTTAAATCCTTGGTTTATTTGAGTTTCATCATAGGAAATACACATTCAAAACAATACAAAGACGAACACCAACATCAACGCTTCTACAAGAATATTTACATCGTGAATCCCCACTCTTCTATATACAGTATTTACATCGTGAATTCCCGCGCGAAAAGCTTGCGAGAGCCTTTTACACTGTCTCTAGCTACATGTCACTTGATGATGCTCAGATTTTTCTATTGGTTCTTCTGCAAAAGTATTTTTAGTTCACATTACATAATCTTCCCCGCGTTAGTTTCCCGGGCTGGGGGACATATAAAAATATCTATGTTTAAAAAACGAAACAGAATTCAAAAAGAGGTCTGAAAAAGTTATTTAGTTTTCAATGTTATATATATATATATATAGGGTAGAAATCGGCGTCAAGGACTATTTCCAAATGATACACATTGAGTTAAATATATTTACAGCTAGTTTGCAGTATTTACAAGTAATTAACACAACTTCGTCCGGTCGATTGTCATAAAAGTCATGACACACACAGTGCCCACATGTCCACTCAGGACCAGAACTACCGCCCATTTCCTCACTTGTCACTTTTTACTCCCGACGGCGCTACCGTCGAACCGGCATTACCCATTGGATCCTACATATATTGCTGATCCATAGAAGTTGATATTTTTTAATTTGACGCATTTTTTTTTTTGGATATTATTTGATGTGTATGTCGTGATATTGCCATCAATGCAGAGACAATCTTAAATAATTCTCATTTAAGTTAAAAATTGTTTCGAACTAGGAATACCTTTTTTTTTGGTGCACTCATGATAGGTTAGTGTCGGATATTAGTCAGCGATCAACCAATTTGCGCTACAAGTGAGTGTTATGGTGTTGAATAAAAATCACAGCTTCGAGTCAACCGATTTCGGGATCACAAAGCGTGAAATGACTTTTTGGGCTTGAGCCAAGATGCTGCGCTTTAACTGTCTTCCTACCATAAACCACTTAGATTATTGGCAAAAACAGTGATGCGAAGATGAGTTATGGCCACCTAATTATCTTTCTTGCAGAAAAGCCTTCATAACTGAAGTTTAGGAAATGTATGCAAGATTTTTCAAAATAGCATTTTTCTAATTTACTTCTGGAAAATTATTCAGAAGTTAACAGGTGGTGAAAGAACTGCTCTAAGAGAATTATCTTTGCATGCTTTCATCATACATAGCACAAAGAATTTGCCTTAAAAAGATATTTCTTAGATTTACGCGTTTATTTAATTAGTATGAATTTCATTTTTGTTAGGTTTGATGATACGTAATTAATCTTGAATGAGAATTTTCATGTTCGAGACCGTCGTAGAAAATTTGAAACAAGTCGGTGAATTTATGAAAGGTTTTGTGTAATATTAAAACTTCAAGAACAATAATAAAGTTATATATATATATATATATATGTGTGTGTGTGTGTGCGTTTAAACTCACTATGTCTTATTAATGTTTGTGTCTAGTTTTATTTAGTCATTAAATTTCGTTAATTTTCATGACAAAAACTCGATATATGTATTGCGTTTAGAAATATAAAGGCAGTTAAACATTTCAGTGTTTCATATAAATATATATATATATATATATATATAACTTATAATTAACGATCAAATATAAGCTCTATGTTTTTCTATTTTGAACTTTGCTTAATGCAATTAATTAATAGATTTCTTTATTTTACAAGCAGTGCTCCTATGAAAATGTTTTGCAATCTCCAATTAATGTTAATGGATTGTATAACAGTCTTCCACAGCATTAAATAAACGCCAACAGACTAGTGGTTAGAGTTTTCGGAAATCACGCTGGCACCCTAAAATCGCCTAACATATCCCCCCCCCCCCAACCCGATGGAGGGTTGCATTGCACAAATTAAAATTTATTGGGAAAATATGCCTTCTAAAGAAAGATAAATGTTTGAAACTTGTAATAGAAAAATATCCAAAAATAGGCTCTTGTAGTTTTTCTCGAATTCCATTCCAAAGTCTCCAATTTATGACGTCACTCTACCAACCCATATAACCATTGTAGTACGTCCGTTGCCTGTTAAAACTTAAGTAATGCTTCAAAAGTTATGAATAAGTTCAATCATCAGATTTATTATGCTAAAAAAGAAAAAAATATCGCGTTTTATCTGCCATTTCAATCATATCAAAAAATATTGTTTCAGTAATATTTTTCCTTTCATATACATTATGAAATGATTTATTTCTATGGCATTCTCCCTAATTTTAGAATATGTTGTTTCTGAAAATTTAAGGTTCTTATCATCCTAAAATATTTCTAGTAACTAAAAGTACACAACCTCCTAATTGAAAACAATAAAAACATCGCGTGTGTTGATTTTCTTGAGCTTGAAGACTTAATTAGTTTCTCTTTTGAATAAGGTCATGAATATTTGAAAACTAAATATTTGCTTTTAAATACTTTATATACCTAACGGATTTATATATTGACTGTTGAAAAGCTAATTTTGGTAGCAAATAGTTTGTTTATGTGCTTGGATGTTTGTGTTTATCATTGGAACTAGGAAAGTTTATTGATCATTCGCTGTTTGACTTCTATTTAGAGTTGTTGAATTAAATGTTGCTCTTGCAGTGCTATTCAAGGATAATGGAAGTTGAATTTTGATATTTGAAGCTCAAATGGGATTTTTTTTTCAGTCTGATATAATTAATAGCATACATAAATTATTTTTGAGCCCGATTTACGTTTGAATAATAATGCATTCCAACAAATTATGTGTTTTGTGAAGCTTATTTATCAGACGTCATCTTCTTGAAACGAGGCGCATGAAATAATAAATTGAAGAGTGAACATTTCTTTTGCCTTCTTAGCTTCATTGAGATGGTGTTTAAGTATTATTAATAATAAAGGGATTATTCAAAAAGAAGGATTAGGCATTTATTTTTTTCACATTAGATAAGGTATAAATCCTTCCAACATTCGTGGAAAGACAGAAATTTAAAATTTGTACAGTCCAGGTAAAAATTCCAATCACCACCGCATTGGCACGTGGTACTTGTTGATTATCTGTAGTCCCTAAAATTGCGACACAACAGAGAAAAAGATTTTGTGTACTGTTTGTTGAACGTTTTGATATTTGTCCTGTAATATATGGTGCTCATACTGAATGCATAAAATAAAAAATAATAAATTTTTCTCTTTCCATGTACTTAAGAATTATGTTCCCATCTTTTCTACTTTGAAGTCTGATCCTTCTTTTTTAATAGCCCTGTATGTCGCTATAATTTACTGTGACAACCTCATGCTTGACGGCGGCGGGGGGGGGGGGGGTTGTAATCGGGATATGATAATTATTAAGTTTATGCTACAGGATAATTATTATTGTAATTACCCATACACTATTAACTCAAGTCATATGTCTTCCAGTTATGATTTTTGAATTAATAATGTAAGTAGTAGCAATTACAACGATGCCTGGAATCGATAATAAAATGTTTCATCAGAAAATTTACAGAAATAGATTATTTTGGAGAAATCACTGGATCAGTGTAGTATTTAAGTATGAAATTTTATTTTTAGCCAGCCTTAGTCTAGTAAAAAACGTGTGTATAACTATTTTTTTCTAATGGGGGCTGCGTATGGTATGGTAACCTTTGCTGACTTAATGCGTACCCCGGTAATCGGCATCCCTTTTTTCAAGTAGCACCACTGTCGGTGGATGCCATTGCCACTGGGAATTTGGACGCTCAGTTCCCCCTAGATGGCGGCACCTGAGCTCTCATTTGATGGGCATTGCACTAGGTATTTAATGTAGCCGAGAGTATTCAAGCCAAACGGATACTCAAGGGATCTTTAATACGCCGCACAATTATGCGACATGGACACAGACGATTTTCTGCATCTTGGGCCAGGCTCGAACCTGCGATCTTGGGCGTTCGAGACCACTACGCCACCCTGTCGACGATATTGCAGGTAGTTTTGTATGACTTTTACGAGAGTCACTGTGCTATAAAATAATTAACTATGGGGTACAGTGCTAGTTCATAAAAATAAATATGTCACACAAAGTAAGCATATGCAAAAAAAGTTAATATATTTTGTCATAAACTTACTAGTTTCCAAATGCAATTATGTTATAAATGTTAACTGACTAATAATTTACTTTTGTATTTATAAAAACATTTTTAAAGAAAAAAAACAAGAAAAGATGTTGAAACATTTTTGTTGTATCATTTCTTTGATTTATTATTTTTTAATAGATAGTTGATGACGGCATTTGTTCTGATCAATTAAAATTAGTAAATATTACAACAATAACTGATTTAAATGCACACATCGCAAATTTATAACTTCAAAAGAAAGCATATTTAATGAAAAAAAATCTAAAGTTAGTAACTGTAATTTGATTTTTATTTTTTTTGTGATTAGTTTTTTAAAAGTCTTTCAGACAAAAGACTGTTTCGATTAATGGCTTTGCTAGCTTACTCACTTAGCTTCATGTCATGCTCTGAAAAATGTGTTCCGTGTAACTTCGAAACACGTGTATGCTCTTTTCTTTGGATATTTAAGGCAAAAGATTATGGATTTACCGACATATTCAGTCGGCGGAAATACTCTGATTTCAAAACCAAAATGATCCATCATTATAACTGAGGTTTACCAGGACATTACGTCGCATTGGTTTGACAAGGTTCTAACTGACATTTTTTGTGAATTCGAGGCTAGAGTACAAACTCAATGTTCTATAGTATTTCTATCCAGGAAACTGACTTAGAACACTATCCGTTGTTAAATAGTGGAACTAGATTGAATGACAAAGTTCTAACTGCCCAAGTAAATAATACTGTTTCAGGATGACAAGGTTCCAACTGCTTCACAATCAGCTCTGTTACGATTAATTTAACCAGAAGTTCACTTTTAAGGTTAGAAAGGGTTCGATACTGTAAAAGTTGTGTGCAAATAATAATTTATATTATTAATTCAGCATTTTGCAACATGGAAGATAACAACGTTTCATATCATTCAAGTTCATCTGATTTGTTTGGTGATAAATCGTCTGATGAATTTATTCCACCAACCTCATTATCTGAAAATGAAGATTTTAGCCTTGTGAACTATAAAAGGTAAGATGTATAATTAAACTCAATGATAGATGTGACCTTTGTGAGAAGTTTCATGTAGCTCAAAAAACTGAGACATTGGCAGAACAGCTGAAAGAAGATTTTGAAAGACATCTAGTTTATAAAACAGAAATGAGAGAATCACGGGCTGAAGAGAAGAAAGACAGTATTATTCCAGTGTTGCTATTCTATCTCCAAAATGTTATTCTGACTCCTCATGCTGACATCTGCTCTTTTTTTTATTTGAGAAAAATGAACGTGTATAATTTAACTGCATATTTCACAACTACCAAAAAAGTATATTGTGCATTGTGGACTGAGAAGATGGCTGGTAGAGCAGGCAATGATATTGCAAGTGCCTTCATAAAAATATTAAATGCAGTAATAGAAGAAAATGATGTGACTGAGCTTATCACATGGTCAGATTCATGTGTCCCACAAAATTGTAACAGTATAATATCCAATGCTGTTTTACATTTTTTGAGGGATAACCCCATTGTCAATTCTATTACAATGAAGTATTCTTTGCCCGGGCATTCATGCGTTCAAGAAGTGGATCATGCTCATAGTGAGATTTAAAAGGAAAGTTGATTTCTACAGCCCAATTGGATTGATCCGAATATTGAAACAGGTGAACAGATCAAACCCTTACCGTGTTATCCAAATGAATTCAGCAGATTTTAAAGATTCTGGATCAACTTCAAAACTGTTTCAATACAAATTAATTCCTTTTACTCAACTTGCAGTTATAAAATTCACACAGTCATCGAATATTGTAGAGTTCAAAACAAGGCACAACAGACATGAACCAATGAACTGTGTGAACATTAAATTCAATGAAACTACAAAGAGAAAGAGGTCCAACTCAAAAGGCAGATCGCCTAATTTACTCTCTGTTTTTGAAGTGAAACCCAAAATACAGACATTTCATGTTGAGTTACCTGAATTTAAAAAAAAGATATCAGGAGTGCATTGCAGTACATGCCTCTACAAGACAGAGAATGTTATAGGGTGGTACTTAATCTATAAACTTTTCCATGTCAAATCAAGCCTATAATGTGAAAATATTGTAGAATTAATGGTTTGTGTGAAAATAAAAATGAATAAAATTGTATTCTATGAAATATTTTGGTTTTTCTTACTCATACTAATCATGAAATATTCCTTCTTACCAAACTTTGAATGGTATTTCGGTTTGACAAGGTTCTAACTGCATTTTGATGTTCTTGTTTTGGTGGCTATTGAACAATTTTTATCAATAACAAGAAGTTCAGCATGTAGATAGCACCTAAATATTGGTTGATGAATAATACACAGTCCAGTCACATTAATGTGACCATCTGTCAAAAGCCAGAATAACCCCCTTTTGCGGAGCGGACTGCTGCGAGACGTGCAGGAAGAGAGTCACTTAGGTTCCTGAAGGTGTTCACTGGGCTGTTGAGCCATACCGACTCTAATGCCGTGGCCAGCTGCGCTAGATTACGCGGTTGAGGATCCATGGAGCGAACAACCCGATCAAGATGGTCCCACAGATTCTCGATTGGGGTTAAGTCAGGTGAGTTTGCTGGCCAGGGGAGGACGGTAAATTCATCCTGGTGCTCTTCGAACCACGCACGTACACTGCCAGCTGTATGGCACTTCGCATTGTTCTGCTGGTAGATGCCATCATCCTGAGGAAAAACAATGCAGTAGTAGCGCATGTAGGGGTGGACATGGGCCGCAAGGACAGATGCGTACTTGTATTGATTCATCGTGCCTTCCACAATGATCAGTGAACCCAGAGAATGCCAGGAAAACATTCCCCAGACCATAATGCTCCCGCCTCCAGCTTGGACCGTTCCGGCAATGGTTGCAGCAGGGTGTTTGCTTTCAGAGGTTTCACGCCTTATACGCCAACGTCCATCTGTCCGATGGAGCATAAAACGCGATTCATCGGAAAACGCTACCTGTCGCCACTCAGTGGACGTCCAGCTGCGGTACTGGCGTGCAAATTCTAACCTTCGTCGTCGATGAACAGCAGTCAGCATAGGTGCACGAACCAGGCGTCTGCTTCGGAGGCCCAGACGCAGCAATGTTCGCTGAATAGTAGTTTGGGAGACACTTTTGGTAGCCCCTTGGTTCATTTTGGTGGTCAGCTGCTCAACGGTAGCCTGTCTATCTGCCCTAACGCATCTCCGCAACCGTCGTTCGCCTCTGTCATCTATGGCCCGTGGTGCACCACATTTGCCACGTCGCTGATTTTGGGCAGTCCCATTTTGCCATGCACGGTCCACTTTTACCACGGCGGCACGCGAACAGTTCACAAACTCAGCCGTTTCGGAAATGCTTCCACCCTTGGCCCGAAAGCCAATGATCATGCCCTTTTGGACGTCGGATAAATCGCTTCGTTTCTGCATTACGCCAACGAATGAAATGTTTTCCGAAGCCCTCACATACCCTTTATATACGCTCAACTGCACTGTGCTGCCACCTGCCTTCTGTGATTGGTTATTTAACTCTGACGTGGAAAGTACGTGGTAGTCACATTAATGTGACTGGACTGTGTATGAATGAAGAACTTACAAAAATGAAAAAGTTATGGACCTAGCAATCTTTGAAGTCAATTTACTCGAAACTGCTCTTTGGTCAGTTAGAACCTTGTCAAACCAATGCGACGATTAAACAATCACATTGGTTGTGTAAAATAATTTCGAAAATTGTTCATGTTATTAAAAATAAAAAAGTACAAAATATTACTCAATACACTGCAGTATCTCGTATATGGCGTAGTGGAATTAAATTAAAAGTCTAACTTATTGCACACACAACCTGATCGCATGTCTAAATTAATTAGACCAATGTTTTACTGTATGGAATATTTTCCACGTCTTTGATTGCTATCAATTTTTTTGAAAACAAAACAGACAATTTAAAAATAGTAGGCAAAAAAAAAAAACTCGAGGGAAAAAAAATAGTTTAAGAAAGAAAGGACTTGTCCAATTCAATGAGCTTTAGTAAGCAACGCTGCTAATAAATGCTGATATAAATTGCCTATAAATGAATAAAACTCAAAGGCAAAAAAACTCCGCTTAAAAAATAATAATAATGGAGAACGCGAAAAAATAATGAAAATGCGAAAGGTAATTAAAAGCAGAGAACCACGTTTTTTTCGGAATAAGATCCAACAGTTTATTTATAGCCTTCACAAATTAAAACTCTGATACAATTAAGATGGCGATTAAATAAATTGGTTTTCCTTTTTTTTCTCTATTTTTCGTAAAGTGGAAGGTCTAATATATAAAATATGAATTTTCTTGATGATGCTGTTTTTTTTCCGTTGACCCAATACGATTTCGAGAAGTTGTCAATTTTAAAAAGTTTCATAGTGTTTAATTTTTATATCAACAACGATTTGTAGTGTCAGTATAATATATGTGGCAACCTGCTCAGCCTTGTGTTATTATGCATCGTTAGCGAACGTTTTAAAGTTTTGTGGCATCAGTGCTTGGCCGCGAAAAGAAAGTAGTGCCAGTATAAATGCCAAGTGAAATGTTTTTTCACTCTCTCTCTCTATCTCTTTGCTGTACAGCAATCGTGTGCCCGCGTAGATTGTTACCCGCGGCGCACGTTTAAAAGTTTATTTTGATTTTGCCTAATTTTATTATGTCTTCGTTATTTATTAAAGTTGTTGAGTTTTAAATTGTTTAATGCTTTTTTTTTGCAGTTTAAGTATCTTGACAGTTAACGCTTAATTTTACTATATTCTAAGTTAAATTTTGAGTAATGAACTTGTGCCTTGCATTTACGTAGACATTTTCAAATCTCTACACAATTAAGTTACTATGCATTAATGAAAGGTGAAAGGTTTCAAGATTGTCTTTAGCGCACTAGCAATAAATGTGAACTTTTATAGATCCAAATTTGATCGCAATATGAATTAAGACCAAATAAAAGTTAGGTCGGAAAAGTGCATTCAAAAGAATTAGTGTTGTGCTGGTTTACATTAGTAGTCATAAAATTCTCATATTTTAAAAGTGCGTAGTAAATATATATATATATATATATATATATATATATACACAGTTATATAAACATGATTCTGTTTTTCTTACACTAAAATTCTGCAATTCTGCTCAGAAATATCAGCTAAAATGTATGCAAGAGCAACACTGAGCACGATCCTTTTTTTTTTCTTTTATTATACCCCTTTTTTATTTTACCCCATTTTTTTCTTTTATTATTTTATTATATTATTAAAAATAGCAAGACAAAGTCTTTTTAGTTTAAATATACGTTAAAAGTTTTGTATTGAAATTTTTATCACCATGGATAGTTTAGCTCTTCTCTTTAAATGAATCTCGAGTTCTTGCTATTTTACACTAGTGTCATTATCTACAGAATTATCTCTATGTATCTCCTCATATTTTAGAAGCATGCTAAAAGCCGTTGATATTCAAATTGCCTTCTTAAAAGATACTCGGAGCATTAAAGAATTATTCTTTCAGAAGTTTAAAAGGAACGGCATATTCCAGTTCTATCTTAGGAATAAATATACAACGTTTCTCTATCTTTAAGGTATTCGCTGAAATTTCTTTTCATCGGGCCAGCTCATAAAAGTGGAGGGAATGAAAGGAGGAAAACGTAAATACCTATTCTTAATTTATACGAATGGAGGGTCTATTTTAGGCTTTTTCTTGCGTCCATGTCGGTTTAGATATCTGGGGTTATGAAAGTTAGGTTATGTCTTTTCTATAGTATCTATTTATGTACGATTCTATCAGAAAATAAAGATATAAAATAGAGCGTTCTTCATTTTACATCTTTTCTCATTTTTCTCGATTAGACTGCCCAAGCGCTATCTGCACTTAAGGGTCCACATAGGGGCTTCTGCAGTTTATTTATAGGTCGCGTTTTACATTATTTCAATTACGTCAACTCAAAAGTCATTTAAAATCCGTAAAGAGTAAGAGTGCGTGGACAGAATGTCTAATATGGTGCCTTATAAAATGCTCAAATTTTCAGGACAATATTTTCTTCTATTACAAGTTTTTTTTCATCGTAAAATTTAAAAAGATGTTTATTTTTATTTTTGTTTAAATAAATGAGAATGTGTTTTCATTAAATATATTGTTTATCCAGTTCAATACCGTATATCGTACATCCAGTTCAATTAGAACGTACTCAATTAATGCTTTTTAGTTATATTTCTAAATTTAGAAATGCACAGAAATATTGTGTATTATGGTATTTTTTACTTGTTTTGATTTTGTAACGTTATAAAATAACTAAAAAAGGCAAGACGTGTACACAAAATAAAATGCTGGAAATAAATTGGAAATTATTTCCAAATAATGTTGTCAAAATACATAATTCAGAAAAAAAGTATGTTATAAAAAATATTACATACTAATAAATAAAGTGACCGTTTGATATTATAAGCCATAACTTAGAAGCATATTTGTATCAGTTTCCGCATCATGGGGGTTCAGAATGTAAGCATTCTTTCTCTGTATTTAAAAGTATTGTTTGCAAATTTTAAAGGTTTATTATAACTTTTTTGAAACATTGCAGAAGATAATGATCCACAAATGAATGTATTCCCTTTTACTTTACCCGTTTTTACTTTTTCTTCTTCTCATCATATCTTATTAAATTCAAGATGAAATTATGTCATAATGGGTATTTTTTGTTAATGTGACACTAGGTATGTTTATTTTCCACCTAATTATTGTTGTTGCAAATTTTATGCTAATGCACTTTGGTGCACGTCAGTTTACAAGACAATTTTAACAGTTAAAGATTTAAAGCTGATTTACACGTATATTGTTGCACTATTGGGAAGAAGAAACTTGAAATATGAGGAACTCTTGAGGACATAAGAAACAAATTACATTAGAAACTAGTACATACTAATGAGTAATAGAAAGTTAGGTAAAAGCAAAAGCTGGGTTAGAATATTAATAATAAGATACATTAACCAAAATTAATTGTAAATTTAAATCATTAATGCTTGACTTTTTGTTTACTAAAATAGGTAATAAAATATTGTTTGAAATAGTGTTAAATGAAAAGGAAAAAGAGTTTTAAAAAACTATATATGTACATGTTTTGAAAGATTTCTAAAAATATAAATAAAATAAACAGCTCAAAAATGGGATGGAATGCCATGGGATGGAGATTTTCTCTTAAAAATAAGGAACTTTCTAAAAATACCTAACTTTCGGAAAACACGTATCTCAGAAAATGTCTAAGCTCAAAACTAAAGGAAAAAAATCTTCAAAACAACAATCATGCCTTACTTTTTCTCGCTGAACGTCGCGAAATATCATACAGTTAAATCAACAGCTACTCAAAAACTTCGCGTTTGCACAGCGTTATGGGGATTTCACACCAAAGGCGACAAAGACAAAAAATTCTTGTCTTTTCCCATCTACGCAAGCGCAAGGCATATTTTTGCCTTCAAAAATATTAACTGCGCCAGCGCAGATCAGAAAAGACAAGTTCTTTGGCCTTTATCGCTTTTATAGTGCATCCGGTTGTCATTTCAGATTTTAAGGAAAATACATTAGGAATAATTTTCCACTAAAAAAAAAATCACCGCATAATTATAATAAATACAGCCATTTTTAAAACCGTCCCATTTTTGGGAGGCTACGCACGAATATTTGAAGTTAAAAGGACATTTACGCAGCTTAAACACCAAAAACGACTGATGCATACGCGGAAGATGGATTATTGCTAAACATTTCTACACAATGGCAAAGAAAAACTTTGCTAGTAACAGAATGCTAACGTATTTTAAAAATGTACATTAAAAACTAAACTTCATGTAGGGCTATCCTTTAAAATTGGCTCATATTGAGACATAGCGAGAAATGTAGGTAGTAAGAATATATCTAGCCTAATATCCAGAGCGAAATACATTTTAAATTTCGGAATGAAGGAAATTTACTCGTAAGCCAAAGAACTTTTAGAAAGAAAAGGAGGAAATAGTGAAAAAATCTTCAAAATAGCGGAATGATTCTCGGACTAACAACTCTTTTTCCTTTTAGTGTTTCCGAAGTCGTGTATTCGCTGAACACACTTTATAACTGTCCCCCTACAGTACGATTGTCTTCTTCTTTTGTAAGAGAGTGACGTTTATGTCCGAGGTCCTTTGATGAAGAACCTCGCATGTCTCCTAAATTCTACTCAAACTCAGTCCCTCTTTCCTTCTCTTTTTTTTCCTTAGCGTTCTTTCTTCGCCCACATTTCGTGCTCCCGGCCCACAGAGACACTTTATTTGCGCACTTTTATTTGAGCACCAACTTCTTGGGCTTGTTACTCTGCAATCAGATATGTCACCGGCGTTTACGCGACTGCATGTTGCGCATTTGGTGTCAAATGAATTTTTCCAGCTCGTTTTTCGTGGCAATTCAAAATCTCGGGTTTCTTGGTAATGTATCTTTTCTTTCGCCTTCACCCTGGTATATGAATCAATAATACTTTGTTATCGAACCACGACATGTGTCTCAGTCATCAACGTATGTGGGTTGTAAGAATACAATTCGGATTTTTGTGAAGCATACAGTGGTTTTTTCACTCAAACCTTCTTTTGAGCGGTGGATAGGGACTACATGTTATTTTTCTGATATCACAATACGTAGCTACAAAAAATATTTACGATTCGCTTAAAGAACTGCTGCCACTATTAAAAAAAGATTTAATTGGAAATTAAAGAAAAGAAAAAAATCTCACAGAATGCAAAAAAAAAAATGAATTTGAGTGTACTTTCTTTGCAATCGCCAATGTAAAAAGCACTACTTATAATATAGAGTAGTGCTTATAATAAAGTAGTACTTTTTTTAAGTTAAAGTTACTGTGAAAATATAACTGAAGTTACAAAAAAGTGCCCCAAGGTCCTCTCTTCCAGGTAAAAAAGAAAAAATCATATTTTGCTACAGTCTCAGTTTTTGACCACCGCGCAGCTCATGAAGATTCTATAAGACTGTCTTATAGTTGTAAAGCTAATTATCTAGTCCCTTTTTGGAAATTTTTCACACCTTGCCCGATTTCAAAATAAAAGTTTAAAAAATGTTGATTAGTAGAAAAACAAAATAACGGGGTTTTTTTTTTCGTTTTTCTTTTTTTTTTCGGTTCAATTTCCGAATTTTGTCCGCCCCGATGCAGAGCATGAACATTTTATCCGACTGCCTGAAAATGTGACACCTAACGTTAGTCATTGTAACACTTTTTTCACTCTAGCTGATTTCAAATTCAAAAAAAAAAAAACTTATACATTTCACTCCATCCTAAAGCACATATGAACATCAAAAATGGAAAGACGTATTCATTTTAAAGTATCTTACACACATTAAAATAAAAAAAAATAAATATTGATTGCAGATATTTGCAGTAATTCTTAATTGTTTATTTATTTATTTATTTTAATCAGTAATGGATTAAGAGAATTCATCCTTCTGAAAAATGATGAATATAAGGCAACATTTCGAGAGCTATATGAAGGAGCTGTCTATAAAATTGATAGACATGGGATATGAATTTTGAAAAAAATCCATCATATCTTACTTTTTTAGTTGAGAAAATATAACATTTCCATACAATACATCAAGTTTAATGGCTAAAATATTGATGGATTTTCCGGCATGCCCTCTTACAGATATGTCAAGTACATAAAATACCGATTTCTCCCAACAATTTGTTCTGATATATGCTTAAATATTCCTTACTCGTGATCTATTTTCGATTCCGATTTTAGCTTTGTTTTTCTTGAAAATGATGAACTTCTATATAATGAAGTAATGAGTGTTTAAATTGCAGTTTGTCTTATTGTTGTGATTTTTATTTGTTTTTCAATATCTATCTGTAATAGGGTTAGTTTATTGCAGTTATCGATTCAGAAGCTTAATCAAATGGTCCTCTGTATGAAAGACATTTTATATCATAGGAGACTATAAGTCCTCTTTTTTAACTTTTATGTTTTTATCTGTTCTGGCGTCATTTGATTTTCTACTTTTCTTAATCCGTAAGGCGTTTTGTAAAGATAGCATGGACTAATTATTGAGGGCCGTGGTAGCCTAGTGGTTAACACGTCAGACTTCCACCTGGAAGGTCGCGCGTTCGATACCCACTGAAGACCACAATGTATACTTGGGGATATGTGCATGTAAAATCCGTAGACCCCACTACCTCTCCCCGTGCGTAAGCAATCCTAAGGCCTCGGCTAACAGGTAGGGGTCCGGTGGAGAAAAGCATGGACTAATTAAAATCTTGAATATGGCGTGGTAGTTCATTATATTGCGTCACACACCATTTTTTTTTTTCCTGCAACCAAAAAAGTATTTTTTTGGCACATGAGCGGATGACTTTTCACAGAATTATTAGGATTTCCTGGTACATGCATGTAAAGAATGATTTTAACAGTAACAAAAAGTTGCAATTAACCTAAATGTCGCCAAATTACAAACACAAGAGAAAAAATAAATATGCAGTTGACAACAAATATACAGTTGAGCCTCGATTATCCGAGGGAATGTGGACCAAGGGGACCTCGGATAATCGAAAACTCGGATATGATGGACTCTGTCATACAAATGTTTAATTGTCCATACATACAGACGTGGAGTACATATTCCAGTTTAAAAAGTTATTTCTTGAAAAAAATCATAAGAGTTTTCTGTTTGGCAGAGGCGATATTGGCCCGCGGTAAGGACGCTTTTTTTCAATTACTTATGCACCTCGGTTAAACTGGAACTCGGTTAGCCGGGGCCTCGGATAACCGTGGCTCTACTACAAAATGTCAAACACTGACTGAGGACTATGTCGGAAAAGAAAGTTGTTTACATTCGCGTGTTCTTTTATTGATCAATAAACTGTAAAGTACTTCACGAAAAGTTGACTCCAATAATTATGTTTGTTTGAACTACAAATGTGACGCATCGTTGGTTTGATAAAAATAGAACTATTTAGTTATACATAAAAGAAAAAAAATGCATTTTGGTGAATTTCACTCGACTCTTATCATTGTGGATCACAAATGAGATTTCTAACATTAAAAATTGTTCCTTTACTTCTTTTTAAATAACTGCTCATGAGGCATCTTAGAGAATTTTAGACACAATTGAAAGAACATGAAAGAATTTTTCATCAAATAATATTAAATCAAATCCTATTTTTTTTTGTTAAATTGAACTGCTATTTACTAAGATATGAAATGAAAAATGTTTCATGAAATGTCTCATTTTGTTTAGATGAACCGGCAGCCTGCTGCAGGAAACTGTAAAATTTGGTAAATTGAATGATTGGAATAGGGAGTTTTTGAGAAAAAGTCATTTGGTGGAACAAGAAAAATTTACTTTCGATGTCCAGGTATTTTTTCAATAAGTTGAAAAATATTTTTAATACTAGTACGCAGACAAGAGTTTGAATATGATGCTCCTTGGTAGGGGGAGGGGTCATATTTCATAATTTTAAGGCTGAGAAAGATTTGCTCTAGCTAAATTAATTGTTTCATCACAAATAATATGCATTTTGAAAAGCATTTGAACCCTCATTTAAAATTTCCTTGCTTAAATCTTCTTGAATAAAAAGACGGTTTTCTGCGTTTACATATATATATATATATATATAATCATCACGTTGAAAGTACACAAAAACCCAGTTAAAAAAAACTCTTGGATAGCAGAAATTTCTTATAAAAAGCACTTTTAATCTTCTAGTGAAAGAACATCCTTTTTCATTTATAGCGCATTTGCAATCAGTTAATTATTCACAAAAGTTTTAAAACTAAAAACAAAAAAATAAGCGTAAATTGTTTTACAATGACAGAATGGAAATAGAGTTATGCAATTCACTACTCCATTGGTATCCTAGTACATATATCTATATAATTATTAATGCATGCAATCAATAAATAACTTTGAATCCATGCATTAAAAAAAAAAAAAAAACAAGTAAACAAACTACGTGAGTTTTTTAGTGTGTAGCTGGGAAACTTAATCGCTATCCGCATTTGGAAATAATAAACTAGAATGTATAACTAAAGAAATTACGATCTAATTTAATAGGCATTATAAAGAACGAGTTTCAATTCTGATGAGCACCTTCATTAAAACCAACCAACCATAGCAACAAAAACATTAAGAAAAAATAATCCACTTAAACCTGGATTTATTTATCCTGGAGAATGGGAAGGAATTTAATTTTTAATAAAATATCTAAAATTCTTTAAAATAAATGGTTTCAACAATTGTTGAAAAATATTTCTTTTGTATGCGTTTTCATAACTCTCGATATTTCTAAAAAGTAATGTCTTCGTAAAATACGTCAGTTACTGTCAAATAAATTCATTATAACTGAAATGGAAGAAAAATTTTATGCCATTTTTTTTTTATTTGTTCACTCTAAAGAAGATTGTTGTAACTGTGTGGTGCAAAAAGGTCTTTGGAAGAACCAGCAATATTAATTTTAATACTAGTTGTATATGTTTTAATTTATCAATGCTCTACTTATGAATAGCAATTTAAGAAAAATACTAAAAAAAGAAAATTTTGTCAGCATATTTCAGACGAGAAACTACCGAAAAAAAACTAGTCTGGTGTGATTGCGGGAGCATTTTACAGAATACTGTGCACAACATTTGATTTTATGCCGGCAGGGTGGCGTAGTGGTAAGGCACTGGCCTCGTACACCCAAGTTCGCAGGATCAAACCTGGCCCAAGTCGGTTGATTTTCAAGATGCAGAAAATCGTCAGAAACCCATGTCGTACGATTATCTATCCGTTTGGCTTGGATATTCTAGGCTAAATTTAATTCGTAGTGGAGTTTCGCATCACTTAGAGCTCAGGTGCCGCCCTCTAGGGGGAAACTGAGAGTCAAAATTCTCTAAGTGGTAATGGCACCCGCCGGAAGTAGTGCTACTTGAAATAATGGTGCCGATTTCCAGGAAATGTACTAGGTTTGCAAAGGTTAGTCACCATACGGACCCCTATTAGGAAAAAAAAAACAGCTAATATTATAATAACAAAATTTTTCTTCGGCAGTTAAAACTTCAAAATTTTGTCAGACAGAAAACACGAATACTTGTTACCTCTTAAATATTGCATTAACTTTACTTGAAATCGTTAGTACAAAAAAAAAAAATCTTTTTCATTAATGATTTATGATAAAAATAGTCTTGTAACGATTAACATTATTGAAGCGATTAAATTAATCCCTGCATTTACGCTTGTTAATATTTATAATTAAGTTTTCTAATGTGTGTTTAAGGTTGAATTGATAAACTCATTTCACTCGTTGTCATCACAACGATTACTTTTATTGTCATTAAATCTCTTTTTAAATCGATTCAGGTAGTTGAGAAGGGGAAAAAATATATTTTAAAGAGGACGAATCTTGGAAGAGGATTAAAAGTTTCCCTCCCCAAAGGCCTCACTTCAGTGGAATTTCTCTTTTGCTGGCGGGCATTCTTCATCGGATTTCTTTCTCTCGTTTAGCCAAAGGGAGAAGCATTTCTTCTGATCGTATACTATACGTCTATATCCGGTCAGTTTTTACGCATTTTTCCGGATAGATTCGTATAAAATGACTTCTATACTAGCTCTTCTAAACTGATTTCTTCAGAATTTAAATCATAACTAGTTTCTTTCTCCCAAAAAATAGTCCAATAGTCGACTGTACCTACTTAATTCTCGCAATAAGTTTGACACGTATTTAATGTTTCATTATTTTAAAAACATTATTACTGAAAACTGAAATACATTTTTTTTTTTACAATTTCATAAGTATCACCTTTTATATGTCATGTGTATGTTTTTTATGTCATGTGTTTTATATGTCGTATATTTAGCTGTGTCAAACAAATATGCTTATAATTATATGCCTATATTCTGTTCTTTTTTTTTTTTTTCAGAACAAAATAGTGTTTCAATCTACTAATGCATCAATGTATTTTTACTTGTGGCCTTCGACAATTTTGGTAATATTTTAAGGACTTATATTTGACGTGTAAATGTTTTAACTGGTTACTTTTAGCAGTGTTTTTCTATCCTTCTTATATTTTTCCCTCTATATGTGGATTTTAGCTTTCATCTTCATTGAAACATATATATGGTATGACGTATTTGTTTAAATTGTATTTTTATGTCAGATAATATATAAGCTTATAACCTAAGATTATACATTTGCTTTTAACTAACCTTATACATTTGCTTATAACTAAGCTTATATATTTGCTTATAACTAAGCTTATATATTTGCTTATAACTTAGCTTATATATTTGCTTTTAACTAATCTTATATATTTGTTTATAGCTAAGCTTATTTATTTGCTTATAACTAAGCTTATATATTTGCTTATAACTAAGCTTATATATTTGCTTATAACTAAGCTTATATATTTGCTTATAACTAAGCTTATATATTTGCTTATATATAAGCTAAGCTTATAACTAAGATCTATATATTTTAAACTCAAACGAAGAAAAGTTAATTCAACGTTTGTCAAGTTTAAAACAAGCGAAACAAAATTACTTGTACTATTTAAAATTGAAAGCTGATGATAAAATAAAAGAAAAAAACTAACAAGTTCTGCTAGCTTGCAGATGAGTCATATTAATCGTAAAGTCATGTTAATAATTAATCTTCAAATGAAATAACTTCAATACAGTCGACTCTGTTACAGCAATTGAAAGAAAAAATTGTGTGGTGTATTTTATACCGGTACCATATCTATGTATGTACACTTTTCCAATTTTGCAATATCTTTATTTTTTTTCTTGAATTCGGTCTGTTGGCTTTGTTTTTTCTTGTGAATCAATTGTTTGCTTGCATCATAAGCTCTAACAAGCATTGCAGACTCACCATTCTTCTTCAGAACTCAGCTGAGATTGAAATACTTATATATTTTTGACACAAAAATAACTGCCCCTTGTTACAAAGTCTTTGGCCAAAGTAGGTAAATATTTTGTTTCCATGAGCGTAGATCCTTGAAGAGCTCTTTCATATTTTTCTTATTTATATATCTCGCATATTTTCCTTTTTCGCGAGGAAAATAAGCAATGTAAAGTATATAGAATCAGTTTGAATTGCGTTAATATAAATGGAATGTAGATTATTATATCTGAAAGCTACCGTACTGAAATTAAAAAAAAAATAGTAAAGTGACTGATGGTATTGAAAAACGTAATGCAAGCATTCACACAATAATCAGTAAACAGACAGATCCCGATGGGAACAGGGATTCATTAGGTTTCCGAAGTCGCTTCTAAAGAGGCGAGGGGGGGGGGGGGGTTGCGATCGAACAAGCTTCGCCTTTAGCGTAATTTGTATATCGTAAAAAGTAATTCCTGGATAGAAACAAGCATGCTTCCATGTAGAGACCAATTTTGATTAGTTTTTAGTGCCGATCGCTGAAAGAGTTAGGTGCTTTTTGAGAATTTTTAAACATTCATTTGAAATATATAGAAGTATAACAATACTATTTAAAAATAAATGTGCACTAAAGATTTTTAAAAATATGGGGAAAAAAAGAAAGAATCAATATAACCACTTATATATAATTGTAAATTGCTCTAAAATGTAAACACCTAATCATACATATGTTCTTAAGCAACATCGGTACTACTTTTCAACATACTTTTTGAAGTCGGCGCAAAAGAGAAGCTAAAATGAAATGTAACAATGATTCAATTACAAATATAGATCCAATGCTTGCAACAATTCTTTTTTTAATTAAATATTATCAGCATATCGCTGCTACAAAAATAAAACAACACTTCTGCAAATCGCATTACTTTTCAGGAGAGCGTTTTTAAAGTTTTTTTTAGCAAAAAAAATGTGATCTCAGTGGAATCAAAGCCCATTTAGTTTTTGTTTGCGTTAAATAATTTTTACTATGAATCTACTTCGTAATATTAAATCGTAAAAAAATCGATTTTTGCAGAAGTGTCGTTTTAATTTTGAACCGGCGATATATTATATTGGTGGCAACATATTAGTGAAGCGGTAATAATTATTCATTCATAGTTTCGGCCCGACTTAAAAAAGTATGTTTAAAAGTAGTAATGTTGATGCTTTGAATGAATGTAGTTATTTATTTATTATTAGCGCAGTTTACAATTATATGAATGACAGTTTGATTATTTTCTGTAATTAATTTGTTAATTTGTAGTCATTTTTTTTTTTATTTATTTTTTTTCATTCTTTTTTTTTTCTTTTTGTGTATCCTATCAAGCGACTTTTTCTTTTTTTTTTCATTTATTAATAGGAGAAAAAAACTTTTTACCAAAAAAAAAAAAAAAAAAGGCTACATCTAATTAAAGCTTGTTTTACCTTTTAAATCAGTTACATGTTTATTGAAGTACACAAATAGAATTGGTGCACTTACTACCAGAAGTTCCTATATTAATGTAATTATTTCTTACTGGAAAAAGCAACTTATTGCAAATTCTTCATTTTACTGAACACATTTTTTTTACAATATCGCAACTGTATTCCGGAAGATATTTTTCCTGGTATTAAATGTTCCAAGTTGTTGTTAAATTCGTTATGAAACATCGACGCCGTAAATAAAAATCGTATTTTCTAGAGAAATATTTCTCAAGCAAGACAGGAGTATTCGAATTTATAGACAAAATAGCGAAAAGAAACAACCATAAGGCTTATGGCTGCGCTTTGAAGAAAAATAATTCTCCTTATGAATTGGAATTTTTATTACTGTTGCTCCAAATTGCAGATTACGGTAAACTGTTTTACAATAAATTGCCGTTTAAAATGTAAATATGTCAGATGTTTTCTAGCATTGCTTTTCTCGCATGTTGCTGAAAATGTTTCCGATTCTATTTGGTCTGTGTTGTATTATTTTAAACGTAAACAATGATTTTTCTCTTTGAGTAATTGAATCTGATCTTGAGACTCGTCAGTTGTTGGTGAAAATTGGAAAGTAATGCCGACTTAATTTTGGAACACTTTTATCCATTTGTGCTCAATTTTTTAAGTCTTTAATAAAGTATCACTTGAAACAGTGATGATAACTAAAAAAGCAAAATAGTTTTAAATTTTTTTTTTTGCAAAAAAAAAAAAAACTAACTATCCCAATGGAACATTAAAATAGAACACTAGACAATAGAGGGTACAGGTTTTCTTAAAATTACGTAACTTTCTAAAAATAGCCATATACGAAACAGTAAAAAAAAGAAAACTTAATGTATCTTAAAAGGATCGTTGAAAACAAAGAAAAGTCAAATTGTGTGAAATAATTAAACAAAGATTGAAAAATATAAAAATATGGAAGTAGGGTTTTGAGGTGGGGAAAATGTGTGTGTGTCTGTCCGTCTACTCCTAGTAAATTTTAAGGGAATTTTCCGGTTCGAAAGATTGTTTTTTTGCATTCGAAAGATCTCGTCGAGGACATCTCATTTCCTTATTTCATTTTTGGTTTTGAACAACTTTTCCTTCAACTTTTAACAGTTCAGAAAATTTAACATTAGCGCCTATTTTGAACTATTAAGCAAATTACATAAACCCTGGACATAAGTTTCTTCCAACGAGCGTATTCGAAGGAGTTTTCTAAGTGAAATATTTTTTTTTAATTTGAACAGTTTTTGTTCAATTTTGAACCATTCAAAAAAAGGTAACATTAGCGCCTACCGGGAGATTTTAATCATATTTAAATCCTTATATAACAGACGGATTTATTCGGAACAATCTTTATCGGAAAGTTCTTGTGGCATAGAACATGTACAGATAATAAGTTTATCCAGAGCAAAAGGAGCGTATTTTTTACATTTTTGAATGAATAAATTAATGAGTGAAATAATTAATTAATACATGAGTAAATGAATGAATGAATAAATACATGAATGTGGGAATGAATGAGTGTTTGAATGGATAAATATTTTTTGTTTAAAAAGCTATGCTGGAAGTAACTAAGAAATAAGGTTAAATGCAAAAGGGTAGTGAGAGATAGAGCTAGATTATAAATTTGATGTTGGTCTATATGGGAAAGAAGGCTCGTATAGTTCTAGACGGAAATTTTTGCTTTCCCTGAGCATCTCGAAATGAAATAAAGTTAAAGAAATAGTCTATTTCCATTTCGGTAACTGCAGTGTTACAAATAATTGTTTCCCTTTTCAATTCAAATTTAAAGGAAAATCCACCAGGAATAGTTTATCACCCCCTCACAAAAAATATCCCCGTAATTAAAGAAATTACGGACAATTTAAGACGCGTCTTATTTTTGAGACGCTAGGCAAAAGGGGTCAAGAAATACAACATTTCTTACCAACAAAATTAGCAGTAATAGCAACACACCGCTGAAAGCTAATTACAATGCTCTAATTTTATCTGTGTACCTGTACACTAAAGCCATTAATCATGATTAAAAAATGCGTAATCAAGACAAGGAAAAAATGACCAATGGTGTGAGTATTCGAAAACATGAGCATCTCAATAAATTTCGGAAAGATAATTAGGTTATACCTGAAAATGTGAGATAAGGGCTTGGGTGCAGCTTTAATTCGAAATCTAGATTATCAGGATATAAGCGAGAGAAAAACAACAACCTGAATTTTGATAGTTTAAGATTACGCCGTGGTAAAGTTCATTTTGATAGACATTCTCCAATGGCTTAGTACTGCGCTGTAATTTAAATTATCCGCCCTAACCTTTCACATTTGGGGTTGAAAAAAGACGATAGATTATGTAATAAGAATAAGACAGTGGGATATCATAACATATGAGAGCGAACGCAAAGTAAACTATCACAAGATATTCCGTTAATTTAATTCAATGATTGTAATAAAGACAAAGGGCACTCTTTGACGTGTTATTTTATGTATATCCAAATGCATAAAACGTTGATGAATAAAAATATTACTCTTATAACACTACTTTGTGAATTTATATTAAAAGCAAAATTTAAAAAATATATTCGAAGATTAAAAAACTTTTGTGACTGGCTAAATTTGGAAGATAATCTTAAATACGTATTCAATTGATATTTTACAGACTTTATTTTATTTAACTCTGTGTATTTGAATACTTCTTCGCAATAAAAGAGTCTAATTTCGAATAAGCAATGTGAATGTCCAACACTTTATGCACAAGTTGGGGATTTTTCAATTACCACAGTTTTTTTTTTTTTATTATTTATTTTTTATATTAACCACAGAGTGATCATAGGAATTGAATGTAAAGCGAAATATAAACATTTCTTTGGGTCTGAATTACATCGTTTGGAAATTCAGTTAATATAAACTAGTATATCCACTAATTTTACCATAATCAAGACCCTTAAAGAACGTTCGTAGTTTCTTTGCGACAGTGAAAATTGCTTACAATTCATTTTCACGAAAAAGCTCTTTCAAATCGAGTAACTCGGAAATTTTACTGCCCGGTACGAACTCCAATAGTACTTTGGTTAGAATTCTCTAATTAAAGTAAACTCGCGAGTCCTTTCCCGTAGACGACTGTCCTTAAGACCCAAACGAAACTTAATTTATTCTAATTATTACTTCCGTTCGGAGCACGCATTCGGTTTCTTAGAGAAAGGGAAAATAAATTCCTTCGTCGTAGGGATGTTTCTTATCCATAAGACGCTAATTGCGCTAAAATAGCGCTGGGCCTTCTCCAATTAAGTGACCCAGCTTATTTGTCTAGTTTGGAAGGCACAAGCCCTGAGGTAACTCTATTAGTGTAACGCAGTGAGCATTAATCAGGGAATTGCAATTAGCTTACTTTTGCGATTTTTTTTTGTTTACTTTTGTGGAAGATTTTTTTATTTATTTTTAGGTTTCTTTCGTGTATATATACTACTCTTTAACGGTCGGCAATTTCAATGCGTTCGTTAAGTGTTAATTTCCACAAACTAGCAAAATTAATATTAAACATATATTATTGACTGTAAGTGATCCGGCTCAGATGTATATTTCTTTTTGGGTTTCTACCGTGTATTTATAAGGTTGGCATTTTTCATACGTTCTTTAAGTGTTACTTTTACATCACAGCAAAATTAATATTAAACGTATAATAGTGACTATAAGCGATCAGGGTGAGATGTATATTTCTTTAAATTTGTTTTAAATATTTGCACGAAAAAATATATCATCAGTATTCTTTAAGAAATTATAAGTCGGTTTGGTGAATTTGGTAAGTAATAAAATTTAAAAATGTGCATAGTCGAAGATAATATTTTATGAGAAATAACAGGTTAACTTTCGTGCGGAAACAATAAATGCTCAAATATAAACACGTGATTCATGTTTGCCTCAGCCCCGAAAAAAAAAAAAAAAAAAACTTTTTTTCCTGTAATGTGTGCTCTAAAGGTTTTAAGTCGGAGAATCTTAGATATTTGGATATTTTTTAAGTCCGGGAAATCAACTAGAAACTTCTAAAACCTAAAACTTTTTTTCTATAGAGCAATAGTAACGAAAAATCCATTTTTTGTTTTTTAAACGCTACTTGCACATTTTAATTTTAATTTTAAAAACATGTCATATTTTTTTTTCTTCGTCTTACAATCAGGTGAGAGGTTTTTAGTTTTTCTGTTAACTCATTTATTTTATTGTTTTTCTTTTGTTTACAACATTTTTCCACATTTTCATTTATATACATACATTCACTAGGCAAAGATTCACCAGACTCAAGAAGCACTTTAAAAGATTTCAAAACGTGTGATTTTAACTGAATTATTAGAAACGGTATTTAAACACTGAGTGGGAACAATAGAAAGTTTAAATTAAAAGTTGTAATTTGGTTAATCATATAAAAATTTGCCGGATGTAATATCAGTAGTGTAGAAGGTTAAATAAAAAAACACTGAGAAAAGTTAATTTAGATAATACATCGTGATTATACATTTTGGTTATTACTGACCATTTGATAGAAACTCAGAATACTTGAACTGTCTAGACGCAGCTTAGTGCATTTGTGTAATGTGCTTATTAATGCTTTGATGCCATCATTATTATATGATGCTGCAGCAACAGGGTTAATATATAATAATGACCTAAACTGTAATATTAGTGTTGTGTAGCACGCCATTAAAATGTGATATAATATAGTTACCAAAATCTGACACATAATTATGGGTTAGTTTCGGTTTATACACGTTCATTTCATGGATGGCTATTTCATAGTTGAGTCTGTGGCAGGCGTGTATGATATATTATGCATCTGTATGCATGGATTATGAACGTGCTTTTAGTGCTCACATAAAATATTAAGGGGGCACTAACATCCTTTAATTTTTTTTTCGTTTAACAATCAGATGAAAATTAGTGCATACATTTAATCAAAACTATGATTAGAAATAAAATTTGAAATTAGAACCACCTTGAGGTTAACCATAAATTTGAAATTAAAAAGATAACTTTTTTTTACAATGTTTAAAATTTCTTATACGTTTCTCAGTTACATATTTTTTCAAAAGCGTATTTCTGAATAATACTTCCCAAATGTTCCAGAATAAAAGCAAGCATGGAATTAACTATCTGAAATTTAGTTGAATTAAAATAATATTTTTTTTTTTGTAAACTCAGAAAAAAGGACTAAAAATTGAAAACTTCAGATTCAACTATTATACAAAAACAAACTATAAACTTCATAGTCAAACTCATGCTAATTTTTACTAAACAGACTCCGTGGAATGCACACACACAAAGTTTTCAAGCTGTATCTTTAGCTAAAAATAGCCTTATGGATTTTACTACGCGTAATTGGTCAAAAATACGAACCAGAGAAAAATGCGTTTAAAGGTTTTAAATGTTGAATAAAAACAGCTAAAGTCATTTACAAAAACCGGAATATATTTTAAAGTATAGCTCACATTGATTTGAATTTTGCATGTGGCTTTAAAACAGTTTTATCTATCCAAATATGCATTAAATTTTTTTTCGATATTTTATTTTAAACAATTTTTAAGTACTGTGCCCCTTAAAATAAATGGTACGGGTTGGTAAACTCTGTTTTTTTTTATTGAATCGTATTTTTTTTCTTCTTAGTGAAACATCAGATGTTTCTTGAAACGGAAAATAACATGCTCAAATATTACGTTAGCTTGCTTGAAAGTTAATTTTAAACATTTACAGATGTTGAATTTTCAACTACATAAGTAGGTTTTTCGATACATTTTAATTATAATTTCTGATCAAAATACAAAATTAAATTGTTTTAGAACATTGTAACTTCGTACTTCTTTATTTAACCCTCTATCACTCAACAACTCGGATTTATTTGATTTTTTTGTACTTGGAATAAGGGAAAAAACACGTATTTCTGGATTTTAATTTTTAAAAAAATATTTCTTTAAATTTTCTTTTTTAAAACCCTTTATCAGTCATTGAGTCGAACTCATTTGACTTCGAGATTCGCGATAATAATAATAAAATAATATGTACATTGCATAAAATTTTAAAATTATTTATAAAGAAAATTACAAAAACGGCGATCGAATGTTATGTTGCCTTCAGTCTATATATATATAATACAGAGGGTTAAAGTGTTTGTCAACAGTTATTAGAATGAACAAATCTCCTCAATTTAATGTTTCCATTGCATTGTACGTATAAGTTTCATATATATATATATATATATATATATATGTATGTATATATGGGACTTATACATGCAATACTGCGTATATCAAAATGTAACCTTTTTATTTCTATTTCCTAAATTAAATTATGAAATGGCGAAAAGAAAATAATTACTGGTAACACAGATATACTAAGCGTGCATTTCGTCAGTTATTCCTATGATAATAGGAACTTTCCTTGAATGTGGGAATTCAAAATATGCCATGCGTAGAAATGTAATGACATACGATTTAAAAAAAGAGACAAATTGTCCGTTGATATTTTTCTTTCCGTTTTCTTACTTGATTAAAGTTTAAAATCTTTTCGGTGAAATTCATAGAAACTATTTCGGAACATATCCTTCAATCTATTATTCATGAGACTAAAGCCAGACGTGGTCTTCTTATTTCAAAGAGTTTTCTTAAACCTTCGCCAAACATGCAAGCTTGAAAAAAAAGTAAGAAAAAAAAAAAAAAAAAACCAATTGCTTTATAGCATAGAGAAAGGAAATGCATAGACAAATCGAAAACCTAACTTTCGGAGCCGAAGCGATTTTTTAAAGTTTTTTTAAAAAAGAATCGGCCATCGATTATTCAGGTTGGCACATCCAAAGCGATAAAAAATAATAAGTCGCCTTCTTGAAACTCAGATCTCTACTGAGTGAACTATAAATAAATTCGCATGTCTAATGCAGCTGTTTTGTGAAAAAGTCCCCAGCAAAACTCCTCTTGAAACCAACACGGAATAAACCATTTGTGTACAGTGAATGAAGATAGCTCCAAATCTGCCATTTTTAATTCCTTTCCCCCTAAATAATGTATATATTTATATTTCCATTTTTCTTTGTGTGTGTATATACACTGTTGTTGTTGCTTATGCCACTTGGATATCCTAGTTTCCTTTCGTCGAATCGACTAGGAATTAAGGCAGTAAGGAGCGCCTTCCGTTTCAAGATGAGCATCAATGGTGAAAGTACGACTTTGCTGTTAATGTACTAGGATGACACCAGATGGCGCCAGCACAAACCCGCCATCTCCTTTTTAGACCTATGGCTGAAGGGAAGTGAAAATCTCCACCCACCGGTACCCTCGGATTTGCCTCGGGACTTCAGGGTAAACGGATTTTACATGCACGGAACACCAAGTGTACATGGTGTGGTCTTCAGAGGCTCGGGTATCGAACCCGAGATCCTCCGATCCGAAGCTCGATATCATAACCACTAGGCTACCACGGCCCTGTATATACACTGTAAAACATTTGATTGCACATTGATTCAAAGAATGATGTTAATTTCCTCCCTAAAATATATGATGCTACAGTATTCGTAATATTCTTCTAAAAATTGAAAGCAGCTTATCCAAAGCAATAAAGTTCTTTTATTGAAACTATGCGGCAGTTTTATTTCAGTAAAGGTAGTCAGCATCTATATAATTTAACACGTTGACTGCCAACCTACGAGATAACTCGTAGTAAGTGAAGTTGACGAGAGACCAAATTAAAAGTTGTCTCGTTGTTGTCGAGTTTTTTCATTTTTCAATACATTTATACAAAGTTTGTAATTTTTTACTTAATAAAATGTTTTGTGCAATATGAAGTATTTAAATTAAACTATCGTCTGGAGATCCATAAACTGCAAACAGCGCTGGCAGTCAACGTGTTAACATCATATGCTCACACTATATTACATTAATAACATATCACTTGCAAAGCAACAAATTCGCCGTCAATTCAAAATGCATCTTGTTTTCCAACCTCGTTGCCAACCCATGAAATGAGAGCTAAGAAATATAATTTACGTCAACTTCTCGATTCTTCGTACAGTGTCAGTCATCAAAGTAAAAAAAAGAAAGAAGTAAACAAATGAACTAAGGTTTTGACAGTTGATTTTGACATAGTTAAGGAGTTTCACGAATGCTCGACAACACAGATATCGCCACTCTGAGTTTAATTACAGCTTTAGTCCTAAAAAGTCTTTGACACACTGTGTACAAACAGCTTCGACTTCAGCTTCGGATGCAGTCCCACAATGTGAGCTGGAAAAGGCATTAGGATCGTTGTTAAACCGCTGTAACAAATGTATTGAAGCCGAAAGAGCCTATTTTGAGTACAAAAAAACTTTTAAAAATATAATTACTAGCTTTTATTTTATTTTATGGACCTAGTCATAAAAAGTCTTTGACACAATGTGTATATATCAAGTCATAAACTCGCCAACTTGGAGACCCGTTTTGTCGCCAAGCTCATACATGTAAATTTCAAATAACGAAAATAATTCTGTAAATGTTTTTATTCTGCCAACGCACTGTTAGGGCACATAACACAACCTTTCCTTAGCTTGACCAGTCAGTTGTCGCGGAAAGCAAAAAAAGCGCCACGTTTCAGACCTCTTGTGCCCATGCAGGGACATTATGTCATCTTGAGGGCCTTTCTTATTGTACTTTCAGGTTGATTTTTAAAATAGCATACGCTATTGTGTAATACACAAATGTAGAACGTAGTTACATATTTGTTGTTTATAATTAAAAATTCGTGAGATTTATCTTATTTTCTAATGTTATTATCTCATTTTATAAATAGTCTCTTGGAAACCATTTCAGTATTAATGCAACAAAGTTTCTCTGGCTATGCACATAAGCGTTTAAACAGAAATGATTACGGCCTGACGCTAAAACACGATTACATAACACTGAAAAATTGTTGCATAAAATCACGCAACTTTTTAAAATAATTATCCGATAAGCTGCATCACATTAAGTCCACAGTTTAAAAAGAAGTTGCGGCAAAAATGCGGGGAAAAAAATGTTTTTCTTCAAAATGCGGCATAAAAGATTTGAAGCTTAACGTTAGCATTTTGTCTGCGTATTTAAAAAATTGTGTGTTATTTGTGTCATCTTTTAACAAAGTGCTTCTCGGTTTTTTTTTTTTGCAATGTAATTCTTCATTTCCTTAGTTTTCTTTCCTTAAATTCTTAAGCTACTGCATTTGTTGAAACACAATTACATTTTTCTGAGAGAGTTTTTATTATTTTCGAATATTGTGGATTATGATAATACAAAGCTGAAAAAGCTTAATAGCACTTATTTGTATCAGTTCTTTCAAGAGGGTTTGTGAAAAATTTATGAAAGAAACGCGTTTTCCTATGTTCTAGTTTTATGTTTTTAAATAAATTTAATCTGAATAATCGTTCATAGAAATATATTTTTTGCGCTATTGCAATTAATGTTAAAAATAAATCAGTAAATAAACATAAAGGGAAATCGGGATATTTTTAATTGTTTGAATTCTTGGTTGTTTTTTTAATGTGCTTTATTCCATTTTTAAAAATTAAAATCTTCATTAGTTTATTATTTTGAGAAAGGCATTTTTTAGAAATTGATTACAATGCTAAGCAAATGCCATGTTTCCTGTGTTTTTTTCTTTGATTTTTTTCATCGCGCTATTTGCAAGAAAAATCTTTAGTTGAAATCTCTTTCGAATGTGTTTAATTTGTTAGTGTTTCGTCAAAATAGGGCTATTATTGGACATCAGAAGTTTACTTGTAAGGATCTACTTCACTTTTAAATCTAAACAATTTAATCAATTTTAACTGAGAGCTAACTCTCATTAACATAAATTCATTTAAAACTTGTTTAAATATTACACAAAATAACATTAATTGTTTACGCTGTGCAGCGTTTTCCCTTTTCGTCTGCAAACTAATTCTATGTATACTGACATGCAATCAAAAGCGTTAGTTTTTTTACTGGTAGGTTTTGTAGGAAAAAGTATCTAAAGTAAAATATCTCTTTAAAAATTTAACATTAAATGGGTGAGAAATTTAAACATTCGTCTTTTTTTTTTTTTTTCAGATTAGATCGTTTTCAAGCAAGAAAAGTACTTTAAAGTAAGATCTAGTTTCAAAATAGTAAGTTGAGAAAATATATTGTGCAAAGCTTTAAACCTTACAATGAATTGTAAAGCTTAAAGCAATATATCTAAAGATAATTTATTACTTATAGGTACTAGGAACAAATATTTCCGTGCTCGTAATGTATTTGTTTTTCTTTTTCTTCATTTTATTATTCTTTAAGGCGAAATCAATCCGTATCAACAACCAACAATAAAATTATAGTGTTTTTCTTAAAGGGTATAATGTCATGTTTTTCTCGAGTATAGTCATAGAAGATACCACATAAGCTAGCAAGAAGAATATTTTTGAATGTTATAATTCATTGGTTATGTATACATAAGAGCTCTAACAATAAAAAAATATTATTGGGACGACTCTTTGCTTTTATACCTTACGCGGCCTAGCCTAGAGGATAGGAGCCTAGAAGATTATACGTAGCACTGCGCATCTCTGGCTTTAAAAAAAATTCACAAACTCGTCAACTTGGGGTCCCATTTTATCGCCAAGCTCATACATGTAAATTTCAAATAACGAAAATAATGCTGTAAATGTTGTTATTCTGCTAACACACTGTTAGTGCACAGAAAAAAACCTTTCCCTAGCTTATCCAGTCAGTTGTCGCGGAAAGTTTAAAAAAAAAAAAGCGCCACGTTTGAGACCTCCTGCGTCCATGCAGGAAAATTTAAAACGTCGAAAATTGGCCAAAATATCGATTTGGTGTATAAAGTATGCCTACACTGTATTAATTAATATTAGATATCAAATTTATGTTTATAATACTTTTAATATGCAAGTACTTTTATATAGTTATACCCTTTTAAAATAAAAAAGCCTTTTTTCTCAAAATAAAAAATTTACCTCAAAACAGAAATTTAAAACGTTCCACGTGCCGCACTTTTTATGCTATTGCTACCAAACTTTCCAAAAGTATTCTTATATTACGTAGTTAGAGTTTAATCCAATATAGCAGTAATAATTATTTGAAACAAGATAATTGACTCATTTATTGAAAAAATCCCTAAATTTTGTAAAAATTCCATATAAAAGTAAATTTTTGACTATATTATTGTGTTCTGCTTCATTTGGATGTTTTGCATCTAGAAGCTCCCTGTCGCATTGAAAAAGGGATTCCAGGGAATCCCGAAACATATGTCTGCATTTTAATGCTCATTTGTGCTTTAAATTAACGTGAAATTATATTTTTATTACAGTATACTTTGTAAATTATCACATAAAATGTTTTATTTCATCCATTTATTTATAAGAGGATATATACGGATTTAAAATCAGGAAAAAATTTAAATTAAAAAAAAAAAAAATTGCGGCACGTGGAACGTTTTTAAAATGTTTAAAAAAATCTACCCATTTTTTAAGCCAAATTTTTTGTGGGGTATTTTTTATAATATAAGTACAGACTGACAAAATTTAAAGTTTGTACATAAAGAATTAAGAAAAAAATGTTTAATGTATATTGTAGCCTTCACTTGTGCAATAATGCTCATTATGAACTTAGATATATATGGTGCATAGCGCACCCGCGAAAAAAATATTATTCTATCTAACGAAACGAAAACACAATTATATGTATAATTTTGAAAATACAGGTGTTAAGCTTCGTATTTACATTAGTTGGAATTTTTCATTTCGTCACTTAAAAACCATTAAAGTGAATTTATTGCAAATTTTATTGCGAATTATTTAATATGAACTGAATAATTCATACGTGACATGATTTACACACGCCGGAGAAACAAGAAAGAAATCTTGTTCTAAGATTTTTGTTCATGAAAATGAAATGCACATTTGTTGTACAAAGTTTAATACGAATTCACATTTGAGGAAATTCCATCGAGATAAGTAATAACTTTGGTGTTTACCATCAAACTATAAAATGTTATTACTTAAAGCATGAAATCTTTAGGAAAGACGCCATAAGAAAATTTAGAAAAATATATTATGTCGTAAAATGCGTATATACTTTCAATCTTTAAAACACTATTTTTGCATCATTCAGCACAAGTAACATTTTCCACATGAAACCCAAATTCTGACTGACAGCTGAATCTTTCCTAAAAAAGAAAGAAAAAAAAATCTCTCAGAACTATGTTTGGTGAATAATTTTCGCCAGATAAAACTAGATCAGAAAATTCAGTTTCTCAGTGTCCACTTTTACGGCCGTCATAAAATTCGGCAAAATTCCTCAGATATCTCTTGAAATTTTGTATTTTCCTTATTTTTTCCCAACTTGATATTTTTACTTCGCTTTTACTTTACAGTGGAAAGAAGATATTCGAACCAAGTTTGTCTCATTCGTGAGACTTATAGGGTGGTTCAAAGGCGTAATATTGACGGAGATCAAAGAGTTTCAAAACTGAATTTGTGCAGCCTTTTCTCCTTTTATTCATTCACCATCTTTTAGTAAAAGTTGTTTTAAATGCATGGAGGAAGGAAATGCTATTTTATTAGTAAAGAGTAGTATTAATGCCTTACGATAAAAAGTATAGGGAGTTGGCGGAAAAATGTTTTATACTTTATCGGACGAAACTTTTAAATCATGGGTATGGATTTTTTCTAAAATGTAAGTTAGGTTTTTAGTTAAAGGTATGAATAAATTTAAAGATTAAAAAAACACTAAGCGGCAATCTCTTTTATTCATATAAGAATTTATTACATTTTTAAAGTTCAGTTTCGATCAGTTGGACAACTTTCAGACATTTTAGTATTTCTGTTTGATAACAGCTTGCTTTGTTTCAACATTTCAATTAGCGACAATCCATCCTCAATGCGACTGATTTACTACTAAGTTAATGCATTTGTAACACATTTTATACGTACATTTTATCTTTAGCATTTCTTCTCCTATAAAGAAAATATGTCGCTTTGTTGTTCACATGTCTTCTCTTTTTAATTTTTAATAGTGAAAAATGTATTGGGTATTGTACAAATATTGTTGAGTGTAGATGTAAGGAGTCGTATGAAAGTACGACAAATAAAACACTCTTTAAAAATGCTTATAATCTACGTTGAAAGTAGGAGGGCGAAAAAATAACTCACTATTTCCAAAAAAAAAGTATGATAACATTAAGACCCATTAGTCGCTACTGAATAAATAAAATGTACGAAAATAGGTTGAGAAAGTGGAGAAGATGGTACATAACTGTTTTGCCTTTGCCTATTTATGTATAGATAGGAGGCTTAACTTGGACTAACTTTATATAATTAATATAAGTACCAATTCCAAATGCAAAATCCTTAGCGTAATACAAAGGGGCTGCAAAAGGAAAAAGAAACTTTTCAAGTGCTTTTACTTGACATATTTTCATAACATTTTCGTATGAAAGTCATACATACAAATATATTATACTGCGCATGTACTGCTGTTTAAAATATATATGGTTTATGATTACCTGCATCATCGGATGTAAAAAACTACAAGTAGCATTTACAGAAAATTTGTAGCTAGTCGGTATCTATTCGGGGGTGACAGAATATAGCAACATTTTCATAAGAGGATCTGTTGGTTCAATGTTTTCATATTTCATACACAAGCTCTGACTGTAATTAGAAAAGAGAAAAAAATCACTCAATTTCAAAATCGGTTATTCAAAATTTAATTAGGTGGAATATATTTGCATAAAGTAGGACAAGAAACGAAAAGGGTGAAAAAAAAAGAAACAGTATGAGTTACAACTCGCATCAAAACATCAGCAAGCTTTAGTAGTTAAGTACAACAAAACGCTCAATTGTAAACGTTCTTTAAATTTTCAAATGACTTTTTTCTAGCCATGTCAGAACCATATATTTCGTCAAATGATTACTAGTATATACTAACACATTTTCGGCTATTCTTCGAAAATAACTGAATAGCTTGCTAGTAAAAGGTATGGCCACGGAGGTGGTCAAATGAGGACATCGGATAGGAATTCATCTTGAAGCATCATTGGAAGCAATACGTGCTGATTACATTGTGATCTTTTATGTAGAGGGTGGGCACTGAAATTACTTTTGCGTTTCAATATGGAAGGATCTGTGGGCCAGGACGTTTCAGTGCGGAATGCAGAATGTACCTAACAAGAAAGCAGAGGTGATTATAAAACTGCTTTGTTATTTAAATTTGAAGTCACTTTAGGGCACAGGTCGTTGTCAGAATTCTACGTGTTCGCCACTCCAAGGAACCAGGATGTGAAATGAACGTCATTTCGATGCAACTCCCGTGCAAAGTTTCACTTACTTGATCTGGAAGGACACATGTGAAAGTGTGTGTGTGTGTGAGAGAGAGAAAGATAGTCTGTAATTCAAAGCTGAGTTAGACAGAATTTGCAAAATGAAAAACACACAAAAGAAATACTATTTTTTAAAATGCCCACATCGTCTAGAAAGTATAATCACCACAAAATATATACTCTTTTTCCATCTTTTTTTCCCCTTTAACCCTTTATCTACTGACGGTACTTATAAGTATCATTCTCTATAAATTAAATCCAGCAACCATTTTCAGCAGTGTTCTGATGGTACTTTGCCGGGATAGTCTTTAAATTCCTCTTTTTCAGGATACATATCAGCAAAGGTTCTATAAAGAGTATTCTAGCGAGGAAAGGAACATAGATAGTTTTGAAACCAATGCTGTGTTTTGAACTTCCATTTTGTTCAGATTACTCCCTTAGAGTTTCGCTCCAGAAAAGAAGAAAAATTCAAGAATCAAGTCACTGAATTTCTTAATGTGTTAGTTAAGAGCTTAGAAAACTATTTGACGAAACATTTTGATTAAAAAGTGTATGTAATTAATTTCACAGGGTAAATGCTCTGTGACACTTATTAGCTGTAAAGAAATCAATACTTACAGACTGAGCATTTTATTTATGTAAATCCCTTAACTTTCAGTGTAAATACCTAAACAAACTATTTCTGTAAAAAAAATACTGCAGAGCATAATGCAGTAGATAAAGGGTGAAAGCATAACAATTCCGAAATTTTGAAAAAAAAAAAATTCCAATGCACAAGATAAAAACAGAAGAATCATCGAAAATTTCAAACTTTCTATTAATAAAAACACATAACATGGATTCCTGCTTAGATAAATTGCGTGTTTTTGAAGATAACAGTAACATATAAAACATGACTATTATAATCTTCTTAAAAATGAAAAAAGGAATACGTTCGGGAATTTATCCTGTAAAAAATTCAGTCGGGTTTCTAAAAGCAAACTCACGTCATCCACTTCATATATTTACAAAATAAAACTATGTAAAGACGAAACAAGACTTGAAGCTGTGTAAAGATGATCTTGCAAACACGACTTTTCTCTCTTAGTGGCATTTCGCTTACGAAAAGGCTACATATAAACAACAAAATCCGATGCAAGTGAAATTCAGGTTGCATGTAAATATATTTCTAGTATTTGTAAATATTTTCTCCTATTTCTCTGGCATTCAAATGAACTAGTTTTTATCTAGTTTAATATGATATATTCAGTTGAAAGTAAAATCTAAATGTTATTTCTTTACAGTGAAAATAGCATAGAAAATCTTCAGCAAATATAGTGTGTTTAATTTGTAAACGTTCTATTTAACGTCGTTCTACAGGGTCGTCGAGAGGGGGTGTCAGACATCTTTTCACTATGTTTTCTTTTGGACCGGTTTCCAAAAAAGTAGTTGGGCAAAAATTTAAGCTAATACGTTATATATTATCCCCTAACAATGTAATTTTTGATCTTGTTGTTTTTGTTGGTAGATTACGTTTTTTCAAATTTATGCTTTTATCTGGAAAGTAAAATTTATTATGAGGTGTAATGTTTGGCCATTTTTTTATTGGTTATTAAAAAAAAGTTTTAAGTTTTTGGAATTATAGTAATTATTTACATTTCATTTATTTTTTCCTCATTTACGAAATTTTAAACGATTTTTACCCCCAAAATTTTAAACCTTTTCTAGTCCATTAAAAAGGGGTTTTATCGCTTAGTATATCTTACACAAAAGGGCAAAAATTTTATTTTGTTTCAGGTTCAAAAAAAGTTTCATGTGCTTGCAATATGATTGGCAAAGGACTTTTTTTAGCCTTTGTTAGTCGTGCATTTCCATTTGAAGAAATTTTAGGATACATGTACCGAGTATGAGTTTTGAGACATCATTTTCTGTTTTTTTTCACTATGTTTTCTTTTCACCAGTTATTGTTTCCAATAATTGTTGACAACTTTATAAGTTGTGCTTTTACGTTATATATTATCATAACAATGTAAGTATTTTGATCTTGTGTTTATTTTGTATGTTTCTTTTAGTATTTATGCTTTATATCTCGGATAGCAACTCCTTATTTATGAGGCTGTCTGTTGTGGCGCTTATTGTTAGTTAGGTTGTTAAAAAGAAAAACAGTTTTGGTTTTTGGTAATTAAATAATTTATTTATTTCTTGCATTTATTTATTTGTCATTTACGCAATATAAGCTTTTAACAGATTATTTATTTCCCTCAAAATTTGCTAAACCATTTACTAGTTTTTAAATGCAGGAGTTTAATCTCAAGTATATCTATGAGATCAATAATGGGAAACTAAAAGTTTTCTGTACGTTTTTATATTCATTTTTAGTTGATAAAAAATACTGGTTTTAAATACTGCGGAGTTTGGAAAGGTTACGTATTTAATCTTCGAAATGTGGCAATTTCTTAGCATTTCCTTTCACTTCAGCGAGATATTTTTTCCCCCGGAAGAAAACATTAATGGCGTTCCGAGGGAAAAGCTCCCAAAAAGAGTTTGCGTCTACTGGAAGCCTGTTCCTAAATATCGAATTGCATGTCGAGTCGGGCTCCGCTTCATTCATGGGGTAAGGGATGAGTGAATAGCTTCGAATGTAGATGATTTCAAACTTCGTGCCAGATAGTGGTCGATACTGACGAGGCGATATCTGAAATATCTTCTAGATTGATGAACCGCAGCGTTGTAGCACATATATTGGCTACCGATTGGTGTTATCAATCACGTGGCGATATCAATGAAAATCCAAATGCAGGAGGCATTTATCTTGCAATCATAATTTCGATGCCCTTGGTATTAAAAATATTATTAATGTTTCGTTGAATATGGAGGAGGGTTACCCAGAGCACGAAATGCAATAAATTGCTAGATTTGTGATAACTTCAGAACGGTACTCACCGAAAGAAATTTTGAAGTACCGATTGTCTTACTCGTACATTCTCATTTAAAGCTGATTGATTTTGTATTTTAAGTGTGTTGAATATTTCTTATTATTAGTGTGACAATTTAAAATTAAGTCGTAGCTTGGTACTATATGAATATACTTCAGTTATAATTTGAATCTTGCTGCTCGGTGATTCGAACTGCAATCCCAATGCATTTTTCTAGATTTTACCAGTTGAAATCGTTTCGGGATTAAAACGGGATCTAAATGTTTATCTGCCTCCCGGCCCAATAAATGCATTTTAAAAATAGAAATAAATCTCAATCTGTTATATTAAATTTAAAAAAAATAGGTTAATATTAGGGATCATTCATAAATGATGTCACGCTTCGAGGGGGGGAGGGGTTCATGAAATTGTGACAAACTGTGACAAGAGGTATGTTGAAGTGTGACATCATGCTTATGCAACATAGCGTGATGTGTGAAAAAGGGGGGAGGTGGTATGTTGAAGTGTGAAATTTTGTGACAAATGGGGAGAGGGGTCAAATATATGGGAAAAAAGCGTGACATCATTTATGAATACTTGTAGTTATTATTCTTTAAGCTGCATACAGACTAAATGCCTGACGTAGTCTTCTTTCGGATTAGTTGGCTGCCTTACGTTTTACGCGCAGAAACCGAGTATGCATGGGACTCCAACTTAACATATTTTAAAAATATGTTAAAAATTAGGACAATATATGCATATTAAAAATTAAGTGCTTTAAATAAACTGATACCAATCTTTAAAAACATGCCTAAAAAGCAAAGATAAAAACAAATCATATACGAAAGTGTGAATTGAAAACCGTTATTAGTATTTTCTTTTCAATAATAGAGTAAATGATATATTCTGAACATCACTTTGAGTATCCAATTACAAAACATATTTCTAGTGAATAAAAATTGCAAAGAGTTTTAAATACGTTATGCAAAAACCTCTTTCTAACTTAAACGTGTATTTCCTTCAACTACTTCACCTGTGACTTCAACTACTTCAACTCGTCTAGCATTTCATTACAATTTCATTACATTCGGGACAGTAAAATGCAATTAAAGCTTTATTTCTGTTTCGCAGCAGAAGCTATTTATATTTATGCCCTCACATGTATGTGTAGATATTAAAAACTACAAGTTCGCTCGCACATGAGAGTAAATGTTATTTATTGCAGCACGTAAGTAGTATCCTCACAAATTGGCTGTAGTCCAGCGTACTTCTGAACGAATCAGTTTGCAGAGCTTTTATGGAAAAAGGTATGGCAGAAGAGATAAAGGAATCCGCAATTTATATTTATTTTACTACGCAAGCGTAACAAAAATGTATTTTCCTGAAACTAGCCGTGTGTTTTACCGCAAACTCCGTAGCAAAAAGGATGCAAAAATTGATTTATATTCCTTGCCATAAATTTTTTGTTTTGTTTTAGTTCAGAATGAATTAGTTTATGAATTAGTTTATGAATTAGTTATGAATTAGTTTATAACTATAATCTTAAAATGGATGTATTTTTGTTTCATACATAAAATTTGAAATCAACCGAGAAAGGGGTTAATAAATGGTGGAAAAAAAACACATTCGACTTTTGATAAAACATATTGATGTAATTTTACATCTAAAAAACTAAATTTTTTTAATCTTAAATTCATCAGTTTGTGCATAAATATAAATATTAGTCGTTAATCTTACCTGGTTTCTATCAGAAAACAATATTTCCAGTATGTTTTATTATTTTTAGAATACTTTCTCGTAACAGTAAAAAAACAGAGAGAGAACTATTTAAGAAGGCTTAACGTATCATTAAAAATGAAGAAAAGTCAAAAATAGGTGAAATAACTAAATAAGGATTAAAAAATAACTGAAAGTAAAGTTTCAATATGGGGGGGGGGGGAGGAATATTGTCCTATCCGAATGCTTTTTCTTTTTTGCATTGGAAAGATCTTGGCAAGGACACCCTCATTTACATATTTATTTTTTTACAACTTTCCATTCGATTTTAACCCTTATTCTCATAAAGTAGCATATATGCTACTTTAAGAGAATAAGGGCTAGCAAATAATAATGCAACATATGCGCTGACGTCATTTAACAAATAGAAAGTAACAGAAAACATCACGTAGCGTATATGCTACTCTCTATGAGAATAAGGGTTAACCAATTCAAAAAATCTTAACATTATCGCCTATGGGAAAATGTGAAGCAAATTATGTACTCTAGACATAATATCGAAGTTCCTCTGAACAAGCTTACTCGAAGCAGCTCTCAACGTGGAATTTTTTTGACTTTAACAGTTTTTGTTCATTTTTGAACAGTTAAAAAAGTTAACATTTCCTCCTACGGGGGAGATTTCAATCCTATCTAAATCCTGATCTAACAGACGGATTTGCTTGGAACAAAATTTGTTCGAAAGACCTAATGACTTAGAACATGTATAGATACGAAATTCAAGAACTAAACGAGCCTATTTTCCTATAAAGTTTTTGGATCGAGATTTTTAAGGATATTTTTTAAATGAATGAATGATTAAATAAATGTGTGTAAGAATGAATAAATAAATACCAGTGAATGAATTAATGGGTGAATGAATCTATAAACAAATGAATGAATATGTATTAACCATTGAAAACTGCATGTTAGAAGCAATTAAGAACTGAGTAAAATGAGAAAGTGAGAGAGATAGCTAGATTATAAACTTAATGTTGATGCATACGAGACAGTAGGCACGGCTCGTATTGTTCCAGACGCAACTTCTTGTTATATATATAATCGTTATTCGTATATAAGATATATAATCGTTATTCTTGTTATATATATAATCGTTATTCGTTATAACAACCGCCGAAATGAAACTGCACTTGACTAGGGCGGCAATAATAAACATTTTCCTCAGATAAAGAAACCTGTCAAACATTCTAGCTGTCGCTTGGAAACGATAAAATAGCTTTGATAAAAGTAAAACTGTGCAAAGGTTGTTACATAAAAGATATGAGGTTTTAAGCAAGCAAACAAAAAGAGATGTACATCGTTTTATGTATTTTAGGGTTAAAGGGAAAATTTTACCTGTCCATCGGCGATTATAGTATAGATACAATCACTAATTGTGACCACTTTTATATCTTTACCCATCTACAAGTGGTAAAAACGTATCCCCTATAAGAGGGCATATTTTAAAATCATTCCGAATATTTTGTTAGAAATCATATATATATATATATTATATATATATATATATATATATATATATATATATATATATTGTGACATCACGCTGTCTCTTTTATGCAATCTTCAAAGAGTGGTTTCTTCTTATTTTGAGACGAATTTCTGTGCACTTAAAGTATAAACAAGTAGTATCGAAATAAATGTGATTGAATTAAAAGATAACGATATGTATATACAGGGCTTTGATGTGTATCGATCCCCCCAGACTGCTATAAATATTTTATTTGTTTAAGTTTTGTAAATTTGCGGGTACCTTTATAATTTGTTTTGCAGCTTTTGATTCTATGTCTTAACTATGATTTTTCTTTCTATTAGTAATAAATATTTTTTCCCTTGGCGTTACAAAAAATATCGAGTCGATATAAAATATTAATGGACTATTACATGAAAATTATTATTAAAAAAAAAGCCTTTTATGTGAATAGTTTTTGTCACAATTTTTATTTCGGTTTTTGGCGTTATCAGTAAAGTAATTCGAATGCTTTTACTTGCAATGCTATGAGGCTTTGGACAAAAAATGAAAAACAAAAAGAAAGTCCACTAACCCTGTATTTAAGTTGCCTTATTTCAGTTCGTACGTGAGATTACGTGCACAAATTTCATCGCTTTATTTGGAAAGTTAAAAATAAAATGAGTGAGCAATGTTTTCCGTATTTATCTTATTAAAAGAAATCCCTTTAAATGTCATTTTTGAAATATCCCTAGTAATAATTTACTTGAACCATTTTCTCTTGTTTACCGAAATTTTTAACGCCATTTTACTCAAATTATGTACTAAAGTTTTGTTTTTACTACTTCTTTTAAAAAACCAATATGTAATTATCTAGCAACCATTTTTGTAACTTAGGTAATGCTCTTTAAGGGGACTTGGCATCTTTTGACAATTTTTTTTAATTTAAGAACTTTTACCTATTTCATTTGTATGTTATGATGTGCTATTGTTCAACAAAATGATTTTCACATGAAAAATCAAAATTCAACTAACAGAAAATTTTAAAATTTTATTTTTTAAAAATTATTTAACAATTTTAAATTTCGTTCTTCTTTTTCATTTCTTGACTTTTTTTTACCAAATTTTTTAAAAGTACTTATACTAGTATGGTTTACAATTTTAGGGATGGGTTTTGCTATTAATTAATTAGTTTTTGAGAAAAAAGTATTTAAAGTTACATCGATGGTAGAACACAGAAAAAATAGCGACTTTTGTTACATTTTCATTAAAAAAAAATTTTTTTGCAAATATATAGCAAATTCCATCCCTAATTTTATCAAGCACATCACATCGAATACACACACAAAATTTCAAGTTGCTACATGAATATATGTAGAAGTTTTAGCATTTTAGGTACTGCAATATGGCGAAAACACACAAACCGAGAAAACGCAGTTTAAAGAATACAAAATCCTACTAAAACATCAGAAATATTTGAGTTCTCTTACTTCTTAACTACATTTATATTGGTTGTATCGCTTCAAAACTTCGCTCAGATATACTAGGAGAGTCAAACCACATTTTAAGCAAAAAATTGAAAAATCGTTATTTTCAGCCATTTTCTGCGTTTGAAAGGTGCCAAGTCCCCTTAAGAACACACATCCTTTTAAATAAATGATGTTTTAAAAATCTAGAGATAAACACTCTTATCTTTATTAGAAGTGATTAAGTCACAATTGTCATCATTACGAATAAATTTAAGGCAATAATTGGCATTTATATGGATTAAGTACAAATGCGGGAACTGAAGATGGGTTTGCAAATGTAGCCGTATAGCTCACTGCCAGGCGTCAGACTCTATTACGCATTATGCACGTTGACTCTGAAATTCCATCAGCTTAGTGCGAAAATTAAGATTCTAGGGTGTGGCACAAAACCATCTGATACAAAGTACTCTATTTAAGCTATGATTTCTGCTTAGAAAAATAGTCTCAAAACACTTATGCAGCATTAATTTTTTAACAAAATGTAAACACTATATTTTTTATCAAGCAATGATTAAATATAGTACACCATCTTGCCAGATTGAACTGTTTATTCTGATTTATGTGGAATTTAACAAATTCCATTAAATTATTATTTTGTTTAATAGTTTAACATATTTCAGCGACTAAATACCAATTAAATGTCTTAAATGTAATAAAGATGTGATTTTACAAATTAATCGTGCTTTTTGAAGATTATACATTTGCGGAATAATATTAGTAAAACTTCGAATAGTACCTATTTTTAAGTATTTAAGTATTATCGTTAGCGGAACATGACGTACAATACAGGTTTGGAGACTGTTTCAATCTTGAACATAAGAATTATTTATTTTCTTGAAAATAATAAAAAACTACCTTTATTTATTTTTGATGCTGAATACATAAAGGATTGGAGTCTAAACAGAAGGAAAGCTAAAACAAAGCTTCGAATGCGCATCATTAAGGATCATTTTGAAAGAGAAATGCATTAACTGCTTTGTTGATCGTTCGCACCGATAAAAGTGTTTTACAAATTTATTTTCAAAATAGTTTAAAATACTCGATTTCAAACCCACGTGCAGGTTCTTCAATAACTGTTGTACACATAATATTTTGTAATCATACCATTCATTTTTGACGGAATATCTCAAGCTCAAACGTTCTTTCGCGAAAAAAAGACTTAATTACTATATCAAAAACTATGGCACTTTATTTTCCCGACCCAGACGCAGTGTGTACATGAATCTACATTACCGTCAACTGGGGTGACTTTGCCCAATTTAAAACTTCAAGTTGATAATTTTCCCATAACCCACAATCTGATATCTTAGATAAAATTTGTACCTTTGGAAGGTGGTTCGTAGATGTGATTTATATAGTTATTTTCTTTTTATATCATTCCCCCTCGTTAAAAAAAAAAGTAATACGGGTGGGCAAAGTCACCTGGTGAGGTGGGGTCACTTTGCAAACCAGATGTTTTCTTCGTATCGAAGCCGTAAATAAAAGATGGGCGAAGCCACCTCTTCAGGGTGTTAAAAGAGCCACAGTAAATGTAAAAATTATTCGAAAGTCGTTTTTTCCCCCAAAATACAAAAATTAATGCAAATCTTGGACAAATAATGCTAAAAAGTTTAAAAACGTGGGCAAAAAAGATGAATTCTGAAAATAAAGAACAGTTCACCAAGAAATAAGTGCCAAAAAGAATCTATCAAGAACTACGTGCAAAAATTTTTTTTCAAGCCATCAGTAAAGTGAAAAACTTGTCTGTTTTCAGTGGGCGGAGTAGGCTTGAGAACAATGTCGTCTCATGAAACACTGGCTTCATCTGCCACCTGAAGAAAAGTGAAAGATTTTCCCTTATCCTCTTGGTTCTCATGTACGAGACCTCACAATTTCCATCACTACATTAATTAGTAATTTTCGCCATAAAATGCTTTACAGCTTTTTCCCCAGGATTTTCACCTCAATGAATTCATCTTTTATGAAAGTAATCGGTTCTTGGTAATTGGTGGAATCAGTCTCTTCTCTCTAATCCTCCATTTCTGAAAAAAATCCTTTTGACTTTTATTATTGACCTAAACATCTTGATAAATTACCAAAAAAAACTCTTATTACGATGTAACACTTTAAATAACAAGTGGGCAAAGTGACCCCAATTTTCCTGCAAATCGTGGGGAGACATTGCCCAGTCAAATGACAATCAACAGATTGGGTGCAGGAACGAAGTTCCAAGTGGATTATATTCTTCATTACATTTACTAATAATAACAATAACTGATGAAACTCACCTTGTTTTCGTAGAAGCTGTGTGTATCTAATTTTGAGGCGCTGTAATTTTCATGGAAAACACACTTCACAAATGACACAGAAGATTGGTGATAACACTTATCAGGAACCACTTGCAAATCAGAGAATAGCTCGTAGACATTGAGGAGAAATGTATCAGTGACTACAACACCTCAAACAACCTATCAGATATTTACTATGGTGGCGCGAAACTGTTTTTCAAAATTGGGCAAAGTCACCCGAGAGGACAACGTCACCCCAGTTGACTGTACGTTAAGAAAAGTCGAGGGCTGTCGTCAATTCTAGTTATCGTTCGAATTAATTAAGTCACAATTATCACCATTACGAATAACTTTAAGGGCAAAAATTGGCATTTGTAATTTTTGCGTTGAATCGCAAAACTTTCTAACGATTTGAATTTTCTAATAATTCAAAATTTGGGTTGAAAATGCCAACATGAGGTTATTCGATTGTAAGTAACCCGTTGCGCAACAAATATTGAAAAAAAAAAAAAAAACCGTCTGAATACATTCCTTGCAGCACATACTTACACTACAAATTTTACTGCTTTTCTGCGTAACGTGAGTCCCAAATATCATGAGAATGCGAAGAAAAAATATTAATTGTTATTTTTCAAGAAGTTATAAAATGGTTCAAAATTCATTTTCTTTTTAAAGGTGGTTTTTGGTTCATTATTTTTAAGTTCATAAGAAGAAAAATGAAACTAATATCTTGATAAAGTATGCCATTTTGTTATTAAAAAGCAGAATTTGCTTGTCAATTTCCGAAAATATTTTTCTCACTACCTCTTATGAAGATCATGATCTAACCAAATTTTAAAACATTAAAGATCATCTTTCTTAAAAATACAACAAAAAATCAGATAGGTAATAGTTTAAATATACATATTGTGAAATAAAGCTTTTTCATGTACGTAAAAACAGTCAAATTTAAAAACAAATGCCTCATAATTTAGGGTCTGTTAAAAAAATGTTCTTAAAATGGTACGAAAACGAACCATCAGCAGGGAATAAGTTAGGTTGCATCTTGTAGTAAATCTATATATAATATAACGTTACTTAAGAGTAAGAAACACTAAATCTTGTGATGCACCAATTTATCAGAAAAATGAATGTAAGGAATGAAACTAATGGTTAATTATAACCAAATATGAGGAAATAATATAATTTTTATTTATTTATTTATATTTGCTCTTATAACATGTAATTTTGCAGAAGAAAAACAGAAATGGCAGATGCATAGTCAAGCTACTCATTAATCTAATGCTTTCTTTGGTGAAAAGCGATAAGAATGGGTTAACACTTGCTACTAAAAGTAAAATAACGACAATGAAAACGATTTACTTCTGCTTTTAATTACAAAATAATCAAGCTTAAAAATGCATTACGTCCTTAAGTACCTTCAAGGCATTTATGATTTTGTATCCCTCTCATTTGACGCATGTACGAGGATAATTATTAGAAGAAAAAAAAAGACTTCAAAATTCTGGGCTCTTTGTTTTACTAAAACCTGCTCTTTGTTTACTGTTAAGGTGTGCTACTTACGTCACTTCCTCAACAAACCAACGTGCTGCGTCTCAGCATGGCCAAGACATCGCAGCAGGACTGTTGTTCAGTCATATACTCAGTGTTGGCTAAGCAGGCGTGTGCTGCGAAACTCCCGATTGATGGCGCCGCCAAAAGTAGAATTCCAAAAGCTATTCGTTTTTTCGGACCCAAAAGCTGTTATATTGACAAGGAACCATAGCCCAATGGTTTCGTCTAGTCTGATAATAGCACTCCCTGATTCTAATAGGAAAATAACATTTGGCCGGAATGCATTGCTGCGCGAAAGACGAGGTGTAAGAAGAGGGTAAATGTTACTTCAATGACATAGCGGACAGTTCGTATGATATGATATGACATGGCATTAGCAACGTCAACATAAAGTCATGAACTAAAAGAATAAGGTACGCATAAAATTATATATTTTTTTAAATTCCAAATTGATGTGAATATTATTAAAAATAAACATTCATTCATTTAAAAGTATGAAAATCTGATTTTGGCTCACCCTTGTAATAACAAAGCTATGCCAATTGAAATGATCGTTCCGTGATTGCATATAGATTTATTTAACATATTTACCACGGACATTAAAATAGTTATGACTTCTTATTATATAACTAACAATTTCTCCAATATAGGTATGATAATAAGCTTTCAAGTTGGGTTACAAACAAGTTAAAGTGTACGACATCGCTGGCAGTGCATTTCTTTATGCTTCAAACTCATCCTGAATATAAAAGGCAAGAAATATAAACATTGTATTACTCATGCATTTGTTACATATACCAAATAATACCGCAAGTATTTTGAGAAAGAGTGTTAATAATTTTGTACCATTATATGTCAACTTTGTTTGAAAAATTAGATGACCCAGAAACGTGTTAAAAGTATTCAGAATTCTTTATATATTTTTATTAACGTTTTGTGTTTTACAAATCCGAATGATTAAGTATAGTAAGGTCTCAATTCTTGTGGATCAGCAAAAGAAAATATTATAAATAAAATTAGTTAAGCGTAAGTTATAGTAAAAGATCAAACAGAAACTTTGGCTTTTTAATAATAAATAAATGTCACAAAGAAATTTATTTATATAATGTAAAGTTCATAAGAGTTATATTTTCCAGAAAATCGTGATTGTGGCTGGTATTTGCTTACTTAGAAATTATGTCGATTATTAAAAACATCACATTAATTCATATACTTATTAAAGCAAGCACATTGTTAATATGCGTAATTGATTTGTTTTCATTAAAATGAACAAATGATGTCCATATGCAAACTTTTAAAAATATCCAATTTACCGCTGCGCACGAATGTAAATAATGCCCCAAAATGATGTTTCAAACCATTTTTGCATTTGTACCACAATTCACATGCACATAGTTTAAAAACTTGACAGGAAAATGCTTTTTCTTTAGTAACTTCTTAGAGATGTGAGGATTTCTTTTAAAGTTCGGTTCTCAGAGACTTGGCTATTTAAACCATGTCACAAAAACCTGTTGAGAATCATAAAATTATTTCATATCTTACATTTTATAGCATCGTTGAAAAAAGAAGCTAGATTTATGGGCATGTTCCTTTTTGTAAATTACAAACGCTACGGGGTAAAGTACTTAAGGTTATATTTTGTTATGTTTGTTTCTACGCTTAAAAATGAGTATACTGCTGTAAAAAAAAATCCGTGAAGCTTCCAAATTTATAGGAACCATTTCGGTAAGTTTATCAGAGGGGTTGAGATGCACTTGATTTTCGCGAACAAGGCAATTTCGAAGCACAAAATATGTTCTAATGGTTAAAAACTTAATTGCTGTAGTTTGATATACTTTCTACGGTTTTACGCAGCCAATCCACAAATGATATTCTAAAACCGGCAGTTTGACTACCAAAGGTGTTGTGTATTCATATTTTTTGGGGGGAAATTCTCAGGTCAATCCTATAAGCGTCATAAATTTGATTAGGATTACCATATTAAATTTAATAACGTTTATTTTATATTTAGTAAGCAATTACTGTAAGGTATGAAATATTGTAGTTTCATTATAGTATTCTTTCAAGGGTAGGGAAATTTTGAGAGTGGGAATTCGAGATCATTATGTAGCCAAGATCGATATTCTGCCAAAAGTGGCAAATTTATGGATAGGATAGGGGGATGAATCTATGAAGTACGTACGGATTTTTCACTTGACTGCAGGAATTCGAATAAAAGCTACGTTTTGGTACCATAAAACATTCCTTTTCCATATAAAATAAAAACATTCAATATAAATAATTGCACGCATAACTAAAAACACCATTGTAAATAATTGACACCATAAATTACCTTAATATTATATTACATCATAAACTTGAGGAAAAAAACCTCTTCAAGATTACCTTTTTCTGATTCACATAAAACCATAAAAAAAAATTGTATGAATGTTGTTTTTTTTTTCGAAATTCAAAAACATAGATGGATAGCAGATCGTGGCAGTTGATGTCCTTAGACCGCGAAGGGAATTTTCCACATTATTCGTTTCGTAGTTTTAAAATCAATGCAACTAAAGATACATACACAAATACCTTTAAATAAATGGGACATGCATCAAAGATTTTTCCTCCTTGCTTCAGATAAAAATTCCTGAGATGGATCTGAGTGGTACCCATCGACCTTTCTGATCCTCAATTGCGTGACATATTTTAGTTTCTCTCACATTCGAGACACACGTATAACGCTTAAGATTAATATTTGATAGAATTGATTGAGTAATAGTTTAACTGTTACGAATAAATAGATATTAGTACATGTGATACTTATTAAAATGCTTTGCTACGTGAAAATTTTAATTATGATTCAGAAGAACACATTCATTCTGTATGTATATCTCAAAATAAACTATCTGGTTTTTTAATGTACGTTACTCCTTCAACGATATTTACGTTGAAGAACACTACGGGCAAACTGCCTCATGTGCCCTAAAAATAATGCGACTGGCTCCTCTATCCCAAAGCCTACCCTATTTTAGAATAAAATGGGTTGAGGGAAAACTGATGGAAGGACTACGCTAAAACTTGAGCGTAATCAAGAAAGTGTTTCAGTTATGACTAAGTTATGAATTAAAAAATAATAAAATAAACACAAAAATCTCTTATCACTCAGGATGTAAGACGCCGTCAAAGCTGCTTTCAGCAGTCGATAAAGTGTGCGAATTTCTCTGTCTCTGTTCGGAATAAAAATTAAAAAATTAAAACAGTAAACAAATACATACAATTTCGTGATATTTAACTTTAGGATCAGTTAATGTAACACAGTAGACTGCAGAGTGTCCGGCCTAATGTAGCGGAAGAGTAGACAGAATACGGAAAAAGTCGGATAGACCGTAGTTCTATGAACTTATTTCTTTTCCCAACCAAAATCAGAAGACAAAGATTTATTCCAAACCAACTATTATAATACGAATTTTCTCACTTATTAAGAGCAAAGCTCTGCATTTGTCCAAAATCATCTCAAATTTTCACCTGATGTTTTGTGTGGCGCATCTTTTGGGTTTTTCCCAAAAGTGGAACTCTACTATAAAAATAATTATAAGACACATTTTGGTTACAAATTTCCTAGTTATAGAGAATCATTATGTTTTAAAAATGCATCATCCACAACCAGTTAAATTTTAACGTGAATCGGCTAATATTTCCAGAACTTTATTTTGAATGTCCCGTGTCCACTTCTGCAAAAAAGAAATAAATAAATATAATGAAATACATATGTATTCTGTAAAACAATACTTCATAAAATTCTTTTTAAAATATATAAATTGAAGCTTTTAAATTATATTTATAGGATTAAAAATTAAAAAAAGATGAAAAACCATCTTACTTTGGTAATCACTAAGTCTATAACCAATATAGTACTATAAATAATGTAAATAGGAATACATTAAAATCGGAAGTAGTAGTGAAAACGCAAATTTTAAGATCAAGAGTTTTTAACTCTATAATCAGCACTCAGTGTACATTTCTCCCAACTGTCGACGTTATAGGACTCAATACTTTTCTCAACCAGATCTTTTACCCGAAACCTTAGGATTGCTTGCGTCAAACTAAAAACTAAACTAAATTCCTTAAGATCAGTTACGAAACGTAATGTAAAGCACATAGTTAAGAGGAAGAAAAATAAAAAGGGAGGGTGTAACAAAGATTTATAAGTTTTTTAAGGAGCGATTTCTCTTTTGGCAATATTGAAACGCGAAAATGTGTGTGCTATTGTATGCGAATTTATTGGAGAAGATGGTAGGCTTCATGTATTCGTACATTTTATGAATACATGAAACGGTGTTGTGATATAGTTATCAAAACTATATTTTACTCGTGGATTTTAATTTCTAAAGTGCCCCTATCAGTTAAAATGTAGAATAAAATGAGTTAACTCAGAAAAAAGAAAACAGTAATCAAATTAAGTTTTTAAAAATGCTACGAAATTACTTTTGCAAGAAGTTTAAGGGGACTCGGCACCTAAAACTCCACCTTCTCAAATTGAACATAATTCAAGGTGTATTGACTGGTAACGTATGTTTATGACTCAAACTTGAATTTTTTGGACTATTTTTTATGTTTTTCTTCTATAACACTTCAAAATATAAAAAAAAAAATTACAAAATTTAATTTTTTTTAAAAACGCTACTTTTTTTTTTTTAAATGGGAGATTTTTGCCTGGATGTTTTTACAAGAAAGAAGAAACTATACTCCTCACTTTGTAGTATGGCATCTTTGATGTCTTTATTAGTTCTTGAAAAAAAAATTTAAAACTGAAAAATCTCGGTGTTGCAAGATTTTTTACAGTTAAATTGCTTTAAAATGATTTCTAATAAATTCATCAAAAATTCCATACTAGGTTACATTTAGTTAAACATTTGGAACAAGCAATAAAAATTTCAAGTGAATAGATGCATACTTGAAAAAGCCTTAGCATTTTGACTATTACATAGTATGCAAAAAAGCGAGGCTGAGAAAAAGTCATTTAAAGTTTTTGGTTAGGTAAAAAAAGTGTTAAAATGCTCATATAAAATGAAAAATAAGATACTTTAGAGTGTACGTGGGACTTTGAAACTTTGCACGAACGTTCTCTAAATATATAAAGTATAATTTGGAGCAAAAATCCGAAAATCGAGATTTCGTCCGATTTTTAGTGCCGAGTCCCCTTAAAAACGTATCCAAGTATTATGTTTTCAAGTATTGACAAACGTGTTGGACTTGTACAGATGCAAAGAAATTTACTGAGTGAAATCAAAATAAATGTAATAAAAAATAAATAAACTGCATTATCATACCTTTGAGAATCGAAAATATTCCCTGAAGAATTGAAGTAAACAAAAAAAAAAAAAAAAAAATATTGCAATTTTTCTTTAAAAAAATTTTTTGTAAAAATGTTTAAATTCAAAACATTTGTAAGTGAAAAAATTTGTATATCAACTGGTGTGTTGTAAAAAAATAAACACGACGTGAAATACTTCCGTCGTATCAATATATTCCGATCGGTTATGTGTACAATTCAATTTCCTGATTTTAAATAATTTGATCCATTTCATAATATTAGATTGGTTAAGACTTTCTTAAGTAAGTTTTAGTTAATGTACCTTTCTAACCTTTCTACTTCACCCCCCCCCCTATCCTGTTAGCAAAATAAAGTGACTTATTTTCATGAAAGGATATCATTTGGCATAGCGTCATTTAATTAAATATCTATTCATATTAAGTAAAGATTAGTTCTCCGCATTATTTAACATATTGCGATTTTTTAATATATTGCAAATAAGTACCTTATTCTTACGGCTGAAAAAGTTTGTCTAACAAAAAATATTGACTTAATAAAATACGAATGTTTAAATGTGTAGGCTTTTGTTAGGTTTTCTGTTTCTTTGAGGTAACTGCAATTTTTTAAAAATTGTATTTCAGCATAAAATAAACCTATTACATCTACAATTTTACTTATTTTTAAAAATTATTGTATGATGAACACACGCAATTCTTATTTTATTGAAGTCATTACGCTTTCCAAGTTAAGATGTATCTCTGCATGATCTAAACGCTAAAAAAAAATGCAGCGAAATTAGCAGTATGAAATGTTTGTTACACGAGTTCATCACATAAACGGTAAACGATACAATAAACCAGTGTTTCCCAACCTTTTTTCTCTTACGAACCCCTTCTAAGACCCGAAAGAAAATGGCGAACCCCCTTCTGTAAGGGGTGACAAGACTATAAAATTTGCTAGCACGTATATTATACAATACTTCATAACAAGAAATAAAAACATGATTATTGTAAAGCATCTAAGTTTAAATAAAACTAAAATACAGCTTCAAATATTTTTTGTATTATTTTTTCATTATGTGTTCTTTTTGAATAATTATTAGAGCAATAAACCTATTGTTCTTAAAACAAATTTAAAGACTCTTTTCCCGATAGGTTCCCCTTTCCGATTAAAATATAAAAAATTCAATAAAAATTTGGAAATTTAAAGAAAATTAAAAATTTACATATTTTAAAATTTCTAATTGCGATAATGCAGAAAAGTTGCAATAAAGTGGGGAAAATATGAGTTCAAATTTAAAATTAAAGGATAATTACCTTCTGGTTCTATTTTAGGGTCTTTATAATGAAAAATTTACCTAAAATAATGCAAAATTTAACATTTTATGTAATTAATTTTCATATTTCCAGCTCTTGCGAGGAAAAAAGTGGGAAATGATAGGAGAAACATGCGTTCTAGATTTTAAAATAAATCAATAAATATCTTTCGGTGCCAATTTATGATCCAAATTTTAAAAATTAAATATCTGAAAAACGCAATTTATTAAAAAAAAATCATTTTTCTACTTCTTAATTGCGTATGTAAATTTATCTTTCCGTGTTTTCCTTTACGTTAGCGATAAAAAAAAATCCGCCATTGCAATATTATTTTCGCGAACCCCCTTTCTGCACCGCGCGAACCGCTGGGGGTTCGCGAACCACCGGTTGGGAAACGCTGCCATAAACCATTGTAAATGAAGCAGTTTTTTACTATGTAAATTTTAATTTTATTATATATTTATTTTTATATCCGCTTCTAATCGTGACAGTTTAAAACCATTAGTTTGAAGAAAACTGTTAGTGCATGTAGTTGAGTTTTATCTGAAAATGGAAGAAATCAATTTGCTATTTAACCGATTTTTTTAATTATGCGCTCATCTTTTTCCCCCCTCCATATTCCATATTTTCATCTTGAAAAGCATGTTTAAAGTTCATTAGTTTTGTGTATGACACGCTAATTAGATGACGTCTAGTTTTATTAAATGGTTGTAGGTATTAGACGAAATTTCGTTTGGAATATGAAAGAAAAATGTGCATTACATGGGGATGAATGAATACACACAACTGCAAAGAAAATGGCACCAACAATCACAACATTTAAAATTCCTTCCAGGAATTGTTTTTTTTTTTAAATTCAAGAACCAAGTCTTTTACTTTAAAATAGTAAAACGGAATCTATTTTCCTTCGTTGAGAAATATCAATCATCAGATGTGTTTAGTGAAAACAAAGAACTAACATATTATTGAGTCCGACACTATGTAGTTACACGTATAGGACATCTTTATGCGCTTTACTGAAAAAGTGAGTAATTATTAGGATTTTAGTAACTAAGTCAGTCTTAAATTTTTATTTTATAATTAAAGGCATTTAGTGTATGACTTGAGTAATTAAATGAAATCCTTATTTTAGAACAATTTTGCGTTTGAAGAACGATTTTTCTTGAGAATTTCATTAATTTTCAACTGATTCTAATAATTGAGAAATATATTAAGTTTTAGAGGGAACAATTTTTTCTGCAGAGAAAGTTTTAAGGATTACTTAAGCTTGCATCCCGAGCAAAGAAGCTTTTTCGCTTTGAAAAATGCTCGTTAAACCTGGAAACACGTGTATGAAATATGTTTTTGCAATTTGTGCATTACAGACTTAGGTTTCATTTAATTTCTGCACAAATGTAAACGCTTCTCTTTTTTAATCACACCTTTGTGTTGATTTCTTTTAAAAGAAATGAGAAATATAAAACATAATACACTATTAACTGATATGCTATTAATGCAAAAAGTATTACGGTTTAAAATCTTCCTTACGTTAAAAGCATCTTAATCAGAAATCTGGAGCGGAGCGTGGAGCACGGATAATTACGATGCTCCCGTACTCCGATTTTGTAAAAAAAATGTGATTAAAAATTAAAAAGTTATGTTTTGCAGCATTAAAAATAGTTTTGAGTGATCAACAACAAAGATTTTCCATCTACGAAATTGTCAATTTGACTTTTAATAGACTCTCACGAACTTAAACAATATTATGAAATTTAATAAACAAAGGTGTTATTCTTATTTAAGCTATTCGGAGCACGAAGCGGAACTGGAGCAACGACCTAAAAAATCTCTAAAATATTCTTGCTCCAGTTCTTTTATCTTCATAATCAATCTCGCTTTAGATCCCCGCATCCCAGTTTGCGAGTACTTCTAGAAGTCTTCGAGTATTTTGTGGGACAGGGAGAAAAAGCCCCCTTTCTTCCGTCCCATTCCCTCCCTTATTGGTAGTAAAACCCCCTCTCGGTAGAGCGATACATTGCCAAAATTTGGTCTCTCAACCGCCGTCGCCTTTACACTGTCAACCTTGCTACGCCTGCGCCGTCCGCGTATCGATCGGAATTGCTTGCGCCAGGGTAAGAAGGAATAAGCAGAATATTCTGTAGTCCGATGTTCTATGTATCTTCAGTTGGTCCTTGGCTTCTGGCATGTTGGGTACCCGTGCTTCAAACTCCGCTCTTCGACTATGTTTGATACTTGGGGGTTGGAGCTAGTGTGCTTATGATGCAATTGCTGTGGTACATCGCTCTCTTGTAAAAACCCGTGTCTCTTCGATTTATTGCAACTATGAAAAGTAACTGGTACGGGAAGCGCAAAAACCTTTAAAGACATTTTTGCTGTCTTTGTTAAAAGGAACAGTGGTATTAACTGTTTGGTTTCTTGTCCCAAAAGAGGCATTGTTTTGCTGTCAACCACAGACTTCCCGCCCAAAAGAACGTAGAGGTAAGGTTAAAGTTTTTCTCTGCATCGAGAAAGGTTAATATTTAAGCGAAATAACAAATGTGATTAGTATTAAATTTCAAAAGATTGTTTAATTACGTTTTTTTGGTGGGGGACTTAACTTTCATGCGCTCTTGTTCAAAGATAATTTTCTTGTGTTTGAATTAAATTTGTAAATAAAGCGTCCACTGTATTGGTAGTAGTTTTTTAGGAAAATAATCGATGCTAAATATTCCAAACATTTTTGTGAGTGTTTGGAGTGGTTATAATAAGAAAAATCAAAGTTTACAAAATTTAAACAGAAAATATGGTCTTGTGTGGGCGCAACGGCATAATACAGAATATTGTTTCAAAAATAATCAGTAAAATATCGTATTTATGCTCCCAAATGTTCCTGTTTTCATTAGCAAAATGCAGAAACACTCCAGACCAAAACAAACGGAAAAAGTACTGAACCTTGCAAAAACTTTTTCTGCTTTGAACATCTGAGGCTTCTGTTGAATCGAAACATGCAAGGAATAGGTAATATATGTGTAAATATTCTGTACATGCATGCTTTAGCTAAAAACTAGTTTAAAACTTTTTTCCTTGTGTCCGTAAAGCATCCGTTGAAGACGTTTTTATTCTTATTAGTCATACAATTTTAAAATTAGCTCTTACATAAGAAATGTTTACGGAAAATTTTACCTAAACTTTTTTTCTTAATAGGAACTAGTTGTTTTCCCAGAACTTCGAAGAAATATTTACAAGAAAAAGCGCAGTTGAAAGCGCAGAATAGCGGCAATTGCGTTTAAAACTTACGCATAAATGAATCTCCACAGTAGTTACTTTACATTTAATTTGTAGTTAGTTTATTAAACTGTAGCTATTGCATTTGAATGTAATCGATTATCATTCAGTTTCACGTTTAGCATTTTTTTTTTTTTTTTTTTTTTTACAGCGGGAATGGAATATCGGTGAAAAGAATATCCCGTTTACTGTAATAAACTTTTAATGTACGAAACAATATTATATTGTTTCTGTGATCTCGGATAATGAAATATCCCAATTATTAGAATAATTTCTTGCGGCAAACTGGCAGTAAGCTTGCTAGATTGTAGTAAAATTAATTCTTTTTACGCAAAATTATGTTTTAGGGGGATACTGTAAAACTCCGGCAATCTAAACTTTTTTAGTGCTGTTTTCGGGTACTAGGGAAAATGTTTTAAATTATGAAAGATCAAATTATCCCTCTCCCTCATTTTTCCCTCTTTCCGAGCAGTCTAGAAATTTATATTAGAAAAAGGGGGAAAAGTACTGTTTGCGGCAATTTTAAACTTTATACAGTGTTATATTCGTAAGACTTAATATGAAAGATGTTTTTGCGTTGATTTTGTGTCGAAGTTACGCTATTTTATTAATAGCACGAGGCGCTACTTTGGACTAAAAAATCTGTAATTGTGGTAAGATCATATTTCCCAACTGTAATTATTTTACTATTAAAGCATATTCTATTTCATTATTAGAAACATATTTTTTGCAAAAGAAAGCCAATTGTATTTTTCTGTTTTCCTCGATCCCGAGTTTTAATAATACTGATTGAGCCCAGTCTCAAGTAACCCACAACACCGATCTTCTATGGAATAGAACAAAACATCCCACAGTTTTTCTTTCGATCTAGAAGTATGGTATGTAATGGTACATAAGTGAAATGTAATTTAGTATGAAATTTGAAGTTTAATTTTTTTAAAAAAGGTTAACACTTTAGAGTTTAATTATTTGAAATTCAGTTACAGTCGAATTTAAAAACCGATACTATTTTTTTTTTTTTTTTAGTTTAATCAAGTTCAGTTAAAGTTTAATTTTCTTGGAAAGCACAAGTCGCAAAAGAGACGGCTGCATGAAGTTTTAGCAATGCGAGTGTGCAATCTCTTATTGATTTTTATGTCTCATACATTTACTCATACCTTATATGCATACAAAATTACCAAAAAAAAAAAACCCCTTAATATTAAAAAGGATATGAAAAAACGCTCCCACAGCTTTTTCTTCGATTGTCTCTTTTTTTCACTTTAAAGTTTGAGTTTTTATTTATTTACTGTTTTGGTTCATGTGCTGTTTTAAATGTTATCCTGTATTTTAACATTACTATGAATCGAAAATCTAAGTACCAAAATTAGTAGATTTTTTTGTATGAAAAAGGTGAGTTTTTCTTTCCCGAAACGTAAAAGTTTCTACTGTCGATTCACGATATAAATATTCATGTCCATTCGCTTGCTAGTGTACATCGAAATCACGGTGAAAAAGTTATGTAATTTTTTGAAAAAAATACTACTATGAATGAAGAAGTTAAAAAAAAAAAAATAAGTACACAAATAAGTAGTCAAAAAAAAAAAATTCAAATTAAATCAATTCACATTTTCAGTAGTTTATAAATTTCCGAAAATAAAATACGGGAAATCAATTCATTTAAAAAGTCCCATGTGGAAAACAGTTTTATAGATAATTAAAACACTTTTTCTACAGTAAATGTAGAAGTATTTTTGAATTTAAATTATTGCTTACCTAAATGTAGGTCACAAAGCAAAATTTCCAAAACCAGCGTCTAAATTTGTAATTTGACTATTTTTGAAGATGCACTTAAAAAAGTTAAAAAATAGAGTTGTTCCAGTGCGACACAATATTATTTGACTTTTTTCCCCTATTCAGTTCATCGTTAGATTTTCCTTATTTAATGAAAAAATGTTCTGCACATCAAGGTTTTCCTGTTTAAATATTTTACTTTTAAGCAACACTAAAAATGATTGCGTTGTAGTAAAACATTGTTTAAAAACGCTTTCGTGCTTTCCTGGTGGAAACAAATACTCTATCCATCCTCCTGCGGTGACAGATTCAGACGGTCATTAAACATTTCTCGCAAACTAAGCAGGGTTGCAATTTAATACGTAATTTAACACAGAATGCACACTTGTACCGGAATTTGATTGATTAAAATTATATATCGCGGAATGTTAAGTGCATAATGGCGCAGCTACAAAGTACATCAGGAAATACATGGAAGAGTGGATCTGAATCGCTTTTCGAGCATAGTAAGTTACGTACACCAGAATAAAAAATGCATTTTCAAAAATATTTTAATTTCTGGATGTGTTCAATCAAAAGACACACTTGTAATACAATTTGTATTTAGCTCTTTTGTGGCTTCAATGCATCTGATGCTTTTTGTGGGAAAATAACAGTTTGTAAATTATTTGATCTCTCTATTCATTTAATCAGCGTATTCATTTTAACGCATTGATGCATTAGGGGCTATTGCTGTTTCTAATGCTACTTAGGTATCCAAGCTCCCCTTCGCAGAGCAACCAGGACTTAAGGCAGTAAAATGTGCCTTCCGTTTATAGATAAGCACAACAACGGTGGAAGTACGACTTGGCTCATTATGTATTTAACCACACCAGATGGCTTCCCCACAAATACACCACCTTCCTTTTTTGGCCTAATAGTGAAGGAAAGGGAAAATCTCCGTCCTCCGGTACCCTCGGGGCTTCATGGTTCACGGATTTTCATGCACGTATCCCCAAGTGCACATGATGGGTCTTAAGCGGTCGGGTGTCGAACACCGAATCGTCCGGTTGGAAGTATACCCACCTTTAACCACTTCCCTCTCGTTCCCGTAAAAAGTGACGGGCTGAAGTTTCGCCTTCTATTTCTCGCTCCCCTGACATGTTCGGGCTGGAGTGATTAAAGTTTCAAAATAAAAACAAAACAAAAATTAAAATTGTATATATTGTTCATACATATAATTTTTATATAATATTCAGGGATAAAAAAATAGGCACTTTTATGACCGTTTTCTTGAAAATTACCCGACCGTTAAGGGGTTAAATATCACTCAATAACATAAATGAACTTGATCCACTTTCAAAAAAAAAAAAAAAAATCAGATGTACAGTAGTCTCTCGGTAATCCGGCAGATATCGGACCAGGGTGCTGCCGGATTACCGAAAGCGACGGATTACTGGAATGTACTAAAAATACGCATATAAATACCTGGACAAATTATTTCTTTTTATGTACATAGTGTTGCTTACATTATTCCTTTGAAGTTGAAGTCATAAAATAGTTGCCTATTTTTGATTGTTTTTTCACTTTAAATGACATTTTCAACGCGCACACAGAGCACAATAGCTGCGCAGAAACAGGTTTTCAACTATACCGCCACGCATTTACTAGCTTCTTATGAAACGCCGGATTACTGGCAGGGCCTGACCAGTGAAGTGCCGGATTACCGAGAGACTACTGTTTAGTATATGTGTGTGTATGCTGAACATTTAAAATGATTGCATCAACGGTATTTTTATGTACGATTATTGAAATGCCTTTTGTTTCAAAAGTACAAGTCTCGGATTGTGATCAGAATCATATAATAAATACAAGTATCAAGCGTTGCATTTTATGGTTCTGTAAACCTTTGGCCTTTTCTTCGTAATGCACCTCCTCTCACGTAAATCCGGGATTACCTTTTACGTTGCGAGTAATCCGATTCTTTGCTTACCTACACAAAATAGAAATGGTCGTTGCCTACTTAAGAGATATGATTGCAATAAGCCACAAGTGCGCGATGATCAGTTGTTAATGTATCGCAATGCATAGCAAATAAAAAAGATAAAGAAATTGGACATGCACTTAAGAAATAAGCTTTCTTAAGGTTTTAACACATCGGTGGCGACGCTCTCTTTTCAGTGTTTGTTTTTTGTATAATTATTATTTTCATAACCTATAAAAAATAAATACCATCTCAGCACACATTTTTTATAATTTACTTATTAACTGAAGAATTAAACTTGATGTTTTTTCCCCATTGATTTTTCAGAATTGAGCAAGTTTTGATTACAAGGCTGAACTTACGCGATTTACGGTATTTTTTTTTTTTTCAAAAGCTTTGATTTGCGATTCACTTACTGACTCTTTTCAATGAAATCTAAAGGTATAAAAAATATGATATATAAGTAGTTACAGATAAATTGTGTTAATATTTTTTGATACAAAATCAAGGGGATTTTCTTATTTCAAAATAGTTTTTTTTTTTTTGTTAGTTCGCCATTGAGATACCAAAATAATTATATGAAGGTTCCACAACCATTGGGGAAATATTTCAATTTTTGTTTTTAAGAATAACCAAGGGTACAGGAAATGCTTTGTTAACTACCATAGTGGAGCCACATCTGAAGTTCAATTTTTTCCAGTAAACTACGTTATAGGACTTGATAATTGCAGAAAATAGCAACTCAAAGCAATTATTTTGCCTTAAATATTCAAACTCGGTCAAGAAATAAATCAGGGAGACGCGTAGTTTAGCATCGCGTCAAGTGCTCATCCGGATCGAGATAACAATGAAATGCAAAAAAAAAAAAAAAAAATAAATATTTATTCCAGTAATAACAATTTCGTGGAGTTCATAGAAAACTTGAAGAATGAAAACAATTTAATTATACAGTAATATGAAAAATATGAATCAAAAAATCAAAAAATTACTATTTTTAATGCCCTTACACCTGATGGAAAACGTTTAGAGTAAGTTCGTCCTGTAGCTTAACGCATTCAAAACAATATAAAATTATTTTGCATTTTATATGCATAAACTGCAACATCACGACAATTAACCTTCGCTGTATGTCGAAAAAAGCAATTTTCAAAAGACATTACATTAAATTACTTGACACCTTCAACTTGGCTGCAGAGTTAAAATCCCGCATGTGATTATAAAAACTCCCCGGAAAGTTTATTTTTCCACCATAATGCAGTGACGAATAATTGGGGGTAGTCGAGTATTTTACACCGCATATTCCGCAGATGGTAGTGAACAAAGTAACAGGAAAAAATGGACGCACTTGTACCATTTCATGCTAAATAATATTGATGATTTTGGCGATTTTTGCAGCAAAAATGAGAAGGAAAAAAAAGCTTTTTTAATAAAAAGTACTTTTGAACTATTTAAGTATCAGATGTTAGTTGAAAAATAACGTGGGTTTACCTTAAAATGTTGTGTATAGTTTTGAATAAAATAACTGTTTACATTCGCGAATCTTACTTGAATTTTCTTTTGAAGATTCTGGTAGGACCGTTTGTTAAGTTTTGATGCACTTTTTAACGGTCTAAAATTATTTCATTTTGCATTATTTCCTACATATGTATTTATTTGTTTTTGCATTTTTAATGTAGCAAAGAATATATTTTTACAGTTGGTTATATGACTGCGAAAAATCTACCGCGGTAAATAAATCAATCCTAAGGCAGTCCTAAAGAATGCTCGTAAAAAAAAAGATCATATATGTAGGTATAAGTATCTGAGAGAGATATTAAATTTAAAAAAAAAAAAACTCATTTTCTCGATAAATGTTCGTTTATTTAAGAAAACGATTCACGTAAAATGTTGCGTAAATTAACGTAATAGGAGCCTTTTTACGTACAAGTCCAGATAAAGGTATGCTATCTACTACTTCTTTGGTCTAAAGTACTAGATAAAACCTTCGAATGACCTTTATTTCTCAAAACTTATCAGATCGAGCATCTAAAAATAAGTTTCTTTTAATATTTTTATTATTGAGAGGAAAAGGGATTTTTCTTTTATTGCGTGACCATTTGGAAAGGAATGGCTAAATCGTATTGATTATTTGAATGAATTCACCGAAGTTGAATAATTCAACTATTAAGAAAAATCGTTTTGTTGATTATTGAATACATGCAGGTTTGGAAAACAGCGGAAGTTGCTGAAATCCACTGCGAAAAAAAAAATTCGGAGAAAAAGTCCCCCCCCCCCCCAACCTTGCAGTGTAATTGAATAGAAGATCCTTTAACTCCGTTTTATTTTCTTTAAGATCTTTGGTTTGATAAAAAGTGTCGATTTTTCATTTATTTCTCTAATTTATTTCATTTAAATGCGAATAGCACACTGTAAAAACATCCCATAAAATTTACGGTTTTAAACCGACAGTGGGTTGGTTGGGGAAAACCGAGAAGTGAAGAAGTAAATCCGTAGTCGCAACGATTTTTTCCGTACGGAAACAAATTTAAGGAAAACAACCGTTGTGATTACGGATTTACATCGTAACTTTTTCGGTCAGCTGAACGGTTTGAAACCGTAAATTTAACGTGATTTTTTTTTTTTTTTTTTTTTTTTTATAGGCTAAAAATTTGTTGGAAGTAAATTTAAAACAAATGCTAAATAAAAAGAAAACCGACATTAAAGTATTTCTGTAAATTACTAAAAAAGTGACCCAGCATCAATATGTCGTCTTCAAACAATTCTTATTCGGAAAAGGACATTTTAAAATTTTCGATTTTTGAGTGTCGGATAATAGGAAATTTTAGGACTTTTCGGCCTTAAATGAGAGCTTTCATTTTTACCAAACATGTACCGCGCGTGAACGTTCAAGCTGTCATTTTCGTTTGAAAGCTGTTCCACAAATACTTTCAAAGCTTCCTAAAATCGGAAAACGGTTGTTCTGGGGAAGATATTTACATGAAACAAATACGTTAAATATTCTAGAATCTTCCCAGATTGTGATGTTAAAAATCCCGATCGTCTTCCAACGCCACGTTTCCATTAGATAAAAGGCTTCAAGAAAGACTTGTGTATTTTAATCTTTAACTGCTGTAAACGTTCATTGACCGCTTGGGAAAAAAAGCTTTAAAGTAGTTAATCTTTATCAACTAAATACACAGTTATTATTGAATGTTAAACGAATTAATGTAATATGTTATTATTGAAATGGTAAATGAATTAAATTACAATTATTTCTGAAACTTTAATTTATTTAATCCATTTTTAAAGCATACATTGGAAACGTTGAATGTTCTTTTTAACTTCGCACAGCTGTCAGACGTTAATTGCCCCATTTTAATGACCTGTGATTTTGTAAACAGTCAAAAAACTCATAAAATGCCTCTTTTGAAAACTACATCGCTAATGAAACACAGTTACAGTAATTGCTGTATCTGTTTCATATCGTACTTTGGTATAATCTGAACGTATAGCATCTTAACACTTACTTTAATGATGCATTTTCTTAAAAACCACTCAAATGTGCACATATTACATTATAAATTTATATCGCGAATATGAATTCTGTGCCAAGGACGCCGTGAGAAACTCTCAATTTTTACAAGGTTGCCTAAATTTGGTGGAACGTTGTTAACCACTGGTTTAGAGGGAAAACAGTATACTTGTATGCATGTTTTGAACCTATTTCTGACGATTTCGTTTTCTTCTTCGGCTTTAATTGGGTATTTTTTAAATGGAAAATCCTGAAAGATCACTTCTGCATTGAAAAAAACCTTGCAACCTCGAAATACGCTTCTGCAATCTTTTGCAAAATTTTTGCATTCTATTTTACTTTATTTTGTAGCACAAAGGTTTACATCTTATTCTCTACTGTTTTTCGTCATACATAAAATAACTAAGTAAAATGAATGCCTCTGCTTGCTTGGACCACTTTTGATATTTTCCTCCTTTATTTTATTCATTATTCTTTTTTTTCATCATCGGTTACAAATCGTGCATATACATATAGTGATGCTGAAAGTTCATTTCTGCCTTTCGTGTTTTGCGACAAAATTGAAACTCCACATTTAAAATGTATACCAATGCCTGTTTAGCTCATTATTTTTGTCAGAGAAACATCAATAATTACAAAAAACAAAAAAAAAAAAAAAACCACGATGGTTTACATTTTTAAACAAATGACAAATTAACTTAGTTTAATTATTTATTTGGTTTGTTATTTCTTTACTCGTACAAGAAGAAATGACCTAGTTGTTAAAATCGTAATAAAAATAATTTTAAATCATTTTGTTTTTTTCACTGTGTATGCTTACACATTATTAGGAATATATGACTTTGGTACAGGCTGTTCTTGGTTGACGAAATGCACCAGGGTCCTTCTGAGATATTTCTTCCCAACAGGCAGCAGTCGACAACGTAGTGGCTGTTGTAAAAAAAAAGAAAAAAAGGAAAAAATCAAATTACAGAGCATTGTTTTTGATATATATATTAAAATGCTTAACAAGAATTGCATTTTTTTTCTTTTTAACTTTAGTGGCTTTCATTGAACCCATTTAAAATATTTTCTTTCGCGTTGGCAACCTATGAAATGACTGAAAATTCAATCATTGATTTTTAAAAATATTACTTTTATAATTTTATTTTAAACATGGACCTAAAATGATAAAGCCATTTCATTAAAATAAGTTCGCATGATTCAAAATGCATATCAGTCGGCTCATTTAGTATATTTTTATTTTATCCATTACCAAGAAAACTAAAGGTTCCCCATACAGCAAGTTTGAAACTGAAACTCTAATAACACATTGCTTTGACGCACTTAGCATAACATACATAAGCAATACATAAACACCTTTAAATGCAGATATGGAGTTTGAAAATAATATTATACGAATATACCTTACAAAAATGAAAGAATTTGATAAAATATTAGTGGTTTTTGTTGATCACTACAGAAAATTAGATTTCCTGTTGCTCTAGATTTGAAACAAGCGTGTTAAATATTATATTTAGGCACACACTATTTGATAATATCGGACGTATTACACTGACAGTTTTGTTTTAAATTCTACTTGGCTCAACGAAGCGATTACAGACAACAATAGTAAGAAATAAACTTATTTAACTCGAAATTACAGTTCAAGTATGTACTTTTTTAACAACATCCGAATTTCATATCAAAGAAAGAAATAAATGTAGACGAAAGTGATTTTAATGTTCTTAATCTATGAAAACGAATTAATTTCTGTATTCAATGAAAAAGTACAGACGCGGTGAGCATGTTAAAGCTTTTTTCGCTCAGGTATTCCTTGATGGACGACCAATAAAGCAATTTCTACGTCTAGACACCACATTAATATTCTTTGGTAGATTAGTCAAAAGCAACTGTGGAATGTGTCTCGCTCAAATTTTGAGCATAGATAGTTATATTTCTAAAGGATTTTCGTGGTAGTTAGTGGGAAGTTTGATTCATGCGGAGTGCTTGTTACACCATTTTCATTTCGTAATTTTAAATGTTCACATTACTCATTTTAATTAAAATGAGGAAGACTGATCAATATCGTGCGGTATTTTGAAAATTCGTATAACTTTAATTCTCATGGCGGAAAACGCTTACTCTGCAAAGAAGTTTTAGCGTTCTGGTCTTATTGGGATTCCATCATTGTCAAAATTATAATCATAGGTACGTTATTTTCCCCCTTTACTACCATGCTAAATTATTTGTCAATTTATACCCGCAAATTGATTTGAAATACATATACATTTTTTAAGTATTTCAGTTTCGAAGTTTTCTATATTTTTAATACAGTAACATTTATTATTTTATTTGTATTTTGTCATTTAACGAAAGACCAACTGGAAGTTTTTGAACGGGTAAAACACAAATATGAAACTACGGCTTGAATTTGGCTCCAGTAAAAAGCAACCAACTAATTTTTAGAAGGAAAGAAAACAAAAGTTTTGTCTAAATACAAAGTTGCAATACAACGTGTTCCTTCAATGTTTCTTTCAGTTGACTTAACCTGAGCTTATTACTGAGAGAACTCTTTTTATAGATTAAAAAGTTATTTTCCACACATTTTTTATAAATTATAAAACTTAAATTGCTGTAATCCAACATGGTGGCGTCGTGGTAAAGCGCGGGACTCCTTGCTTCAAGTAAAAGGATCAAACCTGGCAGTGTCGCTGAAATTTGCAAGATGCAGAAAATCGTCTGCACCCATGTCGTATGATTATGCGGTATGTAAAAGATTCCTTGAGTATAAACATTTGGCTTGAATGCCCTTAGCTAAATTAAATTTCTAGTTCAATTTCACATCAACAAAGTCCGAGGCCTCGCCCTTTCAGGTGAAGAAACTGGACGTCAAAACTATCATGTGGCGATGGTACCACACTTATTGTGGTGTCGCTGAAAGAGATGATACCAATCTTTCCGGAACGCGGTAGGTCTGCAATTGGCAGAAGACAACAGCAGCCTATTGGAAATATTTAAAAATATGTAAATTGCATGTATGAATTACAAGAAAGAAAAGCAACAGACTTCGTATAATATTTTTTAAATGTAGTTTTCATGAAGAAATGGGGGCATATTGCATATGAAGCATCAGAAATGAAGCGATGGAATTGATATGTATAAGGATTGGCTGGAATTGAGAAAAATCAAGAAACATGGAATTTTAAACATACACCTTTTAATTATTACTACGTAAACCTTAAACATATCGACAGGCTTTTATATCTACTGTTGTAATTTATCTGGACGTACTCTCATTGCGATATAAATATTAAACCTCCACACCAGTAAGAAATATGGGGTCAAAGTCTGTGTCAAGCACATATGCAAATGCGTGAAATAGGAGCATAGTTGCACATTATGCAAGAAGAGTAGATGTCGTTGAGATGTGCCTCGGTCCTAACCCATAAATTCCCTTTGTATGCAGTTATCTGATATAAAGGGACACTTTATCATAAGTTTTCTCCCTCATTGTCGTCGAAGTCATATCATAAATAAAATTATCCTAGAGCATTACGTATTGTTAATGCATTTCCTTCACATCTCAACCGCAAATTGTGATATGCCTCGTGAACACTTTTCTCTCTTCGTACTTATCACGCAAATGTAGTGTAATTCTGTTAATTTCTTCATAGTTTTTAAACGGTTATGTGTAATATAAAAATCAAACAAATTATTAGTTTCTCCGGAAGCAATTTTTCCGTGTAATCCATTTTAAATTACCGAAACTGATGTATTTAAATTAACACGGTCGATTACCGGATTTTGCAGTTAACACATAATCGTTTTGTAACACTTTTTGGGGTAAGCGAGTGGTTTTAAGGTAACCGCATGTTTTGTGCATTTAACAGATTAGAGGACAGCAAGGAGATGAGCACAAAGCAGTCTGTATCTTGAGTAAAATTTTGGATACTTACCAATTTTAGAAGGCAAAATCATTGAAGATTATGGGGACTTGCTCCGTGCCTCTTATTTATTGTTTTGTTTAATAATGTGTGTAACAAGGCAGGGGATCATTTCATTTCAGTTTAGGCAAGCAAATGTGAAACATGTCACATGACCCTCAAAAAAAAAAAAAAAAAAAAAAAAAGCTGTTTCAGCTAAAGGACATGTAAAATATCCCAAGAGGATTTTGCAAGAAAAAAAAGTCTGCAATTACTGACGTTTAAAATTCAGCGTTTACAAATTTGACTTTGTAAACGTCTTGAAAAACATCTTGAAAAATCCTTTTGATATATTTTATGTCTCTTTGTTGTAACTACTGTTTTTTTTTTATAAATCTGATGGTCGTGTGTAACGCTCTGCCTAATCTGAAATGGAATTGTTTTGGTTTTGCACTCAACCCATGGTTTGGGCGGAGTGTAATCTTGGAACAACAAAAAACTCTGAAAAAAATGATTTAAGCTTTAAAAAAAATATTTTTCTAAATGAAAATTCATGTAATTTCAAAAGCAATTTACTTTGTGCGTAATAAATTTTAAGAATTATTAAATGGGTCATTTTAAGGTCAATTTGAATTAGGAAAAACCTCGTTACACTACGTCACTTTACTGAAATGCATAATAAAATTTGAAACCAACACATGTGATTTAATATTGCATCCCTAATTATTTCTATAAAACAATGTTCACTGCACATCACTTTCTTGCGCTTTTTTTTCAAGTTCAATTGTGCACAACTACTGCGATATTTTACAAAAACTTTTGTGTTCTACACAATTTATAGTTAATAGTGCACAATAATTTTTTTACTGTATTTATGCGTACTACAAATGTATTTGCGCAGCTTTTCATTTATTCCAAAAAAAGAAACTTGGAATTTACTTTTGAATTAGTTCGATATTTTTGCAGCGTAATAGCTATCGTCTTGTTACAAATGTAGTTGCGAAGATTTTCATTTATTCAAAAAAAAAAAAAAATCTTGGAATTTACTTTTGAATTAATTCGATATTTTTGCAGCGTACTAGCTATTGTCTGGTTAAACATAAAGTTGAAACTTATCTATCCGATGTAAAACAAAAGCATAAAAATTCTGAGAATAAATAATGGTTCATTGAGGAGAAGCATTTCCAATGACCTTTTTTTGCTCACAAGAATTTTAATGGGAAATATGCCGTTCAGCCTCATTCAGTTCTTTTCATTATGATATCAAAATAACTTCAGATACTTTTTAAGCCACAAACACTAATACAGTGCAAAAAACAACATATAAAACACAACATTTAAACCTGTTTAGGAATTAATTTTTAACTGTCTTTCAAAGATCCTAAAGTTTTAATCCCATCAAGACTTTTAATATACGTTCCAGAATATTTAATCATCTCTCCTGACAGGACCGTTTAGTAAAAATAATTAAATTTTCCACTTCGTAATTTAATCTTCCATGTTAAAATCAAAGTCATGCAAGTGTGACTGAAAGCTAAAGTAAATGCAAAACGTAAAGAGCCCACAGGTAATTATTCTCGATCGAAAAAAGCTAAATATTTGAACTCTATTTAAAATGTGGAATTTGCATGCCTTTTTTCTCTTCTGATTTAAAGAAAAGGGGGGAAAACTGTTCGTTATCAGTCATATCACAGTGTATAATTCTCCTACTGCATTTTAAAATGCATTTAATCCAGAATTATTTTTAAGTTTATTATTTTTCCCTTGTGAGTAAGAAATATATTATTGAATGCTCTGACTTTAAAGATAATACGTGAATGGGGTTTAAACTAGTTAAAGAGAAAATCAAAGATTAAGTTCATATATTCTCCCCAAAGCCTACATTAGTTCATATTGGCCGATGCATTTTACTGTACATTATTATTCTGCTTTACGTAATTAATTTGCAATGCACAACAAATAACAAACTGATAAATAAGTATATACTGATTTCCTTTCAATTTCATCTATATGATACGTAAATTTAAACCATTTCAGTGGATAATTAATAATTGATGGATAATTTATTAGGATGGATTTTCAGTGGATAATTTATAAATTGAGTAAACATTTTTTAAAAAAGTCATTTAATTTTTTAAAACTGCCGTTGGGTATAATTGTACCCTAATGCCCTTTCCTTTCCAGAACCGACAGAATATTTACAGCCCAGAAATCAGCACCCACAAGGGGTTGATTGCTCACTTTGAAAAAAAAAAAAAAGTTGTTTCGTCCCATAATGTTTCGGTTTTTAAGCTCTCAACGCCGTTTAATTTTGTTTAGGACTTCTTCTCCTCAGAAATGCAGCTCCGAAAAGAATGCTTTTTATAAAGTTTGTCAACGTTGATCATATTTTGATTACATACGCATATCAATATTTAAACGCGAACGAGGTCGCGGGTAACAGCTAGTAAGTTTGTCACAGCATGTTGAACTTTTGAGCTAGCTTTGTCGGGCCACATATAATAGGGGGCTGCAGTTTGAGGTTGGCTGGTTTAGAGGTCAAGAACGGTTTTTACACAGTTTCTAAATTGTGTTAAATATTTCCTGGAATTAGGTGGCCTAACTCATTCCTAATTATTTTTTACAATGCCAGTGTTAAATTAATCACTGTCCGGTAATTGTATCCAAACACATTTTATTAGACGTTATTTATTCGCATTTAAGTTTTTATTGAACACGTAAAACTATAGAGAAACCGATAAAATATTTTAGCAAGATTGAATTGCGAAGACTGTGACGCTGCAAGAGGTTATTGGTTATTTGCTTCGTTCGAGTAATGACAATTTTACTAAGCATAATTGTTGAGCATATTCCTTAAGCCCTAAGAGAGGAACTCGAACTGAGTACAATATGAATAATTTATTCCTATAATATATTCACCAGCATAATTGAATCGAAGGCGCCCCATCTGGTGTGGATTAAGTACAAATCATAACGCAGCCGCCTCAAAATATCCTAGCTCTCGGGTATTCTTGTTTTTAATTTGCTAAATCATAAGAACGTGATTTAGTACTGAGGATATCCCTGGCAGTATAAGTTTCTATGAACGTTCATCAATGTCATGAAAGCTGTATTTAGGTCAGCATACTTCGTACGGATGTCATAGTTTATCATTTTTTACACCAAGTCCCGGTGAAGTAAAATACAATCTGGAAGATACTGTTCCCTTCGTAAAAATATGTGTAAATATGATTTAGTAGATTTTGTTAAACTAACTGGCAATAATATAATGTTGTCAAAGGGCTATAATTTTACAAGTTGCTCTAGTGTCTCTTAACATTTTCACCCTTATAGAATCATCTAAACATTTTCACTCTTATAAAATTTTCTCAAAAATGTCTAAGTTCCAGGGAGCCCTAGTGTTCACTTTTACGTGATTATTCAGTTCACATGTTTTAAAATATATGAGCCATTAATTAAATAAAGTAAGTATAACCAGTCGGGTTTAAAACCCTGGATTGATTTTTTTCATGCAGAATGTACTTTTAACAGATTAATCAACAAGACATTTGGAAATATACAATTATTTGAAATACATATTTTATGTTTTTATTAGCAAAATTAAATACTGCAGCTGTTAAAATTAGTGTTATTTGTATGTCTGCAGAGAATAAGCGCAAAATGCCAAGAATTTGTGCTAGGCAAACGTGTCTGCACACCTGAAAGCCAACTGACATTGAACTTTTTATAAAAATTCCAACAGGGCTGCGTATGGTTGCTAATCACTTTGTAGACCTAGTGCATTCCTCGGAAATCGGCATCCCAACTTTCAAGTAGCACCACTGTCGGCGGATGCCATTACCACTCTGAGAATTTTGACGCTTAGTTTCCAGTAGAAGGCGGCACCTAAGCTCTACTTGCACTAGGAATTTAATTTTGCCTAGAGCATCCAAGCCAAATGTCTACTCAAGGGATATTTTTCATGCCGCATAATCATACGACATGGGCGCAGACGATTTTCTGCATCTTGAAAATCCACCGACTTGGGCCAGGTTTGAACCTGCGAACTACGAGGCCTGCTCCTTACCACTAAGCCACTCTGTCGGCCACAGATATTCAACACCGCCGCACAAAATCCCCTACGACACTTGTGCATGCACATTTCTATGCTTATCATCATTACATCTTTTTCTTGAGACTAAAGACGGTTCTATTTGATCCTGAAACCCGCTGATTTTTCTTACAGCGCGATCTTGCCCATTAACCCCTTGAAGCACGAGTTTTTCCAGAAAAACTGGCAAAAAATTATTATTTTTTTTTTGGCAGAAAAGGAATATATAGGCAAAGTATAAATTGTTTTTGGAAATTTCAGTTGTAGGGGGTAACTAGAGAGCGAGGGGTGGAGTAAAAGTTACATAAAATATTATTATACAAACCAAGTGCAAACGGATCTCAGAGGGGCATAAAAATAAACTAACGCGAGATACAAGATTGCCCGTGTGAGTCACAGGCATGTGCAAATTTGCCGGCAACTTTCGCTCGTGTTAGCTACGGGCAAATGCGTTAAGTGGTTGATAATATTTTTCGGTCTAAACCAATGTACAAATATAATCGTTTGTATTAATTGTCCACTAGGCTCTATTTTTTCTTATGTAAGCATAAAATTGCACCCAGACTTAAGCACACTGAGCATTATGTCACGAAGTTAAAATATTGCTTCTGAGTCTTAAAAAAAAACGAAGAACCGCTAGTGTGATCCGATTTCCATGCCTTATTTTTGAGCCGTAATCAAATCCGGACGCTGCTGAAAAAGTAAATTTAGAATATAATATTTATTATTCAGGCAGCACATTTTAATCTTAAAAACATTGCTTTTATTTTATTTACTTGTCTTATGGGGGAAGCAAGGAGTTTTATTACAAGCACTTTTTTAATAGAAAATGCTTTTTTAGTTTTTCTATAAGTAAAAAAAAAATCAATATTGAAAAATAAATATTTGGTACTCTACAATTTTATACAAAAAATAAAATACTTTGAAATCATTTTTGGCTCTCTAACAAGTGCTTCACTGAAAAATCTTTTTGGGAGATTAAAAGTAATTCTCTGAAGAGTAAAATCTCTATGGGGGATGAAATCTCTGCGGGGTGTAGCTGCTTTATCAAAGAGATTCTTCAGAGCAAAACTTTGCTCCAATTTCTTCTAAACTGAAACCTAAGGGTGAGAAATTTATGCTGGTTTATAAAGTTTTAAAGAGTGCTATGTGAATCTACTTCTGCAGCGAATGGTTGTTATAACAAATATCCTTAAGCAATTTTTACAATTTAGCACTTTGAGTACAAGGTATAATATTTGTTTTTAAATTCATAATTATGTTCTTGTTTACAGAAAGAGGGTTTTCAACTTGAGCAAAACATTCCTGCTAAGCATGTAATTGGATACTTGTCGCCGTTCCTATTCACTGAATTTAAAATATGTTATAGAGTGCTCCAGCAAGGCTTAATGTTTCAAAATATTAGTGTATTGATGGTTATCCCATTTTCTGTGCAAATAGATGTTTCTTTCCTGAACAACGTCATATATTTTAAGTAACATTGGATAAATATAAATACAGTGGCCTAAGTAGTTATATTTCACTCTTTTGAGTTTAGTACGATTTTGATTGTACGGTTTTTTAATGGGGGGGGGGGGGGTACGGTGTTGATTCCATTTTTGAGCTACACAATATATTCTTTTTTTTACAACTGTGTAGTAGCATAAGTTAGTATTTCCGTTTCAAGATGTGTTATAATATATTATATCAATAAAGATACCCCATTGTTTTTTCTTTCTTTTTTCTCATCATAAAACTAAAGTATTTCATATACGTACCTATATCGTTCACATTATTTTTTTTTTCATGACTAATGTTTTTTTTTTTTGTAGTAACAAACAGTTAAAACTTCTAAAAAAAAAGATTTAAGAGCGTAAAATTATAGAATAATAGATTTTAATTTTGAAAAGTACACCTTCTCTTGTAATTTTTAAAATACGTGATCTGCAAACGCTTCCTAAAACTTCTATTTATTTGCCACCCAAAAAAAAAAGGGAAAATGCTAGACGGATAATCAAACCATATTTTACATCTTAAAATAGTACTCGCTGGTTTTTCCTTGAGGTTTTCAACAGTTTTGGGGATGGATAGCACTAAATTGTTGACAGTTCATGAAGCCTGAAACTTACGTAAATGTATGAACTATATTGATTACTTTCCAATTCATACCAACATATCTATGCACTAGTTCAAAACTGTCACTTACACCCCTTTGCCTCTAGGTGCTTCACATGTACTAAATTTCAAATGAACTGTTCATTAAAAAGGAAACCTCTTTTCAAGAAACAAATTTTGATGACCTTTCAGAAGAGTAACCTTAGTAAAGTGATATCGAATTTTACGAAAATATTTGGATCTTAATTTAAAATGGATAACGATTTTGATAAATGCCTTCGTTAACGTTTTTAGGTCAAATACGTTATTGTGTTTTATATTACGGCGTGGTACGAACGTTTATCAATAAAAGGTTTACGCGAGTTTCCAAACGCACTATCCCTTCAAACTTAATTCAACCAGTATTTAAAATGTTGTATTCAGGTTTTGATTCCTGTGTCTGAACCAGAAGTCAACTTCAATTTTACAATCAGATGAAATGACTCCTCAAACTAATTAGTCGAGCTCACTTCAGTCAGCCAACATAAATACTTGAAGCGTAAAATGTAATTGGGCTAAGATTTGAAATTGAAGGTTCAAATACGAGTTCTATAAATGGCGAAGGAAATTAGCCATATTCGCGCGTAAACAGCTTAGTGAAAGCAAGCTTAGATGCAGCACTCGAGCATAGTTAATGCAAGGCTAGGAATCGACTTACCACTTGCAAATGTCCGTCTCGTTTGAGCTTCTTATTAGTCAAAATTTGTAAACGTCGTTCAAATATGCTGCTTTGTTCCATTTAGCAGATATTCGCAAAACAGGAGTGTACTCTGTGGGGTTGCAAATGTTTGACTCTTTATCGGAAACCAACGTATTTGAATGTTTGGTGCACATTAAATATTACGGTCCGTACAGGAGTCGTTAATTTATGACTATCTATTTATGAAAACCAGGAGATATATTGAAATTCGCATTTAACACGTTATGAGCGGACGACTTAGCACGCGCAACTATGTTGCGTAGCGGACTAAGTTGACTAAGTTAAAAAAATGTTCTAAAAAATACACCAATTCATACATTAAATGAAATATTATTTTTTCCCTTGTGTGACTCAAAAGTGGGGATTTTAAACCGGTACAAATACCAGCCCCCGCTTTTAAACGACAATACACGAAACGAGTACTAGTACCTGCAGCCCGCTCATAATGTGTTAGGATGAAAGTCAGATTCAGTTAAATTATAGTGAGCTTTTCAGCAAGCAAAGCCCACACATGAATTGCTCAGAAGCCGATGTGATAGTCTACTTTTTATTACTATTATTTTACAACGTTTTTCTTAACTCACTTTCTTGTCTGTCCGCGGAATCGGATTTTCGACCATTTCCCGAAAAGCTATTGTTCTGAAACTTTACATATAGCTCAGAACTAGATGACAATGCAATATTCTACCACTTTTATCATGATTTGATGAGTTTCTGAAGTATTTCTGATAAAGTAAAATTAAATATGGCGATTAGTTCCGAAAATTGCGACCAAAATTCAGTAGCGGCTATGCAGTCGTCAAAAAAACGTGGAGGAAAATTCTGGAACAAAACAAAATCACAAAAAATTAACTGTTGTAAGTGATTTCAAATGGACCGCAGCACAAGAAAAGCAAAATCAGTATAAAAACTTGATTCAAAATTAAAATTTAAAAGTGCTTTGCTTTAGTTTTTAATTTAAAAAATGTCTTCTTCCTTTTAAGTGTGCAAGAAAAACTTTTTTTTTTAAAATTAAAAACATATTTTAATTATTTCATATATTCTGATAGATTAAACAACGTTCTTATGAGTAAGGAGCGCCAAAGAATCGAAGTAGCAAATATCGAATTCAAGACTCCTAGTTCCCTGTGATATATCCCTTTATTCATCTTGTATTCCTGCACCGAAGAGACGAAAACACTACTCATATTATTGAATCTAGTATGATTCCATAATATGAGTAGTGTTTTCGTCCAGCGCGATAAATAGTTTCTTAATTTTGATACAAATACTACTGCTCTGAATAAATAATCGTAAAGTTGTCTGAGCGTGAGCCTATACATTCTTGATTTATCGCTTTAAAATAAAGCATTACTTCTCATTTCTGTAACTGTGATTTCCAAGTAAATACCGGTAATTAAAACTAAGCCTAGTGGTAACGACCTCGGACTTCCACCTGGAAGGTCGTGGGTTCGATACCCGCTGAAGACCCACCATGTACACTTATGGATACGTGCATGTAAAATCCGCGGACCCCACTACCAAGGCCTCTGCTAACAGGTAGGGGTTTGGTAGAGAAAAAGAAAAGGTACTTAAAACTGAAAAAGGCGCATGCTCATTTTTAAGTCGAAATTACTTTTAAAAAATTAGATGGTATATTTTCTCCTTTTTAAGCACATCGTTGTTAACAGAATATATATATACACAGTAAAACCTGTTTTTGTGCGGTCCTTTTTTATGCGATTTTGTTTTTGTGCGATTGGTTTTGTGCGATTTTATTCTTGTGCGATTTTTTCATGCGATTTATTTTTATGCGGTATATGAATCTCAGCGGCGTTAGCACCAGTTTAATGTTTCCTACCAATATACATATATAAAAATTATAGGGAGAAGGCTTTGATAATTTCGGCGAAAATGACCTTGACGAGATGATTGAGGACCAAACTATCGATGATAGGGACATTATCAATAGTTTGATAGGTTATGAAAATGGACAAGAAGAACCGGAATCTATTACAGCAGATAAAATATATACAGTGATCCAGATTTCTAAAAAATTGGAAGCGCATTTTCTTAAAATAGATACCAATGCGGAAAGACGCTTAAAATTCCAAAAAGAACTGAGATCATGCATGTTTCACTATCGTGACGTTTACAAGCAATTGACCAGTCGACCGTTGTCACAAAAACTGATCACTGACTTCATGGTACCAAAAAAGAAATCAATTGAAATCCTATCTTCAAGCGACGAAAGCGATTTTCAACTAATTCATCACAAGAAGATGCGCGTTTTGGATTACGACGAATAGGAGCAAACTACTTAATGCATAATTCGAAAACTTCTCCATGTATATGTACAATGAAGAATTAAATATTTTTACAATTTCTTTAGGTCTAATTTAGTTATTTAATTTAATTGAAAGCATTCTCTCATCTATTTCATAAATTATTGATGTATTTTCTAAGTCCGACTTTTTTTATGCGGTCCCTATGCACCCCATAAAAAAATTTTAGGTAGTATATCGTACAAAGTTGTTTACTATATGTAAGAATTTATAAAATTTCCGAATATTTTTTGTACGATTTCTTTTATGCGGTCCCTATCCACCGCACAAAAACAGGTTTTACTGTATATATATGCGTGCATGTACTTGATCTGTTATGAATGCAAAGGGAATTTTCTTGCTTGTAATTTTCTATCGAATTTCGGTTTATTACGATTATAGGCTTAAGAAATGTTAAAATGACATGACCTTGGGATTATTAACCCCTTCGCTCTCGTTCCCGAGAACGTGACGGGCTGCGGTTTCGCCTTCTATTTCTCGCTCCCGTGACATGTTCGGGCTGGAGTGTTTAAAATTTCAAAATAAAAACAAATCAAAAGTTGAAAATAAATGAATATATTGTTCATGCACATAATTTTATATAATTTTCAGGGATAAAAAAATGGGCACTTTTATGACCGTTTTCTTGAAAATTACCCGACCGTTAAGGGGTTGATGCATGAAATATCGAGTCCTAAATAAATGTTTTTATTCAATCAAAATGTGGACTACAATTTTGATCGTACGCAATAGCATGGGATTTTTAAGAATAAATCGAAGAATATATAATTATTTCTGTTATGGTAATTTTGTGCTACTATAAATTTTTCTTTTTAAATTTGTTGATTTATCATATTTTCATCTTAAGCCAATTGGTGTAAATTGAATAAATTCATAGTTTACTTTTTTAAACTGCAGTATTAGTTGTATAAAATTGCATTGTGAGTTTTAAATGTATATAAAAAAATTACAAGGGATCTTCATTTCTTTTTCTTTTTTAAACATGCATAAAAAACAAGGCAGACAAGCGAGTAAATATTTTTAATATACGGTACTAAAGTTTACTTTCTTTTTCAATACGTTTAATTTCTTCACGCCTATTTTTAGTGATAAGTAATCTAATAACACAGCAGGGTTCGTGTTAGGCTAACTGCAAAATAAATGTCATTGACTCATGTGTTTATCTTACCTTTTCTGAACGGAAGTTTGTTTATTTAATCAACATATGCATAGGATTAGTTTATGAAAGTAATTGCAATATCGTAATGTGTATTTGAGGATTATGTTGCCTCCTCCCTTGGAGTTCATTACCGGACACTGACCTTTGTATAAATGTTTGAAACTACATTTAAAGTTCAACTAATGTTCCTTAATTACTTGAAATTTACAGTCTAAATGAATATTATATATTTTAGCAGAATAGGTGCCAAAAGCCGACTCAAACACTTACTTGATTAAAAAAAATATATATGATTGAGTAGCTGTTAAGTTTTAAACAATAATGTCACGGAATGTAACAGTAAGCAAATAATCATAGCTAATTATGAATGAAGTAAGAAAAAAATTGCCAGTCATTACATAAGTTTAATAAATATAAATGCATTCATATTTTTTAAATTTCAAAACTAGTATATGTTCATGTTACAGCTTTATTTGTAGTTTAATTCTGCTAAGCTTTTTGTTTAATTATTTCTCATTTCTTTTTATATCAGACAATAACAAAATAAAAATTTCAAATTATTTTTTAACTATCGCCTGCTACTAAAATAGAGCAGGAAGATTTGTTGCCACAACTTTTAGTCGATAAATCAAAGAAAAATGGGAAACAAGTGTACTATGTTCTAAGCAAATTCTCCGAATTTGTTTTTCTGTTTACATTTACTGCACCATATGCCGGAGCTTTGCGAAATAAATACACGAAATTCGGTATGGAGATAAATTATTTTGTTTTGATTGTAAATATATTTTAATGAATTTAATTTAACATTTAAGAATGCTTTTGGCTTCTAGTAAACGTCAAGTCTTGTTCTATCAGCTCGATTGTTCATTTTCGTAAGTATGCAGTATGAAATATTCAAAATCCATTTTTTACACAGCGGAGATTTACCGCATTTATTAGTAGTTTTGAAACATTTTTTAGGAAATAGTGTGAATACCCAACATATAACCAACCCTAGTACTTAATTTTATAAATTTGTGTTTTTATGATTTTATTTCTGCTGTACAAGGTACATTTTGTCACAACTGTAAACAAAGCGGTATAATATTGGTGTTTGATAAACATAAACCTTTCACAAAAAACTAAACAATCTTCCAGCGGTTAGATGGTTTTAAATTTTGTGTCTGGGTGATTTTCGTTACGCAATTCAAAAGAAATTGAAAACATACAAATTCTTAAATGTAATAATGGCAAATTCATCTTTGCTAGCTCTTACTAATACTCTTTGCGTTTTATCAATACATTACAACAAAGTACTGTAAATGATTCAAAATAAATATTTTCATCTATAAAATACTGAGTTTGTGGAAATACTTTGATTTAAATAAAAACCCTTATACGAATGTAATACATTGAAATTTCAACTGCTGAAAAATATTAATCTGGCTAATTAAAAGCAAAAACTACCAAGGAATACAAATTGCTACAATTTTTCTACTGCTAATTGTTTTGAAAAAGGAAGAAAGTTTAAAACGCAACAGTTTTGAACGTTCTCTCATTAAAATTATTTTACTGTCGATATTTCATTGTAGATTAGCAAAGAACTAGAAACTCTCTAGAAATAAAATAAATAAATAAAGGTCATTAAACATACGATTAAGGAAATTTTCAAAATATGTCTTTCTTATTTTACTTAATTAATTAATTTTCTGAAAATTTGCGTTAGAACGTATATATAATGAGGGATAAAATTTTAAAGTTACAATTAAGTTCCGCACTATAATTGGCTGTTGCATTTAAAAGACATATCTCTCTAATCTTCTAATTAAATGCGTTTTGGAGTAGTACGCGAATTTATCCTGATGCAGATTTGTCAAAAAATAAAAAACAAAAATAGTAGTCTGAAAAGAAAAGCTGAAATGTTATGGTAAAAAGTACTAGCGTCCATGTTTCCAGTACTCTTTTTTCCAGTACAGTACAATATAGCTTTACTTAAGGTTTTTATAAAAAAATTACTGTAAAATGTACAGTATTTTTTTTCTACCGTAAAATTACGGTAAGAAAGTTTTTGTCAGAAAATAACCCAGATTTTTTTGCACTGTTTCAAATCGGATATAAATAGACTAAAGTAAAAACCGCATTCGTAGAACTAATAGCTACCGACTTAAAATAAATGTATAAAAAAGTATTTCGATATGTATTTATTTATTTGCACCCAAATCAATCATAGGTAATTGAAAAATAACGCAGTGGATAAAGAGCAGAAAACTTTTGTGTCCTGGTAATGCTGACAATGAAAAATAATTATAGAATAAAACATTGAGTAAAATCTAAACGTATCTTCCTACTATCGTCGAAGTTGACTTAATATGTTCCGTAAATTTCGCAGTTAGAATTTCGGAGTGCTCACTGAAAAATATCTGTCAGTTTAGACACTATTTCGTAGAAATTGTCTTCAAAAATAAAACTGTTTTCTAATTTTCACAAAATATCGCCAAGCAGTGCGAAAACGCACAAAACAAAACACTGCTTTAATAGAGTACGTGATTGCGATGAAAGGAAGTTTTATCTTTGTTTTAAAGAAAGTGTGATTTTAAATATGCACAGCATTCTTTTGCATTTTTATTCCATGATTCAGTATTATGCGTCGATTAACTTTCAAAACAGCTTTTCCCCCTTATATATTTTTAATGAAAGTGTTTCAGGGGTTTTACGCTATTTATTATAAACTGAAAAAGTACAATGAACTACACCACTTTTAAAATATAACCATCGTTTCTCTACTTTCGGAACGTGCATTTTATATTTCCATTACTTTTTTTTTTTTTTTTTACCGTTAATTCTTGAATTATATTTTCCAACAAAAGTTTTTTTACTTCCACCACTTCGTCACACGATATGATATTTAAAATCATTAGCTTACACTTCAAATTACAATGCAAAATCTCAAAAAAAGTGAGCTTGGCATAAGTTTTATTTTTTGTTAAGTAACTTTAAATCTCCTAGCAGTATGTAAAATAAAATCAAATAAAAAAATAAGATTTCATAGCGTTCAAAGGAGAAAAACGTAGTTCATATGAAAGTATTTGAACTGATTCATATGCAAACTTTGATCCCTGTATTTCAACTCATTTGCTTTAACATAAAGTTAAAATATAAATTTCTGACAAATTTTATCTATCACAGTACTTAATCGCAGAAGTTTATTTTCTCAGACAACATGCAGTGATTTTACAAGAGCAGAAAACAAATAAGTGCAATCACTGTTGTCAAATTTAATGTGTTTTGTTCAAGAAAAATCTTAAATTAAAATTAGGAAGCCGACTAACTGTTTCTAAAAGCAAATAGTAGGAACCTGTATTAATTAGCGATTGCAAGTTGTTTTCTTTCAAGAGAGGAAAAGAAAAAAAATCAAACGTCAATTATCTTTAAGGTAATTCTGTTTAATTAGAAGTTCTATAACCCTGCGGGAAGTATAGGGAATCATTCAACTTATAGATCATTAATTGGACGCATTATTTTCTAAGATTGCAAATCATTTTTCTTGTTGATTTATTTTGTGGTTGTGGAATCAGACTAACATTGATTTTAAGGAAGAAATTAAAACTGCAATTTGGATAACTTAGTTGAAGACGACCGTTAATATTCCATTTAAATGAAGTTAAATATCATTTAATCTTGCAAAAATTATTAAATTTTCCAAGGAACAAATGTTTCTAGAACTGTGTGTTTCGAAATTACACTTTGATTAACGTTCTGAATCCTTAGTTTTAAACAAAATTAAGAGCAATTAAACTGTTTATAACAATGGTGTTTTCCCCTAAACGCTGAAATGAAACCTTGCTTTTTTGTGTCACAGTGAAAATAGGAACTGAATGAGAGTTGTTGCTTCTAAGTAAAATAATATGAATGAAAAGAATTATTTTAGGTCAAAGTTAAATAAATAAAATAATAAATTAATAAACTTATAGGTACTCTTCATCTAAAAACGTTCTAGGTCGTATACTCTTCTAAAATATTCGAATAAGATGATTTTTTTAGTTACCGAAGAAACATGGATTCTGATGCTTTCAAAAGAAAACAATAAGTTCCGTCTAGAGCTATACGGGCCTACTTTCCCGTATACACCAACTTCAAATTTATAATCTAGTTATCTATCTCTCTCTTTCTCGTTTAGCTTTAGTTCTTAATTGCTTCAAATATACCTTTTCAACGATTAGTACATATTCATTTATTCATTCATGCATTTATTCACTCATTTACTTATTTTTTCATCCATTTGCCATTTATTCACTCATTTGTTCATTCATTATTTCACTTACTAGTTCTGGATCACACGTTAGTTCTGGATGAACTTTCTATCTGTACAATGTTCTACGTCGTAAGAGCTTTCCGATAAAGTTTGTTCCAAGCAAATAGGTTCGTTAGATCAAAATTTATATAGTATTGAAATTTCCCCGTAGGCTCTATGTTAATTTTTTTGAAGTGTTCAAAAGTGAACAAAAGTGTTCAAATCAATATTTTACGCCGAGAGCTACTTCTGATAAGTTTGCTCGTAGGAACTTGGATCTTGTGCCCAGAGTTTACATAATTTGCTTCATTTTTGTTCATAGGCGCTAATGTTAAAATTCTCTGAACTGTTCAAAATTGGACGAAAAATCGTACAAATCAAAAAGTAAAATATGGAAATGAGATTTCCTCGCCGAGATCTTTCGAAAGAAAAAAGAATTTTTTGAATCAGACAATTCGTTCAACAGTTATTAGGCTGGGGGGACAGACAGACACACAGACTGACACACAAATTCCCCCATATCAAAACCCTACTTTCAATTTTTTTTTATTTTTCAAACTTTATTTAATTACTTAACTTATTTTTGACTTCTCTTGATTTCTAACGATATTTTCACGACACATTAAGAATTCTTTTATGGTTTATTATTTATTTTTTTTTTTTACTTTTTCGGGAAAGTAGGCTAAAAAAGAATAAAATAAAAGCGGTCAGTCATAGTTTCTACGAAGACTCGCTTTTTTTTTTTTTGACGTAGTTCCAATGATTTTTGATGTAATTTCACACTTTCAATGCTTCTGGGATAATATGCTTATGTAAGTCCATAGACTAGGTTTCACATATAAAGTGTTTTACACATTTAAGCATTTATTTTGCTGACGAGACTCATCTGGTTGCATTATATCAAGCTGGATAACACTTTTTCTCGCTCAGCTAGCTATTTGAAGCAGAATAAAGGAAAAATTACATGTAATATTATTTCTACCTAAAACAGTATCTTTATTCAAGCTTTTCTGTGCTGCATAATCCATTATTTGCTTACAGAAGAACAAGTTGATTTGTTTGTGTACTCACATTAAGGGAATAAAGGACGGGGTATTTATTTTTTAAGTATAATTTTTAAACTTTTGCCCGACATGGCTATTGAAGGACCCTGACCATGGGTCAAACCTCTCCAGTTAGGGATCATTTATAAATGATGTCACGCTTCAAAGGGTGAGGTGGGGTTCATGAAATTGTGACAAAGGGGAGGGTAGGGGGCAACAAGATGTGTGACATCATTCTTTATGAAACATAGCGTGGCATGGGACAAAGGGGGTAGGGGGGTCCATTGAAGTGTGACATATTGCGACAAGGGGGTCAAATATATGTGAAAACAGCGTGACATCATTTATAAACGGTCCTTCGTTCAGTAAGATTTTGTGACATTTTTAAATGTACAAAATTTAAACTTTTAAATATGAATATTATTTTCATTCCAATCAAAGACATCTCGATCTTAGTAATTAAATAGAAGTATCTGTTGAGTTGCCGTTTATGTATTATTCTTATGTAATTAACCCAAACATAACTGAAACTTCGTTATTCTATTTTTTATCAAATTACTAAGATATTTAACCTATTTTTTAAATTAACTTCTTAGATGACATTTACCGTTCTGTGACTGAAGTAAATTTTATTCAATACGAAATCAACAAGCTAACAAAAACGACTTATCATTTAAGTTTCATCATAAAATTGTCTAATTCATTGTCATTTTGAAAGATTTATGGAACTGGATTAATTTAGTGTTTTAGTTCTACATACACTTTTGGTGGTATTTAACAGGAAGGAGTGATTTATGTTTTTATAAAACGAGAGACAACTCTAGAGAGGGGAATATTCCATTTTCAAATAAAGACGACAATAATTTCAAAGACTCGAGATGCCTTGAAAAGCATGATCTTGTTTTAGTAAAATTAATAACCAAATCTAGCTTTTACGCAGTATGTATATTTTAACAAAATGGGTGTATATTCTAAAAATATTTCAGAAGGTCTGAAGATCGTAAATTTAATTTTTATGTTACCTAAAAAAAAATCTTGCGACCGCAATAAAAAAATATGTCGTTTAGCTTAATCATTTAATGATCATTGGATGCACCGAAAGCGTTCTTTATAAAAATGGCAATTTACTTTTTATCTCTAAAATAAAATTTATCAAATATATATATATATATATATATATGATACGAATCGAGGAAACTACATAATGTTTAGTGTGTTTCCATATAATTCAACATGTACCTCAAAGTTATTTTTATGGAACTAATTATACAAAAAAATTGGGAAAAAATGAATAAAATTATCAGGATACACAGCACGTGTCATACATTTTGACGAATCACAAGATAAATTCAATAAATCGTCATCTTTTACGCGGAGTTGAAGATTTAAAATGCAACAGCCGCGTACGTTGGACTTTCATCGTAATTTCAATTAGCATTTCAGAGCGTGATTAATTGCAACAGTCGGTTCGTTAAAGACTTTGAAGATCTTCTGCAATTGGCATATTCCCATTTATCTGCCAGGGGCAACCTACCCTAGCGAATGCGTTTAAAATTTCGTATATTCAACGCGCGCATCAATCTCCAGCGAGTTATTCCCTCCTCCCTTGGTCCAAACAAGCAAGCAGTTGGAGAAGACAATTCCAGTGGTTTGAGCTGAAACATGACAAACACACAGCAAAGTGGGATTCCGTTGTAAAGTTGACTGCGGCCATGGTTTTGTAAAATTTAAGTAGAAAACCCCTCTGGGTACATTTACCAACAGATGAATTTAAACCTGTCGTAAGTTTGAATGCTGAGTCAATGGCTATTACAATTAAATAAGGATTGGATAGAACAAAACCTTTTCTGATGGAATATTAGTACATTTTTCTAACAATATTACAACGCAGCGTAAAATGGTTTTAAAACCGGTCTATGCAAATATATTTAAGAAGGTAATATCAGCTACTTAAAATTTTTGTTTTACGCGCAACCGTAAAGCTGCAGTTTAACCACTGAAAATGGTAACTTATGGAGCAATGAAAATGCACTAAATATTGCTTCAGTAAGAAACTTCAAACAATATAACTGAAACTTTATTTATAAAAAGGGTGTAATGCTCACACAATGGGGGGAATTGTTAAACCTGCGTATTATGGATTTGAATCTATCATTCACATTAATGGAACAATTATTGCAATAAAATAGCTTTTCCCCCTTCGTGCTAACCACGTGGTGTTTAAAACTTGAAATATTTTTTTTTTCTCATCGGAGATTTCTTTTCCTCAAGTGTCCATAGAATGCAAAGTTTCAGTGACTAGTGCGTCAATAAGAACGATCTCTGCGTAAGACTAAACTCAAAAAAGAAACGTAGGTTTCAATAGAATTTTCCGAATCAAGGCAGCGCTCAAAACAGTGAAAGAGCTGAGCAGTACGGTATTTATTTTAAGTTCCAGAAATCTGAATTTTTAGCAAAATAACCAATTATCGTACAAAACGGTAAATTCAAGCACGAAATAATTTTTTGCAGTTAAAGTTTCATATCTGAAACCAAAATTTTATTTTAAAAGGGAATTAATAAAGTGTTTTTTCAGTGGTATAATTTGTGCATTTACAATGTATGAAATACCTTTTATTAAGAATTAACTTAATCAAACTCGATTAAAAACCTCTGACGTTCGATGTTACGAACACTTTGGTGTAATGATCGTAAAATCAAGAGCTCATAAAATTGAAAAGCATTTTTTCAATAAATTTTTGGGACTGGGTAAACTGTTCTCAAAATCGTGAGTGTTCGTTAATTACAGATTCGTGAAATCGAGCGTCCACTGTAACTTGAATGTATTTTAAATCCATTTAAATGAAAGGCTTGCAAACGGATGTAGTTGTATTTTGATGGCATTAAATCAGGAATGTCATCCTTTAAAATATTCTAAAATTAATCCGAGAAAGTATAATTGTTTACAAAAGGATTTTGTAGAGGAATTAATATTAAAATGGAGCTTCATTCCATTTGCATATAATAATTATGATAAGTCGTGGCTGACTTCGAATCTTACATAAACAAATACGTACTGCATTTTAAATAAATATTTTCGTCTTCAAGGTCAATGATGAATCATATGTTATAATTCGACTATAACTAAATGCATTCAGAGATGAACTTGTTCCAGTCATTTGCTTTTGTTTAGCTCGAAAACTTGACAACCTAGGAAGTCGAAATGTCTGAAAATTCATCGACAAAACAAGGCTACATTGTAAGCAAGGAAAAAAAATCGCACATAAAGGGTGAGATGTTAGTAAATTAATTTTTTATTTAATGTTATGTTGTATTTGTCGACCCGTGCGGAATTCTGCACTGCGCACTAAATAATTGTTTTTATTATTAGTATACATAGCATTAAAATGCAATAACGAAACAGTTCCCTTACTCAAAATGCAGTTACTGTTGGGTGGTTAGGCTCTAAACAATCATAATATTAATGAATGTAGAGACTAACGATTTAATAAGTTTAACACACAGACGCAGCTAAAACTGTCCCATTTGCGACGCGATAAAAAATAATCGTTTCTTGTTTGTTTACTTGATAACAGGTGGCCTCAGGATATAAAACACCAATAATGCATTTATTAAAGGACCTCTTCTTAGATGATTTTAAATCTCAAATTTAAGAGAGGCGGTACATTTTTAGACCGTGGGTCTATTTTTCGTCATTAGCCGGCACTATATGCTTTAAAATGAGTGGTAATTCATGGTAAATGATAAAGGAATAAAAAAGATCACGCGGTCCGACAGGAAAACGGGCTGCAGAAATAATGTATATAGATTGTAGAAAAAAGATACCAGGCTTTTCGACTTCCTAGCTTGGCAAGTCTGTAAATAGATTCTTTCATTTTTATCTCCATCAACCAATCTTCTTTCTTCTAATTAGTCTTTGCTTTATTCTTACTTTCGGAATAGTTTCTGTCAGGTTTGTGTATAAATTGATTAAGCAAATGTGTATGTACAAAGACAGACTAACATACTACTCAGTTACACACATTTTTAGTGTAGTGAACACATTTGTTCTAGATCTTGGTTGTTGCAAAAGGGTGCCAATAATAAAATGGAAATCAATGCAAGATTTAACTATGCGTGAATTCAACTGATAAAAAAACCAGGATACTGTAGCTGTTGAAATTTTGTATAAAATACCGGCTACCAGTGGAACAACTAACAACTTTCACAGATGCCAAATTGCCTTTTAATTTCGAACCGCACCACCGCACGTGTTCTACTTGAGAACTATTAAACGAAACTTTACTGACGAAACAAGCGTTATAGAATCTTGACAACAACACGCTCCATCTTTGATCGAACATTATAATTTTTAAAAGTAATCTAGTGATAGTACAATAGCAACGATAACTAAAGGCGGTTTATTTGTCGTCTACGTAGCGCTGTGTTGTAAGGACCACTAATGTCTTTTAACACTTTACCGACCGGCCGTCGATTAATCGACGTTTTGTTCTCAGCGCGTACCGACCGGCCGTCGATTATTCGACGTTTTGTTCTCAGCGCGTACCGACCGGCCGTCGATTATTCGACGTTTGCTCCCCAGCGCTTACCGACCGGTCGTCGATTGCTGTAAAGGCTCTTATTTTCGAGGGGCCGTAATTTTCGCGAAAATGAATATATCTGTGATTTCGCGAGCTGAAAATTTCGCGAATTTTATATGAACAGAACCGAAAGTTGAAAAATTCCAAAAGTACCTATGTAAAGTTGAGAAAGTTGAAAAATTCCAAAAGTAGATCTTTTGCATAAAACATTTTAAGAAACTTCCTTTTGTCCGAAAAGTTTGTCCCTCCCCTCCCCCATCGCTCTTAAAACAACATACGCTGCTTATCAACTTTGACCTTGGCTCAACGCACGCATTCCACCTCAAACAAGTTTCTATTATTCAAAAAAGGATAAGACCCAGCTTTTTTTTATTATTACTTGAGGCAGAAAAAAAAATATTTCACGAGGCTTAAATTTTCGCGATTACGACGGGCTCGCGAAAATTAAAGCCTCGCGAAATTAAAGCCCTTTACAGTAATCGACTTTTGATCTTTCTGTTAGATTTGGTTGGTGTCTCGGACGATCTGCGGCTGAGCGGGTGGTGAAAGGGCATAGTATGTTCGAACCGCTACCGGTCGCTAAAGTGTTAAGTAGGTCCGGTCCGCCTGTTAAACGAAATGGTGCCATGGATCATTAATCCCAGTCCTGGGTCTGTGTAACGTCCAGTTAAACGATCCTCGATCGGCCAGGGGTTGTTTAAGAAACGTTAGGTCACATATTGACTAAAGAATTTTTGTTTCGCGGAGTTTTATATGCATAAAATTATTTTTTCCCCGTGCTTGGATTTATTTTAATCTTATTTAAAACATTTTACTTCATATAATTCTCACAGATTTATAACATGTTTTCTTCAATTATACAATTTCAATGTACAGGGTGCGGCAGCAAAACTGAATGAAACCCGTTTTATGAATCTCATAAACCTAAAATTTTTTTTATAGTGTAGGTACATTCATAAAGTTATGTTTTACACAGTTTTGAAAATCAAACCAGGTAGGTGACGCTACCCATTCCTCATGCACTGAAAATCGAATTCTAGCGTTTGTCGCGATCTTACCAACATAGCAGCGGGTATGTTAGCAATTTCAGCCTGGATGCTGGCCTTTAGGTGTTGTAGGGTCATTGGACGATTGAAATAAAATCAATATTTCAAAAAAAACCCGAAGAAAAATCACAAGGGGCCAAATCCAGGAAGGGGCTTGACCACTTCAAATCACGGAATGTTCATTCGAAAAGTAGGCCTCGATAGAAAACGCACTCTCCTTCGAGATTCCAATGCAGAATGGCGACTGACCAAGGTAGGAACAAAACTTTAGAACCGTCCCCTTTGGAATGAGACAACTCCCACCCCGCAACAACATTTATAGCCTGAAAGTCGCACATGTCCAAAAAGGAAATTATGCTGCCGCACCCTGTATATACTGAAAGAGTGAGAGGGGGCACCTCCACCAGCGAAATGTATGTAGTACATTCTTTCTCACAATGTTTCAGAAAATTGACAGTAATAAAAAATTGTGTTAAATTGCCATTGGTTTTTGTTTCTTTAGTGTGTATACAGTTTTATGGAGGACCCTATGTATGTGTGTATATATATAGTGTGTCTGTGTGTGTTTGTAAAAATCAATATTCCATTTTGCTCAGCGAAAGGAATAGCACGCGTATGTTGTACGCTATATTCTCGCTTGTGAGCACAAATAACGTTATGCGTATTGAGTAAGCCAGTAAACTAAGGATAGATTACTATTTTTCGAAAATTAAGACTACTTTTAAGTAGAGAAATTCGGATTTTTAGCAGCCTTTTTTGGATTCCAGACCTTTTGATGAGTAGGAGTTGGGAAAGTTGTTCTTTGTTCTCACGTGTTTAGTACACTCAGTTTGCAGAAAAAAATATCGGGAAAAGTTAAGGAAAATATTTTTATTAAGGATATTGCCCTGCTTCGAAGACTACATATAGTCTGATTCCGGAATTTCCTTCAGAACACGCTTGCAAGCCTCTTTATCTTCGGGATAAATACTCAATAGGGATTTTTACATGGTAAGCTCGCTGGAAGTCCTAATCATCATATTTTGACTAATTTTGTTGCATTACAGCAATATCACTCCTTTTCTCAATGTTTTCCCGATACTTCATATACACACCTTGAAAATTTAGAACTTTTATTTTATTTTTTACTTTTTTTTAAACTTCATTACCAACGTATAGATTTGATGTTCCAATCAACTAGTTTTTATGCAATCTTAAGAGTTATTTAATTCTTACAGCAATAAATGTGTTTATTTTTCCTGTATATTTATCTGATTAGCAGCATTAGTTAGTGTTTACTAATTAAATTTATTCTCAGGAGTTTTGTTTAGAGCTAGCTGCTTGGAACGTACTCCTAAGAGGGTTGGGAAGTTTTGAACGCGTTTAGTTTCGAAGAATTGGCAATTTTGTATGATGGTGTGGTGTTCAAAGTTTCAGTATAATGAACCCAAATTCGTATCCAAATAAGTGACAAAATACAGTCCGCGCTATTTGGAAAATGTTGCATACAAATCAAAGAGATTAAATGCGTTAAAAATATAAATATTTCCATTTTAATCATCCTAATTTCAAATTCATCCACTTTTGTTTAATTATCGGCTTGATGCCGTTTCTAATTTTGATGCTGAATCATTTCTTCCTTTTAAGGTACTTAATATCTGCTTTAAAAATTGTTATATCTTCATTTAAGCCATATTTAATACATATTCGATCCCCGCGACTCGCCAAAACTGTCGCGTGCGCCCTAAAACTTTTCAGCCCCCATCTTATAGGTAGAGTATCCATTGTCAACAAGCGCTCCCTGGAAACATAACGCCCCTACTTGTACACGTCTCTCATTGTTTGCGATCTGCTTATTGTTCAAACTTTCCCCACTAGTGCTTAAGACATTGTCTCTGAAATATGCGACCAACTTGAAGGATAGTATTAAGAGAAAGATTTAGTTAGGCGGTGAGGTGGGCGCTTTTTAGTTCGTTGCTTCTCTACACCGACAACGTGATAAATTGAACCACCTTTTATGTAAAATTAAGTACTTTTCCTCCCCAAAATATAACGACGACACTAGAGGATAAGAAATTTTTAAGTTGAATACTGTTCTATTCATCTTTATTCAATAAACTTTGAATAAGTTTATAACAAATTAAAAACGCATGAATTACCACATCCTCAAAGTATCATTATCTGCCGATGAAATTTTATATTTTGTTATTAGGCACGTTAAAACTGATAATAATAGTCTTGTTGATAAAAGTTGTCTGCTAAAATGTTTCTTTAAGCACTCAAGAGATGTGCCAGAAGAAAAATCGCATTGATATGTAAGCGGTTGTTCAGAATAAAGCACTTCTACAGCGTATCCTCTGTGTATCTAATGTGTAGTATTTTGCTCTTAGTTTGAATCTCATGGTTTTGGAAAACTTTCAAAAAATAACTGACATCTACGTGTTAAATTTATGAACTAATTTTAATGGTTAAGAGAAAACATTCGATATTCCGTAACCAAATGAAATTTCACTTTTTATATGATACTACTGCGGAAATTTTCAATGTAAACTGGGAAAGACTTATGGACAACGTGATTATAAGTGATACCTAAGTACATTTGATACGCTTCTCATTTCGTGGATATGTACTTTTTAATCGCTTTGCTGCTCCTATTACATTTATTTTGACTGCACTGAGAAGCTAACTCATAATTCATTTGTATTCATAAAGCATAAATTATCTGCATGTTAAAAAAATTGTTGCTCTAGTTTTTTAAAAGATATGATAGTCATTTATTTGCATTTCTGCCAAACAGTTAAAATATAATGAGAAAATGAATATTCATATCTTAATGTTCAAATTAACTTTAATAAGATGCTTAGATGTATATTTTTTATGTATATATAATATAAATTTTCCAAAATCTGTTGAATTGCAAAGTGCAGTTTATGCAAAAACATTTTTAATTAGAAAAATAAATAAAACAAAATTTTATTTTTTTAACACCATTACAGATTTTGAAAACACTATTTGCTTTTAACCCTTCGGAACTCGCACAGTGTGCAAAATAATCACACCAAGAAGAGTAAGAACGTAGGTCTTTTATTCTACATCATAGGCAAAGGTGTTGCTCACTCTAGCTTCTCCCTATAAAATTTTCCTGCTGCCCCGAGGTGTTTCGCAATCATTAAGTTTTTGTCTGACTGTCGCCGGCAGCGGTTGTTAGTCGAAGTAGTCAAGTGTGAGTGGTTTTTCTCATCAAGCAAGTGCTTGGTGGATTTACAGAACACTGTTTTTTAATACAAATAAAAATACAAAAGCGACGACCAGCAACAGGCACAGGTCCCAGCTAGTCTGGTTCTATTCAATTTAACAATCCATAATGAACATAAAGAGTCTTCTTCAAAGCTTTTACCGCACTGCAAACTATTCCAACTGCCTGAAATCCTATTGATTATTATTATCCCCTCCTGCAATAGTATTTTTTTATAATTTCAAAAGCTTAAAACAATGACCTCTGGTTCTACCTTTAGCACATAATTGAAGCCCATCAACATTTCACGGTTTAATGAATTTAACCAACTGAATCATGTCCCCTCTAATTCTCCTTTGATCTACACCAGCGGTTCCCAAACTGGCACGCGAAGCCTCTCCAAGTGGTACGCGTGCAGGCAAAAAAAATATATCTATAATATATTTGTGTTCTATTCTATATAATAAAGTTATATTCGCAGTGGTACGCAAAATGGTTTGCAAGAAAAATGGTGGTACGCGAAAAAAAAAAATGGGAACCGCTAAAGTCAAAGTCTAAGAGACCACTTACCAACCTAGTAACCATCCTTTGAACCCTTTCGAATAAGGTAATATCCTTCTTTAGATAAGGAGACCAAAACTGAACAACATGCTCCAAAGGAGGTCTTACCAAACTTCTGTATAATGGCAATACAATTTCCTTCGAAATATCCTTATTGATAAACCCAAGTATCATGTTACCTTTGTTACTTACCATGCTATACTGCTGACTAAACTTGAAGTCATTACTAATCAATACCCCTAGATCAACAACTGCTTCTGCTTCACTAATGATGGAACCTTGTAAATAATAACTTGCACGTTTATTCCCATGACCAAAGTAAAGTACTTGATATTTACCGATATTAAAAGACATACCCCACTTAATTGCCCACCTAGAAATTTGATTTAATGCTTTAAATTTTGTCTCGTAAAATATTAAATCTTATACGTACCTGAATAGACTAAAATAAATGAATAAACATTATAATTATTGAATTATTGAAATGTCTTTACACTGATTTTTTTATATATTTTCGAATATAACTTCACGAGGAAGGTTGTTGGTTCAAATGACTTGACATACATAGTTTGAAAAGCAATGTTTTCTTAGCTTTTATAAAGAACATTTTGTACCCCAGAAATAAAAAGTATCTGAGTTGCTTGACATACTATTTTATTTGGATAGTATTACTATTTTGGGTAGCGTTTGGTGATTAAAATAAACCAAAATGCTTTTTTGTTGAAACTTTTTATTTATTTTAGGTGGTATGAGAAATTCTCACATGCGAGTTCTCAGGTTACTCAATTTGACGCGAGTTCTGAAGGGTTAAGAACGGAATGGCAACCTAAATTGCAGTTGAGCGTAGCATCTGTTCAGTGACGCAGTGTAAAAAATGTTATGAGAAATGTGTATAACAAAGCAAATCCTTTTTAATACCCTTGATTTGGTGAAGTCATTTCTCGAAGAAATAAAATATTTTGACTAAACGCTCGTATCATGGAAGCAATCTGTTGACCGCTGAATCTTCCTACAAAATGAGTTGGTGGCCAGAAATAAATGGCTCGAAACATCAAATAATGTGCATTTTTTTCTGACAAGAGTATTAACGCAATTTTTCCTGATTAAGAAAACATTATGTACAGTACACCGTTATTACGTGGTACAGGTGTAAGAGTTAGACCTTCCTTGAAATACCTTTCGAAGCTATTTTAGCCTTTTTACATGTGACGAAATATAACTTAAAAATATTCCCTAATATTTATTAATGCAGAAAAATGGAAACCTTCAAGTGCCTTCAAATGGGTGATTGAATTTCTATTAAACTTTTATTTATTGAATTATTTATTCACAAACGAGTGAAAGTACACATTCGTTTTAAATATACTTACCTTCTCAAAGTATGAGAACAGTGGTATAGACTTGTTTACTTACTTTATTCGTTTTCTTGAATTTAACCCTACACTGCACCGCGTTTTTAAACAACACCTCTATTTTTCGTTCACTAAGCTCTTGTTTTGTATATTTTTTACATGTGGCGAATTTGTTCGTTTTATTTTGTATGTATGATCATATTAGTTAATATAGTTTCCCCTAGTTCTTGTAAACTTAGCTCAAGGCTCATCTTTTTTCACAAAATCGTAAGACATGTTGATTTTGTAAAAAGCAGTAACTTCTTAATTTTGTTCCTACAAATTTCAAATAACAAGTTTATTTTAAGAAATAGTCTTTAATTGCATACATAGTTTCAAAATAAAATAAATATAAGTTGTCCGAAAAATTTTCGGGGAAAATATATATTTGGGCGCCTTTTTTACTTGTTGTTTTAAAACAACAATGCGCATTCGGGAGTGCTTTTTATGCTCCTGCATTATTCGCAGTATAAACAAGAACAGGTGTCACTGGCTGTTCTGTTTCTCTTTATTTAGTATCTTTTAGAAGATTACTGTTATAAATATAAAAAATTAGCGTAAAGTGGTCGATTAAATAATTATTTAGGATTTTTTTTTTAAAATCAATTCGCGCTCAACCAGAGAAGAAGCGAACATTATCGCATAGACCCCCTACAGATGTTAAGTTTCTTGTTTAAAATCTTTACTTAAATTATTAAACTTCATTGGTAATTAAAATAAAAATTTGCACATGAAGTAACTAATAATTATTAGTTACATGTGCAAATTTTTACTTATTTTTTTAAAATTTATAAATAATATTAAAATGAAATATTTTAATAAATGTTACTATTTTATTGCTATTTTATGATTAAAATGCGTATCTTTTTATTATTGATTTTGTTTCGTTTATAAAAATGGTTATGTAAAAAAGTTATTATTGTTACCCCTAAATACGCAGTGTTGGTTTTAAACAACATGTCAAATTTTCTCGATTTCTATTTTTCCGAATTAAATAAGAATTTTTTTAGTATTTTTTCCACTTATAACTAGCACAAACAAACACAAAAAATATATTTTACAAAGAAATAAAAAAATTGCGCAGTGTAGGGTTAAAATGTCTTTTGAATTCGCTTGAAACCAAGTAAGTTTTTCCAAAACTTTAAAATTTAGCGTGAATGGTAAAGTTTTTGCCTCGAAAAAATTACTATGCCTTTTCTTCGCTGGAACCGAAAATCAACTCAACGGGAAGTACCATACGTAATGTCAGTATACAGCAATGCAGATATAAATGTTGGCCGTGCAAAGTTTTTTCCATTTGTCATAAATTGAATAATTTTTGCTCTTGATTTTATACAAAACTTCAAAAATCCTGAAAATGAGCTATTTACATTACGTTGTATCAGTCCAGAAATCGTTGATCAACAAGGTTAACGAGTACCAATTTCAGTTACATGTATCCTAATACAAAAAGGAAAGTCGTTATTGGCGAAATTCTACAGTTCAAAGCTTGAAAGTCATGCTTGTCAAACATAGATACAATCCTAAATCGATTGATGTTTATGAATCTATTGTTTGTTAGCGTAAATCTTATTTTCCGCTTGGTTACAAACCGTTCCGTTGATTGTTAGCGCAAGTGTATTTCAATCTTTTCACGCTCTTGAGCCGAGATTTAATTCACGCCGCGGCATAAAACCAATATCATGAAACTACTCATTGTGATTTCTGCGCCTAAAGGTGAACACTTAAAGAGCTCAATGTACCAAAGAATTCAACTTTGAGATAAATCTCTATTCAGTATATCTCTATTGTGCGCCTTTACGAGTGCTGGAAGATTCATCTTTTTGGATTTTTCTCTGCTCTTCTATCAACCTTCTGAAGCATTCAAATAATGCGTGAACAATAAAGAATCGAGTCACGATATAAAAGGGTGTTGTAGAGAATACCTTTTTCCAACTTGTTCTGAACAATGAGGAAATTGTATTACATTTTCTGTAGTGTCGATGATTTAGCAGCTTTCTGTCTGAAGTTGTGAATATCAATCGCATGCCTGTTATTAAACTGGTATTGATCGTTCAGCGACTCGAGCCTCAGCATAGTAGAAATATGTTTGTTGAAAAGCAGAGATTTCATTCAGGTATAACTCGTTTATCAGTATGACAACAAATCAGAAATCTTAAAACAGCAATTTTATTACTGTACTATACGTGTGTGATGTAACTGTTAAATACAGTTTATGTAAACATGTTTATACTGCATTATTAAAATGAAGACAAGAGTATTACATTTTTTATGAAGAGAACATTATTCAGGATACGTATTGTAAAAATAAAAAAATAAGACCATATGTTGAAATTGTTTTGGAATTCTATTTCCAGTAAGCTGTTGAGTCTGTAAACCAAATTTGTCGAAAATTTGGGAATGTCTTACTTTATTCATTGTGTAAACCTTACGTACTTAATAAGTTTCTGGGTGTACGTAATTAAGTGCACATTTCAGTTACAAAAATTAGCACTTTGTACTTAGAAATAATATTTTCGTTTGAGCGAACTGTCTATTCATTTTTTGGGGGTTATATTTTCAGGAGGAAACAAGATTACACTGTTCTGAGCGATTGATTCAAATTAACGCCTTGTCTTCTGCAAAAAGCTATCGTCTATCATTTATTTGGACGTATTTAAGGTTTTTTCATATTGCATCTGTCAACAGTGAGCAAATTATAACTATAGGCTTTATTGTAGAGCTTGAAAAACTAAATTGGAAAGCGTTGACTAAGTTGACTTTCGCTGTTGTATAAATGATTTCATAATTAAATATATAATTTACTCTACAGAAAAACTTTGTATGTGGTTCTACTCTCCGACACTAGTAAATCTCATAAAAATATGATTTAAACTATCCGGTATACTTTCAATTTTTATTTTTAATGATGACAGTTTTCCTGAGAATCACTAACTGTTAAACTGCTGTTTATGGTCTTCCGACAAACGACAACCGCAGTCCACACCAAGTCAATCAAGAATATCGTAGTTAACCAGGTGTAGAATGGGATACACTTGATAGGTTAAACAAGGTGTGTAACGGAGTGATGCTGTATATCTATAAATAGGAATTAAAAGTACTGTAAATATACTGTTGTTTCCTATTTATCTTGCAAGTTTATATTTCTATGCATTTAAAATGGACTTCGATTATTGGAAACAAATGTGTGTAGCTATTGATAGAATAACTTTATTATTTGTTTTTTTTTTTTTTGCTTTAAATACATTTATTACCGCAAAACAAAATGTTGACTTCTTCAACTATACGCATTAAATCGGAAACCAAATATGATTTGCATCATAAAGGTCAATACGTAAAGGACTAAAAACTTGTTTTTTTTTTTCTAAAGCAAAAACCTCTTTAAGGACGTTTTATAGAGAAGCTAATGTAAAAAGGAAACTGCTGCCACTTTTAGTTTAAAATGTATTTTAGTTATTTTTTTTGTAATACATTTGTGCTATGGGTATTTCGTTTGTTAATTCACACAAAATGTATGGCTTTGTGTTGCGTTTAATACACATTAATAATGGATATTAAATGCGATTTATGCACTACTTTATGACACACAACTAAACTGTTATGTTTTATAGGAATATAATAGTTTATGTGAAAACAATATTTATAAATTTGTTGTCTTGAATATATACATATCCAATTCGTTTTTCTGCGAAAGCGCATTTGATGTAAAGTAATGTTAAATATAAATTAGAAATTTGCTTTTATTTTCTTCAAGCGCGGATAAAAGTAAAAAACTGTCCGTTTGGAAGGGATATAAATATATTTTTAGAAGTGTCAAAACTCAAGTAATAAAAATAAGCTAATCGGTAGTTCCGGAGTCAAGTAAGGTAGCAAGCAGAAGTACAAATTGATTTTACTGGTAGACAAATAGACGTTTCACATCGTAAGTTTCTACCCACACGCGATAAGGCGTGGAATTAGCAATACATTTCTTTGTGAAAGGAGTGATAATCCATCATTTACATATGGGCGGGGTGTCTTACTTATTATTCGTTTGTTTGTCGTCCACTTAAAAACTAGGCGCCTTTTTTCTAATGGGTAGCAAATGTGATGTTTGCTCTTGAAACTGACGTATGGATTTCCACATCTCAAAGGTGATTGTTTTCGGAACATTCATTTCAGTGTACTTCCGTTGTCTGAAGTGACAATTTCTGTCTCAGATACTCAAATTTGTCATCAGTCAGTTTTGTAGCAACGGATTGACGTGTGCTTGAGCGGAATGGCGAAATGTGGAGTGGATCCACAGAATGTGTTTCATTAAGCCTAAAGAGGCTTAATGAAACACATTAATCTTATATTGGCTGTGGAACTTACTGTAAAATGTAATGAGTCACGGTTACGCTTTCATTCATGAAAGTCTTCTTAAATGTGTTTCTAAAACTTGGTCTTTCAGGAATAAGTAGATAGAGGAACAACTGCGTAAGAATTCGAAATTAAAAAAGAGATAAAGACAAGAAATAGAAAGGAATAAAAAAAAAATCGTAATGGTAAAATTTAAAAAATGGTAGAACACGAATACTATTTCTTAATTCTTATGCCAGATCATAACTTCTACAGAACAGCACGACTTTTTATGGCTTTTAAACGACCAGTGAAACATACTATCATTCAGAATAATTAACCATCCAATTGCAAACTCAATATACTTTCATAAAATGACGCATGTTTTTCTTTTTAGAAAGTACATTGATTTTTTATTGATATCTTTTTTTAAAAAAATTTTTTTTTAGTGTTAAAAAACATTGAAATTTAAAATAATACGATAAAAAGATTTAAACGTTTTCGCATCGTAATTCCTTTGAAATGAAAAAAGCAAACGAAATACAACGTTTAATCCTCTGTGAAGTGTTAATAATTGGTATTACAGCGTTAAAAATACCGTCGCTCAACTTGCGGCGATTTATATCCCAGCTGTTGCATAAGTGTTTATTTTTAATTTTTTAAACGAACTTCTCAAAAGATTGTAATTTTTTTCAGGAAAATTTTTATTTTAAAAATGCAATTCTTTACACGCTGTTGTGAATATAGTACAGGGAAATTTAGATTTTAGAATTGAATGCATTATTCGATTTTTAAATTTGCTTCTCATTTGTGCTACTTTACTTTTATAGTTTTAATGTTTAGATAGTTAAAGCTAATGAATTTTATACAATGTGCTAAAAACACTTTAACTTATGTGTATTATCTACCTATTTTTCATGCTAACTGAATATTTTTTTTTAATTCCAGGCACGTGTTTTGAAAACTACATCAAATATTTGCTAAAAACTTTAAATATTGATTGCCAAACCATTCTGTAAAGCCCAACAGCTTCAAAAAAACTGCCAGCAACTGCACCTTCAACGGTAAGTTTAAATGTTTATTTTCAATTAAAAAAAAAAAAAAAAGAAAGAAAAATATGAATCACAGAACGATATTACGACTGAAGATTTTTTTTTTTTTTGGAATGCTAAACTGACCAAGAAAAGTAGTAAATTACTTAAATAAACGTAGTTATATTATGCGTAACATAATTGAAAAGAAACATCTCGGTTTTGATTTTTGGTTAGGTAAAATGAGAACAATAAAATGTTTCAAACGCAAAAATAAACTTAACCAATTCAATATAAATTTAAAACTGTCCGTTTTTTTGGGATTACATTTTATTCACTGAAAATAATTAGCTATGATTCTTTTCTATCAGTTTTCCCGGTGATTTCTCATATGAGAATCGAATGTTTCATTGCGAATCAATACTCTTCTGAAGTACACCACGAAAAATATTGTTTGCACTGAAAAAAAAATTGTATTTAATCAGGTTCATTAAAAAGGGATTTTCTTTCTCCAATTTTTGCCCAATCTTAATTTACGATTTAAAATTGTTTTATTGCTTTTTGTAAACAAGTTAACGAACCAGCACATTCGCTAACCTTCACACTCTGCTGCAAAAACAGTATAGAATAGATATATTGCACTGTTATTATTTCATTTTTAGTTCATTGAATTTTGTTATGTAAAAATTAAGCTTAATTTTTGCTCCTTTTTTTTCCTTTTTTCGAGCGCATTTAGCTACTTCTAATATTTTAATATATTGCTCAACCTTTTTATGTATCATTTTTATAGTAAACTGAACCAAATTAGAGGGTTATACATCCAAAAATAAATAAATATATATATCTACATTTTAAGCTCCACTCTAATGAGCAAACTATACTTGCCAAGTACGACAGTGAAATTGCATTGAACAAAAAGGATGTCTTTGAAAAATCCTCAACCCTAAAACGGTAACGTGAACACGAACATCTCATTTCGCTACTTTATTTGCGGTTGATTTACTGTCAAAAGGTAAAATTATGCCAATTATTGATTCTATAGCATTGTTTGTTAAAACACATAATTTATTTTAGGCTCAGTTACATCAATTAAATCTTAAATACACCGTTATAAATGCAATTCTCGGTATCTTAAATTTGTTCTGTTTGATTAAAAAGCGATGCACAGTCAAACTAAATAGTTTATCAATCATTTCGAAAGACCCCCCGAGAAAATCATGGTTTCGTTAATTTTGGAAATGAATTAATCCAAACAAATACGACCGGTGATAGCAAGCACTGAAAATTTTATTTTGATATTTTCGCTCGTGAAATGTATATTATAAATTGCTTCATCTAAAATTCGTATCGCTCGGTTTTAATTGATTTCACTACTTAAATTTGTGTATTTATTCAAAATGCGGAAATATTGGGACACTCGGTTACTTGCAATAGGAATAAACATTTGCACTCCGTAACATTATTTTGTACTTCATTAAAGGTAAAGTTATGCCAATGATTGATTCTATAGCATTTGTTATGCTTAATCTCTATTTAGTGAAATGTTGTACGCAGTAAAATACTTTGCCTAGCATTAATTTTATTGTTAAGGAAAATTATCAGGTAGGGAAGATAAATTTTTCATATAAATCTACAAATATATAGTCTTTAAGGCGACAAGGGACTTTCAAATGAGTGAAAATTGGTCAAAAAAAAGATTTTTCTGTTATTATATTTCTAAAAACTAGACATTTAGCTGAACATCTTGAAAAAAATATTTTTTGAATAGGCGAAATATTGACGAAGTTATGACACTTTTTATATAGGCCACGCCCACAAAATTTCAGAAGAAAAATTTTGATTTTTATATTTTTGAACTATTTGTTGGGTTTTTTTTACAATTTATTATGCAGTTTGTTCAAATAATTTTTTAATGCATGTATATGTACAATTTACTTGAAAGTATTGCTTATTGTATGTGGAAGATTTATTTTTTACAAAATCCTCGTAAACGAAATTAACCGCTGAAAATATTAAATTTTGACAGTTTTGCTGCTTTTTTTTGCTTCTAATTATTATAATAGTTATTCAAAAAAGCCTTTTTGTTATGTATTTTTATGTAGAATTTAATGAATGTCATTGAATTTTATTTACAAAATAGGGGAATTCATTAATTTATAAAAAATTCTCGTTGATACGATGAAATTTGTCGTTTCTATTTTGAAAACTGGAATGTAATTATTTAAATTTTTGAGCATAATACTATTTCAAATACTTCATAGGACCTCATTTAAGGTGAATTTGCGTTCAAAATTTAAATTTTGGTTTAGAAATGAAAATTGGAGCAGTAAAGCAAAAAATGTTGATTTTCTCAATATGTCATTTTCCGCATGTTTACTAATTTCAAATTGTTCCAGTGTAATAAAATTTCATTTTATTTTGTTGAAAATTTTACACCAAGTATTTAAACAGTTTGTTAACATTTTGTTGCGAAAGAATTTGCAATTTTGTAAGCTGTGTCAGATATATTTCCTACATTTAATAGCAATATGGAATTTTTTTCCCCGAAAACTCTTAAGTTTGTGGAGTTTTTTTATATTATTTATTTTTCCTATAATATATAAAAAAAGTACTCCCAACATTTTTTTCGCAGTAGTTTTTTATGTAATAATTTGTTAGTATTTTGCCATTTTGATAAAATTTCAGACGCGAGGAGTAAAATGAAAAAGTCGTTAAAAATTTAAATTTTTAATTTTAATAAAATTTTAAATTTTTGAATAATTTCATAAAATTTTATTTTTTAGTAAATATTAGCAATATATAACTATGCTGAAAATTTCAAATTTATTGAAAATTACTGGGAAAAAAACTGATTGTCCCTTGTCGCCTTAAAGCGACTATAAAGAAATTTATTTTACATTATTCAGGAAATGAGTATGACTATTCAGGAAGTTCCAATATTCGGGAAGTTAGATTTTTAAATGTTTTTGACATTATTAGGAAATTGAGTATCTACTCTAGTAACAGTTCAGACATGACCAGGTAAAAAAATAATGTATTCAAAACCGAAAATATCTTTAGAATGTTGAATTTGGAGCAATCTATTAATAACCGCTAAACCAAATAAAAATAAAAAGCCTGCTGAATTAAAATCCGAAATGTCCTATACTCGCATGTATTAAAGTATGAGTACTTAAATGAATATTTAAATACCTGACAATCGCTCATCGTGTAATTTTGCAGATTATCAGGGTAACATTAGTTACAGATTAAAATTTTTAAATAAAAGGTGGTAATACATTTGATAATGCAAAAAAAAAAAAAAAAAAAATGAATACAAAATATGCTTTAGTGGTTTTAAATCTGGCCATTTACAATTACACATTTTCTATTTTGTACAAACTGATAGAATTCCATTGGAATTGCCTTTTAATTCATATAGTGTGTAGCTTTTGCACTGTAATGCTGGTTTCAGACTGAGCACAGCAGAATGAAAACTCTTGTCGCTACTTGGAAATAATGTGGAAATATAAAGTGTATATCATAGTATATAAATATAGAAATTGAGTGAAAAGACTTTTTGACAAGACTGCTATGTCTGAAGCCAGCTTGAGCATTTAAGAGGCAAAATTGGTAAGTTGATGATTATTAAGCTTGAGGTTTGGTGAGATAAAAGGCAAATGATTGTGGACGACATAAGCATCTTCCAACACTTTGAAGAATTGAAGTTCATTACAGGTAAGAGCAAGTTTATTTTGAAATCTTCTCGAATAAATGTGCTGTGGTCAAAATCAAAACTTAACAGGAACCTATTAAAGTAATAGGAATTGAAAAACAAAGGTTTTGTCTTTTGTTTTGAACATTATTTATTCAATATCGATAAGTTGTCTGGTTGAAGGGAAACATATCGCTAATGAAAACGTATTGGGAGTGGTTTTGAAGCAATTCCGTTTTGAATAACTGTTTTACCTCACTCTGAGTTCAGAGCTTTAATTTAATTAGTCTATTTATTTTCTCCTTCTCTATTAATCTGGATAAGAGTTGAATAGAGCTAGACACCTTTAAAATCTAGATGGAGCTACCGTTTGTTCATCTGCACTTTGCGAGCTACAAAAAGATAAATGATAGCGTGAAACCGACCTTCTAGTTTCGTACAATCGGTTTTGTCCGACGTATTTGGTCTCATCTGTTAATATTCCTCCTACCTCGGTAATATCCGCTGACCAGGTGTACTTGTGCGACAAAACGCATCGCTACCATATTGGTTCTTCAGGTCGGGTTGACTTGCCCAACCTGATAAATCGGGGTCACTCCTCCGCGGATCAGACTCCACAACTGTCCTAAAGCCTATGATTTGTACTTTACATACTGTGACCATTTATTTTACTTATTTTTTTGCATAAGGAAATTTTGATCCATTATTTGTATAATATTCTATGCCATTTTTTTAATCTTCTCAAAATAATTTGTGGGTAATTGTAAACTTTGGAAGAAAAGCTCTGTCGTACATCTTACCTACGACAAAAGCCCTTTTAGGAACCAATAATTTAATCAGTTGATAAATTTTCTCAAATATATGCCACGTGCCCCTGCAAAAATACCAATTTTATTTAATAGGAAAATCAATGTTCAATATTTGTTTAAGTAAAGAAGTTTCCCTTGTTTTGGAAAATTAACCATTATACATTTTTTTAAATTTCTTTATTTTTCTATTCCATGTTTTTTTTTTTTTATTATTGTCACATAGAAACACAATATTAAAATAAACATTCTGAATACAAAGTGAAAGACAAATGACTTTTGAAGACCTAAAAAATTCCGTTTCGAAAGTTGATTTAGTGTAGTTCTCTCATGCATTTTCAATTACCGATATACGTGAAAAAATAGTGTCGCCTGTCAACAAGAGCTCTTTATCAATGCTTTAATAAAATTAAAACAATAAATCAAATATCAAAAAAGTTTTAAAAATTAGATTTCCAAAAACTCTTTTCACGTCAGTTATTTTTATTTGGATCTTAAAAATCTAATTTCGAGAATCAAATCTGCGAGAGTAAAAGGTAAATTCAACACTAAAGAACATTTTCCTTGATATAGCATAAAAAAAGTCGAGTTTCTTTTACGTTTTAATAAGACTACTGGCTGTTGAACGGCGTGCTTTTAGCAATAAAAAAAAATGCCTTAAACAGAAATGCATTAACTGACAAAATATTAAAACTGACTACAAACATGCCATTGGGTGCACTTCAAAAGCGTATAATACTCTCTTTTGAATGCAGATTTAAAACTTTTCAAGCAGAAATACGCCTCTTTTGTACATAATTGTCTCTCTTTGGATTTTTCTGAATGTATTTGAATTTAAAATATTCAGCATTTTTTGCTAGCTCCTATGACAACGATTGCTATTTTTTATTATTCTTTTAAATTAGAAATTTGATTCTTAAGAATAGTTTCTCTTTTGAGTCACTGTATTAAATAAATATTGGAATTCATGAGAAAAGTATATTTTATACACGTAATTACTAGTTTCTCTGCATTCGTTACTTGATAATTTAACAGAAGCATTTCGATTTAGGACAGTACTTATATTTGCGCAAATTAACTAAAATATTTTATAAGAATTTTTTTTGTATAAATATCTCCAGATTCGTTTTATTTAAATACTTGTCAATGCATAAAAAGCTATTGCAATTTCCGAGGGTAAAAATGGATTTAAAGTATTTACTTTGCAAATCGTACTTCGCCGTATTATTTGATATGTAATAATAGTTGGACTGTATTTTCTTTTCTTTAGTAAAATTTGTTTTTTTTTTGAACTGCGAAAAATTCGAGCAAATATTAAGTCATTATACACATGTTTTTACTTCCATCAAAATTTAGATAATTGGAAATCAACGTTTATGTTGGGCGTTCACCATTAGTTGGTGCACAAATTTGGAACTTTTATCTGTGGTACAACCAGTTGAAACGTTACTATAATGAGTCTCTGTGAAGTAAAATTAAATCCAAAGCGTTTTCTGTGCATCATATATGAAACCCCTATTCCAAGAGCTTTTACCCTATTTTCACTTTTTGCCATTTTTCGCCTTTTTTAAGGGAACCCACGCAAAATACCAACTGCTCGAAAAGCTGATTTTTTTAAAATCAAGTTGACACAATCCTGCGAATGTCCTTAGAATTAATTGACATGAATCTGAAAAGTGTATTTTTTAAAAAATTGACATGGAATGACCCATATACTCTAAGAAAGACATTTTCCTAAAATTCTAAGTTTCAAGTTATTTGTTTTTCATTTTAATTTTCTCCAGAGAAATAGTATCCATTCGCCCTAGTTTTCCTCTTACCATAAAAAAATGCACTCAGAGTGGTTAAACTACTGTGAAAAGAAACTCAACTGATTTTAGACATCTGCAAGTTTGTTTCTGTAAGTATCTTAATTTAATCCCATTTTATAAATTGTTAGAAACTGCATACTTTGCGTAAAAGACAGAATCACATGCAGATGTTCCCATTATTTCTTATTCCCCTGCACTTTCGAGGCTTAAATTTAAAATATTGAAGTACGTGAGCCAAGTTCAAATGTGGAAATTTCTGTAAGGAAAGACTAATGTGCCATTGCTTAGGAATATTTTATTCAAGGGGAAAGAGAAAAATCCTTTGATACATTTAACACTTTTAACTTTTGAAAGAATAGCTGTGAAAAGCCTGCAGCTGCTTTCATGTTTTAAAATAATGAATATATTCTCTTCACAGTTAGTAGCTCAATTCATGGTTTCAGGAGATTGAACAAACATTAATTGAATCACATGATATATAATGTTTCAATTATTCCAAATTTGTTTACACTGATATTTAGCCTTGTGAAGTTTCAGATGTATATATACATATATATATAATAGATACATAAATTGTATTTGCAAGTATAAGCATTATATTTAAACTATAGAACACTTAATTTAGGGTAAACTTATTGCAAATATCACGAATGATATTTGATAAATATTGAACAAGTTCTGTACTGTTAAAGTAAAATTTGGTCAATGTTAGTCGAATATATAGATGAGTAGAATTCAATTAAGAAATATATGTGAAATTTTGAATAAAATAAACTTCAGCGTTTTACTAAATTAATAATGGTTGAAAGTGAGCACGTGTGCATATTTGTTTTTCGGTGACAATAATGTCGAGAACATGCAACACATTCGGTTCAGAAGTGAAATAACTCCATTCTTTAGAGCATGCTTGTCCACAGTGCTGCTCAAAAGCCGTTAAAATTCGGCCCAAACTGTAATTATGAAAAATTTTAAAGTTGCGCATTTTTATTAAAAAATAAATGTTTGAAACGAAATTTTTACAAATTTAAAATAAATATGTTCCTATACAAATAATTCAAATTTTTAAAAAATGTAATAAAAATAAGTCCAAATAAGATTTTATTAAAACTGCTTAGAGTTAATTTTTGTTGAAAATCTACTGCATGTGTGGCCCAGCATTTTTTTTTCGTTGCAATGTGGCCCCCAAACGATCAAAGTTTAGACACCCATGCTTTAGAGTTCAAACCAAAACCTTTTAAAAGGGTTTTTTGATACAGTACATGTATAAACGAATTCTTCTGTTAATTATTCTTTTATAATACTTTCTAGACTGTATTCATCACACTTTTCATACGTATTTAATCTTAAGAAATTCTAACGAATTTAGATTTTGACGCTCTCGAGTCACTGTACTTTCTTCAAAAATATTTGTTCTAAACTTTTTGCATTTCATAAACGACCACTCAAGTTACTAGAACACACATTATAAACAGAGATACTCAAGTGATGTTATGCATGTAAAATTGAGCAATGTTTAAAACATTTTTCGCGTACGCTTTTAAGATATTTAAAATCACAAAACTATGGCATTCTTTCAAACAGATCTTTTTAGGACATATTACTGCTTTGATATGTCATTGATTCCCAATCAAGGAGTATAAAATGAATGCATCTGTATAATACTGCTGGAATTAATTTTTCTTCGTGTACTCTATTCCAAAAACATTGTTATATTTTCTCATAAGTAAGAACAGTTAATCGATAAATGGTCGTTTCGTTAAACGCCAATCATTAGTCTCCCATTCACGTCATTCACAAGGTACATTACTTAACTGTCAATACCTGGATTTTACCTCAAACATCATTCTCAATGTGACCGCCCCCTCTTGATTGGATTGTGAACGTACTATCTTTTCCAGCCTAGTCTTAATGCATCATCATTATAGGCGCCAGACCTAATCATCCAATAGAAGAGTAACAGAATCATCCCTTTTGAATACTCCCCTACTTACTTCTGCCGTCGCCTTACAGTCTACTGTTTACACAATTTGTATTGATTTCTGCTTATTTTTGCACTTTTCTTCTGTTCTTTTCCTTTTGTTTTGCCCTAATGAGAAGTGCTAGTAATTAATTGAAATAGTACTGCTTTCGCATCAACTGTTTTTTTCTTCCTGTATGTTAATATTTGGAAGTTTAATTGTTCACAAAATGTTGTACGTCAAGACATTACAACTACACATTCATATTTGCTTTTTGACGTTGATGTAATTTTTACGCAAGGAAAATAACAAAACGCTCGGAAGGCATTTATATTAAATTTTTCGTACACTTTATTACAAATTCGTTGCACTCGTACGTAAATTTTTCATGAAATTCAAGTAAAATAACTATATAAAAAAGGAGTTATACGGCTGAAACATTTTAGCTTTGGGTAAAAACATATTCTATGGAAACCTAATCTTTCACAAGTCACATCCCCCAAAGCAATCCTTAAAATGGTTAAGTGTTAAATAATATTGAGTGTTTTGTGTAGTATTGGCAATCTTTAGGACTTTTCTAGGAATGCGACATAAAAATGTTAAACTGGTAAGCTTCGTTTCAAGTTACAAAGAGAAAATAAAAAAAAGGAACGAAAAACAAAAAATGTAAATAGCTTTCCGAAGCTTTCTATCCAGGGTTTATATAATCAGCCAAATACGCATTGAAAAGTTAATGTCAATGCCATTTGCAGTAATACATCTGGGTTGAAATTTTTTTTAAGAAAAACAGAAACTAATTTTTAGAAATGTACCCGACGAGGCTGAAGGGGACAAATCTACCCGAAAATTACTAGCAAGGGTATGTACTGCTGTGCTAATCTTTACACCTGTCGTGAGGTTAACACATATTTATGGTCTCTGATTGCGTGTTACTGACAGACCGCTACATAGTATATGATGTTTTACGGCTTGCATTATTGTAAGCTAGGAAGGTGCTACAAAAGTAGCTAAATAAAAGTAATGATGGACATAGTGGTTGATAAAAAGCTACGAATAATATTTGGTCTTCTGCTTTCTTTTTGCAGTAGTGATTCCCTCGAATACGTTTTGGCTATTTGGTCTGCCATTAAGAGAGGCGGGGGTTATCATGCCATAAGCATCTGCGACGGCAGCTCTTTTATTGCAAATCCCGAAGCTTCTGGTTGGCCATTCGCGAATCGCAGCGAGTCTACTTGCGCCTCTAACGAAACTACTAGAGTGCCGTTTAATGGACAAGCTTCTGAGCACTTCAAGCTGGCTAATGAGGTTTCTAAACGCCATTTTTCTCCAGTTTCGCATTTCGGTGAGAACTCTTATTATGCTAATTAGGTGATTAACAGGGAATATATTTACTGAGATTTTATTTTTAACTTTTTTCCATCTTCCAAAATATTAAACTTGATTCCCATTTACCGAAGCTTGAAATGTGCATTTAACGAGAAAGATTGCTTGGAACAAGATATCCGGAAAATTATATATATTTTTTTCGATTTTTGCTTTATAATGCTTATTTATTTATTACTTTAAATTATCAACGGTAAACATGTATTCCCGTGAATTTTTCTTTCCAAAAACTTTAAAGGTTTAGTTTTATTTCTAGAGTTAACATATTAAAGGGGAAAAAATTACAAAAGAAAATTACATTTATGGTCTCCAACTATCGATTTGACAGTATATTTTTTTAATATTATCTAACTATTCAAATTAATTGGAAATAATTTATCTTACTACATAGGTTTGAATATATTTACAAATTGAGGCATTTCAGAAAAATGCTTTTGAGTAAATTCAAAGCTTTCAGAACTTACACGGAAATACAGAACATGTTTGAAATAATAGTATTATTTGCTAACACAATTTTATTTTCCGGTATTTATGGGAGGGATAACGTTTATAGGTCACCGAAGAGGGTAAAACTTCTTCAGAAACCGAAAAATATATTCCTGGTATATGAAACAGAAAAAAGGAAATATGTAGTCTATATGAACATTTTACGGTTATTTGGTCATTCTTTGTTGCTTTTATGAACAAATTAAGACAAAGTACCAGAAGTAGAGAAATATTTTCTCCCAATGTTTAACTCGACGGTGTTTTTTTCTTTTTTCTTTCTTTTTGCTTTAGCAAATTTATTTTTATAGCTGAATATACAATACATTTTATTTGTACTTCATGTATTCATTTATTTTTTTCTCTATATGGTTTTTGTGATTAATAGTTGTGAAAATGCGTACTTATCGACAAACGTGAAAAAAAAAAGAGAGAAATTCTTCAATAGTAGATCCTTTTTTATTGCACGTACGTTATTACACTGTCTGTTCATCTAATTAATGCCGTCATCTTGTTGAAAACAAAAAGCACATTACAAAAAAAAAAAAATAATAATAATAATGAAATGATAAACGGGAAGGTGAAATTGCTAAGTTACTTTGAAATTTAAGCTATTACCATCTTAAGCTATGCATTTTAGAAATTTTCCGTAAATTATCATGCTATATCAAATCTGTTTCTTTATCCAGAACTATTTGAGGTTTATACATTGCATTTCAAAAAAAAAAAAAAAAAAAATCATATGTAAAATTCGAAATCATACTTTTTTTTCTTTAATCGATTTCCAAATATTTTCAAACTATCGATTACGAAAACACATGCTCGTTAAGAAATAAAACTTGTGACCTTACTTAAATAAAATAAGTTCACATATAAGTAGCATTGTAGGCTTTTTTAAATCTCCAGTGCACATACTAGCTCCTTTAATCTAAAATAATAAGTTTCCGATCGTGATTAAATAATTGCATGGAGCGTACAACAGATGTCAAGAAGCGGAAGCTTTGCATAAAATGGTAGCGCATCTCTTGAAATTTATTAGTGATAAGGGTTCAATGAGTTTAAAAACCTGAACAAACGTGTAATGTGAGCGGCGTACATATCGAAAAACCGTGCAGTTTTGTCTTCTAAGAATTGTGCAAGCAATCGGAAAATACAAACATAAGAAAAGAATTATTTTAAGCGTAGTTAAAATGAGCAGCCAACAGAAAGTTCCTAGAGTTTGTTCCCGAGTATAAAGAAGATAAATAAAAGAAATCAAACCTTCTCGATATTGCATGCTTAGACTTTTTTTTTTGTTAGCGCTTGAGCATTTTTGATTAGTAAAATGAAGCTTTTTCTCTTTGCCACACACTTTGTAAGGAGCACACTCCAACTGTACTTTTCCACTCGTATCTTCTTTACCCATCTCATAGTTGTGCAGCAGGAGCCAATTCCTTGCCTCTTCGCTAGCAGGCCTGAGGGTAAAACTGGAAAACCTCCGCCGAAACATAATTAGCGGCACATTCTGGGGCTGGAGATCTAACGCTTAGCCTGCATGGCTCGAGGGCAAAACGATATTGCTATTTCTTGGTTGGAAAGATTCGACCTGGTTTGTTAGCGTGGAATTTATTTCTTTTTTCGAGAAAGCAGTTAGAAGGAGCAATTAAAATCTCAATTATTTGGTAGTAAATAAATAAATGCTGAGAGTTAAGGTAATTTTACTTTTGGAAAGGGAGTATTGCAGTTTTGCATCTTAAGCGGGTGTGTACACGAACTCTTTTTTTTTTTTCTTCATCTAGTACAGTTTACGGGAAAATTAAGGAATAAGATTTAAATCATGTTAAATTTAGACTTTATCTTTCGGCGTTTGCAATTGTTTACTCATTCTCTAAATAATAGTTGCAACGGTTGCAGCTACACGTCAAAAGTGAATTTTAAGCTAGAAATAAATTTGTTTTTAATCATAAAATGTCCCCTTATGTATTACGAAATATACTTACCAATACCGTTGCAATAAGTAAATTATGTATTGACATATTTGTATATAACTATAAATACTACGTCAAAGAAAAATAATTTATAAATAATTAACTTTCATAAATTGTAAATTTATTGAAAAAACTTTTTTTGTCGAGATTTCTATGTACAAGTTTACAAAACATATTGGTGTGAATGTAATCTAGTAATTTCAGAAATTCTCTATATAAGTTTATAAAAATATCCTTGAAAAGATAATATCTAATTGTTTAAAAGTTGTTTACTTCGTAGACAAATTGGTGGCCATATATTATTAATTACATATATATATATATATATATATAAAGTTAAAGTTCTGTGAAGGATACATTTGATTAGCAGCATCGACACTGGAAAAAAATGAATCATTTCAAGTTTTGTCTCTAAGCATGGAATATTAAAAAAAAGATTAAAGCGTTTTGATTTTTTGGTCATTTTTTTAAATATTATTGTTACATTCAGGCAAGTTATCGATAATTTACACAATCTTCAAATGGTAATAATCGTTAAAGAAAAGAAACTACTTTCCGATACGAAGCAAAACAAGTATTTTATAGCTTAACGTTATGACTGACGAAATTGGGAAATATACTGCATACACGAGTTACAGGGAACCTCTTTTTCAAAGGGGAAAAAAAAAAAAAAAAAATACTAGAGAAGTGTTTCACTATGACAGACTTCCGAAGCTAAAGAAATGTTCCTATTGAAAATAGGATTACCTGAAAATACAGAACAGATGTAATTATATGTTTAGGTCGTAAAATGTTTTATTGACGTGGGAAAAATGCAAATTTACTGTAATAATTTCTTAAAACAGTCCTTTCTTCCACATCTTCAAAATAGATCTTAGTTTTGTCGTAATAGAATAAATATTATTGCAACGACAAATATTTCGCATGCATATATTACGATATGGTCATGTTATCTTAGATACATGGGTATCGCGGCAGCATTGGAGAGCTATAACAGTATTAACCATTACGTAGAAGTGCGCTGAAAAATGAGCAATATTGAATACTCCAGCGATTCTCAAACTGTGAGGCGCGCCCCCATAAGGGGGCGCGAGTACACGAGAAGGGGGGCGCAAGAATATTAAAAATAAAATATTACTTTAAAAAATTACCTAACCGAAAGGAAAGCACACATTCACATAGAAAACAAAATACATTTCGACATATTTAATAACTTATTAAAGTAAAACAAACTACTAAATTAAAACTTTTCTCAATCAAAACATACTAAATGAAAAACAAATTTAATAATTATTACTGACATCCCTGTTAATTATTACTGACCTTTCGTAGGAAGGCTTAATATTAGAAAAAGCCACTCTCAGTTGTTTCTATATTTAGCCGAGAGCTATAGTTTGTCTTCATTTCCAAGAAGCCGCAGCAAAAAGTCCAGTTTCACAAAAGTAGGATGTTGAAAATGGTAATAGAATGCGAAATGCCCTTGTTTTTAGTGCAGAAAAATAATCATCTATTCCTGCCCAAAATTCAAATAGTGACTTATCACTAAATTAATTTTATTACTAAATTCCACTTTTTTACTCTTGTTTTGGCAGTTAGTTAAAAATAATTCAAAAACAGGATCCAAAGTACTCAATATACATTATTGCTGTATACATTTAAAATTAAGTGGGGGGCGCGATGAAAATTATGATAGAAAATTATGCCGCGAATACTGAAAGGTTGAGAAACGCTGGACTATTTTTAAGCTCTTATTATTTTGTTAAAACAAAGTCAGTATTATACATGATGCACATAATTTGTTATGTGGAATTTGATCATTATTATGCTGGCACTATCGTCGTAAGAGTGGGCAGTTAAACGTTTATGTAAAAAAAAATTCACAGGTATCAAAGAATGATACTCATTTAATAACTTAAGCACAGCTAAAATGTTTTTGAAAATGAAAAACATTTCATTGAATATGTGTGTATTAATATACCTCAAAAATAAGAGAATTTTTTTGTGTATCGGAAGAAGTTCACCTTCAAGGGACGTTTAATTTAATCGTATTTCACGAGAAGCGTTTTGCTCCAATCGTTAAATTCGTGGTATGTCGTTTTACAGATTCGAACCATCCCTAAACAATTTTAACCACTTATGCTCAAACATTCCATCAGCGGATAGCTGTAATTTGCGCTATAAAATGCATTCAGGGCGTCACATATTTGAGCTCAGAGCTGCCATTCTTGGAGATTTCAGACATACTCCCGACGAAAACATGGATTTTTCTCAGCTAGAACTTGGCATTATGCCATAAAGCTAAAAAAAATGCCTGGCATGTAGTCGCTTCCCCCTTTTATTTTTTTTCCTCTTTTTTTGTTTTTTTTTTTTGTTTTTTTTTGTTTCTAACTTATGCTGTGGAATGAATTAAGGAAATAAGTTAAACGCTTCATTTCTGCTATTATTTAGTAGTCTTTACATTGAACGGCACAATGCTTTTATGATTTGCAAAGTTTTTTCTCTGTACATTGATTTTTATGGCTCCTAAAAAATGTTGCGTTTTCGAAACATGTACACTATATTTTATTTTCATCATCATTTTTCTCTTTTGTTGGATATTAATGTACTTTTCAAACTTTTGCACACATAGTCAAGTTTTGTGTCTGTATATATCTTAACACAGGAATTTTTCTGCCTCCCGAATCTTTTTTTTTTTCAACTTCCCAAAATTATAATGTTTTTCAAAATTATTTTTTTCTGTTCAAAAGAATTAAAAAGCTCATTTTCACCCTAAATATGTATATTTCATCTTAATTTTATGTCACGCAACAAGTAAATACAAGGAAATATTGGTAATAAATAATGAATTCATGGTAAACTGAATTTTTAAGACATATTTTAATATACTTAGTCTAATCTTATACGAAACTCTTTTTGTTAATGACATTTAATTAAGTTTTATTTATCATCTTGAATTCTAAAATTGGTGCTATATTTTATTACAAAGCTAAACCGGAACCTAATTTACAAATTTCGTATATTTTCAACGAAAATTGTGACGCGAGTAGCGTTTTGTAAATATTGAAATCTTAGAACTTTTGTTTTCAGTAAAAAGTATTTTGAATATTTTTTTTAATTACTTTTAATTTTTGATGTGTAGGAGTCTTGTATGTTTCATTTAGGATAAAGTAACCTACATATCCCCCCTAACCCTCCAAAAAAATAGTTTGTTGTAATACGTAAAATAGGTTTTTGCATTTTTTGATCCTTTGAGTTTAAAATAACGTCTACTGTCCCTTTAAGTTATAAAGTTATTAAACTAAAATCGCTAAATGATCCTAAATACGTGTTCAGCTTAATTATTTTTCCAAACTAAATGGATATGTCATAAAATTTCATTATTTTTGCACTCAAAATAATAGAAATAAATAAAAAATAAAGAAATAATAATAAAAAGAACGACGAATAAGTTTTTAACAGGTTAACTATTTTGTAGTCAGGAATGACTTTGAAAAAAAATTTTAAACTTTATTCGTTTTGTAAATTAACCCATTAATGCCTGACATTTTTTTAGGGACAGTCTGAGAAGTACGTCTGAAGCACCCAAAAATAAACATTTCACAAAAAAAAAAAATAAATGTATTCCTAGCCAGTTATTTTAAGGTTAGGAATACATTAAATCAATTTTGTAGAAAGGTTTATTTTTGGGTGCTTCAGACGTACTTTTCAGACTGTCCCTAAAAAAGGACGATAGGCATTAATGGGTTAAGTTCGTTGAAGGGGCATGAAAAATGTGTAACTGATTTCGCAAAGAGAAAAGGGAAATATACATCCAGTAAGCATTATTGAAATGCAAAATTTTAACAGCATCGTCTACGGAAACTAGATATCTCACGTATAATTGATAAAAAAAAAAGTGTTAATTTCTTTATATTGCCTATCATTTCCTTTTATTGCAATTCCTTTCGTACATTTTGTACACAAGTCAGAAGAATATAGACTTTCCCGGTACTTAACATGTAATGTAATTCATCGTTATTCCATTCGTTTACGATCAAAATAACCTTTAAAAAAATGAGTACTAAAAGTAATTTATGCTAAGATTTTGTCACACTGAATTTTAAAATTTACATATATTGTCCGGATTTATGTTCAATTTAAGAGAGAAAAAAAGTCTGTCTAGTGTTATTTTTGGTAAGAATAACTTTATCGTGAATCATAAGTGGTTATAATGAATGATATTCACATAAGTATCTGTTGAGACTGACCATTGCAAAGATCTAGACAAGATCATGCGTGTAATAACTCCTTTACACAATGCTTGTGTTCAGACCAAATAAATTGCCAGTCCTTTTAACTTATCTTTTTATTTTCTATACTACTAAAAACAGACATCAAACTGCTGGTACTATATACATATGTACAATTTCTCATTCGGTTCCACATAATAAACGATTTCTATATATTAATTTGCCACAATTTTGCCCACTCGGATCTTAACGTTCCGAGCACGTTTTCAACCGACCGTACCCTTCGTATTGTTTACTCCTACTGGTGAAATTCCCCCCTCGGATAGGGAAGATGCTCGCTTCAGTCCCCTTTGTAGGGAACCTCAAAAATATGTGGCCGAAGTTGTCACAATACGTGCCGTTTAATTTCAACCTGTGCACAATTGAACATCGCAGTGAATTAGAATAGGGAACCTAGCACACAAACGAGTAATTTATAGATACTTAAGAAACTGACATCCGATCATTAAAAATTTGCATTTATCCTCTGCACATATTTCACTCTTTTCTTTTTTTAAACGTAAAGAATCTTGCTTCCTAGATTGTTCAATGTGTAGTTCGTAAAAAAATCAAGCTGTCCAAAGTATGAAATGGGGAATTAAGAGCCTTTTTCTGGATGGTAGGCAGCCTTTTACTGCATATAATACTCCAATCTATTGCACTTTACTTTTAAAATCAATTTCGTGCAGCAAACGTGGAGTAGTTTTCAAAATGCAATCTTGAATAATGTGTTTAGAAGCCGCTTTTGAATGACTTAAAAACCAAACTTTAGTTTCGAAACATGTCTTTGTAAAAACTCGAATTTAAATGTAAAAGTATAAGCTAACTTGTATTGGAAATCGAATTTTCTTTGACGTATTTTAACCAGTGTGTTAAATTATGGATGAGCATGTATTCATACTCCGCAAATATCATCCCACGTGTCGGGAATACAAAACCAAAATTGCATTTCATTTCGTCCTCTCACAGAAATTCATGGACACATTTTAGTAAACTAAATACAGAGTGAAATTCCGAAAAACATCCCGCGAAAAGTATTATCTCGTTCCGAAATGTATATCACCCAAAATGGAGTTCATGAAAGCATTTTTCTATATTAGACCTTGGATGTTTGCAGAGAATTGGCAGTGGTTTTGAACTCGGGGGAGAAAAACCCAAACAAAACCGGAAGTTGTTGTTAAGATGTTCTAACGGAAATAACATACTCTGATAAAATGAGCTTCACAATGAGAATCTGAAATGGGGAAAATAAATGCATTCGAGCAATATGCATTTCCGGCAACTGACATAAAAGAAGACGCCAGTTTCCTAACTGTTGATTTCAAACTTGCACGAGTATAGAAGATTCGGGAGTTTTTGAGCATTTACGAGGACCTCATACAACTTATAAATTATACTTAGGCCTATTTTTCCTTACTCAAAGTTGCTGGTTATTTTCTTTTTGTAAGTCATTTTAATTATACCTTTCAATCTAATAGGAATTAAATATTATTATTAGTTCTATGCTTATGATTCTTTGTTTATAAATCTGTTACATTAGCCGCTCCTCCCCCCCTTATTTTTAAATAAAATATAAATAATAAATGGATAATATAAAATATTTTTATGAATAGTCTTATTTTTGTTGTATTATTAAAATTAGTATACATTTTTTTCAAAAACTGATGGTTTAATATTTTAAGAGATGACTTTTAATATTTAACGGGCAAAACACTTGTAAATCATAAATTATTTCATTGCAATATAAAATACTGATTCTACATACAGGCACTGGGTAAAATTCTTACTAATGTGCTGTTGCGAAAAGAGCTGCAGCTAAGTATATAAGTTACGCACGGGGGGGGGGGGGGCACAGAACAAATGAAAACAATTGCTTTCGGAATCATCGGAACCAGCTAATAATGCCCGTTCATTTATTGCAACTGGCTAACAAATCTAGTTTTTCGTGTGTCTTTTTTTTCAATAGCTTAAAGTTAACCAAATTTTCCGTACTTTACTACAAACATTGCGTTTCGTTTCAAGACCATTTGTATGGCCCTTAGAGGTGAAATATCTTCCAGTTTCTTTCTCAATTTCAAACCTATTAGCATTTTGTTCACTTCTGGCGTGATAAATGATCTTATGATGTAACATTGCAAGTTATAAAGATAAAAAAGCTCTATGCAGAGATGCGAACATTTTTTTTACTTACTTATTTCTTTATTTTTTGTAGCTTTGTTGTCATATTTCGGTGTATATAGTTATGGAGTTTTAAATTTATAAAGGTTAGTTGCGTAAGATACATATGCCACTGATTCCAGAGAAAATGAATTTCTATGCAATCTTTACATGTTACGTAATTAGTATGTTCATAACTATATTAGAATAGTTTATTTAAAGTAATTAAAAGGAAATACAGCAATAAAAGCAATAACTTGTTTTTCGACAACTCTACTTCGTTCCGTTGATTTTTTTTTTTTTTTTTTTTTGTAGCATCTACTTCAAAATTAAATTTCTGAATATTTTAAATATTTTAAGTGAACTTCGACTTTAATTCATCACCTTTTAAAAACACATGTTAAGAAATGTTGCCTGTTATTGCCTTGTTCACTCACAGCTTTCTTGCTTGTGTGTTGAGCGTTTCTTCTTCTTTTATGCACTGATGAAGAGGCTCCATTTGTAGCTTCGAAATAGCTATTTGCGTTAATTTTAATCTGAATTTGTGCTTTTTCACGTTGTTTTATCTTTGTACTTACATTTTTGCACAAAGTATTTTGATCATTTGTCTTATACTTTTGGCTTAAACGGGCCTTTTGATCATTTATCTTCCTTCCTGTGTTCATTTTATTATGTCTGAAATTAACAGGTTTTGCAGTCTTAGACTCAAGAAGTTTAGGTTTTTGTATCCTTTGTCCTTTCTCTGCAGATGCAAACGTATGAGAATCATTCCTAAATTTATTTCTCTAAATTGTAATCTTTCGTTTTCTCCAAAAATCAACAATGTGCTTTTTCGTTCCAAATTGGCGCTTTTAAGAGCTCTGATTCGGGAAACTCGTAAAAAAGTTGCTGTCATTGAAAAAGAATTGTTTGCTTTGCATATCAAACTTTCGAATTTGGTCTTTGACTTTGACTCAATCGATAGAAAAAGTTGGAATAGGGTTCTTCAGTCTACTTTTAAACATAGATCTACTCTTCAGAAAAAGTTTGAATCTCTTTGCATTAATAATGTTGCTGATACTCTTGATGGTTTGCCGAAGGTGAATCTGAACGCTGTTGTTAATCTTTCTTCAAAACCTCTAAATTCTGATCAGCTCAATGCTCTCAAACTGAATAACAATTTTACTTGTTCTTCAAAACCTTCTTTTCCTAAGTTGGTTGCTCCAATTGAGAAAGCCTTTAGATTTAGTGCTCTCACTGCTTCTCAAAAGGATTCGATTAGGCATCTCATTGCGAATACTGTGGATTTTAACTCGAAGTTATCTTCAAATACTTTCAGCAAGCATGCTAATAGTTACGTCAAAAACTTGTGCTCTGATCCTGATTTGGTTATCACTAACGCTGATAAGGGTGGTCAAATTGTTGTTATAGATAAAAGCTCTTACTTAGATAAATGTAATGATTTACTTAAGGTTGGTCCTTATGTTACACTTCGCAAAGACCCCAGCACTATGGAGATAAATTTGATTAGTAAGGCTGTAAAGTCTTCTCCTGTCATTTGCGATTCTTCAAAAAGGTCCTTGATTCCTTCAGTCGCACACTGTGCCAGATTTTACGCTCTTCCTAAGGTCCACAAACCTGGTATACCTCTCCGTCCTATTGTCTCCAATATTAATACTGCTTCTTATAAACTTGCTAAACACTTGGTCTCCATCTTTTCTCCTCTTTTGAATGGTAATTCTTTCACTGTTAAAAATTCCGTCGACTTTGTTCATAAGCTTCGTGATTTCAAACCTTTTGGATTAACTATGGCTTCTTTTGATGTAAACTCGCTTTTCACCAATGTGCCGGTTAATGGCGCATTGGATTGTCTTAAATTGAGACTTCAGGAATATCATTTCTCTAGTTTTGAGATTGAAGAACTTATTTCTCTCACTCGTGTTTGTCTTGAGCAAAATACGTTTGTATTTGATGGTGTGTACTTTCGTATGACTGAAGGTTTAGCTATGGGTAATCCTTTAAGCCCTATTTTAAGTGACATTTATATGCACTATTTTGAGACTAAACTTTTCGAAACCATAAAGTTTCCTTTTTATGTCCGTTATGTTGATGATTGTTTTGTATTGCTTGATCAGAAGCAAGTGGATATTGATCATTTACTTGAGAAGCTTAATTCCATTGATCCTTGCATTCAATTCACTATTGAAATGGAAGTGGATAGTTCTCTTTCATTCTTGGACGTTTTAATTACTAAAAGTAATGACGATTTTATGACTTCAGTGTTTCGCAAGCCCTTTGCTGTTACACTACCTCCTCACAAATGTTCTTCTCACCCCCCAAACCAAAAGTTGGCCTCTTTCAAGGCTCTTGTTTTCCGTGCTTTGAATATATGTTCCTCTTCTAACTCTTTGGATGCTGAGCTTTCGTACATTAAGGCTGTGGCTTTGGATCGTGGTTATTCTCCTAAGGCTGTTGATTCTATTTATAACAGGTTAATTAAGCCTTCAATTTCTGGCAATGTTTCTAAGTGCAAGCCTGCTTATACTATTATTTTACCTTTTTATCCAAAAATCAGTCAGCAAATTGCTAAAATATTGAAGAAGTTTAGGTTTGATACTGCATTTTTCCCCTGTGAATAAAATAAAATTTACAAATTTGAAGTATCCCATTGGTTTGCACAACAACTGGGGTATTTATAGTATTTCTTGCAAATGTGGTCTGTTTTACATAGGTCAGACTAAACGTGCCTTAAAGCACCGTCTGAAAGAACATGAAAATTATGTTAAGCGTAAAGAACTTGCACGTTCTTCCATTGCCCAGCATTGTTGGACTTTAGATCATTGTTTTGAATTTTCTTCTGCTAGAATTATCAGCAAATGCTCTTCTGTCTATGAACTTGATTTTTGGGAAGCTTATCACATTTGGAAAAATTCTCATTCTGTAGTAAATGATTTTTCCAGCACTCCATATTTTCCTGACATTTGGAAACAATTTTTATAATTTTTCTCTCCATTTTTGGTTTTCTCCTGCAATTTACATATTCGTTTCCCGCCTTTTCCTTCGGGCTCTGTTCCCGCCTTGTTCCTGGCCTCTGATTGTTCAATCGCTAATCCGACACATTTGGTATAAATACCGGTGTCTCTCTGGTTATTGCCTTGTTCACTCACAGCTTTCTTGCTTGTGTGTTGAGCGTTTCTTCTTCTTTTATGCACTGATGAAGAGGCTCCATTTGTAGCTTCGAAATAGCTATTTGTTAATTTTAATCTGAATTTGTGCTTTTTCACGTTGTTTTATCTTTGTACTTACATGTTAAGAAAGTTTGTTATTTTTAATAATACATGAAATGAAATGTAAATAATAATTTAAATCAAATAGCTTTAACTGCTTAGTTAAAACGCCTTTAGAGTCAAGATAACAACTAAACATTCTGAAAAATGTGTATTAAATTTCTTTTAATACATCGTCTTTGCTTAGAAATCGAGTAACACACAATGACATTTTGTTATTTTATTCCTTCAAATAAAAATATACGAGGGGGGGGGGGGTACAAAGTAATTTAACGATCAAGTATTTGGCACAGTTATTACCCCCTAACGCATTTTTCCCGTGTCTGACAGGGACGAAAGCTACCGAAAAATTATACTTTGTTTGCATAATATATATATATAATATATATACCCATATATTTATAATATATACCCATATATATATACACAAAAATATATATAGCTCTTACCCCCCCCCCCCTTCAAACTAAAATTGCAAAAAAAAAAAATAATAAGTTGCACTATACCTATACATTAATTTTCTGTCAAAAAAAAAACTGAAATTTTTACAAGTTTTTTCGAAAAAAAGAACCATCGTGCTTTGTGTGTATCTAAGTTAATATCTATTTATTAAAAATAAGTTTTCAAGTTGCATCTAACTAATAAATTCTCTACAGACTGGGAAATGTACCACATTTAATTTGTTTCACTAAGGCATCCAAAGTTTTCTAATAGTTTCACAGGAACAACCAAGATATTTTATTGCAAATAAAACTAGAGCCAACCTTAAATTTAACACTTATATCTCCTCTTCTGCTATAGCATGCTTGGATTTGAAAGGCACTCTTGGATGCATAAATCAAAGTCGATTAGTTTAAAAAATGGTGCAGCCGTCCAAATTAAACGGACCATTAAACGATTTATCTTTATACGACTTCCTTCATAATGCTTGCGATGGATACACCCATCAATCTTTTATGCCAGCATTTTTACGCATCGGCGACCCTAACCCTTCCCGAATATCGACTTCTGCGAGAATCGCAAAAGTTGCCACACATCAAAATGAATAAAGATACATATACTCGCTCAATAATCAATAGGAAATAATAACATTGGGAGGGATAACAGGATTTTGCCTCTGCGTTCGTGGTAAATCAGTACAGGTAGTACGTCGTACGTTTAGTGTTTTCGTATCGCACGGAGATAAAAGTTATATAATTGTGTGAATAAGTTTAATATAAGTGTGGTATATTTATGTTCTTCATCTTCGAATCGTCAAATATTTTTCAATTCCTCTCTCAGCGGTACTTTTTGAGCCGCAGCATGAAACCATGTCAACTGTTATGTTTAAGTATAGATTATTTGCACATGACAAATATTTTTTAAAGCATGTACTGAGAATTGAAACGGATATTTAATCACGTGTATTTTGTCAAGTATTAGTCAAGTATTATTTTGAAATTATAACGTTGCTTTCCTAAAGTTTTTGATGCAATTAAACCTGAAAATTATCGTTGTGTACAGCATATACAAATGACAAGAAAGATTCTAGTTATTTGTAAATACTAGGAACGATTTTTGTTGTTTAGATATTGTGATTATATTGCACCATGTGCCGGAAACGCTTGAAAGAAAAAATAAAGTAATTAAATCATATTTTAATATACAATTTAATTTTAATGTAGTATGTTGATGATACTTGTTTGAAAAAATAATAATTTATTTAGTTTATTTCTCTCAATACACTAAGAAATGTTTTTTTTAAACTTTTCCTACCAATATCCCATGCTGCTTTCTGTAGGATAGCTACGCTCGAGTCATATTGCGTCTTAGGAAAGGCGTACTTCTACGTACTTCATGAGCTAAATCACTTTGTTACTTTGTGAAATATATTTGATCGTTCTGATGTTTTGGAGAACTCATTTAGTTTTAATTTTTTTACAACATTTACGGCTATGGAAAGTTAAAAAATGCAATACCGGATTCATGGCGCTGTTTAGTTTTAAAAGGAGAACATCATTAGGAGCTTTGTTTCTAAAAAAAACCCAGAATTTCCAAAATTGATTTTCCTAAAGGATGGAACGAAGAGATTTAATTTTCAAAGAAGTTCGATAGTCTAAAAAAGTTTAGAAGAAGGCAGTGTATGGTAGCGCTTTTCAAACAACTTGCAACTCCAAATTTTATAATTGGGAAAATTTGCGTTTCTCTAAAATGTTGAGTATGGCACCGCTTGAACTATAATACAACATATCTGTTATAAAACATTGGAATTGATTCGCTACAGTTTAAAAAGAGGGGAATATAATAATTAAAATAGAAACTCAAAAACATAAATTTGGCTCGACTTTTCTCTTTGGTTATCGATATACAGATTTTAATTTAAGGACGAAAATACAAAACAGCAAATCCAAATAAAGCTGAATATTAAACACAATACATCAGTAATTTCTATTTATGCTTATTGAAATCATTGCAAAGTAATTTTTAGTAACAGTTCTACACACAAATAATATTTATAATCATTGTGTTATAGTAATATATATGTATATTTTCAATCAAAATACGCACTTACTCACTACGAAAAAAATGAGCAAAAATAAAGGTTATGTCTCATTACATTTTACTAAAAAGTATTATAAATAAATATCTTTTTAGAAAAAAATTAAATGAGATAGAGTTGAGGTTTTTGTCCTACTATCATTATCATTTCAGTCACCGTTAAATACCCAATACGGTATTTAACGGTGACTAATACACATAATTATATGACCAATAAATTTATATGACTGTTATTTAAATCAGTCATAAACTAAAATGTGCAGATCAAATATTCAAATGAACTGAAAACCTACTTCGAGATTGATGAATCAGCTTGAAACAGTCAACGGAAAGCGTCTTAAGCCTTGTTTTTTTCTTAATCAATTATTAGTGTTTTTTAAATATTAAAAAAAAATCAAGTAAGCCATTTAGACTGAATGTCTTGCTTTGTTTGGTGTTTAACTTTTTTCATTCAAAAATTTCATGCAATCATCCATTTATGTAATACAAAGGGAAAAAATAATTCCTTAATTAGAAGACACATTGTATGAAAAAAAAAACTATTTCCCTAAGAGCCTTTAGTTTGAATCCCTCGATGAAAAATAATTTAATTTGAAATGCCTGTTTTTTTTATCGACAATCATGATACACTATGGTTCTAATGTCCAAAATCAATTTCCCCTTTTATCTCGCTGGAGAAAAGAGAGAGCGGGCCTGCTAATTTCTCTAAATGTCGATTTATGTAACACCCCATGCCAGGTGTCTTTTAAATCTTCCATTTTTCATCGTAAAGTATTCTCGCCCTGACACCTTTTGCTTGTCGAAGAACAACAACAAAACGCTGATGATAAAAAAAGAAAGTTGCGTGGACCATTTCTTCCCACTCTCAAGTTCTGAATTCTTTATTGAACATGGGAGGTGTATTGGGGAGTGGAGGGCTGCAATGCTTTCTTTAATTAAGGTTTCCTCCTTTGTCCAAAAGAAACACTGGCAAAAAGGAAGAGAAAGAAAATTTTTTGAAGGTAAGCTTAAATTGAGTTTTTCCAGTTTGCCTCCAGGTGGTGTTAATCAACGTTGCCACTTTTGGATTTAAAATGTTTTAACCATTTCGACGAGAAACCGATGGAAGCAAATTTGATTCTAACTTTTTAAATCCAAGTCAAAGAAAAAGAATTGGAATGGGATAAAGAATGAGAATACCTTTAATAACTCACTTGATGGATTATGGTATGCTTTAACAGTAATCTCACAGATTAACTTCATAGGGATGGGTGAGCAAGTGTCAAAGAGAAAGATAATTCCTAAGTATCGATTTTCGAATAAATTCGTTTGATTTCAGTTAAAAGAAATGCTATAATTAAAAAAATAATTTTAATAATAAATTTTGCCTTTTGGAAAATGTTTCAATATTAATTTATAGCAGAGTAAATGTATCAGTAGTGGTCCACTTAAACTATTATTGTTTTGTATTTCCTTGATTCTTATCTAAATATTATCCAACTTTTGATAATCTATTTTTGGTGGCTTTCCAAACGCTTATCTAGAATAATAGTTACCTGAAAAGAAATAATTACGATATAATTAAAAACAACAACAACATAGATCACTCCGGTGCACCAGAAGTGGGCACAGTAAATTTTTGAATGTTCCAGTAGTGGGCATAGGAAATTTTTATGTCCCAGCAATGGGCATAGTACACTTTTGATGTAATAGAAGATTGACCTTGTAGCCCTAATGCAGGAGGGCTCAAGGAAAGGCTCATGAAAAAAATAATGGCAGCAAATCAACAATTAAGTATGCTTTGATGAGTTTTTCGTGATTTATTCAATCAAATTCAACTCATAGATTTAGCTGAAATATGAGATAATCCCATATGTTTCCACAAAAATGTATATACCTTGCATAATAATAACGTCCACATACAATTAAAGCAATTGAAAATATTTAATGAGAAATGAAGAGAAAAAATTTTGATTTTATTGTTAAAATTCTTAAATGCTGAAAAATGTTCTGAGAAAATAGTCGATTTAAGTTGCGACCTTCTTTCACTTCAGGCGCAATATAAGAATGCTTATTATGAGTCAAAAAAATTTATATTAAATAAAAAAAACATTTTGAATCTGTTTTAAGGGGGCATTTTTTTCAATTCTTTACAAATTCTGAAATTTTCGATTTTCGAAATTATGATTTTAACAACCTGCGTTTCGAACAGAAATGCTTACAGTATCATATTAGAAATAAAAAAATTGTACATAACACAACAATGCTTCATATTTCAGTAAAATCTGAAGTGTTAGATCCCCCAGATGTTTTGAACATTTAGACGAAAAACGTACATCATCTTTTGATTGAAACGGTTAGTTAAAACGCAGTCTTTCTATCTCTTTTTCTTGTGTTTTGTTAATAGTTGATAAGATCTAATTCTAATTACTTTCCATAATATATCTTTTCTTTTTCTCATTTAATTTGGAGGTTTTTACTTGATTTTGAGTGTTGTACCTGTTAACACGGTTTTTTAACTTGATTTGTCACGGAAGTTTTTTACGTGGTTTTCGACCACTATTACTGCATAAATTATCTACAAACTTTTCACTCAAGCTTATCGTTGATGACAACACAATAATCCATTCATTATAACGTTAATTAGGAAATAAAGTTAATGATTTTGGTTCTGAGGAAAAGTATCAGCATTATTATTTGTCCAATGGCTTCGATAGCTTTGTTTGGAATGTTTTGATGTTGTAACGCTGTTTTGAATTTTTAATCAAATCATGGCGAATAAAAGAAACTGCGGCGCAGCGGTTTTATTTAATCCGAATTGCCGCGGAAGTTTGTTACGTGGTTTTCGAACACTATTACTGCAAATAAAACCATGTAACTTGATACATTTTTTATGTTCTAATTAATTATGTTGCTTGATATTGACTAACACACACACACAGCCATGGCGGAATTTCGGTGCAAGCTACATAAATACACAGTCGTTTTGTTCCACATTCCCTCCCTAAACTGTCGAAATCAGTGTTCTTGTGCTCGCGTCCACCCACTTGGAAGATAAGATACGCTAATTAAAAATGATCAATTGAGTCCTTTTATATCATTGCATTTGTAAAGTTGTGCTCCTCATTTTCTAATTAGGTATGATCTCAGCGGTTGACTTAAAGCCCCAAGTAGTGTTCTTAATTAGGGCAGCTGTGAGCAATCCCCTGCCGCAGCGAATCAAGCTTCAATTTATAATCCCTTAATTGAAGTACCTGTCCTCACATATGACGTGTGGAAAATAATTGCCAGTGATTTATATGCATTTCGTTACGAATGAAGCAGCTAATTGCTAAGTTGTTGGGCTATGCTAATTAGCATTCTCATGGGACAAGTGCTTCGAGTTTTCATATTTATGGATTCTCAAAAGTCAGACATATGGAAGAGAAGGCTCCTTTAAACACAAAGCGAAAGGAGTCCCGATTCTTTGAAAGCAGTCCTGCTGCACACATTCATTATAAAAATGAAGCGCAGGTGTATTGAAAAACATTTTTGGCTCCAGAATTCGTTTTTCTTTGATAATTAATGTGGTAGTGGGGAGTTTAAAATGAAAAAAAAATCAGACGTTGTCTGGTTTAAAGTTTTTTTATTGGAATTAACGTATTTGCATTTAAATAACGAGTTTTCTTACGTTGTAACCTTTCACGAAATTTCTTTAGATATGTAAAATATTTTGCATACAGAAAAAAGTACAGAAATATATTTTAAAGTAGGAATTAAGTAATAGAATTTAACATCACTAGATTATGATGTAGAATTTTGGGTATTTTACTGGAATTGAATCGAAAATTTTAGAGTTATGTTCGGAAACACATGATAAAGTACTTTGTATGTAAATACAAATTATAAATTAAAAGAAGTTGAATTTTGGGGAATGCATTAAAAATGTCTGAGTGAATTAAATTTTTCTCTTGTGTTTCACTGCGAAGCACTCTTTTAAAATTTGTCAAAGGGATTCGACTAACAAAAGTTTTACGAAGTGAAACTATTTCAAAATTAAAATAACCAAAATTCTACAAAAGAGAAAGCGTTTGGTATCCTAGCAAAAAAAATGTCAGTTATTAAAGTTAATAAGATTCTTATGCTTTTAATTTGTCCCGAAATTTGTTTCAACTCTTTGCTTAACGAACCAACATATTTCCTTAAAAATTCGTTTCCCGAAAAGTTTCAACAATATGTTCTTTCTTTGCTGCGAGAAACAACGTGCAGCGTCACCGACAGAATTTAATAACTAGCATCTTATGGGAACGCGATTTCCCTTAAATATTCTTAAATGATTCCGACGCAAATTCAATTCAATTCGAAATGAATATTTGAATCCAGGCTTCCTGCTCCATGCTTAAGCACCAGCGTTATTATTCTGCCCATTTTAATAAATATCTGTTCTTTTCGTATTTCGAAAGAGTTCGACAGAGCAGATTCCTTCGTTCGATAGGGACTTGTTTCTTTTCGGGATGATGACAAGATAACATCCCGATCTGCTTCTCGTCAGGCCTCAGGTTCAGTGATTTTCGTAATTAGGTGCAATGTATAACGCCCGTTGCCTCTGGGGGTGTTTCCCAAATTAAATTCCTCTACTTCGCCGAGTCATTTCCCTTGACGGAAAAAACTTTCCATTCCGCCAAAAGTGAGTTGGATTTTTATTTTCGTCACAATTTATGAGATGATTAAAACACACGTATATAGTTCTTTAAATAAGATCCGCTAAATAATACGGAATTTTCTAAAATTTGTCTAAGAAAAAGTTAAGGAGATAAAGAATAAAAAGAGAGAAATAGGGAATTATAACTATCTTCCATCTTACAAACTCAGTAAACTTCTTTGTTGTAAAACTGATCAAAATGTGTCAGTATAAAAATAATAATTTTATAAATTTCTGAACAAATAGATCCAAGCGGGTTCTTAAAAAGTTGTTTAAACGTTAGTGATATTTTTTCTAATATATTTATAGAGAACATTTCTATTATTAAAAGTATGTTTCAAGTTTATTATGTTTAGCATGCATTAGCCTTTTGCAAAACAGAAGTATTTCTTGATTACCACTTTTCTTACTTAAAAATAAGGTACATTGTGTGCTGAGATTAAGTAAGACTAACGCATATTTAATGTCTCACGCAGTAGTTATTATTTGTCCATAACTGCTCGTAGGCAGAACCAACAACTATGATTTTTACAATACGATATGCTAAATTTAAAAGGTGATGTTTTACAGGTTTACAGTTAGTTATAAACATGTTCCCTCATGATTCGCTGTGATATTTGTTGAAAGAATTACGTGTACCGTAAGCGCTTTTTTAACATTCAATTATTCTTTTTGCATTCAAGTGCAATTGATGCTTAGGAAGATATTATTCTTATGAACTGTCGTTGATACCATCATTTATTTACAGGAAAATTGCGACGAAGAGTTTACTAGACTTGCATATAAACGTATCGTCGGTGTTCTGATTGAACTTTGAGATTTACCAAATTTGATTTAATTCTGATTGTCTTTGAAGGCATCAAAAGTAATAATAACAATACTAATAATAAAGTTAATTAGACTTTACAATTAGTTATTGCATGATGTAAGTCAATTATAGAATTTAAACTTTTATCAGTAAGCCTATGGTAAGAGTTAGAGCTCTTGAAAATTGTTTCGCATTTTTTTTTTTTTTTTGAAATTATTCGACAGTTGGAATTGCTAATATCTGAAAACTGATTTTCTATTTAGTAATTACTACAAGAACACCAACGATATTATATTAAACTAAGCAATAATAAATAACAGAATAATCAATCGCTAAATTCAAATGTATGTGTTCATTAATGAGGGCGAACAATATTTAGAAAGACTTTTAACAGCTACAATTTACATTTTCGAGAAGCTCGTTTTTTACCTGGAAGTTGTTAGTATTAAAAACCATCTTGGTTAATCTTTTGCTATTCGTGCTACTGAACAGATACTGAATACTGATCGTGATAATAACGCGAATACATATTTTTTTAATTACTAACTCTAATTCACAAACAATATCTATTAGGCCAAATATCTTAATCACAATTAATGTTTAAAGTTATATCCTGAAAAAGAGACAACTCTGCCTTAAAAGGCAAGTGAAAATGTTTCCTCCTAAGGTCATTTTAAATAATCGCCGCTTTTCTTTTGCTGCTAAGTCGCATTTTTTGGAAGCTCCCCAATCTTCGTGCTGCTAGGTTCATTTCAACTTTTCCTGTTACGATAGCATCAGAAGGAGTTAGCTGCTCACAGTTAACTCATTAAAAAGGAGCGCCGAAGAGCGGACCGAATCACTGGGATGTCGATAAACAGATCTCCTTCTCTACCAACTTTCCATTCCTTTTTTACTTAACATTGGAAAATTATATTTTTATTTCCTTTCTTTCTTTCATTATTTTCATCTTTTTCGAGGATACAATTTAGATATTGCAACATAATCTTTTTATCCTAACAAGGAATAAAAGAACTCCGATGGAAAAATCGAGTTGTTTACTGATAAAGAATATCATTTTTCAGAGCTTTGTTCAATTACTTTTTGTCCTCCTAGCAGAAGTTCTTCAGATTTGAAAAGAAAGACAAATCCGTGACCGGAAAATCGCTCGCCACTTTTGGATTTTTTTTAAAACCCTTAATCAAGTTACTCCAAAAAAAGAAACATTGAGGTAAAGTTATTTTTTAATAATTTTTAACGAATAAAATGTTAAGAGTGGCTAATTTAGAATAAAAAGGCGAGATAATTTTTATCGATTAGTTTAAATCTGGGGCAGATAACTTAGTGTTTCCTTTTCATATAAAAAACGGAACTTCACAATTACTTCATCTGAAAGAATGCAAATATGTGCACTTGTTTTGATTAAATATATAACAAAGAAGATTCAATGATTTAAAGCTTTACAAAATGCAATACGTCATGCTAAAAACTCAAAAAGGTGGGTGAAACTTAATAAAGGAAAAATCACCTAATGAATGTAGAAAAACTAAATTTCATGCACACTATCCAACAAAATTTTACATGCACTAAATATGGAATTTAGTGGGACTTTCATATGCTCTTCAACTGCAATATAAGTCAATACTTTAATAAAATTGAAAAATAAAACAAAATAAATAATTCAAAAAAAAAAAAGAAAAAAACAATGCACTTACAAAAGCTTGTACCAGAAATTCTATCATGTTTTTTTAATGGAGACACCAATAGTTTAAAAGGGAAAAAAATGCAAATTATTTTTCAAAAAAAGATAAGACAGGTCTAATAATACACGTTGACAGATTTTAACCTCATTGCTAGCCTCCTTTTGTATTTCCTTTGTTTCTGTGGAAAAAAGTCTTCGTTATATTTAAAAAATAATATTAAAAAAAAAAAGAAATTGTCATTAACCTTTAATTAATCACTTTATCTTAGTTGAAACTCGTTCTATATAATTAAACATAATCCAATGTAAATATTTATTATGTAAATGGCGACAACGACTGTGAGGAAGGGAGAGTAGGAATTGGTAAAATATTTAATTAGGCATTTCCGGTGGAAAAAATGATGAATACATTGCACATCGGTTATATTTCTTCTAATACTAGCTAGATGGGAAATAATGTAGTTTTCTTTCCTCATTTTGTAACTCTTTTTACTATCCTCACATTTGTTACTATCATATTTAATGTTTTCATAAAACCCATAAATTCACTATTGTAGAAAAATAATTACTCAAAATATTTATTTAAAAAACGTTAGTAAATGTTGCTCATACTATCTTTTTTATTCATTTCAGAAGTATACAAAGATTTTAACCAAAAAGCAAGTCTTCGAAAATTTGAAAAAAAAAAAAGTTCGTTATTAAGTACATTAAAATGCCTATAAACAAATGTAAAATGTAAACAAACAATGGCTTCCCCCCTTGCTTTTGGGCTTTATTTCATTAACAAATCTCGTAATTTTTTTGTATATATGCATAATCGTTTTTTTACCTAGCCTCATTGCAGCTCTCTAACTGAAAAGAATTCCCGAAGAAGTAGTATACTGATTAGAGTAGAAAAAAAAAATCCTTAAATATGCTATTTTTAGAAGCTCGCTCTAAGGTTTGCCGTGTTTAAATTTTATTAGTTTTTCCAATTACTTTTAACTAAACAACTAACGTTTTGATGAATATAGTTGAATCAGTTACTTCAGAAACGACACATGTGACATTTTTCAGATTGTGAAAAAAGCCGAAAAAACTATTTAGTGCGAAAAATTTTAAAGATGAAATTAAAAATATATGTATATGAAGGCATCTTTGACATTCTTTACGCCATATGTGTTTCTTGAACTAAAACACGAGTTTATAAACTATCTTCACAGAACGACTCAATTTAAAACAGGTGGAAAGCCACTTATGAAGGAACCACTTGCTGTTTCTGAAATAACTAATTCTATTACAAACTTGTAGACTGAAATAATACTGATCGCAATAATAGTAAGGGTTGAATGTATCTCAATGTCCCCCATGGGCAACTTGAAATCTGCCACTCCTCCTCCCTTTAGAACTTTAAATTAGAACAATTAATTTGTTACTTGTAAAATATTTCATTTTCATTAGATTGGATGAAAATTAATATAATTTAATAAAAAGAAGGGGTTTTACGTTAGTATACAAGATTTAAAATGTGTTGATATTTTGTTTTCAAGGAGGGTAAAAACTGCGCTACAAGTAAAATGTGTGCCACTAAAAGAGGAACGCCATTGGGTGCTTTCACACGAAAGGCGACCAAGAAAAAAAAAATCTTGCCTTGCGCTTGCGCAGATGAGAAAAGACAAGTTTTTCGTCTTTGTCGCCTTTAGTGTGAAAGCACCCTTAGTCATCTGCATAATGTACCTACTTAGAAGTTAAAACTCTGACTCCAGATGCTGCGAAAAGTATGTTAAAAGGTGCATTGTTCTAATGTAATTTAAAAACTTTTGCTGGAGGAATTTCTATCAACTTCGTTTTCAATGCGTACTAAGAAGGATGTAGAAAAAGGGGGGAAAAAGTAATTATTTGTAACTGCTGCAATACATTGTTCTAGAATCCAATTTCCTTCTTAAATAACGAAACTGTAAACACATGTTTTTCTGCAGATACCGAGCCTTATTTTTGAATTTTTGAATTTTGAATTAATACAAGCTTTCCTAAAACTGGTAGAGTATCAAATTTACCTTGCATATTTGATAATTCTATTACGTTAAAACCAGAAGAAATAAAATATTCATTTTTAATTCAATAGAGCTCATGAGGAAACTGTAGAATTCTTGACGTTTTGTCCATAGTGTACCTTTATTATTCCTACTAAAGCCGTTTGTCCGTATTTTACGCCCGTTTTTAATTTTTTTTTTCGTATTGCTTGTTTTATCTTGCGCGGAAATACGCATTCATATTCCAAGCCAATTTTCGCTTGAAGGATTCTGATCTGGATTTTCGTCAAAATATATTTCCAAAAAATAATTAGTTTCTCTGTTTACAATATCTTTTTTGTGCGTTATAGCATTACAACTTTGATGTTTTTATTTTTAACCTACTGCTTCTGTTAACGTGACTATGCCTACGCATAATGCTTTGAGTTTGACGTAAACACTGATTTGTATGCAAAACATTTAATAAAGAAGAAACGGAACAAACCTTAATACAATTTTCTGCATATTAATAAAAGCACATTGCTTTTCATGTGGAAAATTATGCTTCTGCTCTCTTTCTTAAGGGACAAAATAAGAATTCATTTTTAAAAAAGAAGTTTATGAATGATTAATATTCAACTTATGAATTTTAATTAAATATTTTCTTACATACAAAGGAATTTTTCGTCGCCAATTTCTTTATGAAAAATCTGAGTGGAATATATATTATTCATATTGAATATTTTTTATTGTGTCTAAAAAAAGTCCTCTTGGAGAATTTGCATCTTGATGAAAAACCTGTATTAAATATTTAGATAATGCTCATTTCAGAACGATATTTACTGGATTAGAAAAGGAAAAAAAATCCGTTAAGCTTCTTGATATTACTTATGTAATGCATAAAAGTAAGGGAGTTAGTTAATTTATTTGAACTGTTGTGCAAAATAATATGTAAACAAGATGAAATATTTAATCCTGTTTCTTTCGTAACTAATATTAATGTTTGTTTTATTGTTCAGCATCAGAACTGAAACACGTACATATTGTTAATAATCCTCACAAAAGTTGGTTATTGTATAAAGAGTCCACTGGAAAAACGACCTAAGTCACATACAGCTTTTTGAAAGTTGCTTTATGTTTTATTTAATTATCTTATAATATAAATGTCTATTTTAACTATACGAGTCTACTTTTCCGTAACACCCAAATTCAAATTTATAATACATATATTTATAATACATAATTTATAATAAAATGTAAAGCAAAGTTCAAAAAGTAGTATGTGACTTAGGTCGTTTTTCCAGTGGCCCCTTCATATAAAGAATAATATTTGATAACAATCTAAAATAACAATTTGATAACAGTCGAATAAAAAAATATTTTTTATTTTATGGTAGCTTATCAAACCGAAATATCATGTGTGAAAAACACTTTCAATCACGCATGATATACTTGTCACTATATTCTTGTCAATTACGGAAATTTTTGTTTGTGGTTGAAATGCATTTACTTGACCGAGGAAAAGTAAATAGTGCATATTACTGACCGTAGCATTTACATTTTAGCTTATATTAATAAAAATATTCATTTGTGTGTTAAGTCTATGCATTAATTAAACAAAGTACGCATTATCACAAAATCGTAATTGTGAAGAAGAAAAGAGTACCACAACTGAAGAAAGAGAAATGATCAGTAGACTCACAATCTAATAAACAAGCAAATCGTTTGAGATACATTTCCGAACTTACCTTAAGGTCACAGAACTAATATCCTTCAAATTGGGGGGATTGGTGAATGTAATAAATACAGGGTCATCAAAAACAAATGCCAGAATGTACCTCACTAAAAATTAATTTTCAAACATGCGAACGTAATTCTTGCATTGAAATGTAGTGAAAGAGTAAGTTTTTCCTCTTAACTGACTAAAACCAACCAGAACATTCGTGGTTCTCCAAATTTCTGGTAGGGGCTGCACCATACGAACATGCTGTTAAGATGTTGTTGTTAGGTGAGATAAATCCCATATGGTCCACTTATTTGGATTCCTACCTTTTATCTAAGTGACCTGAAAGCGATTTACGACGTTGGAACAGTTTAACCACTTCGTCTGCGCGATACAACATTGTGTGTTATAATCAGAAAGTTTCATGCTAATAACGAATACCAAAATGTACAAACGAATGCCAAAATGTACCTTACTAAAAATTAATTTTCAAACATGCGAACGTAATTCTTGCATTGAAATGTAGTGAAAGAGTAAGTTTTTCCTCTTAACTGACTAAAACCAACCAGAACATTCGTGGTTCTCCAAATTTCTGGTGCGGCCTGCACCATACGAACATGCTGTTAAGATGATATTGTTAGGTGAGATAAATCCCATGTGGTCCAGTTATTTGGATTCCTACCTTTTATCTAAGTGACATGGGCTCGATTTACGTTGTTGGAACAGTTTAACAACTTCGTCTGCGTGATACAACATTGCATGTGATAATCCGAAAGTTTCATGCTAATAGATACAAATGTTTTATCATTTTTTAAGCATTTAAAAGCATTTTTTATTTATATCGTTCGTAGTTAATTATTTAAAATTCTCAGCACTTTACATAACATGCATATCGTAGTGATTGCTTATGAACTTCAATTCATTTTATTGTTTCTTTAGTTTATTTATTTATTTATTATACTTTTTATGCTTCTTTAGATTATTTTTTAAAAAATGTTATTTTTTATGTTTTAAAAAGAAATCGAACATTCAAATTCATTGTATTTTCTCAAATGTTTCAATAATTTCTTTTAAATGTCTGTAACATCAATGCAAGAACAAAAACCATCTACTTTTTATCACACAAAAGCCTAAAATGTACTGATTTTTTTACTTCGCTTAATCTAAAAAGAACTATTTTCAAATATAAAGAATTTCCAATATGTCTTTCCTCTTTTTGATTATAAGTACGAGTATGTTGACATTGATTGATGGGGGGGGGGGGGGCTTCGGCAATTAAAATAACTTAAACGTAATGCCATATGTCTGATCATACTTCTTCTTTTTAATTTCTTTATAATGATTTAAAACTATACGATATATTGTCTGCATTTTAACTGCAATATTTACAGTTATGCGCTTCTCAGAATAATTAAATTATCTTACAAGTGTCCCATTAGAAAAGGTGCAATTCCAATTGTACCGTTTGTAATAGAATACTTAGAAGACATAAGTATAAATATGTACCAAGAGAGAAAGAGATGGAAAAAATAGATTACTAATATATTGCCAGAAATCATAAGATGTAACAAGCGTTAAAAGAAAACTGTTAACTTACGGGTTGCAAGCTATGCATTTTCTTGCCTCTAAAATTATATCATACACTGTTAGAAATTTCATCATGAAATTACGGTTAAATAGCCGGCAGCAGTCTGTCCATCTAATTCACCGTTAAGTTCATGGTTTGGAACTTTTTCTATATTTACGGAACCTAAACCATTTCCAATCAGCGCGGTTAAAAGCCGTAAATACAAAAGTTTACGGTTTTATAACCATTTAAAAGGGGTTTAAAAACTGAATTTTTCCGGTTTTTGAACCATTTCGAGGCGTAGAAACCGTAAACGAAGCGTGCGGGAATCGAACCCTGGGTATGGTGTACCAACCTTGCGCTCTAATTATTCGGCCACTCAAAGCGGCCGTTTATTTATCAATAATTCTTCTTTTCCAACAGGCAAACTGCATTAAAATTGAGATTTCAGTTTTTGATTGGATCTAAAGTCATTTTTGGTCTGCATTTACTGTATATTGAAGAAAACCATTTTATTTGCTGCAAAAATTAAAATACAAACAAGCTTCAGCAGCTCAAATTATGGGTTCGCTCATTCGCAAACAGTTCGGGAATCCGATGTCTCCAATTTTCGATTTACTTGTGTATGTGTTTCTATTTAGTAACCACTTTTTAAGCCACTTTGTTTTTCTTCTTTTTTTTAACGGCAGATTTGAACTGATAAATCTTTATTCATATTTTAACAACAACGTACGACGGTAATGTTCCACAAGCAAGATGGACGCGTTATTCCTATTGACTACGAGACCTAGTGGCGCTTGTAAATTACGGTTAGTTAAACGTTCTTTAGGAGAAATACAGAATAAACGTTTTTTTTTTTCACAATCAGCGGTTTGAGTACCATCTTTTTAATGGTTATGCAACTGTTGTGTAATTAAATATAGTAAAATAACAATCAAATGGTTATATTTCTATTTTCTTACGGAAATTTTTAACAGTGTAGTTCATAAACCGTGCCATTTCTTCGGTTGTGAAAATTGGAAAGACACACATGTCGATGAAATTAAGCGTTTCAATTGCCTTTCATCAGTCCAAGAATTTAACAAATTACTTAGGTAGTAATCTTCATTGCAAGAAATAACTGAAAAATCTTGGATGCTGACTCCTAATCAGCTATCAACTCGTCTTGCAGTTGTTGAGATTTTATTGAAATTTTAGCATAGTATACAACTTAGATGATTTTATCTGCAAACTTGTCAGCAAATGTTTTTTATTCGCTAAAAAGATTTAAACTCTTGCATAGATGGAAAAAATCAATGTTTGACATCATAACTATGGTTACCTATGGTATTAGAGACTGCAATCGGCTTTTCCCTCGCTTTCTGGAAGAAAAAATCTAAACGACGCGTGTATAAAATAAATGTTCTGCAAGCAATTGAGAAAATGGTATTTGAGCTCTTTACTAAACTAATGATCTGAATTACTCTTGCTACAGAATGGATGAAAAAAAATCTATTTTTTCCTCTAAAATGGAAACTTACTTTTTTCCGAATACCTTAGCTTCTGGGTAATATTTGATACACACCTGATAATTTAACGGATCCCAAACGTAACTGAATAGTTAAGATATGAAGAAATAAAATGATAGATACGGTAAAACATGTTTTATGTTTTCGGTTGAATTCTGGGTAATATTTGATACACACCTGATAATTTAACGGATCCCAAACGTAACTGAATAGTTAAGATATGAAGAAATAAAATGATAGATACGGTAAAACATGTTTTATGTTCATGAAAACAATAATTTCGAAAAGATTACTGGTACATGTCACGAAATAATTTAGTTAGTAAACGACACGAATTTTCCCAGTTGGATATATTTTTCCATTTACAATTTCATCTATTGTGTTAACTTATGGAGGTAAGGTAAGTAGAAATCATTGTAGAAAACATGCATTCAGCTAAAATTTCCTTATCTCATTGAGTATGAGGCTTTTCAAAATGCCAGCTTATCTGCAGCGACATCTTCATGTTTATCTGCAAACAAAGGATATAACAATGGGTAGTTGTTCGTAAACAATAACTATTTTTTATTATAGATAATGATATTAAAAATATTTACGATTCATGAGAAGTGGTGAAATGCGTATCTTTATAAATTAGGCTTTAAAAAAATTCTGAATTCCTAGTATGCAGTTTTCGCTAAAGAGATGAAATTTTATCAGTATGATAAAAATTACTGATAATTATGACAATGCGAGCAGTAGTCTCATGCTTGCATTAGCAATATAAGTTACTTTTTTCGCTTGAAGATTCTGTCTGCTTTAATTCATTATTTAAGGAAATTTCTCAGTACTATAACCTTTTAACATCGTTCAGATGTTTAAAAAATTGAATTTTATCCGATTACTTCAGACTACCATTAATCAACTGAAAAATAGCGAGCTGTACAGCTCTGTGATTAGTGTTAGTGTTATCTCTCTTTAGACTTTTTAATTTCAAATTTATTTTTGAAATCATGAAAAAGAATGACTAAGTTTCTTTAAAAAATTATAATTATGAACTTAAATTACAGTATTCATAATTTTACAGTATGTGTAATTAAGAACTTTCAAGGCAGCAATAAGCCTTCGTTTGTGTCATGCATTCCTCAAACATGAACATATATATCCTGTAATAGAATACTTTTACCTGAGCATATGTATAAGCGCTGTCCTTGCAGGGCATTAAAAACATATATTCAGAATTAAGTCGTAAGTAAAAGTAAAGTCGTAATATATTCCTTTCATGGTATTACATTTCGCATATAATATATAACATCTGAAATATTCTTAAAACGTTATTTATAAAAAACCTAGCTAAAAAAAGCACGCCAAAATTCTAGAAGCATCCGAAATTTTATTGCATTAACTACTTAAAGCTGTTGTTAGTTTCACTGGGTCTTTTTAGCGAAGCTAAAGACTTATTATCGAAATTGATTATTAACGTAAACTCGAGAAAAGTTATGTTCTTTTAATGAGTATCTTATCGAGAATCATCTTCAGTTACGAGTCTTCATTACGGCTTTTTACTTGGTTTTAATAGGGAACCAATAATCGCTTTTACGCGCTGCAATAGTGACACAAGACACCAAGCCTTCTTTATAGATCTTCCCCAATGAAAAAGCAGAGGGTGGTTTTTTCTTTCCATTTCACCAAAACCCTTATTACCGTGAACAAAACAAAAACAAAGATTTATTTATCACAAATTTTTCACTAATATATATTCATACATACATATGTATATATATATTCGAGCATTGGGATAGTTGTTCAATTATGCTTCCGGTTCGTGAGCCCTGGCTTAGGTAAACTTTTTAATTTTCATTCTCGTATCAAAAGCAATCTAAATTTCAAAGTTAATAATTACAATTTCAATTTGCTATATTGGAAAAGAGAGAATTTAAGCAGCACTTGAACATTGCTGCTGTTAATAAGGATTTCGTTTATATGTATACGCCTTTACATTTTCCAAATAAATCTCGGCTTCAAAATTAATTTGAATTCGCTACATATATATATATGTATATATATACATACATATAGTATGAAATATAGATTTATCTCCTTTTACGTACTTATCGCTTAATATCGATCGTAGTCAATAATGTTCCTAATACATCATCCATTAGGGGACAATAGTCAAAAAATAAAAAGTCAAAATATATAAATTTTGTCCCTATTTGGATATCATCTATTTCACAAAACTTTAAGCTAAAAGAGGAACTCAAAAGATAATCTTAAATGTCTACCAAGGTTTTATTCTAATCATTAATGGTCTGACTGCTCTGTAATAAATAGATGTTTTAGCAAAGCCAATCGATCTAGTAACCTCGACCCCGATATCATTATCAAATTTAAGCAAAAAGGAAATAAAAACAAGCGAAAGTAACCACAATATTGTATGGGAACACATTGATCGCAATATTAGTAGAGTTCTTCTGCATGTAATATCATTTGGATCGAAAATTTGACATTCTCAAATTAGAAAGAATATGTACTCATTAGAATAAAGTTGAGAGAAAATATAACGACTGAAATTTAAATTAGAGCAGTAATATGTTATAAAGTATGAAACACTTGAAGTTTTGGGAACGAGATATGGCTACATGGTAAATATAATTTTCTGATCCTAACTTATTGCTTCAAAATACCTATTTGAATTAAATAATGAAGTATATTGAGCTGTAAACAATATATATGATGTAAAAGGTAGATGGAGAAAAGTTAGAAAATTAAAATGATACCACGCTGTCGCGTTTTCTTTTCTTTTCTTTTCTTTTTTTTTTTGTGATCGTGTTCTCTAATTATATTCATGTGAATAGTTGTATGTGTAAGTCACATAATGCTCCCAAAATTTTGGCAATACTATAGTGTACAGACAAAAAGTGTGTTGACTTCAATCAGTCCAAAATGTTTTATTGTACCTTGTTTAATAAATAGCTCAAAAATTAACAAAGAGATACAATATAAAAAGTGTGGTCAAATTTCTTTTCTTCAGCAGAAATGCAACAAATGAAAAAAATACAAATAAATAAGTAAAATGAGCACGCTGGATTGATCGGGCAAAAGACTGCATTTAAATAAAATGCATATCTGTTAATTACTTAAATAATTTAGTCTGCGAACTAAGTGTTCCCCAATTATCTGTGGTTAGGATTGAATTAAACTGTGTTCCATCATTTCGGTTTCTTAATGGTAATCATCAGCGTCGAACATCCGCAAGTGCAAAAATAACGAGTTAGTTTCGCTGCTTCGAGTAATTGTTCTGATGCCTATTAATAAGCATTGTCAGTATTCCCCCCAAAAAATCATAAATTAACGAATGAAAATTACTTTTACTGGCTTCATGTAACGAATCCAAATGATAACTTATTATTTTGCGTAATTAATTTTAGTTACCCTAATTGTGTTTGAAATGCTCTAATTGTTTCTTGCTAGTCATCATTGCAGAGTCAATACCTTCTCTTTTTTCAATCAGTGCAACTATACGTCTGGTATGTATCTCTGAGCCTTAATTAAATGTTTTGTTAGATTTGAATATTATCTATTTAAAACATAAGCACACATAATAAGACTATGCACGTCTTAGAGAAGTGGTGAAATCTCCATTTTATGCGAAGAATTAGTGTAAACTGTGCGTACTACCTTCCGGCATTCTCTGTAATTTCTGAGGCTGAGGAGAGGATACTTACTAATGCATTCATCAGTATTTAAATGTTGCAGGATATACTCCTAAAAATGTAAAAGTTCTTAAAATTATTCTATCAAATATATTTATGCTTGATGTTTTTATTTTGCCTACACATAAGCGTGGTTCAAAACCGTTTGTTCGTTATAATAGATGTATTTGCGTTTCATCATTTTTATTTAGTATAATATGATATCTCTATGAAACCACATTCCATAATTGTTATGTATGGATGAGGTGCCGTTGAATGTATAATATAAAAATTAACTATTATCCGTTATAGCTATGTACGAGCAAACCACCTTATATTTATATTAGTACGGATGGTAATTTATTATTATATTTTTCAGTATATCATTAATCTGAAACATTGTTTTAGTATGAAAACCATGAGATTTCCAAGCAATGTACAACTTTTCGAACCTGGGCTTATGGGAGGGGCGCTCAATAACGAACAATTTGTCCAAAACGGAAAATTTTGTGGTCCACCATTAAGAAAAGTGTGAAATTTTGGAAGTCCGTGACGAACTGGTTGCCCTCGTCCCTAATATATATGCATCTATAAAGTGACGCTGTTCATTATTATCATTTTACGGCGGTTTCGTTTGATCACGTAATAGTTGTCTGCTGTTGCTCATCGACAAAATATTTATTTTTACAAAGCAAATTAATGCTCAAGGCCGCTTCTCTTCATAAAAAAATCGTAACTCACGAAGCCGAGTCTTCTTTCTGCTACATTAAAACTGTTTTTATAACGGAAAAAAATCGCATCCAACAAAATCTCGGAATGAACTGCAATCCGGCCTTGTAGTACTAAGGGAAAAGATTCCTGATCCTGTTTTCCACGCGAGTGAATACAGATTTGAAAGATTGGCCCGACGTGGATTGGGGGATAAAGTTGGTTCGAAACCTCTGATCGCCAGCAATAGAGTTTTATTTCATGCCTTGACAAGCTAGCTCTATACAAGTCTAAATGCTGGAGGAGTTACGGGAACAAAAAAATTCGCTATCGAAACTTTGAAGGAATTAAATTAATGTAATACCCATTTATTTCTTTTCCTTCTTGAAAGCATGTACACTATGTCATTGCTTTAACATTTTGTGATTGTCAAGTTGAAGAAACTCGAAATAGCGTTATAATGTTATGCCAATTTTCCAGATTTATTTTTGCAAAAATTGCTTCAAAATTTGGACTGTAACACTGACTGTATGTTGATTGTAGATATCCATTATTCTAAAATGACGAATTTTTGATTTCCGCGATTTTTTTTAAACATCATTATGTTTTCAGAACTTGTTATTTTAAATACTTAAAGCATTTCAAAGAACTAGTTTTTAGCTAATTTTTAACAGACTTCACAACGGAGGAGGTTATGCATTCATACTAGTTGTTTTTTAAAAGCACCTTTTAAGAAATAAGGCTAAGATAAACTTTAATGTTTGTGACATCACGTTGGCGTTATTAACATTTCTTTGGATATTTATTAAATGTATATTGGAAGATATTTTGTATGCAAATAAATTTGCACAAGAATGACACTTTTGAATTGATTCATTTGTTCAATTAACCCAACTGACTCGAGAAGGATCAGAAATGTAGAATTTAAGCTATCCGCAATTGCTTGTGTTTTATTGCAACGAGTACTTGCATCTTGGGGACTCCAGAATAAAATTATGATTAAATAGTGGTAAATAATTAAGCCCCGTGTTTTATTGATTTAGCAAATCTTTAACTTAAAAACAGACTTTTATCAGTTTTTACTCTTGCAAATGTATTTTGAAAGCTTCTGGTTTACACATACAGTAATAACAATTTTGTTCCTTCCGCTTGTTTATTGATATGGGTGTTTATATTTATTTTTAATATTATTTTTTCAAATCTATAACGCAACAATAACATTGACAATTCAAGTTTTATGGTAATATTTTTCGTCCTTACCAGACCTATAATTATTTTACCTCTTTCATTTTCATGATATAAATTTTATACGGGCTGGACTAATTTAGTAGTTGTTATCCCTACTAGCCCCTGAAACCAAAACTTAAGACTTTTCCTTTGAGATCTCTACTTTAAAGCAACGCTATGTTTATGACGTGGGAGTTTTATGCAACAAAATTACGTAGTCTTAAGATCTTCGAACTAAAAATGGAAAGTGTGTTCCTAAAGCGTAGCAAAATTTTATTTTCAGTGTTTCTTAACTCTTTATGGCAATAATGCGTGTCATTTAAGCAATTATACATTATGCTCCCTACATTCATTGAGACGCAAATGAAACCCTTAAAGACCTCCGCGAAGAACAGTAGCATTTATTTTCCATGTGAGAAACTTTCTACTGAATAATTTTAAGCACCGGGTGCAAGCTTTCAGCAGCAAAGAATTTTCTGGAATCTAATTAGCATACGCGAACAAAATAAATATTAATTCCGTATTTTACCGCATTTTTTTCTTCTCCGTTTTGAGTCACGCTAAATTATCTAGAACAATTATTCCGGGCCCGGCGTAGAAAGGAGGGTAAATAAACGAAAGTGAAAAATAAAACTTGAAAATTCTTTGTAACAGGAAGGGACAAAGGCTCATAAAATGCTGCCGCAGATTGTTGGATAAGTAGAGAAATTTTAGTAACAATTAGTTCCTAAATAAAATGTCAAAGTGCTCTTTATTAATTGCTTCGCTTAGATAAAAAAGTGTTTTGTTTTGCATTCGGCTGTCCAAAAGTGTTTATGCATACTATGTTTTCTAGTAGAAAATAAAATGTCTCAAATGCGAGACTTTTCTTGCAAATTCTTTTAATTTGCATCGCTTAAAACATTTGTATTGATTTTTCTCTAGTGTATCATAGGTGTAATGAAAAATAATTGTTTTTGTACACCTAACAAAAATGTAAAAACTAAGATGAATTTATGGGAGGGGGTTGGGCACATATAAACACTTTCAACATTTTTGATGGTATATTTTAATGATTATGGAAACAAACCAAATTGCATTTTCATGAATTTTTGGTACACTTTTTGGACGCACTTATCAAGAATTTTTAACTAAAGCCATAGTTCAAAAAATGATAAATATTTTTTCAATGTGACCTGTGGATGAATAGTTTTGGACACATTTGAACACATGCGTAAATGACACAACAATAATTTTTGCATAATAACAAGTTTATTGTACATTAAAATGCACATTTATAGTAATTAATCAAGCTAAGTATTTGGTACTTTTACAAATTTTTTTTATCTTACTTGAAGAGTTTTTTTTTAACATAAAGAAAAAGTTTAACAAAATTTCCTTATTCTGAAATTTCAATATAAATCATTTAAAATATATGAACTGTTCCGAAATCAAACACGGTAAGTCACACTTCAGTGGTATTTCCTTAATTAATATTATTACAAATCATTTCATATAAGTATTTTATGCACTTTTATGGTCTTGGGTTCTAAAGACAGAGTATAGTATTCACTATCTTTAGAATTCTAGCATTTGTGTGTACACTAATGCTAGAATTCTAAAAAAATTAACAAAAAAACACTTTCAATTACTGTCTTACCCTCTTTGAATTCTCAGCATCTAATATATTTCTTTTTGGGTAGACTAATGCATTTCTTTTAAGTATAAGAACAGAGCAAAACCTTATAGAAGGTATTTAATTACTAAGTAATTATATTTTTGTTCTTTTTCTAACTAAATGTAATGTTTCTTTTTAACTGAATAAAAAAGTTTACTTTAGTAGCTAATTACATTACCTTAGAACAAATTTTATGTGGTGTAAGAGGCATTAAACACAATAGCACCTGAAAAACAATGTTAAAACTTACTGACTATTCAACCACACCGAAGGCCCTCCTTTTAATTGTTATCTAACATCTATGTATAATTTTAACTAGAAGCAATTCTAAATCATACAAGTTAAAGCTTAATAACGAATATTAAATAAGTAATTAAAATGAAAACTACTAAAAATACTGCTTATAACACAAAACGTTAATAAAAAAATAATAAGAAAATTATAACACAAAACGCTCATAAAAAATTAAAAATAATAATACATAAAAAATATATATATAAAAGATATGGTATATTTGAGCAGCTCAAATACGCTCCTTATTTGAGCAGTTCAAATAAGGGGCTTATTTTAACTGCTCACATATGTCCCATCTACCAACACAAGCTTTAAAAACAAGTTATATAATCAAAACAGGGAAACCAAACGATCTTTTGCACTTGGCCACACGAATGCCAATGCAATGCTAAAACTATAACTGACAAAACTATTTTTAATGTATTTTTACACGAATAACGATAGGTTTTTTTTTTTGTTTTTGTTTTTGTTTTTTCTTTGCACCTTCCAAAAAAAAAGTTTAATCAACTGAAAAACGAAAAGCGTTTCATTACTAAAAAAATTAGGCATAGGATGGCACTTATGCTGCAATGGACTGTTTGTTTTCTTTTTTTCTCTTCAGAATTTTTTATTTAAATAGATTGTGAGAAACGTGGGCCGTTCAGATTTGCCCAATGTTTAAATAGACCCCTTCTCTCTCATAAGTAAATTAACTAATTGATATGTGTTCAGTCACCGGTAAATTTGGACGCATCATAATAGGTTTTATAACGAGAAAGTGTATGAGGTTTAAATCGACTCATCTTTCGCTGGCAGTAAGCATTGTTAAACCCAAGTTTTTTTAAAGAGAAATTTAAAATAAAAAGTGTGTACACTTATTAGCCAACGAAGAAAGGATAATTATTATATTGGCACGCTGAAGCAATTTGCATTAAAAATGGGCAACATTGGATTTATCAATGTAGTATGGTTAATTTTTAAAATATTTTATTTGATATTTCAAAATACAAAATACGAATCATAATGTATTTTGCAATATTTTGAGATATATATATATATATATATATATATATACAATTTTTATAAATGCATGACATTTTTGATGCAAAGTGACTATATGCCATTACATTAATATGATTAAATCAAAACAGAAACTCTGACTGGGGAGCTTCTACTAGGCAGCACAGTAGTAGAAGCGCCCCGGTTTACTACTTTTATCTTTGTTTTCTTTAAAAACTACTAAAATATGTATTAAAATTAGTTTACAAGTGCGACGAGTGTTTTAGGACGTACTTTCTTATATTTCTTTCGCTCTACTTGGGTTCAACATATCATTTTTTTTTTCACGATCTCAATGTTATTGCAATAGTTATATAAACAGCATTGTTTCAGATCTGAATAATGTTCAAGAGATGATAAACTAATTGAAAGAAGCTTCGTCTAGAGGTATAACAGCCTACTTTGCCATATGCACCAACATCAAGTTTAGAATCTACCTATCTCTCTCTTTCCCATTTAGCTTTAGTTCTTAATTATTTCAAGTGCACCTTTTTCATTGGTTTATAAATAACATTTACTCATTCATTCATTCACTTATTTATTTATTAATATATACACTCGTACCATTTATTCAGTCACTCATTCGCGTATTTATTCATTCATTCGGTCATTTATTCATTCATTCGGTCATTTATTCATATTTTCTTTCACTCATTCATTTGTTCAAGCATTCATTCATAAATGTCCTTTCAAATTCTGATCCAAAAAATTCTTGGGAAAATAGGTTCGTGTAGTTCTGGATGAACTTGCTATCTGTACATGTTCTACGTCATAAAATCCTTAAAATAAAGTTTACTCCAAGCAAATACGTCGGTTAGATCAGGAATTATATAGGATTTAAATTTCCCCGTAGGCGCTCATGTTAAAAATTTTTAATTGTTCAAAAGTGAATGAAAAATATTCAAATTAAAAAAAAAATCATGTCTTTTTCCAAGATTGTTCAAAGGCACTTAGATGTTATGTCCACGGTTTACATAATTTGCTTCATATTTCCCCGTAGGTGTTAACGTTAAGATTTTTTGAACTGATCAAAATTGAACGAAAAAATGTTCAAATCAAAAAATAAATTATTGAAATTAGATATCCTCGCCAAGGTCTTTCGAAGGCAAATTTTTTTTTTTAATGTTTTTGATTCGGGCAACTGCCTCAAATTTTATTACGAGTTAAAACCCTACTTTTAAAATGTTATTTTTCATTTATTTTTTTTTTAATTGTCACTTTTTTTTTGTCTTTTTTTTTACTTTTCTTATTTTTAACGGCGGTATTTCGATACATTAAGCAACCTTTTTTTTTTTTACTTTTATGGAAATGTAGGCTAAAAACTGAAGTTCAGAACGATATACTTTTGGTATAAGCGCAAATAAAGAACGGGGTTGATGCTTCGCAATTAAGAAAAAGATAATTTGAAACAAAACGACAAACATTGCGAGAATAGTCTGCATTTATCTGAAAGCAAGCATTTACATTGCTTCGTACAAGATGTTTTTAAATGCCTCGTTTTTTTTTTTTCATATCAACAGTCGGTTCTATTCTTTAATATAGCAGGTAGGTATCATAATTGATACTACAAAACAAAATAAAGACTCTTATCATTACCCTTATTACCCACGAGGTAGTTCTTTCTGATAAAACGGTAAGTTACATTAACAGTAAACGTCTTTTTTGAGCAGTAGAGGAAGGAACCATCAGAAGAACGGTAACAATCCTTTGTCCAGGCGTTTCTGATAAAGGTAAGTTGCTTTAACTGCATTGAACATCACTAATACATTTGCTGTTGTATTTTGGGCTATTTTCTTATTACATGTTTCCTTGTTTATTTAACAGAATCACGAAGGTGCACAATGGAGATTCAGGCCAAGGACTTCCCAGAGTCACCCATAAAATTTACATTATGTGTCTGTGATATTAAGTGTTTTTCTGGTGATTTCTAAGAAGATTTCCGAATTGTTAGAAGAAAACATAGTTGATTATAAGCTAGTCTTCTACGTGAAATGATGTTCCTAGGTAAATTTTATTTATTTGTACGGTAAATAAAGTGAATTTTAATAACAATTTTAGCTAGAGAGAATTATTAATTTTAATACTAACTACAAGTCATGGGCGTATGGTGCAACGTAAAAGCAAAATACTTCTAAAACTAGTTGTTTATATTATTTTGTTAAAAATGGATGTATATAATGTTACTCCTTGAATATTATTTCATATATTGTATTCATACATAAAAAGACAGTTTTTTCTGTGATAGAAATATAAGACAAATATTCTTAAGTTTCTTATATGTAAAAACATATCTTTAAAGCAGAAAATGTGTTTCATTATTGACTTGTTTTTATGTATTTTGTGAAAATGTATAACGTTAATATACATGTAATACTTAACCAAAATTATTTTATCAATGTCGTGTGGAAAATGTAATACAGTTTTAAATATTTTAACAAGTATGATAATCGTAGAGATAATCTGCGATCGCTCTACTCGCAAAGCGAAATCATGTGAATTGCCTTAATTGTAAGATATTTTATTGGATAGCTCCAACAGCTGCGCTCCAGACAAGACGTTATAACGTATGTATACCTTAAGCACGCACGAGTGTGCACATATGTAGTGTTGCGGTAACTAAAGTAGCAGTTCGTATAATAATAACTTGCAACAAATGCGTCAGTCTAGAGTATAAATTCTTTAGTTGACAATATTCTAGAACTTATACAAACGGCACAACTAAGGAATGAAGATCTATAATACCTTTCAAACACAAAGTATCCTATGACACTAAAAATAAATCATTTGAACTGTAATTTTTCACTGTAAATTGCTTCCAGGATTTATTGGTTTGTGCAGAAAAGATAACTCCCCAAATAATAACTTTCTTAGAGTTCTTCGCAAAAGAACATAATCCATTCTTCCACACCAATTCAGTGTCAAGCAATTAATTATTTTTTCTCGTCGCAAGCATGTTATTGTAGATGGACATTTCTTGTGCTTCGTCGCAAAAGATTAAACTACAAGCCAAGAGATAAAGGAAAATAAACGCCTCACCAAAATTCCTCTTTCGTGGATTTTGTCCGAAGGTATTGTAATAAATTATAAGAGATTTCGGGGGATTATGGGAGGGATTATCATTGAAGGCTCAAGTGGTACGGAAAAATAAAGGCCTTTTGTTTTATATTGGCTGCAAAATCACATTAATATGTTTGATATATAGTGAGAAACTTAAGTATTTCTTGTGATATTTATCACATTGTTGAATATTTCCATTTTAATTGAGTCGCAATGTTTAAATTTTTTTTGTATATCCACAAGTTGAAATATTCCAGCATATTTGGTGTCATAAAGTAGTCAATTATTATGGTTAGTCAAAATATCGTGCTGACCACCACAGTGTCAAAGTAGCAAAAGTCAGTCCTATGGACGATACAAATTGAATATGAAGAATTTGAGCTAAAGAAGACGTTTATTTGAATGTTCGGAATGTTAAGAAATTATGCATTGATCAAATTAGTTCTTAGAGAAGGCGGTGAAATGTGTAATTATGATATCACTAAAACGTCCAACAAAAAATCGTATTATTTAAAGTGCACAATGTTATGAAAGTATAAGGGACTTTTATGGTATTTTTTGTACTGACAGTGTTACCACTTTCCCTTTACGTATTAACTCACTCCAAGAGACAACTGACTTTGTCACCCGTTAGTTTATTTATTAAAGGCAAATTGGAACAAAATCCGTTATATTGAAACAAAATGTGCATCCCTTTATTATAATGAATGATTTTCTGATAAAAACTATTTACTCTATAAATGTTAAGAACATCACCATACACTTGTACAGTTAGTTGTAGATTAAGATGATATTTTTATTTATGATCCTGTCGATGGCTAATATGTGATATGATTTGATATATGTTATTAACTTGAACGAGTATAGTACATCAACCAAGCTAATAAATATAGGACGGGACTTTAATTTTGAGATTTGTTTCGACTATTTGGTTAATATTTTTGACTCGCAATGAATAGTTCAACAAAATAAAGAGTATAAAAAATTTGGTGATGTAATTAAAAGGTACTCAAACTTATACGTACTTCAATAAATTTAAGTTTAAGAGTGGATAGTAACATCAAATGAAATATTTATATTGCAGCTTAAATCGATCGGATTTTAACGCTGTAACCAATAGTTCGTCACCCAATTTCTTATTTTTTAAATCCTTATTCTAGTTTATTTGATTACTTTATTCCGAAGCATATAATGTTGTATGCTTTTCTGCTAATACTTTACTTATAAAAGTAAATTTTCACAATTTGCATATGAAAAGAGGCGAGCACAGTGGGAATCCATTTTGGAAGAATTGAACCGTGAATTAATCGAATTTATGGATGAATACGAATGAAACGGTAAATAAAATGAAAACATGCGTTCAGAATAAAACAAAAATAAAACCTTGTGGTTTTCCTTGAAATGAATTGTCTGCAACTGTGCAACCAAACTGTGTAGAAAATCAGTTTTTATTGTTATAGTGAGTACTTTAAATAATCTTACACAATTGATTTTATTAAAATTTTGAGACTAAACGTATATGAAAATTGCATCAAATTATGAGCATTTGCATGCATACATATATATATATATATATATATATATATATAATCTAACTGTCATTTTCAAAATAGTCACACATATACTGTCCCACAGTGAGAAAAGTGATTATACTCAAAATATCTTAAGATAAACTGACTATAAATTAGGGTACTCTTCACAAATATTTCTAATGCGCAAAAAAAAAAAAAAAAATAATATAATACTCGCAACTTTTTACCCATAGTTGTAACTCAATTGAGTTTATGCAATTTTCAAGTAGAAAACAATTCTTCTAAAATTTTCTCATGCATACTAAAGTCTTCAATTATGGTTAAATACGAAAACTGTTTTAGAAATTCTAGTACATTGCAAAGTCATTAACAGCTATCTATAAATATATACATTGAGTAGCAATATTGAAATGTTCTTTGAGCACCATAAGTGGTTGAAATTCATATACAGTAGCCACTCGTTATATCGCGCTTGTCGGGGGGATAGCAAAAAAGCGCGATATATCCGAATGCGCGATGTAACTGATGCCGTCAGAGCTCAAACTTAAAATTTTGGGAGACATAGAAAAAGCGCGATATATCCGAATGAGCGATATAACGAGGGGTTACTGTATTTTAGTTCGAGGAATGTTAGTATTTTGTTTTACACATGGATGATTTTCAGAATATAATATATTCTTTACTAGCTGACATGCTCGGCTTTGCGCGGGATAATATTGCATCATTCGCAGGATAAGTGACGCATGTCCAACATTCTGTTGTAAATATGTAAGGAAAATTTTTCTTAAAAATCCAAGAGTAGAAGATGGGCCACAGGCCTTAAAAACCTTATTTAAACAGTGAAAATCGTTAAAAAACACGATTGCAATAAAACGAACAGCCTTGAAAAATTCCTTTTAGACCAAAAATAATTGTCCATAAAAATTTTAAAATGCCAACAACAGTTCATAAAATTGCCATTAGAGTAATTCCAACATAAACTAAAATGCGCACATGCAGCGAGATAATTGTGCCAAAATGATATCAAGAGTCCATAAAAATCGTAAGTACAATATCTAGAACAATACATCTAAAAATTCCCATCAGAATAAGAGCTGTATTCTGTTTTAAAATGTCCATCAGATGAAGCACAACTGTCCCTGAATATTTCTGCTACAATAAAGAAAAAAAATTCCTTAAATCTCCATATTTCAATAAAAACAACTATTCCTAAACATCCCTAATAGAATAAGGACATTATTCTCAAAAAATTTCCATTAGAATAAAGACGTCAGTGACTAAAAATACCCATTAGAATACTGACCTTCAAGAGCTACTGTTCCTAAAATTACCAACAGTCCATCTCAAATTCCTCATAAAAATAAATACAGTTCCTATAAATCCCGCTTACGAAATCGTGAAAGGATTTCCTGAAAATTGAATTAAATACCACTTTCATAAAATTTGGATAAAAACGAAAGAAAGGAAAGCATGATATTTCCAAAGGTAAATGCACATTTAAGTTAGAAAATGTTTAGCACTGAACCAATCCTGACGTGTGAAATTTAAGTTGATATAATAATACTAAATCGCCAAAAAACAAAGAAGAATCAACCTCAAGAAGTAATTAAAAATCGTCTGCAGTATTCTAAAAAATGAAATGAATTTTCAGAATGTGTTACACTCATAAAACGGCATGAATAACGATAAAAATTCATTTTTCTTAATCCTTACGTTAACAAAAATCATCTAGTTGGCGACAAAAGTAGTATTTATTTTGGCGAAAACACGCAAATTGGGCAGATAAATTCAGAGGTAAGCCTTGCTTTAAAGTTCGAAAGCTACTTTAAATGAATATTGCTCGTGTTCTATTTGTTCTACGAACCTCAGAAAGAGATCATCTTGTGCAGTTTTTTACGGGCATTAATATGCTGCAAAAACCTAAAACTTGGGACATTTATTCGATGAGATAATTAAAAATTAACAGTTTTTCTTAAAATTGGAATAAAAAAAGAACATATTCGAATTTTAGGAAAAACGCTTCGAGGTGCACGAGGACCTGACCCAAGGTACCTGTAACCAAAATTTCGTACTTCTGGACCGTTCCATCTTGCCAGGAGGCGATCGACAGACACACACACACACACACAAACTTTTGGTTTTATTTATATAGATTATAATCTTGAAGATACACATTATTAATAATAATACTAAAAAATAATATAAAACACTTGATCGGAAGAAGTGCGTAATTTGAAGAAATTTAAGTAATTTTGTTTTTCTTTTATTTCTTGAAGCGTGTTTAGTTAAATATATTCCAAAAAGAACAAAAAAGACAAAATTTCACACATATTGTATTCTTAAACAGCAGACTATCCCCATCCCATAGCCCCCAAATAAAGTTTTGAAGAAACCTTCCTTAACGTTATTTTACTTTTAAACCAGTTATTCACTTAGAAAAATATTTTAAGAAAACGTGTTCTTTCAATTTTGACTTTTTCAAAGCAAAATATATGAAAGATTTCTAAGTGCATAATTATCCACTTCTTTATTGTAATTTTTCCAACTCTAATGAGATACAGTTATGTTTCAACAGCAAAGCGGAACTAGATTCAATGTTACTCATTTAATGCAGGGAGACAGGGGTAGGGGATGGTGATAAATGGATATTTTTGCCATTTATCACTTTCACCCCTTTGATTTATACCCCATACTTGTGGACATTCGCAGTCATCCCGTTCATACCACATTGATGTAATCGAGTTTACGAGTGTCCTCAGTCTAGCTACGGTGAGTTTTTGCTACTTTCTTGCCATATGGTTTTTGCGATTTTCAGTTTGCTCCAACCAGCTTCGTATTATTAATAATCGGATAATTTTACATTTCGATGGTAAAATTAAAAATAAATAAATAATCATTAAAATCACCGAATTCTTCCCATTTTCCATGATGTAATTTTCTACGCTGCGACTACATTTAGTTTCAGAAATTTCAACTACCGTGAGCTTTGCGCGCGGTTACATTTAACATGCAGCGCCCATCAGCCAATATGTGAAGGGGGTTCTCTTTCATTTTGTTCCTGACATTTCTTCTTTGAATATTTATATATATATTGTACAAAAATTCATATTTTTGTAATGTGTTTAAACATTTATAAGCATTTAAACTAAGATTAGATTCTGAGACTTTACAACTGAAGGGTTATTCAACAATAAGATTAAATTGTGTTTCAAGAAAACCTTAAACGATAATTATCCTTAAAGATTTTGCACCTTGAGTGTTGTAATACACCATAAAATTATGACTTTTATAAAATAATGATTACATTTGATTAAAACTGAGTATATTTTAAAGTCGGTTGAAAAATTAATGACTACTATTTTGATAATAGTTTGCATATTTTTTTCATTTATTTTGCATGAACGCCATTTTGGTTGAAATAATAAATGTATGATAAAAGTATCCCATAAAATTACAGTTTATAACACGCTTATTCATTATTATCAAACATTTAAGAAACGAGTTCTTAAATATATATTATGTTCAGAGGCGATAGATATTTAACCCTCTAATTACCAACTCCGCGTCAAGGCGGACGACGATAACAAAACTTGAGCATTAGAGGGTTAAAAAAAGGGGTACCTCTTTAAAAATAGTGTTCTTCAAGATGCACTTTTAAATGAGAATATTTACTAATTTACTATTTTTTTAATTATGTAAATAATAAGGATGAAGGAATGTGTATTTTTTAGAGCTAGGACTGTTAAACTTTGCTCCAAAGAAGGAAATTAAAACTGAAAAGTTACGTCATTTTTAAAGGACTCGTATAAATTGTAAAGTTTTATAAAAAGTGATAAAATTTCAAAACCCAAAGTTATGTTATTTTTACAAAGTTTGAACCTTTTTCAGTGTGTATTTTTAGCAAAAAAATATTACTAACACACCACAACTCTTCTATACATTCAACTAAAATACAATCCATTCCGAAATCGAGAAAAGAACTAAATTCAGAAACATGTGCTCGCTACCTTAATCCCTTTTCCAATATTCCATGTTATTAGAAGTAAGGAAAAATAAACAAAATTCATCGCACAAAAGTTTCTGTGAGATTTTGGAGGAAAAGATACGAAATTTTTACCAGCGCAGAGGGGGTGTTTTATTTTATTCTTTTTAATTTCGGATATTTTTCTTGCGGTCGCTTTTGCTTACTTTTATTTCTAAAATCTCCCCAAACTTCTAATTTCATTTCATGCAGGTATTTGAAAACTTCCTTTGGCCATTCATTCTAAACATTGCAATGTAAATTCCACGAAACCATATTAAGAAATAAGACGGAAGAATCTTTATTTTGATTAAACAGATGAAATGTCTTCCCAACCTTCCGCACAGTTGTTGTTCAAGTAAATTATGTAAAAAGTTTATAGAAATGGTGCAAAAAAAAATCTTCTATTTACTGGGTGCCGTCTAAACACATCGCATTAAAATTTTTAAATGAAATCTCCTTGAATCGATGCTGTGTTGGAACATTTCATTTTTTATCTTTTGCTATGCTACACTTTATTTCTTGGTGAAAAAATAAAACATATTTTAAAAATTTTATTATTATTTTTTTTTTTTGTGCATCAGTGATATTTCACTTTGAATAAAGTAAGAGTTACTAATAGTGTTTTGCTAGCAATATTTTAACAGCAGTTGATTACAGTCCTAGGAATGTAATTAATGTATTAAGAACGAAAAAATAAATAAGTAATTGCTCTTTCACATATAAAATTATAAATCGTAAAGCTTTTTTCATTATTTTGCTTCATATCATAATTTTGTATTTGTTTCGTAATCTAATAACATGTTAAGCTGTAATTACAATTTTTTTTTCCTTTTTTTGCATGCGTTTTTATTAGTTTACTAATACGTGTTATGGAGATCATTATATTATTACTTGGATAGTAATTTTGAATTATTGTGCATTAGTTATCCTATTGTAGTATTAATTATAGTATAAAATCATATTATAGTTCAAAGAAATTGTTTAGTTCAAACTACACAATACCCTAAGCAATATAATAAAATAAATTGAAACCAAATCAAGAAAAATACTTTGAGTGGAACATATGCTTAACGTAATCGTTTCGAACTGAAGATTTAAATATATATAGCTAGGTATAATTCGGAATAAAATTGTTCTCCAATTTAGGAGCACTTTTCTTATAAATTATACTATTTTATATATTATCTTATACTATCTTAATGCTAACCTTTTTCAGTCGGGTTGTAACATTAAGCAGCAATTATGTGAAAAAAAAATACAAATTCGAGTTTTCTATTGATTACCAAAAATTGAAATGCATTTTTCGTTAAAATTAAAAAGGTCGTGATTTTTAAAAAATAATTTTCACAACATCTGTAGTTCTTAAAAAAAAAACAAATGACCTAGAATGCGTTTATCCATATCAAAACCTCATAAAAAAAAACAGGCGCTATCTTCGGTGCGTGTTTTACATTGTAATATTTTAAACAGGCTAATTTATGCAGATACTTTAGTGTAGAAATAAACTTTTTAATTCTCACCGTTGCAAATTGAATAAAAATTTAAATAACACGGTACCGAAAGAATGCAATTGCGTAATATAAATAAATCATTTCCGGAGGTTTATCTATTTACACGTTTCCGAGAACAAATTATTCGAGTATCATGAAAAATCTTCATTTATTCTTCCCAGCGTTATGTAAAGTTTACATCCGTGCCAAAACATCAATATTTCACTCTGGCAGAGCTCGCTGAACGTAAGCAACGTAATGACGAAAAAAACGCAAAAAGGTTATATTTAAGATCTTGAGATTTCTCTAAATCATGAATATTTAAAAGTCTCTTTTGTAATACTACGGAGAGGCACAATTTTTCCAATTTCGAGAGATTTTTTTTCTCTCATTTCGAGTGATATGCAGATTATATTTGATAAGAAGAGAGGCGAAAATGAATTTTTTGGACAGCGGGGAATGCCGCCTCGGAATTGGATGGAATGAAAAAACGCTGCAATATCCCGCAAGATATTCGTTCTCTCTCGGGCCGATTATTTTGCTGCTCAGTAGGTGTGTCATTCGCCTCAAAGCAAAAGCTGACTAAAAACCTTATTCTGGTTGGTGAGGATCTGAAAAGATATTATCATTTTTTTTTTCTAAAAGGCAAAACTTTCAAAACCGATGTATATGTTTTTAATTATGCTAGTATCGTGGGTAAAAAAAATAAATTGAATCTTTTAAGTGTTCAGAACATCACTACAATATTTTGATTAAAGCAAGAATTCAATAAGATTGAATAAAATATTCATTTTTTGCATTATGGTTATTTTGCATTTAATCATTTTGTATTTATTCGACATACCTGCCGAATCACGATTACATAAGCATTATTCTGGTTCGTGACAATACAATTCGCTTTGGAAATGACGTCATTTGAAGTAAGTAAAGAAGTCGCTAATTTAAGCACAAAGTGAAATTACAAAAGTACGACGCGTTTCGGAATTACACGTAATTCCTTTTTCAATGCAACCAAAAGAATATTGCCCCCCAGAGTCCCGCCAAAGGTGAAGATTTCTCTAATATTATCTTCACCTTTAGGAGCTTTCTTTGCTCCCCTCTTGCTTTCATTGAGAAAGAAATTCCCAGTAACTCAAAAAAAAAACCTCTCCTCTTTTTTGTAATTTAATTCTGTGCTTAAATTCGGTGGTTTTTTTTTACTTACTTCGCACAAAAGTTAAACTTTTTTGCTGACGTAATGTATTCAGTTGGGGCTAATTAATCATTAAGGAAAAATTTAATAAATCAACCTGTTGCTGACAAATGTCGTTTCTATTTCAGTTATATACCAACGCAGTCATTATGAAATATATTTTACTGAACAAAGAAAAAACTAATTTATTTTTAAAAGGAATAAATTGTAATATACAGTGATCTTTGAATGGCTCAGTTGCTAAATAGATTAATTCCACAATGACAGAACTTGAGAAAACTGACGAAGAAGATTGTGTGTTCCATAGTAGTAATTGGGCACTCGCGTTACATTTATGCTACCTCATAGTAAGAAATGTGCTTAACCAAAAGTTCCCTATAAATTCACTTACTACATGCCAATAAAACCCTGGAATAAAGAAATTTTTAAAAAGTGAAGTTAAATGATTTGGCAAATATGCATTCATTTTTATCTAGATTCAAAAACTTGTTAAAAGCCAAAAAAAAAAAAAAAACATTGTTAATAATATTTTATATTTTCCTTTTAGTTAGGCTTACCCGACATTTAAAAAAAATATATAATAACCAGTAAGATATTTGCTCTGTAGTGACCGTGCTTTATTTGGTATGTTATTCCTGCAAAGGGCAAGCTGTCTTATTACAACAAAGGTGTCTTCTCGGCCAGACCGCATCTGTGTATTAGTTAGCCGAAGCAGCAGTGCACTTCTCATGATTTATTAACAATCTTAGCTAGCAGCACTGCGTGTGATTGTGATAAGGGCTTACAGAGGCGACATGCCACTGCTGACAACAGCCTAAATCTCTGGCCGAACATAGTAATGGAATTAGTAATCAATCGAGTTCACAACAATAGCTGAAGTGGCGTGAGGCGCTTGTTGTCGAAATACGTCCAGGCGTGTCTATCGAAATTGTTTATTTTCTAAGTGTTAAATCAAGCTACAAATATCGGGCTATTAACGAGGAACAAACAAACAAAACAAAATTAAACTATTATTCTAAAGTAAAGTTAAAATAAAACAGAAAAAGAAAGAAACATGCATAGGTACGGCTTTGGGAGCTTAAGATAAATGATTTCTAAACGATGAATTTCTCTGCATAGCGTGTTTTTTTGTGGTATGCTAGTTAAAATACAAAAATCCTTTAATTCATTATATGTTTAACGCAGTCTTTCAAAAGTCTTTGCGTGTACTTTAAGTACCTGTTTTGGTAAAAATAATAAACTAGTCATGTAAGTTGAATATATCTTGACAACGCAACAACTCATCCAGATTAACAATTTACAGAAGTGCAACAACAATTTAATCTAACATGAGCGCAAGTGTTTGCTTCTTTATATTCTGTAAAGAGACAGCTTGACGTTATACACTCAACATGGGCCAAGCATAGCATTGATAAAAATAAAACAAAAATCATTAAAAGCTTGAAATTTCCCTTAAAAATTGATTTAACCCTTAAATGCATAGTGTGGCTTTGCGGCAACACACTGCCTAATATACCATTCAAACTCACACTAGAGCAAATATCGCTTTGTTGCAGCTGCATGAAGTATCCGTTCGGCTACGTACTGCTTTGTAATAGGTTACAAGCATTTTTCGGTAAACCAAAAATTTCTTAGCCAAACGGGGCATGAATACCATGCGCTGACCAAACTGGGCATTGGCCAATTATAGAAGATAAAAATGAGACGCAAGCTGCTTAACTGCTAAGTATCTGTGCCCATACCAAGTGTGAGAAGTGCTGTGTAGAATTATGTCTCAACAAACATAATTGTTCCAAACAATTTCACATGCAGTGTAATGTCATACTATGTAATCATGATGTTGCCATTTGGCTTCATAACTTTTTTCAAAAAATAAAATGGCTCAAAAGGAAATATAATTTTTTTTTCTATTTTCCCCTTTGTCAAATCTTCGCGTGCTTAACTTTGTTAATTTTCAACAAAAAATCATGCATTTAAGGGTTAAAAGAAGTAGAAAAATAATTAAAGGCACTTCAAAATTATTTGTCCAGTATCCAAAATTACGGGACACCAGAAAACTTTAAAATATAGTTAAATTATGTCAAGCTAAGCTTTAAGCAAGAGGGAATAAAATTGCTACCCTCGATAAAATCTCCCCTTTTTAGCTTACTTGGTATACACAGGAGCAATTTTGAATTGCGCAACATTCACTTATATATTCCGCATAGGTTCTGAGCATTGCCTAAAAATGAGCTCTTTTCATAATTCGGGGCTAGCGTGTAGGCAGATTTTCCGCGGTGCCTGCACCAGTTTTTTTGATTGCGTATGCGTGACGTATCAAGGGGGAGCTCGGTGAAATCAGGTGTTCTTTCCTCCCCTTTTCACCGCTCTGCATCTGTCTCCTACTCCCATTTGGTGGGCGTTTGAGAGGATCCAACATTAATGGCACAATCTGAGTTTTCAAATATTTACGACATCTAAAATGCTCCTTAGGGTTGGTGAGATCGTTTTGTTTCCGAGTTATTTTTACATTAATTGTATTTTTCTCTTTTTTTCGTGCGTGATGAAACATAGTAGAAGAAGACAGTGATTGCCTTACCGAGATTAGTACTCGACAAGGCTCTGGGTTTCTGTTGCGGTGTGTGTTTAAGGGGTTCAACGAATTTTCTGATGTCCTGATATTGTGATGACAGTACTACCGATTTAATTCTATAAATGAATTTCTGTTTTCAATCAGATGCAAGCAGCTACTATTATCGTGAAAAAATATTTCTAAGAAACCCCTTTAAAGGGTAGTTATTCGTTACTTCTTCAAGGATTTCTGTTTTGGTTTGCAATTGATTTACAACAGACAAGTGACGCGTGCCTGTTTTAAAAACCCTTCACTGTGTTATTGCCTTAGAATGAAGGATTCTACGCGCATTTCGTAACCCTGAAAGACACGTGCAATTTGAATAACGATAAATAATAAAATGAAAGTTTAATTTATAATTTAAAAATAAATTGACGATTTTTGCGAAACCATAACCAAAATTATTAATTAAAACTTTAGATAAGGATCACTAGAACCTTATAAGAAATACAGTTTAATATATGCTGCATATTTCTAATGATATGCTTGCTTTTACATAATTTGCAGTTAACTTTGCCTTTACTAGCACATGAAATTATACTTTAAAGCATAGAGAAAGCTGTATTTTAAGCCTTTCAATACTAAGATGCTGCACATTTCTTGCTTTTTTTTTATTTTCTCTTCTCTTTAATTCATTTAATTTGCTTACTTATACTTATGTATCTATTAATTAATGTTTTCCTTTAAAAAATATCCTAAAATTATCTTCTGATAATTCTCCTACAATGGTATCTTTCATTAATGTGTATATTTCGCGCACCACATTTTATTATTATTATTTATTTATTTTTTATAATCCTTGCCTTTACCTGTGCGGCCAAAAAGGAACTTTACATAAATCAGTAATATACAGGAATATTGGAAAGTATGTGGATACTTCTACTTTTTCCGCTAAATTTACCGTATAAGCTTTATCAAAATGAAATATGATAAAATTAAATCAGTGATTTTTTTTTCAGAATGATAGCACGTGCCATATACTTTGTTGTTCAAGTTTGCGTTCAATAATAGTTAAAAAACGAACGAAAGTAATATTTTTCTAAACAAATAATCCTTACTTAAAGTTAGTCTTGAATATATATTTCTTTTAATTTTATCCTGTTTAAAATACAGCACGCTTCATCCACAACTGTTATTTTTTTATACTCCTACTTAAGGAAACACCACATGAAGTCACAAAAAGCCAAGTAGCATCAATTTCATTGCAATTTCGGGAGAAAAACAGCATGGCTGAGTTGTGCTGTTAAAAACTGATGAAAGAGAAATAGGAATGCCTAGTTTATGGCAAGATCTTTTTCTTCCCTTGAGGAAACTCCGGAGAAAATCCAGTAATCCATCGTCTATTTCAGTTGTGTATAGTATAGAGCTGCAGCAAAAAATGGGATACCTTAGAGCAATATCGATCCAATCCGCTCATTAGGCAGGGGCCTCCTTTTTAGCCTTGAGTTGCTCATCTGGAGTCCCTCTAAGTTAGAATTAAGAGTAAAGGAGGATAAAGATGCTTTAAGAGTACCTGATTAAATGATTCTTAGGAAGGAATCGATTACGTTTAGCCCTTAGGAAAGACTTTTTTTTTTTGCTATTGTGAGGGGTGACCCAAGTTTTCACTTGGTCCATCCGTTTCTGTAGCGATATCGTAATTGCAAATTTAATACGGCTGATTATATTGAATTTAGAAGGAAAATAGTTTTTTTGCTTGTTATGGTGTGGATTTCTTTTTGGATTTAATATATCATTTGAAGGGCATTGCTGCATAAATCCTCATAAGCAGAAAAAAAAGATAAATTTTCAGGGATAAGAAACTTTACTTTGGCAGATAAAATTTTTGCACTTATTTTTATTAGCAAAACCAAGATTTTTTTAAAGTTGTCAGAGTTATTGTGCACTGGACGATTATTCAAAATCCAGCATCTTATAAAACACTAACGGAAGTTGTGCTCGCTGACGTGCAACGTACTGCAGTTACCAGAACGGTAAAAAGAAAAAAGTATTACATCAAATATTTATTTGAAACGAAACTATAACATCAATATTTCTCCGAAATATTTTGTCATCTATTGCAATATGAGATGTTGAATTGTTTGATTTAGCGCATAAGATATTTATGAAAAAGGAAGAACAAATGTGCATCTGGAACACTTTACTCACGTGCAATGCTTATGAAATTCAATAAGGCCAATATATTTTTGAAGGTAAAATGAGATTTAAATAGCAGAGCATGCCCATTTTAAATCCTTTGGTAAGCTCCCAACAGTGCGGTTAAAAGAACGTAGCTTTGCAATGTACCTAATCAAGCGCCACAAACCTCAATTGCTTAAATAACATTTAAAGCATCCATCATTCTTGCAGGACGCCAACGATTCATTTGCAATCTCCGCCCCGGTGAGGCTCTGCTTTGCAATCAAGGCATCATTCTGGGACCCATTTTTGACGGCTTAAACTGAATTATCGTTGATAAATGGTGTTGCTAAGGACCGCGATTTAATTTTTCCGCTCGGATTTCGGGTCTGTTGTTCCTTGGGATCGGCGCCAGGCCCCAATGTGTACCATAAATAGGTTGTCTTTTATTTTTGTGTATGCTTCGTTTAAGCCAGTAAAAGTAAAAAGGAAGGATTTTAAATTCGTAATTACAGCATGAAGCGAACCGGCGTAGAAGCGTTCATCAAAACACTAACAACCTTTCATTTTCTTAAAATATTTGTTAGAAGTTAAAAAACTTAGCTGTTTGTAAAATCTGAGCTCTTCCATCTAAGGAAAAAAAGCCATACTTGGGAATTGTCACCATTTGTTTTAATTCTGTATTAAGAAATTTGACGAATTACTGCACAAAATGGCAACTAAATAGCATACGTTAACAATGTGTTGTCTATGTTGGATGTAATATTTTCTTATTTGAAAAATCTATTGCGTGTATTGTCTTTGCTTTTCAAGAAATTTTTCATTTTTCTGTCCGGTCTCACTGTTTACTTCGTATGTAGTTTTTAAAAACAAAATAGCACGATTTCAAATATTTGACCAGCAAAATCACACTTCTGTTGAAAATTCATCAACATTTTTAAACTATTCGATAACATTAAATCGGCTCCTTGGTCTGAAATATTTTTCCTCAAAAATTTTGTTCAAAGTTTTCCACAATGTTAGGGGCACTCTTTGCTCATGGATATGAATTTTAGTCCAGATTGAAATGTTTAACAATGCAAGCGGAAATCGTATTTATTCCTTATTCAATTATCATACTAATATATAAAACACAACACAATCATTTTTTAAGTAGACATAAAATAAAAATGAATTTAAAGTTACACATTGTATTAAATATAAAAGGATTAATTTCCGATGAATGCTCAAAATTGATTAGAAAATGAGCAATCAATCAACGATTCTTTTTCGGGAACTCATGTTTTTTTTTTATAACTTAAGCAGTAAAGGGCATTCAATTGACAAAAATGTTTTTTTTGTAACAATTGGGTTATGTTACATAAATGTTAGCTTTGTGCGATAAATGTAACACAACGTTGAACTTCCTAAATTGCGAAATATTTTGCATACACATATTTGAGGATTACAATGAACCTGTTTCTCAATGCGTAAATACTTTGAACTTCAGAGTTAGTAGACAATAAAGGTCTTATTGACTAGAATCTTCGAACTTTGAATCTTCGAACTGCAGATCAAAGGGTTCCTCAACCAATCAGCAGTACGCTCAAATCGGCCGTTCGAGTATTTGACAGAGGTTCGCATCCCTTGGTATATGTCAAGAAGCAGTCAGGGTAAAGCGAGAAAACCCAAAGCCATTGGCTGACCATCTAAATCATGGACTTTTAGATAATGTCTCACTCCAGTGTAATTGTTGCTCCACATCCTAAAGTTCAATGCTTTTTCGCATTGAAAAAGCTCTTCGTTGTAACGCCAAAACATGTACATGCATTTTTTTCTGCGATTTCTGCTTTACTACCTTCTGCAAACAGAAAGTTATGTGATTTAATGTCTTCAAATTCAGTGTTGCTCTATGAATTTTTTTTCTACGTACTGTGAGTTACGCTAGGTGTAAAATTAAGTTTAAAATCAAGAAAGCATTAGAAATGTCACAATTCTTGCTTTTGGAATGTATTTTTGGGAGAAAGAAAAATATTTTCTATTTGAGAAATCGGTCCTTTATCGTAATATACAATGTGTGTAGTGTAGTTTAAAAAAGGCAACTTCAACTTCTTCTAAGTGTATTTTTTCCTTTCTAATGGGGCTGCTTATGCTCATTAACCTTTTCAGACCTAGTGCGTAACCCGGTAATCGGCATCCATTTTTTCAAGTAGCACCACTGTCAGTGGATGCCATTGCCACTGAGAATTTGGTCGCTCAGTTTCCCCTCGATGGCGGCACCTGAGGTCTCATTTGATGCGAATTGTATTAGGAACTTAGCCGAGAGTATCCAAGCCAAACAGATACACAAGGGATCTTTAACATCCCGCACAATTATGCGACATGGGTGCAGACGATTTTTAGCATGTTGAAAATCCACCGGCTCGAACCTGCGATCTTGGGCGTAAGAGACCTGCGCCTTACCACTCATCCACTCTGTAGACCTTCTAAGTATATAAATAAAATATTTACTCGCTAATTTTATTCACTTGAATGCCAAGCCTTTACTTTGGAAGTTAGTTATATTTAGTGTTAAAATTGTAGACTTAGAATCTCTTGAGACGGTTTCAGCTTCATCGGTATTTTGTGAAATCTCGAAAATTGATCTCTGCGAAATATTTTAATTTTACAAAGTGCATTTCAACTTTCTCAGAGATTGAATTTTCAAAACATGTCCTAAATGAATGCTTATTTTATTAAAAAAAATAACATTGTGTAGGAATTTTTCTTTATAAGTGTACGGCGCAAAAAATCCTTATTGTAACTAAGTTTTGTGTTCTTAGTATTCGTCTAATTTGCATATATAGCATTACATTTTAAATATTACTAGCAATAATCTCTTTGTGTACGAATTGAATTAGGAAACTGAAAATGATTGTATGAAAGGACCATGCTATCGTAACGCCACGCACTTCTAAGCTATGGTCATATAATTAGGCTCTTAGTACCGAAATTTAAATATTAGTATTGTCAAGTAGAATATAACTTTCTCTAAATTTGATGATGTCCTCGAATAATTTCGGCTCGCTTCTAAATAATCACAGCTGCAGAAAATATTACTATTTCAGATATCCAGCTCGTTATGCTCAGCTCGTGTTGAGTGTGTAATGTCAAGCTGTCTCATCACAGAATATAAAGTAGCAAACATTTGCTCTCTTGTTAGATTAAATTATTGTTGCGGTTCGGTACCATGTTAATGTGGATGAGTTGTTGCATTGTCAAGATTCATTATTACGATCCAGCTTGAGTACTACCATTGGAAGACATATTCAATTGATCTTTTTGAGTTAAAAATCCAAATAGACATGAGCTCTATATGATACATTGTCAGTTTCTGCAGTCATAACACAAAATTGGAAAATGGGCTTGTTGAAGCTGTGACATTAATGTGTCTTTAATACTTCCCATTAGAACAGTTAATGATTATCCTTAAGTTTACAAATATCTTTGTAGTAATTACTCAAAATAACCTCTTGCATATATTTGTCCTGTTTTATGCATTTTTTAAATTTTATAAATTGAAATACGCGGACGCCATGCAACTATGAATTCACATTGTTTCTTTCACAATAATTTACATGTCTATCTTCTACCTATCTATCTTATTTGAAGTTAAAACATTGTTTTTGTAATTATCCCACGTTATAGTACTATTTCCATCTTAAAAGATACGCACAATTATATAATTAATATTATTTGTAACATATTTATACTGTGGTTAAATTGCAATTCCGATATTCATATTCATATGATATAGCTTTAAAAACTATATGAGTAAATATGTAGGTTAGCGAACTTGATGTCTTAAAGTGTAAGTTAAGTGTGAAATGAAGTAAAAAATGAACAATAATTCATAGTACGAATTATAACCCTTGATAAGTATTTATGATGCCCTTTAAATGTAGACATTTCTGGAAGTATTGTTAAAATTAAGACCCATACTGGTATATTGCAAACCCAAAATGTGTTATTTCATTTGAATATTTTAAAGCTATCAAACTACGAAGGTACAACAAATTAAGGTAATATGCATTATAAGGCGTATATGAGGATAAGTAAATATTTGGATCAAAGGCAACTCGCGGAAAAAGTTCATAAAATTGCATTGCTAAAAATATTCTTAGGCTTTATGAACAAACAATTACTCTTATTAATGAGCTCAAAATTTGTTCAAACAATGCAGTTCAGAACCAAATCGACATATAGGTTATTTTTTACTCCTATGATCCCCGGGAATCGTTGCGATCATGTCTCAAAACATTCTAAAAAGTGACGCGTATTCTTGTTATTTTTAAGCTTTAGTACAGGCAAGCCAACAATGATTATGATTTTTGTTTCGGTATAATAAATGTACATTAACTGACATACTTTACATGATTTTAAACTGACTTTGCTTGTTTTTTTTTTTTTTTAACGACATGTGTATATTGTTAGTTCCAAATACCAACATGAAATTAAGAATAAGTAAATTAAAAAACTGAAAACATTGATACACGCTTTTTTTTTAGAAAGAAAGAGCAAGCAGTGTTTGCTGATTTTTCGCAGAAAATAAATAATAAAATAAACATTTATAACTTCATTATAAGTGCAAATGAACGAATTTCAGTTTTTTTCTTAAATAAGCATAACTCGGTGTTATTCTACGCAAGAGTACCACTTCGAAAAATGAATTTTGAGCGCGCGAAACCAGAACGGCAAACTAGAGGGGTTTCTAACAATAATGAAGTTTGTGGCGAAAGTTAGGCACTTTCTATTTAGCAAATTAAGGAAGATTGGATCGCGACTCCCTTTCATCATTTTGAAAAATCAATATATTTATCTTGGCCTTTGGCCTCTTCGCAACCCTTAGCAAGGGTTTCGTTCCAACCCAGTCATCTATGTAAAGAATTATGCCCCGCAGTTCTTTTGTATTGCAAATCCAATATTTCGTAGTCCCCGCTGAATCTCCCCTCCCAGAAGCCAGCTCATACTTTACATGCAGGAGTAGTCTACGGCAGCGAGAATTACGTTTGCCATGAATTCAGACGGCTGTATGCAAATCGATATACGAATAATCCCAGCTTGTGGCTGGGAAAAAGTAAGATTCCATCTTATAAAAAATTCAGCGGTGAGCGGGATATTTATAAACCTCCAAATCACTTGGAAAAGAAACCTCGGAATGTCTTAGCTCAGATTTTTCAAACATCGATTAACCGGACACGAGACGAAGATCATTCAAATAGCCTATACTTTACCATGCCTTCAAGTGTTTTTTGGGAATTTTACTTGTTTCAAAAACCTTGTATTCAAATAACCATTCCTTCAAGTGTTTGTTTGCCATTTCACTACTTGTTTTAAAAACCTTGTAACTGTTAAATAATGAGCAAGACTTTACAATGCTTAATTTCATACTTCCAATGATACTGTTCTTTTTCACAGTTGGTTATTTTATTACTATTCCTAAGAATGCAGAAATTGGTTTTAGTGTGGGCTAGCCATATCATAAACATGTTTTTACAGATCGACCTTAATTTTATGCTACTGTTAACCCCGAATTATTCAAAGAATACTTTTTCTTTAACTAATTTGCTCATGAACTCGAAATAACAGTAATGATCGTTGATGTTTCCCTTTCTGACATAAACTTAATTGGTTTTTTTTCACTTATTTTCTCTTCCTTTTTCACTTTTGCATTTATTTTTGCACTTATTTTATATCAACTAAATAATCCCATTATGGTCCAATTTGAGAAATATTTATTTCTAATATGTGCTATGTATACTTAAAAAAAGGCCGGTTTTCTCCACAAAATGAAAAAAAATCACTTCATTAAATTACATTACAAGAATCTTACTGTTACATTTAATGTGTGTTTATCTATTTAGTAAGTAGTTTCATCACGGTTTTAAGAACACTTTTGTGCTCTAAAGTTAAGACATAAACCACATTTTAAAGTCAATTATTAATTAGCTTAACTGATATTTGCTTACACAATTTTATCGGATACCGAAATTATCAACATTTGCAAACATACAGTAAAAAAGCTAGTCGGCTAATGTGTGGATATAATTATATATGCCATGAACCTGATGATTGTTGAACCATGGATGGTCAGATTTTTAAAATTTAGTACTCGCTAAGCATAACATTTTTGTAATATTATATATGTAAGATATTAATGCACGCTTAAAAGCTGTCAATTGAATGTGTAAGAAAAATTTCGGGGAGCGAAAGACAATGTTTCTTTTGTTTGTGCTAACTCTTAAAAAAACAAACTAAGAAAAATGAACAAAGTTTTTGTTTCTTGACCTTTTCCATTAATTGTTTTTTCATGAAATATATTTGTCACGTGTGGGACACAAAGCGTCTAGAACGATGAAATGGAAATAATTTAATATGCTGGGATTCCGTTGAATGTGAATTTCATAAATTCATAAAACTTAACCTGAGTTTTGTTTTAATCAGTAATGTGGTTTGTATCCAAATATTTAAAAAAAAAACCCTTGTCGGGCTTTAAATTCAACTGAATAGCCGAATAGAAATAACCAAAAGTTTGATTCAAAACAAAAATTGCATGATGAGATAATTTTACAATATTTCATATTGCGTAATTACGTCGTCAAAATATCATTATGACATGCTTAAGAGCACAAAAGACAATTTATCATTCGATGTAATAAAGAATAGAGTGTCGTAAAGTCTTTGGGGAAAAATGTCTTCCTCTTAGTAAAATCCTATAATTATGAACAAAAACATTTATTATCACAAAAATCGATTGATTCGGATTTAAGCTTCATAAATTTGTTTTTCATAGTGCATATTATTTTCCAAAGGTTTCCTAAATCGTTTTTACTTATCATAATTGGTAAACATGAAACTTTGTCACGAAGTTTTCTGAACCTTTTTAATATATTATGTTCCTGAGCTATCATTATTTATTGTATAATTATTTATTGTATGCTTCGTGTCATTTAAGATAGTTTGCAAATAAATTAATAAAGGATTATAGTTTAATTACCTATCTAGCGATACCAATTGGAACATTTTCAGGATTTCTTCTCTGAAAAGCAGTTTAGTAGTACATGTTTTTGTCTGTATTAATATTACACCTATCGTAATTTTCGCGACAGTATATAATACAAAAATGCATACAAATTGTAATTATTAATTTATGTATAGTGCTGTTTTTATTGCAAAGAGCAAATGAAGTTAAATAAAATAAATATTTTCAATATTGCAATTCTCAATTTTATATAAGAGAAATGTTTCCTTAGTAAGGTTTTGTTTCAAGCATTTGATAAAATTAACTCATAAACGACCAGTTTTTCAACCGTACACAATCCAATACGCTAAATTGCTGTAAACAAGACCAAAACAAAACTACATGATTGAAAATGTTTTAAATACGTATGTTTACTTTTTTCCTACGTCACTGTAACAACCAATATAGATGACGTTTGAAAACGTTCGATTTTCAGGAACTATTTTTGCAATATAGTGGTAATACTGATATGTTGAGACGTGATATGTGTCTACCGTCACTGTCCTGTACCAGACCATTTTTGACTGTTAGGTATTTTAAAAATTAATTTATTTCATATTTTAAAAGAAAAATTAAAATTTTCGGGATGATAAATTAGCCTTATAACAAAATACTTTGAGCATTACTGAATATACTGCAAAAATTTTCGCGTAAAACAGCTGATTCGCCACTTTGTTTAAAGCAGCGATTCTTAACCTGTGGGGCGCGCCTCCCTAGGGGGGCGCCAGCACACGAGAAAGGGGGCGCAAGAATATTAAAGATAAAATATTACTTTAAAAAGTTAACTAACTGAAAGGAAAGCACGCATTCACATAGAAAACAAAATACATTTCGACATATTTAATAACTCATTAAAGTAAAACAAATTACTAAACTAAAACTTTCTCAATCTAAACATACTTAATGAAAAATAAATTTAATAATTATTAGTGACATCCTTGGGCTAGCCTTGAAAAGCAAAGTTTTTCGTAGAAAGGCTTAATATTAGAAATAGCCACCCTCAGTTGTTTCTATATTTAGCCGAAATCTACAGTTTGTCTTTACTTCAAAGAAGCCACAGCAGAAAATCCAGTTTCACAAAAGTAGGATGATGAAAATGGTAATTGAATGCGAAATGCCCTTGTTTTTAGTGCAGAAAAATAATCCTCTACTCCTGTCCAAAATTCAAATAGTGATTTATTACTAAACTAATTTTATTACTAAATTACTCATTTTTACTCTTGTTTTGACAGTTAGTTAAAATTAATTCAAAAACAATATCCAAAGTACTCGATATACATTACTGTTGTATACATTTTATAGTAAGGGGGGGCGCGATGAAAATTATGATAGAAAATTGGGCCGCTAATACTGAAAGGTTGAGAAACGCTTCTTTAAAGGCTCAAAACCGTAGAAAGCACAGTGAATTTATAATGTGCGTGAAAAATATCTTAACTATATTGAGCAGCATTTATCTTCAAAGTCTTCCTCTTTACGGAAGCAACCGGTATTTTATACGCTTTTACGCAAGCTTAAAACCAAATTTAAGGTATATTTTACACTGTATGTTTTTAGAACCATTTCGTTTGGGCTTATTTGCAAGGATTCAAAATAAAGCATTAACTTTTCTGCAAAGCAGTGTTTCCCAAACTTTCGACATTTGCGTACCTCAGTGAGTGAAAAAACACTAATAAACTTTTTTATTTGTTATTTTTTTTATTTACCACATTTAAAGGCAAAAATCGAGATTTATTGTGATTACACCTTTACAAATGTAAAATATATGGTATTCACACAAGGGTAAAAAAAAAATGTGTCACTAAAGGCTTTTCGAAGTAGAACTCTATATTTCAGAAAACAGCGAGTTCACTTCATGTAGTTGCCTAGAATTTAAATTAATATTTAATCAAAACATTTTTGTAAACACAATGAGTTATGTAGCTCTCTTTTTTACATAACTAAATCTATTGCTCCAGTTTTTTATACTTGAAAATAATCTCTCTACCTTAAAATATGTTATTGTTTTTTAAAGTAATAGTATTCGATAAGTAATAATGAGTAATAGTAATAAATAATTAATATTTAAAGTAATAATCTCGATTTATAATATTCTTTTTTAAAGTATACTCATTATTTCATTTATAATACTTCTGAAATATTTTTAATTACTTTGAGTTTTTTTCTTGTCTTGCGCTCAGTTAAATTCAAAGTTTCATGCAAAATTAAAAACATTAGTTATAGCCCACATTACTTGCATGCACATCAATATGCTTAAGAACATTTCTTATTAACTACAATTTCTCCGTAAAAGCAGAACATTTATTAATGAAAAAAGTTTTTCATTTCTTTGATTTCCTGTTTTAGTTAAAATCCTGCATTAGCTGATTTATTTTTTGAGTTCGTAATTTCTTGTTAGAAAAATGACGAAGTTTGCTCTTTTAATGATTCTCGTTTATAGCTCTTTTTAAATCTTAAACTTTACTAACACTTTAAGGTAATAACTCATTTTTAAATCCTTATTTACTGAAGAATTCGCTTTTTTCTTCTTAACAAGTAACGTTTCTTCGTTCTTAAAAATGAAGTTACTACACTGATTTATAAAGCACATTTCATTAAACTGAATACTTAACACAATGCCCACAAAGCTTAAAAAAGCGCAACTTTCTAAATGAACACCAGTTATTTTTGAATTCCGAATGGCCTTTGAAAAATCGTCATCACGTGATTCTTTTAATGAATGTTTTACTATCCTCTATACCAAAAGAAAGAGGGAAAAAACCTACAAACATTTGCGCATCGCCGTTTTCAACTCCAAAACAAATCTTTCGAAAACCAACCGAAGAAACAACTGCGAGAAAACAAAAACATTAACGTGCGCCAGACCGATAACCAAATCCGTAGCTTATTTTAAAAGTTAATGGACGTCAGCGCAAAAAAAAAAAAATCCAAACATAAAATTGAAGTCTAACTGCTTCTAAAGCCAACATCTGTCTAAAGAGAGAATGCGAGATAACATTGAGAAAATTGGAAAACGGAGAATTAAAAAGTTAGTCTTTCTTCTTGCATTTCGCTTCTTTTTGTTATTTTGCTTAATTTTCTTAACTTTGTTGCCTTAAAAGACAAACACATTAACAAATTCCTCGGCAAATATAATTAACCTGAAAACCGAAGCAAAAGACGTAAACGATTTTTCATTCCCAAGCTCTCTCTTCCTTTTATTCAATTATTGATTTTCGTAGAACACACTCCCAAAAATACTATCTCCTTTCAGGGCATATTTGCTACCGCTCAGCTACAGTTTTCCCTGGAAAAAAAAAAGTTACTCATTTAATACCATTTACCGAAAATCGTAGACTTCAGTGATTGGTTTGACAGCTTGGTTTTTCTCTTGTAATAATTATCATTTGTGAAAACTCAGAATTTTTCACGCATAATCTTTACTACTGTAGATTTTTGAAAAATTAAAGAAATAAGGAATAATACAATGAACATACAAGCTTCTAAAGGAAAGTATTCGGTGGGTAAATAAGATACCACAGGTTGCAAAGCACCCAGTTTTTTTTAAAAAGGAAAGTCACTCCTTTATATATTTTGTAAGTTTAAAATTTACATCATTTAGTGCAATATCCCTACTGCTGGATTCACACCGGAAGCAGCAAAATCCTTTCCTTAGATTTTTACTCATGCGCACTGTGTGAAAAGATGAAGCAAATAATATACTGCATAACCGCAGAATCCGAGCGACATAAATATTACTTTTTGCTTAAAGTTTGAAACCGGTTTAAACGAAGAGAATTTGAATTACTGTAAGTACTTATTTTATTTCTTTAGAAATACAAATTTCAAAATAGTTTTAATAAGTACCCTTTTAAAATGCTAGTTTTAAATTCAAAGGTGTATATTCAAGTAAGTTTCAAATGCTTTTATGTATATTTTAAACGGCAAAACTAACTAAATGGATCCTTTTATTATGTTTCTTTAATTAACATGACAGGGTCGAAAGTGAAAATTTTGACAAAAAATCATTTTATGTGAAAAAAAATATTTGTTAGATTTTCTCTTCATTAAAATGTGATGAAAAACAAATCTTTAAGAGTCTACGAGTTGCAAACTAAATATACATTAATTTTCCTTTTCAAAGGAAAGAACAATAAATAATCACTACCAATTTACTTCAAAATCCGTTAATGTCTGGAGAGGTATCAACTATCTTGAAGAAAAGCTAATTTTTCAAACTATTATAAACAAAAGTTGGAATTCTTTCAATTTTTACTTTGATGGAACTTTTCCCTAAGATAAATGTAATAAGTAAGCAACGAAGCAATTTTCAATAATGAATAATTTAAACCTTATTTTAATAAATGTGCTCCTTAATGAGATTTGTCTTGATCGATGAAACGGCGTAACGCTGGTGAAAATGGACAATTTAGAGTAAGCCGCCTGACCCATTTATACGTTATTTTCACATAATGGCGATAGGATCACATTTTGTATGGGACAACATAAAGTTTGAAACAGATTTTGCCTTTTATTTAAAGGGATTGGGATTCCCGCAATTCCCCTTACCCCAGCATCAAGGGCTTCAAATTCCATTTCCTTAGATAACTACCTTATTTATAAATTATAAAATATACTTTCTGCATATACAATGTATGTGTGTGTTCAAAAATATTTAGATTATGGTGTAATGTATTGTTTGTTTCCGAAATAATTATCTCGTACTAATGCCAATAAATATATTATTGTTGTTCTGAAAAAGAACGAAACGTTGACCATAAAAAGGGCACACAAATCCTACAACATTTTTACCTTGAAAATTGACACGAGCGGGGTAAAAATAATTTGAGAATAATCCAAATTGGGGGGCTAATCGGAAAAAAATATGTTGGAACTATCTGCTTAAAATTTATAAATCATTTTATACTCTGTGAATTTTCCGATAAAATAATTTAGAGGCTATTTGCATCCGAGTTGTCAAATAATAATGATCAAAGTAATATTAACATTATAAACTTGAGCCTCTTACTGTTAAAAATATTGTTTCGTTCTTTGTATATAGATACTTTGAGTTGAAATATTTATTCCTGAAAGGCCAATAAGCTTTATAGAATGTTTCAAAACTTAAATGAAGTCGAAACTGCTAAAATGTGAGCAATTATTATGTTCATTTGAAACTAAAATATAAAAAAATCTCAATACTGATTTAACTCGCAACATTTTAATTAGAAATTTAAAGCAAAATCTTGTGTCATCTTGAACTTCTTACTAGAAGAATTTTTGATGTTTTGTTTGTTTATAGATTCTAAGAGTGAAAATGCTTCTCTTTGAAAGGCGCGTAAGCTTTGCGGAAGATTTGAAAACGTCTTTGTAATCTAATCGGATAAAATGAAAACAACAATTATGTTAATTTAGAACTAAAAGGAAATTGCAATACTGATTTTAACTGAAACATTTAGAAAAGCAATGCAAAATCGTGTTTCATCGAGAAACAGAAAATATTGAGGGGTTACAACACGTCCTAATATTGCGGCTTAACGGAATATTACGTGTGTTTCTCAAAGTAGACATTATTTCGACTGACTGGTATCATCAGCATTAAATAGCACATGTATCTCGAAATAACGTTTATGTAAAAGTAATTCAATTAAATGGCTATGTTTATGCGAAAAGAATGTGTTACTTTGTACGCGCCAGGAATAGAAATCTTTTATGAGGTTTCTAGAAATATTGTTTTCCAATAAATCAATTTCGCTCTTGTATTTTACGAATTGCTTCATTTAGGTTTCAGAACCAGATGGATTTCCCTTCCAGTAATCCATCTTTATTTTACATGCACCATCGAAGCGATTTTTATAGAGCAAGGCCAATAAAGATTAAAACTGTTTTTCTTGTAAAATACATTTTAATATGTAATACCACGAGAAAATACTTGACAACGGTACATTCCTCAATTTAAAACAGTAATCTTTAACTCATTTCATCGGTTTTGTTTTTGAAAATACCGCATAATCTTTATTGATAAATCATCTTAAAGATTGTTTAGTGCTTTTTTTTATTCTAATGGAGCTGCGTATGGTCACTAACATTTGCAGACTTGATGCATGCCACGGAAACCGGCATCCATTCTATTCATGTAGCATCCCTATCGGTGCATGCCATTGCTACAGTGAAAATTTAGACGTCCGGTTTCTCCACCTGAAAGGGCAAGCACCCAGACTATGTTGATTAAAATTGCACTAAGAATTTAATTTAACCGAGAGCATCCAAGCCAAATGTCCACTCAAGGGATCTTTCACATGCCGCATAATCATTCGACATGACCGCAGAAGATTTTCTGCATCTTGAAAAACCACCCACACTCTCAGGCTCGATCCTCAGACTTGGGGCGTACGATCTCCGCGCTTTACCACGACGCCATTTTGCCGGCAGATAGTTTAATGTGATCACATAGCCATTTAACTCCAAATATTTCCATTTTTGTTCTTGGATATGGTGAATAGTTGGAGTTTCTTTGGAAAATATTATTTTAGACTAAAAGCAGGATACATTCTTGTTGCATTAGCAGTTAAATGATAGATTTAAATTATTGACAATATTGACACTAATAATTGTTAAACTCAATGATTTACCAGAACTTTGTAAATCTTAAAAGTGATATAGGATTTTCAGAGGTACAAAAATATTTATTAAAGTAGGGTAGTTTTTAAATAATTCAATACGTAAATTTCATAATTTCATGCAGTCAATGATATTAATGACTGCTTTAAATGAACTTTTCAATATAACATTGAAATATATTTTATATAAAACCTTTCACATGTATAAGACGAAGACAAGAGATATTGTGTGTAAATTGAGAGAAAGAACTAGGATGGTACGTTTCAAATAACACCAAATTTCCATAAAACCTTAGGAACAATTCAAACAAAGAATGCCTGACTCTTCACTTTAAAAAAGACAAACTAAGATTTCCATTGAAATTCAAGTGAGATATGTATAATACGTACAGGCATAATCGAGAAAAAAATACTTGTAAAAATAATTCACGTTCAAAAGGGTTAATATTAGGATTGGAAACCATAGCTGACTCGAGTACATATTCTTGTTTTTAAGTTCCAGTTTCTCTAAGAAGGCAAGAGAGTTGTTAGTTCGGAAACTACAATTGACTCGGGAAACATAGATGGATTGTTGTTCTTGCGAAAACTCTATTGCCCCGATGGATTGTAATTCTCTAACGGACGAGCCTGGATATAATGATCGTACGCCAGGGACATTTGGGGCTCCTCTACTCTACATAACTAAATAATCACGTTTCGCAGACGCCAAATGCGTGAGAAAAGAGCTAATGGCCTCATCTCACAAACCGAGCATGATTGGGGATAGATCACTAGAAATGCAGTGAAAATATTCATTAAAATAATGTGACATAACAGAATCTATTAATATTTGAATATAAAGCTGCGGTAAAATATACATTGTAACTACTGATTCATCTTTTACGTTTACTTGTAATATTTGGATGGATTATATTTGGCTGATCGAGCACGGATTGTGGTATGTATGCCCTTATTCTGCAGTTAGTATCAAAATGTAATACGCCATATTTGGGAAGGAAAAAATATTGATATCAGCGCTTTTTTATTATTCATTTATATTTTACGATTGTAAAACATATTTATTTCGTTGTTTTTCCTATAAATAATGTAATTTTTTTCAGTTTATTTCTGATTTTCATTTATTTAATTATTAAGAATGTAAACTATTACGAAAGTTGTTGGACTATGTCAATCTTTTTTAAAGTTAAACTGCAAAAATATTTTATCCAAGTTTATTCTTTTTCCGAATTCTTCAAATCTACAACTGTTATGTATACAGCTTTACATGTCGGCATTTCTTTTTAAATCTTGAAATCGAGTGACAAACAAGCGGTCCCAAGCAATAACATAGATGGTTATCAGAGCAATAAAAAGCGAGCGAATGGGGGGCAATCCCGAAAAATTCATTTGCTTTCAGCACTTTGTCTGATATATTCATCACGCGTATCTCTAACTCTTGCTTAAATATGCCAGTTAAAATAATAAATAAATAACTGGAATGTCTTCGCTCTCGTGCAGCGTATGACAAAGAGAAATGTGTCAATAAAATAAAAATGTAAAATTGGCTCCTATTGCAGTCCGTCACTATCTCGAATTCGCCACGAAAAGAGCAAATAACGGGAAGGGAGCTTCCAATTTGATTTTGCCTTTTTCGGCTGTTTGGTCCGAATTTCCCTGCGCTTGAAGAGCGCTGTTGTTAAATATTTATTTCCTGCATTTCTTACATTCTGAGCGATGCACTGCGCACAAACGGAAATAGAATGTCAAAAGGTTTTTTTTTTTTTTCATTTAGGTTTTTATTTTATTTATTTACTTATTTATTTTTTTGCATTTGAAAATGGCTCTGTTTTGCAAAAAGGTTCAAGTTTCTATGTAGCTTCACAATGGAATGGCACAAATTTTGCTTCTTTGTGGTTAAAATATCTTATGGTAAATAATAATTTCTTATACTTACAATTTTCATATTTTAAAGAATTTATTGAACTAAATTTTATACGAAACTCTTTACGTCGAAAAAAATATTAATCATGGTTGGTGTACATCATTAGGGAGGCTATTAAACGCTATAAGAAGTGTTAACACAATGAGTTCAGTGGGCAACTTGTATATCATCTTATATTGCGATGTGAATGTGACAATGTATAAACGTCACGCTTTCAACAACATCATTTCACACCCGCAACGTAAAATAACTATACTTTAAAGGTATTTATGCAAAAAAACAAAAAAAAAAACATGCACTTAAAGGCATCTTCCTGAGCTGCATTTAAATCAGACGTTTCATTAGAAAGGGTTATGTCGTTTGGTTGTAAATTATAAAATATCGCTTTTTTTTTTTTTTCTTTTGCGGGAGTAACATGCTAATCTACCGCAATTAAATTGCAGTTTTTCACTTATGAAGAACAGTAAAATGTGCTCTATAAGAAAAGTTCTTTTTAGTATACTTTACCTTTTCTGTATATGAACTTACAACCGTGCAAAATAAAATCTTTTGTTTTATACAAGACACATAAACTAATTTTAGTCGATTTTTTTCTTTTTTACACGTACCATTGTTTAAAATAAGAATTTTAATGATGAAATTTTGAATATATATTTTTGTTACAAAATACTAAACATAAGGTTTTGAAATATTAAGTTATCAAAACTTCCATAATTTCCACTGATTTTTTTTTTCAAAGCAAATATCTCCTATCCCTGGATTGGGCTTACATACTTTACCCTGGATTAGGATCCAGAATCGGTAAATTGTCTTCAAAATGAGCTTAACTTGATTTTTGATAGTATAATTGTCTGCTTTAACTAATTTAGATTAAATAAACTTGTTTAAAGTTTCTTCTATAACTTTGATTAGTGCATTTTACGGGGCGAAATGTGCAAAACCACTGCAATAAAGTAACTATTTCTTTTTTTTTAAAATTGTATTTATATTTAATCCACGTTCTATGTTATTTAAGATCGCAACTAAATCTAATACTTTAGAGCAGCGGTTCCCAAACTGGTACGCGAAGCCTCTTCAGGTGGTACTCGTGCAGGTAAAAAATCTATCTATAATCTGTTGATCTTCTATTCTATATAATACAGATATATAGCAGTGGTACGCAAAATGGTCGCAAGAAAAATAGTGGTACGAAAAAAAAAATATTGGGATCTGCTGCTTTAGAGTATGGTACAGCCATCCGTTCTAAATCATAGCTATAAGAAAATATTACAACCATATTCATATTTACAACCATATTATATTTTCAGCCATAGCCATGTCCCGCAGTGGACCAGTCGGTAGAAGCTCGGTTCCCGTAGAACGAAAGTGAAGCAACATCGACTTAGGTCAGTGTTTGGGTGGGTGACAACCTCTCGCGGCTGGTTCCTGTGAGGCCGTGTACGCTAAAGGGAGCTGGTACACGTTAAATAGGTCGTGGCTCCAATGTCCTCCAGGTGAAACGATACTTCTGCGGTGCCAACCCCAGGTGACTGTCTCTCATCTGGGAGCTGGTTCAAAAAATGAAGAGACCACATATAAAGGGGCGGAAGTCGGACTCCTGCCTATAAGGACCCCGTTAGACTCAGGAGCAGCGCACCCATTCTTCCTAGCTTCGCGCGAGGATACGACAACGACAACAACAACCATAGCCATGCCATAGTAATCGAAATAAAAACCGTCTAGTACAACTCTACAACATGCATACGATATTATACCTTTGCAAAAACAATGATGTTTTACAGCTTACTAAGTTTGTATATATGCTTCTACGGTTTTATTTTAAGTTAAAATGTTATTCAATTCAGGCTGATTGCGTCTTAGCTACATAAACAACTTGATCCCTTTCAGCTTTAATGAGTTTATTTTAGAAAGATAAATGACTTGATTTTTCAGAAAAATATTGGGGTTCTATTAAGAGTCCTTATTTTGAATTAGTTTTGCAATTATTCAATGGAGTGTTTTGTATTGTATTCTTCTCCGGTTCGCAAATCAGATGGACGATAAGATCGCAAAATCGATTGCGGCACACAAAACAATCAATCTATTTCCCAACTCATTTCATTCTTAATCGAGTGGAGTTCTCATCCAATCTTCGAAAAAGGAAAAAAGAATTGCTTAAAGAAAATCTCCCTTTCCTTTATTTTGATGAAGCGGTATGTTTCTATAAGAATTGTCTGCGGGTTGATACGATGCAGATATTCAAAATGAATTCTTTCAAAACCAAATTAATCTATCCCGATTGATTTGAATTTTATTGTTAAATGGGTACAAATAGTTTTCTCAATTTTGCCTTAAAAACTTCAGCAGGCTGAATTCTTTCTTTTTTCGTAATTCATACTATTCATTTAGCATAAAATTGGTAAAATAATTGGTGAACTTAATTTAAAATATGCGCTCGTAATAAAGTTTTGCGACATGAAATATTATATATTAACTTGAAAGTATACGTTATTTTTTATGCAACGTTTTCTATTCTAAATTTTATCATGACTTCATAGTTTATTATTATTTAGTTAATTCTTTTTATTTAGTTTTTACCATAAGTGATATTTGAAGCTTTCTAAAATTAACAATAGATATTATTCTATAGTGTAACTTCGATTAAACGGATGCTCGATTTAACGATTTTCTAAATAAACGACAGGTATTAAAAGTACGAATTGGAATTTATGAATGTTACAAACCTCCGATTTAAACTTGATCGAGCGATATTATTTAACAGTCAATATACAAGTATTCTTGAATCGGGTTTATATTGTGTTTATATTTTGTATGGATATTTTAGAGGACCCGTTTTCTCATGAAATATTTTTAATGCACGGATTTTTATTTTAAAAGATAAATATTACAACACCAAATATAAATTGATGTGATCAATATTGTCCAATTACACTTTTAATAATAAAATAAGATTTTTTCTTTTATTTTTTTACTTCGAAAATCCGAACATTCTAAAGTACATGAAAGTATCTTGAATCTTATCAAATATTTCTAATACAGAGTTACTGAAACGTGACTGATATTTCGCGGAAAACATCTGTACAAAATTGACACGTCTAATACTTGACATCTGACCTAAGTTCTAAATGTGTAATAGATGTTTCAAAAGGCCAAAGCTTGGGAGAAATTGAAATTTGTGATACGAAATACTTGAGTAAAATGAGTAAAGCTGTGAATATGTATTTAAAGCTTTCAGATTCTAGTCTATACAGCTATACACAAAAATAATACTAATAATTATTGTGCCCCATACGAGATGGAATGTATATCGATTTGTGGTGATAGTGATTTTCCATCCAAATGGAAAAATAAATAAATAATAGATGTAAATATTCTTACGTTTCACTGGTGCTGTGCTCAGATTTTGGTCTACTTCTGAACAGCATAGAAAATATGCTAATCGGATGCATCATTCTTCCCATTACCCTGAAAAAGATCTGAATCTCCCTTGCAGGCTTCAAACTTTCGGATCTTTGTCTTCTAAAAGAGCCTACATGCACTGGATAAGCCTTTCATGCTTACTAAATACGTGCCTTATGAATGTTGCAAACGGTCAGGGAAAAAGAATATGACACCTTGATTGTGATATGGAAGCAAATAATTTCTGTGCTCGACAAGCATTAACATGTTAGTTGTAAGGCATGCTTCAGTGAGCGGCCAAATATAAAATTCAGATATAAAATGTAATGCGTGGATATTTCTTTATACAAGAATGCCAAATCTGAGAGCTGTCCTAGATAGGTAAACGGCAGTATCTGCAAATTTTTCGTTCTTCTGTGTTGCTTTTCTGCGCTCTACCTTATTTCTAAGGTTTCGAAAATGCGAAAAACTGAAAAAATGAAATATGTGTAGATGCTGCCGTTTACTTGCTCAGGGCAGAAAACGGCGTTACACTGTTGAAGAAAACTGGAGTCAGCATGTGCCTATTTCTCTAATAAAAAAGAAAATATTCAGTTTTAGTGTTATTGAACAGACAAGGAAAATAAATAAAAAAATAACAGAAACCGCTGAAATGCGTAAAGATTAAACAATGATAGGTTCCCACATAAAAAAGTATAATATTGTGTAGTAAAATAAAAATAATTTACCAACCTTCTTAAAAGTATAAACCTGCATGTAGCACACATTTCTAATAAGCAGCTAATTACTATCTCGTTTGATATATATCGAAAGATTTTCAGCACAAAAATATTCTAAAATATCTACGAAATAAGTCGGAACGCTTCTCTAATACTCCTAAGACCTCCATCAAACTCTCTAAATGTTATCCGAATCCGTAATTGTTAAAATCTTGCGAATTTTAGTAACAATGCATGCTGCTTGCTTTTTGACAAGAAGCGAATACGAATCTAAAAAAAGGAACAAAAATTGTCCAGAAAACAGACCATTAATAAGTATTTTGGTGATGATGTAATAAGTTTTACCGTGCGGTTTTATTTAAGCATTTTGGCAAAAACTAATAATTGTCAAAAATCAACAAAGCCTTTTGAATTTTTCTATAGAGAAAGATTGTATGTTTTAAATTTGCTCAGTTTAAGATATAAGCATCATATATTTCATTCACGACTTAAACAAGAATTTCCTAATTTAAGCCTATGAAGCAGTTTGCACTTATATATCCTTTTACGTCTGCCTCTTCATCCAGAACTTCTAGCAAATATTATCAAAGTTGTGACATGTAATGGAGAGACACTGCTCTAAGCTGCCTCAAACCTGCATCATCTTTTACCAACCCTTACTGAAACAGCCTGCAGCAGTTTGGAGTTATTCCTGATCAATAATTCATTGTATTCGATATGAGTTTTGATTTTTCAGGAGTAAGAACCTCACTAACTCAGGCTTTCTCAACAATTGTAAATCTTTGCGATTGTAGGGAGTACTTTTTCCTTTCGTAATCTACCCGATCCAGAAATATTTCTCAGTGTACTCCAAAATGATGTATAGATTTAAATTTTTGTACCTTCTTCGAAATTCAATCTTTTTTTTTTTCTTTCCAATGCAGGTAATATTCTTCTGGTCCATCTACCACTTAGGTGTAAGCGAATTTTCTTCAGGATTTGGGAAGCTTACATTACGGGGGGAAAAAGAAAGATAAAATTTCGAATACAATAGAAGTTTTTATTACTTGATAAATAACTGTTACTAGTTTTAGGTGTGCAATGCGATAGTAGATTACATCATTAGTTCTTAAAAAGAAGATTATTCTTCATTTGATTCGAGAAGCTTCAAAGAATGACGAGTCTCTTCTCACAGCTTCCTCCACACTCTCCTCGCTTCACCCCTGTGGTTTTTTTTTAATTAATTTATTTTTAATGTATGGCTCCGTCAAAGATCACGTGCTCTCGCCTTCTTATGCCTCGTGGTTTAAAAGAATTACAGTTAATTGTACGAATGAGCACAACTTCGTTGGCTATCATTGATCGTGACAAGTTGAAGCGAGTCAAACAACAAATTTACTTCAGAATTCAGGTCTGCTTCATCAGTGAAAGCATGTGTATTGAAAATTTGTGAATCAAATTCACATGACTTGTAATAATGTTGTTACTACATTCTTTTGATAAACAGTAAAACCTGCAAAGTTGAACTCGTTTGTAAGTTGACCACTTCTGTCAGGAACGGAATTAGACCTTCACCCTCTATAAGTTGACCACCTGTCTAAGTGGACCACTAAAATGCTGCACCGCAAGTGGACAATTTACACATGTTTCACTGTATTCTGTTAAGTCCTATAATAAAGCCGAAAAAGGTGACATTGCGGACCACTTCTGTCAGGAACGGAATTAGCCCTTCACCCTCTATAAGTTGGCCACCTGTCTAAGTGGACCACTAAAATGCTGCACCGCAAGTGGACAATTTACACATGTTTCACTGTATTCTGTTAAGTCCTATAATAAAGCCGAAAAAGGTGACATTGCGGACCACTTCTGTCAGGAACGGAATTAGCCCTTCACCCTCTATAAGTTGGCCACCTGTCTAAGTGGACCACTAAAATGCTGCACCGCAAGTGGACAATTTACACATGTTTCACTGTATTCTGTTAAGTCCTATAATAAAGCCGAAAAAGGTGACATTGCGGACCACTTCTGTCAGGAACGGAATTAGCCCTTCACCCTCTATAAGTTGACCACCTGTCTAAGTGGACCACTAAAATGCTGCACCACAAGTGGACAATTTATTCATGTTTCACTGTATTCTGTTAAGTCCTATAATAAAGCCGAAAAAGGTGACATTGCGGACCACTTCTGTCAGGAACGGAATTAGCCCTTCACCCTCTATAAGTTGGCCACCTGTCTAAGTGGACCACTAAAATGCTGCACCGCAAGTGGACAATTTACACATGTTTCACTGTATTCTGTTAAGTCCTATAATAAAGCCGAAAAAGGTGACATTGCGGACCACTTCTGTCAGGAACGGAATTAGCCCTTCACCCTCTATAAGTTGACCACCTGTCTAAGTGGACCACTAAAATGCTGCACCACAAGTGGACAATTTATTCATGTTTCACTGTATTCTGTTAAGTCCTATAATAAAGCCGAAAAAGGTGACATTGCGGACCACTTCTGTCAGGAACGGAATTAGCCCTTCACCCTCTATAAGTTGGCCACCTGTCTAAGTGGACCACTAAAATGCTGCACCGCAAGTGGACAATTTACACATGTTTCACTGTATTCTGTTAAGTCCTATAATAAAGCCGAAAAAGGTGACATTGCGGACCACTTCTGTCAGGAACGGAATTAGCCCTTCACCCTCTATAAGTTGACCACCTGTCTAAGTGGACCACTAAAATGCTGCACCGCAAGTGGACAATTTATTCATGTTTCACTGTATTCTGTTAAGTCCTATAATAAAGCCGAAAAAGGTGGCATTGCGAATTACTGGATTTAATAAGAAATAATTGCGCGGACCTGTATTTTACTGACCTAATAATAAGAATTTGATACCTTCAAATAAGTTTGTTTTCTAGAGTAGCCATATGCCGTAAATGTAAATAAGTTCATAACGAACGAAGTAGTATGTTTTTATGACGAGAAATAACCATCCATATCTTTCAAGAGCGTACAGTAGATTTTAAACATAAGGATCATGATTATGTAATTTTAAATTATTTTAGAAAATTACGAATGATGAACAAAATTAATCATAATGATAATAAGTAAGTGTGGTGATATTTCGAGCTTTTAAGATGGCAATAACGGGATAATTAAATACCGGGTTTTCAAGAACAAAATAATGTTAAGGTTCTTAATTAAATTTGAAGTTATATTAGTAGCGAGTTTTTAATCGAATTTGAAGTTATGCTAAAAAACAATCCCAACTGATTTAGAAGATGCAATTATTTAAAAAGTTAAGGAACATTTCACTGTGTTCTTATTTTAATAAGGTAATATGAGAAACCAATTCTTTAAACGCCATTTATTCAAATGCATTTTAGTATATGAAGTATACTCTTGTGCGCAGTTGTGTGATTTATTCAGTATCGTATACGTTTTAGGTTGTATTAAATTATGTATCGCATTTGAAAAATTTTCACTTTTAAAGTTATTTAACAATAAATGCATTATTCAGCATATTCCACCCCCCAGAAAAATGTTATTTTTCGGAACAATTTATCCGGTTGGAATGGGAAAGCTATTCGAATGACAATTCAATCTTCTGAAAAATGGGTTCTCGTCCATATAGTAGAACCCTATTTCTTCTTTGGTGGAATAATTTCATAGAATATTTCACTTTGAACTCTTTTGAAATGCTCAGATTCTTTTACTTATTTTTTGTAAGCTACAGATACGGAGTAATAATTCCCTATTTGTGTTATGCCATTCAATTAAGATTATTTCTTTTCAACATGCATTTGTGTTGTGATTTCATCGGTGAGAAAAAGAATAGTTCTTTATCAAAATTTTCAATTCGTGACAATATGCCCTATAATAATGATGTTCTGTAACTCATTCAAATGGCAAGCAGATGTAAAAGCAAGGAGGATAGATTGATACATTTCTTCTAATATAGTACTCAATGTTTAAATCCAAGCTCATCGAGTTAGTTCGTTGAAAAAAAGAGGGAAGTATTAGGTTTTGTTGTTGTTGCTTATGCTACTTGGATATCCAAGCTCCCGTCGCAGAGCGACCAAAAGTTAAGGCGCCTTCCGTCATATCGAAACGGAAGGCGCACCCGTTTCAATATGAGCACCAACGGTGGAAATACGACTTGGCTCATAATGTACTTGGGTGAAACCAGATGGCACCACCACAAATACGCCACGTTCCTTTTTAGACCTATGGGAGAAGGGAAGGGAAAATCTACACCCACCGGTACCCTCGGAACTGCCTCGGGACTTTAGGGTCCACGGATTTTACATGCACATATCCCCAAGTGTACATGGTGCGTCTTCAGCGGCTCGGGTAAAGAACACGAGATCATCCGATCCGAAGCTCGATATCCTAACAACTAGGCTACCACGACCCATTCGGATTTGTACTGCTCTTCTCGCTGATTTAAACAAAATCATACCTTAAAAGTCCCAGCTATATGAAAATAATTTCCCTATAATTAAGTCTTTTATTAGTAATATAAGTGTTAAATATTTTAATAGCCGTAACGTTGATCTTATTAACCCCTTAACGCATTTGCCCGTGTCTGACACGGGCGAAAGTTACCGGAACATTTGGCCGTGCCCGTGCGTTATTTTTATTTCTAATGCCCGCCTGAGATCCGTTCACTTTGTTTGTATAATACATTTTCTCTATGTAACTTTTGCCTCACCCCCGTTCCCTAGTCACTCCCCCCCCCCCCAACCTGAAATTGCTAAGAATAACTTACACTATACTAGTTTTTCAGGAAAAACTCGTGGCTTTAAAGGGTTAAATTTAAACACACTCGTTATGATATTATTGATTTGCGTTTAAACACACTTTATTAAAGTTCAACGTATGCCAAACAGTGTCAAATTCGTCTGTGTGCAAAATTACCAAGACTTGTTGACACGATACCCCATAATATTTAATGTCAAATTACTCTGCTTCGAAGAGATTACCTTGTATGCTTAAAAATACATAAGCAAAACAAAGTTTAACGCACTTAAACTGTATTTGGATAGATTTTTTTTTCGTTGTTTTTTTTTTTTTTTTATATTTAATAATATTTTCCAAATACTATTCAATACAGAAAAATAAAAAAAATGAAATTTATGTACAGTATATTTCTTCCGTCATAATATTATCGTACGGCCTCAAAGTAATCAAGCCATTTTTCTTTTGTCCTTCTCAGAAATTACTTAATTATCTCGAAAGTAGCTTTCGGGGCATCCTCTCCCAACATGCCATCTCGATTGGGATTTGAGGTTCATCATCAATCAGCGAGTGATCCGATAAACTTTTACGTGCCGCATCAAAACCCGGTCTGGTGAGTTTTAATTCTTTTTGTTAAAAAACAGCAAACTGCCAGACAGATGTCAGTCTGAAAATTGAATTCATTCCGCTTCGGAATAGGTTTTCGTAAAGATATTAAAATTTTGTGGAAGCCATCTATTATTCGTCTACGCAAAAGTGATTATCCGTTCGTTAATCTTTGCCTGGGAAATAATTGTTCGCATAAAAAGAATGGTTTGTCTTACTTACTTACACAAATCGAATTAAATCGACCATGTCTTAAAGAATAGTCGTAGAATTTTGAAATTCAACGTAAACACTTCTTCAGGAGTTTAAAAGAGGGTCATTTTTGGCATTTGAATTTTTTAAGTTAGATTTATTTAAACTGCAAAATTAACTACCCCAACCATGTCAAGTTAGTAAAATGAAAATTACACGGAGTGAGAACTTATTGATTGTTTGAAAAATATTTACTACTTTGGAAAAAAACAGCAAGTACAGTAAATTAACTTATTCAGTTATAACATTGAAATTTAGCAGAATTGTATTTATCTATTATTGGCCCACTTAATAATCGAGTTCTAAAAGTAATCCATGAAAATGCCAGAAACACCAAATCAATCTTTCTGCGCAGTAACGAATTAACAAAACTAAGGCAAAAACTTTGAGTTAAATATAATTACGATAAATAATGATGGGTAGGAAAATTAATACTAACAAGTGGTAGTCAGTTGACGGCATTTATACGTATATAAAAAGCAATGTCAGTCTTTTTACTTCCTGGTACGAACTGCAAAAAGTATTGTAATAGCGAAAAAAAATCCCCACTCAAATGCCTGCCTAAATTTGCATTTTAATCACAGATTAAAGAATTTTGTCAGTTTTTTCACGACGTCCGTATGTCCGACGTATACATACGTAATTGCGTTTGGACCACTGAAATACCTATGTTGACCATCCCCTAGTTCGTTTTGACAAGTTTTGTCGTGCCGTCTGTATTGTGCGTATCTCACATAACTCAAAAGCAGTTAGTCGTAGAAGGTTGAAATTTCGTATGTAGGGCCTGTATCAAGTCTAGTGTTGCACCTCCTCTTTTGGTTGCAATCGAATGTTGCAAAATGTGTGTTTTATGAGATTTTGTGACAATTGCTTGCAAATTTCCAGTCATTTTACATAGCAAGATATTTTCCCAAATTCATTACTGAAACCAACTCCATAGTTATGCATATTGGCGACAACTTGGGAATATTGAGCAATATAGTGGAAAATTAGAAAGCCAAATCCAGTGTCAGTTAGGCGATTTTTGCAATGCTCCTCGTTGACCTCTCATGTTAAAGCAATTGGAATGTTGCAAAACTGTCTTCCCTCCTCCCATCAGTTCTCAACAAGTAGGTGGGTTTAAGTCTTTAAAAACCTCTTCTTCTCACCATAACGCTCGCTTACGTTGTTCTTTTTTTCTTTCTTTCTTTTCAGATTGTGTTCAGTTACTATTGTTTTAATTTCTGATTTTTCACGCCAATAAAAACATTAAATTCTGCTTCTAATTGTGAAGCTTTCATTTTATATATTTACTATACTATATAGGTATAGGGAAGTAAAGGGAACAAAAAATGTATTTAATAAATAATGAAACTAAGATATAATTTTTAACGTGCGAGTATGATACACGCGCCCATATTTTTACTTCTTAAAAAGGTATATTATATAATTATTGTAGTATAAGGAAGTCAAGTCATGCACACATCATATTTTTTTCTATTTACAGACATGAATTTGGTGCCCATGTAGTTCGAAAGGTCGAACGTTTTGCTTCTCGAAGCATTTATTGTTATTATTACTTTTTTAATCCGGTGTAAAAAAGTAATTACGTTTTAAAATTAACATTGTCTTTTTTTTTCGCTTCCTTATTTCGCCACCTTAAACAGTACACTTACGCAGAAGGACTGAAAAAGAATATCAGCTTTAGAGTAGATTATCACCCTAATGGCTTAATTAGTTTCTTCCATCTATTTATATTATCTTTCTATTGCGCTTTAATTTACTACAAAACTAACATTCTAGGAAATACGGTTACGTGTAATATTAGACATATCAACGTACAGATGATACAGGGATATTATTGGGATATGAATAAAGGATACATAAGTAGTTGGTGTTCTATCGATTGAATTTTCATTTTTTGATGAAATTGAAGTAGAAACAATGAACTATTTCACAGCATTTGTTTTTTAAACACAGTTATCAAATAAAAATACATATTTAAAAATAGAAAGAAAAATCATTGAAACGATGGTTTTGGCTTCAAAAACCAATTTTAGAATTATTTCTTGCTTTCTTTTTAATTTTTTAAACTAATGTGTGGATGAATGCTTGACTGTCTTCGGCTGCAACTTTGATGATCATAGCGGATAGAGAGCTGCGGCTCCTCCTTTTTAAAATCAGTTTCAAAATCCGTATTCTTCGACGGCTTACAAACAATCTGTCAATTCCAAACCAATCCAATAGCATTCTAAAGCACACACGCCGTTTCCTTTGTAAGAAAGAGGGAAGAAAAGAAACGATTTTTTCCTGAAGTACCTTACCATCTCAACATTTTCCAATTGAAAGGGATAGACTGCTGAAAAATAGACAGCGTGGTGCCAATCCATTCCAAAAAAGAAGAAAAAAGGGGGAAAAAACCCGAAAAAAGTTTGCCGTTTTGAGGCGAAGTACGTAGCGCCACCTATGGGTGGTGAAGTCATTTATCACATGACTGACAGTCTGACAACACGTAAACCGAGATTTGCTGAGATCCCCTCCCCCCCTTCCGGGAAAACATCCCGCAAAGAAAGGCTCTATGGCGAAATGACGAGGTATGAGGTTTCCGAATTATAGGTTTTCTAAGTGGTGTTCTCCCGAGCTGCAGACTTAAATGATTCGTTGGACAACTGATAACTATATTAAAACTCTTTTGCTGGTTTTAAAACTTAAACAAAACTCGAGATTTTGCATTGCGCTTGTAATCCTTTTCGTTCTTTGTGTTATAAACATTTATTTTGAGTTATAAAAGGTATCTCTGGACAGAATATAGAATACATCCATTATTTCATAAAATAGTGTAGTAATATTACTTATGTTAGTTACCTTTGAAGATTCGAAGTCAGAAATAAGATATATAATAAGCTATATAATTTTTCGAACTATCAAAAGCTAGTTATAGTTTTTTTTCTTTAATTAGGTTCTATAGTTACCACATTTGATTGATTTAGTCAAAAAACACCATAAACCATAATTTATGTTCTAAAGCATAGCATTCTTAGCTACGTAAAAAGATAGACTTATTTTCCATTATTTATTTTTTGCTACTAGTTTTAGTTGAAAATAATGTTTGTTACTTTAATAATTGTCTTTACCTTTATAGATATAAATGGGATATACTCGGAAAACGGTAAATTTTAGCTTTAATTGGGAATTGTTTTTTTTCTTAAGGGGCAATTAGTATTGCTGGGGGTTTATATTTAATAACCTTTCAGAAGTAACAGAAACTAAGTTTAATCCCAAATAATCAGGCATTGTATGGTTTGTTATCGTACTAATGAATTGTAAAATTTCTAATTTGAAGATATTCATTCCTTTACAAGGGACTAAAAAATGCTTAACTAGCTTGGTCGCCAAGCTCAGTCTATTCACAGATTTCAAAGGATGACTGATTTTACCTTAATTAACTAAACATTAGTAGATGGAAGACTTGACTGAGCTCTAATTTAATAGTATGATTTTTTTTTTTCAAAAGAACTTACACAAACAGATATTAAGGGTTTTTTAATGTATTTATTTACTAAAGCATTTAATCTGTGCATTTTTTAAAATTTGGATTTCTAAACAAATGAACGAAATCAAACAAGTATAATTTCATACGTTTGGTGCTGTAAACTGGTTTAAATTTGCAGCAAAATATTACGAAAGCATTATAAATACTCCTCAGTTCTATAATAACGTTTCTTGAAGTATTTTTAGTTTTCTTTTAGGTTATATTCTCTATATATAAAATGCAATGACTGTGTGTGTGCAATAGCCAGACGAGTCTATAGCACTTACAGACTTGAAATTTGATACACAGGTAGTTCGAACTGTCGAACGTTGCACTTCGAAGCGATTTTTTAATTTTTTTACTTATTTATTTATTTATTTATTTATTTATTTATTTATTTATTTTTTGCACTTAGTATTTTATTTTTTAATTATTTTTTAAAAATGATTTGGCGAAAAAATTCTTGCCCACCTCAATGATATATATCATTCGAAAGAACTTTTTTTTTCACATAACGAATTTTGTTTTGAGCTTCTAAGTTAATTATAGTTTCAGTTATATGTGTTTCAAAAACATTCTTCACGGCAATTAGCATTTATTCTTTATTCACAGACATAAAAATTATCGAACACCTAAACATTATATATCGTCAGAAAGAGCTATTTTTTCGGCAAAAAATTATGCATGCTGTAAATTTGTAAATTAATTAGAACAGAATTAATTTCGTGCGTTTCTACAAAATAATTCTTTACTGTAATTAGCTTCATTCCCCCCCCCCCCCCCCCACACACACATATGCAAGCTTTTAGCTTGCTAAGTTTTTTTAGTACCGGGTGGGAATAAACTTGAATACAAACTGAATAAAAATATGGAGTGAAAAAAACTTAACGACGAACTGAATCAAAATACGTTTTGGAAATCCGGAATTCAAATATTCGGGTCGCTTAACAACCGATGAAGGGGTGCCATTTCTTATATCGACCATTTCAATACATTTTAGAATTTTTTTGATTTTCTCAATGGATTTGCATCAAAATATTGTCCAATATGACAGATAAAACAAGACGATACGATAGAATATTAAATTACGAAGAGGGAATTTAGAATAATACGGGGGCACAGGACAAGAATAGAACCTATCGCCTCTTCACTGCGTTCAGGCAGCACCGGAAAGAGCCGCGAAGAACACTCAAGCCACTGAAGCCAAAACTGCCATTCAAATCAATTTAACTTTTGCCGCAGTAATTCCATCAAACGCGCCAACTTTGGGCCAGCAACTAAACATTGCGCCACATCTTTAGACATTAGGGTTACCTAGTGACTTTTTCGGGTGTAAATAGAGCTTTGGCTCCTTTTATTACAGTGCAGCAGGTGATGTGTTTTGTTTTTAACTCAACAAAATGTCTGCATGTGAAAATCGTGTTACACATTGTTTCTGCATTGTCGTGAGAGTCTCGTGTGAAGCAAACATGTCCACGTACTTGGAATTTTAACATTTTTATTGCTGCGGGTGAGTATACTTGACGGCGACCAAAGTGGCGGGCGTCGAGAAAACTAGATTTCATGACAACCCACATCATTTACAACCATTTTCCTCATAACTGGTGAGTTTTTAAAATATTTATTTTGTGTATTGCACATTATTTGATAATTTTCATGATATCTCATACTTGCAAAAAATTACTTAAGAAGCAAGGTTTCATAGACTGGAAGTATCATAGTAGTGAATCGGTTAATGATGTATTTCTATTTATTATACCAGAGGAATATAACTGGAGCCGGCATTTATTGTTTGTTTTGCTTAACTGTGATGTTAAAGTTATCTAAAAATGATAAAAAGTGTTCAACTTTGTGTCATCAGGTTTCACAGATAAAATTGTATTAGTTCGATAGTTTGTAGACATTTATTAAAGAAAAACGATAAGACTGAGAAACGCTAAGTTCAAAAAAATGTACCGAGACTTATTTTTCTTTCCAAGTCCTCTTATTATAGCTAATGTCGCCACTTATTTAAATGTTCAGTTTTTCCGACAAATACTTTATCAGAATAGAGTTTATATTCAACGATAAAGTGGCTGTGATATTGAACTAAGTTCTTACGATAGGTTTGCCGAGTCGATAATACATATACTTATTTTATCACTTCACTTTTTGCGATTGTATAAGTCTCTGCAGTTTTTTATATTTATCTATGTTAAAAAATAAAACTCAGACACAATACAAATTGGATTCGAAAGAGAAATAAGTTCCGCGATAACTTACAAGCTCACGTTCGGAACAGTAATGTAACTGACAATTTGAAGATTTTCCAAACCCATCTGCAAATATGTTACGTTGTTGAAAAGTATATAATTTTAAGTAAAAAGCACCTGCATATTTTGAGACGGTAAATGGTCATCATCAATCCCGGAGGTATGAATATAAGCTCGATTATTTAGAATCTACGAGTATAGCATAGCAGTTTTACGCAATCTCGCTTTATTATCCAATTTCCCATGACTTGCACAAACCGTCTTTAATCAAGAAAGGTCCTCTTCATTAAAGCATTCTATGTAGCACCCCTCGCTGCATGGCCAAAATAAACTCTCCGTTTATTACCAGGAGGGTAATTAAATTTATTCCAGCAGCCATCTCTTTGCAAAGTGCTTGGCTACAATGGGAATATTTCTGCTTTAGTATGGTTCGGGTTGAAGCTGATTCGAGTTTGGATGAGACATTTTCAGCTTGTTACTCCTGCATAATGGGAAAGGGCTGTAATTGAAAAGTTCTTCGTTGATTATGTTAGCTTTTTTTTATCCTGTTAACTTTTTTACCTTTTTAAACGTATTGCGTGGATCTATTTTTTGATTAAAAGTTGGTTATTTTAACTTCATTTTGGATTGGAAAGTTTAGAGTTGGGGGTTTGGTATGCGTGAGAGCGGTGAACAACTTTGATGCATTATTGTAATAAACTACGATTAGAAATCCGTTTAAGGAGTTTTCCTTTTTACAGATTTAAAATCCGTGAACAGTAAGTTATTTCCAAGTTTGTTGAAATTATTTTTTTTCCGTCTAAATCTAAATAAATGCTTTCCATTATTTAAATTTGTGCATTTAATTTTTTCTTTATTTTCACTTTAAATATATAAGTGAAGATAAACAATGGGAGAAAGGGGGAGATTTCAATGTTCTTCCAGACCTAATCGAGCCAATTTTTCAGTGTGCGAAAATCGTGTTTGTCTAATCATCTCTTTCGCTGGAAGGTATTTCAAATTTTCTTTTTAGCCGGTTAAAACATTTTTTTGTTAGCAAAAATATATTTTTTATTAAAAAGAAATGAATAAGTTTTTGTCAAAATAAGGTAGGCTTCAGTCTCTCAAATTTTTAGGCATTTTATTTTAGTAAGCGTTAATGTTTCAGTGTGTGAACGCAGAAATGTAAGAAACATAGAATGAAAAAAAAAGTCCCTATTAAAAAATTCAAAATCAATACGTAAAAGGAAAAAAAAAAGGGGGGGGGGGAGTAAAAAGGTGTTTATGTAATATTTTCATTAGTTCTTCATTTGAAAACAGTTAATAATGAAATTGCACTTTCTTAATTTATAAGATTCCTTATAAATTGTGTCCAGTCATAACTAAAGCAAATAATTTTATTAAAAATTAAGAATTAAATTAAAAGCTTACAGCTCCATAATTAATTGTATCATAAGTAAAATTTCTTGCTGTTTTTTTCTAGGCAAAATGTATAAATAAGTAAACAAAAATAGTATCCACTCAAAATCAGAAAGTTCAATCTGATAAACTTATTATCCGTCCATTTAATATTACCGACCACTTATAATAATTATTTTATAAACAATAAAAAAATGAATGAATAAAATAAAAATAATTCGAGAAGCATTTGGTGCCTCTATTCCTTGTCTTTTTTTTTTTTTTTTTGATGAAGTTTAAGGGGAACACTTCCGATAGGATTAGGATTTAGAAAATGTTAAATGTTCCTGCCGATCCTGATGGGACTTTTCTCAATTGCTCAATCATAAAATGGAACAATGTACTAAACTTTTCTGGCGAATATCTTCCTAACAAAAGGTAGTCGGATAGCTGTACTGCTATTGGAGGAGGAAGGGATTCATATACATATTTGCATAGACAGATTCATATACATACGTTTCATTTATTAATATACATTTTCTTACAACAAAAGCTTATGAGGTCCAGAATACCTATTCAATTATTTTATATTTTATTTCTTTCCACTTCTAGCAATTTGTAAGCTTACTTCCTGCTGTTATTTATTTCGGATTTTTTTTTATTGGGCATGTTCGACTAAAACGGATTTTGTTAAGTATCATTCTAAAATCGGAGAATAATCTAGAAATAAAATGTAAAATGAGTAAAACATTAATTTTTAAAACAATAAAAATAGCTTAATTTTTGAGACCAATCATTTTAATGAAAGAGTAAACTTTTCCTTAAAAACGTTAAGATGAGCTGTTTTTAAACTTTTGAGGCACAGAAATTAATAAATAAATAGCTTTTTCCTCAAGACAGTCCAATTTGAGTTTCTTCCAAGACATAATAAGCACTTTAATAACCATCACGAAATGAAATATTTACATTTTAAATGTGATTGTTTGGTAATTGCTTAAAAGCTTAATTGCGCTTAAGTACTTCGTTTGAAAGTTGAAACATCAATAAATAACCTAATAAACATCATCAAAGATAGCCGAATAATTAATAAATTAATGCATACTTGAAATTTAATATTTCCCCCCTGTTTTATTGCATATTCTTTGACTGATTAAAGTCACAGGTTTTATAATTTAAGCATCGAAACTTTATGCTTAGTACTGTAATCGATGATTTCCTCTTTTAAAATGTATAACAGCCTATGTTTTGCAAGTCAATTAGTTCATTTAAATAAAATTTTAAACTTCGTTCTAGATATATTGAAAGAAATTATGTACGCTGCTTCGTTCGGTACAAATCAGTCACTGAGCCGATTTCTTTTACACAGAATGAGGGAAATATAAATTTCTAACTATACCAACGGGTTCCAGTATTTTTATCATGTTTATATACGCAAAATAATTAATTTAAATACAACTAACTTGATCTGACATACGTGAGAACGTTGTTGAGTTTATTTTTACGAAATATTATCAAAAAAGTAAACGCATATTTTGAAATGTAAAGATTGTGTTCGACCGAGTAACTTTACAAACTAGCTTCATCAATAATGCACGAACAATTTCTTTTAGTTTATTCATAGTATCGCGATCGCTGTAATATAATTGCCAAGAAAACTTAAATATTTGTCGTTCAGTTGATCAACAGTAATGTTAAGTACATATATATGTTAACGGAAAATAGTTAACGTGTTAATACGGTATTTAAAGTAATTTTCAAAACTTTGCCTCAGAAAGAGTAAATATTTGAATGATTGTTAAACATTCATGTGGAATTCTGATTCTATAAGTTTTAAACAGTAGTAGAATGCAGAATGCTAAAAATATCTGAAAATATGTATTAACTATTCAGAAAAATATTCCTTCTATTCATGGATTAAATGACATATATAATTTTGTATATGATCTTACAGGGGAACAAAAAACAAGTGCCAAAAAAAATCTTTGTTAAAAATAATTTAAATATCAAAAAATAACAATTGAAAAAAGTATTCATTTGAGTAATAATTTCCATGTTAAAAAAAAGTCTGCTGCTCTCTTTTGTGTGAAAAATACAGCACTTTGTTTTGACAGTTTAGCTGAATCCGCAAAGAGATAAACATAGCAGATCAGCAAGCGCACATCAAATCTGGTGGTGACTTTAGTTTAATTGCTTTAGTTTGGTTTGATTATGTTCAGTAGTTTTTGAGATCTTCATTCGGTCACTTACTTCTTGTCATCCTATAAAACGTGCCTCATAGTTTTTGTAATGCGTAAAAGAAACATATCATTCGTAAAAAGTTAATTTGTGGCTGCAGGTACCCCGATCGTAAGGTATACCGATACCCCTGACCCTTAGGCTACGGGGAGCCCATGGCCCAACGTTAATAATGATATCTGTCGTGGTCGCAAAGTCCTCCAAGTTCACATTTCAAATCAATACCACTGAGGGAACCGGGACAGGGATTGTTCAACTTCTGTTCTGAGTCAAAAAAATTCAAGTGTTGAATAATGGTGCTTTTATCTGTCATGTGTTGTCTGAGGCTTGCCTTTACGGTGCATCCGTTTCTCAGGAACCGCTCTCATCTGCCTTTAATTTCTGGTCGCTCTTCAAGGAATGCTTAGAATTCCAAGTGTCTTCTGCAACAACAACGAAAATAATTTAAAGGTACAATTCTCAGGTATACAAAACTGTTAATATGTCAGAAAGATTCAAATTTCTTAAGTTTGTTTTCCTTAGGGATATGTGGAATATAAAATTATAATAAGACTGCTTTGTCAAAAAAATATCAACTTTATTGAGAATCTTGTACTGGATCAACCTGGAGATTAATTATACTAAATCGGATGTTTTCCGTTGCTTGCACCTCATATTGCTTAAGGCTCTACTTTACGCTTATACAGCGCAATAATGTGTTTACTCTAAGAGATAGATTAAAATTGTTCAGGACCGAAATATATTCTAAGAGTATTTTACAATAACGATTGAAGCCATTGACTGATGATTTTTGTACTCTCATTTATTGAAACTATTTTAATGAGAGATTTAAATTTTTAAATTTTCTATCCAAACAGAAAGCGTCCTGAATAGCATTTTCATTAAATCGAGACGGTTGTTTTATATTCTTTCTAAACGCCTTTCTTTTTTCTTAAAAGGCTGCATTGAAATTCATATTCAGACGTCCCAGGGATTTGAAAGAACACATTTTCGGAGAGTAGCCTTAAATCGGCATTTCCAATTCATCAAATAATGACGCATAAATAAATCAAAACGAAGGAGATAGGGAGGTAACTTGGAAGTATGCCTCTGTATTCAGCGAGAAGCAGTAATGTACTAACATTTGTCATAGACTATCTGAAATCAATACCACCAGCCATTTTGTAGAAAGCGTTTGGAAGAGTGAAAGCAAAAATCGAATGCAAAAATGGAGGTCATAAATATTTTATGTGAAAGGCGCATTTCTGGGAAAAAGCATAGAATTAGATAGTTCTTTTATCTTTTAGAGATGTTTTCGATTCCATATTTATTGCCATAGTTTTTACTTGCACAACTTTTTCCACCGTGAAAAGGGCCCTGTGCAGTATTTTTGACCGCCATTTACGCAATCCAAAAGAAGACTGAACGAAAAAAAGACCAAGAGAAGACACAAAGCAGTCAGTTCCTAAAGAAGTTGCCCATATTGCGTGAAGAGTGCTTTTAAGATCACCAAACCGCGGGAGAGAGAGAAATGCCCTTACGCAACTTGATTTTAAAACCAACTGGCAACGCTCTGCACATTGCAGCAGCCTGAGTCTCCTATTGTCTTCGCTGTCGTTTTGAACACTGTCACGTGATGAAATTTATATCTGATTGGAGAATCGAATGTGATTTTATCATGTGCCTGGTGAAAAACGATAGCGAAGCTAATACGATACAGACGAGAACCAGTCTGCAGATGTTCTCGTCAGTATCGTGTTTACATGATGAATGACGTGTAACGATTCATGTAAATTTTTTTTACGTGATGCGTTATGCGGGATAGCATCAGAAGCCTTATGGAATAGGAGCTACGAAAACTATATGTGCCTCCCTTCCGCGTACAACACCAATAAACTACTAAAAATGCTGTAATATATGGCATTATCATCACGCAATCGCCATCTTGAATACTGCTCGGACATTCTTCTGATAAGTTTTCAATATTATACAAGGTGTGTTTAAAATGAGCTTTATGTATGTAACTAAATTATTTAGAGTTTTGTCTTGAAAACGTAAATACCTTTTAAATCACTCTTCATTACAAGATATACGCGCATTCTTCAATAATTTCGCACTTCTAAATGTATTAATATTATACACTGTGTGTCAAACAAATTTTAAAACTCGGTTTATATAATAAAATTAAAACTAGTAATATTTTTTAAAAGTATTTTTATTCAAACTAATCGCCTTCGGCTTTAATTCATTTGTTACAGCGATTCGAATGCCTGTTCCAGCTCACATTTTGGGACTGCCTCCAAAGTTCGCGTCGAAGCTGTTTGTACACAGTGTGTCAAAGAATTTTTAATATTACAGCTGGAATTAAGCTTACGGTGACGCTATCTGTGTTACCGATCATTCGTGAAACTCCTTAAGTATCAGCTGATCCACTGGCAAAACCTCAGTTCATTTGTATACTTTTTTTTTTACTTTAACCACATTGACACGACACAATCAGCTTCGACGCGAGCTTTGGGTGCAGTCCCACAATGGTGAGCTGGAACAGGCATTCCAATCGTTGTTAAACCGCTGTAACGAATCTATTGAAGCAGAAGGATGTTAATTTAAATAAAAGTACTTTTAAAAATATAATTACTAGGTTTTATTTTACTTTATAAACCTAGTCTTCAAAATACTTTGACACACCGTGTATGTTACTTTAAATCAGTCCTCTAAACCGTGTCTTTCGTTTAGGTTTATCTTCTCTTCTGGGAGTGGGAAGAAATGGCAGCTGGGGTGATTTAGGCGAGTTTAAGAGGTTATTAAAAAAATAGTTATGTTTGAATATACACTGAATATTATTAAATGCATTGCTTAATTTTCAAAATATTGGAGCACCCGCATTTAAATACCTTAGTTTTCGAAAATGTATTGGCACCACATAGCACCCATAAGTGCCGACATTTAAAGTGTTCGTTTTAAAATTATTATTATTCACTATCACCACAGATGTTTTCGAATCAAGAGAAAAAATACTAAAATCCAAAACTGCATATTGAAAATTAAGCAAATCGTTTAATATCATTCAGTGCGTATTCAAACATTTGTATTCTTAAAACTTATAATAACAGTGAAGCTTTAACGTAGATTTCGTAAAAGTTAAAAAATACGCAATGGTTAAACCAACACATTATAGTTTTCTCTAGACTGAAACTCTTCTAGCGCAAACCTTTCTTAATTATTAATTTGTTTTTCTTCTAAAGTAAGAACCAAGATAAGAAAGGCTTTGTCTTGTGACAATAAAATCTTAAGTTAAGTGTTCCATTCTCGAAATGTTTTTTGTTGAATAAAAGAAAACGTATTTTCTCTTTCAAGTATTTTTTCATAAAGGGAAAAAACATTTCATTTTTTTTAAAGTTTCGCAATTCAGATTATTTAATTGGCTTTATGTATAAAGAACATAGAGCACATGATTACATAATTTCCATCTTCAAACTAAACAGAAACGGTTGCACTAAAAGAGAAAAAAAAACTCTGAAGGAAAACGGCGCTTATCATTTTCTTTTTAGTTTAGGGGTACAATGGAATTCAGTAAACGCAGCATTTAAGATTGTGTCCCTCAATAACTAATGGAATTTTAATTATGTGTTACAAATTATAGCGTTTAATCTAGCAGTTGCTTTAATCGTTTTTCCGTAATTTCCTGAATGCTTATAGAAACCTGCATCTTATGATTTCCCTTCTAGCTTTCTTTTCCTTGGGAATGAGCAGGTGTCAGATGATGGAGATTTGTTCTTTTCTATTAGCCTCATTTTGTATTTTTCATTAAAAAAATTGCTATTTTTATCGTTCATGCTGTATAAGATCATTTATAACATGTTCACACAATATGACTGTGAATAAATTTTGAACTTTGTGTAATCATTCTTTTGTGGACTTAAGTGCATGAATTCGCGTCAAAATGAGTTAACTAAGAGCTCGCGGGTGCGCATTTTTCTTACACCGTCAATTTCTCTCAAAAAATGATAACAAATGAAATGCTTTCAACTAAGAGAACATTTTTTTATTCTAAACACCAAATGTTACCCAAAATAATAACATTTCAAAAAATATGTCGTATATGTGTACTGTTTTCATTACCTATTATGTTCCGCAACTTAGGGACTTTTATTTGTGGAGTAAAAGATTTCCTTATGAAAACTATTTTTTTTTCTGCAAACTATGTCTGTCTACTTTATAAGTTTTATAAGAAGCATTTTTAGTCAGTCATTTGAACTAACAACCTTCCTCATGAAGTCATCTTCGAATACAAACAATTTTTCTGTACAAAGAAAGTTAAATAATTACACTTTATAATTGATTTATTTTCCTTTCAGGCACATACCTGTTTCATGTTTGATTGAAAAAAAATAAGGATCGTTTTCGGTAAATCACACGAGCACTCGCTTGATGAGAAAAAAACCGGTCGTATTAAAAAAAAAAAAAAGTTTCGCCATAACTCGCATGATAAGAGAAAAACTCACACTTGACTACAAATTTCTTGGAGACAAAGAGTTAATGATTGCGAAAAACATCGGGACAGCTGGAGAAGGTTACAAGGAGAAGCTAGCAGCATCTTCGCCTTTGAAGTATAATACAAGAAACACTTTTTCTGCTTAGTATGAGTATTTTGCTCACGGCGCGAGTGCTGATGAACTAAATAGTGGTGCAGTTCTGGGGGGGAAGAGCGGGGGACGCTTACAGATGCGAACATAAAAAAGTGGGGCATGCTTGAGTTAAAATTAAAGTTAAATTAAAAAAGTTAAAATAAAATGACGTGAACGTTAAGGAGGAGATCGTTCTCCGGCGTCTCCTTCGACCTAACCACTGTCTTAAAATTGATAGGTATACAATGCTTCTAATTATCGTTAACTAATGCTGCACGTTTTTATTTATAATATTATTTTTTTAGTTATATGTTAATGTTTAGAAAAGTATTTAAATTGTCATTTAAATCAGCATAGAGCACTTACCAGATGGGATTTGAAAGAAAAGTAAATAATTTCAATAGCTATGGATGTGTTTAAAATTTAAGTATGGCACAAGGAATTGTATTTACACATTTGAAGAAGCGTGTGAAACATTAAAAATATGAAAAGCTTTAATATCGAGAAACAAAACTAATGGATAAAATGAATATCTAAAGTCACCCTTTTAAAATTCATTTCTTAATGCCTCAGATTTTAATCGAACGTTATCGAATATTCTATTCAGAGTAAAATTCTTAATTCATTGGCATATTCCGCGGAGAAGCATGTCGGTTCATATAGAAGGAACAAAAGCGTGTAAATCGTTACTCTCATAAATAAAAATTCCTCCCAATGGTCCAATGATTTGAAACTAAGGAAAAGTAGTTAGAAGTACGTTAAGAATGACAAATTCTTGCTTTCAGGAAGCTCTTTATCAACACCACCCTCACAACTCAACCATCCATTTCACATAAGAAATCGATGAAGAAACATCGACTTTCTTACATCTGAAAACCTTTTCGCTGCTGATTCCGATGTCTTTTCTCACTCTCCCTCTCACACCTAACCCCCTTAAGCCCCTTACAGTCTCTTCAACATTCTCTCCCGCCCCCGCACCTTGCCTTCACTTTCTTTGGTAATGCGATGGCCAAGTGAATACGAAGAGCGAACGCTAAAAGTTTTCTGTCCTTTTTTTTTCTTCCCTTTCCCCCTTCTCCGTTTCGGTTGCAGCTGGCGGTTACCAATAGGTTTCTCTACACTAGATGGAGATTCAACTAAGCCGCCATTTTGTGTCAACAGTTTAGCCTGAAATTAAAAAATAATCACTTCGATAATGAAACACTACCCTCCGAAATTTGCTAGGTAGTCTAATTTTCCCTCATTTAATTATGTCCGTATGAAATTGCAAAGCGTTAAACTCAATCTATTGTTATTTACTATTAATTTAATAACTGCCGCATTTGCTTTTATGAAAATTTCGATTAGTTTAATAGGTATTTCCTTATGTGGTCAAATAATATCTAAGCCACGAAAGCAACCGACAACGACGAAACTTGAAATATAAAATGATTTACGACAAGGAACTAGTATAACCCTGATTTAACGATTGTATATGAACCGTTAGATGCTATCGTTAAATCAAGAATTACGTTCAATCAGAGAAACATAATATCAATTCCAATACAGGACTTGTAAAATCTATTTCTAACTTGAGGAACTTGTTAAATCAATATACACAACGCGGACTATCTTCCCACGTCATTTTTATTTTTAATTTACTTAACTTGCTTTCCTATTTACTGATTGGATGTCATTTTTCCAGTTAATGAAGACTTTCACCGAAAAACCATACTTACTTGATTGCTTTGTGAGATGCAGTAAAACTGGAAAGCCGTGATTTTTTTTTTATTGAAAAATCAAAGTCAATCTATGGTATTGTGGATGACAATAGCATATTTTGTATCTGCCGATTGGTGCATTCAAAATCCTTTGCAAAAACGCGTCGAAAATCTCGACAAAAATGAATTAAATTTATTTATATGCTTAGCGGTTTTACCGATTATGTGTGAAAATAGGTACCTGATGTTATAAAAATAGAACTAGCGGAGGGTGGAATTCTTAATCCTGATTTACAGGCAGATACGGCATTCATAATACTGTGTCTTATGGTAAAAAGTACGGCAATTTTAAATCTTAAAACAGCTCATTTTTCTTTTAGTCTGATATTCTCTAGCTAATGTCTCATGTAGATTTCAAGTTGATTAGTATCATAAATTAATGTCATATACTCAAATGATTCGCTTTTCGAGTCTGTTTTCCACAATAGAAAAAATAATTTTTACATTGATTACGAACTCTGAAACGCACACGTTATAAATGTTGTAAATAGTCTGTAATATATATATATATATATATATATTACCGTAAACTATGCTATGTAAGTGGCGTAATGTGTTTAAAGATACACTGATGTAAAGTCATTGAGGACATAACTCGTTCTTTGATGTTAATACGGCCTTCGTCAGTAAACATCAAAGATACATTCGAGAAAGTGTGACAAATGGGTGCTTGCAAATTTTTGGTTTGAGTATTAAAGAACTTGCTGATGCAGTGAATACCATTGCGTCTGCCATTTTAGTCTTAAATTGCACAGAAAGGAAGGAGTTATTTGCAAAAAGTACATTGAAAATAGTTTCCGTATAGGTTTCGTAAATAGTTTCATGAAAGAAGTGCTGGCTACATCAATTATACGGATTACAATTGGTGTGAATTTGTGCGTTTCATTCGTATAATTCTTACTCGCCAATAGTTTTCGGAATTGAACATGTTTAAAAAACAATAATTAAACTAACTAAAAATAAAGGTATTTTAAAGGCAGAAGAGTCGCTGATCATTTTGTTCGATTATTGCAGAGTGATCTATTGACAATACTGACATTCATTCTGGCCGCTGATAAATTTTACTCAGACATTGAGAAACGTTTGTCGCTCGTAGATTATGCGCAAACATAATGCGCTGCTGTACTATTTCAAGTTTTGTATTTATATTTTAAGCCATATATTAAACTAGTACCACCAACAAGCCACTGTAGTCACAGGTTATCACCATTTTCCATTTGCGTAACTCAAATTACCAATGATGATCATTTTAGCACCAGCAAACAAAACTGAAGGGACTGGATTCGAATCCATATCAGAAGTTTATACAGGATTGAAAAAATACTGTCACGTGTGAACCGAACTAAAAGTGCAATACTTCAGGAGACGACAGTATATTTTGCTCGTTTTAAAAATCAGTCTTTATTCACCAATTCACGGTATTTTCTTTTTTTTTTTTTTTGAGGAGGAAAGTAAATGTCCATTCAGTGAACAACAGCATACTATAAGGCAAAAATACCACATTTTTTAGTCTGTATGTATCAGAAAAAACGAGATTTAAGACTTTGTTTCAAGCATTATTTTTTTTTTGTTTGCAAGCATTATTATTATTATTTTGGGGTCCTAGAAATTCGGCGTTCATGCTATAATGCGAACTAACGAACTCAGTTTACTGTTTACAGACCACCAGATTTTTTTGTTCTGTTGTGTCTAAAATTTTTTTATGTTAAATTTCGCAGGTTGATTTTGCATAACTACGTATGAGTGCATCAAAATTTTGTGAAGTTCACCAAAACACAGAACCTGAACTGGATTTCGGTTAATCCATTTGAAAATGTTTCAGCTGAAGACGGAAATCTGGCCAAACATGGCCACCAGTGGTCGAATGAGGGTTTGTCCAGTCATGAATTCGAAAAACGGTTGTTGAGGAAAGGGAGCTATTCCTTCAGGGAGGTTCGATATTATCTGGAAAACACCAAATTGGAATCGGTATATTTATTTATATATGCTGCACTGAGCATTGTTAGCTGCGCTTTCGGGGACGCTTTTAAACTTCGAGTTTGCGGAAGTGCATTGAAATGTATATTGGTCGGGAACAGCGCAAACACTTAAAGTACTGTGTGGCTTTCAAACGTTTTTCTTCAATCTGTTCGAAATGTTGCGATTTTTTGCTTCACAGATAGAAGATCACAGTACGATTCTTTTCTTTTTCAATTTTTTGAATATTTTGTCTTTTATGTATGACGGTTCGAAACGTTTGACGGAGTTGAGTAATTTCTAGATACGCCGAAGCATTTTGAATTTCATTCTCGTCACCGAATACTCATGAATTAAACAGTTTTATATAAAATTAAGCTTTTATTATGATTTCAGATGTATGTATGATATATCTTCGAAGTAGACGTTGCAAAATTCTTTTCTATGAATTCATCCGTTTAAAAAGCACTAAAAACGTAACAATTTTTGCTTTTCGGAACTTAAATCGATTGATTTTGCTTTTTCTTAAAATAAATGAATTAATTTTCTGACACGACTGATAACAGTTTGTCGATTTAGACTATGAATGGTAGTGGGGATTCAGAATCCTTCCAAAACCACGTCATTTGGTTCTTTAAGGGGAGAAATACGTGTAAAGGTCTCAAAAAAAACTATTAAAAAAAATCTTCATGAATCGATTATACAACTATTCAATAACATACCCTGAAAATTTTAAAGCAAAAAAGCAATTCCGAGTCGTTTAAAAGTTATAAGCATTTGAGCGAGCGCCCTTTTTGTAGCAGTTGAGCAGGTAGTCCTTCACGAATGACCTGAAGGGTATTAGAGAACGTTATTAAATGTCCTTTTATTTTTTTTTAACAATTGAGACATCGGATAGAAATTTCTGTAAGAACTAGTATCTATAAGTATTAAAAAAAGGATTCATTACTGCCTTAAATTTACCTTCAATACCACTCTTTTTTTCAAGACACGTTTTTCTCGAAACTACTTTTTTCGAATTTGCGTACACTCCAGCTCGCAGAGTTCTTGATCAATCCTTATCAAATTTAGCACACATTTTCTTTCTATCTACACGATTTAGTTGAAGTAGAATCATAAACATATCTTTATTTTTACTTTTTTATTGTAAAAAAAAGGGACAAAAAAAAAAAAAAAACGGCTAAAAATCGTACTTAATTTTCCCACTCTAAAAAAATATAGACATTTTCAATTTTTTGTGATGATTTTAGTTCAACTAGCAGAGACACTTATAAAAAAGTAGATTTAAAAAAGAAATGATTTCAGATAAAAATTGTGACCTCCAGTATGTACGCAAACTGCGGACCCGGGTGGCGACTTACAGTGTGCAGCAGCCGTTATCTCCGGGATTTTTCAAGAAAAATGTTTGAAAATTTCAGTAAATGTTCTTCAGTATATCTATAAAATAACCTCAAAATCTCAATAATATATATTTATTCTTTTATACGTTAAAAAAATTCATGAAAATTGCTCTTAATACGCCGTTTACACGTATCCCCCCCCCCTAAAGAGGACAGAGTTTAAAAAAATCGTTTACGTACCCGTCTTACTTAATTTATAGTAAATTTAAAAACGTTTTTCTTATAATTGCTGTAGGGTACAATTTCCCAGCTAAATTTAGTGTAGCCACTCTGTGACTTTATGAGAAATTTCAACAAAATACGATTATTAGAAAAAAAAAATGTTTACATTGACGTAAGGCACAAATTTCAACGAAAAATAATTTCGCTTATTTTCGTCATACAGCTGTATGTCATCGCACTGGAAAAGCAGTTATTCATAACTCCGAAAGACGTGTATACAATTATCATTGCAATATGGACCTTATTTCCTTATTTACGAGGAATATATTAAAGTATTAAATAACTGACGGGTGCGATGATTGTACATTTACTCAAAATTTCTGAGCTTAAATGACTTCAGCTGAAAATGTTAAAAAAAAAGTGATAAAAATACTAAGAATTGAAAAATAATAATAAATAATACGAAAAAAATGAATTTTAAAATGTAAACGCTATTAAAAGCAATAAAAAGTTGGTTTAATTTTTTGTACAGCAATGTCCTCATTCGATCTCAAAAACAAATATTTTCTTAAGATACGATAATCCCTCAGAATTCGATTATTTATTTACAAAAAAAAACTACTTCGTAATGTAAGAAAACTAACATTAATTTACCATGGATTCCTAGCTTATTTAATTCTAAAAAAGCTACATTTTTCTTTTATACATAAAAGTACAACATATGTTTACTCTTACTTGAAATTTGTTTATTTAATTAGACCAAAATCAATGTTTCCCTTCCCCCACAAGTAAAATAGACCATCTATTTATCATTCCACAAAGTTAGCTCATTTAATTTGAAGACGCTCAGATATCATTCTTAGACAAATAAGTAAAACACGGTATCCATTTAAATCCCCCAAAATGTGTTTACTTAATTCCTAGAAAACTAGTATTTCCTTCGAAGTCATGTAAGTAAAACACGGAATCTATCTGCCATTGCTCGAAATTTATTCATTTAATTCCAGAAAAAAAAAAATCACGTGATCTTGTTTTCCACATAAGTAAAACACGGCATCCATTTGCCAGCATTCGACTTTCTCATTTTCTCCAACAATAAAGGCAGTTCGACAAAGATACTGATAGATGGGTTTTCGAAGGATACTCTTGCGGGAGGATTTTTTCCCTATCCACCCACCCCTTCCCTAATTCTCTGGGCTGTCAAGCCCACTGACAAGATGGGGCGGGGAAGATCGCCAATGGATTGTATGAAAAGAAAAGTCACAGGGAGAAACAAATGCGCTTATTCCCTGTCCTTAAACTGTCAGGGAGAGAAAAGATGTGTCGAGTGGGTGTGAAAAATTTCAGAAAAACATAGAAAAATAGTACATTTTAAAGCAGAGCTGAAAAGGGCCGTTTGTAATCTCCAACGGATGAGATGTTTGAACAATGTGAGGTAAAGCAACCGGCAACATTTTAAAAGTATCCTATTTTGAGTAGGAGGATGAGATGTGTGTATTTGTCAGTCGATATTTCTAAATTTAGACAAAATTATATTTAAAAGCTACTTTTAAAATAAAAATATTATGGAATTTACCTGAATCTCCCTACTTTTTGTGAACTAGTGCCTAAACTCCTCTATACCTACATAGGTCTGTGAGTGCGTTAAAAATACATATGTATAATTTCTGTATACGCTATATATGCATTCACTAAGTTATACTAATGGATTGCGTATTTTACCCAAATAAGAAATATATCAACGTACATTGAATCTCTTTAATCAAGACTTTGGCTGGAGGAACATACTGACTAGGAGAGAAGGATTTAATGGTATACCGTTTTTGTCTAAATTTTCCTCGATATAAATTTGATTGCACGCTTCTGACTCAAAGATGGTGCCTACTTAAACTAGTTGTGATTAACTATGTTTGATTAGAAGTAATGTTTTAATCACCCCTCCCACCCCACACTCAAAACCGATTATTTTAAATCGGGCTGTCAAATAAATATAGCTTGTTTAACAAAATCGTTGGAAAAAGAAAGAAATGTCAGTCCCTAAAATGTCAAAAAAAAGCAAAAATAAATAGTAAAAAGCAGAACACTAGAAAGTAGGAATCATATATGACACACCGTAACTCCATCCTAAATCTAACGTCATGCCTAGAGCAACAGTATCAAACGTTCTGTCAACCATGTTTAATGATTGCGAACTGCATTCAATACTCCTGCAAGTACACAATACGGTGGCACGACACCTGGCTGACAAGATTTTTGTTGCTGTTATTTAGGATAAGAAGCCAAAATTAGTGGCATTAAACATATTTTAAATTCAGCTTCATAGAAAAAACACGCATTTGGGAATAAATAAAGTACGCTTTCTAATGCTCATTTGTGCTTTAAAATAACGTGAAATTTTTATTACAGTTTATTTGCACAAAGTTAAATTATTATTATACGCTAATGTAGTCAGTCTAGAAAATATAACAAACTGAAACGTGCATCATGGCTTTTTAAAGTAAATTTAGTAATACAAAAAATGTGTATTCATGTTTTAAAAACTCGGGAAAACCTTAAAAAATGTATGAATTTAAATAAAATTAAAACCAAAAATTTTAAACGTTAAACCTCTGAACAAACATTTTTTTCCACAAGTGCAAAAACAGCGCAAATAAAAGGATTGAAGTATATTGGAATCTCAAATTTTATTTTCACGCACTTCGTATTTTGTTTCAAAAACAGTCGAACTTTCAAACGCAAGAAAATTGATACCTTAATTGCTGATTCATAATTTTACTTTTTTTGCAATTAATCTTACACTTTACCCGAGAAGAGAAAAACTGAATTTAATTTCGCTCTTTAAATTCCCCAAAGCAATTAAGATTTTCTGTAACTCTCGGATCTAAACTTTTTGCATGAGTGTGTGTGTGTGTACAGCCGACACACATCCTTGCATTACGAAAGTAAATTGATAACTGCTACCTTTACTACGGTATCTACGTGATTCAATTACGAAGAAAGCACTAGAAAAATGCCTTTTGCGAAATTTTCATTTTTTTAACGCGGTTGCGTTTTTCGTGACTGCATACAAATGGGTTTCCACTTATGCTTAATCCTCTCATCTATGATTTAAAAAAAATAAAAAAGCGTCGTAAGATTTTTATAAAAGTCACTTCCACGAGGAAATAAATTACTGCTGCTGTAGAGAAACTCGATCTTATCATTCTGGGTTTTTTCTTTGGCGGGGGTAACAAATGATTTTAGTCCTGTCGTTCAGCACTTACTGCCCCGAGCTTATGCAGCTTGAAAAAGTCATTAACAAAATGTACTTAGTTGTTATTTTGTTTTATACTGCGCCAGTCGTGGAAAAGGGCTTAACTCGGATTTAATTAGTAAGTCGATTTATATATTTTTACTTAATTTACAAACATTTCAGGAAATGGCACTCTTCGAAATAGGCGTTTCAAAATTATATGTTACTTATAGTGTACATAACGCGTGCTTTTGTCTGATGTAAAATAACGTGACAAGATTTGTCTAAAGTGGTTAGTTTGCATTTGGTTATATGAATAAGCTGTGTAAGTATGATTTGATTTTCTAATATTTTAAAAGAAAGTGGAATCGGGGAGTGCGCATTTAAAAGTATCAACAAATCAGAGCACTGACACATTATACTACCCTGGGCAGGTAAACGGTAATATCTACAAATTTTTGGCTTTTCTGCATTTTTGCCACCTATAAAGTAGGGATCATTCATAAATGATGCCACGCTTCGAGGGTTGGAGGGGGGGGGGGGGGTTCGTGAACTTGTGACAAAGTGTGACGAGGGGAGGGGGGTAACAGGAAGTGTGACATCATGCATTATGCAACGTAGCGTGACACGTGAAAAAGGGGGGAGGGGTTCAGATATATGAGTAAAAAGCGTGACATCACTTATGAACGGCCCCTAAAGGTAGATGAAAGAAATGCAAAAAACAGAAAAACTAAAAATATGTAGATACTGCTGTTTACCTGCCCAGGGCAGTATAATTTTCTGTTTCTGTAACTAAATGTTCCTCATTGATGGAGTCGCAAAATCAGGGGAGCAAACATTCATTTTTGTTCACTTAAGGACTGGAATGTGAACACATTTGACTTTGTCTCTACAAGTGGGTAATCTTTGTCGATTTTTGTAAATAAAGGGGATATGCACTCATATAAGATTGTTAGTAAGGAAATTGGGTTCTGATTGTGAGCAAATCTCAAAAAAAAAAAAAAAAAAACAAGTAGCACATGATGATACGCGTACTTGTCAGCTTCACCATAGCAGATACCCCCTCCTTCAATTTAATATTATGGTGGGATTTGAGCTCGGGGGACATATTGGGTTACAGTATAGACGAAAGTCGAATGGGTTGTGCGAAAAATGTTTACAAAACTCAATATCTGGGAGGCAAACCCCTTGCCAATGACAATTACAAATGAGGAATATTATTAAATGCATTTGAGAGCAGCGATGAGTAAGTTTGTTTCTGTATAGCGTTTTTATTCTTGGTGAGATAAACACGTAGCACAATTTATTTTTCACATTCTCATCTGCTAAACGTATTTATATCTATTAAAAAGATTGCGATTATGCCAAATAATGCTTACTGTTTATAATCGAATCAATAATATTTATTTCGTAAAACATAACCTTCAAAAACAGAAACTTTATTGCTAAATATGAAATAACATCTTAGGAGGGCTATAAAAAAACGTTTCAGTCGCTAAAAGACGCAAATAAGAATTACTGAAGAAATCAATGATGATACTTGGTTCCTAAATTTATAGTAATCTAAAAATTGTATTTCCGCCTTGAGCATTTAAAACAAAATGTGTTATGTATATGTAAATAAATATGTTACTAAAGAAGTTTTATCTGTCTTTTTAAACGCATTCCATTAGTCCATTTCTACGTAAGAATTTATTTCCGCTCGGAGATGGGCATACATTTTTTTGTATAGTAAGTGCGGAAAATACATGCAAGAATAAGAACATTAAAAAAATGTTTGGTGCTGCATTTTATACTTCATAAAATAATATTTAAAAAAAAAATAACCATGTTAATATTCTTTCATGTTATGAACCTATTACTTTCATTGATCCCTCTCTATTGTAAATTTCAATGTCAAATTTACTTTTGGTATATTTAAATTTCAATATTTCAAGTTTATTTTCTTTTTATTTTGATTATATCTAATAATCTGCAGCACCTCTGAAGAAAGCAATCTAAATATTACAATTCAACGGTAAAATAATTCAACAATATTCACTGCAATCAGATTCCTTGTTGCTGCAACTTCCCCGACCTTGATTACAAATTTTCCATTGGAAAAATCTCGCATTCATTCATCGCTGAAAAACCTGAGCATGTCCGAAAAGAACTGCTCTTCATTCCCATTGTTCTAAAAATACTCTTGAATTTTTTCCCCTTATTTTCATTCCAGAGAAAAGCTTATACGACTCTGTTCAGCACAGTCACTTATTTTCCACCCTTTACATTTGCATGTGAATATCAGCTCCTACTTTGGCACAAAACTTCTCGCGACTGAATAACTAAATCGGCTAAAGTGGAAAAGCGTCGTATTCTTTTCATTCACAATGCACATTTTGAACCATACCTAAAATCCTAACTTTCATGAGTCATTCAGTTCTTTCTTTTATGTCTATTTCATATTCACGTCGTAGCTGGAACTTTCACATTGTATATATTTAAGGGGCGGAAAAAAGGGTGTATATGCTTAGATGCATATTTCTGAAAAGCTGCCGTTAAATATTTCTAAGAGAAATTTCAGTAAAGCTGTTTTGCTTTATATTTTGTCAGCTGCGATTGTTATTCATCAGAGTAAAACTCGATTGTGTTTTTAAAAAGGGATATAGAAATGCTTCTTTGGAAAATTTAAAAAAATATTTTAATTTAAATAATTCAAAAACCATCATTCAGCATAAAACTGATTTGCTAGTTTAAATTAAAACGAAAAAGTTCTGTAATTTTGTAGAGTTTACATTATAAAAACTCCATAATCGCGTCATTCATTTAACGAAACATTACCCGTTTTTAGAAAAGAAACATCAACCATACGGGGCTTTTTATACATTTCTTGAAAGTTTTACTGGAACATACCAAATTAAAATAATATAAATCTATTTATCGTCGGCTATTATCTTAAAGAATTTTTCATGAAGGCGTCGGCGTTCAAGAACAATACACTCAGTTCAAAACTTTTTTTTTTTTTGGGAAGCGATTAATTTACTTTTAAATCGTACTAGTAAAATTTTTTTACAGATATGTGACTCCTACAGTAGGTTCACTTAATTATAAGTAATATACTTTAATACAACTTTAAGTACAAAAAGTAACTGTATAACGGGTTTATACATAACACAATTCATAATGTAATTAGTCGCTGTTGATGGTCCATCAAGTGACATATTCTTAAATATTGACATACTTCATACTTCTTTTTTTCGATTTGTAATATAAGTATTTCCTGATGTTTAGTCTGAATGTGTACATATATATATATATATACACAATGCGTCTGTGTGTGAATGTGTAACCAGGTGTTTATAAATTAAAAAATCATATTATTTGAAGGAAATTACATATTTGAAAGCGGTTTTCCACAAAATGATACCTATAAAGTTTTATTTCAAAAGAGAAGGGAAGGGGGATAATAATAACTAAATTATCGTTTGATAGAGAGTACTTCGCACAAGAAAGCATAGGAAAAATTCAAATTAGAATCTTACATTAACAGATTAGTTTTGATTGTTCATGTTACATTCGCTCGAATAGACTCTGGTTGAAGTAAACCTTAGAGAGGACTTATATATGCACTACTTATCTGTAATACACTTTAATGGCTTGTGCTTCATCAAAAAAAAATTAACCAATAACGTTAATTGAAGCATTTAAATAAATTAAGATGGAATAATATAAGAACAGAGAGCAGAAAAGGAAATATTACGAATGTTGTTTTTTTAAAGAACATAATATGTCTTCAACGTCACATTCATATTTCTCCATTTTAAAGCAAACACATGAAAAAAAGAATCTGTGTTTGTATAGATAATAAGCTGTATTCTTATAAACTTGTACAGACAAAGCTTTTAAAAACATTAAATTATTATTTTGCATCAGCGTAATAAACGTAAACTAATTGTTGTGTGCTTTTAATAAAGCAAAATTATGTTGAAGGAAGGAAAATTTCATTTATTCTTAATCATGTTTAGTGAAAGTTCTCGTAAGATTAGCTCCCAAATTGAGTAATTTTATTAGAGCACCATTTTAAAGAAAATATATTTGAAGGGAGAGAAAAGCTTTTGTACTAAAAGCTATAGAACTAAAAGGCCAGAGGCGACCTTTCTGAATATTTTTCTGCGTTGAGGCCTCGGCTGCTGGAGTAAAATCGTATTTCGTCGATAAAGGCACTTTCACTTGTGCCGACACCCGTAATGCATGATACCAAGAAAATAAAATTCTTCAACAAGGCAATAAGCTCAGCTTTCAGCAAAAATGCTAGCCATGGGGGAAAATGACTCGTGAGGAAGCTTGGAACAAAAAAGGAGACAAAAATCTTTTGTCTTTGTTCCCGGCTCCAAAAGAACCGTTCCCCTATCAGTCTTCGTCTGCTTGATCGGAGACCTTAATCTTCTATGTCCCAGTAGAAAGGCCTAAGTCCTAGCTTCGAAAAATCATCGTTTGCTACACGGACACTTTCTTATACATCTTCTTAAAGAGAAGGACTTTCTTATCTCTTGAGAACAGTTTTTTAGCTGCTTTTTCATTCTTTACTTCATGATTAAAGTTTTTATTTTTTAGTTATTCGTAAACCTTTTGGTGTCGTCCAAGTATGACGTCAGAGGATAAGTATTTGGAATGTGACTCGATTTAATCTCTCACCCTTTGGTTGTTATGTTCAGGGATTAAAGTAGACTGCAACCATCGTTAAGAAGAAATTCTTCAGTCCTGCATGTGATACTTCGGAGGAATTAGAAAAGTTGGACAACCGGAATCGTATTTGATCTTTTTTTACCCCTCTTAAATTGCACAAATGATGTAGGATTACTTAGCTGACGAAAAATATTTATGAAGTTAGTTATAAAGCTTATAGGCTTTAAATGGTAAGAAGATCAAGATTTGTAGTTTTTCTAGTAGGGATAGGGAGTAAAAGCGATACAATTGAGAAAATCCCAACGTATTTTAGATGCACATGTGCAATAAAACTGAACACATGTTTTCCAGATTTAAAAGGCATTTTTTCTTTGATTTGAAAAGAAACGTAACTTTCCGATAAATTAAATAAAACAAATTAAATAGTTATCATTGAAAAACAAACGCAAAAATAATTTGTTGAATTTGTACTTAGCAACGATTAATGTCCAACGAAAATTTAAAAGATTTTATATTTGCGAAAGCAATTTTAATAGGTTCAGTTTTGCATTACTGCACGGCATAACTAAGTATGGTAAAATTTAAATTTGAAAGATATTATTTGTTAAAATTTAAATGCTTTTTTCTTAAAACGCGTTGCGAATATGGGAAATATTTTTCACACAAGATAATCGACAAAAGGTTTGATGATTAACTCCTGTATGAGCAATCAATTTTGCATATATGCGATGTTTCAATTGCACCCGCTCAAATTTGATTGCACAAAAATGTTTGCTAAAGCATGCTTGTCAAACATGTTATAGCTTTTATAGTTATCCTCAAAGAGCTGTTAGGTATATAAATATATAATTAATTTAAAGCTGAGTCAGATGAAACAAATGGAATTTTTGATATTCCGTTTGTCCAAGAGATTATTGAGCATAAATCAATTATTATTGCTCCTGTAAATAATAGAAGATATCATACTAGATATCTTCTTTTTAAAACAAACTTGTTTTAGCGATGAAATACATTTCATTGGTTTTACGTATTACACATGTAGATCGAATTGTATCATGACATAACTCTACATTTGACGAATATTAAGAGGCGTGGAATTAAACATAAAGTATTAAAAAGGGAGAATTACACTTTGTGCCATGTATCCAAAATGAGTAAAACAACGTTAAGGGGAGCAAGTAAAAAAAAAATTAAATATGATGCATTGTCTAGTGTATTTCAACTTCTTGTCCACAATAGTATTTCATTAATTTCTACTCTCTGTAGTGACAATTACCCTTGACACCGGTCTGTCACTTATAATCCATTTACTTATAACTCCCTTTAAACCACTTTTGCGTTTTTACTCACAATGTACTATATAAAATATTTAAAAATCACACAAAAGACATTGTACTTGCATTTTAAGTTTATTAAAATATTAAATCAAATTTTGTATATATTCAACTCTTGGAACTCGTAAGCATAATCAAATTAATTCTCCAAGTGACTGTTCAAGATTTTCTTTTCGAAAATCTAAATTTTATGCAGTCTGGTGCTATGTTTTAACAACAAAAAAGTTCCTCCTCGAGCTAATCATTATCTGCTGTAAAGGATGCATGACGATGTCAATGTCTCAACAAAGCAGTTTCGAATATTTATGGAAGAATATAAAGAAGCAATAAATTATTTCTTAATGGCTTCAAAAACAGTGCTTTTTTTTATTTTCTCGCAGCAAGAGATGCGTCATTTGTGCTAAATTATAGTCGGGCAATGAAACGTGCTGTTCTACATTTCTTGTCAAATGTCTCAAATATTTGTCTTTCTCTAAAAGCTTACAAGATGCATTTTTTACGTTTGAATTGAACAGCATTTACTTGGAAGAATACGCAGCAGTGTGCAAATAGCTTTCGCTATTTCTCTGCTTAATACAGGAGTGGCTTTTGCATCCCAATAGATGGCGCTAGGTAAAGGAAATTCCTTTTTCGAATGGCATTCAAAATGGCGGTTTTAAGAAAAGAACATCACTATTTTTTCTTTATATCTTTCTTATTTTTTTTTTATTCACTCGTCTGTATAAATGCATCATGCTTTAAAATCTTTCTCAAATGTGCCTACGCTTTATGGCAGATTTTTTTTGTTCTAAAGTGTTTTATCGAACGAGTAAATTGATTTTGCTCTTACGCTATTATGAAACATGTTATGCATCGTTTTGAAGAAATATTTTGCTTTCTTTTCAGCCATTTAAATTTCGTGTCAAGCTCAGATGCGTAAAAGAAAAGGGAATATCTTGGAAAATAAAATCATCTCTGCATTCCATTTATAGATTCTGCAGTTAAAGAAAAGAAAAACCTTATTTGTCATTGGAAAGGTTTAACATTGTAAAACTATTATTACAAAACAAGTGTATGAATTATCATATGACGAAAAAGAAAAAGTACTTAGGAAGAAAACAACGAAAAAAAAAGAGTGAAATGCAGCAAGAAACTATAGAAGGGTTTCGGGATATTTTATAATTGTTTATTGTATATCTGCAATCATTTAGCATCAAGATGACTTGTGTGCTGCTGTATTAGTGAATATAATTTACTAGAGTGTAACCAATATTCATACGAAAATGTGTGACAATTTTACAGGAACCTAATGTCTGTACATTGTTTCCGTGTGTATGTGGAAGACTATTACAAATATTAATAGAGAAAACTAAGAATAATTGTAAAAATTTTGAGAGTCATTGCAGCGTTAGAAACTCATCGTGCTACTGCAAAAACACTGTGTCCACCAATTTGAACGGAAATATATAAAGTGACTAGTGTTCGCCATAGCTTTGAGGCACAATTAAAGAAAATCATTTATATAATTATTTACTATCATAAATTTATGCACCATTGCTGGCAAACGCGCATAGCAAAATGCGACACCTATAGAAATAGAAATATAATTTCACGTCAATTTAAAGCACAGATGAGCATTAAAACGCAGACATGTTTCGGGATTGCTTGGAATCCCTTTTTCAATGCGACAGGGAGCTTCTAGATGCAAAACATCCAAATGAAGCGGACAAAACAACAAAAGCAAAGCTCATATAGCCTAAGAATTAACTGTAAACCAATGAGAATAAAGGCAGTGTGAAGTGGAAGTAGAAATAGCAGGGAAGGCACCAATAAGAGAGCAACAAACGAATCCAGTTGAAAGTACAGGAAGTAAAAAGGAATATCAGTAACAACAAAGCAAAAAAGACAACATGCATAAAAATGTGAAAATACATGAAAATTGCAAAAATAATAAAATAAAATACAAAGAATAAAATGGAAATAAAATAAGTACAGAAAATACCATAACAAAAAGCAAAACAAAGTACACATGTAAAGGAGGGGGATGGTGGAAGAAAAAAATTAAAAATAAACACAAAAAAGGAAAACTAACAAGAAAACCAGGAAAAAATGACTTAATGTAAGCTCATTACTGTTAGACCAAAAAATGTGGTCTTATGAATTGCCAACACAGGCAGTTTGGCCTGCCATATAAATCACGTGTTCTTCTTTCCGGTATGCAAGGCGGAGTGAAATCTTGCTACTGCTATGGAGTTCATAAAAGTCCCGACCAGTTTGTTAGACCATACAAGATCGTGTTTATTTCATATAAAAAAATGAATACATAGGAAAGTTTAGTAAGACGTCAGAAACGATGGCGTAGAGCCTGTGTAACAACTTGTTCTGAAGCACCCTTATCCAACTTTTTTTTTAAACACATTCTCACGTCTAAACACCCAAATTAGGTTTACTTTCTTCGGTGCAGTAACCAACATATTAAGTTGCTGAGAAACTGCAAAATCTAGTTTTGAAATTTATGCGGTTTTCCCTAGCCCAAAGTGTCTGTTGACTGTTTCAGAAAATAAAAATTTATTCCCTTTCGTGAAGTTTCTCGTTTTAAATTGATTAATGACTGCTGGTATTACCAGACGACATATGGTGGTTAATGAATTGTTAACCATGTACGCTAATAACATAACGTACTGGTATTGTGATAGACTGTATTACTGCTACAATGTATATTTATTGTAGTATACTAAACAATGCGTGGTTATTAAATCTAACCGATTCCTAACTTCTAAAAGAACGAACATCTACGCTTCAGATTTAGGTAATACTTATTCCAAACAGCGGCGTTGAACAGGTTTAGTGGCTCAAATATAAACTTCGCTGTAAAAGCGTCCATGCTTCACTGCGCATTGCTCTCTTATGTTCTTTGGCGAACTTTTGAATATGTGCTTCTTATTGGAACACGCTAGACTAACATTACTCTAAATGCACCGCAAAGTCACTGAGAAACCATTTATCATGCACAAAACTGACGTCCCTGTCCCAATTCATATTTACTAGTTATTTGTTTAAATTCCACTTTCAAAATAATTCCTAGCACAATAATGAAAATATCTAGCTTGGAAAATGGTAAAAATAACTGTTGAAAATCACTTCCAAAAAAAGGAAATTCACACTTACTGAAATAAAATGGAAAAATGATCTATCGAGCGATTAAAACATCTTCCTTTTGATTAATATAGTATTTAGTAACTCCCGTGTACGTGTAGTTTGAATTGAAAAAGTAATAATAAAAACAGTATTTTTCTTAACACAAATTAAAACTTAGAAAAATATGATGACGCTGTATTTCATGCGCTCTTTCAACTTTTATTTTTTGTTATGGTCCATGTTTCTTTTCTCGCTGTCAAACTTTATGCGTAACAATTCTCATTTATTTAATACATAACTTCGCGATGTTTTTTTTCTTTTAAACTTTTCTCACATTTTACGAGAAAGTATGACTTGAAAATAAAAACATCATCAACTCGGTAAAATTGAAGAAGAAAAAAAGTATAGGTTACTGTTGGCGGCGAAAAAAATAATCTGCTTTTTTACTCTAGCGTGCCTTTTTGGTTGTAAAGAAGTTAAAAAAAAAAAAGCAAAGACAACAAGGTGAAAAGTAATACGTGATATTAAAAAAGGAAGAAGTAAAACTTCAAAACCTTTTCAGCAAAACATTTTTTCCTTAAAAATTTCCTACACGACACTTTTTATTAGTTTCTTTGTGAACGATGTCTAAAAATAATATAAACCCTGAAAAAACTGGTGGTGTTATTCAATCAAAGAAATGATTTTAAAATTTTAGTATGTTGTAAATTTTCAAATTTTAGTATGTTGCATAGAAATAATTGCCCACCAAATTTACGCAGATATTCCCCCCCCTCAAAAGTTAAGATTTTCGGGGGGGGGGGGTAAATCCCAACGATTTTTACTATTTTTAAAGTCTGAAGGGGGGCTTGAAAGTGTTCCAATCTTTGAGTCATTCGAATCTAGCAGGGTATCGATTTTCAGCAACCGAGGGAAGATCAATGTGAAGTGTCCAGTTGGAAGGAAGTGATTAATCGACTGAGAAAAACGCAAATCGATTTTGAATCGATTGCTTCAAAAAACGATAAGTATCAAATAAGCGGTTTCAGAATAATTTTTACTTTCGTATATCGTATGCATCGATGCGAAAAATTAAAAATATTGAATCTAACAGGTGCGTTTGCGCTTAGTCATAACTAAAGTTGCTAGCTTCAGCTTTTAATCTTTTTATCAATTAAGAAACTTAATAAAGAAAACAGTCCAAGTACAGTTTAATAACTTCTGCTCACGCTAGTCTTTTAATCTCCTTTATTTTGCATTATTTTAGTATTTTGATAGTTTTTTCGTTTTAAATTTTGGGAATATTATTTTTAATAATAAAGTATTTGTTTAATCAAGGTAATTGTTAAGTAAGCGTTTATGTGAAGATAATATATGAAAGACGAAAGCTTGTGCCGAATAAAATATTTATTTTTTTAACTACAGAATAAGAAAATAATAAATGATATGTGTATGATATTACGTGTACACTCGAACTCGTATACAACGAGAGTGTAGGGACTGTGACACTTTTCTCGATACATACGAGCACTCGTAAAAACCGTGAGTTTGCTAACCAAATTTCATAGTATAAAAACCGAATTTCGGAATGTAAAAATGAATCTAATAAATAATTAAAATTAGCTATGTTTTTTTCATTAAAAAAATGTTGGTAAGTGTCGTTTAAAAAAATTTTGTGGTGTACATTTTTGCAACTGTCGAGCTTGATTTTGTAGATGAAGATAAGCTAAACTTTCAGCAAATTTCAACATTTTTCGTGCCTTTATTCTTTAGTTGTCGTAAAATCTCAATTTTGATCTTTAAAATTGAGTTTGTTGGGAATAAAAAAACTTAAAAATCTTATAAATAAAATTCTTGCTAACCCGAGACTAGCTTGTATTAACCGGGTTTTATGTAAGGTTTTGGGCTATTTTTTTCGTATATTTTCCATCAGCTTAAAAATAAGGTATTCGTGATTTAATGTTTTCAAGATTTCATTAAAAAACTTATATATTTATAGGGTAATATTATCTGTCTAACATTGTGTAATGTTTTTAAACTAATTTTTCTCTCAGTTAAATAACATAGTGAGAATGCATTTGCAGTATATTCCAAAAATGCCGAAAATGATTTAAATAAGGGGGAAAAAATGAAAAACTCGCTCGCAAAAAAGGGACTCTTTATTTTAGTAACAATACTGTACAACTTCATGGAAATGTACTCTTCAACTAGCTTACATCAAAACCCCGAAAATGTTTATTTATTGCTTTTGCTATTTTGGTAGTCAAAAAAAAGACATGAAGTATGGAACATTTTAACTGCTTTCGTTGAAATAAGGGGGTGATAAACAAGTTTGAGAATAGCATATGTGTAGATACTAAATGAAGAATTCCACTCAGTTCATTGTTTGACAAATAACTGCTTAGAAAAACTAACAACGTAGTTAATTCGAAACTTACTGTAAAATATTTCCAAAGTACATGGATGTTACGCATCGTTTATGAACATAAAGGATAGTCGTTTAAAAATATTTCATCTCTTCAAGAAATGAGTTCGTCTGTAATGGGGCAGAGAAGGGAACAATAAACAAATTCTGCAACAAGAGTGGGTTTGGAATAAATTTATGATATTCCGCAAACGCTATAATTCATTCAGAGATACGTATCTGATGCTGGGGCTAAAGCAAATCCGATGCACAAATCAAAAGCAATGTAAATTTCGTGCCCAAACGGCATTGCTTCATTCAAATGCTTTGTGGTTACAATTGAGTTATGGGCACATGGGGAGCGATTTCGGGAGGAGGAACTCTGGGTAAATTCAATTAAAATATACGCGCGACTAAATTTTCTCGAAATGCGCATTGGAGTAAATCAAACGGATCATTATCATTGCCGAGTGAAGTGGCAAACTTGATGAACGGGCTGCAATCTGTGAAACAATAGTTTTCAAGTGATTGGTAGAACACTAATACAAAAGCACTGTTATACTTATGACCACAAAGAAACGCACATGTTAACTGCCAAACATAAACCTAACTAGTTGGGCTTTATTCTTCATTAAACTGTAAGGGGCATACAACATGAAGAGTCCACTGGAAAAACGACCTAAGTCACATACTACTTGATGAACTTTGCTTTATGTTTTATTCATTCATTTTGTAACATAAGTGTTAATTTTAACTATACTATAAATTAGATTATAAATTTGAATTTAGGTGTTAGGGGAAAGTAGGCTCGTATAGTTAAAATTAACATTTATGTTATAAAATGAATGAATAAAACATAAAGCAAAGTTCATAAAGTAGTATGTGATTTAGGTCGTTTTTCCAGGTTACTTTTCACATGTATAAGTACTTTATTGATTTGTGTTTTTAGATCGTAAAACTTTGATTTTTGGTTGACGTAATTTGTTTATAGTCAATAATTTTCTAAAAAATGTTAAAATATACTTTTTTATTTCCAAGTCTAACTGCGTTTGTCAAGCTCTGCTTTATGCTGTCGGCTGCAAGATCTGCTTTCTTTATTACAAGATTTTTTCTTCGGTTTTTAAACATGTTTCTAAAATTTCGAACGTTATTATAGTCTATATGTGCAAAACGAAGACAATAAATGCACCGTATTTCTATGCAATTTAATGAGAGCATCCATAGTTCAAGAGCGTTTTCAATTCCTCATAGCTTTCAAACTATTTTGAAGCCGTAAAAGTGGCAAATGATTTTCTCGGAAAACTGTGATGTGATTTTTCTGTTTGGAACTCTTTCGTGTTGGCCCAAAACAATTGGGAAACTGGTGCTACATGGCCATGTTTGAATCGGTTCTTCAGCGCAAACGCACGATGCTCAAAACTTCCAGGACATGTTGTAAACTGAGAAATCTGAAAACCAGTGTAGCCTTGCTGTAAATTTAGCAGCATGAGCTTTGCTAATCAGCAAAACGGTTTACCGTTTATAAAAAGCTTGTGTTGCTCAGGAATATGCCACTCAAACTTCATATGCTGCTACAGCATGCTTGGTTGCGAGAAGTAAATCAGCACACCAGAACATGACATATCCAGATGCGGCTATAAGGGCTTTAAGTTTTAGTTTCCTAATGTTTAAATTATAAAATTAATGTCAATAATAAAGGAACCACAATAAAACCAAAAACAATAAGTTTAGTTTTCCTTGCAGAAGAGTAAAGGATATTAATCTCCAAGAATTATATCGTACATGTACAGTATATTTAATTACAAGTTCAAGTAATTCGTAAATGTATAATATTTTTATGCGTTCTAACTCATAGCAAAAAATTTAAAACATAGCTTGAATTAAAATCTTTTCGACGATTCCATTAAAATTGAGTAAATAATTGCTTTGTTCTCGTCTAAAATGGAATCCAAACAGCAATTTCACATGCGTCGGGCTGTCTTGGGAAAAGAAATAGTCTAAACATCCTGATTTCAACTAGGATGTTTCTATTCAGGAGAAAATCCCGAGTTCCCTCGCACACCATTTCCAGGGCAAGGATTTGCAAACTTTATGATCCAGCTTTAATTAAAAACAGATGAATTTATGGTACTGAGAGTGTCCCTCCGCTGTGCTCTAAGCTTCCATGAATTAATTGCGTTGCCCCTGCTGAATTGGTCGATGTTTAATGAACTTCTTTGAAGTAGAATAATACTTTGGCCGGCTGTTATTGTAATGAATCAACAATTCTTTCTTTAAAGAATGAACGTTCCATATTATCTCCTTCAAAATGACCAAATAGAGTAAATTCATAGTTTCCTTATTGTGTCCTAATACTTAAAACCATTTGATTTTATATACAAAAAATATTGTAAAACTAGCTATTAAATAAACCGTTTTTCTGGGAAGAATTAATAAACGATAATACTGCTCGTTTTATCTAAATATTGATATGTGAGTTCATATCCATTAAGAAAGACCTTTTGTTCTTTATATGAAAAATGATCAAAAATTCTAGGTGCTAGAATATGAGTAAATCTAAAAACATATCTTGAAAATCATGTCCAATTTTTGTCATGTTTGCCACGTAATGTTTTTACACATTATTTCAAAATATTTATTTCATCTGCTAAAATTCTTTCATTTTATAAAGTAGGCATGCGAGGACAGCAAATATATTTAGTTATTTTACTATTTAGTAACTGAAAAGAAACAGAAAATCTCTGACAGGCATGACAAAAGGCATATGGAAAATAAGTTGACTTTCATAATGTAACTGCCAGAAAAATGGCTTATATACAAAGGCTAGTAAATAACCTCTAATTAATTCATTTACAGTTTAAATTCCGAGATGCAGTTAGATAATGTCAGTAACCCATATCTAATGTGTTGCTGATATGACTGTTAGTGGCGGTATCATACGGAGAGCAAGGAGATTGGCACTGATTATAGCTTCAAAAAATTGACGCCAACAACAATGCTTCCCCTCAGCAACATTTGTGGAATATCCCATAATTTCTTCCATCTTGGGTGTTTTAAAAAGTTTCAAAAAAAGGGAAAGAAAAGGAATGAAATGAGAATAAAAATATACTGAATGTTTTTCCTTCTCTACGTTTTTGTGAATCGAAAAGGCTGAGTTTTTGCTCAAGTAAATCGAAACGGCTTTCATTTTTTACTGCATTTATTTATTTCGATTTTTATTTTTATTTCCTCATTTTCATTCTTGGAAAGAATCTTTTTTTCTTTTTTGAAAGGGGCTAGAATTTGGAGGATTGGTTGGGAATGTGTGTGTATGTGTATGAAATTGAATAGTATCGATTTGGCACCTTTTCCAAAAAAAAAAAAAATAATTTTTTGTTTGTGAACTTGGGTAACTCTTACCTTAGTTAAATTTCATTTTTGAGTTCCCAACTCTGTTTTTTTTTTTTCTTTTAATATAAAGTTTTGTCTCAACCCACAAACAATGCTACAGAAAAAGTTGGAACTCTTTCCAAAAATAATTTAAAACGTTGAAATCATAGTTACTTTAAAAGGGTCGTGAAATAATCTTAATAACCCATCTCTGAGATGTGTACATGAAGTTAAATGAATGTGAAAACTACTGCATACGTTTCAAAGTGAGTTTAATGTATTTATTTTGTAAAAGGGTTAAATATGCAAAATAAAAAATAATGGAAGATAAAAATCATTTTTCCACGAGGCTCAGAAGTATCGTGGAGTAATTATTTTCGATTTCAAGAATCTGGAGCGGAACGTCGAACTGCAGCAGAGCCGGAGCAACGGAATTTGTTGTGCTCGACTGCTGCTCTGTGTATTTTTTTTTTTTTTTTTGCTTTGTTTATGAATTGTATTCACAAAAAAATGCGGCTTTTTTATTTTTTTATTAATTTATTAATGAATTACACGATGAATAATTAAATGACTTCATACTGTTTGCTGCGTATATTTAATAATAAATTTGGAACTTATTAACAATGTGAGTCCGATTAAAACTACACGTAGCACGGAGCGGAGCCGGAGCAAGAAAAACTTGGAGCGGAGCAACTCAAAAAAATGGCTGCTCCAGATCCCTGGTTTATTTGATTTTTCAATTCGTAGACACCTCGTTTCCAACTAAACAATTCCGGTGAATTATGCTATTTTGCAGCAGATAATACAAGAAGTTAAAAGTTTTTCGTTCAACCTGAAACTTTTGGTTTTGTATTCTTTATTTATTTCTATTTTAAGATCTTGGCAAGTACATCTCATTTTCATGTTTTTTTTTATTTGAAATATCTTTCTTTCAATTTTGAACAGGTCAAAAAATATTATTAGCGCCTATGGGGAAATACAAAGCAAATTATATAATCCCTGGACATAGCATCTAAATTTCTTTGAATAAGCTTATTCGTAGGAGGTCTTGACGTGAAATATTTTTTTGATTTGAACAATTTTTGTTCAATTTTTAACAGTTAAAAAAAATAATAGTGCCTACGGGGTAATTTCTATAAATCCTGATCTAACCGGCGCATTTGCTTGGAGCAAACTTAATCGGAAGGATCTTATGACGCAGAACATGTAAAAATACAAAGTTCATCCAGAATTAGCCGAGGCTACTTCCCCATGAATTCTTTGGGTCTGGATTTTTAAGGATATTTCTGAATGAATGAATAAAAAAATGAGTTAAGAAATAATGAATAAATAAGTGAATGAATAAAGTATATTTGAAGTAACTAAGCTAAAGGAGAGATATATAGCTACAGCATACATTATGTGTTGTATACGGGAAAGTAGGCTTGTATAGTTCTAGACGAAACTTCTTGTTTCTTTATACTTAATCCTACTTTAAAAGCTATCACTTTCTTTTTCCTAACAACTAAAAGCATTTGAGTTTTTATAATGTTGAGAACAATTAAACGATTCATTGAAATGTTACTAAATTGTGTTACGTTCAAAAAAGCTTAGTTACATAGTATATCGTAATGTTCACATGACCAGAACTAAGAGTGAAACTTTACTCATTTATTTGGCTCACAAATTTTATGTGCTTGTACATGCAGCGATAATACGAGTATATTATAAAATTGATAACTTTCTTGTAAAAAAAGTATTTTTTAGCATTTTTCTGCATGTACTTCATTACAATTCTTTCTCACGATATTCTACTTTTAAAATGACTTTGTTTTATTCCATTACACCAGTGTTCAAGAAATGTTTACCATAGTTTATTGTATAAAGATGCTTATCTTTTTACAATAGGAAAACAACTATACAATAGGACAATAACAATATTTACAATAGGAAAGGAACCTATGAATTGTAAAAGCATATACCAACTTTTTGAAAAATGGTTTTTCTGGTCATTATGTGTTTTCATTTGAAAAAGAAGCATATAAAATTTGTTTCAAATCCTTTCAGTTTTCTTGAAATGTTATGCATATTTTCTTCTAGTTATAACATGTGTATTTATTCTTATGATTAATGTATTATTTCCATTCTCGTTGTCTATTCGATTAAACAATATTTACCGTAGAATTTTTAATCTGAATAGAAAGCTCTAAGAAAAGAGGCCTCTCCAACTCAGAATTACTGAGTTGAAAAAAAAATATATTGAACAAATAAATATTCATTTGTGGTCTACAAAAATACTAGATGCCACTCGTTAAGTTTTAGTCGTCTGTTTAAGAAGATTTTGTTTCTAATTTCGTGAAAAAGTCATTCCAATACGGTACTATACCAACAAGCACATATGAAGCAATAGCTACATTTCACAAATGATTCGCCAGTAAATTTGCCATTTCGAGATATTTTTTATTGTTATAAAAATACATTATGTAAACAAAACAAAACTCTGTTTTTATTAAAAAGTCATTTCGATGTTTACTTCCACCTCTGAAGAAACAAAAGAAAAGTCTTAAAGGAGAAAAAAATTGATTGATTTAACAAATGAGGGCTATTTGTTTTTAGTTGAATATCACGCGAAACTTTTAAAGGGTAATATAATTTGCACGGCAGTATTTTGCTATGCTAATGTGTAGTATTTTTATCCTTATGCCTGCTATTAAGTTCCGTTAACAGAATGACATATTAAAAGTATGTGTTTCCTAATCTGAAATCAATAGCTGTGAAACCTCATAGAAATGAAATCCGTTGGTAGAGAAAGTTAAAAAGATTAAAAAAGAAAAAAAAAACAACTTCAACTTTGACTGGAGCGGCGCATGCGTGTATAAAAAGCGAGCACGAAAAGTCATCAAATATATCGATTAGGCGCAGGAGCATAGAGAGGTCACATAAAAAATTGTCCGTCTATCGAAAGTGGGGAGGGGATTATTTTTTTATTGCTTTTCGACTTTTGATAGAAAAGTTATTTTTTATTGCTGAATGAAAACTTTTTCTTTCTTTAAGAAAAAGCGCTTTAAAAAGAAAACAAAGAACTGTATCGTTTGTTTCAAATCAACTAAAGGTACTTTTGCCAAAGTCTTTACTTTTTCTTCATTTTCTTAACTTCCTAAGTAAAGCATAAAAAATCAATTATCTTTCACGATTTCAATTTTAGACTTCTAATTACTTTTTCTTGATAGTTTTCGATTGCCGCTTGATTTTTGGAAAAGATCAATTTAGAGCTCTTAAACGTGGTGGAGGAAGAAAAGATTCCATTGCTGTGCTTTTTTTCTTTCTTCTTTTTGCAAAAATGTTTCAGTTAATAAGCGATATTCATGTTTAAATTTAGATTTGTGTCTTGGATTTGGAGTGATTTTGATAAAAGAGGTGATACTGGGGGAATAAATTTGTTTCTTGGCTCTCATACCAAGTAATGGAAGCAGGGATTATTTTTACTGGAACCTTTGACAGGAATACTTTTTCCTATTAGAACTATGGGTTTCGTTCATGTTGAAATTATTTTTTTTTCTCTAAAGCTTGAATGACTAAACTAAAGCTACTATTCGTAATAAGAGCATCACTCTAATGAAGAGTTAACTTTTCTAAATTAAGGAGGGATTTTTTCACTGGAACTTTTGACAGGAGTACTTTTTCCTGTTAGAACTATGGGTTTCGTTCATGTTGAAATTATTTTTTTCTCTAAAGCTTGAATAACTAAACGAAAGCTACTATTCGTAATAAGAGCATCACTCTAATGAAGAGTTAACTTTTCTAAATTAAGGAGGGATTATTTTTACTGGAACCTTTGACAGGAGTACTTTTTCCTGTTAGAACTATGGGTTTCGTTCATGTTGAAATTATTTTTTTCTCTAAAGCTTGAATGACTAAACTAAAGCTACTATTCGTAATAAGAGCATTACTCTAATGAAGAGTTAACTTCTTTCCGGTTTTAGAGTTTTGGCTATGCATTTAAGTATATGATTTGAGAACGTTCATGTACATTTCAGGGGAATAAGATGAGGGATGCAAAAAATATGAGCTTTATACACGGACGTTCTCGCTGGGAATGTGACAGATGTATTGGCAGTAAATGTAATAAGGTTTGTAAGTTTTAATTACAAAACTGCTATCAGTATTAATACATCACAATTGAGACTTTATTTAGCGTTCATAATGAATTAAATCAGTTTTTGCGTCTTTGATTCCCAGTTTTTCCCTAGTTAAGAAAAAATAATTTTAAAATGTCATAATAAACTGAAGAATGTAAGTATCGTCAATAGAAAGCATAATGTCTCATAGTTAAACTTATTAGATTACTCCATTCATGATAATGTTTGTAGAAAGCTAAATTATAATTCCTTATTCTGGCAAGAGCGCGGTTCTTTTGTATTCAAGAAGAAAATCGTATGCAGCTGCCTATCCTACAGTAAAAATTGCTAACAACAATAAGCATACGCAAGTGCACACAAATAAACAACGTTTGGACCTGCATAACAACCGGCGAAAGGTTTTTTCTGCTTAAAATAATAAACTAAGTAATGCTATCATATTAACGGAAAGGTAATCATTTTTCAAAAGGCCTGCGTTAAACATGCTAAATCGCAAGTTTTTCCATTGTTGGAATAAGCATTTCATGTACATGCAGAATAGTATGTCCTTGTATTGTTCATGACAACAGTTACGATGTGGTATGCTGCTTAATGTTAATAACACCAGCGGAAAAATATTTTTAGTAATGATATTACCTATAACTTTGATTTTGCATCTTGTGATGTTATGCATTGTTTCTGAAAAAACAAAAAGGAGTTTTCGAAAGTTGTGTGCTCTTAGCTTTGTAATGCATATTTTTTATATGTTTCTTTTTTATTATTATTATTATTTTGTGTTTTTGATAACATGATTTGCCCCTTTTTCGATTCACGTGTAACACTTAATGTGTGCTACTCGTGTTCATGACGAGGCTCTATTTTAACAGTTAGTTTCTTAGTTTGATTTCGAAGACACATGTGTTTGCGAAAACATATTCTGCTTTCAAAAAATGATTTTTTCTTACATTTTCTTCTTATTCTATTATGAATTAATAACTAAAATCAAAATAATTTGGCACCAAAGGAACATAGTTGATAGCAATTTAGTACGTCGATTCGTTTTTTCGTGAAACTAGTTTGACATAAATAATGTGATTTAATAAAAACTGGACTTGTAATTTATAGCTGCATATAGTATAAAGATAATAAACCTTTGTGCAAGAATCAAATACACAAAGACAAAGTCATAAACGAAACCGGTTAAATAAACATATTTGTATTTCATTACGAGCAGGACGCAAAAGCGTCAAACAGTCTGAAGAAAAGAACGAGCATTTGAAGAACTACGATCGAGCTTTTTTTGTTTACCGGTGAAGATGTTTTCTACTTGAAGAAAAAGTGTGATTTGGACAGGACTGCGATGCTCAATCATAGATGTCACTTGTGATCAATGGCCTTGATCCGTTTTCTTCAAATCTCACACTTGCTGGAACTCTTTCCGTCAGAAGATGAAGACTTTATACTTCCTCCGATCTCCGTAAAATATTCCACTTCATTCCTTTTTTGTCCGTGTGTCTGTCTGCCGAGAAAGATTCTGATGCTCTTAAAAACATCATTCATCTATTAATATTCATTTATTTATTTATATTTTCATTTATTCACTCACTCATTTATTCATTCTTTCACTCCTTCATTCAGAAATATCCTTAAAAATTCCGATGAACACGTTTCATAGGAAAATAGGTTTATATAGTTCTGGCTGAACTTCACAGCTGTACATGTTTTATGTCATAAGAACGTTCCGATAAAGTTTGTTTAAAGAAAATCCGTGTGTTAGATCGGGATTTATATAGGATTGAAATTTCCCCGCAGTTGCTAATGCAATTTTTTTTTTGGAACTGTTAAAAATTGAGCAAGATTGTTCAAAGGAGCTTGGATTTTATGTCCAAGGTTTATAAAAGTTGCTCCATATTTTCCCAATACCGCTAATGTTAAGATTTTTAAAAATTGTTCTAAACGAAAAATTGTTCAAATCAAGAAATAAAATATAGAAATTAGTTGTCCTGGTCGAGATCTTTCGAATGCAAAAAAAAAAAAAAAAAAGTCTTTCGAATCGGACAATTTCCTTCGAAAGTTATTAGGGGGGGGGGGGGAGACAGGCAGACCGACAAAGGCACATTTCTCTCTATCTCAAAACCCTACTATCATTTTTTTTCAATATTTACTTAATTGCTTCACTTACTGATGACTTTATTTATAGCGATATTTTTACAATTCATTAAGCCTTCTCTCATACTTTATATATATTTTTTTCTTACTTTTACGGGAAAGTAGGCTGAAAAAAGAAATGTTTTCTTTATTGAAACATGATCAGCTTCAAAAACGTTTCATATTGCGAATCAGGAACAAAAGTTTAATTTGCGTTTTTCTTATTTTTTTTCCATTACTATTTCTTGCCTCAATGCAGCTGCCTACTACTTATGCAGTATTAAAATGACGACAGTATCTTTAATTGTTTCCTTATTATTGCGTAAAAAAGAAAAAAACACACACTTTATTGCAACACTAGCAGCTTAACTAACTTAGTAGAACATCAATTGATATTATTTACTTGTTTTTTCCCGGGTTGCTTGAGTTCAAAAAAGGAAAATGTACTTAAGTTGTTTTCAACTGCATTGATATTTTTCATCCCGACTTGAATGGGGTCTCGTTTGAAGCAACCATGTTCACTACTAAAAACAGAACATTAATACCTCGTATTTGCTACAGGCAAGTAAATAAACTAAAAAAAAATCTCCCAAACTCGCAGCCTGTTAATGGGTATCGTAGAAATTGCAACTCTTTTCTGTATCTTAGAACCTTAGCAACAGTTGCTAAGGGCGAGAACGACATCAGCGGGGAACACGGCTCACTTCACTTAGGTCTTATTATTTGTCCCCCAGTTGTTGCCCCGCAGGCTGTTATTCACTTGATGTTGTATTCATGTTATTAGTTTTAGAGTGATTTAAGAAACTGGATTGGTTGCGAAATAATTAGTCACTTTTTATTGAATTTTATTTAGCTTGGAAGGTAGTTTGCTGGTACGGCTTCCAATAACCCTGGTTCAGATGGCTGAATTATTTAAGCTTTTGCAATTGTTTTATGAAGTAAATTCAACTACTGTGGCACTGAATTTTGATTATTACCAAAAAAAAAAAAAAGTATGCTTGGGAGTTATGCTTGGTATTGAGGGGGGGGGGAGGTATCTGAAAAGAATTATTTTGTATGCAATAAATAATAAGTTTATTTAGTTAAATAAAAAATAAAATACAGAATATATTAAGCAGGAATGTTTCTTTAATAACTATGAGAAATTTAAATCCAGAATATAAAGAATTGCAATGAATTTAATTAAATAATTGATTCCATGGATGCACAATTATTGAAGTCTATTCCTCATATAATTTACACACATTAATAAATATTATTTTAAAATCTGTAAATTAATTTTAGTAAACTCTAGGCAGTCCCGTGCCAAGCTTGACCGGCATCGTCGGGCGAATGCCTACTGAGCGCCTTTTATCAGGGGTTGGAAGAAACCCGATGGGTTTTTCAGGTTCCATTTTGCTTTTTATGTTTTATTGGGAGTAATGCAATTATATCCTTTTTTCAAAGTTCACTCAATATTTCTCGCAATACTTGATAAAAAATCATTTCTGTTTCGCCTTTGAATAAATCATAATGTAATTTGCTACGAAAGGCTTCAAGAAAATGTATTTTTCTCACATTAAGATTGTGACATTTTCATTGATGTCTATGTTCTTGCTCTGAGAATAAAAAAAAATATATTTTATTTCTATGAAACTTATCTATGTCGATATTTTTTCTCAACTTGTTTTCTGGTGGCTAATAAATAATCAACGAAATTGTTTCGTTTCCTTATAATTATTTTAAAAACATCAAATTTGAGGCATAAAAGGCTTTCCGTATAAAGAGAGGGTTAAAGGTTTTGCGAATTTCAAGCAAACTTTGCCTCAAGCGGAGTTTGAAAGAATAAAGCATAGCCAATTATCTAGGTTTATTGCTTTTAAAAATGTTTTAGGGCTTTTTCATCTTTAGTTCACTTTTAATTTAAAAATTCCCCCTCGAGCTGTATATTATAATCATCTTTCGTCCCAAGTGCGTAATGACTTGGAAAATAATAGGCACTTGTGGATGTTGCCAATTATATACATACTATTTTAACTGGTGGTGCAATTTTTTTTAACAATAAACAAAGCAGGAAATGTGAGTATATCTAAGTACTTGATTTGACAAATTTCTACCATCTTGGGTTATCAGTTCTGCTCCCTTTAAATAAAATCTTTTGTTCTTTTGATTGCTGTAATGTAGTGAAAATTTTATTTAAGTTTGTTTTATGAGGAAAACCCAAGTTATCGTTGAATTTATCATTCTGCTTACATGAATCATTGCGCGGAAAAACGAAAAACAGTGTCAACACAATCCTTATATGAAGAGCAAAAGCGATTGTAAAATAATATTCAACATGGAGTGCCGTAGATGTTGCAAACTTCCAACAAATCAAATAATCTTTTAAACAAAAACACTAACGTAAAATCAATAAAAACTGCTCTTAGGTAGATTTACATGCACTTAAAGTACTAGTTGTTATAAAAAAGTGACTGTCGCAATTCCGTTAGTTTTCTAACTGTGCATGTGTTGCATTTTATAGACGATGTCACCCCTGTACACATTTTTCATTTAATTTCGTTAGACTAAATGTAACACACACGATGGATAGAAGTTACCAATGATTGAAACTGTTCCGTACTATTAAAAGACAAGAAAAATTGTTAAAGCTTGCTAATAAATTGCTCATAAAATCAGGAATCTAAATTTTATTTCCCCCTTTCTTCCCGTATTTGCTACAATCTCGTACGCACTGAACCTTGAAAAGCATTATCTTCCGAAGAAAGAATAAGCCCAGTGAGATAAAAGGACTAAGATTGGGGGGAAATATTGCTGGGTTAGCTTTCGGAGTAATGAATCCAGTTAGATGACTACTACAACGCGAGTTCTTCGGACAGTTTCGCAGATATCACACTTTCGATTGAATTTCCCAAAGAAGATTGGCTCGCTGCGTAGTCATCATCATGTTAGACATGTGTGATTTATTGAATCGTGTCACTTTGAATACACAATGTATGATAAAAGCAAAATTCTTCAAATGTCGTTAAGTGTGGCCGAAATATGCTTTTTAGAACGCGTTAATCTGTTTTTAACGTCACTCAGTTTTTTTAACTTCTTTCTCTGCAGAAATTTTCCTCCAGAAAATTTACTTGAAAGTAGACTTTTGCACACGCTACACAGCCATAGAAAACTTTTAAAATAGCTCCATATATTACATCATCTTTTCCGCATCCAACTTCACATCTTTTAAATATGTGAGTAGATGATGTCTTAACGATTACATCTTAATGATACTTTGTTAAAACTTATGAAATATAAAAATGTTTTCTTATAAAGGTATTAAAAAAAGGTGCTTTTCTCTTGCAGTAGTTTGGTAAAGGTGTGCATATGTGGCACCAAAAAGCAGTTGTCTGATCAACCGCTATTGGGGGAGGGGTGACTTTTTTCTTGAAGGAATATTCTAGCCGCAATTATATTTCTCGTTTTATAATGGGACTCATTGTTGATACAATGAGAAATATCGCTTTATTACGTACCTACTTTGTAATTCATTCAAAAAGAAAATTAAGATAGCTTTTTCAGATTAACAAACACTAAACGATTTTTACAACCTAAATTGTTTTTTTTTTTGGCTTCATTCAAATATCTGTCTAAATGAAAATCCTAGAAAGCGAGAGAGTACTAAAAACATAATTTCACATCCTAAATTAAAAAAATAGGAAAACACAAAAAGCTCTTTGTAAAGTTATAGACCGTTTAAATACTTTTGCTACAAATAAAGTGATATATATTAAGTCCATACATTAAGCAACCATTCGAATAAATAACATCCATGGCTTCTACTTACTAGCTTGGCTTATTCATGCGAATGATATGGATGCATACATTTTACTTAAAAAGTCATAACCTGCAGAATACGTAATATGCACATAATTGTATTGATAAAGATCAAGATTCCAAAAATAAATATTCAACAAAAGTTTTAGCGTGGTTAACACTAGAAAAATGTTCAAATATTCTATCCCGAATCAATGCTGCAACTGTGAAAAACATATCCTTTGATTCTATTGAAATGAATCCATCCCGTTTCTCTTTACAATAAAAATTGCGTTCTTTGAATATTCCGAAAAATGTTTTGTTTTTGAAAAGAATGTTTGCTACTTCGTATAAAAATCTACGAATGTATTATTGTTGCAAGATAAGAACCGCATGTGCTCGTTTTCAGTTGTTTCTATTTTTCAAGAAAGGTAACACACTTCTGCTTTCAATCTTTAGCCTTTTCGAGGGAGAAACGAAAGATAACTTCTTGGCAAGAGGATTTTATCCAGACTCTCCTTGCAATACATTGGAAAACAGACTTTGTGCTGGGGAAAGTCTGAATAAAATTCCATGCAGTAAAGACAAACTCCCCATGTCTTACATTTACAATAGTGGATTAAAGTTTTCTCTTGAACGCTCAAAAAATGAAGCAAAAGTAAAAGTTTAAGCCTATTTCTCTGAAAGCATTGTATTTATACTGTCCACTGGAAAGAGTAGCTTGGTAATGTTTATCCATATGTACCTGGGCTTTCTTTAAGTCTTAAGAATGAGAGTGTTTTCAAGTTTTATTGGAAGTTATTTTTTTTCTGGGGGTATACATAAAAATCAAAAGAAAAAAAAAGAAATAGTTTTTTTTACATTTGAATCGAAAATGTAGTTTTTTCTTTAGGCGCTTTTTAAGTATCGGGTCATTAAATAGTAAATAGCTCTACATACATTGAAAAGAAAATTAAACTTTGCGTTAAAAAATGTATTTTTTTCCCCTTTTTTCTAAATTTGAAAATCTTTCTTTCGTAACTTGGATAGATTTGCTTAAACTAGAATTTCGCCTTAAAAATGCTAAAAATTACACATCTTTCTGATGTGAATTTGAAGATAAAAAGGCTCGGGATTTGGTTCTTAAGAATATTTTGCCTTCGGTCATGTAAGAAATTGTTTCTTTTTCTACGTTTTTTCTATTATATGTGTACTTTTCATTTTGTTGTTTTTATTTGTACTTTCTACACCGTTGAGTGCAGTAAAATATCAAATTAACTTCATTCGGTCGGACTCTAGTCGATCCTTAATTATGCTTTGGTTGATAGTTGCGTTGTTTGATATAACGAGTGTAAGTCATGCTAAGTCTTGTTTTCTATTTCAGGTGAGCGAAGATAATGGATTCTGTGGGTAAGGCAGGCCGAATGAACAGGCCTAGCTCTCGAATACGGAGGCAGAGGAGCCATGAATGGAAAGACTACAGTTCTTCAGATAATGACGAGGATCTAGAAAAGCAAGGTTATCGGTATGAAGAAAGGCAGTATGAGGAGGCCACCAGAAACAATCAAGACATCAGACAGGCGGAAATTGGTGAGTACTTTTTGAAAACTTTATCAGAAATGAATTTTAACGTGATTGTTTCATTTCTATTTTTTTTTTTGAATTATAAAAGCAAGACAATCGTGGCGTTTTGTGGCGATAAGCCCTTTTAGTTCTAGTGTCAACTTTCAGTTGATAGCTGTGCTCATTCAAGTTGACGTATCAAGACTTAAAAGAAACTGACAATCGAAAATAAATTTTTGTTTTTTTTTTTTTTTTTTTTTTTTTTCCAATAATGAAAGGAAAATTTGTTGTAGTGTTTTAGAAATTGCTTGCGTTTAACTTGAGATTTACATTTTGAAAAAGATTGTGACACTTAACGGTACTCGTATACCCGTTAAAAACTGCGTAAAATCCTAAATAAATGCTCTCCTATTTGAAAATATAACACTTATAGGGAGTTAGTCCGTTTTTATCTCTCAAAAAATAGGACATTAAAAGATTAACACGTATGAATGCCAAAAAGGTAAGAAGAAAAAAACTAGTTTTATTTAGGCAATTAAATTATTAAGTGCGACTCCTGATTTGCGACCTTTAGTGTACATCGGAACATAGCAAAAGACTGCATCGTATCATAACAAAAGACTGCATCGTATCACTTCGAAAACGTCTAGAGTTTATCCGATTTTTTATAAAATGTGTATTTTCTATTCAGCAGGTCTTTAAAACATAATCAAGAGCAATGTAATAGCTACATTTTTTTAGATCGTTCTAGCTGTTCTTATGATTTATAGTTAGGATTTCCTTTATAAGATGATTATGTTATTTTACTGTTAAAGTTGCAAAGCATTACGCCTCTTTCGACATCTTGATGAGGCCGAATGATATACAACGGCTAATTCGTTGCAACGCACGACTTCGCCGTTATATACGTTGCAGGATTCAATTAACACGTATTTTGCGGAGAAATTGAGTTTATTTACAACGCAGAAATCAAGATAAATCATTAGGGCTGTTTCCTCTTTGAAACCGTGAACTGCTAAGATGGTGAAAGATTAGGTGAAATATTAAACTGAAAGACTTTCTAGAAGCTGCAGAGTTTGCTGTAAGTTCCTGTTTATACTCTTGATGATTCTTTGCTTTTTTAATAATGCGCACTTTGAAAGATACTGTGGGATAGGTCCCCTTTTAATTTTTTTCTACTGAACAATAATCGTTGTCATATCAAAATTTGAAGCATTTTACAATGATAAAACATGAGAGTTTAACAGGTGAATTGAATCATAGTTTTTATGTCGATTAACTATTTAAAAAAAGAACGAATCAACTCCTTTTCTTACTGTTTAACATTTCTAGAAATGTGTATTTAAAGTAACTGACCGATTTTATATTTCTATTTTATTTTCAAAGATTTATAATTATTTTAAAATACACGCGAATAGATGACTCATTTGTAATGTAATTAGATTAGCAGTTGAGCATTAAATGAGAATCATGATTTACGCATCTTTGCCAAAAAAAAAACATCTGAATACGTACGCTTGAAATTTAATGGATCTGTTATTCAGTAATAATAGGGCGGTATGAAAAATTTTATTTTCTTTACAGAATGAGGTGTGAAAAAGATAAAATTTATGTGTAGAAAAACTAAAATGCCTAAAAGTTGTATAAACGTTCGAAGATAAACTTGAAAAATTTGGTGAATGACGGTCGAACTAGTCCTATTAAATGCATTTATCTGTTTAGAATATATTCAACCAATAGATCTTACAGTAAATCGTTTTAATCTTTAGCACTCAAAATTTCATAAACTAGCTCTCGTCTGTTATAAAATAAATGAACTTATTGCTGCTCATTTGTGCTTTCTTAACGTGAATAATTGTTTTTCAGTTAGCTCTCGTCTTGTTTAAATTATGCCGAATTTACGAATATGGACTTAGAGTATTAGTGATAATAATTAATTATGAAGGAAATGACAAAAGTTTCTTAATTTGGAAGTATAAAAAGCATTCAAATAATGTTTCTTATATTTTAAAACTATATAATGTCAGAATATATTGTTCTTAACTAAAGAGTAAATAAAAGCAATGATGCATTTAATTGTCTTGCAGACTTCGGTTTCCTCAAAGTTATGCTACCTCAAAAATACTTTGAAACAAAAATGTTACAAAAGTAAGAATATTTTAATAAGTTTTTCCAACTAATATAAGCATAATTCATTATTAAATTTTAATGATAAAATATTTTCCCACTCTCTCCAAGTAATTAAGAATTCACACATAAAAGCAAATGACACCTGAATCGCCTTACGCATGAATTAAAGCTAATCGAGTCGTTTAATTTTCTAACTTTGCATACGAGATGTTTTCCTTAACACTTCCCATTAGCATCAGGATTCTAAAGTACGCTGGAAGTTGAATTTCTCCTTGACGTGTGAGTCGTCGCGCACTTAAGTAATAATTAAACACACCTGCTTTTCGAAGGGGGAAATCAGGAGAGAATGTCGAACTGAATATTAAATCATTCTTTCATCAAATAAATAAGTATTTTCCGGAGAAATTCACTTTGCTGCAAGAATAGTCATTAAGCTGCTACCCGTATGCTGCAACTCTAATTAGTAAGTTAACACCAAATATTGAAAGCAATGCTTTACTTAAGATTAAGTAATAAACTTAGAATGTGAGTAATAAATAGGAAATGAGCATTTTCATGAGAAAATTGCTTGTTTTTAACAAAACATTTCGAAGCGGCGAACATATTTTCTGAGCAGTCGACAACGTGATTCTTACTCTAATATACATTTAGTTTAAACCGCTTGAAATAATGAAGATTCGGTTCCTAATTTTGTTCGATATTATGTAAAGTATACATCAGCTATCCCATTTCAAATATCCAATGCAATATGGCTGGGGATACATTTGGTTTTTAAGAAAAAAAAATGTGGATGATAGTAAATAAAATTGTCAATTTTAAATATTTTTGTTAGTAAGTAAAAATACGATCTTTATGTGCTACTGCACTGTAAATTTGTTCATTTAACAGTTCCGTAGGACATTATAAAATAAATTTATTTACATTGGGATGCCGACAGGGGGCGTAGTGGTAAGGCACTGGCTTCGTGCGTCCAAGTTCGCTGGATAAAACCTGGATCAAGTCTGGATTTTAAAGATGCAGAAAATCTTCAGCGCCCACGTCGTCGGATTATGCAGTATGCTAAAGATTCCTTGAGTATCTGATTGGCTTGAATACTCTCGGCTAAATTAAATTCCTAGTGCAATTTCGCATTACTTAGAGCTCAGGTGCCGCCATCTATAGGGAAACTACGCGTCAAAACTCTCAAGTGGTAATAGCACCGCTGATAGTGATGCTACTTGAAAGAATGAATGCCGTTTTCCGGGGAATGCTCCAGGTCTGCAAAGGTTAGCGATCGTACGCAGATCCATTAGAATGAAAAAAAAAATTGAATTGGATTCAGAAACATCTCGAAATCGAACGTATAGTTTTTGCTTCAAATTACTTGTGTGAAAGTGTGGGTACATACATAGGCTCGTGAGTTGTTTATTTTTAAAAATCAGGTCGCGATGTAAAAAAGGTTGGGAACCACTATCTTAATTCGTCAAACTATATTGCGTTCTCTATGATGCATTGTACCATTAGAATATCGGTTCGAAACACTATTATTATATATTATTATATTTTTTATTTCTCTGAACAGACGACCCGTACAACGTAGTTTAAAGCGACTGAATCCCTCTCCTACTACAGGACATACACTACATTGATTTTCTACTCCGTGATAATCTCTTTTGATCTTTTATTCTAATAATTCCAAGTAAATAATTTATCTTTGCCCTTCTTTATAACATAAAGCCTTATTTGCTAAGGATAAAGGTTTCTGCTGCACAAGTGCGTACTGATTAAAAAACACTAAAAACGTTTCTTCTTAAAAATTTGGCGTAATTCTCCTCAGTACAATGCTTCATTTTAAAATGAGCTTTATTCTATTCAAATCCTTCTATTTATTTCATTCAAAAGGCTTCCATTTGTTGAAACTGACTTCAAATATATTTGGTTTTGTGCTTTTTTTGATTTTAAGGATTTTAGTCTTGACTTTCTGATTTCTTGTCATATCTTCTGAAAGTATCGAAGAAAATCTTGTTTTGTATTTTTCTTTGTTCTATAGTCACAAGAATAAAATAATAAGAGTAAATATCATTCAAAGTATAAAAGGCTAGGAAGTAGAAAAATAAAGATTGCTACTTGAACTATCAATCGATAAATTAAATCATTGATAAAATCTCAAATAAAGAGACTTGATATGGATCATTTAAAATAAAATTATTTTTGCCAGATTTATTTCATTCTTTTTCAATTTCAGTACGTACAATCACAAAGAAAACTTATTTTAAAAGAAAAAATAATGAATAAGCGTTGTCAGTTAGAATCAAAACTCAACAACCCAATAAATTGCTAAAAATAGGATGATTTCAGAATTTCATGATTTCAAACGTAACTCTATGATGAGTTAAAATGTACAAAGGAGTCCGAAAAAACAATCTAATGTTTAATCTAAATGTTACGAAGAAAATCTTATAGTTTCATAAATGAACATTACATTTTAAGCAATCGTTTTACAATGTTTAGAAAAATAAATCTAAATGTTGAACATAAAATGTTCACTTATCTTCATATGTTCGTAATTTTAAGGGCAGCGGAACTTTGGAAAGCAAGGCTCTTTTACGATTCGTGTAAGAAAAGAGCCACTATATTTAGTTTCTGATTCATTTTCTCAACATAAATTTTTCTATTGATTTTAGCAGCCTAGAAGTACCAATTGTTCTTTGGATATGCATGTATTTTATAGGTAATTCAGTAAGTTTGAAAGCGCCGCACTTATTACGTAGGGCCGTGCCCATCAAAATCTCTTTTTACAGCATTTTCACTTTCTACAAGAACTTGGTGATCTGTCTCCGTGACAAAACATAATTTGCAAAGAACTTTGAAATCATGTTTCTGTCAATAATTACCCGATGAATAATTGAAGAGTAATTTTCGTGGGAGAATCGGCGGAAAAGATTTCGTCGAAAAACAGCGAATTATGCATGAAATGAGATTTCAAATTATTATGTGCATTTGCTTTGCTTGAAGATGTAATGTGAGCGTTTTGATGGAGCCCAGATAAATTGCATGGATAAGTGTCCTTTTGTTATATTTATTGCCTATCGCAAACCTAACTTTAAAAAAATATGTTTTCAGAATTGTTTTACAGTCCTTGTTGATATTTTTAATACGTCAGTGCATTAAAAATAAAAATAAAGTCAATTATAGAAAATTGTATCTCTTCCCATAAAGTTATTAAGAATAACTGAATCATTTACTAAGTGTTTACTAATGTAGCATAAATAAAAGTTGGAAATCAAATATGTATTTGATTTTTTTTTAAAAATAAAAAGGTTTCTTCGAAGGAAACATTAGCACGTTGTCCTTGCCTGCCACGGTGATTTTCAGAAGTCCATTCTCAGACACTAATTTTATTTAATCGTATTGTTCAAAAATAATTATTCAGACTAAAACGTATACTGTTGCAATTGGAAAATTGCTGTAAATCATCAAGTTGTTACTCATAACAACAGTCGGAGCATTGAACGAAACGTTAATGATAAAATAAGAACAAAAAAAGAGTTGGAAAAACCGGAAGAATTTTATTACTTTTATTTCCAACTCATCGTAATAATTGACATTTCACAACAAAGTCACGACAAAGTGATCTAGCTAAAGCTGCCATTAAAATCTATAATCCATATTTGTCCAATATAGGAACAATAGTCGATACTTTTCGTATCGAAATTTGTGCGATAAATTTTGCACGAACTATTATTATTTTTTGATACATGCTCGCTTGTTTCAAGTTAGTTTCTACATCCAAAGAAAAGCCGAACGTTATGTGCATTGATAATTAATTTAGTAATTAATAAATTTCCGCTTCAAAAAGACAGAAATAAGCAAGAATTATGAAAGGCGAGAACATAATTGTTAATTTGAAATTGTTTTGACGCTTCATTAATCCTTTCGGCCCTGAAATTCTTGCAGTAGTACATATGTTTACAGTACTCTATACTCCACATTTTCAAGATACCATCCGAAAGCCTTGGTAGCCTACTAATAGTACATGCAAGAATATCAATATGCCATTTTTGTTCAGTAGATCGTAGTTTGCTTCCAGCAAAGCAAATAATAGAAGCACATAGCCGTTTACAGCTAAAAAGAATTTGCATTTTTGATTAGTTGTCAAAATAATATTATATGAAGTTCCCTGCATCTTGAAAACAAATACATACTACAGATTAGCGTCTTTAATTCCAAATTCTAATTTCCAATTTCGTCTTTTAACTAAAAAATAATTCGAAATTGTCATTGAAAATGGGGATTTAATGTATGTTCTACTAATGGAAGATCAGTCCTTAGAGTCTTAAAGTTTGAAACAAACTTCAGCTTTTACTCAGTTCATTAAAATCATTAATGATAATTGAATTATAATATTCATAATTAAATCTAAATTTACTGTGATATGTATAATGCTATGATAATTTTTAATAAAATGAAATTAGTTTATAACGCGATAATCATTAGTGCTATCCGTTATCAAAGTAAAAATAATTTTGTTTCAGTAGAATTATTTTTTCAATAAAAAAAGACAAAAAAACTTTGAAGTGTTTTATTGTGTTTTAGATTTTTGAAATTAATGTGTCGGCAAAAATAAAAACGGTGATACCGGCCAGTATATCCGAAACATCCCAAGCTAATTTTCCCCTCCCCTCATTACTCAAATAAATACTATTAAAACTTTGCATGTCTTTGCGTCGAAAAACGAGTTCCTTTAAACCCCAAAACACTTGTCTGCAGTTCTTTTTTGCAAATTTTGTGCATCATTGACGCTTTCTTTCCTAGAATCTATGTATGTAAAAATCTACAATACTGAATAGTTCTTCCTTCTCTTCCCCAGATATGGGACCGTTCACAAATGACGTCACGCTTTTTGCCCACATATTTGACCCCCCTCCCCCCTCTGTCACAAAATGTCACACTTTAACGGACCCCCCCCCCCCCGCTTTGTCACATGTCAGGCTATGTTGCATAAGCAGCGATGTCACGCTTCTTATTACCACCTCCCCCCTTGTCACACTTCGTCACAGTTTCAGTACCCTCCTCCCCCCTCGGAGCGTGACATCATTTATGAATGTTCCCTATGTACAATACTCAGTATATCATACTCATACTTTACAATTCTATGTTTCACACAAATTTCTGTTGGTAGTATTTAACATCGACTTTCTCATTTTACGCTTTGTTTGAATAATCATACCTAAATATATTCAAGAATATTTTCCAGTTTGTGTCCTATTATCGCATTAAGCAACAAGCCATTTTTCCTCAAAAACAAACATATTGCTCATTAATGGGGCAGAAATATGCTCACGAAATGTATATCATCATCATCACGCTTTATTAGAAGTTATAATTGGATAACAAGATTTCCATTTCGTCGAGAGCTAGACGAATTTGTGTATAATTGGAGAATATCGTGACAAGTTTCAATTCCTAAAATGTGAGCTTCGCTCATTAGTTTGAACAAATAATACTCTTTATTTCCTGTAGTATTACTTACAAAACAAATATTCAATGCCAGTCAATGTTTTGATGTCGTATGTGTTATTATATTGTTGTGTGTACGGCATTCGTGTTATACTTTCTCATTTATCTTCCGCAAAACAGGAACAAAGTCAATATATTAACGTGGACATGCTTGAAATAGTAGCTCACGTACACTGATTTTAATTTGTAAATGTATAGCCTTTAACTCGTACAAGCCATAAATAATGTTTGGATGCATGCCGTTTACTTTTGCAGGTTTTACACACACGCTATAATATTGCCATGCTGTAATATTTCATTGATAACGCGATACAATTTTCTGTAATTTTAGCAAATAACACAGACAAATGTACCGCATGTATAAAGAGTGATATTATTGCCTAATTAGAATGCCCTGACATTACAGCTACAGGAAAAACTATTTATATTTTTCTAATGGGCATTCGCATCTTTGAGCAATTTCAGAATGTATAAATTCTATATATATATATATATATATATATATATATATATATATATATATATATATATATATATATATATTTGAAGATTTTTTATTTTTTAATGCCTTAGGACCAGTTACCTTGGTTTTTGCTCATATATATATATATATATATTATATAATAATCTTATTAAGAAGGAAATGGGAAGACTAAAAACTAGGTGAAACGCTGAATTTTGAAAAAAAATATATATAAACATATCCATGACTAAAAAGCAGTCATATGTTATTACCAGACTAGGATAAAAATACCAAAAATATTGATATTTTGAATTTTATTTCTTTTCTCTTTTTTTCACTTTCGTTAATTACAGTCGCTTTGTAATAATTTTAAAGCACATTTGCTCTGAGTGTATTTTTGGCAGTTGGCATTAAATAAAAGACTTACAAAACTAATCAATGCTGCATCAATTAACTAACGGCAAAAGGTCATTTGAAACCGCGATAAATATTCAGTGTTCAGTGCAGGAAGACCACAATTGTTCGTTACCAGAGATGCAAATCACACTTTTCTAATTACCATTAATCGTTTTCCAGAACACACACATTTAATATATTCGTTGAACGCATGGGTATTTCTTTAAAATAATATTGAATTTGATTTCAGTTTTCTAGTCAGTTTTCTGTTTAAAACTGATGTTTTTTGACTCATTTAATTTTAGCTCATAAGCGGAGGAGGAAATCCATATTGTGTGTTAGGCACATGCAAAAAAAATATTAAAACCTGTAATATTGATTATGAAAATCGATTTTTTTTCTAATTTATTCTTTTTCAAATTCTTTTTTCCTATTCGGGATAGCATATTATTTAATCGACCACAAAGAATATGTTTTGTTCTGGAATTTTTTCGAGTATTTTACGTTGTGTTCAGGTGTTCTTTAAATTTGCATTATTATGATTTTAAAAAATCATTTCTTGATAACCGTAAATGTTTATTTATTAGTTACAGATAATTTTCATTTTCTAGCTCAAACTTCTGTAAAAGATAAAAAATAAATATTTTTTGTTATTATTTTAAATTATTTTATCAAAAACTGGAATTTGAGATGCATAACTACTGCAAAATGTACACCTGTATACCAAATTTCATCGTTCTGTCTTGAAGGTTTCTTGGGCCTCATGCCACAGACAGACACACACACAGAGACCCCTTTTTTATTATGTTTATACATTTTTTGAAAGGAAATTTCATTTAAAATGGGCAGTGATGTGGAACTCAAAAGCAAAATGCACTTTCGGTAACCATTTTGTGGATTTTTTTATCACGATATTGCACTAAATAACTTTATGTTTGATATCTTAAAATTCATTGAAAGTTTGAATAATTACTTGCAATTGCTTCTTAATACTAGATTTTTTGGAGGACGTTTTTACTTCATTATATTTAAATAATAGTTACCAGTACAATACCAGCTTTCACGTACCTTGAGTAAAATACTGCCAATTTCGCTTACTTTTATTAAACGTTCTCTTGCATGTTATTATATCAGCATTAGTATATTAGTAAGTTTTATTAGGAGTCATAGGTTATTAGTAAATCAGTAAATAGTTTATCAGTATTTGTTTATTGTTCTTCACGATTCACTAAGATCGCTTTAAATAATATCTATAGATATCTTCAAATTATTAATCATTATAAGCAAAAATGATGTGGCGGAAATCTTCCCTTTTGGCGGGACTCTTGTAGGGTCTTTGCATTTCCTGCTCTCTTCTTGCTTGCATTGAAAAAGGAACTACATGTAATTCCAAAACAAGTATGCTTTTTAGCCTACTTTTCCCGTAAAAGTTTAAAAAAATAATAAAGCATGAAAGAAGGCTTAATGTATCGTGAAAATATCGTTAAAAATCAAGAAAAGTCAAAAATAGGTTAAGTAATTAAAAAAGATTCAAAAATAAAAAAAAATTAACGTAGGGTTTTGATATGGGGAAAATATGTGTGTATCGTCTGTCGTCCTCCCCCCCCCCCCCCAATAACTTTTGAAGGAATTATCCGATTCAAAAGATTTTTCTTTCATTCAAAAGATCTCGGGGAGGACATCTGATTTCCATATTTTACTTTTTGATGCGAACAATATTTGGTTCAGTTTGGAACAGTTAAAAATATATCAACATTACCGCCTATGGGCAAATTATGTAAACTCTGGGAGTAAGGTCCAAGTTCCTGTGAACAAGCATATTAAAAGAAGCTCTCAGCGTGAAATATTCTTTGATTTAAAAAATTTCTATTCATTTTTGAACAGTTCAAAAAATTGACATAGCGCCTACGGGGAAATTTCAATACTATATAAATCCTGATCTAACGGACCGATTTGCTTAGAACAAAGTTTATCGGAAAGCTCTTATGACATAGAACATGTACAGATAGAAAGTTTATTCAGAACTAACTAGCCTATTTTCCTTTGTTTTGATTGGGATTTTGAAGAATAATTTTGAATGAATGAATGATTACATGAAAAATTTGTAGGATAAATGAATAAATGAGTGAATAAATGATTTTAAAAAATAAGTGAGCAAATAAATGAGCGACTGAAGGAAAATATAAATATATGACAGAATAAATATATGACAGAATAAATGAATGACAAAATAAATGAATTAATGAATGAATGAGTGAATGAATATGTATTAACCGTTGAAAATGGTATGTTTGAAATAATTAAGAACTAAAGCTAAACGAGAAAGAAAGAGAGAGATAGCTGTATTATAAATTTGAAGTTGCGTATACGGGAAAGTAGGCTCGTATAGTTCTGGACGGAACTTCTTGTTGTATTTTAATTTTGTGCCGAAATTCATTGCTTTTTTACTTACTTCAAATCATTATGTCTTTTAATGAAGTGTGTGAATTAATATAAAATAATAGTAACAATAATTATGCGCATTACTTATCGAAGACAATTTATCTAGTGCAGTATTTTTTAATCTTCAAAAGATTAAGAAAGAAAAAAAGTTTAACTATAGTGAATAATCCTAATTCCTATCAATTTTGTAATTTCATGTACGCAGTTTCGATCCTTGGAATCGAGGTCAATTGTGTTGATACAATATAAATGGTAATTTTCCTCGTCATGGAGCTAAAAATATTCAATATTTCAGAGTAACGAACGACAATTATCTCACATTATAGCTTCATATTATTTTTAGCAAAATAATTTCGTGATCAATAATGAAGCTGCTCTAAAGCGAACCGCTTTATTTTTAACATTACTTACTATGCAATATGAATTTCTCATTAATTAAGTTACAACTCTGAAAATTCCAATCTATGATAAACATTTCCGGGAAATACAGTTTGCATCCTTTTTCTGAGAAAATTGAATATTAAGCATAACTTTTAACAAGTGTTCGTAATCTTCATATATTAATGAAGTTAAAAATAACGATTCCTTGAAAATTGATAATTTTTACTATAAAAAAGGCCATTGGTAATTACGGTCTCACATAATAAGTAAAGGTCGCAAAACAAAGGTTTATTGCGTGGGCTTTCGGGAACCGGATTAAGATGCCTGTACGTCACCGTTCGACGAAATAACTTTTCAACAATGTGTTGTCTCAAGTATTTTTGTCTATAAATAAATTACAGGTTACATGCTCTAAGCATGCAGCCAGACTGAAACAGTACATAAAACTCAAACTTAAAGCAATTTAAGTGTACGAATTTCAATTTTCAAAAACGAAACAAATTACTTATCTCCATGCACAATCGACACAAATTATCATTATATCCAAAACTTTCATTTATACAAGGATTTTTTTTTTTCTCTATTTCATGTTATGGTATCCTGTCAGCAGTTATCAGATATATAACCCCGATATAACGATTGGATATGGACAGTTACATGCTATCGTTATATCGTAAATCATTCGTATTCAGCATTGTTAAATCGTCATCAGATTTAACATTCATTAATTCCAATCCGGGACTTTTGAAATCTATCGCTTATTTGTGAAAATCGTTAAATCGAAGATAAATTTCAGGAGTTAATCAAATACCGATAGCTTACACAGTGTGGCAAAGACTTTTTAAGACTAGATTTATAGAATAAAATAAAAACTAGTAATTATATATTTTTAAGTATTTTAATTAAAAATAAGCTCCTTCGGCTTCAGTACATTTGTTACTGACAGTAACAAATGTTTCAGTACATTTGTTACTGTCACTGCCTCCAAAGCTTACGCCGATGCTGTCTGTGTAGTGTCAATGTCATCAAAGTAAAAAAAAAAGGTAATCAAATGAACTGAGATTTTGGCAGTGGATAAGCTGATAGTGAAGGAGTTTCAGGAGTGATCGATAACACAGCCCCTAGTGCCAATATAAGCTTAGTTCCAGCTGTAGTCTTTAAACGTGTAGTCCCACAATGTGAACTGAAACAGGCATTCGAATCGCTGTTAAACCGCTGTAACAAAGGCATTGAAGTCAAAGGAGCTTATTTTGAATAAAAATGCTTAAATATATTTATATAAATACTAATTTTAATTTTTTTTTACAAACCTACTCTTAAACACTCTTTGACACACTGTGCATATCAGTTAAGATAGCTATTAGTAAAATAAGTGGCTAGGTGTCTTTCTGGATTTTTTTTTTTTATCCGAAACTTTTTGTCAAGCATAATTTATTATATAACAACTGATTATTGCAACTGAACACATGTATTTTATACAGAAGAACTGGTAAACGATAAAATCCTTTTCAAATGTTTCCTTCGATAAGCTATTATTTTTATATGAGTTTGTTGTGGCTTTTGTGCTATCTTACTTTTTCATCCGATGAGGTCATCTCCCTCACTTCCCGAACTGTCGGCCTAAGTGGATTTGCGGGTCACAGTGTCATCAGCCATTATTTATGCCCCCTCTGCGCGACCACAAAATAAATAAATCAATTTAGGGTCCCTACTCGACACTAGATGGCACGACGGACAATGGAACGATCGAGGATGAATGGGATTAATGGCAATAGGACATCTGGCACCCCAAGCCGATAAATGATGATAATTTTGTCCCAATAATCAAAAGAATAAAATTGATTAATGAGTTCTGAACATCTATTCATGAGAATCGGTACTCGAATTTCCAAGACAGTTGCGGTATGAAAATTTATCTCATGAAAAGTTTTACCAAACTTATACATATGAGAATCTGACTTTTTTTCCACATTTTCGTGTAAATACTTTGGTTCACCAAATTTAAGAGAACTAGAGTTCGCCCAGCGGCCGAAATTCAACCGTAATTCATTAAATGCTTCGAATTGAGCCTCGAACGTTTAAACAACTTTTAGACATTCTACATTTTCTGTTTCTAAAACTCATCAATAGCTACTAAATAAAAACAAAATAAGAAATTTGGTTGACAAACAGGAGAGGAAAATAGTACTTGACTTTTTTGTCTTTGCCTATTGATATATATATATATATATATATATATATATATATATATATATATATATATATAGTTTAACCCAAATGAAACCGCTTTTATTTAAATATGTATGTTGTATTAATAATTATGTTGCTATGTATGTACGTTTTTTAAAACAAAATAACAAAATAAAAGGTTTTTAATAGTGCCTCTTGCGTTCATTAAATGTTTCGAGTTCAGCCTCGAACATTTAAACAACTTTTAGACATTCTAGATTTTCTGTTTCTTAAACTCATCAATAGCTACTAAATAAAAAGAAAATAAGAAATTCGGTTGACAAACAGGAGAAGAAACTGGTACTTAATTGTTTTGTCTTTGCCTATTGATATATAGATAATTAGTTTAACCCAAATGAAACCGCTTTTATTTAAATATGTATGTTGTAATAGTAATTGTATCGCTATGTATGAACGTTTTTAAAAACAAAATAACAAAATGAAAGGTTATTAATAGTGTCTCTTTTGTTTATCTTAAGTTTCCTTGAGAAACGAAAATAAATTACCGACCAGAGATCCTATACTGCTTACCGCTGTTTAGAATGCTTTGATACGTCCAGTAGTCTATTTTCATGTGTGAACAGTGCTGCAATTAGGCATTAAAATATGACCCCTTTGAGATGCACACTTGAATCTGATAAGTTTGTTATCGCTGAGAGCAATCAACGCTGTCACTACTGGGATGAGTTAAAAACACAGATTTATCGCAGGATTTTTAATTGCAAAAAGAAAAAAACAATAAATAATTTTGTAATCAAGTAAAATTCTGAGTTTAAGGCAATTACTTTCAAAATTTCTGATTTGCGATAACGAAATGATTTTAGTAAAAACGCAAAGAATGCATACGGGCAGGGATCTGGAGCGGAGCAGGAGCGCACAGCAAGCAGATTTAAGTCGAAAGTGCAGTGGAACCGGAGCAAAGAGAACTTCTACTCCGATGCTCCGATTTTTTAAAAAAGCTTTTTTTAAATTTTTAATCATATAAAAAAATAAATTAACTGAAAAAGGAGATAATTAATGAATGTATTATAAGGAGCATGGTGCGGAGCCACTCAAAAAAGTGTTTGCTCCAGATCCCTGATACTGGTACCATAAAAAAAGGAGAAAGGAGTGTTGTGAACTCTTACTTATTGTTTGCATCGTGAACAAAGTCCATAAATCAACAGTCAAATAACAAAATTAGCAATAAAACTAGCAACACAGATTAATATCTGCAGACTAAAGATAATATGAATATCAGAAACAAGAAATTGTTCAAAGTAATTCAAATCTACGTTCTTTTGTATCAGCAATACATTTTTTTTAATAATTCCCTGCTGCTGCTCCTCTCCTAATAAACCTGAATATTTGCTTTTAATTAATCAAGTTAGTTATTTCATAATAAAAAAGATCCTTTTAGAAAAGTCAAACATTTTAGTTAGCTTCACAAAAGCTTTGAACTTTATTTCCTTAGTTAATTAAGCATATTGCAGCCAGTTCTTGCTATCAAGATAATTTTTCTTCAATGAAAACTTATGGATTGAATCTTTTTCTTTTTTGAAAAATCAATATTTATATAATTTTGTTACTCATTTTTTCTTACGCATCTTTTTTACTGAATAAAATTATGAATTCCCCAAATAATGTACGGCTTCTTCTTATTTTTTAAATTTAAAACGTCGCTTTAAAATAATAAACAGAAATGCATACAGAGTGCTTATAATTAAAAATCCATTTTGATATGGCCATAAAAGGAAAACGTCTGAATCAAATTTTATCAAACTTCGTAAGAGTTTATTGTAAGTAGTGAGATTTTATTTTCCGAACACACACAAAAAAAAGGGTCAAGAACTTCGCACCAGTAGTTACTGCTGATACACGATATAAGACATAATGTCGAAAACTTCTAATTGTTTCTTAGCGATGTTAAAGCCGTTGTTTATGGCGATAATATATACAATTTAGGGACATTGAAAGTTGCGATACAGCGACATGAACATACATGCATCCTGATAAGTTATACTGTTGAGAGCAGATTGTTACGATTTAACTTGCTTTCAGAAACTGGAGAACGCTACATTGCATACAACGTCATTCTCCGCTGGTGGTGGGTTTTTAAAACTTTTTTTAAACTGAAAATAAAGTATCTTGGGTTTCATGCAAATTATTGCCAAGAATGGTATTATTTCTCCTAGTAGTTTTCTTTTTATAGCAATTCCAAAGTGGGATTTCATTTGTCAAGACCCTGCACAATAAAAGTGTTCTGATAATGAAGAATAAAGGTTAGATCCGACTCCCAACAGTGCAATTATTTACCACATGGCTGGGGCCGCAGGGCAAAAGGTGACATCAAAGAAGGGAAGAGAAGGGAAATCTGCTTGAAATGATGTGTCATTCAGAAGTCTGCCGGGGGGGGGGGGGAGCAGTAGATCATTTGACAGATGAAACATCTACGCACTAGAAACACTTTCAGGAGAAGCTCTCAACTCTATTTCGCTTCATATTGTACCTTGGATTGAGACTAGAAGTATTTTTATGTGATTAATATCAATGCATGATGAGTAACAAGCGACTAAATGACCTACGTCTTAAAAAATGAATAAATGTAAAATTTGAAATAAAGGCTTCGTTTTTTAAAATCATTTATATGCCACCCGTTCTTAAAGTATATCTAATTATGCATATGTTAAACCTTTTTATATATATATATAATTGTATACGAACTCTAGTTTTGGGCATTGATGAATTCATCAATAATACTTTTATGTGTGATAGTTCTCCCCTAACAAATGATCACACCTACCTTGCAATTTTTTTCTGGTGACAAAAGTGTCCTCTAAATTGATGTATGGTGATATAATTTCGGTATTTAGTCACTTTTCTTTTTTGTTGATCATGGCTCTTTAATGCACACACTTTGTCCGAAGGCAAACCCAGAAAAGACCTCTGACAGTGTCAAACCACATGCTCAGATTCCCAACGGGTCTTCTTAATTGAAAATATTTTCTGTAACCTTTCCACTCTTTTTAAAGTGATTTTTATTTTCAGTTTCATCCTTTTGTGCAAGGGCGTGCTTTTTATGTGAAGTAACCTAAAATATTACTACGCCTTATTTACCGCTAAAATACTGGTGGCTGAATTAAAGCATTTGTTTATTTTGGAAAAGCCTGTAAAAGATGCTAAAATTATTCAACGTGCAAAATAGTTTTATGAAAAAAAAAATTGTCTTTCCAATTTGAAAGGAAATCATGCAGCGGGTGTTACACACACACACACACATCAGCTTTATGACCGATCTTCCAGTACTGATTATATATTTTTTTCAAAATAGCAACTATAAACTCAAAATACTACGTATATATATTTTTCAAAATAGCAACTTATTCGACTACTTCACGAAATATTTCGATGCAAAAAGGATAAAACAAGTGAAAAAAAAATTAAGCACATTAGCACTCTAGATATTAACAAAAAATGTGTTACAAAGCTTTTTTTTTTTTTAACTAAAATTTTCTTCACTGATCCACCAATCCTCCATAACTGAAAGAAATAAAATCGGAGACAATATGAAGCTTGTAATATTTCTCAAACATGAAAGAAAAAATAGCATTGAAAGGATAAGATTTTAATAAAATGTAAAAACGAGGGTATTTATTTATCTTTATCACAGAAAATTTTGAAGTGGCAGCTTGTACAAGAGCATGAACATTTAGTATTCGACTTTTTGTCTCTCTTTCTTATGCAGCCAGAATTTTTTAACTTAGCTAACATTCATCGAGTAAAATTAACGGAAATAAACAAAAACGAACATCCTTTTCTGTGAATTTATGAGATTTTTTTTCATTGCTAAAGTCACATAAGCGAACCCTTTTGATTAAAAAATACAAACCTTTTTTTCTCGAAATTCAAAGACTTAGGTAAATGCTAGATTTTCTTCCATTTTTTTTTTTTTTTTGAAGCAGAAGTATTTTGTTCCTTTCAAGCGTTTAAGTAATCCATTTTAGTTTCTTTCTCAAGACGTTTCATTTTCTTCCCTTGAGATTTTTTGAAAGCGTAGAAGGATATTTTAAAATTAAGCATGTTACACATCTGTGGAAGTTTATAGTTAAAACTTAAATAATATTAACGCTTGAACAAAAGTTAAGCTAATAAAATTTTCAAAAAAACCTTCTCTTTAGAACGTGTTTTAAAACTCTTTCCTACGTTTTTTCTAAATATGCATCTTAAGCTAGAGCTATTTTTTATTTAAAATATAGAATATTTCTCAAAAAAAATTGTTTTAAGGCATTTTTTTTTATATTTTTTTTTCACACAAAAGAATGACTCTAAAATATTTGGAAAGATTTTCAAAACAGGATTGAATTTCTGAAGAATATATTACTATATCTTATCTGAATTTATTTCAAAATATTTCTACAATTTAGACATTTCTTTAAAATTATCCCTTAAACATAAAAAATTTAAACTATCAATGGTTTTATAGCTCTGTAATCTTCACATGGGGTTGTTATAAAGCTCAAATCTGCCAAAATTGCTTTCCGCCGAAATCATGACCCTTTTTGAGCATGAAATTCTGAAGGGTTATGATTGTTGATTACATTCAATTTCGTACTGTTATCTCTTCGACAATAACCAAGTACTGACGCTGAAACGTTCCTGGATATCCGCCGGACGTCCTCATAGATGCTCCCCACAATCATAATCTAGCCTGATATTGCTGCTTGTAAGAGACGGTTCTTTCCCCAAGCATTGTTGGAAAAGCGGCCATTTTTGGTCAAAACCCAGAAATGAGAAAGGCCCTTCTGTAAAATACTTGGTAGAGTGAAAGTTTTATAGTCTACATAAAACTACAAAATTTTAAGACAAACAAACATAGAATATTTTCCAGGCTTATAGGCCATGGTCCAATTAAGTTGGACCACGTCCTATAAGCCCGGAAAATATTATGTTTGATATGGAAACATAGGTTCCTAAATAAACTTAGACATTATAATAGTCATGGTGGCGTACAAATCACTTTCTCTCTTTTTAAAATAAGCACTTGCTGTTCAATACAAATACTTTTATAGAATTTTAACACAACACTCTTACGGTGCCTTCACACCAAAGGCGACAAAAACTATATACCTGTCTTTTCTCATCTACGCAAGCGCAAGGCATATTTTTGCCTTCAAAAACATGCTCTGAAGTTGCGCAAGTGAGAAAGGACTTTTCTTGTCTTTGTTGCCTTTGTTGTGAAAGTACCCTTGTATGTCGCTCATAGCAGCCTAAATATACACATACTGTAATGAATTATGTTAAAGGGTAGGGCGAGAGCAAGATATTAAAAATATTGCTTATACATATTATGATTTTAAAATTATTCATCTAAAAAGTAAGCAATTACGAGTGCTTAAATTTGTGGAAAGTCGATATTTTGTACTTGCCGATTAAGAAGGCTTGTAGGTGGTACAGAATGCTATTTTCACAAAAATCGGAAACTCTTTTTTTTTTTTTTTTAATTGATTTTAGAAGCTGAAAAGATAATTTTAACATTTGTACTACGGGGATGGGGTAACAATTAAATTCCTAAATTCGCTTTTTGCTGTGATACATTGACTTTTTGCTTAGTTTAATATGGTAGTTAAAGAAAATAATAAGATTCCCACAAAATACGTATGAACGTTCCCACAGTACAATACCTATATTAGTATACCTTTGATCTAATAGTAAAAAGATAGCAAATATATGTTCAGTAGCTAATATACGCTCGCAGAAATGTGTACTAAAAGTGCATTACATTCTTTGTGGGTCCTTTGCAGTCAGGATGCTAAAATATAATTTAATTGTGATTTAGCAGCGTAGCAAACGTGTGTGCTTTTAAATATTTTTTATTGCACTGCTTTCTGAATGCAATGATGAGTAAATAAAATAATGAAATGCTGTTGTTCATGGGTGCACACTTCATGTTTTTATTCACAATTTGGTCTTTTATCATTAACTGGAGAGAAAAAAAGTTACAAAAGTAACAAGGCCAAAAATGTCGAAAGGAATGGCTTAGCTTTAGGCTTTCATGTGAAGTCGTAACACGAGGAAACGATCTACTCATAAAAGTGGATTCCAGCTGGCAGTAACAGGTCTTGCGCAAAGAAGTTAATTGGAAATCCGTTTCAATTGATTTTCGGAAAGTTAAGTTAGATGAAGAGAGACAGAGAGAAGATTATGTGGTTGTGTATGGTTGTTGGGGAATATTAGCTTTTGCGCTTTTTTCTTCAATTAAGGTAATTTGTTAAGTCCAATTGTTATTGTCACGAAAAATCTGAAACATCGAGTTATTTTAGAACTTTACCAGTTTATCCACCTCCATAAATGTTGCTCAAAGAAGTTACATAACGCGTACTTATTTCTGAGATTTTGGGTGATATATGCTTAAAATAGGAACTTTACCTTTAAGAATCTGATTCGTAAAAAGTATTTTATATAATGCATACCAGTCTATTAAATGATGTACAAGATAAAATAAGTAAATAACGCAAAAAATATTCTATTTTCCTAAATACTTATTTATTTATTATAAACATACTGTATTTCTGATGCCTAAACATTTTGCAGCATCTTAAAAGATACAATGATTAAGTAAAATTCAATATATACATACATACATATATATATGTATTTATATATATATATAAAGTTAATTAATTAGCCAGCTATTATTTATAAGCTTGTGTATTAATTATATAGCTCAGCGGATAACTTTTCGGTTATTCTTATGAATCAGACTTGCTTTGCTTTTTGGGGATTTTTACACTGTATTTTCAGGCAATCAAGTATTAGTATCTATGCTAGCTGAACACTTTTGAAAAAGAAATCAACAAACGCATTACCTAATTAATGAGAAAAACGAATGAAAAACAGTGCTGTTTTTAGACAAATATTTGGCAATGCTTGTTTATATGCTCATTTTTAAGTAAGTTTCATAGCTTTATAACACAAAAACCGCATTAATTGAAATCGGAGACCTTTCGAGTACCAGTAAAAAGTGCATGTCACTTCACTTCGCAATACTGATATACAAGATTTTAGTCAGCACAAGATTTAAATAAAGTTTTTTCTCTATTATATATTATTAAGATCAACTAAAAAATGATTTTCCGCTTTTAAACATTTGTCTAATTAAATGAAATACTATATATTTAGTTTTTCTAGAAAATGAAGCAAGGCGATTCATTTCTAAATATTTTAATAAAATGATCGTTTCTAAGAAAATTTTACTTCTCTGATTAATCACTTAAACAATTATTCTAATTAATTATCCAAATTGCATCTGAAATAGGAATACAAATAATTCGTTGATTATTTTCTGAAGAAATTCTCTGAGATCGAAACAAAGTTTCCATCACCAAAGCAATCGAATCAGATTGAATTTTGATTTGTGCGAACATTCATTCAATCAATTGTCAGAGATCTAATCAATTGCTGAGTACAACTCGCATTTTCCGATTGAACTTTTCCCAAGAGGAGAAGTATGTGTAGGGGTGTGTGGTGTTAGCAGTCTATTTTTATTGCTCTTCCAATCGTCACCGCTAAGATGTTGTGCCATCCTGAGAAAATGTAGTCCCAATTCAAGTCTGCTATGCTCTTCGGGGATTTCTTTATTGTCACTGCACACTTCTGTGCATCCTGCCAATTGCATTAGCCTGGAAATTGGATATTGTGCCTTGATTTGCTTCTAGATAAACCACTTAGATTCATCTAAATGTTATTTCGGCCATTTCTGCTTAAGCTGGAGATTACTTACTTTGAAGAAAATTGCAGAGCCACAAACACTGAATTGTTATTGGAAAAAGAAACCAAAGTTTATTTTTGTATTTTAGACAATTGCTCTGCATTCGAAAGTGAAAAGTTTATTCAAGAAAATCTTTAAAACGAAATAATTCTAAATCAGTAAACATATGCGAAATACATTACTTGATCAATTGCTTGAAATGTAGATAAATAATTAATTCAATGCAAGATGTACATGACAACTCCCACCCCTCTTTTTTTTTTGTTTCAGATACTAAATAATAAAAGTGCAGTTCGATCATGAAGTTCTGACACTTGGACGCGTCTGCGCATGGCAGAAACGGGCGAATCCATTCAACTTTTATGGAAGTTCGTTTTGCAGGAGCAAAACGAACTTCACACGAGCTTATTAGCACGAGAATCAGAATGGTTGCTTATCTGTTTGTTGAAAGCAACCGCATTTTGAAACTGACACATAGCACCAGTTCGGAAGAAATAAACTATGCTAAAAACAAACTAAAAATAGAGAACAGAATACGGCACATTACTTATAACAGCAGTTTCTCACTTGAACATGAATTCATTCCTCTTGGCGCTCTGCCTGCCAGAGGTGTTTTTTTTTTTTTTTTGAAGCAATACAACAGTAAATAAATTTTAGTATACTTATACAGGGGCCGTGGTAGCCTAGTGGTTATCCCGTCGGACTTGCACCTGGAAGGTCGCGCGTTCGGTACCCCCTGAAGACCACCATGTATACTTGGGGATATGTGCACGTAAAATCCGTAGACCCCACTACCTCTCCCCGTGCGTAAGCAATCCTTAGGCCTCGGCTAACAGGTAGGGGTCTGGTGGAGAAAAGTATACTTATACATGTTCATGCTACTTTTAAAAAATGGAAGAACTTTAGTATAAGAAATTTATTTATCAATTATTATGTAAAAATATATCCTGAAAACTAAAAGTAAACTCAGAGGCGTGACAGCGCGTGAGGGCCAATGCCTGCTGAGCCCGTCCCAGCTTTCGAGACAGAGGGCCCTAAAGCAGTAGTTCCCGTTAGATGGTCGGCCTGCCGCAGAACCCCCAGTGTTTAGTTCCCAACCATGATTTATCCTCGCTTTATCGACCCATTGAAATGATGGTGAGCTGATCGACCCTGCCCAGCATGGAAACTGAACCTGAACATGTGGCATAGTAGCACGGAAAACCATGTCTTGAAGACCATGCCAAATTTTTGTCATGTTTGCCACGTCATATTTTGACATAAAAATTTAAAATATTTATTTCATAGATAAAAAGTGTTACACTTTTTTAAGTAGGCACACAGACATGTAAGCACACCATATTTTTTTGAGTTATTTTAATATTTAGTACCTGAATTAGAGCAAGGAAATTTTGATGGACATGAGAATAGAGATATAGAACTAACCGAATATGCAAGGCAGGTTTTGCGCTTAAATTATGCTTCCTTTACGCTTCATTATTATGCTTTATTACTTCATTTGTCGTACTTTGGTTTCGAAGGCATTATAAGGTCACAAAGAGTATTTTAATATACTAAATGCTGCTCTAAAACCACAATAAAAATCGGATTTTAAATATAAAGCATTAAAAAAAGAAAATTTACCGACGACTTTTTATAAAAATGCTTATGCGTCCAAGGTGCAAAATAAAGCTATACCAGACATTGTAAGAAATCATTTTTAAATATGTTTCTTCACAAACTGAACAAAATGCGTGAGAAAGGATAAAGAAAAAAATGTTTCAACAGCTGAACATATTAAATTCGAGCAAGTTGCATTCAAAGCATTGCTCTTGGGCACGTAAATACTCGAGCTAGGAACCTTGGAGTTGCTGAAAGAAACTGAAGAATCCCAGTCTTTGCAAGATCAACAAACCTTCTACCGATTTCTTTTGAATTTAATTCACGGATTCAGACAGGCAAGGATTTTCGCCTCTTATATTCGCGATGGATCAAAAGCTATACAAAAAACTACCAGCTAAGGGAACGTTACTTGGATAACGTTCCGTGATCTGTCTTTGTGTTTTTTCCTTGAAAGCGTAGAATAACAAGTTTTATGATTCAGATGCTGCATCTCCGCCTTTGTAAAATGTATCACTGATGCCGTGTCGTTTTATTTTCCTCGTAGATTGAAGTCTGACCTTTGAAAAGATGGTTTTATCTAAAATAATAAAACGATACATTTTCCAGTTGCTTGAAAACATAATTTTTGAATTCCGTTCCTTTTTTCTGGGAAAATCCAGACTTTTAAGGTTTGCATCACGTTTTCAGAAAAGACCAAGTGAGCAAGAGAGGGACAAAATGAAACGAAGGAGGACTGTTCAAATATTATGTAGCCTAAATTCTTTCCCGTTTCGGTATGAGAATGAAGCATTATATATACCGTACTTTGAATTATTTGTATAGTAAAACTTTAATAAAAATAAGGTTTTTCTAGTTAAATGTATATGAATTATTATATTATTTTTATTCATTTAAACCGCTCCACTACTTGTGACCGGTGACATATTAGTTTTTGTTGTTATGGTCTTACAAAATTTCTCGCACTTATAAGCAAAACGTTGCGTCTTTAAGACGCGCTTTCTGAATAATTATAAAATTGGCACAAAATTTGCAACAATTGCAGACAAATGTTTTGAAGTTACAAGAAACTATTTTTTAATGCAAAAAAGGGAGCTTCTAGATGAAAATCTCGAAACCGACATTTAAAAATCCGGAAATTTAAAATCGTTCAGATACCGATTATTCAAAAATCGGTCGGATACCAGATATTTAAAAATTGGTCAGACACCGATAATTCAATGTCGGTCGGATGCCGGATACTTAAAAATTGGTCGGTTACCGGATATTTAAAAGCCAGTCGGCTACCGGAAATTTAAAAATTGGTCAGATACCGATTATTTAAAATCGGTCAACTTCCGGATATTTAAAAAATCAGTAGGACAGCTCTAGTACAGGAATGGCGAACCTTTTCGATTAATGGACCATTTCGATTAATGGACCAGTTAAATTACGGCTTAATGGTTTGCAGGTGTCTGTTCTGCCACTTTTTTTTAAAAATCATCTTTGAAGGTCAGCCATTTCCGCAAAATGGCCGCCAGACTTCGAAATCTGTACTCCCTTTTCTTTTCATTTTCTTTATTTTTCTTCTTTTGAAATGTTGCGTTTGGTGAATGTAAGTGAATAAAAGAAATTTAATATCCACCTGTGGGGTGTGCTAATGAAACGCCTGTTGCGTACCACCCACACGTGACATGTGTTCACCATATCTGATCTAGTGCAATATAAATTAGAGCGGCTGCAGAAAAGGCAGCTGAACTGCGGTATATTCTAGCAGTAGAAAAAATACATATACTCTCCTTATATTCTAGGGTATTTCAGTTACTTATCTTTAATTTTTCTAACGTTTGATTTTCATGTTTTTTTTTTCTTTGAATGCAATTATAAAAAAGATAATGAACATTATTTAAGTAGAGGTTTACATTTTCGGTTTGAAACGTTACTTAAATGAGTTAGAAGTATAAAAATTACTTTCAACATCTTTGAAGGTACAAAAAATTAATCATTCATCATTTCCTATTGTTGATATTTAAAATCCAGGAAAAGAACTTAAGAAGAAAACCTTACATGAAAGTTTGTAAGTTCCAAAACATATGCGTCTGAAATGCAAGTACAGTGTCTCAGTCTACGAATGAACTATTTTAAGCATTTGAAACAACAGTTTTTTCGAATGCTAAAGATAAACTCAAAAAAATATATAGATATCTTAGATCAAATAGAACAACACCAGAAATGAGATCTGTTCCCCCTATTTTCTATCAATTTGTCAAATGTATCTGGGACCATCTGTTTCCCTTTCCCCCAAACCTGACTGCAGTCGAAGACAAAACTGTTCAATCTCGTAACTTTTCCCCAGTCCTAACAAGCTCTTGAGTCTCAACAAAAGAATGTTCTAAAGGGAGAATCGTGGGATCCCTTGATATTGGATCAAAGTCGCCGAGATCAGTGGAAAGACACCCCCGTATGATTGAAATTTAGTGTCAAAGACTAATGAATTTTTCAAGGCGAAGCCTTGTCTCGCTCCATAAAGTCGGCTTCTGCAGGTATTAAAGCGTCAGCCGTCTCTCTGGGGTGAGACAGAGTCAGGAGAATAGACTTTGCTCTGATAGTGAAAGTGGGTAGGAATTTCCTCATTTGCCGCGAAACAGAGTCTTCTAAAGGATTAAAATGGAAGATTAATTATACTGGAAGGCTCGCGCAGAGTCCACATGTCTGTTTTACAAAAGAAGAGCTTTAAGCGGCTTTTTTTCTTTCTCATGTGAGCTGCTTTTTCCTTAATAAAGCTGTGTAACATTATATATAAATAATTCAATGAAAATGAATATATTTAGTGATTTTTTTTGTGTGTGTATTTAAAAAAAAATCTTACTTAGTTTCGTTTGTTTGAATAAATATCACATAAGACTAAGTTCAATACTGTAATAATTCTATAAAACATAAACGGAAGTTTCTGATTTACATTTATTGCTAATAATAGGTTAAATGCAATCATAAATTACCAAGATGGGAGTGGGGTCCAAAAGAAAAGGAATTTAGAGTACCCCTAAGCAATAGTGCGGAAAAGTTATAACTACGGACATCTGTGAACAATTTCAAAGGCATGAGATAATATCTTAATTATCCTCTGTTCTGGAAAAGGCTGCTAAAATTCAAAATTTGGTACAAACACCGAATTTATATATATATATATATATATATTTTTTTTTTTTTTTCAAAACGTCACTGTGCCTTCAGGGGTAATGAGGAAATGTTTCTGGGTTACTTTAATGATGAGCTCTGAAAAATGAGGTAAGTTCATTTAAAAAATCGAGTACGTTACGAAAACATTTCGTGTGATGCTATGAAACTTCAGTCCCCCTTCCCAGAATATAGCTAATTTGTTATTGACATAATCAGGTTTTTTAAAGTAACTTAAATTTATGTAGATCACTTTTTTCAGCAATATTACATAAGTCACAGTAGTGGAAAAAATTATTTATTTTTTCCACGGGAACTAGTTGGATGTACGTACGCACTTTTTTCCCAATTGCTAAAGAGTACTCGGGGGTTTTTTTTTCAAAAAAAAAATATCAAAAAAGATAAACCACTTTGTTTCATAATTTAACCGTGCTGTCAGCTTGTATTATATTCAAAATTGTACTTCATACTTTTTTCACTTGCAGTTAATTACTTATGAAGAAACACATATTAAGGTGTTTTTTAAATTTCGAAATAATATCCAGATTAGTACATTTTAAATATATTTAGGAAAAATCTTCTTACCTTGTGGTAATTTTCCAATCTGCAAAAGTAGAGTTAATTAACTGCTTTAATTAACTCCGCGTTATAATTCGGAGCACTTCTTGCAACGATGTATTACTAATTTGAAGAAACTTTTTTTTCCCTTTAAATTGTTAACTGGTTAATGCTCTTATATTAAAAATAGTTCATTCTTTCGTTCCTCCGCAAATTATTTTGAGTAACGTACAATGAATAAATTTCGTTAAATTACATAACTATTCTCATAGAGACTAACTCAAAGAAAAAAATTCGTTTTTCGCTTTAACTAATTTGATATGTGTGTTTTAAACAAACTCAATTACATCTTTTATAGCTATTGTTGAACTTTACATTTCTTCATTTTAATACATTCATGAATATATTAATAATTACAAACTGTAAAACAATTAAACAGGCATTCTGATTTACATTATATTTACTCTTTAATCAGTGTACAGCCTGGAAATTAAAGTTATTCCAAAGTATTTCTTCCAATAATTAAATGCCTCATATATTTAATTCCTTCGGCAGTTCTAATTTCTTCCTTGAATAATGTATTTGGGGAAATATTTAATCCTGCTGGATCAGATCTAGTGGAACTGTTAATTAATTATTCCACAAACCCATCTCAACCTGTTAAAAACAGCATGTGATAATCCACCGCATTCAACCGGTAAGGTTAGTTGTTAATCACTATTTATGATAATTAAATACGCCTTACTTAAAGTTAGAAAACCTTAAAAGGCTAACCATAATTAATTTTGCACCAGGATTAGAAAACGGAGCATGCTTCTCACAAGCTGCTCTTTCCTGAGCTGTTGTATTTCTGGAGAGGGTAAATAAAGTTTTCGTCAATCGTTCTAGCACAAACATGGAATGGCTCCTAATAAATGCAGACATTCACATTTCTGTGTTTGGAAAGGAATAAATTCTAGGTATTTTCAGAAAAGGAACGTGTTTCTGTTGCTTTGAGTACAATGGCCTGTAGCACTTTTAGATACTTCTCTATTGTTTTCACAAAGATTTGGAAAATTCTTCACATATTAACTTTTCTTGTCAGAAAGTAGAGACTGAATAGAAATAATACAGAATGTGATGAGAGTTACACAATTTGTTGCACAGAATCGAGATTTAACCAATTTTATTAGGAATGGAATGTGTTGTTGAGAATTTTTAAATATATTAATAAATATCATTTGTGCCTATTGTAGAATTTCATAAATCGTAATTAAAAATAAAACTCATTTTTGAATTCTATATAACATAATTCAACATAATACGAGTAAGAATTATTCAACTCGTTATGTGTATTTTATTGACTCAAGAAAGAAGTTTTTGAACCATTATCTAACTACATTTGAGATGGGGAGTTAAATTTGGTGGGAAGTTAAAGTAATGCTTCCACTTTAAAAAATATGAGTCCAAAACACATCTAGCAATTGTCCGTATGTAATTTGAATACTACAAATGGATTTTCCATTCAAAGAATATGTGAAAATATCAAGCATCATTATTTCTTATTATCGAATTTCGCTATTGCATAGCTACATAAATAATCATGACACAATAATTTATAAACTACTTTTTAACCCTTATTCTCATAAAGTAGCATATGTGCTACTTTATGAGAATAAGGGTTAAATATACAAAAATATATAAACATATATATATATATATAGCCCTACCGGAGAACTAAGACCTTTGCTTGGCAATATGCCAAGAAGAATCCATTCATATTCAAGGGAGAAACTGCTAATATAAGAAATGTGCCGTGTTCTGTTCTTCTTTTAGTTTGGGTTGCCCAATTGACTTGCGTTTTTCTAATACGCTCTAAGCAGAACAATTTAATGCGACTGAAAGTTTTATTATAATTGGTAGCAACTTGGTGTAAAATAAAAGAAAACGGCCTGGTAAATCTAGTGTTAATTTTAGGCCAGTTTCAAGAAGAGGAATTGTATTATAAAATGAAGCATGCAAAGACGTGTTGTTGCATTTAGAAACGTAAATATGTGCCTTCCGTCTTAGGAAATCGGAAATGAAAAATATAAATTTACGTTGCCGCCAACTCGGTGTTGAATGCCATAGCATCATCTTTGCGTTGGTGGATTTCGTGAAACTCATAATGTCATAAAACTTGAACAAAGTCTTTGATCGTTGTTACTCTAAAACACTCGGAAAAGTTAGAATATTAAGACTTCATACTTAGCGGCGTTAATTTAGGTAAAACACAATAAATTAATTAAGATGAATCATCTGTGCTGTAATTTTGCATATTGAGCTGCACAGCTTTCTTTCTTTAAACAATAACAAGCTTCCTATTTCCTTCTAGAAAATTTGAAAATCTTCCTCCATATATTTAACGAATTAAATATTCTCGCTTTCCCCACGTTTTGACAACAGCTCCGGTTAACTAGCGTTTTACATGCTTTGGAATGCTGTTTTTCATGAATATTTATCAGAAAATAAATAATAATTCATGTCATGCAAGAGTTCACTTTCATCATTTTTAAGACGGAAACTGATGATAAATGATGCGGTGAAAAACGTTTGATAAACATTCTCCTTTCTTAGCTCCACACTAATCTTGGAGTTAATAATTTATTTTGCACTTTAATTTATAACAGCTTCGCCGCTTGCTTAGAACTGGGACACGGGATATTAATGGTCAAATTTTTTCGAAACTTTTATATCATCAAATATGAGGGTTTTTTCATGAAAAAAGTCCCGTGTAATAGCTAAAGCAGTGAGTTTATATTAAGTATTTTTCAGTTCCTTATATTTCTTTGTTTAATAAGTAATAGTGTATAAAATAGTGAAATTTTCCTTCACGGGATACTAGATTTTCATTACGGTGTGAATTTTAAATATTATGTTTATTTCGTCGCAATAAACATTATTTTCAAAAGAGAAAAAAAAATTTTAACACGTAAAGGCCTTTAGAAAAAAAAATTGCAATATATAGAGAATATTATAGGCTAGCATTTCTTTACACTAAGGACAAAGTACTCTTATAATGAGTTATCTCGTAGCTTGCAGTCACGTGGTAAAGCCTTAAGGGAAAATCGTTTGTCTACTTGTAAGTTTGGCTTTATCACGTGACTGCAAACTACGAAATAACTCATTATAAAAGCACTTCGTTGAGAGAGCAAAGTACAAGTTATATGGTACTTGCTGTCTTATTTTAACTTATAAATGCATTTATAGAAAGTTAGGAAATTTTTTACCTTATACACTATTTTGTGAACAATCGGATGTGATAATTTTAAACTATAATCTGAAAATTAGGAACCTGAAGGACAGTGCTGATAGTCAGCGTGTGAAATATTGCGAATTTTCGGTAAACGTATTACTAAATATCCTAGCAACATCGTCAATTTACGCCATAATTTTATTCTTTTGAAAGTCTAAAAATAAGTGAAATTTATTGAGAACATATTAAAGTCCAATATCATGATAATCCGATATCATGATTAAAAAAATGAAATTAATGATCGATATCCGCTTTGTTGAAATAATTAGAAAAAATAATGATTCTCTGATGTATTACATAATATGATTTAATGAGACATGAAAAAACATAACGCAAAATACCATTTTTCACAGAATATTTTTTTTTTGTATGAGTTAATAGATTGATTCATGTAAAATCTTACGTAACTTACTTGAATTATTGAACTAAATATGCTTCAAAGGTAAGGTTGAAGGAGAATGTGTTATTATGTGTCAGAATTTCAATGTGTTTCTAACCCTCTCATTGGTCTGATGAGAACTGTTGAATGTTACGATTTTTAAAAATAAATGTTTAAAAAATTAACTATATATAGTTAATTAATTTTTCATGGTAAACCGAAATTCATTCTACGAAAGCTATTAAAACAGAGTAATGAATAGTTAGACGAAAAGAAAAGCAATATTCTTATAGTTACGTAATTATTCTCAGTAATTCGCTGACAGTAATAGTTCCCAAATAGTACTTTTCCTTACATACCCACAAACAAAATATATTTTTGTTAGTTTAAATATTTAAATTTTCCATCTTGTAGAACCCATCATTCTATTGGGATTTTACCCAAAATTATCTAAACTATTCTCGGTGACATCATCTGTATTAACTTGATGAAAACTAAGCTTCAAAGTAAATAGATTTTAGATTGTTCAACAGTTTCAAATTAATCGCTCTCTCTAATATACCCGCATAAAAGTCAAAATCAGTTCGCAAGAATTGAAGTTTTCCAGTTCATGTCTGTTCTGTAAAATTTTCTGCTCAGCTGGCAATGCACTTCGCTATTTCAGTCATTCTCTAACTCAAAACTGATATTCATAAAAAACATTTTTTCCCTTTTGGTCGATTTTCAACTGAAAAGAGTTTACTATTACATAAAGAGATATTATCTGAGGTATTTTAGGCTTTCTGTGCTCCTGATAGTTTTAGAAAACTTGACATAAATTCAGCTGAATTTTACTTCATCCGTGAACGAACGTGATATTTACGTAATATCGAGCTCACAGGTGTTCTTAGTAGATATAATAATGTGTACGTAACCGTTTAATTAAATCACGGGCCTTTGGAAATTCAGCGTTAACATCTCGCTGGTTGAGAATGCAGCTGTTCCAACACCAATTTATGTAATTTTGAAATAAGGCGAACTCAAAGTTTGCCTTTGCGTGTAATTCCTGAGGAGGAAGTTGCATTATGAATTTTGGTATTTCAGATAGTGCGAGATATTATACTGTTATTAGCTGTATATAAAGACATCTTAAGAAAAGATTGAAGTAATATATGTGTAATAAAATGTAAATATTTTTGCTACAAAGTAAAAAAAAATCAACGTAAAATTAGCACTAAAACTCCAGACACGTGTTTCGCGGTTACAAATAATCCCTTTTTCAATGCAAAACTGAGCTTTCAGATGAAAAACATCCAACTGAAGGTTCAGTGGTTTGCTTCAGTTGGATGTGTTTCACCTGGAAGCTCACTCACTGCAAAACAGTGAGCTTCCAGATGAAAAACATTCAATTGAAGGTTCAGTGGTTCGCTTCAGTTGGATGTTTTTAATCTGGAAAGCTCAATTTTTGAAGATGTTGTGCTCAATTTTACGTTGTTTTTTTTTTTTAAATTATTTTTCTTTAGTTATTGTTTAAATACGTGTGTGCCTTGGTGGTAAAAGGCTCTTGATCCATTTTGAAATAAGACATATTTTGCTCTTTTATAAGTAATTCAGTGCTCTTAATTTAAGGGCTCTTTTATAAATAACTTTAAAATATGCTATCAGAAAATGTTCAAAAATCTAAATACTATAATACGCAATTTTTCATTTTAGAACCAGCATAAAATCACAATCCAGGTAATCACGAAAAAAAAACTGCAAAACACAACGTCCTGGAAAGCTTTGTTTATGTGACATAATGCCCTATACCTCACAGGCTCGGATATGGTACTTACTTTCATCAAGAATTTAAAATTACATGTTTGCATTTTTAGTCAGCGAATTTTATGATCTCTACGGGATTTGGCAAGCAAACATATGATCCACTATATGGAGAGTTCAGCAAGAAATGCAACGAAACCATAGAACAAATATTCTTCTCCAGAGCGAGTGAATGCAATGTTTTGATTAGGAAATGCGTGTGCACAGATTTACCCGACTAACATGACACATCATAGAGCATAGTTGTAGTCCTTTTAGAATTATTTATATTTAGAGATTTCTTGGGTTTAAGGCGCCCGTTACTCACAGAAAGTAATTGCGTTAAACGCATGCATTATTTACCCTTTGGAATATACTGTATTAAATGCATGCTCTATTTATTCTAAGAAATTTACTGCGTTAACCCTTCAGAACTCGCTTCAAAGTGAGTGAGCGTGTGAGAGTTTTTTCGCAACACCTATTTCCTTCAAAAAAATGATAATAAAAATGTTTTCTAGTTCATTTACTAATGCTAAACACCAAGTGTTAACCAAAATTTTCTATTCAAAATGTATTGAATACGTGTACTGTTTTCAAATATTATGGCAAGCAACTTAGGTACTTTTTATATGTGGGATACAGAATGTTCCTTATGAAAACAAAGAAAAACATGTTTTTTTAAACTATGCATGTCTATTTTGTAAGTTTTATTAGAAACATTCTTAGACAGAGCCATTTGACCGAGAACCTTCTTCGGAAAATCATCCTCGAAAATAAAAATAATTTTTCTGTACAGAGAGATTGAAAAAAATTAATGACTAAACTATGCAATTGATTAATACATTTATTTTAGTCCATTTAGGTACGTACTCGCTTTAATATTTGATGAAATTCTTTTACTCAAATAACATGCTTTCTATTTACTCAAATAACAAAAAGAGAATCATAATTCTTTTTTTAAAAGAGTTTTTGGTAAATCACACGAGCACTGGCTTGATGAGAAAAACACTCGCATTCAAATTCAAAAAAAAATTCGCCAAAATTCGCCCAGAAAAAAAATCACTCACACTTGACTACTCCGACCCGCAAACGCCCCTGGTGACAGTCAGACAAATATTTACTGATTGTGAAACACATCGAGACAGCAAGAGAAGGTGAACTAGAGAAGCTAGACAGAGCAGAATCATAGCCTATGTAGTAGAATACTTCATGTACTTTTTTCTTCTTGTTGTGAGTATTTTGCTCACGGTGCGAATGCAGAAGGGTTAAATGCGTTGCATTAAATGCAGTGCTAATTTAGGAACATAGACTTACATTTCTTCTAGTGGTGGCAGCTCCATAAACAAAAAACATTTTGGAAAAGTGGAGAAATAGTACACGCGTTTCTCACCATCCTGCTTATAAATCCGACAAAACGTGTATAATTCGACCTAATACGCGATTCATTTATGTGTAAATAATAGGTGCCATAGAGTAAATCATATATTCGCCAAGTTAACAAAAATAACTACCTAACTTACAGCTATGATCTAAAATATAACAGGAAAGCTATTAATACAAACCCATATCAATAGTCGATTGCAATATGGTAGGCAACCATGTATTTTGTGGCTCCCGCTGCCTGTGCGAAGCCATCATAAAATATGGGGAACCTTGTTCTGCAAGTCTGCTGAAGATTTCAAAGCTGACTCTAACGGAAAGCCCATTTTCTGCTTTAGAACGGGGCGTGCGTCGAATGTTTAAATTTGATTTTACCAACTGTCGCCAAAACAAGATAGTAGTATATACGAAATCCAATCGGCATTGGTTGTGCATATGCTTATTTTTTTAAAAAAGAAACAGGATCATATCACGATTTCAGTCACCGAACTTGCTTGGGAGATTAGACGAGCGTTGAATCTGTCCTGACAGTTTTCATTCTTTTAAGCAGATTCTTGCGGATTGAGACTAAAATAAGGCTATAAACCGCATTAAAAACTGGTTTGTATAGTCTAATGTTTAATACAAGTTTGGGTTTACTTTTTGAAGTCTTGTTGTGTAATGCGTATTTTGTTATTATTTCATTCCTAATGAAATCCTGATATTCAAATGCGGTCAGGCATTTTATATTTTTTTTAATTTCGAAATATTACATTATATGCAGGTTGCGATATCATTATTTAGAATGAAATGAGTTGGATAACTATGTCAGAGGCTATTCAAGTGCTAAAACATATCATAAACAGCTGAAAATTGTTGGTGCTAGATTGAGCAACAGCAACAATGTGTTCAGAAACTTTGGTTACTTTGTTTGAAAACGTGCTGATATTTCCTTGAATTATCTTTTTGTAACAATCAAAGCATATTTTCCCCCCATGCACATACCCATGAGGAAGCACATCGAGGTCATTTAAAAAAAAAGCATTAATAAACGGCTCTCAAGTAGCTCCCCCTCTCCCCCCCCCCCCCAAAAAAAAAAAAACTAGATTCGCCACTGCTTACGACACTCACAACACTTGAGGTTAGGTAGACCTCAATTCATCAGCAGTTGCAGAAAACATTTTGAGTTGTTTCTCTGTGTCTCATGCACTCCTAATTCTCGCCAGTACTGTAACTATGATAAACAATGCAAATTATTCATCACAATTAATTACTTTATTATGCATTTTTTCATGACATATTCGTATCAAATAAAAGGAGCAACGATTTCGTATATTCAGAGATACTTTATCGGTATATTTTGACGACGAAACAAAATTTTAATTACATTAATTAGTTTAAATTTAACGGCATAGTTTTAATGATAACTTATAATGATATCCCAAACTGTTCAATAGTGCTCAACTGTCTAAAGCTCTTGTTTGAAATTAGATTTCACTTTAATTAATATTTCATTCAAAACTAATTATAGTTTTGAAAGCGGCAATTATCTTGCTTTCCAAAATAATGTTTATTCCCTGTATGTATACACATAGGTTCTTACTTCGTTTAAATTAGTTGAGTGATTTTTCCGAGATATAACAACAAGAAAAATCTCTTTTAAAACTCAGTTGACAGTTAAACTTTAGAAGCAGTTAAATGCAACGAATGATTGTGCAGTTTTCTATTAATCTCCATGATATAATTTAATTAAATCAAGTAATTTCTGGATTTAGTTACATAAACAGTTTGTAAATAAAATAGTTACTGAGAAAGGAAAATTAATTCTTAAATTCAATACATCTATTGCAGAATAACTTTTAAATAATAACAAAAAATACTTTTAAATGTCTTTCCACTGATAAGAATCGTTTCTATTTTAGTCGAAACAATCTTTTGTTATAGTTTACGATTTTTCATGTGAGGCCTTTATGATAATTTTGACATTTATCTCATGACATTGAAAAATTTGAATAGTTCCCTTTTAATGACCCAATTGCTTTTTGTTTTTTATTTTCCTTCGTTTTTTAGTTAAAATTGCAAAATCCGTTATTAGTTGTAGTGAATAGCTTTGATAGGTGCATTAATTTTACTATTCCATTAGTTCTTTTTTTCTGAATAATATTTATTACATGCCCTATAAAATGAAAAGAAATATAGCTTCATTAGATAGAAAGCATTGAAATTCCTTTTATGTTAGTTTTATTAGCTTGCGGAAAAATACCGAACACAAATCGCAAACGAGCGTTGTTTATTATGAAATTTATTTTTCATAACTGTGACAGGCAATGGCTGGGAATTCAGATATTTACGACTTTTGTTTTTGAGCTAAACCAATAATTTTCAGTTAGAAAACTTTCTGCGCCGTCATTTATTATTCTACAACTGCAAAAAAGTTCTGACATGAGTATTCTTTTTAAATTATAGAGATGGTTAAATCACAGGCTATCTGGATCTTCCTTTTTATTGAGGTGGAAAAGAATGAAATAAACTACTCTAACAAACGAAATACAAAGAAAGTTTCTCGGAAATATCGTATGTTAATAAATTAATAATTACTCGATATATGTATAAAACTAACTTTTATTATTTGAGCAGAGTAAAGGAGAGCTTGTTTTTGAAACATTCATATAGTAACCTACGGTGAGGTTATTTTGAGGTACATTGAGTTCTGAGTTATGTTATGCGATGAAATTGTAAACTGCATAATTAATTTAAACTAAGTGACTAACAAAACTAGATTAAATCCTCAATTTAGTAAAAATATATTGATATATTATATTGATATTTTTACAGCACTACGTAAATACAGTGGCAAATAAGTTTTCTAAACAGGAAATAGGTTTCCATTAACCAGACGCTCAATATTTCGGGGATTCAGATAACTACATTGAGTTTCAGATAACTATACAATGCATGAATCATGAGTTGATCGCACCAAAAATGAATCAATAGAAAAACATGATTTTATAATATTACTATGCATTTGATACTCTTGAGTTTGATTTGTGCAGTAACTGTCTTAATAAGAACAATACATTCAGTTAGAATTAATTTACAATTCATTTTTGAAGAGATGTTATGAAAGTACTTACGTATTTGTAAAAGTGAATCATGTGACGATTTCAGAACTAGTGAAAACGTATTGTTCAGCCTCAATGCAAACTAAAGAAGGCTTGACAATCCCTACATAGTTTACAGTAAGGCTCCTCTCTCTGATGGGCTATGCATTCAGAAGATTATATATATTTGCAGGTAGCTGAAGTTCTGAAATTAAAAAGTAAAACAGTTTCATTTAAATGGTATGTCACCTATTATGAACAAAAAGGATCAAAGTACTTACGTATTTGTAAAAGTGAATCATGTGACGATTTCAGACCTAATGAAAACGTATTGTTCAGCCTCAATGCAAACTAAAGAAGGCTTAACAAACTTTTCATAGTTTACAGTAAGGCTCTCTCTCCTCCTCTCTCCTCTCTGATGGGCTATACATTGAGAAAATTATATATATTTGCTGATAGCTGAAGTTCTGAAATTAAAAAGTAAAACAGTTTCACTTAAATGGTATGCCACCTATTATGAACAAAAAGGATCAAAGTATAATTTAGTACAGGTAAGACAACTTGAAATTCCTTATAGATGTCGCCATTTAACAGAAAATCGCCCTATCTGTCAGTTCTTTATACCGACAATTTCAGGCCACATACATTATCGAGTTCATATGTTTTCTCAATGGAGATGCCCCAAACTCTCGTCCAGTATGAGAGATAGTCGACCGACGGCCGACTGGTGTCTGGTGGAGAAAAGAATGAGAGATAGTACATTGTAGAGAGAGGGCAATTTCAAGAATGCACCCATGGCGCTGGGCCAAGTGTTGGCTGGGCGAGCATCGAACCCATCGCCTCCTCAGTGCTCCCAGGCAGGCACCGGAGCCAGTCGCTTAGTCCGCTCAGCTACTGAGACCCCTATCTATGAGTTCAAATAGACTTGTGTAAGTTGTAGGCTCAACGCATCTTATATCAATAGCGTATAAATGCTATTGAACCGATTTATGCAGCTTTTGCCTGACGTAAGTTTTTGTTATCCATAGAACAAATTAACCTGGATGACTGATTATTTATGGGAAAAATATGTAAGAAGTACAGGACGTACTGTGCAAAGAGCTATTCATATATAATTCTCTTAAATATTTTATTTAAAGTTGATTCTTCTACGTATTGTAGTGGATAAAAACATCATAACAATGTTACTTATTCAAAACTTATGATTGACGTTGATAAAAGACTTCCCATCGGAATGCAATCCTAATGCTCTTTCAAAGGCAAATTCTGTCGTAATCACTTGGCTACAAATATCAACAATCAACTGCACAAACTAGATTTCCTCCCCGTGCAATCCTTGTGTAGCAAGCTTGTTGTAATTTGACAGACAACTGACAGACTTAAAGCAGAACAGCAGTAACTAAGGGATACGGCGTGTAGTGGATTGTGAAGGGTTGCACATGCTAAACTATTGACCCGTATCATTCACCAACTCCGATGATAGCTTTATTGACGGTAAACACTGCAACGCTGGCCCCAGTCGCAATTGGTACTTGAGAGTGGGTGCCTTGACGTTCCCTCAGATTCATGAGATGACTTGAATCTTATATGAGGGTGGTGAAATAAGGCGACGCCAATCAAAGCGACCAACAGTGTTTAGTTATGCGACAAATTAACAAAGAATTCGGAAATGATCGTAGACTTGATCAGCGGCAATATGGAAGTTCATATTTAGTAGATAACCTTATAGAAATGTTATATATCTAAATATAAAACGAGTCTTTTAAGAATTATTTCTTTCTTTGAACGAATGAGCTTAAACTTTTAAATTTTAAAAAAAGATTACGGATTTCCATTTGTAGTTATTGTTGTTTTTAAATTCATGATTATAAATTAAAATATTATTCTTGCGATTCAGCAATACGATTCCGAAAATGTGGATTTTATTACAAGTCATTTTTTCCGTTAACGGTTTCAAAAAAAAAAAAAAAAAATGTTATGCAGAAAATTAACCAGGAAATCTGAGTAATGTTCGGATACTATTTCATTAAATAATAATAGCTAATAACTACAAAAAATATTTATTTTTGTTATACATTTGAAAATAAAATGATTAAAGTCTAGAAAATAGATCCAAGTTAGATTAAATTAAGTTAGTTTTGAAGAATGTTGTTTCTTTTACATTAAAAACCTCTTTAATTTAACTGAAATGCATAAAAGTATCATAATAAAAATATTAAGTTTGAATTCTCTAAACGCTTCAGAATACTTTTCCATTTTCGATTTGGATAACTCACACGAAAATATTTCAAATCAATGACGAAATTAAGACTTGTACGTATTATAAATAATAATTTCTAAAAGCTGCCTCCATGCGATCAAAACAACACTAACAGCACGAGGACTTTCAAATCTTAGGTTAAAAAAGTCCTTCGATATAAGAATTCTTGCTGTTTTTCCCATTCTTTCAAACAACAGTTGAAGATGCTCTAACTTCGGAGTCTTGACCAATATATAACTGCTCATTAAATAAATCTTCCCTCACTGGCTTCCTTTTCAGCAAAGTCCTACCTTGGGACACGAACTGAGATTAGGTATATCCACCAGATATCTTTTCAGGTCTTAAATCAGAATCAAATGAGACAGCTTACTTTCCGCAGAGCCTGCCCAATCAGCGATACGTCGGAGGTATTTAGTGTCCGGACTGCTATACAGGACTCTGAAGAAAATACCGTAACAGTTTTCGCTCTATATAAATTTGGATGGGTGAGATTTAAGTAAAATAAGAGTCCATACTCCAGATATCAACTTCTACTATCTCTTCTTTAATTTCCAACCCAATAGCAGTTCTATATTGACTTTTTAAAGCTTGGGGTTTATTTCTGTATCACATAAACGACAAACGTTTTGTGATTTCAAACTTTTATTTAATATATACTATCATTTTGTTCAATTACATAAGAAGTATAATTCGTTTTAAAAGCCAAAGTTAAAATAATGTTGACTATAAATAAATTTAAACACAAGGGAATCCAAATGTGTATACGTGACGAGAAAGATGTTTGAAATGTGCCCGCATACTTTATGGAATACATAATAATGTATGACAAGAGTACTTCTGTTTAACTATGTGGTCTATTTAATCGTTAAGTAATTGTTCAAAATAAGCAAATCTTTAGGGCATATGTTTAAATATAAAACAAAAGCTAGTGGGGACGTAGTGTTTCATAACTCTAAAGTATATACAATAAATATATACAAAAATACATTCGTGCTGAAAAAATATCTGCACAAGCAAAAAACGTTACATAAATCAAATACTAGAGAACTGTTTAAACATGTTACTTAAATAGTAGATAATTTTAAAGTAATATATATAATGTGTGCACGAAATGGAGAAATTTCACTGATTGCAGTTAAAAGAAATTAAGCAACGAAAAATTATGCCTAAAAAATTGCAAGTATAAACTCATTTGTGAGTTTTACGAGAAAATGAGAGTGATAATAAAATAAGAAATATGACAAATATTTTAACAAAAATCTAATTCGCAAACATAGAAGAAAATAAACCTAATTAAAAAAAAACATCACTGAGAAAATCTTTAAAAAATCAATGGGAAAATCTGCTACTAGTACAAATTTGTAACAAAATTAAGACACATGTTTCGTACTCGCAAGGTGCCACTGCTGCCCTGAAATCATTTTTAATAATGTATTTTTCATTTAAATTTTTTCTTTATTTCTTTTTCTTCTGTTTATTCTTAAGAAATCTAAAAATAAATAGGTATAGAAAAAATTGGTATTTGCCGTTTTCTCTTCAGTTTGTCAACCAGTTTTCTTACTATTTTTTTTTTTTTGTTTAGTAGCTATTTATTAATTTCAGTGTTATTTATAAAATCATTTAGGAAATGGGTATTTTTCCCCTCCTTTTTTCGACGTGAATTCGTTGTCTTTTTTTAAGTCGTTATTCGTCATACTTTCATACAACTCCTTACATCTACAATCTACAATATTTGTATTTTTATAATTCAAAAAAGTAATGTCAAGAAAACAAAATGGAAGACAAAATGTAATTCATTAAATTCAAGGCAAAATAAGAGTAATCTTAAGGTGTCAGTTAATCACTTTCCAAAATATGTACATGTGATAGTCAGTCAGACTGTTTATCCAGTACGATGTAGAGCAAAAAAAATACAATTAGAAGCTAGAAAAGTCTTATATAATATAAAGTGAGATAAAGAGTGTGGTGAAGCTTTATTTTTCTTCGAATCAACGGTTCTTAATTTTGTTTATTTGCATTAACGTGTTGAAATCTTGATTAAAGTGAAAGTGAGAATTTGTATTCCTAATACATTCAATAATAATTAGGTAGCATGATCATTTTTTTATTTCTATTTTCTTTACAGAAGAAAGAGTCCAGAAAGAGAAAATGTATGTATGTATAATATGTCTTACAAAGGCAATAAACTAAATAACTAGCTCAGTGTTCAAACATTCGCGCTGAGGAGAGATCATCGCTAATTGGAAATGTTTAATCGAAACAAACTGTTAGAGAAAAACTAAAATGTCTAAAAGTTATTTAAACGTTCGAGGCTAAACTTGAAAAATTTAGTGAATTGCGGTCGAATTTGGGGAATGTAGTGCTTATAAAAACAATAAATCACGCATTTTTTTAAACTTTGCGTTCTACAGTGATTGAATTGCATTTATATCACTTGAACAATTTATGTACAAATGCTTTACATTAATTTTTTAAATAAAATTAAAGCACTTTAAAAAATCTTCTCCCTTACAATTTAAAATTTCTTGCATAAAAATAAGATTACTTCTGCAAATTTCTACAGATTTTATTTCTAATAACATGTAAAAGATGTGTATAAGAATATTAAGCGATTTCTCAAAATTAATCACCAGTTTCAAGCAAAAATGGAATATTTTTATTTCTCTTCGAGTATTATGCGAGAGGATTAGAACTAAGTTTTTGGGTGGAAGAATATTAATTTTTTCCAGGTGGTTGAAGAAAAAGCAAAAAGATTTCAATCACGAAAGATGCTTAAGTGAAGAAAAATTGTTTTAGATATTAATCTTGTGTTCACGGAAAATAATAAATTTTCAGGGAAAAATCTGTGGAGCATAAGTCGTACAAATCATCTCTCGAAAATGTACTTTTACCTTTTTGTTCATGCGATCATTTCTATGTTCTAAACAAAACTTTTTTTTTTGTTCTTCATTGTCTGTGGGTGCTCTCTGCTCTGTCTCAGAATCCTCTTAAAATTGTAAAGCTTCAAGAGTTTTAAACTGAGAATTACATTATGAAAAAAAAAAAAAACGTAACTGTTTCAGGTTTCTGTTTAATGTTTTGTTACGAAATCAAAAAGTATGCGTATTAACTTAATTCAAAAAGCAATATTGTTTTTTAACTAGTTTCTTTAACATTTTAAAGGTAGGTGAACATTATTTTTAAAATCTTTAATGTTCATTGTATTTCTCTACAATTTAACCCGCTTTAGAAATAGGTTAATTAAAATAGCAGATTATAATTCATTAATGAATAGTACTTTAAAATCAATCAGAATAACTTAACGCAATAAATAAAATAGTTTATTTTGCATTGTCTTTTGTAACATCCAACTGATTTTCTTTTATCCCTTGCAGATTATAAATCTCTGCCAATAATAAGGGCAAAGCGATTTTCAATTAACCGTCGAAAATTGTGGAGTAGCGATACATAATAAATAAATGTTAAATGGCCTGATAGACTTTTAACACTAATATGCAGTTAAAACTAGGGTCACTATATTGCATCAATTTGGAAATCCCAAAATCTAAAGACAATTTGGGGACACTAGAAAAAAATTTGGGAACAAACTAATACATATACACTTTTATTATGAGTAAACTACTCTAATATATTTCAAAAGGTTCCCACAAACATATTTTTTCTACATAAGGTATGGATATTTTCTTAGTTCATTTGCTGTTAGAAATTGTAATACTAAGGCACAAACCTGATAAGTGCCATAATATTATCTGAAATTTTGCAAAATACCATTTAAAAGTTGTAAATTGAAAATCCAACAGCAATCAAAAGAAAACATTTTTTTTAAATTTGGGACTTTATGCGTCTCTTAGTAGTTTTGTGGACTATCCCTGAAATTGTATAACCTTTATAAACATTTAAACTTTTTTTTTTCAAGGATGGACATTAAGTTCAAAAACTTCTCTGCACATTTATTATTATACAGGCCAAAAAATAATAACAAGCTATGTTTTTCTGAAAATTTAGCAATTTTATGAAGTCGTATAGCAATGTTTGCAATTTAATCCACTCTTTCATGTATTTTCAATGTCTTCAATATTATCTTTAAATCAGCCCATATATATTCGTGTGTTTCAAATATTTCGTACGGATCTCCACATTGTCTTCACAATACATATATCCGAATTAGAGTGGTATTCGTAATAACTGCTTTCAATTTAAGGCAATCCAAATAACTATTCTATAGCACTTATTCTCTATCAAAGGTCGAGTGTGGTATTGCCTTAAATATAAAGGTTATACAATATTTTCTGCTAATTGCTTCTACAAATGCTTGAAGAATGTTGATCCAGATTTTAGCGAAACACAATGCTGAATAAAAGGGAACCTCCAATAAAAAGCCCACGCGGACAACATTACTGAGGAGTTTATGAAAGGAGTCGATTCTTTTATTGCGGTGTGCATTATTGAAGGGCAGTGCATTTGACGTGAAGTAGTATTTTTCGACCTTTTGTCGGTGTAGATGCGCTCTACATTTGAACATACATAACACGAAACACATTGTTTAAGTTGTATGCATAACGTACATTTTTTCGAAATGCACTTGAATTATAAATAAAATCTAACTTTTTGCACGAATATTTTATATGGCACAGTAATGAATTTAAAAAAAAAACCTTTTTCTAATAGAATTATATTTTACTGTTTTTAATGCATACCATAAGCGTTCGGATGAACGTCAGTACCAGCATCTTAAATTTAAATGGACAACTGCTCATTCTTTTGAAGATTGAAGTAACTCACTCCGATGTTTGCGTCATAAAACGCCCTCTGTGTTTATGTCCCTAAAGTAAATGATATGCAACACGTTTTTAATATTACCTGCTCAAAAATACTTTTGGTTTAGTTTAGGCCCTGAGAAGGCAATAAAAAGCCTTAGTAATTCTTGCTTAACTCGCGTTTTACCGTAGCTACATTTAGAGTCAGAACCGTTATATGTAGTCATATTTTCGGAAACTGGATCCCTTTTGATGAAATTCAACACTAATACCGCTCTAGAAGATAAATACAAGAACTGTAATTTTAATACTTACGATAAACAACAAACGAGTTAGCTACTATCCCATAATCTGGGCTTTATACACGCTTTACATAACACAATGTAGAGGCTAAGCAGTTAATATATATCGCATAAGACTTTAAACTAGAATGCTAGAGTTAATTACTCCGTTATAGCCCATGGGTATCGCCAGACCAGCAGTTGCACCGTGCCAACTGCGCGATATTAATCAACTCTGCGTATCTACGAGAAATCAGTTATACACGGATAAAGACAAGTTGTTCTGAGACGTGGGACTACTAGACTCTCAGGAGATCCTTTATTGATAGTTCTGATCCGGGGTACGATTCTGTTATTGACTTGTCAGAGCCTTGAAGACGAGGTACAACTGCTACATCATTTTCTATTCGAGTAATTTCGAAGAAACACTTAATCTGAAGGAAATGACAGCCATTATTCTTCAGCAGGTAGTCGATGGAATAACTAGAATACCATTAACTTTATGAAGATACAAAGAAATGACACTGTGTTCGGATATGTAGAGTGCATTATTGATGAAGATGAGATGCCAGATTTCCGATTTATCTCGATTTCCTGTTGTCTTACTAAGATAAATGTACTAAAGGAATTATAATAACGAAATCGGTTTTTGTTCATGGGAAGAATTGAATTTGATGCGGAGAGTGATTAATTTGTGGGCAAGATATTGCAGTTTTTTAATGCTTATTTAATGCAAAGCTTTAGAAATTTCGTGGTATGCACAGGTACAATTTATTTACTTATTTCGGTTTTGGTGAGATAATAGTAAAGGAAGAAGTAAATTCAGTTAAAAAATAGTTTGTTTTTCTTTCTTTTTCATAAAAATTTAAAGAATAAGTTATCAAAATAAATTTGAAAAAACAAAAAAAAACATGGAGTTAATAATAATAACTCAAGTCCAAAAATCACAGGTAATATACTAGGTTTGAAATTACTTCAAATAAAGAGTCTAAAGTATTTAATTTCGCATACTGAATGTGAATGACAGACAACAACGATTTGTTTTGTAGTCACTATAAGGAATTGTCGACAGAGGGGCGTAGAGGTAAGGCGCAAGTCTCGTACGCCCAAAATCGCAGGTTCGAACCTGGCCCAAGTCGGTGGATTTTCAAGATGCAGAAAATCGTCTGTGCCCATGTCGCATGATTGTGCGGCATGTTAAAGATCCCTTGAGTATCCGTTTGGCTTGGATACTCTCGCTAAATTAAAGACCTTGTGCAAGTCGCATCAAATGAGAGCTCATTTGCCGCCTTCTAGGGGAAACTGAGCGTCCAAATTCTCAGTGGCAATGTCATCAAACAACAGTGGTGCTACTTGAAAAAATGGATGCCGATTACAGGGATACGCACTAGGTTTGCAAAGGTTAATGACCATACGCAGCCTCATTCGAAAGAAGAAAAAAAAAAAAAAAAATTTTTTTAAAAAGATTTTTTTAAAAAAAATAAGGAATTTGAAATCAGCAGAAATAATTTTTATCTGCTTCACGAAATAATACATTTAATTCTTAAGTTATTGAATCCCTTTACAAAAGTGATGGAAAAATTAATCTTGTTAAATAGCTAAAATTTCAAGTATACCACAACCTTTTTTGTGGCCTTAAAACCAATAATATATAATCGCATAAATGGAATAAAATGTGACAGAAAACTTAAATCATTAGGGAACTGTCTGGAGCGAAAAAGCAATAATTCGAAATACGTAACTGGTTTATACGGGAAAAGAAATTTTAACGCATTAATGTCGGTCACAGCCAGACATAAAAAAAAAGGTTAGAATTCACCGCATAGGAGGTATCACAGAAAGGAAATAAAGGAATGGCTCAGAAATAAAGTTATAAGGCTGCAAAAATATTATTTGTCGAAAAGTGTAAAGAAGAAGTTGGAGAATCATCGGGATATTTTCTGCTATTGAAACTAGACTCGAGACACCACCGGAGGGAGAGTGCCTTGCGAAATGAAGGTCGAGAAAGAAGGAATTCCCAAGACTCGACCCTAACGTTATGATATGTCTTGGCTTCATTAGGATTTTTTTCCCCAAGAATACGTTTCTTTCAAAATGATTTTGATGACTTCGGAGGAGATTTTCGGCCTGTCTTGAGAGTTAATTTTCTTTTTTTTCTATATTGGTGATGCTTTTAGATAAAACTTTCAATGTATCTCGATATGTTTGTCATTTAGGGCTTTTAGGTAGTTTCTTGGCGATACATTAAGTGTATATAATGTCATTAAGCTTACATTACAAACATATAGAAATGAATGAGCGCGTGTGACTGTCGAAATAAAATTATAACTTATGACTTTGGTTATGACCCCGTGGGCAGCAGATAGCTGTATTACGAACAGGTTTTGAATGGGTAAAATAGGTCTAAAGTAGTAGATAAAAATTCCATTTTTATTCCAGGCCCGCTATTTAGGGGTCAATAGCTCCCCCCTCCGTCTTGTGAAATATAATGTATTTATATGCATGTACATGCACTTTGTTGTTTCTTTAAATACAACAAGCAATATACATTGCGTTTATATCCTTTGCCCCCCCCCCCCCCAGAAAATTTTAAAATGACGGGCTTGCACCAAAATCATGTTTCCACACAATAGAAGACACATGTATTTTTTCGAGTAGCTAGTTTGACGCGTGTTAATTGTTTTACAAGCAGGAATTTCACAACGCATTGTTTGCTGACAGTTTTATAAAAAGACAAAGCTAAAAGAATAGAAATGTGCTCGTCAGCAGCTGCTGGCAGTAGTACGGGCGAGTAATTTAACCGCTTCTGTGTAGTCGCTTTCCAGTAGTTGTTGTATTCTTATAAGCAGCAAATTGCTTGCTTATTTCTGCCTTTACCTAGTTCCAACAATGTGTTAGTCGTGGCACATTTGGAAGAATTAGAATTTGTCATGGCACACATCCGTGCTATGTATGATTATATACTTATACTATTTTCGGGAAAAGTCTTTTGTTTGCTCAATAACAACGAAGATATAATGTCACGGGTACCCACCCAGTTTGGGAGCTAATGCTTTATAAAATTAAGGGCAAAATATATGTGTGCACGAAATGGAGAAATTTCACTGATTGCAGTTAAAAGAAATTAAGCAACGAAAAATTATGCCTAAAAAATTGCAAGTATAAACTCATTTGTGAGTTTTACGAGAAAATGAGAGTGATAATAAAATAAGAAATATGACAAATATTTTAACAAAAATCTAATTCGCAAACATAGAAGAAAATAAACCTAATTAAAAAAAAACATCACTGAGAAAATCTTTAAAAAATCAATGGGAAAATCTGCTACTAGTACAAATTTGTAACAAAATTAAGACACATGTTTCGTACTCGCAAGGTGCCACTGCTGCCCTGAAATCATTTTTAATAATGTATTTTTCATTTAAATTTTTTCTTTATTTCTTTTTCTTCTGTTTATTCTTAAGAAATCTAAAAATAAATAGGTATAGAAAAAATTGGTATTTGCCGTTTTCTCTTCAGTTTGTCAACCAGTTTTCTTACTATTTTTTTTTTTTTTGTTTGTTTAGTAGCTATTTATTAATTTCAGTGTTATTTATAAAATCATTTAGGAAATGGGTATTTTTCCCCTCCTTTTTTCGACGTGAATTCGTTGTCTTTTTTTAAGTCGTTATTCGTCATACTTTCATACAACTCCTTACATCTACAATCTACAATATTTGTATTTTTATAATTCAAAAAAGTAATGTCAAGAAAACAAAATGGAAGACAAAATGTAATTCATTAAATTCAAGGCAAAATAAGAGTAATCTTAAGGTGTCAGTTAATCATTTTCCAAAATATGTACATGTGATAGTCAGTCAGACTGTTTATCCAGTACGATGTCGAGCAAAAAAAATACAATTAGAAGCTAGAAAAGTCTTATATAATATAAAGTGAGATAAAGAGTGTGGTGAAGCTTTATTTTTCTTCGAATCAACGGTTCTTAATTTTGTTTATTTGCATTAACGTGTTGAAATCTTGATTAAAGTGAAAGTGAGAATTTGTATTCCTAATACATTCAATAATAATTAGGTAGCATGATCATTTTTTTATTTCTATTTTCTTTACAGAAGAAAGAGTCCAGAAAGAGAAAATGTATGTATGTATAATATGTCTTACAAAGGCAATAAACTAAATAACTAGCTCAGTGTTCAAACATTCGCGCTGAGGAGAGATCATCGCTAATTGGAAATGTTTAATCGAAACAAACTGTTAGAGAAAAACTAAAATGTCTAAAAGTTATTTAAACGTTCGAGGCTAAACTTGAAAAATTTAGTAAATTGCGGTCGAATTTGGGGAATGTAGTGCTTATAAAAACAATAAATCACGCATTTTTTTAAACTTTGCGTTCTACAGTGATTGAATTGCATTTATATCACTTGAACAATTTATGTACAAATGCTTTTCATTAATTTTTTAAATAAAATTAAAGCACTTTAAAAAATCTTCTCCCTTACAATTTAAAATTTCTTGCATAAAAATAAGATTACTTCTGCAAATTTCTACAGATTTTATTTCTAATAACATGTAAAAGATGTGTATAAGAATATTAAGCGATTTCTCAAAATTAATCACCAGTTTCAAGCAAAAATGGAATATTTTTATTTCTCTTCGAGTATTATGCGAGAGGATTAGAACTAAGTTTTTGGGTGGAAGAATATTAATTTTTTCCAGGTGGTTGAAGAAAAAGCAAAAAGATTTCAATCACGAAAGATGCTTAAGTGAAGAAAAATTGTTTTAGATATTAATCTTGTGTTCACGGAAAATAATAAATTTTCAGGGAAAAATCTGTGGAGCATAAGTCGTACAAATCATCTCTCGAAAATGTACTTTTACCTTTTTGTTCATGCGATCATTTCTATGTTCTAAACAAAACTTTTTTTTTTGTTCTTCATTGTCTGTGGGTGCTCTCTGCTCTGTCTCAGAATCCTCTTAAAATTGTAAAGCTTCAAGAGTTTTAAACTGTCTTTTGTTTGCTCAATAACAACGAAGATATAATGTCACGGGTACCCACCCAGTTTGGGAGCTAATGCTTTATAAAATTAAGGGAAAAATATATTACTGTAAACTGATAAAAGTACTAACAAGTAGCACTGTCTCCTTCAGGCATTTGTAGTCGCATTTAACTTTTAGCTAACCTGAATGCGACAGTAATACATATTTTTCTATAATTATAGGTAAAATTCAGTTTTTTTGATACAAACTCAGTTTAGCATCAAATGAATAAGTACATTTAATCCTTATTTTCTTACATGTCAGTATGCCCTAAATCGGGTCAAAAACTTCCTAAATGCGACAAACTTACGAAAAATCGAGTAGCATTTAGACACATTGACCTCATAAATACTAATAGCTTGAATTTGGAAAAAAAAATAGCAACATAGGTATAAATCTTCTACTTTATTTATCAGTTATACGTATTCCATAACATTTTGGAAATCGGATATTTCGAATAATGTTTGTAATTTATCTGATAAGTAAAGTACAACTAGTAATCTTGTACATGTAACAAAAATCGTGCTAACAGATTTATTCAGCTCCGTTTAGTTAGTCACAATCACACTGCTATGCATTTTATTGAGAAAAATGTATAAGAAGCAATTACATTCAGCGTCTTTAAACTACACCCATTCTTTTTATGGGCCTGACGCTATCATGTGATCATTAATGAGGGAGCAAAGAAATACGACCTGATTACGTAATTAATGATTACTCTTAGAGCCAGTCGGAAAATGCATTAATTTCCTTCTTACGGTTCTTGTAGATTATTTTGCAAGACAAGAGAACCCTCTGAGGTAGCTATGAGTCAATAATCCGATAAAAGAATTACATTGGAAAAACCTTAATTTTTATCTTAATGGAACTACATTCGAAAAATCCCTCAATTATTTTCCTGTACCATTAGATTTTTTTAATGACTTAAATGTTTTAGGATCTAGAGAATGCATTTTGTTGGCACTGATTAGTTTGAAGAGTCGCTTCCTGCTCTTCCGAGTGAGGAAAGTCGTTGAAATATAGATTTAAAAGTAGATCTTTTAAATTAAGCACTTTCAAAAAGGTTTAAACACTAAGTTTCAATGCTTACTTATTTGCAGAAATAAAGTTTTGAGTTTCTGAAGCTCAGAAGATTTGCTTCAGAAAGATTTGATCATTAATTATTTTTCTCAAACATATTGTTTAAATGAAAGACGTAATAAAAGTTTCTCTTAAATTGAATTTAGAAGCTCCATTTTTACCGAAAAATTAGCTTTAACTTTTGATCAAAATTACAATATTGTATTTAAATAGCAGCATTATATTTGATAAATTTTTTGCTTAATTTAATAATAATGATGAAGTTAAAAATAATAATAGCATTAAAGCTCTTTTTAATTTTCATTTTCTTAAATTACATTTTATAAATAATATTATTACTCTTATCGAAACTATTTCCTATTGTTACCAATGTTTTTTTTTAAAAATCAAAAGTCATTAACACATTTAAAGTTCCAAGTTTAACATTTTATGCAGCACCTTTGATCTCTAGAATAGCGAAGCTGTTTTTCTCTTGATTTTTCTGTACCTGTGAGGTACATACTTTTACGGGAAAATAGGTTTAAAAGACAAGCTTGTTACCATAAAGTTGTTGAAAAGCATCAATTGTTTATTGATTAAACCATGCTCACAATTTTTAATTCGTAATTCTAGTATTCATTCATTAAGAATACCAATAGAAATTTTATTTGTTTACTGCACCTCGATTACAAGTCTTTCATATTATATGCAAAAATAAAATATTGGGCTCAAAAAACTGCGGTATATGTTTTTAACACTTATTTTGAGGCACGAAAATTTACTGTAGAGCTATTAGTACTTATTTATTTTGCAGACATGCGTGTTGAGAGAGAGCATAGGATCATCAAGTTATGAAAAAAAAAACTAAAAAAGCAGTTTATCGGTACTTCTTATATTTAAAACTTCTTGTCACTGAGTTGAATGTTACTTAAATTTCATGAGTTCAAATCTCGTGGCCTAAAATTGATACGCGCACTTATCGAAAAGCTCCGCGTGTCTGAACCCCGAAACGTAGGAGCTAAATTCGGTGATTACAAAGTCGGGATCTAATTCAAACCGTCAACATGAGCTCTACGTGATGGATTCCCTCCGCTGGTAATTAATTGTGGAGAACTATTTCCCCAGTATGTTAATATATACTATGTCACTATATTAATCAATAAATGCTACTTCTTAAAAGCAAAGGAGACTTTAGTCCTAAAATTTAAATTCATTTAATATCGACAAAGCTCATATTTTTTTGATTCGTCCTAAAGAAAATGTATTTATATTTTTTGTATCATTTTAGCGAATGTGAATCATAGTGTAATTAAAATTTCAGTAAGAATAACTTGCGAAACTTGAGGGTTGTGTGTTTTATGTTGTCGATAAACGCATCAAAATTCGACGAACAATTCAGGAAATAGTGCTTTGTATGTATATAAAAATGCGTAGATTCAACAGTAATGTTGTTATGAAATAAAGAACTCGGCTTTCATTTTATTTAAGTTTTTTCTTAAATCAAATCTTCTTCGTTGTGCCTTAATATATTATTTACTACTTGATAAAGATAAAAAAAAGTACTGAAGCAAATGCAAGAGCAATCGTACAATGCGGTGAGATTCCAAGGGCCGGAAAAGACGAAAGATTTTGTGTAAATCACATGCAAACTTTAGGTTTTTATTTCTTTCAGAAGCACGCTATATTGCAGCCCCAGTAAGGGTACATGAATACCAACGGTGGCAGATACATTTTTCATCTTTCGTAATATATTGTTGTAAATAGTTATCAAACTTATAACGTGAAATAAGTGACATCATAGCGCAATCTACAAATCACGTTCGTCTGGAAGAGAGCCCCTTTTAATGACGCAATAAAAATGCCAATAAGTCAGCACGGGGGCTGGGTTGCTAAATTAAGAAAATCCAACAATGCTCACTGGGTGCGTAGTAAGTCGCTTAAGTAGCCCTTGTGTGAATGTACCCATAGTGTTAACATTAAAATATCCTTGCTATCCAACAAATGGGTGCCTGTTCATCTCATTTTTACTAGTCTCCAAACTTTCAGTTTTATCACTAAACCCCTTTGCGTCTACGTGTCTCAGAATTCATGCTCTAAGAATTTCCAAGTACTTAATCAATCTTTATCTTAATCAAGAATTATTATTGATGATTCTTCTATAGTATCAAGGATTATAAGCATGCTTAATTTCACGATTGCATTTAGGATAGCTACATATCCCATGATTTCTTTTTATCTATATCAGTCTATGAAATTTAGCTGAATACTTGTAATGTTTCAACAGTATTTTTTGGCAAAAAAATATCTAGTGAACAAATAGAAGTCGTGGATTAGTTCAGTAACGTTCTGTTTATGGATAACGCTTCGGTTGTGATTTTCCTTTTTCTTTTTGAAACATGATACTCACAAAGAAAAAAAAACTTGAAGTACAAATATCAAGCTTATACTGCAGTCGTTTTCTCAATTTGTAATTGCAATAAAATCGTGCATTTAATCTTATTTCCCGGTTTTACACTTTTAAAAAAAGCGATTGGATTTGTTTTTTTTTAATTAAAATATGGTCTAATAAGACAAGTGTTAGAAATAATATATACGGGGTTTAAAAAAAAGCTGAAAGTAATTATCTACACTTGAGCATTAGTATTAACTTGAATTTGAGAACAAAATATAACAAGCTTTAGGTTTTTTCTTATATTTATTTTGTCAGGTTGCAACATATGGATGCATAAACAAAAATTAAAAACGAATTAAAAATCCCTTATAATATTTATTGGGATAATTGGTTACAAGAAACTCGTTTGGTGTTTGATTGCAAGAGAGATTAAGTTACCCAACTGCATTCACTGTACTCTCAACAGTTTTGTAGGTTCATTAGAATACAAGTATTGATTAGGTATTTTAAAGCAGTTTTCTGAAAAATGACGTTAATTGGCCTCATCAACATTAGCGTTAATTAGTGCACATTTTTAGTATGTTCGATCAAACTAAGGAAACTTTATTGCATTTATTCCAATTGCTCATTATAAACGATTTGGAAAAATACAATTATTGAGATTATTGTTTCAGGGGTTTTATGCAAACTGGCATCTTCTTGCTTTAGATGTAAAAATGCTCATTAAAATAAGAACCATCATTACATTTATTTTAATTTATTAAAATATGTTCTTACAAACAGGCAAGTGGAAATGAATTTAGAATAAAAAAAAATAACTTTTTTGTCGCATTATAAGAATGCCTCAATTGTGCCTGGAACAAATAGGGTGACGAATTTTATTCCTAATAATAGTCACTCATGGGCACTTTGTGGATGTGATTATATAATTGTGATCAATAAAAAGTCCATTGCTCTAGTAGGGTCCTTTCTCAACGTTTGCTTTTCTTTTTCGTGTCGCAGAGCGTAGTGGTCCATATAAATATTACGGAATGAAATTAGTCGCGCTTTCTCCAGTGTGAAACTTTTACGGCATAAATTCATGCATCGAGTAAATTAAATTTATGTCTTCTTTTAGTAGAATTAGGGACATGATATTTTTACGGAAATATTTAGAAAAATATTAATGTTTACCTACTTTTTTGTTATTCAGGTGCCAACTAACTCCGTTGCCGGTAAAATTTGCTGTTATATAATTATTTTTCTAAACAGCACTTGTGTAATCGAAATAAAATTTCACGTTAATTTAAAGCACTAATGAGCATTAAAACGCATTTGTGCTTTAAATTAACGTGAAATTTTATTACATTTTACTTGCACAAAGTTAAATTATTATTATAGCACTTGTGTGTCTAAATGTTACTTAAAAAGAACAAATATGAATGTGTACGCTGAAAAATCAGCTACCTGAATGGTAAATCTAAATATTTGCTGCAAAACCAAAAAAAAAATCATAATTTGCTGTTGTAAAGTTTAAAATGCCCATATTGGGAAGTTATCCTTCACCATAAACAGACAAGATAAGATTTCCTTTGAACAAACTTGTAGCATTCTTCATGTATGAGTATAACGAAGTCTTCTCTAACGTTAATGCAAAAGTGATTAAAAAAATAATAATTCAAATTTTGACTTTTACGATAACGAAAAGATGAATGAAATATTTTCGTTTTTTTTTTAAATCAGATTATACATCATTTTAAAATTTATGATTTACTTAGCGGGTGTGAAATAATTCAGAAACTTTCATTCTGAATCATGTCCCTTAAATTTTAATCCAAGTACTTTAATCATGAGCAGTTCTACATGTAAGTAAAACAATGTAAAAATACCTTAAGAACTTCTCAAACTGTTAATTATTTCTTACACAAGCTATGGGCTAGATAAAGAACAGCTGGATAGAGATTTTGAGAAAATTACAAAGCTGATTGGTTTACCCATTTAGATGAACAATATTTGACATGGAGCCTAACGTCATATTTTGCTGTGATTAGTATTTCTTGCTCCGCTATGAATTGTGCAACGATACACTTGTGCAAATTTGAGCATGCACTTTGTTTTATAAAAGCTATCACTAAATGCATTTTTGTAAGTCGTGAAATTTAGGATTTCTTAATTTCACTTTCTTTTTACTATCGACAATTAAATTTGTTTAAATGGCATCTCATCCTTTTACGCTTTACAACTTTACTCAGTGCAGTAGGTTTCGTAGTGCGATCCTAGGTTTCGTAGTAAATATTGTTAATTTTTATCGGTGCAATTCCCCCCCCCTCCTTATTTTCTCAAAGACGTTTCTAATCACCTTGAATATATGTGTACGTACGTAAATACAATGCTGTACTTATTGATACAAATGTTCTGAACATTACTTCCCAGTGCCAAAATCATCAAGTATTAAACTGTAGTTTCAATTACACAATCCTTCTGAGTTTTTTTTTTTAATGCATCATTTTTTCCTTTTAAAACGAACAACGGCACGGCTGATAACGGAAGTAAAATATATACGCTTAAATACAAGGTGTTAACAGACGTTGAAAATATACGCCCCCTTCTTTCATCTACAAGGTGTTGTTAGCTTTAAAATCTAACCACAACGGCGCGACCAGTGCGCCGAGTTCCGGGTTTTTATGTTTGTGACTCCCCACTGAGAGATTCTAGTGGAATTTAGAATTAACTAAAGTCGTTCAGAATGATCATTAAGGACTATGTCTAAGTAAGTTAAACGCATTTACTTAAAAGAAGTGTTAAATGTTAAGACTATCCATACGCTAAATGCGTCAACTTTTCGTTTTGTCCTTATGCTTTTTTATACTTCAAAACATCAATAAATCTTGAGCTTTAAAGGGTTAATATGTTCGCTTCTTACGATTAAATATGTGTTTTTTCGTATTTAATCTATACTTGTCATTTTATTACGTGCATTGAATATTTTTGCACAATCGATTCAATTCGGCGGTTAATCAAATAAATTACATGCTTCTTACTAAAGAAAGGTGAATGTTGATAAAACATATCAGCATAAAATAGAGCTTAAAATAAGTGTATTTTGAAAACAATGGTGTAATATTTCGGGTCTTAATGTACGTAAGCATAATTCTTGTAAAGTTTAATTATTTTTTAAGAAAAGTGAAAGTTTGCTTGTGTTATAAGTATTATGTAACACACTTATGTTCTAGACATTAACATATTTGAATAATTTTCATTTTGTTAATTGTGTTGAAGAAAACTGTTTTAGGCCGATTTTTAGTTTATTAAATTACGTAATTTTGGTCATATGATAAAACATTTTGACATTTCAGTATTTTTTCAATTCTTGTTGTTTATTTAAGCATATTACAAATAATAAAAAGTTACCTTTATAAAATACGTACTATTTTCCTATTTTTTGGATTATGTATGTATATGATTGAAATATTAAGATTTCAAAATGATCCATACCTAAATTTGTTACAACTGATTTCTGAACCAATATACAAACTGAATGTTTTATAACCTAAATTTGATCCGAATCAATTAAGTAAAAAGTACCTGCATGAAACATTTATATATGCAAACTATATATTACTGCTTCTGATAGCTCAGTCACTGCAATAGATTTGTCGTTTCCAAATGGAATTTTTTCAACAGAAGGTCTCAATGATTTAAAACCAAATTTGGTTCTAGTTGATAAAATAAATAATTGCCTGTAAAATATACTTCTCGCGTTTGGTTCTGGTTGTTAAGTAACTGCAATAGATTAGTCATCTCTATATCCGATAATTGAGAATATTTCCGTATTTTCGCAATGAAATAATTAAAAAAGCAACCTTTTAAAACGATTTCAATCGGTTCGTAAACACGTGTACGTTAAAGTGGGCTTCAAACGCAGTTCAATCGTGAAAAATTACGGATTGTATAATATTATTTTGCTGTTCTAAATGAGAAATTTGAATTGATGGATAAAGTTAAGTGGATTTTCCCAACCAGCAAAAAAAGTGTGATACTAATTTTTTCCGCAACTTGAGTGTATAAGTTTACTACGCTAGTCATTGCTTGTTTTGTTTGTTTACAACAGCGAGCAATCTATTTGTTTTAAAAACGTTATTATTTTTGCTAAAAAAATACAGAATCTTTGAGTATTTTTTTTTTTGGATAGAATATTTTAAATTAATTTCACAAAAGGTTATTTATTGCATTTTAAAACATTCATAAAAAATAAAATATCACATAAATATCTTTATAATGTATTTTAATGTAGTAATTGTATAATATTTTAATGTATTTTAATGTGTATTAAATGCCTAAAGTAAAGGGTATAGATTTTATTTTAACTAATTGCTCTTTTCGGGAAATAACGTGCGGCTTGTATATTGAAAAAAATGTCTTTTCCTTCGCAATTCCTTACGCATATGTTTTAAAATATTTTTATCTTTACTTTGTAATGATGTTTGTTTCATCCTAATTACTTACTAAAACTCAGCTTAAATAAGTGCATAAAACTATTTTGTAGAGTAAATAAACGTACTAGCTAGTGTCATGATTGCTGACTTGAACTTTGGAATATGACGTTATTGTGTACTGCAGACTCTGCTATCCGTTTATTTAAAAAATATATATGATTTGCATCTATCGGGGGCAAGCTTTTAACGTGCCAAACTCGAAGCATGCAAATGGAGGTATCCAGAAAAGACTTGATATTTTACTTAGTCCACTTAAGTAAAGATATACTTATCGAAATTCCTTAAATATGGACTTGATTTTGAGAAATGAGGCTTTCAGGGCAGGCGTTAATATATTTTCCTGGTTTTTAGTTTGGTGTCATCCTGGATGGACCACCACCTACAAGCTGAGCATGTAGTTACAATATGAACAGGATCTTATAATTGTTTTAATAATAAGAAACTTGGAGATATCCTCAATGTAGTTGGGTATATACACTTCAGTAATAGTCAGTTTCCAATTAATGTAATGAATGTTAAAATCTCTAAAAAGCAAACTTAAATTCGATATTTTCATTTATAGTTGGCGAAAGGCACAATTCCTCGTCGATGATATCCTCTGGCAAGAACGCTGCGGTTCCATATTCCGGATACAACTCCCTGCCTAGGCCTGGTCATGGCACTCAGCATCCATCGGGACCTGTGCCAGCCCCGAAGAACGAAGTTGAAGTCGTCAACAATTCCCAAGGTCCTCCACTGCAAAGGGAAGGAAGCTTGAGGACAAATTCTAGGGGCCGAATGTACCTGTCCTTGCACAGGGGACCTTCCTCTTCCTCTACATCAGATAACAACTCGGACGCGACATACACGGATTCCGAACCCATAACAAGGAGAACGCGAGGAAATCCATCTTTAGAAGGCCAAAACAGTGAGTGGTGCTTTTTACAAAGTTTTGTTGATAATCCAATAATTTGATTTGTTTGCTTTAACGTTGGAATATTTTCTCTGTACTTCTCTCACATAATCCGAAAGACACTTTAAGTTTAGATCATGAAAGTTCACACGTTTTCTACAGAAATGTCACCATCTCCCAAAAAATAAATAAATAAAATCATAGCGGTTTTTGTTATGAATATGATATATATATGAAGAATCAACTTTAAAATTTTGAGTTTTGACTTCTGCTCTTTAGTATCGTAAATACCTCTCCATGTCGAAATTTAATAACGTCGTCTTACCTGTTATGATGAAAAAAATCATTTTCTTCTAATAAAGGACTTTTAGTTTTCTTCCCGCGAAAGAACGCAAAATATTAAACTACTATTCAATTGTAACCTATTCATAGGTGAACGACTTTAATTAGCAACAGAGATTTTCTAATTGACTGAATTTTGTAAACAAGTTAAATTGATAAAATGTCGATTGCTACCTAATGAAGAAACATTTGCTAATGAGGGTTTTCCTTTGATCATTAAAATTCTAGAATAGCTAATAATGCTGAAAAATGGCTTATAATAATAGAATATTTTTAATATTAGAAAATTCTGGTGGGGTGGATGGTGTGGGGTTAAGAATCAATTATACTTTTTTCATTAAGTTTTAAGAATTTTTAGCGCAGTCTTAGCCTTTTTTGTTTTTTTAGTCATTTTCGTTTGCTGCGTGATAGTAGGGCCAAGGAGTAACTGTGCGAAATAGCAGTATCAGTTTACATGTATAGTTAAAGAAAGCAATAGTGCCATTACTTTTGGGGGAAAATATTGGCAGGTGTGCGTGACACTTTGTTTATTTTTGTCACTAATTCGAAAGTGACTGATGATGAAACGGTTGTCATTTATTGCTGTGTAAGTCGCCAACGATCAAGCTGCGTGCACGCACCTGAATTAACAATTTCTACAGGGTACCAACATCAAATGGCCAGCTCATTCTAGGCATTAAGAACAAACATTAATATATCAAAATACCAACAGTGAGAATCATGACTTGCATATTTTGAGCGGTTCTTAAATTGAAAACATTAAAGTACCGTATGTAGTACATCCGTAAACTACATTTAGAGTAATAGCTACAAATTTTCTGCGAGCTTACGTCAGAAATTGATTATAAAGTTATTTTATATAGAGTTAAGTTTCATAATATCCTTGTTGCTATGTTTCAAAGAAAATATGAACGTATTAAATTGTTATTAGTTTATATATTTTTCTTTCCATTTTTATCATTTTTTTCTCTCATATTGACAAAAAGTTGTAATTGACAAAAAGTTATCAATTCCATCAAGTAATTTTTTACAACCCCCCCCCCCCCCGAAAATGCAATTGAGACATATTTATAAACATAAATTTTGAAAACTCAGAACAAAGCATAAATACTTAAAATTATAACAAAAGATCGGGGGTGGGGAGTGTATTTCGTCTGCTTAAAGCTGTCTAAAACTTTTCTATAAAACATTTGTTCATGATGTATAATATCTTTTAAGTTCTTGTTTTATTTGTGCTTCATTTGTTTGTGTTTTATAAACCAAGCTAAAGTTCTTTAACTTTTCATCATACTATATTTTACTAAACAAAATGGCTTCAGTGGTACATCGAAAACTCAGATAACGCTGAAAGCAAGATCATTTTAATTCAAATTGCTTGCGTTTAATTGATGAATTTTGAGGCAGTGAAGCATAAAAGAATTCCCTTTCTAACAGTACGTACACACGATTTAAGGTCTATGAAACTGGAAGCCATAGTTTTGTAAAAGGCACATCTTGGGTTTCTTCCTTTCATGCGATAATTACATTGAATCGCGGTAAATATTCCTGCCATAGAAATGTCACGAAATCTAAATTTATTCAAAGATGCTCCAAAAAATATATGCAGTTTCAAAAAATATATTTTTCTATTTTGATGAAAAGTTTTGGGAACCCTTTTATAATTAAAATCATTAAGTAATATAAATAATTGCTTAGAAGGTTTCACGTGGCATGGATATTTCCTTTATTCATAAGAGCTAAGTGCTTAAAGGCAAATTAAACTTAAAAGACCGTTTAAATTGCTTTAATTTTGATATTTAGAAATCTTGAAAATATTACTATGGTTGAGCAATTTGTAGTTTTTTTCAACAATACAAATATCCTTCAGTAATGAACTGACGTTCTGTCATAAACCTTGTCTATATCAATATTTTTAACTTTTTACTAACTATTAAAATTTACATGTCATTATAATAATGTTTTCGTAAAGTAGTTGAGGGATATCTTAACCGTGTTTTAGTCTTTAATCATGATGTTTTTAAAGCTTGATATTGCACCATATTCAAAACTGTTAACTCATTAATCTGCATAACTAGTGAGCGACAGACACAATGTAATACGCAAAAAACCCTTTTGTTTAAATTACCAACTTATTTATACGATAAAATAAATTAACTTTGTGCTACGTAAAATGTAATACAAAATAATTTCACGTTAATAAAGCACAAATAAGCATTAAAATGCAGACATAAGTTTCGGGATTGCTTGGAATCCCTTTTTTAATACGACAGGGAGCTTCTAGATGCAAAACATCCAAATGAAGCCTTTCTTAACGTGAAATTATTTTTTATTACTATCTATACGGTTACTAAACTGAAGTGAAACGTTTAATACTTTTTTTCCTTTGTAAAACTAATAATATTTTTAATATAATTATTTAAAAACTTATAATTGTGAGTTGGTATCTTTTTTTTCTAAATTATTGAAGAACCAATGTATGATAGAAACCTACATGTAAAATTGTTATATTTTTATTTTTCTACAATTTTTATTGTACTTGCGATTGATATTTTGATACATTAGAAAACAATAAGTAATCATCTAAAAGTTTGCAAGTGCCAATCTTAAAGAAGGTCTGCTTTCTGAAAAGTGTTTATAGAAGTTCCGCTCCTAAGCGGGGTTGCAAAGTAACTACCAAATGAAAATTTGAAATTTCTATGTATGTAACTCAATGATATTTATTGAGCTGAAAAAAATATGTGTCCCTAAAAAAACACACATGCATTGTAGCTGCTTACAAGAGTGATCGCCGTGCGTGAACTTTGTAGACATGAAAAATGTTTTAATGCTTGAAAATATCAAACAGTTTTCATTATACTTTGGAAGGAAAAAAAAATAAAAGAAGAAAAAAAAACCTTTTAAGACTTTTGCTTCATTCGAACAGAATATTTGGGCAAGAAAGAAAAAAAAACAACATTCTCGCAAAAAGAAAAGTAAATTTATACTTCTTTGCGCGAATAAGAACGAGTAATTTAATAGAAATTCTAATAGCGAAAGAAAATCTGTTATTAAATATATCTCCAACTGAGGAGTGAAAAGTAAAAAACTTTTTTTAACTTGTGCAGTGTAAAAAGGAGAGGAAAGTAAAATGTGCTCATTGTTTTATTATTGTCCCAAGAATGCCATAAAGGCGGCAAAAATTCCAGTAGAGACGAAATAAAATATTTTTCTCGCTAAATGAAGGTAAGAGATATGTAGTATTTAGTACCAATTCTGTGAAATGAAGGCTTGTTCCTAATGTCACCCTTGAGAGTCATGTATTCAGGCCGCATAATAAATTTCTTGTTGTTTATGCTCTTGTTCTTCATTGTCCTTTTCAATGGTTTTATTAATGCTCAGACTATTTTTGGATAAATTTTGGGGTCGCGTACATATTACGAAAGACTCTTTTCTTTTCTGTTCTTCATGAATTATACGCTCTGGTGAAGTGCTTAAAATTCTATTGCATTGATTTATATCATAGGTGTCACGCGTTATTTAGATTTTTTTTTTTTTTTTTAATTACGAAATGACCGATATTTTCGGGTTTGAAACATTAATTTCGTACTGTTCCGAAAAGAGTATACTCATTACGTCATTTTATTTACTAAACCATCTTCTTAAAAATAACCTAAGAAATCTTGTAATGGAAGTTTTCACACTGAAATAAGCATCTGTGTAATTTTTTTTTATTTTTTAACATGTGCTCTTCTGTGTTTATATATATAACAAAATAACATGCTTGTCTGTGTGTCTGGCGCTCGTTCCGAAAAAACGGTAAAGCCTAGAACAATGAAATTTGGTAGTTTTTGCTGTAATTGTGCACCTTGCAGCCCAAATTCTGATGTCTTTTATTTAACTGATTAATTATTTTATGCTATATTTAGGAAAAAAAGGGCTGCCATCTATCATATTTATTTGCAACTAGCAAACATCTTGTTGTAGTATGTCGCAACAATGCTTTAGAAATAAAATGATACTTTAAAATGCAATAATAGTTACATGAATTGCGTAAGTAGTTCATGTGTGCGCCGATGGCTAGTCGTAAATAAGCTCATCTTGTCAAAGTTACTGAAGTTATACAATTTTGTTCAATTCTAATCATCACAACAGAGCATAATATTATTGAAAACCGTTTTAGAATCCGTAGTAAGAAATTGATCACAGCCGTAAAAAGAATATGATCTGTAATAAAAATATGATCGACGAATAAATAATTAGAAGATTTATGTAAATTTAAATTTAAAAAAAATCGTCACGAAAGAACTTTTGTTCACAACTTTTAATGTGTTATCGTTCTTGCGTATCCCTAATTGAAACAGTTTTCTGGTTTGCTTATCGATATATTTTATCTTACGACTTGTCAAGGAAACAATGTTGTGGTTACATTAATTTAAAAAAAAGAATCACTTTTAAGACGGCTAGTTTAGCTAAAAATTTAATGCAAAATATATGAGAGACTATTAAAATACTACTCCTTCATCAATGGCCATATTCCAGTATGCAAACCTTCATGCTTTGAACAAGAAGTAAACCTCGCTCACCGTCAGAAAACAGTTGATTTACAGGAACCAGGAACTTTATCTATTTCTGTTTTCTGGGAATAAAATCATTTATTGCGTTCGACACTCTGTCCTTCCATAGAAACGAGAGCACGTGTTAGCATTTCTTAGAAAAACTTAATGGTCGTTTCTGAGGAAAATTATCTAATCGCTTCCAAAATCACTCCCACTAGCCCCTCCAGTTCATGTAAAAATTATTATTTTGGAAACGTTCTGAATTTATCGGATTATCTTTTCTGTAGGCAGTTTTCTGACTTTCTGAGTTCTCAGATTAGTCTAAGTACACTAAACCTCAAATTTCCGAGCTAATTAATGTTCTTGTTTAAGAAGAATATCTGGAAGCGTCGATTATCGAGTGTTGTTCCGGTAAACTGTAAATAAGTTTAAAAGACGTTAATGATGAATTAAGAACTGTCCAGATGGAAAGGGTTACACAGCTCCACGGAATTTTGACATTTGGACGCTTCTGCGCATTAGAGAAAGGAACGAATTTGTTCGAGTTTTAGGGACGTTCGTTTTGCAGGTGCGTTTATTTAGTACGCTTAACAGAATGTTTGCTTCTCTGTTTGTTGAAAGCAACAAAATTTATAAATTGGTATATAGCGTGAATTCGGAGGAGATAAAGTATGTGAAACGAACTAAAACGAGAACAAAACGGCACAGCCTTTATACCAACAGTTCCTCCCTTGCACATGAATGGGTTCTTGGCACTCTGCCAGACAGATTGCTTTGGCTGATGGTAGAAATATATTTCTGACTCATCCCCTCCCAATGCCTCTCAAACCGCGTTGTGCAATACCATCAAGAGATTCATTTCACTTTCTATATGTGTGGATGTTATCGACTTGTGTAGCATTTCTTTCAATCTTTTCCTAGTGTTTCTCTGATCCTTCCTAAAACTGTTGGTACCTCTGATTCGTGTGGATTTGTGCTCGGAATATTTAGCTGGATATAAGTACAGAAATTGATCAGTCGTTTTAGTTACAAAAGAGCCGTCGTAACTTATTTATTTAATCTTTGTAACAGTTCGCCACAGAAACATATCTTGGACTAGGAAAAATATTGAAGTACAAATTTCAGATAATACATTTGTTTTACAGAGACTATTTGAATAAGACTTTGAATGATATTTTTCTCTAGGAATTGCTTTTCTAGAGGTCCCATTTTGAAGCATAATGTCGTTCGTTTAGAAATTCGAACAGAAAAAATCCGAAAAATGTTTACTTGTTCACCACGCATTTAAATTTCTTTTCGTATCGTAAGTGGCGATTCAGACGTGGACAACATTTAATCAAATTGCAGCCTTAAAAACTTCATTGAATGTGAGCCATGGTTGAATACTTTTCATTAGGAATTATCAACAAAATCTTGATTACTTTCCAATTTTTTAAAGGTCTTTATTAGTGATGAGCAAATGAAGCATATTGATAAGACTTGATAAAATAAAACTCTCTTCTCAGTAAATGTTTTTTTTTTTTACCAAAACAAAACTTGAATGTGAAATAAACATTACCTTTGATGTTTCACTTCCCGTTTTTCTGTTTTGTACCCATCTCGAGGAAATATTTGTTTTCAACAACATCAAAGACGAGAAGATTTTCAGACAAATGAAAAGTAAAGAATCTATTCCTAAATATCAATGTTTGAATAGATTTTAACCGTAATTGGGGTGAGTAGCACTGTGTTCGCCACATGCAGGTAAACAAGGGGCATAATGAGCATAAATTGAGTCGGTTTAATGAGATACACGTGTCCAAGTTGTAAACATGTTTTTCTGTAAAAGGTTAAAAACATCAAAAGTTTCGACCCATTCCCGAATGATAGCTGTTGTGTACTTTATGCATTTTCTTATTTTTTGATGAAAAGTGTTTACCCCGAAATGAAACAAAGAAAAAGATGTTCTCTAAAATGAGTCCATAAAAAGTAGTCCCGAAAATATTCTTTTCAAAGATAAAATGTGCGAAGGGTTTCATGGTGAATACAAAAAATATGAGACAGAGCAAAAGCTACAAAAATACGTTATGTTGCATAAGCACCGAGTCGGCCTCTATTTCTTTTTGGCCGTAAAAGTTTTCGTTTTGGTAATTTTTTCATCTATTTTTCTTCTCATGTTTTTTTCACAGGCCACCACGATACACTATGTTTTTCCCAGGGTTCAGAGACATAATTTCATAACCTATAGAAGAGGTCGCGTGTCTTGCATTTAAAATAAGTTATTGGGGAAATGAGAGTTTTCTGGAATTCTTGAGGGACCACCTACAAATTGAGTAACTTGATGTCGCCCAGCATTTTATGATCAGAAAAGTGTTGTTTGGAGATTTATATAAAAAAAACAATTGGAATAATTTCGATTTAAATAATGTCTTTGGTTAAGAGTGTTGTATTCCTTGACACATTGTATTCAAGTCCTTGTGGTTAACTGATCAAACATATTTTTAACGTGTCCATATTTTATCATATTTTTGAAACTTGAGAGTAAATTTCTCTTAAAACGTTATTATGTATTATCTTTACATTATTTACTTATAAAAAATGTACTCACGGCATGAACATAACTATATGTTACAGAGGACTACTCTTTGTTGAAAAAAGAAACATTTGAAATTCAAACTCAAAATATTTTAGTGTAAGGTTATGGCGATTTACATATACAGTAAAACCTGTAAAGTTATCCACTTTTGTAAACAGACCATCTGTCTAAGTTGTTGACCACTTTTGTCAGGAATGGAATTAGCCCTATATTATAGAACGTAGTGAAACATTTCTAACTTGATCACCTCATTTGACCACCTGTCTATATTGACCATGTATGAACGCCAAATTTGGGTGGAAGCAATACAAAAAACCCTTTGTAAGTTGACCCCCTAATTATTACTATATTTATTCGATTATCTATTTTTGCAAAGATTAAGAAAAAGACTAAAATAACTTATCAGGATATTTTCTATGCTATGATGTTAGACCAGTATTTGTCTGGATGGATGACACATCAATGTAAAGTTTTCCTAAATTACTTTGAAAGTTAACCATAGTACTATGATACCTATGAGCACCAAGTGCTATGAGCACTCTTTTATTCTTTAAATACGTTTTTTTTTTTTTTTTTTTTCATTTTTTCTGCTATCTAATGCAGCCATTTTGAAAAAGTATCTATTTTTATGAAATCCTTACCATCATATAAGTAACTTACATAATAAATAAGATATTTATCTTTATTTTAACTAAGAAATTTACTTTTAATGTTGCATAGGATTCATTGTAAGTCATTCAGGTTAAATTTATCTAATGATAATTTAGATAATTGTGAAAAACAACCTAATCACTATTTTAAAGTCACGTTAATACATGAAGTTATATTTTAATTAGTCACAAATGAGTAAATTCATAGTGTAATAAATTACAAAAAAAAAAAAAAACTCGCCGCCCTCTATAAGTTGACCACTAAAGGTCTGTACCGCAAGTGGTCAATTCACACAGGTTTTCCTGTACATGGTTTTTGTATTAGAACATACAAATAACGCATTTCCCATCTGTAACTTCTATATTTGATTTAACTTGAATTTATTTTTAAAATACAGTTATTTTAATGTTTCTAATGACTCTCTAAGAATACTTTTTTACAAAAAAAATATTTAAAGCGTAGTTTGTGGTTGGTTGGTAATCGTTGTAGATGTTTTGTTTTTCTTTTCTTTATTTTCTTTAATTCAAAGCTAAAATCATATCGATAATGGAATCCTATCCATTTAATGCCTGTTTTTTATCGCCATAAAATAATGGTCCTGAAAACGTCTGCGAGAAAGATGTTCCAATATTTTATTTCTTTTCTTAGAATTAAAATTTAAATTTTCTGTAAAATGCTCTCATACTTGTAGCTTAATTTAAATCAGCTTTAACAGCTCATGAAAGACTAAAAGAACTTGTTCTAAGTCCGCTCAATGAAAAATAATCTTCCAGACAGTTGTCTAAATAACTTTCTAGACTATACTTGTACACACTGTCAGTATTTCAACATATAGCTACTACTTTAATTAAGTTTCTTTAAACCTTGAGCTTTTACTTAAATCTTTTCTCTTGAGCATTACATATGCTGGAAAGTGTTCAGTCCTTACAATGATAATTAAATTTAATATACATCCGAAATATATGTACATATATTGCTTAAATGATATTAAATGTACTTAACTGAACTTTGCATTAAATGTAACTCATCCGTTTGAAAAGATGCACCGAGTATTCCATTTTACTATAAAACTTTAATAAGTGCTTGATAATGTGGAATACGTTAAGCTAAATGTGTAATTAAAAATTTTACGTCAAGGTGAAACTAGTGTTTGGGAACTAATTTTCATCATGGTGCCCTATCCATACATTCGGCTATATGCCCGTCAATTGCATTTTATATGCTAATCATCAATCATGTATGGTATAACTAAAATGTTCCCTACAAAAAAATTTTAGTAGTGGTGAAGAGCCCATAAGCGGCGTTACTGAAGATTGCTTACACACTAATTGTCTCAGAACAAACAACGGAAGGTCACATCATTTGAATAAAGTAATATATGGAATAATTTGTGCTTTTACGTTGTTTTATCTTTGTACTCATAAACTGACAATGGGGGTTTACATCTCATTTTTGGCACGACATTTTAGCACAAACTCATGACGTCAACTGAGCTTGTTTTGCATAAAGAACGAATGCGAATTTCCCATATTTTGGTGTTTCCCTAAAACTGATTCTGCATAAATAATAAAGTTTATTAATAAATTTGATGTTTTGATGTCATGGTCCTTCTTCCTGCCTACCGAAATTTTAAGAAAATCCAGTGAATTTCAGGAGAAATATAATACATCTTTTCGTGCTCTTTATGACATCTAAGGTGCAAAGAGCAAAAAATATATAAATTAGATGAATTGCCTCCTAATTCTTGTATAGTGACCCCTGCCCATACCTCACTCAAACTGGTATAAGCACCAGCTTTTCCTCCAAAATCCGCTTTTCCTTCGATAACTACCGAACTGGAATATGATTTCATGGACTACTCTCTTATGCAAAGCGAATTTTTTTGTGGTTGTGATTTGGTCTAAAAAAAAAAAAAAAAAAATCGGCGAATTATATCAGATAACCAGGGATTATTTTATTCTCTATCAGGCGTTTGGCAACACAAAATTGACGTTTGCGTTAGCGCTCAGACGTCAACAAGAACTCGTTCAAATGATTTGCAAATGAAAGAAACTAAGAAAATTAACTTTTTATGACCTTAAAATGCGTTTAAGGGCTGCTTCTCGTTTTAAAATGTCTTCTAGTTCATTCGATTTAGTACATCCATATACAACTAAAGACTAAAATGAAAGAAAAGCGAAAAATAATGTGATCGTTATCGCCACACTGCATTTTATCTATCTGTTCCCTTCATTGTATTTTAGCTTTCGAATTTGCGTTCGATACAAAAATATACAAGTGGCTGTTTTTTTAGATACACTACACCCATTTTGTGAAAATATCCCGCAGGTTTTATTTAAATCCTTATAAAATATCTATTTCATTCTAACATTAATCGGGTCTAAATCTTTTTTCCTCGTTCGAAAAAGTGAAACTTTTTCTCCGTGAAGAGTAGAGCCGGCAGCACAGAAAACCATCTCTTTTCAAATCGAAAAATCATTTTCCCTTTCATCCGAGCACAGTGAGATTACCAGGAGGGGGATGAACGGATGATTGTTCTCTTCCTCCTGGAATCAAGGAATCGTTTTGCGCTTATGAAGTGTTAACAGTGTGAACAAAAGACGTGAGCGTCAGTCGAATAAACATGTTTCCAGAAGAAAAAAAACACTGTGAAAAATCTTAATGTCTTCGTGTTCGAAATAAACTGCATTGGTTAAATTCGATAAATCATAAATGGAATAATTCTGTTTTTAAGTATTTTCTTTCCATTTGCTGGTGGAGACAGATTCTTATATTGGATTTCTACTCGCATTCAATTTGTATCTATGCTTTGTTATTCTAAAAATATTGCTACATTTTAAAAGATTCGATTCTATTTTAAACTTGATGGCTTTGTGAGGGGACATGTAGTTTTTTGAATGACATCAGTATTATATCCGAAGATCCGGTTTTTGACAGTTGAAATACTTTAATCACGCTCGGTTTTATTTAATGAAATTGAAATTTATATATTGAATCAATGTGGCATGTGCGCTTTTTATGAGTATTTCCGTCTAATAGCATAGTTAAAGGATAAATGAGCATAAAATATTTGTTTTAAATCTATTTTCAATGACTTTTTGCAGTGAATGAAGTGCATATCAGGAGTCGTAAAAATATGAGGGTAACAATGAGTACCAGATAATGACAAAAGAAATAAAAACGAAAACAAATCGCGACAACATTTACTTAGAAAACACGATTTACCAGATTCAAAAAACTTTACTTTTAAGAATTCTCACAGACTGTATACAAAAGCAGCTTGAGACCAATTATTGAAGACTAGAACTATATTTAAACTAACTGCGGTCAAGACAAAGATTTTTGACAGAGAATTATACAAGAAAGAAAAATGTGAGTCGCCCTCAATCCATGTTTCGTCTTAAAAATATCAAATTTAATTTCATGTTCACAGTAATTTAAATTTAGCTTGCCTACTTTACCCTTTAGTTTACTTTCTAACTTAGGTCTTCCAGCAAATGGCAGCCACCGAAAGTCAGAATTAACCAATCATGATGTGCATTTTTCGGGCAAGTACAGTAAAACTCAGTTTGATTGGGTAAAGGCTTTTCTCGGTAGAAGATATGTATGCGCCGTTATCCGTATGAGTATGAGAAAATTAACAATTCAACTCGCTAACCGTTGAACTCCTGCAATCCTTTGACCTTCCAATTTTCATGATCAAAAATATTTGAAGAAGCCGCAATTGTTATGAATGAAACTGCTGTCAATTTCGAAAATTATAGTATCGAACTTTAGCCGAATAGCCCTTCGACTAAATGGTTAATCATGCATTTTTTTAACTAAGTCGTGTTTGTGCGTAAATAATACGTACCGGCACCATTTCAGGATTAAAAACACTTTTACCTTAAAATTTGAGAATCAGTTGAGACTGTTTTCTGTGTCATTCAGGTTGTATCGTTTCACAAAATGGGCAGAAAGCAGTTAGAAATGGTAAAGCGTGTATATGTTTATTTTCAACAACAAAGAGGTTGGCAGGTCCTATTTTTATTTTAGATCTTTAAATCCTGAACATGGAAAAAACTACCTTCAAATTCCGTTGAATTACTTTTAGATACCTTAAAGTATTAAATCGAAATGTTTTATTATATAAGATTTTTATTTTTTGCTCAAAAACTTGCGTAGTCTATGGTAAAAATGTTCATTTTGTTTAAATGAAAAAAATAGTTAAATTACTTTTCGTATATATATTTATCAAATACTGTATCTTGTTGGAATTTTTTGAATCTCTCCCTTTTTTGTAATCTGACTTCCTATTCTAGTCATAAATTTGACTATTCCTCTAAGAAATGAATATAATACCAACAAAAGTAAAAAACAAAATATTTTAATGTCTTGGGTTTAATATAAATAAATTACTTTTCCTGAGTAAGGTGAGTTTGTGGTGCTGCGTATTTTTTAAGCGTTAATTTTGATACAGAAAGGGTCTTTTTCTGAAACAAATAGTTTCAAAAGTGCTCCGAAAGACCCTTTTTTAACAGGAAAATGAAGAGAATGAATACAATGCTTATTTCTTCTTCTGAGGATTTCAACTTACCGTAATTTGCTTTCCTTTTATGGAGGATTTTTTGTGCTAACTCGGCTGTGAAAGTAAAAGTTTAATTATGATGGATTTATCTCTTTTGCATTGAAACAAGACTTCTCCCCTCCTAGAAAAAAAGCTTAATTATTTTCCGAAGAGAAGACATTTCAAACGTCAATTTATTTCCCATCTGTATGATATGAAAAAAGAAAAGCATTTTTTTATTGCTCATTTACTGCGATGCATTTCAACAATGCTAAGGAAGAAAAGTTTCTCTTTGATGTGCGAATATTTTCACATCTGTCTTTACTGTTGATCTTACGTAACTAAACTAACGAAACGTAAATGTGCAAATGCTTGTGTATTTAAACAAATTGTCTTAATTAATTCTAGTGGGTGTACTTTTAAATTTAAATACGCAGTAGGCTTTATGAATGAACATTCTTTATACATTTTAGTGAAAGTAGGTGTAACGTTTTAGTCACATTTTGTCTTTTAAATAATGATCACGTCCTAAAAAAGGCAGCACAATTTTAAGGAAACTTTTACTTATCTATGTCTAGAACGTATCAGAGAACCAATTACTTCATGTTTTCAAATTTTCAAAATTTCATTTGCATGTTGGGTAAAATAAAATGTGGTGGGTTCGGCCATTTTCTTTTATCTTGATACGTGCATCCCTTATAGCTACAGATGAAATACGCTCAAAACAATTTTTTTTCTCTACTAATAAAATTGAATTGAGAGGTCAACAAAAGTCGTCCTCGCGGTTAAAAATGGGACTGTAAAAACTATACATTTCTGCCCAAATCAATATGAATTAATTTTATACCTGCTAATTTTACAAATTGGTATTAAAGTGCATTAGAAAATAGTGTGACATTCTAAATTAGACTGCTATAAATTAATAATTAGAATAATCACAACAGATGAAAGTTCAAGGTCAAATATCCAAATTTTAACAATTTGAATAGCTAATAACTCTCCTGGGGGGGGAAACTACAAAATGAAATACCACAAAAATTAGTCACAGGAATCACACTTTTAAAATCTAAATGTTGTTATGTGGTTTGTATCTCTTTACAGTTTACAGCGAAAATGACATTTTGAGACGCCCCATAAACCACAGGGGGGAAATGAAACGAAAAAAAAAAACACCTGTTCACTCACAACTTTCTAGTTATGTGTTGAGCAATTCTTTCCTGTACTGATGAGGAGGCTCCATTGTAGCTTTAAAATACCTATTTAAATTATTGATTTTACAGTTTGTGCTTGATTTACGGTTTTTTCCTTGTACTCATATTTTAGCACAAAGTATTTTTTATCATGTATTATATGTATGAATATGACTACAATAAGACCCTTATTTCCTTAATGATAGTTAAAACTAACCTGTTCAAAGTCACTGTTGGATTTTTTTGAGTTGTATTTCTGTCATTGAGCTAAAGATAACTTCATTGTACATATAAACCATACAACGTACCATTTGCAAATCTTGGTATTAAACTATTTTTTCTCGTCTTTACTGCTATATATTTTATGCTGTATACATAGGCTTGCCATACGTCCCGGTTTGATCGGGACAGTCCCGATATTTTGCTCTTGTCCCGGTGTCCCGCCTAGTTTTATCAATGTCCCGGAAACGGTTGTAAGATGCAAAAAGTAATGAATTTATGTTTTTAAGAATCTTTTATGAAGACATTGTGAAAATTTAAGATGACAGAGCATTAATGAGGGAGTCCACTGCAAGAGCATTGATTGTATGTAAAATAAACCTTGGCATACATTCAAGTGAGAAATATGAGTGGGTTGAAAACAAAGAATAACATTGTTAACTTATTAATTGCTTCTTTTAGTTTAAAAGAAATGTTTTTTTTTTTTTTTGAAATGGTTTTTGTAGTTAGACAAAAAGTTGTAATTTAAAAAATAAGACTTTGTAATCAATTGCTCAATTAAACAATTTTATGAAGTATTTTAAACTTTATTTTATTAACACTTCTTTCTAGATGGTAAACCAGAAAAAAATCTCATTAAAATGGAAAAAAACACGTTTTAAGTAAATTAAGTAGCAAAAATTCCTTTTTTATTTTTAAAAGGCGGGTAGACTAACAATTTAGGGTTCCAGATTCCCCATTCTTGTTACTTTCAAGGCAAAAAAAAGGCTTTAAAACTCACCATTTTGCTTTAAATGTGTTTAAAATTTCACCAGACCCTCCCCACGCTACTAGGGGGTTTTCCATACCCCAGTCCCCCTGGTATGCCCATCCCATATTAATGTGTCCCGGTTTCACTAACCAAAAATATGTCAAGCCTATATATACATGTTTTTTGGGGGGTGGTTCCTTATTCAGCGGCAATAAGCAATTAGTTTTCATAATGAAGTATGTCATCAATATATTTTTAATTATCCTTTTAACATATTAGAAATTTTGAATAAATTATTCTTGTCATTTTATAACAAGGAAGATTAATAAACTGATATCTTTACATCATTTATGTGTTGGTTGTTGTAACATCGTACTTGCAATCCATGCATATCGTACGCAACAAATGTACGAAAGTACTCCCAGCAGTATCTCTCCTGGCTGAAGCATTACTGCTCTGTGTATCAAAGGGATATCCACCCACGTTTGGAAGGCCATTTCAATCGGACCATTTAACCACATCACACACCATACAATCGCACAAATGCTCAGAACACCATTTGGCCTGAATACTCTTGGTGGCACCGCTATTGAGGCCCATGCCATTAGTCCAGCACGTTCCTTCGCTAAATAATGAGGAGGTCTTTTCAGATGTCACTGCTGCTTCTGCTCTCGTGGCAAAGATCTGCGGATTAAATAGAAACGCGGCTATACAATTTACGCTTCACTGTATCGTCTGGCGCTGACTCCTATGCATCTGTGCGTAAACCTGGTCATTAATCAATTGAATGGAAAGTTATCGGTAGCGTTGATTTGTAACAAAAAGACAAAGGGAGTGCAAAAAACAATTTCCCATCAATTAAAAGCCCTGTCAAATGTGTTCAAATATTATAAAATAATTTGAGTGTATGCCTTCTACTTCTTTCCGATGAATATTTTTCTACTCGTTGACTAACAAATAATGAGAGTTAACCTAGAATAATATTAAATCGCCAAAAATGTTTTAAATTACACGGTTTCATTTAAATTCAAAACATCGTTGCATAATCCAAACAAAACTATTGTTGCCAAACGGCAAATGGTAATGCTGATAATTTCCTCAGAGCCAAAATTATTTATTTTTTTTCCTAATTATCGTTATAATAAATTATAAAATGGATGGATTATTGTATTGTCAACGAAGATAAGCTTGTGTGCAAAATTTGAAGATAATTTATGCAGTAATAGTTGTCGAAAACCGCCTTACAAAATTCCGCCACAAGTCAAGTTAAATAAAACCATGTAAAAATGTTAATTACTGAACACCATTATATATTATTATTGTGAAAATATTTTAAGTTTAGAAATGTTAAGATTTATGAAAATTAAGCGCGATTGAAACCTAGGAAAAGTAATTTTGAACTTCTTGGAACATTAAAAAAAAAACGGTACAATAAGATACAATTTACAATCATAATTGCATAAACGTGTTTTAGAGTTACTAGGAGCCAGGTTTAAAGTCATAGAATGGATACAAGGGCGTATAACGTTCAATAAAACTGATATTATATATTACTAGCACAATATTTCCGAAATAAATACAAAAATCTGGGGAATTTTGGGTACATCTGAACGTATGCAAAGTACCCAAAATTATGCAAACCTTCTAATATAAGTGCTGTCCTTAGAATTAAATTGGATGATGGAAGATGACCACTGTTCTCGCCGTATACAAAGGAATTATGGTCAATTCAGCCAACGTTTGTTTAGACTTACTGAAAATACTCATATAAGTATATGTACACTATCAGAGATAGAACTCTCACTTTCGTGGATTCTTCAATCGCCAGGCAAATTTCGTCATTTACAACGATTCTGTCCTCGCGCGTTCATGTGACTTAAAAAAGTTACTACACAAATTTTCTTAATTTGACGAAAGTGTAGGCAGTACTAAAGAATATAAGCCTATTGGATAAAAACTACTTTTTAAATAAAATATTTTTTTTTCAGTGTTCCATGAAAGCCCTCCGGAGCCAGCCCCTACTTCCCTATTACCTGGGCGCAACATTCCGGCCGCTCACCACCTTGATGGTCTAGGGCGAAGGCCTAGGCTTGGCTATCTGGAAAGCGAGTGCGAATCTGAGCCTCCTTACCTTCCTACCATGCTTACAGCTGGACTGACCTCAATATACCCGTCCCAAGGTACGTAATCTTAATTTGAAACGTGAATAGTATACAACAGCCGTGAATAGGAGTCCAAAGTCTGTGCAATTACAATTCCACATTATTGCAGTAAGACCTTAAAAAAAGGTTAAAATTACCTGGAAGATTTTACCGCATTTAAGGGGAGTCGGCACCATAGGAATTTTTTTTTCTCTATGGAGTTTTTATTTACAGTTTTTGTCCCATGTCATGTTATACAATTAATAATAAATTTAATATTTAAAAAAACTAGCTTTTTGGAATATAATTTGAAAAATTTAATTAAAAAAATTATGATAAAATAAAGATATTTTATAGAAAAAGAAAAATAGGTTTAATAACATCATTATAAATGTAGAATATTTCGCTACAATATCAGCAATACAAGTTGCATTAAGCACTATTAGAAGGATCATAAATTGTAATTTTAATCAGGTTAATGGGTTATCACGTATTTCTGTGTGCCGTAACTTAAAAACCAAATAAAAGTAATGTATGACTATTATTCATTTCTGAAAAGTAAAACCGCAAATCATTATTTGTTTAAGCAACTTATCAATGTTATTTTTTAGACATCAGTATAGGAAATCAAGTGACACCTTTAATAGAATCAAATTCTGGGCTAGGAATAAGCAGTGACAGTCAAGACCTCAGGAACAATTCTAACAAGTTGAGCAGAAACAATGACAATGAAAGGTAAGAAAATCTGGGCCAACTATTTCTTATTGATTATGTACATTGAAAACCATTACATTGACAAATGTTTTCAAGTCACTGGGAAATTGAATATGTTTTCCCATTTAACAGAATTTTTTTTTCTTAACACGGTTGAGTGCCACGCGAATTTATAAGGAAATTCCAGTCAAGCTACGCTTTTAGTATCAGCCACCGGTAACCGATGCGGCTTAAACGGAAAGTTAAGTGTTCAGTAAGATCCTGTAACAAATAAAAATTAAGTACATTCTAAACAGCATTTTAGAAATTGCTTAAAACAAAGTAAGTTTTTTAGTTTTGCATCATATTTTCACTGTTAGGCCACCGGTGGTTGACGCTGCCTAAACGGAAATTTTAGTATCATCCACCGATGGCTGACATGGCGTTCAACGTATTAAATGCGAAAAAGTGATTTGGTTGGTCAATTTCAAGTTATTATAGGAGAATTACGCTATTAAGAACGGCATTTGCATATTCTAAGGTTCAATTAATTTTCTTATCGACTTAAATTCAAAATAGATTTGTTCTTTTAAAATTATTAATATATGTAAGTATCACAATCCGCTAGCATGGGTCTTTTCTAGCATTTCTATATCATATTTACATTTGTTTTTGTCTCCTTTTAACTATTTCTTAATTAAACCTATATGATTTGAGACAAATGTTATAAATTTAATTGAATGTTTGTCTTTAACACTCCGTCGGGCGCGCTCCGAATTTTGCACCATCGGGCACGCTGTATCTCACAGATACATTTCTTAATAGCAATGCGTATATTTAATTATGAAAGTTTTTTTTAAATGTCTTTTTGTTTTTGGTACCAGGCTTCACCTTCCTTACACTTGGACCCTTATCTCTCCGTTATTTCAATACAAAATACAATGAAAATATTAAATTACAACGCAAATACTTACAAGCAAAAAGAAATGTAAAGTAATAAAATATATGCGTACAATAGGTGTTTATATATAATTATATTAAGTGAAAATATTCTTAATTGAAATATTAACTATTCAAATAATTTTAGGAAATGAAAAAAAAATAAGTCGACTCCGATACATTTGGTTCATCAATTGCGTTTTTTAAAAAAAACTTCACGTTATGTTCTAAGCAAAAACCTTCGCTGCATTTTAGGCACTTATATTACGTTTACTTAGTCCTTTTGTTGAATGACATTCCATAACCAGAATGACATTCCATGAAATCTCCTTTGTCCTTATCACTTTCATCGAAAATTTCTGCATCTAAATCTTAATTTTCATCGAAAAAAAATATGAATGTTTCAAGATCTTTCTGCTCATTTAAATCTAGAAAGCATTTTTTATTCATTTTCAAAAGCAAAATGAACTCAAAAATTAATAAAATTAGTATAACAAACGGAAAACGTCATCGGTCGCGCTGTATCCCACATATACAAATCGCAAATGAACCCCCAAAAGCGGGGGGAAAAATTCCCCTGACACCTTCTCCCACAACATTCTAGGAGACCTAGTGACCGGAAGAGCAGATATTGCCCTGGTCAAGGTCGTGACATTTCTTCTTCAATTTTAAAGAAAGTAATTTCAAAGCTTTGTATCTGTGAGATACAGCGCGACCGACGGAGTGTTAAGAACAAGATTTGTAAACATAACAAGGTACAAAATTTGCAAACTTAGTAAGGTATCGATGTATTTCATTTTTCAACGATTGCAATGCTATTTTCGTTTCGTTTTCTGATCTGTAAGGCAAAAAGGAAAAAAATTATTATTTTTTAAATGATGCACAACTCCAACATATTTTCCTCATATCTGTGTAGTTGGCTTCATCAGTTTCAAATGATTTATTTCAGTTCATGTCCACCTTCTTCATAACTAAGTGCTTTTGAGTTGTCGAACTCCCACTGCATCTTTTTACCATGCCTCATTTTTTGTACTTGAATCTTAAATGTTTTTTAATGCTTTTAACAGTCTGTTGAAATGCTTAAAACATATTTTCCCCAAACCTTATCAGAAGCATTAACTGGAAAATGTTTTGATTTTGGGGATCATGTTGCATCATGCAAAAAAAGGAATACAACGTTAAAAAATTCAAAAAAGTTGAGGTGAGCCATATTTTACGGCTGCTTCGCTACCTTTTTAAAAAAGGTTTTATTAATTGTTTGGAATCCTGATACTTTTTACTAAACTGAACATATTACCCAAGTCCGTCATCAAAGAAGCGTAAATTATAGGTTTATATATTAACAGACTAGTTGGCCACGACAGAAAATGGTGCTCATAAACGATCCACAAACAAGTGGTTTTCGACCACTCGTGAGAAGTGTTTAACAAAGGGCATTCTCACGATCAAATTAGATTGCATCCTTGTAATTTAAAAATAAGAAATTGTAGCTTGAGGATATATAGTGGTATATTTCTTAGAAAACACGAATCAGATACCATTACAAAAATAATTAGAATCAGTTGAATCGGCTGAAATATTTGAAATTTATCAAAATATAGAAATTAGCAGCTGATTGCACAGTAAACATTTACATAAAGCAATATTTGTTGAGGTAAACAAAAATTTGAGTCTTCGCTTAGAAAAAGTGGTACTTTGCAAGACGCATCAGATTTGAAATGGCACCATAAAATTTCTGATTTATTTTCGCTCCCAATTCTAGCGTCTTTCTCCACTCGTTAATCCGAAGAAATAGCCGTACTTTCGACTTTCATGCTGATTTGAAAAAATATCCTAGAGTTCTCTTTCCAGGTATCGAGTAAGGAATTTCGTTTCATTTGGCCGCGGTAAAAAATTGATCTCTGCAAATATTTATAAATTTTAGAAAGTACCTTTCGCCTGCACTCTAAACAAGAGGCATTCTGCTCCAAAAAGAAGGCAAAGTGTTATTACTCCAGTCAATGCATCATGAAAGTAATTCCGAAATACCGGCATCTCTGACATAAATGCCCTTTTCCCGTTTTTTCAGCGCATTAACATTCAACTATAATGATACGATCCTGCGCTCAAGATTAGCGTTTCTTCCTTCTTTAGTGGGAGGGAAAACGTCACTGGTTGAAATTCCCTTTCCCAGTGAAGGGAAAAAATGATAAAACACGACCCAAATTAAGGAAAATACATACATGCATAAGAGAAAGCGTGCTTTTCTTTATTTTATGGAACCAAAAAATAGCTGGCGCATGTTTTCCCGTATTTATTGCTGACAACAGGTACTGATCGTAAATGTTAAGGTGTGTCGTTTCGACGTTTGATGTAAATAGCAATGGCCGTTGAAGCATGCCAAAACGAAACAGGGACTGTGCTATCATTTATTTTGCACTTGTAGAGATCTTGTTCTGCAGAAAAAGATTGATTGTTGCCTTTCTTTAAAAAATTTAGGGGAATGTTTATTTTACCATAGTGAATACTTTTGTCATAAAACGTTGACTATAATTTCCGATAGAAGCATTTTAGGTTCTTGAAATTAATCTTCCATTGAGAAAACGTATTGATGTATAGCATTTTTTATTGCTTAGAATTTGTTTGAAGATACTTTATGTAAAAAGCAAAAAGTTATTTAACAACTTTGGACCTAATCACAATAAATAACTGAACCAAAGTACAGCGAAACAATTAAGGGCCTATCATTTTTAATTCAATTTAGTGTTCATGTGTGATGACATAAGACCATAAGTTGCCTTTCATATAAAACTTGAGTTGCCGTTTATGGGAGATTTTGAATGCGAAAAGTTCTTGTGTTTTTGTGTCACCAACGTTTGGCAACAATATGCAAACATTGGCATTTTTTTTTAAGTTTATGAAATGTATTTTATATTGAGAACAAAGTTGTAAAAATAAAGCTGACAGAACTTTTTCTGTAAAAATACTTATATAATAAAACAATACAAAGCTTTAGTTCTAATAAGTTAAGTAATAATTGAAAGGAATAATTCCATTTGAGGACACAAAGACCGAAAAGTTGCAGAGGTAACACTTTTCAATTTTTCTTTTTAGTAATCTTATCTCGTCGCAGGATCAAGTTCTTACGTTTTCGCAAAATTGAGTTAATGAAATACTTATATAATGCCTAAATTTTATGGTCAATATTTTAACAAAACAACTCGAGCCTAAGGCCGTATCCGTTGGAGCAGAAGAGTTTAAAAATTATGCTTCTGAAAAATTATCCTTTTCATGACTTCTCAACATAGGTTTTGTTTTGGTAATGTGTTTTACACTTTATGTTGTTTAAAGGCGAATCTTACAAGCATGACTAAATCATGACTAAATGTTATTGTATAAATCATTATATGAGATCATGATCATTATATGAGAATTATAAATGATAGGTCTGAGAAACTCATCAGAAAAATGTCAATAATAAAATTTTTCTTATCGCCTAACAGGCCGGTCTCTAATTAGGGTAGAAATTCAAACAAACATATTTAAATTATTTGCACACACACACACACATTAAAATTATTTTCACACGTTTTTCCGATAAAATTCTAAATTATGTTAGTAGAAAACAAATGCAATTTTTTTTGAAAAATACAAATTAAAAGTAAACACTAAAAATAATCACACATAATAGAAACATAACTTTCTTATACTGCGGCTGCAAATATCAAAATTGTATGAGTATTTCTATATCGTCGCCTCAGAGCAACAGTAAGACATCTAAAACATTTTCCTATAAAAGTAATTAAATTTCTCAAAACACCACTGAAGATGTAACCAAAAGTTAGGGGAGTTCCTAAAATTTAGTAAAATCCCTGAACTACAGCCTTAGATATTTAGAATTGAAAAAATAGCAAATTTTAAAAATCAATTTTATAGGAAATTCTGGTTTTACTCATACCCTACTGTTGCTCTGAGGCGACGATATGTGACGCGACACCAGAGTTAAGCTAGTGTTTCTTTCTGAATTTTGACGGGTGCCAAACTCGAAGCTTTCTTGTTCACTCATCTAACCTTTTATTAAGACAACGCTGAATATCCTATTCCTATTTATTTAGGGAAAAGTAAAAGTTATCTTCGTTTGTACTTCTAAGATTACATATAGTAGGCTTTGTACGTAATACAAAATTAATTGCCATAGAATCAAGTGGCTCGTTTGTTTCCCTGGATTTAACTTTGTATAAAAAAAAATTATAGCTAACTATTGTCTGTTTGTGTAGTTCTTCGTTTTAGTGAATTGAAAATTTCTACATGGTGTAACCAATCAGAAATTTACGTAATTTCTTTTTTTTTTTCTCTTACGAAATGTATTATTTTGTTCTAATGTTGTGTCTCTTCGTTAAGATTTGAACTTAATTTGCGCTTCAATCTCATAGACTGGAATAGAAACTATAGGTACAATGATGTATATTTTATTAATAAACGTTTCTTTTATGTGACGAATTCTGCGTTATCTTATTAAAAGTTATCCTATGTTATAAAAGTGACTTGGAGGAATGTAAAAACTATGCTTTAGTTTTAAGATTTTATTTCATGGCTAAAATAATGCCCACACAAAAAAATAAGTTGAATAAATTGTTTTATTTGTACAAAAAAGCAGAATTTGCTTGTGAATTTATATTCAAAGCACGAATGTTCAATATCAATTTCATATCTGGGACTACTTTCCAGAAGATAAAAGATATTTCAAAATTTTCCAGAGTGGCACACAGTTATAAATGTTATTTATGCGTTTGCGTTAAAGATGAATGAATCGTGAGACTTATTTCATTGAGTGGGGGTAGCATTGGCTTATAAATGAAACACAGAATTCCCGAGATCTTCGAGCGTTAGGTGAATGAAAGAGCTGCTGCCACAATTTGCATGAATTTACGGAGTGCTATTTCAAGCGTTTTGAGCAAAGGTTTATTGAATTCTTGGTAATGCTGCGTAAATTTTAAAGCGAACTGGGTTTGCGCTTGAGTTTTCGTTTTGAATCTTTAAAAGTGGGAAACTGTGAGTGATTTTTTTTTTTTGAAGAGTATTTACACGAAGCAGTTTCTGTTCTGTGGAAAATACGTAATATAGTTGATTTACCGGACAAATCATTCGCAACTTCTATTAGTCATAACTTTTTACATAAAACTTTTTTTTTAATCATGGAACTTTTTTTCCCATCATGGAACTTTTTCTTCCATCATAGAACTTTTTTTCCCATCATGGAACTTTTTCTTCCATCATAGAACTTTTTTTTCCCATCGTAGAACTTTTTTTTTTCATCATAAAACAGTTTTTCATCCATTAGTCCATGCATATTTTACAAAAATAATTAGCTCCCCAAGATTTTCCTCTAGCAATGCATCGAATTTCGTCTCCAATCCATCGTTAGCATTGCGGGGACTTATACCAAGCTAAAATTTATAAAACATAAGATTTATATCTTAGTATGTTTTGTCTGATCTTTTTACAACCAGTCAGTGCTGCTGTAATTATTAATTTACCGTTAATTTAACAGCGCTCTACTTTTGAGTTAAACTAGTCTAATTTGTTTTCCGGATCCTTTTTCAAAGCATTTGTAAGAAAATGTGAAAGGGCACAAATGTATTAATAACACAGTAATAACTTTTGACAGACAATACGACAAGCAAATCAAAAGTGTTTGCGTTCAGTAACACTTTTTAACCCTCTCATGCATGCATTTATTTATCTGTGTTATATAAAGAAAACTCATATGCTACAAACTAGTTTAGTATCTCAGGATTGGAGTGCACTAATTTATTTTGGAAATTTTTGTCCTGTATAATCAAAAATTTGGGCCCTTGTATGAAGACGTTTTATGCTTTTTTGTGATATTTATTCAATATAATAATAAACACGGCGAAACTGAAAATTCAAACCTTATTTATAAGGAATAAGAAGCTATAAAATAATACCAAACTTCCCAGTAATGTAATACACGCTTCAAAATAAATAAACAGAATGTAATAAAAAAGTGAGATCATCTCATCTTTCTTGTATCCTCCATGGACTTCTAAAGCGACCTTAATCTTTTGACAATCTTGAACACCCTATAAAACTTTTTGTGGTTTCCAAGAACTGTTTGAAGTCTCCAGATGAGGGCGACATGAAAATTGCAGCACGAAAATGAATCTGCATAAAAATGTGAAACAAAAGTTTGTCACCTCATATGAGGTTTACATGCATGGGGGGGGGGGGGGGTTAAGAACAGTACTAGTGTTGATGAAAGAAATCATTCTTAGATCTACACCAGTACTGCGTTGATAAAAGAAAAATTTTTAAGAACGTTATAAGAACAGCACTAGTGCTGATCACAGAAATCATTCTTTGATCTACAACAGTACTGCGTAGATAAAAGAATGATTTCATAAATAATATTTCATCATAGATGCGACCGCAAATCATTATTCTTCGCTTATCATTTCTGGCAAGGAAATGGACGAGATTTTTCCTATTGTAAAATTGTGAAGAAATTTATAAAATTTTAAAGAGTTTTAACAGTAAATAATGTTAAATCAAGCGATATGAACTAAAAACTTATAGCATTTCTTTTCAACTTAAATTTTTACTGTAAAGGAATATTGCAAAATTCTGAATTAATATTATCTCAAAGAAAAATATTTTTTTAAAGTAAAATGCACATTTACTGGCAACAAAACTTATAGACATTCTAGGGAATAACATATCTCAAACCTAAAGTAATTGATACGATGCGGAGGATTCGAATGCACTCAAATGCAAAGTTTTCTAAAAACAAACATGAACTAGTTACTACGCATAGTCGATTCACTGACCTTCTAAAACCCTCTTATCTACAATTGAGAGAATGTAATTTGCATTTGCAACGCTGTTATATTTGCGAAACATTTAAATGAATTTAAAAGGTACGTTCTAAAAGATATTTAAATTAAATTGGTTGACCGCACACTTCGGTACCTCAAAAAACTTTATCTGTCAATTATCGCGATCTCTATTCATTGAATTAGTGATGTTCATATGAATGTTTCTCTGTAATTTCATAAGATGATCAAATTACTGATACTGGGAAGAATCAAATCTTATGCCATAACATTAGGCATTTCCTCCAAAAACAAATTCATTGTTTCGGAAATAAAGCTTCAATGTTGAAAAATATTTATAATGATATTTTAATTGGGCGAAGATTTTCTGCTTTGAAGTTATATGTTCAATATCAAAATTGTTTTTGTGTTTTATCCTTAAGTGCACATGGTGTGTCGAAGAATTTTTTTGATTAGGTTTATAAAATGAAATAAAAACTAGTAATTAGATTTTTTTAAAGTACTTTTATTAAAAAAAAGCTCCTTTGGCTTCAATACATTTGTTGCAGCGGTTTAACGACGATTCGAATGCCTGTTCCAGCTCACATTGTGGGACTGCCTCCAAAGCTCGCGTCGAAGCTGTTTCTGCACAGTGTGTCAAAGAAGTTTTAAGATTACAGCTGGAACTAAGCTTACAGTAGCGCTATGTGTGTTATCGAGCATTCGTGAAGCTTCTCAACTATCTGCAGATCCTCTGCCAAAACCTCAGTTCATTTGTTTACTTTTATTTTTTACTCGGACATTGACACTATTCAAACAGCTCCTACGCGAGATTTGGGGGTAGTCTCACAATGTGATTTAGAACAGGCATTCGAATCGTTGTTAAGCCACTGTAACAAATGTATTGAACTGTAATAGAAATATAATTTCACGTTAATTTAAAACATAAATGAGCATTAAAACGCAGACATATGTTTCGGGATTCCTTGGAATTCCTTTTCCAATGCGACAGGGAGCTTCTAGATGCATCATCTAGATTAACGTGAAATTATATTTCTATTAACAGTTTACTTGCACAAGTTAAATTATTATTAAATGTATTGAAGTCGAAGAAAGTCATTTTGAATAAAAATACTTTGAAAAATGTAATTACTAGGTTTTATTTAATTTTATAAACCTAGTCTTAAAAATTCTTTGACTCACTGTGTATTACCTGCCTTTTATATTATTTTTATTTTAGCAATGATCCCTAGAATAAATATGGTAGAAATGCACTTTGCGCTTAGCCCCTCTTTTTGTTTTTTATTCATAAACATGCGTAAGATGTTCGCCATCTTTAAATTCTTAATCCAATTTTCATTTTATTCCATGTATGCTTCTTCCGTCTCGTTTTCAGCTTCACTGACCCCAAGTTCGTTAGTTATTTCTTAAAAAAAAGGGGACGAAGCTGGAGGAAAAGATTAAATAATAGAAATGTAACGGAGAGAATAGCGAAGAGTTCAAGTTTCTGAATATCAATTAAGTCGGATATCCTAATGACATGAATAATGTGGTGCATTTTGAAAATTGAGCCAGTGAAATAATTATTTCCCAACTAGTCATATAATTTAAGTTTATTGTTTACTGATATATTCGTCGAAATGAGATTACTCGGAATATTTCAAAATTGCTTATCTCTATTTTCAATTGAATAAACCATAAATACGTGTGTGCTATTCTTTCAACTTTGATTTTCAGTGGCGATGTGTCGTAAAATCTTTCAAATACTTTCAGGAGCGTATCTTTTCGGTTTTTCTTCGTGTTAACACATTTGCATAACTCAATTTTTTAAATAAAAAATGGAATTTTGAACGAACGTTTGAAGTATCACATACTCATAAATTAATTTCGTGATTTCTCAGTGGCACCTTTAACGAAATTTATAAGACATGCTTATTGCATATTGTATCAATAAGACCTTATTTATTGTTCCCAATTAAACATGGTGATTATATCTAGTACATCAGCACGTTTTATATTGTTATTTTGTAAGATATTTCTATTTTTTGCTTGTGATAATTTAGGTAGCATATCTACATGTCTTTAGCTTATAAAGTAATATCAAAATATAACTTCATGCGGGGATTCTGTTCTTTGGGTGCGAATAGTTTTACTTATTTCGATTTTTGGAAAAAATTAAATGCGTTAGTATCTATATACTAGAGTAGGACAATTTTTTTTTCGTGATTAAATTTGTAATAATGGGTAATAATATACTTCTGTATTTTAGCCTTTTCGAATTTTTAAGGATTTTTTTCTCTGCAGCCTATCACGGCGCAACTGTAGTCAGAAGGAAAACAATCTATACTATTAAATCTAATCTTTTAATAAAATAAAATTTTTGTTTTCGAATTTTGTATTTTTTGAAAGTTAGCAAGTAATACGACATTTGTTTCAATGCATCTGCATTTTAGACATTGTTTTTAATTTTATTACTCTGTTTTTTTTTTTTCTGCACCCTGTCGGGTTCAAAAAATGGCTGTTTTTTTCTCATGTAAAAACACTACTGTTTAAGAAAAACTGAAGTAATAATAAAGCGGAAAAGTAGCCTTTAAACCTCAACATTTTGCACGTATTTTTTGAAGTGTAGAGGTTAACGAAAACTTTTCTTCTCTACGCTAATATTTAAATTAAAAGAAAAATATCAAACTTTGAGAGAAATGGTGTTTTTTCATCACAAATTTGCTTTTTTTTTTTCGAATCGCGGTAGGCGGCAGAAAAAATTAAGCAGTAAAGAATTAAAAATAGCCTTAACATGCAGAGGCATCCAAAGCAAACTTCTCACCTTGTTACTAATTTAATTTCGAAAAGTACAAAATCCGAAAAAAAATATTTTATTTAGAAAAACTTTTTGCTGCTTTTTAGTCCGTGGTAATGTGCAGAAAAAAATCATCGCAAATACACAAATCGTCTTGAAACATGGAGGTTTAAAGTTAACTTTTTCGGCTCACTCTATGTATATAATCTCTACGTACCATTTCCATTTAGGCTGACCTTCTAAACCAAGAAGAACCCAGACAAAAATGTCATCTTTTTTCTGAATTTGAGCATGCGCTTTCCATATGAAGATAAATAAATGTTTTGCATGGAACTCAATCACAAAACCTGAGCGCAGAGAGTCTGTGGTGAGCTTTAGGAAATGACAGTTATTATTGTACCCTTTATTTCCTGAATTTAATTTTCGTGCTAGGAATTCCTTTGGTTCTTATTGTGTTGCGATGTGGTTTTACTGCACAACTATAATCGTTTAACAGTATTTTGGCATTGTTTTCCTGAAAAACGGTAAAGTCCTGAAAAAAGCATGATAAATCATGATCGTGGCTTCAAGAATTAATTGTGGTATTCTCAATTAAATAATGATTGAATGTTATGTATTCTGCATAAATTCGAATTTTTTGCCACACAATTTATGCTAAATAATGTATTTGAACTTCCTTTTGTAGGATATACAGCCAACCACAACAAGTGCAGCTTCCGAAATCAGACGAAATAAAAAACTCTGTTGCAAATGGTGTCAACAGTTCTCAAGTTCCAACACATCACAACAATGGAGGTAATCCGTTGACTTGTGCAACAGGAGGAACAGGACCAGGAGGTCCGACTTATAGTAACCCATTACCAGTTTACTGCAGCACGCCCAGTTCTACTACAGGACCCATGGTTCCCATTGCCAACTGTGTCAATCCTCAACTCATCCAGCCTCCCACAGCTCCAGGTCCCACGCGACCCCCATTTGCCTCTCCTTCTAAATTCACTTCCGCCGCCATCCACAGTTCTCGACTTCATTTCCAGAAGACATGTGCACACAAGTGTTCTTGGAAAATGGCTACCATTATCCTCATTTTTCTCACAACACTCCTAATTGCATTCGTCGCTTATTTTGCAGGTGAGTTTGCATCAGAACTACCTCATAAATGTTATTAATATTATGTATGAAGTGAAGGGGGGTCTTCTGCAGGGATCCCAAAATAATTCTTTGGATGACACTGGAATTTTAACTACCGTTTCTCTACAAGTGATTAAAAGTATTTGAGTAACCCTAAAATATAAACATTTTGAATTTGATGAAATAAAGAATGATAGCTTCTTTTTAGAACAGGTTATCTTTACGATTGCACATAGTTTCAGGATTCAAGCATTCAAATATTTTAAATGGTTTATAATTTGGCCTACAGCAAAATTCATTGTTTTTAGAAAGATAAAAGTCATTAAAATGTATCATTTGCATATTTCTTTCAGTATCTTTTAGATTAAGGTACTCAATCTGTACTTTAAATATTTATTGTTTTGAAACAAAATAATCTTAGTCATTGACTTGATTGCATAACTTCATATATCTCAGACTGCTTCATCTCTTGTTTAAGTCGGAACATAGCAGCGAAGTTCCGGATTCTAGTTATTTTATTACTTGAAGTATATTAGAAAAATGGTTAAGATAAAATATGTTTATATTTGCAAGTAAAAATGTATTTTTCAAGTAAAAAAATAATGTTTTTATATATTTACTTACATAGTTATTTTAATTTTCTGCGTTTTCCAAAATGTCTAATTTAAAAAGCGTGCTGTAAAAAATCACTTACAGCTTTATTGACTCAAGTTTCAAAGTTATACGATATTTCCGTATAAAGGGAAATTTGTGTACAAAACATTAATGTAAAATATATCTGAAATCCTGGTCTTCTTAATTTTCAATTACTACGGAACTCTTTCTTTAAAAGAACCACAAAAAGAAACAAAAAAAAAATCACGCAAGCTACTTTTTTTTATGCTAAAAGCTGGTTATTTGCTGGAATATTTTTGTTTCCGCTTAGTTATTTTTTACACGGGTTTCCCCAGCGCAGAATACCAATCGAGCAGCTCCATTATATTATGGTGTGAAGTTCGTGCAACGAATTTTGAATCGAATTTCTTGTATCTTTAAAAGAAAATAAAACACGGAGACTTGGCGGAAAATATTTAATTTGCTGCTTTTTGATAAACTGCTTTCGATTTTTTCTGCTAAGAATTTGTGTTTCTGATCTTAAACATTACGTTATTTATTCGTTTTATAACCAAGAAATGAATTTTGTATATTAAAACAAGCTTCAATGTCTTACGTTTTAGTTCAAGAAAAAAAATTTCATTAAGTTAATATAAATGTGGCTACGCAAAAATTGAAAAATAGGACTTCTTATTTATGTGTCTTTACATTGTTTTCTGTCATATTGAATGCTCAAACAAAATTCCTACATTCACTAATGCGAGATGGCTGCGATCTGATTTTATTATCATAAATTTTCTTAATGCTACTGCGAGCGAAGAACCCAAGAAGAGCTTCCGCCACTAAAGGCTTATAATTTACCGCCTACAAACAATCAGTTTCTACAATAAGATATCTCTCTCAATTGTCTAAGACTGCTTTTTTTTACATATGCCTTTTTAATTGTTTAAAAGTTTTTCAGAACTTAAACCGTGTTCATTTTATGTAAGAAGACAGTGTTTGCTCGTATAAAAAGGATGTCGAAACATCTTCTAAAAATGACTCTATTTTTCAGCAAAATCCAACTATTATTTTTTTTTAATAGGTACGGTTATAGTTTAATCCTTTAATCTACTTGACACACAAAAGCAAACGTAACAACAATGCAAGGTAAACACACAAATGCAAATAAAAACATAGTAGAACTAGTTACTTCAAAAATTCTCCTTATATAAAACTTCACAAATCAATAGGTAAGAAGTTTATATATAATACTTTACAAATGTATCTATTTTTAAATAAATATTATTGAATCTTCAATAGTTTTTTACACAAAAAAATATATTTTGTTTTTTTAATCGGTAGCAAAAAAAAAGTAATATTAAAATTTTTGAAGTCGAAGCACATTTTATGTCTCAATATTCATTTTTATCGAAACTAAAATCGACATTGTATATATAAATTTTGGGTGTAAGTGTTTAAAAACAAATTAATTCATGAATCAATTACATATAGTATTTGCCAAAGCTAAGTTTGCTGAATAATAACTTTTGGTTTTTAACATTAATGATTGCTTTAATAAAAAAGATTTGAATTTCCGCCGATTGCGCTGGAGAGAGCTAGAGTTGAAGTGTTTTTGATTCTTCAAAATATCCGCTTCAAATAATCAAATTTAAAAATATTTTTATGCATGTTCCACGCTAAAAGAAATATATACGATAAAGTTTGTCGAAACATATCTTCTTATTGGGGAATCTTCAAAATATCCCCTTCAAATAATCAAATAAAAAATCATTTTTATATATGTTCCACGCTAAAAGATATATATGATACAAAGTTTGTCGAAACATATCTTGTTTTTGGAGATTCTTCAAAAAATCAAATAAAAAATATTTTTTCTGCATGTTCCACTTTTCTCGAATCCTAACTTCATGTTGCATCAGGATTTATATATAATTGAAATGGGGGGGGGGGAGTCCTTGTAGAGCCTAATGTAGTTTTTTGAACTGTTCAATAGCGATGAATTGTTCAAATAAAAAAATAAAGTGTAATGGCGAAGATCTTTCGATCAATTTAAACAAAAAGCGTTTTAAATATGCATTTAATTTGCTAACTTTATATATTTATGCATCGCTGTTTTTTATATATTTTTAAGGATTTTACTTTTACCCATTTTTTCTTCTTTTACCTTTAGCGTGGAAAGTGGAATAAAAAAGGAGAAATGCTTTTAAAAAAACACCAATTACGTTAATTTTACTTTGAATTTTTATGTGTGAGAAATATCTTTTATGTTACTGTTCATAACATACAGATAGTTCATCTAAACTTCAAAGACTTGAACAGACTTAACTGTGGCTAATCAATTTAAAGAGTTAGCCTAAAAAAAGCGGAAAATAACGGAAAGCACTGAATGAAGAAGTTCGTTGGATGGCTGCCAAGAAATGAATAAATTCAGATTCGAGTCACATTTCTGCGGAAAATTCGCCGTTTTTTAATGTTTTATTTTTTAGCTGTAATTGTATCGGAAACCATGGCCTGTAACTCGACTTTGAACATTTTGCAATTAGAAAGAAAATTAATGGCCTGATCAAATGCATTATGCCCAGTGAAGTTCTCACATTTGTTGGCACTTCATAAAGTTTACAAGCACGTAAAGAAGTTTAACAGCTCAGAAACATAAAAGCCGTAGTAGGGAGTACGATAGTGACATTTTATATCAGGATTTCTTTAGATGCTTTAATCTCTCTGACGTGTATAATTGCTTTTTGAAGTATGTTTTTCCTGTTAATCCTGTATCAGTCAGAATTTGTTAGTATATCTTGATAAAAGCATACTTCTCACTGGTGTGTAGTTCTATCATTTAGAAGTATATCTATGTAAGGTAAATGACCCGGTAGTGGACACAGTTAAAAACATTTTCGTACTCTTTTACGTGGCAAAATTTTTTCAATGGACTTATATCAATATTTGCATATTTATTTTAATCGCCAACTATTTCTCTAAAAATTAATTACCTATAAAATGTCATGTGATGAAAAATTAGGATTTTTACGTCAAATTTACTAAACGCTTAATTTGTATCTATAGTTTACATTTATAAGACACGTATTTGCATTAGTAGTGGACAGAAATTAATATCATCTATTTTATGCTGTTAACTTGGAGAAATAATTTTAAAAATGACTAAGGGACCATTCATAAATGATGTCACGCTTTTTCCCCCATACATTTCCCCCAAATCCCTAACCTTTTTATTGATCGGCTTAAGTAAAGAGCAGCAAATGTGGCCGCTGTGGAGGCAGCTTTTAAATATTATGATCCATGTACTTGCATAGATGCTCCACGCCAACTTTAGCTGTATTAACCAGCACTAGGAATCGTTCGCTATAGGTTCTGATAATATCATTCAAGTTTAATGTTACATTCGCTTATTTTAGGAGCTTAACGATCTAAGTGTCCACTACTAGAGCAGGGCCGTGGTAGCCTAGTTGTTAACACGTCGGACTTCCACCTGGAAGGTCGCGCGTTCGATACCCACTGAAGACCATTATGTATACTTGGGGATATGTGCATGTAAAATCCGTAGACCCCACTACCTCTCCCTGTGCGAAAGCAATCCTAAGGCCTCGGGTAACAGGTAGGGGGTCTGGTGGAGAAAAGTGTCCACTACCGGGTCATTTACCTTATATCTTCCAAAATTTCCGTCTAACAGTTTGTGTTGATCTAATGGTTGAACCAAGCTCTGGAAATCTTAAGTACTTCGTTCTTAAAACATGTTCAGTTTTTATACAAAATGAAGCACAGTTTCAGAACCGTAATGTTTTAAATTTTCGTTCTGGTTCGCGAGTCAGAAATTTATCCAGAATTTTTTTTGAGCTTTTTTACCTATAATTTACTAGTTATATTGTTAACTTTTTTATTAAAAAAATAACAAAAAGAAAGCAAGCTTTATTAAAATCCAGTTTTTCTTTGGCCTTTGCTTAACTGGTACTTACTCGAACTTATATTATATTGATAAGCTCACATTAATCTCTCTCGAGGTAGAGCGTTATCACTAATTGCGTAAATCTTTTAGTTTTATCGGTGAATAATATTCACAGTGTATCATGACATTCATCTTTTTAATGCATTAAAATTCTCAGTTATATACAATCGCAACTGAGATGTTCATAAATCTTGTATTTTGTATTCACTTGAAATTATCAAAACATTTTTCTCAAGTGTTTTTCTCGGACGATTAAATTTCTAATATAATTCCACTAAAAAATGTTTTACAGAACAACTCATTAGCCGAGGATTTTTATTACTCCCAACTAAACAAAGTGACGCACGTAACTTCAGGTTCATTTAACATTGTGTTATGTTCTAAAAGAGGCATTTTATTATATTCCCGAACATTTTTATGGCGCTCAAAAAATAGATAAATAAATATTTTTTTAAAGTACATAAGTAAGGTACTTTGACAGTTTTAGAGTAAAAAGTTAGACAAATGTAAAGTTTCTTGTATTTTGCATTCTAAAGTGTTTAGTGTACTAGCTGTGAAAAATGATTGTTTTCTGTTTTTGATTCGTGAAGCTATTTTCTAAACCAAAACTCAATTCCATGTAAAATTAAAGTGCGACACCAAAACTATTTTTATGTTTTTTATGTTATTTTAATGCTCTCTTTTTCAAATAATTGTTCGTGTTCCCCAATTAATTTTTGATAAGTTTTTCAACTCTTAGAAGATTGTCTGCATAATTAATCAGTGCTAGACAGGAAGAAAAGTGTTGAAAAAAGATAGGACTGACGTGACGTGATAAAACTAGACCGGTTTGAGTAGTTTTCTTAAAATGCAAATTAATGACTGTATCTTGCAAACACAATGCTTGGAAATGCAATGCTTTAAGCTTCATGAAATGAAGTGCTAAAGAGAAAGCGCTGATACAAGCATAATTGTATCTTGAAAAATAAGAGGATTTGTAGTAATTGGATGTGTTATTGTTTTAATTAAATAAATGTTTATTACAGTCTTTGCGATTGACGGGGCAAGTAAAAAAATAAAAAGTTGTTTTAAAATTTAATGAAATATTCCTCTAATTAAAAGCAATTCAAAGTGCTATATGTTTGTCTAAAAAATTCTGTTGAAAAATTAAGATTTTCTTTCTTTTACAATGCTCGAACAATTAAAATTTCTTTTAAAGTGAATATCGATACAAAAGAGAGAAAAAAATTTCGAGCTAGTTACTGCATCCATTTCAAAAATTTTATAACAAGGGTTGAAATGCAGAGCATGCCAACTTGAAATCATATCCCCTAATTGCGAAATTCGTTTCACATTGAGATCAATGAAACTTCGAAACATCTTTCTTCTCATTAGACCGCGGATGAATTTAAATGACATCGGCGAAATCCAGAGAATAGCTCTGCGAGAGAAAAAAAAATCCTGGCATTTTTCAGTCTTTAGTGGTGAAATAAGACAGGATTCAGTCTGAAACAAGGTTGGTAATGATCGTGGTAAGAGTTCTTCGACCTGTACATCATGCAGTTTTCTAAAGATCCAAATTTCTTTAACGAAACGAGGATTGTCCCTATTAATGACCGACATCTCTCAAAAAGCGAAAGAACAGTCAGAAAAGCACATAATTAATAAATGAAAAAAAGAAAAAGGAAATGTAGTAAAACGGCTCATCGCACCATTTTTCCTGACTGAATGTGCTTTTACGGGCGTGGTTAGGAAAGTTTGACTCTGATTGGTTCAAAGAGTCGGATCTTGGAATTCGTTGCCAACCGGCCGGAACTAAATAACACTCATTTTTTAACAGAATCACTTTTAAGTAAGGAACATGTCCCTGGTGCATTGTGTAATCACTGTAAGGGGAAAATAACGGGATTCAACCATGACTAATGTGAAGAGGCAGACAGTTTCGCTGTCTCTGACAAGTCAGTCGCTTTATTCGTGAATCATGAGATATAATTTTGTTTCAGCAATTGAAAATGGAATGGTACTCTACAGAGTAATTATTTTTTAACTGCTAAAAGTTTCATGCTGGAAACTTTGAAAGGGAGGAGATATTCTCAGAGGATTTCATTCTATGCTGGCATGTCAATCAATAAACTTTCAATCGCAACGTTTCATTTTTATGGGTGTTGAACCTGATTTCAAATTCAAAGGATCTTAATGTTACACGAAACTGCGATTATTTTTTTCTCCTTGGTGTAACTCACTGAAAATTTTAGTACGAAGTGAATTACTATGTTACTAAACTGTATGTTCGTCCTTCTATTGTCAAATATCTTTGAGTTTTGCTAATCCATATTCTTAATTCTCTTGAATTATCAAGGTGCTGTTATGCATGAGTATACTTGTGTCTTGATTTGAACATGACACATTGTGGACACACATATTGTGTGTGTGTGATTGACACATTGTGTCTGGATTTGAACATACGTGTGTCTTGATTTTCATATGTACCTGTAAAGAATGTTTATTAGCTTCCAGAATAAAAATGCATCGTTTCCATTTTATGATAGTTTGGATTTAAAAAAAAAATCCGTCCTTGGTTCTTATATTTAACGGATTACTTTTCAGTTTCGAAATAACAGTACACAGTAGAAATAGAAATAGTTAATCGATATGTTCAATAATTTTGAAAATCTTACTTCAGTATTTTAACATAAAAAATAAAAATGCGTCCTCGAAAACTAGCATTAGAAATATTACCTTAACCTGTAATTTTCTTAGTCATCTAAGTGAGTAGAACAATAAGTACTAAATGGAGGTGAGCAACATTTTGAAGCATTATTTTCAGGAAAAGTGGATTGAAAAATTAAAAGTGTAACCCCCCCCCCCCTCCAATAAAAAGGATAACTTTTCCTACAACTCTTTAACGGGTTGTTTTAAATAGTACACTTTCTAAACAAATATTTGAAGGAAAAAAAACTATGGATGTTTAGAAAGATAGAAAGCTATATTTTTTAATATCTATCATTCACTATATGGAATCTTTTCATTTTATTCTCATGATAGATCTCAGTAAGAAAATTTTTTAAATTCCCTAGAGCACATTTTGACTATCGGCAACTCATCTCATTGATAACCTAAAATTTTAACTTTGCCTATTATTTAATAGTTTATCTTTTTTTAAAGACCATTTCAAATAACGTAACTGCTGTTTTTCCTCTGAGAATATCATCCTACGCCAAGCCTTGCCAACTCAATCCCATTTTGAGTGTAAATAATTTTATTCACCTAGTATTGATGACACAGTAGGCTATGTGGTGTTTTGGAGCAATATATTTAGTTTACGATAATTAATTATTGCATCATAGCGAATTAATATTAACTTTAAATACTTGATTCCCTTTCTTAAACACATTAGTACACTTCATTCCTTTCTGGTACTGCTGAGTATGGATTTCTCCATGAATCGTTGGATCTTCTGAAGTATAAAAGCCATAATTTGTCCTCTGTGAATTCAAAAACTAAAAATCAATTTAAAATGACGTCAAATACGGTTCTTTATCGTGCGCTTTTACAGTGCAATTATGTCATTCTTCCGCTTCCATGTCACTTCATTTAAATGAAGATAATTCTATTTCCGAAACCTTCTGTTATCTAAATGAATGCGTTATGTGGCATTAAAAATTATCCATCATACATATCAGTACATCAAAGGAAAAAAAAACATTTATGGTAAAATTACACATTAGAAAATTTCATTAAAAACCACCTTCGGGACTCGTTTGGTGCTTGCTAAATGTATTATTTTTCAGTTTTTATTTTCTAATACCGTTAATGCATTTTCGAATAAAAAAAATATTTTAAATGTATATTTGCGAGAGAATGCTTACCCCATACTCCTTTTTTTAATTAGCACCACGTCCGATTAAACATCGGTATTTATTTTTAATTAGCGAAACATTTCGTTCGGTTGAATAAATCGGAACAATTTTTCAAATTCCAATTAGATTAAATTTTCTTTTCCTTGCTCCCTATGCAGCAAAAAATCAACAACCTTTTTGAGCTTTGCAAGTAATGTTGGAAGTATGGACTACTTCCACAAACAAAAAGCTTATTTACATTTTTCTATAAAAATGGCTTTATCAATGTTCTTTAGCTAAAAGCTTATTTTTTAAGTGTGTTATTACCTCATAGTTATACATTTTCTAGGAAACGGCTTTGAATTTCTTTATATTTTTTAGAAAGATACTTTTCAAATTAAATCTGAAATACAAATATTAATTAGAGCAGTTTTACACTGTGATTAAATTTATAAAGACATTGGATTCTCATTTAGTCCTTGCTTATTAATAATAACTGACCCATCGCTTTTATTTATTGTAAATATTAAGTCATTTTCTCGTCAGAGCTAGTTTAGTAAATTACATTTAATATTCATTTTTAAATCTCTGAATACTTCCCAAACGCATACTAAGAAGGCTGCGTCATTTCTTTCAACTTAAAATGAAACTCAATATCGCAGTTTTAAAACTGATTTTTGGTTTTAATAAGTCATATTAAGCTTGTGTTCCGATTTCAAAGAGAGAGAGAGACAGGTTTTATTATGGCAATATCCATTTTTAATAAAGTCTAAGCATGAGAGCAGTTTCAAGAAATTATTATTTCACTAATTATTTGATCTATTATCCAACTGACTAACATTATCCAACACAATTTAGAATATTTTTTCTTTGAACCTCTGATTTTAAATTACATTGCCTTATATTTTAAGATTTATGGTTAAAAGTGCAAAATATTTGTGGTCCTATTATCATTTAGAGTGTAAATTTGTTATTTGTAGCAAATCTTGGCGTAATATACATTTGTATTTGTGAACCAATTATAGCCTTAGAAAAAGGAATTGCTATCACGAAAGTAATCCAAAAAAAGTCTCCGCATCTTCGCGCTATATTATGCGAGTTTTCTACTCCGGTGACGGAAAAAGGAGAATGAGTTGTTTTAGGACGAGTAAAAGACAGACTATATAATGCATGAATGACTTACTCCGTGTTTCTGATTGGTTCTTGTAGGGCATAGCATATCAAAATGGAATCAGTTAATTGTCGGAAGTATTCTCCACATTTTTGTAATAATAACCTGTTAGCGAGAAAGAACCATAAAAATAAAATAAAAACTATGGCCGTCACAATGCGTGGACTGCAACTTCCTGTACGTAACCCTCAGTAAAGGGTATCCAAAAATATGCGCAAGATTTAAATTAAAGAGACTTTTTTTTCTTTTAATATTAAAACATAAAGAACATAGCATCGGGTCATGTGTGGAATAGCACACCGGGCAATTGCAGAGTATTTGCCTCGATGTATTGCACAATTTTACCGACACGTGCGCACTCTTTTGCCGAAATTTTCCATGTCCATTTTGCATAAATGTGGTTCTTTCGTTGATGCAGTGTTGAAATTCAACGGTTGAATATCCTCTTTCAATGTCTGAGGGAATGTGAACATGTTGGCATTGTCCTTTGACTTCCGTTCCTACGGTACCGGAAGCTGGAGAAAGTTTCCTTTCCATCCAGTCTCGGGTCCAAAAAGGGAGGTGGGGTAGTCGTGGCTGCGCCACCTGGTGTAATCCGACTACAGAGTGTTAGGGTTAATGCTGGCCGCCTAGCCAGGTGACTCTTCACAAATAGTCAGCATTTCCTGTGGCTGTGAAAAAGGCGAATGCCGACAAGGCATGTGCCTCCAAGTTGGGGGGGGGGGGACTTAGACTTCAAATAACCTTATAGAAATATATTTAATGGTGTGAAATCACATTATCTAGGAGGCTCAAATAACCAAAACGAGAGAATACCCGAGACGGAAATATCTCGCACAGTAATTGGATTGTGCAACCAAAACGCGATCTTTACTAATCCTACACTGTCATCTGTCCAACTTAATTTAACTAAAACCTTGTGTAAATTTTGCGACACTCTTAAGATACCTGAAGAAATTTTGAAAACAGTTGCGCACAACAGGCGGTAATCTCTTACTTGACTAATGCATGTTAGTTATATGTTGAATCTTTTGCAAAAAATATAGCTTTTGCGTCACGCGAGATGAAAGTGTAAACGAAAAATTATCGAATGAATATCTATTCCATCGTCAAGAGACATTAGAACTGAGTTTTGTTATTGAGTAGTAAATTATGGGAGATTTGGTACTAATCTTCAATGCCCGTAAAATAAAACTGCTTTTGCAATTTTGATAACATTTTGCAGCCACGTTACGTACCATTGGGGCAGCTTTAACAAAACTTTCAATTATTTAACGACCAACCATATCATTTTTGCTTATCATGAGTGTTTATATATAAAAAGTATTTTTTTCTTCAAGAATCTGGGCCGGTTATTTCTCGCTGATCGAGAAAATATGAGATATAATTGAGCATCGCTCAGCAACCTCCACGAAATGAGACAAAAATGTATGGTTTTATCAGTAATGTGTGATGGTCCATGGCACAAAACATAATTTAGAAATTTAACGTTTCAAAGCAAGCATGAATTTTTAAGTATATGTTTGCTACACGTGAATGGAAGAAGTTCTTTAATTTCCGAAATCAATTGTTAAATGAACTTTTTTTAACTCATAATTTTGTTAAAATATTACCTTTGAGGAAAAAGTATGTTATGCTGTCGATCTTCATCTGAAAGGTTTGCACAGTAAAAATAATTTAGATGTGAAATATGTGCTATGGCTTTTAGATATGTAATCAGCCTTAACTAAAATACATTATATTTTCTTTAACAAATCTTCTAAGCTGAAATGTAGGCTTAAATTGCTTCTATAGCGATCCATTCAAGTCGCAATAATGTGTCCTTTATTAGTATTATTGTTTGAGAATTCTGTGATTTTTGCCATTTCAAATCCTACTTTCATTCATTACGTGAATAAATCTACAAACATAATGTTCTCTTAAGTGCGACCCATGCCGCCATTTCAACAGAATGAGACTTTAGAATTGCAAATTTCAGCCTTTTGTAAAGACTCATTTTAATTCAAAGCTGAAAGATAGCATAAATTGATGTTATCGTAAGCAAGCAAGCAACATCTAAGCAGTTATTAACTTTAATGATATACTTACATAATTGATCAAAAACACTCCTTCAGCATGCTGCAAAAATGCTTTTGCCGATTAAATATTTAAATTCTAATCATCTTGAGCAGAGTGGTTACCGCGAAGACGGAAATACTCCTTCCAAACAGCAGCTTGTGATAATTTGGTAAAAGTTGACGTTTATGGCTAGAATAATAGACGGTTATAACTCCCAATTTTCCTTCGCGCCGAAATCGTATGTTGCATTTTAAATAATGAAGAATTTTGTAAACTGGTCCGCGCAGAAATGTTATTACAGAGCAAGGCAGGCTATAAGGACAGAGAGAGAGAAACATTGATGTTGTCATAAATGTTCTTTTTTTTTTTCCTTCATTAACGCTGAATGGACTGCATGTGTTCCACGCATTTATGTGGCGGGAAAATAATAGTTCTCGCATTTGTCCTTTTGATTGAGAAATCGATGCTTTGTGAAAACTCATTTCTTTAAATTGCCACCTAATCTGTAAAACGGGATATACTAATTCGAATAACAATGAAACTTTGGAAGGGAAAATGTTTTCATTTAAATTGTTATTTATTTCTAACAGTCGCATTTTTGATGAATATTTAAATGCCAATTTTGTGAAATTGTGACAAAATCTGTTTTATGATAGGCTTCAAATTATACACACACTATACAGCGAAAATGTCATGGGACAATTTCATTGTAGACATTTTCTAAAAGTTTTATGGAAATACATATCAACATAGTCTGGAACTTCGGTCATGTAAAAGACATGCTTCACTTCACACTGTCCGGTAAAAATTTCATCGCGCGTACATTTAGGGAACCAGATATAAATTGAAGAAAACCAAAAGATGTTTTCGATCATCCTGTCACGTGAAAAGCTTGAAAAAAAGCTGTGAAAAGCTGTGAAGAACAATTTTTTTTTTTTTTTTTTTTGCTATGTGCAATATTTCTGCTCATTTTCATAAAACTAGCACGCATATTCATTTATGTCCAAAATGCCGATTTCCCCAGCGTGTTTTATCCTATAACATGCAGAATTTTTCACACTACTAAAAATGAGTCTTTATAGAACTTCATTTTCATAATTAAAACTCTTTACAAAATTGTCCCTTATCTTTGAATACGAATTCCTGTTCAGGTTAATTTTATCTAACTTGAAACCAATTGGGAAAAAAAAGTACCTTTAAAAATTACAGACGAAATACGTGAACAAAATGTATTATATACTTTTTTTACATGTTTGAAAAAAAAAGCCTATACTTTTGCGATGAACAAGAAACAAGTAAATCAACATTAAATTTGATGTCAAGATGGAATATTTTGCTTTGCTTAAAAGTAGATTTTAAACTCATAACCATAACCCATTCGGCTAACAAACTGGTTATTTCTTTGAAAATATTTACATTATTTTACCTCTTTCAAATATTTTAATGCAACATTATTACAAAAAAAAAGGGCATTGAAGCCGGAAATTATCGTACAATTATTCATACAAGAATGAATATCTCGGATATTAGTTTAAGAGATATTGGCTTTTTTCCTCTCATGAATTGGCGCTCCAATATGCTACCAAGTGGAGGAGCAAAATCGATAAATATTCCTTTATTGAAAATCGAAGCTGGAATTATGAGAATCACATTACAATAGGAAAGAATACTTTATTTGGAGATTTTAAATCGAGAATTTGTATTTTGTAATATTTCGAACTATTTATTATTTCCGTAAAACACGGATTTTCCCCTCTTCTGTTTTAAAATGTCTCTGGGCTAATACATAATTCAAAAATTAAAACATATATATCTAAATAAATTAATAATAATATTAATTTGAAGAAACAATCTAAAACTGAACCATAAACGTAGCAAAATTGCCACCACATAAAGCAAGAACATCCATGAAAAAAACACCGAAACATTAAAATTTATCACACCATGCAAATTGCAAGCCGATGAAAGATGGCAATGCTGGGACTTGATTAAAATAACACACATACACGTAATAGATTTTAAGAGGTTAGATAAGTCAGTTTTTGTCATACAATGCATGGGTGTTAACGTAACCATCAGAATGCATTTTGAAGCCGCAAAGCGGTGACGAAAAATCAGTAAACAAACAAAGAAAGCAGAAGTTTCTACGAAATTTTCACTATTTTTAACTTTGGCAGCACTAGTGGACTTGGAGATCTTCCTCGCTGAGATATTAAATCAGTTAATATTGTTATTATTTGCTTATTTATTTTTTTAAAAATTTAGATATGTCGCTGATATTTTTTATGCTAAAGAAATGCTTCGATGACTACTGATAATTTTATTTTTGGTAAATAAGTCATAGTTAGATGAAAAAAAAAATGTATATATAGTTCACTATTAATTGTCATGTTTAAACACATAGAATACGAATAATTTTAAATTTACTATTAAAACTAGAGCATTAAGGTATACATATACGTTGGAAATCGCAAGAAATGCATTTTTCTTTTTTCATTCTAAAATATTCATCCCTTAATTATCTTCAAAATGATACCAATAACTTTCTTATTGAAAAAATACTTTTTTATTTACATAGTTTCCTAAAAGTAATTACTAATTAAATCTTAATTAATTAAATAAATATTTATTTTGTTTTTAAATTTTTTAATGCACATATGTTATATTTTATGCATGTACAGTCCTCACAAAATTTTACAAAACTGGCATAAAAATATTGTCTTTTATACCTACTTGTATATAAATTCGCTAACTTTAAATTCATTTTAAGCAGAATTGCTTTTTTTTTTTTTTGGTATGTTTGTTCTCCAACGGGGATATCTTAAGATGTTATTAACCGATTTTAAAATTTTGACTCTATAATTTAGGTAACAATTCAGAGAATGAGCTCTAGCAAAATATAACAGTTTTGATAAAAAATGGATTTTTTGGTTATTTTACAATATTTTTATTTTTGTAAAAAATGCTGTTTTTATGATACTTTTCAGGTTAAATGTTATAACTCAAAAAATAATTAAGTTAGACATTATATCTTGGTAGGGCCCATGTATGAATACCTTCTCTCTGATTTCGAGTAAGAAATTATTAAGTTCAAAATTAATTATATTTGTGCTAATTATCGTTGTGATGAAACCTTAATTAGTGAACTAAATGTGTATTAATTAAATAGTTATTAATGTTTTATTTTAAAAAATAAGCAAATATGTTACATTTTATATTCTTATAATCCTGCCAAAAAAAAAGACTGGCATTAAAATTTAAACAACTTGTCCAAGGTATATGTATACCTTAAGATTTTTGATTAAACTTTTGAAATTAAAGTTAAGGGTAAAACGTTTTTAATTTAAAATGGGCAGCAAATATTTGCTTTTAAGGCGGGCTGTGAACTCGGAGTGGGACTGATTTTGAGGCAGAGGAGTTGGAGCTGGACTAACTTGGGGCAGATGAGTCGCTTAAAAATGTGCCGAATATTCGTTACATCCTTAATATATATTTGTAAAAAATATATGAGTTGGTCCTTTTCTCAACTGGACTCCACAGCCCTGCTTTAAAGTGTTAAAAAGTCCGATTCCGTCAATTAATCGCAATGTCGCAACGAAACTACCGGAAACACTACTGGTGCATTCCACGGTAACTAACACAACATTTGGAAACAAAAAGTTAACTTTAAATAATTAGAGTAACTAAAGTAGTACATATAAAATAGTTTATTTTACTGTCTTATATAGCTACATTAATACAAGTATGCGGACTTATTTCAAACCCTGTTATTCTACTCGTAATGGGAAAAAAATATAAAAACATTACTGTAACTGACGCAACATGAAATAGACATATGTACTGGAAAATACAAAACAAATTCAAAAATCTGTAAACTATGAACTTGTGACAAGGAACTTTTTATTTAAATGAAAAAGTAATGCATGCTTAAAAGAGTATACACTTGTGTTACTGTTTGGTGTTAGGCTAATTATTTATGCATACAAAAAACAGTAGTAACTGACGCAACACAAAAGCAAAACGAGTTTCTAATATTCATCTAGTGGCAGCCAAATTGTTTATTATGAAGTTCTTTCTTACAAGGGGGTAGGGAGAGTGCTTGTAAATAACTTCTGTATCCCAGAAAACAAAGTAATACTTGTTAAAGTTTTCCATTTTAATGTTTCCCAAAGATGTCCACTTTTACATGGACTTCACCGATTACATTTAGTTTTATTATGCAGTTTTATCGTAATAATGAAAATACTTTAGCAACTGAATAGAAGATAAATATGCATTAATATTTTCTCTGCTCCATACAAATTGTATCACCCCATAAGAGTATATATATATATATATTCTCAATAACGGGACTTCTACCTTAACGTTCACTTTCCTCATAGAACGATAAAAGTACTTTCCCTAAACTACCGATTAATTAGGGTTGAAAAATGCCCGAAATTTATCCCAACTTTCGCAAGTTAAATACTTAAAATGTATAGTCTAAGAAGAGACTTGACGAGACTAGCGTTTAATGCATGGTTTCTGAGAAATGCTTTCGTGCTCGTAACAGCTATTAATTAGTCATTGTTAATTACAGCCAAATCAAATGCTATTATAGCATTCCTCATCATTTACGCGTATTATTTCCCTTATCCAATTTATAGCAATAGCAATTAAATAGTTCAGAACAAGTTAGTTGGTAATTTAATTACATTTGCATTTCAGGTCTTTAAAGACTGTCTATTCAAATCCCATTACGTTCCAATAAGTCAATGCGGAGTGGTATACTGCTGAAGCATTTTCTGTGTTTTCGCTTCAAAATTTTCCTAACGATTAAACAAATGAATTGTTATAATCTAATTTTGAAAAATACTTCTCAATTATAATGGATTTTTTCTTAAACATTTTTGCATTATTTCTCTTTTAAACACCAAGGTGAAAATTATGCGTATTAACTTATGAAGAAATGCAGTAGAGAGGTACTACAAGTGAACATTAATCCTATGTATAATTTTTTTTTTTTTTCGTGAAAGGTACAACATTACTAAAATAACTTTGCTAATATTATAGACTTTAATATTTTCTTGCGAAAACACACAAAAAGGAACATTTAATAAAAAATTGTATTTATTTATTTCGATTACTAATTTTTACTGTTTATTTTTACTAACATACTTTTATGGCTAGTACAGTTGTTTAAATAAATTCTAATTATTTTAAATTGCTTATAAAATAAAATTATGGCTTTTGAAATAGTTTGGTTATGTCGCTATTGTATAGTAACAATTGTAAGCCGAAAAAAAATGCATTTGGAAAATAGTATTGTATTGCAACACATTAAAACACATAACACACATGTAATTTACACTATTTACAAAAATCGAGCTAAGGAATTTATTGTCGTTAAAAAAAAGATTTTCAAATGACAGCTATTTAACTGTTACGCTAAAACCATACATTTTAGGAAATATTTGAGGCCAAATTTATATTTTTAAACTTCTGAATCATGTGACGTGTTAGAAAATTAAATAGTTATCATTTCAAGTAGAATTATTAAAAAGCAGATGCGACTCACCCGCTATTACATTCTGTACAAAATGTAGTTATGAACCAGGTACTGATTCTGTACATATTTGTTTTGCACTGAAACATGGTTTTAGTTTACCCTTTTATAACCATTTTGTGAGCTTCTTTTTTGTGCGATTTTTAATTGCGGTTCGTATTGCATATTTTTTAATGTGTTGCAAGCAATGTAATGTGTTGCAAGCAATTTTGTAATTCGTTGTGAATTTTCAGAAAGAAGTGCTCATTGTTGTGACTTTTTTGAGCGTTCTTTCTCATCCACACAAAAATAGTTAAAGTACACTTTTATGGCATTTGAAATTATTCATACAGATGTGTTGTCTTTTGAACGAAACTTTTCCAATCACGTTCTTTAAATGCATATGCTTCATTGCTAGATATTAGTGCATTTCAGATAAATAATTTATTCAACTAATACCGAATTTACTTAATATTTTCCAATTACTATGCAGTCTTTTTTAAACTGGAAATGCATCGTGCAACAGTTTCCGACAAAAGAAGGCAGTCAAAACCTTCACCCGTAAAAGAAGACTTGTACTAATTGTCTCACAATGATGAGTCAACTTGTTAATGGGTGAGGTAGTTTTTTTTCACAACAGCGTGATTACTTATATATCCTACAACTAAGCCAGGCCTTTATTCTTCATATACCCCTGAAACTTTACTTTTCAGTAAGCAACATTTTAGAAGCAAATCGCGAAGCATAAGTAGTTTTAAAAAATGCCTTGCAGAACAGCTCTCTCAGAATGTATTTAAGCTTAAGTGAAAGCAAAAATTTCAGTGTAGTAAAATGCAAGTTATGCTAAACAAAACTGCAAAACGAAGTATGGCTGGCTCAACGTGCTTCCGAAGAACAGACAGTTCTTGATTCAAGTGTGGATGTGTCTACTTTATGTTTTTTAAGGGGACACGGGACCTTTAAAATGAAATTTTATTTTTTTAAATTTTATACTTAACTTAGACTTTTTTTACAATTACTTTTGTGTATTTATGCTAAATTTTAAATTTTAAGCTCATTAGAAATAATTTTGACTAAAAAAACTGCAAAATTATAGTGAAATATGAAAAATATGAAAAACATAAAAATTGAGCCTCGCGTCTGGAATTTCAACCAAACAGCACAAAAATTTGCATGGGGACACATAATGACAATGTAAACCCTTATTGGCAAACTGTAACAGTTTAATTTTAATAGTTTCTGGGAAATTTTTTTTTTTTAGTTTCGACCATATTTTTTTCAAAATTCTTTGGTTCTCACTACAATGAAACCAGTATTAAAAAAATCCTAATACATGTTTCATAAAAAGTAATGCGAAAAAATAATTCTAATAGTCATATAAAACTATGCAAAAAGTTTTAGGTTGATTACTCAAAAATTCAGACGCGGCCTTCAAGTTAAAGTTGGAAAATAACAAAAAAAAAATTACGGAGAAAAAGGCATTTTTTTGTATAAAGGTACTAAATATGGCTCGAAGAGTAAAGATATCCTTAAAACGCATAATAATATTATTTACATGCTTCTTATAGTCAATACTATTATATTATTATCAGAACAGGTGCATAATTCTTTATTTTTACTATGAAAAAGCAATTCTCAAAGATTTCGGCAAATTTGATTACGTGTCTAGGATATTAGCTTCTAATAATTGTTTTTAAGGATAGCTTCACAAAAAGTAGTGCCAAAATTTATTTAAAATTCTTATATGAAACAGTGAAAAAAATATTAGATAAATTATTAAGAAATGCAGGTGCAGGTTTTAAAGTAGCGAAGAAAAGGGTACAAAGTTTTATCGAGAAAAAAAATTTCATTTTGGGCAAATGGCACTAAATATTACTCAGAGTTTGATAGCATCCTTAAAAAGCACATAACAGCATTATTTATATGTTTTTTTTTTGTAACTATTGCATTATTATCAGTAAAAAGAAATTACAGAATTCTTATTGAACATTTAGTGAAGGAATTCCATTGTGTGTTTCAATAAAGTTATAAGCTCGTAAAAAGTTCTGAATAACACTCTTTTTGTCATTGCACTGCTTACAAACAAGCAATATATTTTCCAGAAATGCTCAAAGATATAAATGTTCCATGCATTAGAATGCCCCAGCACTATATGTTTCCCCTTCAGTTTTTTTAATTTTTTTATCAGCAGTTTTTTTACTGTATTTCTTTTCTTTGGCAGCCTTCTTATACACACAAGACTGTCGTCTGACACTCTGATTGATGCGACGAATATCAATTTTCTCTGCAACTTTCAAATAGGCTGCATCATTTTTTAAGCACGCGGCTGCAACACTTCCCATGTTGTATTGGCTTATGGCATTTGTCGCTGCTATATCTAATCGTCGTTTTGACACAAACACATCTTTCGAGCACAGCTGCCAGATAACACTATGCAAACTTTCATTTGCATTTTGGGTTTGCCCAGAGGTACAGCGCTTCAACAAATCATCACAAGCTAATCTCTGATAAACAGGCAAGATTTTGGAGACTATTTCATCATTGAGAGGAGCTTTCATTTTGGAATGACTCGGAGCTTTTTGACCAAGAGCTTTAGCTCGGTTGTAAAAGCACCAAGAACTTTCACCTTGTGGACATTTGAAATGCTTGGGCTTGGTATCTGTCGATGAGCAATGGTAAAGTGAAGCAAAAATGGAGGTTTTCATTGCATCGATATCAGGAGCATTAGAAGTTATCGCTTTTCGATAATAATTTGTGAGCCTTGATATCAATGCATCAGTGAGATGTCCTTTACGCTTGCCTCCCAATGTTTCTCCTCTAACTTTGTGTTCTTTCACTTTATTTCGAAGCGCTGTACCAAGTCTCTTTGCAACATGGTTTACACACTCTTCTTTTTCAATTTCATAACCTTCATATACATTCAATTGCTTCAAATGTGAAAAGGTTTTTGAATCGCCATCAGAAAGCAGAACCGTATAACGCATATTGCATACTTTAATGGATCGACGCCACAAAATTTCTGCTGCATACATTTCCATCGCGTTCGATGAGCCATCATAATTTTTCTCACATAAACCAGATGTCTTGTGTGCTTCATGCCATATTTGATATTCTGGCGAACTCTCATCAAGTTCCTTTTTTGTTACTTCACATAGGTGACAGTATTTTGAAACAATTTCAAAGTCCAGCACAATGCCAGTCATAATGTCAATGACACAGCCAATGCCATACAAGGAGCCCACGCTTCTGCCAGGTTCCATCGAACGACACCCCAATGTTAATAACTTCTTCAGGATTTTCCTCGCTTTCACTAATTTTTTTATGTTCCTCCCTCACCTTTTCGCGGCATTTTTGCAAAACATCAGCCTTAAAAGCTACATTTTCCTCCGCCAAATGTGAGACATATGAATCGAATGTCTTTCGGTCCATTGCGTTGAGGCCCATATGTCCCGAAAATTTCTCCAGTGCGGCATGTCCTTTTCCAAAGCTGAGAAAAGCAGAAACAGCATCTTTATTTACTGCAATTTTTTACTGTTTTCTTCACGTGGACTGGAGAATACACTGCTATACTCTTTTTTGCAGGAGTCGCAGAAAATGTTTAGTTTTGCAGCAAAACCATATTCTGTGTTTGTTTTCTTTACATTCAAACTATGAGATTCACAGGAAGAACATTTGAGTTCTTTTAGCAGAGGGGACCACATTTCATCATAAAATAAAGTTGCGGTAGATGAAGGCACATCACAAGTGTTTGAGATATCAGAGAAAAGTTTTAATTTTTTCACAGTCCTGGAATCATTCAGGTCAGATATCCCAGTATCATCAGCTGAAACTGTAGAAGCAACAGCTGTTTTATTCCATCGTTTTTTTGCATTTGCTATAGCACTTTTTCTTCTCTTAGTTGAGTGTGGCCTCGGCTTGTGCCATCGTGAATTGATGGAATCCATAGTTTGAGTTTCCAAAATAAATTTTTGAAAACAACAGTAAAAACAAAAGGAAAACGAAAATACGATAAGATAACAGCAAAAAACAATGATGTAACAATAAAAAAACAAAATGTAACAATATAACGAGAAAAAAAATCAACAAAAGGAGTATTTAATGCGAGTTCGAAAATGATAGCAAACTAGGCAAAAAATAAACATAAACAAATGCGAAAATGTTAAAAGAGACACGGTCAAAGTTAACGCAGTGTTGCCAAACTGTTCAAATATAATAATTAAAATATTTTTAATATTAAATTCGAAAATCTGAGGGGAAAATTCAGAAAAATACGAGAGAATCAGAAGGTAAACAAACTTGACAGCTGTGAAAGTGTCAAAACTCTCACTCCCAAGCCCCGCCCACTTTTTCGAAAAAACGTCATAAAATCGTTAAAAATCATCGTATCGAAAAAAATTTTACACCACAAGATAGACAATTATTTTCTTCATACTTTCAATGAAAAAAAAAAAATTCGAAAATTTGATGATTTCAAGGTCCCGTGTCCCCTTAACATAATGTCGTTTATTGACTAATAATTTTCAAGTTAAACAGAGCAAGAAAGTTTCTCATTTCTAGTTTTAAATATAATTGTCTTATAAATACCAAAATTTTTCAAATTAACAGGCGAAAGATAATGAAAATGTTATGGTTCAAAACCTCCTAATCTATTCCATATTTAAAAGTTGCACATGATTTCTCCATTCCCTAAGAAACTCGTATTCATTGCAACATTCGATGTCTATGTTTTCCGAAACTATTGACATTCCGGGTGTCTGATTTTAACTTTCAAAAATTATAAAATCTGCATTTATCGCCAGAGGATTAAGGGATTTGATATGGCGAAAAAGATTGAGTGAAATGTGTCTGGTGTGGAAATTGACTTGTTTCTCAAGCGATTTCGCTTTCATTCATTAACTGAGAGCACTTGCATGGAAAACGCATTCATTGAGTAAACAGCTCGAGTTTATTCTCTCGAGATATTAATTACATATTTCAGAAAGAACTTTTGACACGATAGCTGCATATTGTCGCTAATGGTCCTTCGCCACTGATTAGAGAGATGATGAAGATGACATTTCATATTTTAAAATAAGAAACGTTTTGCTGAATAATATAGATACTTCATATTCTATGCATGCTAATAAGTATACATATGCTAAAAATGCCAATCGTATATGTCTGTAAGGAATTTATATATATATATGTATGTATATTAATAAAATTAACGAGTTTAAAACTGTAGTTCAATCAAGTCCCATTGCAAAGATATTACATTTGGGTGGGGTTTGCAAAATCAATGTAAACAGTAAAATGATGTAGCAAAACATGCCAACAATAGAAAATACACTAAAAAATTATAGTTCAACCTTTCACAGAAAACAAAATTGATGAAATTTAGCTGCAACCAACATATGGTACTAAGTTAAGCCATTATAATGGAATTTCACCATGAATGTAAAACTAGGAACTGCTATGATGGAATTTCACCATGAATGTAAAACTAGGAACTGCTATGATGGAATTTCACCATGAATATAAAACTGGGAACTGTTATAATGGAATTTCACCATGAATGTAAAACTAGGAACTGCTATAATGGTTCAACTTTAGCACCAAATGTTGGTTGCAGCTAAATTTCACCATTTTTTCAGTGAAAGGTTGAAGAACTAGACTTTTTACAGTGTACATTTAATATGTTAATGTTACTATTTTATGTAACATATGTTAATGTTACTATTTTATGTATTCATCTATTTTTATTTATTTGCAGCCACAAGTTCCATAAATACAGCAGAATCGAGCAAACCGTGTATAGTCGTCGAAGAAAGAGGAACGGCAGACAGTTATACCGGCACTACTGCACCTAGTCCTAGTCGAAGTAAGATTTTTATTGCAACTGTTAACAATAATTTAACTAAGAGCATGCTAATTATTCAGTTGGCTTAATAGTTTGCATATGTTACGGTGAATGTCCGAAATCATAAAATGTCAACAATCACCGGTGAATGCCGACATACACCAAATAGAGAATGTCGACAATCACCGGTTATTGTCGACATTTACCATCTGTCTGACTTGAGAATGTCTACACTCTCCAATTTCGGACATTCGCCGCAACATATATACATTTCGTTTTCGTTGTTAAAGTTGCATATATTAGTTCAAAATTTACGACAAATGAGTCATTCTTTATACAGTTAAAACGATTCAATAGGTTTACTTGCGATGTTTAACAAAACATTTTTTTTCTGGACTTCTTAATATCAATTCATAAATTCTATCTTCATCTTAAAATCTATTATATAAATTTCTCCTGTGAATACGTTATGAAAGTGTCAGTACACTTATGTGCAATCAAGAATTGTAAAAAAAAAAGTGTTTTAAAAAATTATTTTCGCTTTCGACTATTGCCTGTAACGTAAAATATTTTATAGTTTAAATAGTAAATTGTGAAAGAATGCCATCATCGTGATATATTTCATAAAACAGAATATGTAATTGTATGCCATAATGAATGAATAGTTCGCAAAGGATATTAATAGCTTCTAAAAATGTTTTGACAGCTTCTGAAATTTATGAAGAAATTGTGAACAAAAATATGTAATGGAAGCCTTTTTTATGATAAATGGAAAGGTGATAGTAATTGTTCTTTGAATCTATATTTTTATTTTAAACTCAAAAACTCGGAAAAACTTAGATTATAGAATTAATGTCGTAGGAGAAGAAAAAATTATTTTTGCATTGTTCTTGATTTTCTCATATGTTATCAAGATTTAGATTTCTTTTAAACAGAATTGTATATTGAGTCATTGTGTAGTTATGTGTGAAGAAAATAATGAACCTAGTAATGGTTGAAATTTAAAATAAAAAAACAATAAAAGCAGATTTTTATTTCATTAAATGTCAACAGGCTTATCGAATTTCACATGTTTCAAAATTTAGTAAGACAAAAAATAAAAAGATATTCTACAAATAAATGTGTAAATGACTACTTATTTTCATCTAAAAATGTGTATTAGAGGAAAAAATTTACATAGTGGGCTTTATCGATTTTGTTATAGTATCTTTATCATCCGGAGGCTTAGGACATCCACCTCCGAGTCAACGTGTATGTATCCTGAGCCCAACTGAAGTGTCCTTCTATAAAAAGATAGATTTGGGAAAGGTTCTGAATAAACATTTGTCCTCGCATGAGACTTGGAATTTGTGGTTCCTCCATTCCGATGCCGCCTTTGTCCGATTCAACTTCACAGTTCCGCACAGTGCAAGAATGGCCCTGCTAGCCAGGAGGAATGAGCCTCCTTCCATTACTGCCTACGATATCATGGAAGTAATTGCCGATCACCATAGATTATACAAAAGGACAACTGCAGTGGTAAGTTTAATTAACGTAAACAAATATTTCCTGAACTGTGTGGTAAGCTTTCTTGGCATGCGTCTAAAACGATTGTTGTACTTTCTGTCTGAGACGAGAAAAGTTTCCGCCGAAATGTTTGTGCCTGTCTGTCACTATAGTATTGAGGTGTGCCGCTATTTCCCAAGGGGAGTTAAACGGATTGGAACATTAGGCGCGTCGTATCCGCTCAGGTAGCATTAACTTTGCAATATGCAGGGTGGTTATAACTAAACTTCCCCTATTTATAGAATTCTGCAGCTGAAACCATTCAACCAAAATTGGTATGTAGATACAAGAGATGCGCTGAAGAAATCACTAAAAAAATATAAATAAAAATTGCCGCTAGGGGTTGCTATGCATCATAATAACAGGATTTTGACCAATAGTAGGAAATGCAGAATAAAAATAATTATATCAACATTTATGAATAAGAAAAATGCATTAGGAATCAAAATCGCAAAAGCATGGACGTCCATCTCTTCAGTATTCAAATAAATTATTTGCTTACATGCAAAAGAAGAGAAAGGTAGGTCAGCAAATCAGTTATTGTAATAAAAGGTTAGTACAAACATTCAATTTTCAGTTCGGCATTTCTGCCCTTCGTTAGTTGAACGAAGGCTATTGGTGAGGCTATTTTATGAAAAGAACTGCAATGCTGCTGCCCTACTGTTGATATTATTCTTTTTATTCCGTATTGATAATTTCTTATGTTAATAATCCTGTTATATGGCAACACAGTACCGCTAGCGGCGATTGTTGGACTTCTGGACATTCCGTGAGCGCATTTCATGTGCAGTCCATATACCGATGTTTGTGTTAAACCGTTGAACGGTTTCATCTGTAGGATGTCTAACTAAGGAAAGCCTAACTAGAACCAACCTCTTTTTTTCTTTTTTTTTTTGAAATAAGACATGTTGTTGTGCTATCATATACAATTTCGAAACTAACATTTTTGAAGACGAATGAGGAAATACTGCCGGCTAAAAACATGTATTACCCCCTGAAGAGAAGGAAAGAGGTCCCTTTTGTTGAAGACCGCCCACCACTAGACATTACAGCCTGAGATTTTTTGAGGCATACAGACCGTACAGAAACACCGTTACTGTGCACTATATTTTTGTTCATGTATATATGCATTAAGTTTATATATAGTTATAAATCGATTATAAATACGCGGTGCACTCTCCAACTTTGAAAGGATAAAACATGGTATCTTTATAAGAAATTTCAGAATTACATGCGACAAGCACAAATATGTAGTTAGGTTTTAGGCATATAGTTAGATATTTCAAAATCCTAATTTGATGTTTTAAATACATTACAATGGAGTTCAAAATTTTCCGAACGTATTTTAAATATAACCGAACGGCATATGGATGATAACAAAAAATAACTAAACAATTAAATACTACAGTGTACTTCCCCTGCATAAAAACCAGTATGCAAAATGTTATTTATTACTGTGTAATTTCTTAAATAACGTCTTATAAGACAGAATTTTCAAAGATCCTCGAAACATTTTCCTTAAAGACATGTTACCGCAAAATTTCAGTCCCTATGTAATATCCTGTGGACATGCATCTTGTTGAAAGTGAAGTTAGAGTTTAGATTTTTTTTCTTTTCATTCGAAGTTTTCAAATGCAACAATGAGAAAAGAAGATATAACGAAGCGAAAGTGTATAAAAAAGACAGTACAGCTTATTACATTACATTACATGATGCATTCTTATCAACTATCCCTAGGAAGGAAATAAATTTTATTCATAGGTATTTTGCATTTAGATCAGTTTTTCAAAACCTTTTTATTTCAAAATTACTGAAAGCAAAACGTGAAGTCATCTATAAATCAAATCTAAAGTGAAATTTTCAAACCGTCTTTTCACAATAAAAATGTATTTTAATCTTTTCTAGACATAGGGAATTCTTTCCCAATCGTTTCTATTGAACCACACAGTAAATGTATTTTACTGCTTGGCTTTTAAAGCAAATACGTGGATTTAGTACTTTTGCATTATTGAAAAGGCATACATCAAAGATACCTACTTTGGTACTCTTTTCGATATGTCCACAAAAATTTTAGTGATGGAGTATTTTTTAAATGTTTAAAGGAGGAGTTTATTTTGGTTCTAAGTACATATTTCCTTCCGGTCTTGTTCCAGTTTTAAAATTTTCTGTATTCCTATCCATCTCAGTAAATGCATTTTCTATCAGCTTTTTATTTAATAGGAAGTCTTTCCTTGCTTTTCTTTTCGTTAAGTTTCGAGCTTTTTGGGTCAAGAAGCTGCATTTGAAAGATTGTCTTTTTAGACTTCTTTAACGTGAGAAACTGAAAGAAGTTATAATAGAAAAAGCAAACAAAAGAGCTGGCGGAAGTAAAAACATATAAATTGTTTAATTTCCCGTAATTTCTTTAAGGTGCACTTCACAACGTACTTCTTATACAAAGAAATATTAATTACTTATCTTTAGCACAATGATACAGACTTTTGTATCTAGTAGATGTAAAAAATAGCTGTCCCTCTTCCGAATTTTGTAATTCAGTACCATTTTCTCACTTTGTACCACTCATCGTTATTTTTAGTTCCAGTGATTTCTCCTGCTAAATAAATAAATAAATAAAAATTAAATAATTTCCACAAAGCATTTTGTCTCACATATTTCATCAAGTCCGTTACCAAGCCATAGTTTCATGAAAAAAGGGGTACAAATTTGAGCAACAGAAGTAAAGATTTTCAATAAAAGCACTTATATAAGTTAAATATTTACTTGCAGATTTTTTTTTGACAGTGTAGTGGTGTAAACAATATCTTATGACGTGAACATTTTTATTCAATGTCACGTCTGTCACCAAGATTTTTATGTTAAGGATACAAATTCTTTTGCTTGAATACTATTTTCTAGTTATTTTGATTAAGACTTTGCTTTGTATCTTAGTGATATTAATTAGCATGTAGATTTTGGAAGACATTTCGCTGCTAATGTCAAGTCCGTTACCATGTAACTGGTTTGATACAAAAGTCTCTACCTTTGTGGTAAGCATATGTAAAGGATTTTTTTGTATTAGAAATATGTTGTGTAGTGTACCCTAAATACATGTACTATGAACAGAATATGCACGCGCGTATTTTGAAAATGACCCCGTACAATTTTGTTTTCTTTAAAAATTCTTTCTGTAGTAATAATATTTCGTAGTTTCATTTGTCGTTAATTTCAGCAGGTCAGAAATACTTAACGTCAGTAGCTACATACAAAAGTAAAAGCAATAAAAAACAACAACAACTTTCCGTTAAATATTTTTTTAATCAAAAATGCAAAATTCTTACACCGATGCCTTTTTATTTTTCTCCACCATTATATAGGAAACTATAATCTAAACCTTCAAATTATAAAATATATCCTTATAACTGATTATTATCGTATATTTCATAATGTGAAAGAAAAGACTATCCCCGTTAGTTTTACTATCCGTTTACAATAATCATATGTCCAATTAAATAACGACATCTAAGTTGCGCTTTGAAAAATTACGATTGCACTAAACAAAAATGTATATCCCATTAAACTTTAAATATGCGTCTGCAAAGAATAAACAGCCTCCAAAATGAAAAGGAAAATCCCTACTTCGTAGTTTGCTACTCGTGAGTAATAATATCGCACTTTTACAAACTCAGCAGTGTTTTAAGTCTAAACTACGGGATTTTATTTGATTCCCCAACCTTGTTCAAGGTACATGATTCCCATTTACTATTTTGGAGACATATTTTTTTTTGCTTATGTTAGTACTTATCGCAATGCAAAGCACCTTTCTTTTAATTATTTTAGTGAGAAATGAAATGAACCAACTTTTTATTTTATTTAAATAATGACAGAATTTCATCCAGAACTAAATACGCCAACTTTCTGATGTACCAACGTAAAACTTATTAATCGAGGTATCTTTTCTCTCATTTAGTTTACATTCTGAATTATTTCAAGTATACATTTTCAACCGAATGCAGTTAGTATATCAAAACAAAATCTGTTTCAATAAAAGACAGAATTGCTAGACAACTATTGCGTAAACAATACCAAATTCATTCTATAAATCTGATAGACATTATATTTTAGTAACTTTTACTACCAATATATTTAATTGGATAATTTTTAAAATCAAGTTTGAATGTCTAACAGCATGCAATACTGAATTTCATCATAACCATCCAATTCAACATAAAATCTACTCTTTGACTGTTGTTAAGGAAATTAAACGTAAAAAAAAAAAAAAAAAAAGTTTTTTACATGCTCTACCTTATAAGCTATTTTCGATGTGTTACGATCAAATCCACTTTTTGATATATATATATATATTGTGTATTTATGTTTTTGTGTTCAAATTTTCCTATAGGCACTAATGTTCTTTGAACTGTTAAAAGTTGAACGAGTTATCAAGTTTTAAAAGCGGAATATGGTTATTAAGGTGTCCTCACCTAGATGTTCTGTTTAAATTGCATAATTCATTCCAATCTTATTTGAGGGTAGGGCAGAGATAGACCGATGGAGATATTTTTGTCTATCTTAAAAGTGTACTTTAAATTTATTTATTGTTCAATATTTATTTAAGTACTTCTTATTATTATAACTATTATTTTAGCGCTATATTTGATACATTAAGCCTCCTTTTATATTTCCATTTTTACGGGGAGGAACATTAAGAACACCTTGGGCTACGATATACGTCCCAGTGCAAGTTAAGCAAGGCCCAAATTATCCAAGAGTTTCAAAATTTTTCTTGGCACTCCGCCAGGCAAAGATCTCAACTTCGTAGTCTGACTGTATTCAGTTTAAAATTCCCTTTCTATACGACTCGGAGGTTTTATTTTTCCTCCTATTAAAAACGTCATTAATAATCAGTATCCATATACATAAGAGGTGAGAAACCTTGTAGCGTAAGTCAAGTGATTAATACTTTGAGAAAAATTGCAATTTGCATTACGGTTTTAATGTTACGGTAATGAATAAGAAGTAAGAAATGGTTCCATATTTTGATAATTTTTTAAAGTATTATTTAGTTTACTGTAAATAAAAGTAGATTGCATCTCATATTATAAAAACTAACTTAACTACATTTTCAAAAAAACCAATACAAAAAAACGGCTTACACCACACGGTTTCATACCACCTTATTTGTACATCGAATGGTAAGTGTATCGAACGTTTTTTACGGCACCATTCATTTTGGGCAATATATACGGGAAAACAATAGATGTGGGACAACATATACATCATTACGGTGATGAATATATGCGTGAGAACAAAAGATGCGGAAACGCCGGATCAAGGTTCTGCTATATGTATATACATACATTTCGTCTTTGATACGAAATAATTTACTTAGATACGAAAAAATTTACGTGCATGTTAAAAGTGAAAACGTCGTGTAAGCCAAAGGTTTGAGCCAAGAACTATTTTAATGATGTTTATCCCTGTAAAATATATCTCACAAATGTCAACCAATGCACATTTGCATACATTTTGATTTGTTCTCGGAATATTTTTGCGTCTTTAATACCCTAGACCACATAAGTGAATATAAAGAGAAATAACATTTTTCTCAGAACTTCGAAATTCAGTCAGAACAAAAATCTCCCTTTCGCATTTTTCTTTTTACATTTTTTTTCCTTAAAATTTCTTCCATTATTTACGCATTTTTCGCCCAAATACGTCACTCTTGCATTTGGAAATCCAATCTTGAATCTCGTGAAATCTGGCTACCGGCAGCAGCTCCATCCTTTTACAAATTGGGAAATGTTTTCAAACTAATGATGCTTCCAGCTCAAACAAGGAGGAATGCATTCGGCAAAATGAGCACTGGTTGATTTTACATGAGCTTGGGTGTGTAGATGCATTTCTGTGTCTACCTCTCTCGTTACTTCAGGAAATGTTCTTTGTTTTATTTTGCATTCGAGCGAAAGAAAATCCAATTTATTGAATTCCTTTCGCGAGAGAACTGATAATTTTGAATGTAAACACGGGTTTTAAAATTTTATAAGCACCTTGACATCTTCTCGTCCTTAAGATAAAATATTTCTTTGCAAAAGTTATACAAAATATACGGATAATTTTTAAAGTCTCATGAGAATGATCTTGTGAATACAATGTAGTCTCTTTTCACGGAATACTATTTCGCAGCGACAATTGACTGTTTTTTACATAATTATCTAATATAAAAACTCATTTCCGCTAAGCTTTGACTGTTTCCATTTAGTTTAAAGAGTTTTAATTATGTTTATTAAAGAAAAGTTCCGTCCCGCAGTGGATCAGTCGATAGACGCTCGGTTCCCGCAGAGCACCAAAAGTGAAGCAACATCGACTTCGGTCAGTGTTTGGGAGGGTGACAACCTCTCGCAGATGGTTCATGTAGGGCCGTGTACGCTAAAGGGAGCTGGTGCACATTAAATAGGCCGTGGCTCAAATGTCCTCCAAGTGAAACGATACTTCTTGGGGTGCCAATCCCAGGTGACGGTCTCTGATCTGGGAGTTGGTTAAAAAAATTAAGAGACTTTTCAAAGGGGCGGAAATCGGACTCCTGTCTATAACGGCCCCGTTAGACTCAGGAGCAGCGTACCCATTCTTCCTCACCAAGAGCGAGGACACCACAACAACAACAACAAAAAAATACCTTAAAAAGACAGGACACGTTTTTGATCCTGTCAAAATCACGGGGTGACGTTGAACCCTCTATTTCTCGCTCCCGTGATATTGCCGGGCTAAATGACTTATTAGTAATGTACTGAACAGTTAAAAATAATGTATCTTATTAGTAATGTACTGAACAGTTAAAAATAATGTATTTCTTATACTTTTATCATTCTATAACGTATCTTATTTTACGTATCACATGACAGCACTGCACTATTTATAAGGTAAATGAATATAATTGCTTTTTTTTAAATAATTTATACACAATATTTGTACTACTTTTCTTTGGTCAAAAATGTTTTCACTGTAATTGTTTTCTTGAAAAGTATGCAACTCATAACGGGTCAAGTTGAAGAAAGTTATCTTTTATACCAGATAAAGTTGCAAACCCATTCTTTAATGCAGTGCGAGTATCAGGAGGTAGTTACAGAATAGTTGAAAATTTCCAAAAACATTCATTTTCTTAAAATGAAATGAAATAGACTGCACAGTATATATAATGCACAGAAAAAAAATTGGTGCATTGTATCTAAACTGTATTAATTACAGCATACATATTTCGGGTATTTAGTTGAGGGTTTTTATGTTAACTGTGTACTCGACTGGGGTGCACATGAGGAACATTTTGGCTAGAAAAGCAAAAGACGTGAAACATAATTTGATTTCAGAGGTCGTCTGGAGTTTTTCTAAAATACATTTATGACAACCTGAGCAGCAGACAAATGTGATATGGAAGAGTGAAATTGCAAGTCAAATTTAAGCACGTGTCTTAAAATGAACTTTTTAGAATGTGACAAAGCAGTCGGTTTTGTAACAGAAAGTTTCTTTTTGATTCATATAAGCTCCACTCGTCACATTTTTGTGATTATTTCGTTCTTTTCCAATACATTCGTTCTGTTGTTTCCAATGCAACTTGGGTATCCAAGCTACACTTTGTAAAGTGTTTAGGAAAACGTGCAGAAAAGGAGCGCCTTCCGTTTATAGATCAGCACCACAACGGTGGAAGTACGACCTTTAGCTCATTATGTATTTGGATGACACCAGATGACGTCACCGGAAATATGCCGCCTTCCTTTTTTGATCTAAGACTGAAAGGAGGGGAAATTCTCCACCAATAGGCTACCACGGCCTCACATTCGTTCTTTTTGACGCTATTCCATGTAACGGTGATTTTTTTTTTCTTTATGATTCATTTGATTTGTTTGAAAGGCATACACAGCTTATTTTTTAAACCAAAGATTTAAGAATGAGAGAGAATTTTTGAATGCAATGGATTAGGATCAAATCTTGCAGGAAGTGCATATATGGAGACCAATATTTTTTTAGGAAATACATAGCAGAAAATTAATTAAATTAAGCAGATGTACATTTCTACATCACAAACGGTTGGATTTTTAGCTAAAGGCTTGAAATGTTTCTCTGTGAATATAACACCTTTATGCAATTAGCATCGCCCAAAATTTTAAAAAAAGTTTGCTTTTTTTCATCGACGAGCTTTGGATTAAATGCACTACATTAGAAGGTGAAAAAATAACTTTAAGCTTCAATAAAAGAAAAATGTGATCGTATCTCGTTCCTTAGTTTTTACAACTATTAAGTTTTTTTAAAGAAAATTTAATGGTCTTTGATAGCATTAATTGGTATTGAACGTTTTTTTGTTAAATAAAATTAATCTTGCTTTTCAATGCCGGGTGTAAATAGAAAATAAAATAATTTGAAGCAGTTTTGTCTCATTATTTTGCAACAACAAAAGAATAACAAAAACGCGCTAAAAGATTTTAATTAATTCGTTCTAACTCTAATGTATATTACCTAAAGCATTTCTTTAATGTTATAGTAGCAATTTAAAAATCTCAAAACGTGCATTTTAAAGAGTATTATGTAACTTTAGCTGTTAACTGGCAACCAAAATTTTCAGAATGAAACGCTGGTAAACGATCGGTACGTCATGATAAAAAATGTGTGCATCTTAAGACTGATCTATATGTTTACAGAGCTGAAAAAATGTACCCTAAAACCTTAATTGCATTATGGTTTCTTAATTGCATGACGATGTGCTCACCCCCCCCCCCCCCCAGCGCTCTTTGTTTTCGTCCGTTGAGAGAGTCTGCCCAAAAATGGAGATGTTGAAGCCATTTTGAACATTAATACTAAACAGTAGCCGTTAGATATCCAAATAGATTGTTTGCTTTTTGTTAATTGTAGTATATTTAAAGCTAAAATTAAAGCGTTTGAAATATATAAATAATTAAGCAAGACTTTCTTCAGAGCTGTGTATGCAGGCAACAATAGCTTGTTAATCATTTAAGATTGATTATTCGAAAAAATACTACCTGTTGCATAATGAATGAAACGAAATAATTACGTTGCTCGCATCCTAAAAATATATATTACTTATGAACTTAAATAAAACTTACATATTTAAAAGTATTATGAAGTTTTTATATTTAAAAGCATCGAACGGCATTTTTTATTGTTATTTCAAAAAATAGAAATGATAGATATCAGTTCGATTCAGAGAATTTACTTATAATTCATACCACAGTACACACTTTAGAACATTTCCAGCTCCCAATCATGCAATACCTTAAAATCTACGCATCCATTTTAGGACTTGAAAAGCATCAGAGTAATAATAATTATAGATCAACTTCTCCTTAGAGCTATATTATATCTACTCACATTGCACAACTTTTACTTACTTGTGTTTAGTTATTAATAGTTTGTTTTTTCTTTCTTTTTTCCCAGCAACAAGAAGAGATAAATTTTCTACATTATCTCGAAGCTGGAACCTGGTATCTAACCATCATCAATGATGATAACAGACCTATATTCGTAGTTTTTACACCAAACATTACAAGTAAGAGATGAAATTATGTGTATAGATAGATATTTATACGTAGAATAATTTCAATGTAAAATATACTATTACATCAATTGCTGACTAAATTTGTTTGTATAATTGTTTACCAAATTTCCCTGAAAGGTTTTGTGGGTCCTGGTATTTTAAAAAAAAATGTTGATCAGATTTAGGAACCCTGCGCAAAATGCTGCAGAACATTATGTTGGAAAATATCTTTCTTTAGTCTACACACTTTAGAGGAAGCAAATAATCCCAAAACATTATCTTGCTGCCTTGAGATGTATTGAATCTGAATTTTAGTATACTGTAAATTGAAAAATGAGAATGTTAAAGATAACATGCATAACACTGAGTAAAATTTGAATCATGAAATTTTATTGAAAACGTATAAAAAACGAGATGTTAAAGAGCCGCTTTTTTTTTAGTATTATACATAATATATTTTAAGAAACTTCCAATAGTTTAAAAACGTATAATCCAATATAAAACCTATAGAGGCTTTATAAATTGTTTATATAACTGTAATTATGTCACCAAAAGTGTAGATTGCATATACTAATAAGGACATTGTTCAGCATCATGGACCAATAATAAGTATTACCAGATTATTATTATTAATGGAGGATTATTATTGACGTATGTTTGTATTAAATCGATATGATTCGTAGGCCTCTATTTCCCAGGGCTATACGTTATTGCTGACTTTATCAGAAACTTTATTTACTGAAGTTCCACCTATATTTAATAGTAGTTGAACTTTATAGCAGTGTACAAGTACAGGAACATTTTCATTTTAATTCCAGTATGAACTTTTATTGCTTTTACATTGAGAAATGTTGTTAAGCAGAAAATGTAACAGTATATTCGAATAAAAATTAATACCCCTACTGACATAAGAATGAGAGTTTGTTTTTAAAAGTGCATAATTTGTTTTATGTGCTGTTTTCTTCCAACGTTGAGTTGGAATTTTATTACGGTAATTCTGGTAAGCGCCTTCACGTACATTTATTGTTGTGCATGTATGTGACGTCCGTTACTGTGAAATTCCCCTATTGTGACAATAATTTAAGTTTCAGTTTATCCCGTTTCTATTTTATTCCATCAACATATTTCCAAAATATGTGTACTTTTGTAGCACTTGTGGTCATTTTCTTAAAGATTTTCTTTCACGCGTTTATTTGTAATTTCTGACGATGTGTTTCTAGGAGAAATCCCACTGACCTGTCCTAACGAATGCCATGATCATGGGAATTGTCATCTGGGCAAATGTCATTGCTTTCCTGGTTATATTGGACCTGACTGCGCTGACAGTAAGTAATATCTTTTCTGTGAAATACATCTCCAGGAGTTTGAGAATATTACCAACATGGTATAAGTTTGTCTTATTTTACAAGTGGTTACTCTTTAGTGAAACGTACTGTTGAATTTTTTTCGAGACAGATACTAGCCCTTTCCTGATGCAAATAAAGTTTCGAGCTGAAATCAATTCAACAGCTGGTGTATGAAATTGGAAAACTTATTCACGATTTTTTATGATAAAAAAACCCTGTAGTTGGAGGAAGTATTTATACAAGTTAATTGTGAAGAAAAAAATACGAGTACTCTAACAACTAGAGATTTCGAAATTCTACTTCTTTGTTTCAGAAAAATATATTAACGAAATATTTGAATGTATTTTCGTATGCATATAATTAACTTTAAAAAATATGGTCGCTCCAAATAGGTGTTCTAGTGGCAAAGACAAATGTTTATGCTCTAAAAAGGAAAATTATATTTGTTACCAAAAGATAACCAAAAAAAGATGCCGCTTAAAGCCAGCACTTCTTATATTATACTTCCCATATTATATCCCCTTATTTTATCGTGTGCATTAATAAATTACTCGATTTATCTTCAAGACAGTTTTTTAAAAAAATTTGAGTTTCTGTTAAGTTTTAACAAAGTCTCCCTCACGTAGTTTTGTTACCTTGAATGAGAATATATTGCATACTTGACCGTAACAAAATGCCCAAATGGGACAGACCGACAGACACCCAGTTTTGCATCTCTAGACCAGACTTTCAAGCTCTTTATTTTTTATTCTTTATTTAATTACTTCACTTATTTTTGACTTTTCTTTAACTTTAACGATATTTTTACGATTTATTAAGCTTTTTTTCATACGTTATTTCTTTTAACTTTTACCGGAAAGTAGGCTAAATAAAGCTATTTTTGAGCGCAGAAGAACCTAAACCTAAGAAATTTCTAAAAGCATCTAAGAGCATTATATTCTGAAGTATAAAAACACGTTGGACGGGTGCGCGCATGCACACACAAACCCAAAAAGTTATATATAGAGAGACAGACAGATCGAATTTATCTAAATAACCCATCCAAATTGCGTGCAAAGTTATACTAGTCTGTAAAAAGCTGATGATTCTATAAAAAACGTAAAGACAAATTTGAAATTAGATTTATGTATAAAGTGTCATTGGACAATCGTAGCAAGTAAATGTGAAATATTGATTTTTCGTATTTTCAGTGACATAAAACTGAAATATATTTTTATATATATTCAAAATTATTATTTTGGTCAATTTTACATTTAAAATAGATTAAGATATTCGTCTTGACAGAAAGAACGTTAACGCTAATTGAAGTTTAAAATTGTAAGTGAAATGCTAAAATGTCTTTTTATATGCGCTTAACGGAGAACAAAATATCTGGATTTGCCCAGTATAATATTTCATTAATAATGAACATATTACGGTTTGGAGCGAATATTTAGAGCATCATTTTATGAAGGAAGTTAATCTTGAAAATTGGCTTTTTAAAACAAAAACAGGGAAAATTTAATTGTTTAATATCGTGACAAGCAGTTAAGATCAATAAAAGGAAACGTTAAATTCAATGGAAAATGAATAGGTTAAGTGATGCAGAATTAATTAGCTTTTAGGTCGTTGGAAAGATACTCACGCAGGTAGAATTTCAGGCAGTAAGAAAGTTGATTTAGGGAAATTTGTCAAAATTATTTCTTAAATAGATCAAGTAAAAAAAAATTGCAAATGTAGGAATATATTTCACTTAAAATAAAAACAAACCTAAAAAGAATTAACAGCGAATAAAGTTAAATAGTGAGTCGATGCACGCGAACAATCTCTTATTACATATTTCATTCAAAACCAAATGTTCAGCTCTGCCCGATTGGGATTGCTTGTATGGATAGATTTTTGTTTCCTGGTACCCTTTTTTCTTCATCTGTTTATTAGTGTTCTGCACATAGAGGGAACAAATAACAATATGCACTGCAAAACATTCTAGTTTAACCTTTTACCAAAAAAAATGGTGAAGTTTAGCTGCAGCCAACATTTGGTACTAAGTTGAACCATTTTAATGGTGTAGCTCCACCATGAATGTGAAACTAGGTTCAACTTCAGCAACAAGTCTTAGTTGCATCTAAATTTCGCCGTTTTTTTGGTGAAAGCTTGAATTGGAATTGTTTATAGTGTAGAGCAAGAAATACTCTCGCTGTTAATTTCTAAATATACCGCAACAGTTCATTATTACGTTAAACATATTTATGAGTTGTTGCATTTAGCTAAAGTGTAAACAGTAAACATATATAAATCTCTCAAAAACAAATGCTGTTGTCAATTTTTTATGCTTTTTTACTTTAGTAAATTTTCACGGAATAAATAATATTCCTCTGAGTTATATTAAAAAAAAAAAACATAAGTGCATATAATACGATCATTATATTTTTTGGAAGAAATTTATCTCAATTTTTTAAATATATTAAAACCATTCATTTATCCATTCTTTCTCTCTCTCTTTTTCTTTCTTTTATTCTATTTATTTTTTTCTAGACTAATTAGCTTTTTCTTCTGAGTGATTCAATTAGTACTCAAATGTACATACTTGTGTTACATTTCGTGATTATTTTCTTATTAGAATGAGTAAACGTGTTATTTTTGCGTGCTTTCATTGCATATTTTATTTGCTTGTGCATATTACATAAAAAGATAGTATGTTACAAATAATGGGTTATATTGAAATAATTTGCAATCCACTTGATTTCGAAGCATCCGGTTGTAAAACCCATAACTTACTTCTCGAAATAAGTAAAACGTGTTAGCGAATAGCATCCTTTTTCTTCAAAGCGAACATGATTTAATAGATTTCTTCTTGAGGAAAAGATAAAAAACAAGATTATTTTCTGTTTTGGAATGCGAAGTTTTTTTGTGTTAAAAATGCTTTTTTTCTGACGCATTTTTCGGAAAGATGATTTCTTTCCTATTAAATGTAGAGAAAGATAACTTTAGAATGAGTCAGAAAATAATGTTTGCAAATATTTTTATTTTGGAAAATTAAATATATGCTGAAGACAGCCGGATAAAATAAATTAAGACCGTACGCTCAGTACTGGACTATTTTAACACGTATTTTCTTTTGTAAAAGTAACTGATTCTCGTGTATTTTATCAGAAAAAAGAAATTGAAAGTAGGAAATTGAGAGCGGAGAAAATAAAATATTTAAGAGGTATCTGTTCCCAAAAGGTCCCAAGAAGGAAAAACTGTTTCGCATCTGCTATTACTTATTTCTTTTCTGGAATGTGTTTAGATGGAAAAGAATGAATTTTTGAATCATGTTCCTTTTCGTCTTTAAATTGTAGTTCAGATGATGCTTCCGAAAATGCATTTTACTGTGATTTAAATTAAAAAAATGGGTTTTTCCACGTTTAGTAACGGAAACTTATTTATTATTGAATTTTTAATGCAGGTAAATAGAACTGTTTTAAGAAATTCCATGACTGCCGCTTGAACGAAAGCTCACCAAGTGTGTATGTTTGTAGTAGAGAAGATTATATCTATATTTTAAATGACTAGAGTAAATTCACACATTTTTTAAAGGAATCAAATAGTTTCTACCGAACTGCAGTTTAAACTAATGCATCTTTAGTGACGTTGCTAGCCATCTTTTTGTCATGTTTTTCTTTCCTTGATTTCAGTGCTTCCCAATCGCCGAAAAATTCCCTTGTCTATAATTGATCGGAACTTCTTGAATTACATAGATGTACATTTGTATCATATCATAGATGTACGTTTTGTTATTGGAGTAATTGATAGATGGCTGAAGTATCTAATTATGAACGTTTATGAAATCTTGATACAAAAAGAATAATCATAAATATTGTTAGTAAATAATCATAAATAAATTACAAACTAAATTGTATTAAAAAATGTTAAGAACCAAATAGTAGTTTGGTGGGGAGGGGGGGGGGGAGCCAAAACCCGTAATATTGAAATTAATATTATAGCACCGGAATGGTTGTTGATTTCTGGATATTTGAAAGGTAGAAATCGCCGGGGGCTTGACCTAACAGGACTTACATTTCACGGCATCTGCGTTGTTCCAGTGTATATAGATTAAAACAAAAGAAAAAAAATATCCGCCATGTTCTGGTAATATTTAATGAACCGTTTGAGTTTTAAGGGAAAAATGATGAAATATAGTATGCAACCTCCAAGCAGTTGCGCGTATCTAGGAGAGAGACTTCAATTTCAAAACTTGAGACCAAAATATTTATAAATGAAGTACTTTTATTGCATCTTATTACAACACAATTTCACTAGCTAAGTTAGTTTTCACTAGTTACTTAGCCTTCAAATTTCACAATATTATGGGAAATAAATGCACGCGTCCCTTCCACCTTAGTTAGAGATTACGCCTCCTTTAAGGTAAAATTAGTTCGCGATTACGAAGGACTTCTAAACGTTGCCATAAGTCATAAATGTAAAATTATTTAAATTATTAGCATGAAATGAAAAATAAGATTTTATTGTCAAATATGAAATTGTTGAAAATGAAATGAAATCTGCGACGTCCAAAATGTTTTCAGTATTAATTAACACAAAAATCATTGTTTAACATGCAAATGAATTGCCACAATAAGGCAAAGGAAATTAAGTTCCCAACCTGCTCCAAGCTGCTTTCTCATCATTGTGTATCGAATACTTTTCAATTATTCTCTAAACAGTTGCTTAGGAGGAGAAAAGGAGGAATGTCGCTTAACATTCCTTACATGGACATAATTTGAACGTCTGAATGTTGTCAGATTGAAAGCTTAGGAAGGACATTTCACCCAAACTTGTCACGGAGGGCATTCATTTTCTCCACTTCCTGTCAAAGCTAAGCCTAAATTGATTAAACCGATTGTAGGTGGAAGACTGCATTTTGGAAGTAGAGAGAGTGGACTGAAATGTATATGCTTAACGTTTGTTTCGTCTCTGTCTCTAAAACTTGTTCAAATCTGTGGGAACTGTTTAGCTTAAATATATTAGATTTGAAAATGAGGTAATTAAATGAAATTGGTATTTTAGTTTAGAAACAAATTATTGAATTGAATCTAAACATGTCACATTTCTATAACGCTATCAGTTTAAGCACTTTTCTCCAATTGTTTTCCCGGGTTCGCGTTTAAAAATAAACTTTGTTTAAGTCTCGAAAATATAAATTATCATTTTCCCATGCGGAGTGCTAATTACCCACTTGTTAATTATCCCTTTTGTGGAAAACCACGTGTATTTAGAGTTTTAATGTCCGCTTTTCTTTTTATTAAATTTTCAAGTCGAAGAGCAAAATAGTACTGGAAAAGTACACTGGGTCAAAGGCTATACATTCAAAACTACTGCAAAGTAAAAGACGAAAATCCACACGAAATGATATGCGTAGTATTTGTTTACAGCTGTAGTTTGAATTCATTTGATAAAGACTATTTCTTAGGAGGTTTTCAAAGATAGTTTTCTGATATACGTAATGTTCTAGCCGATTAATTGTTGATAATTTCGTTAGTAGAAAAAATATTTTTATTTCAGCAGTGCTCCACATATTCCTTTAACCCCTTGAAGCGCTAGTTTTTTTCGGAAAAACAGCCAAAAAATTAGCAAGTTTTTTTTTTGACAGAAAATGAATATACAAGTATAGCATAAATTGTTTTTGGCAATTTCAGTTGTAGGGGGTGACTAAAAAGCGGGGAATGAGGTAAAAGTTATTTAAAAAAATAATGCTCAAACAAAGTGCAAACGAATCTGAGACATGCATTAGAAATACAATAACGCGAGATACAAGAAGAGGCAAATTTGCACATGCCCGAGACACGGGCATGTGCAAATTTGCCTGTAACTTTCGTCCGTGTCAGACACTGGCAAATGCGTTAAGAGGTTAAACAATTATTAAACAACTATGTTTTTCCTTCTATTTTAAATAATGGCTCAATATGTTCCATGATATTGCGTCTAATCAATTTTTTAAAGCTGAACTGCTGGAACACACATGGAATGGTCTAAACATGAAAAATGTTTCCGTAGCTTTTTTCCTGTGCGGTAACACCTTCTATCTTATTTTGTATTTTATTTTATAATACTAAAAGTCGCACTTACTTTTTTTTTCCTTTTTTAAATGTTTAACGCTTAGCTATAAGCAAAATAGCACCTAGGTATGACGCTTAGAGAGCTGAGAGCGGAGTATAATCCGAATGGTCACATTTTTTTTAAGCGAGTTTAACCAAAATAGAAGTACTGCATCGTAATAAAGTTACTTCTTCTTTAACTATAAAAGACATTTCACCTGTAAGAAATAAACAACTTTTGTATACTAAAAGGTGCAATTGTATATCGTTTAGCCAATTAGTTACTAAGTAATATTTTTTGCACCAGGAAACAAGGAAACACATTTCATCATTCCGCTACCTGAAAATTTCCCGGAGAGATTTGAAATCCTTGACTTTGTTTTCCAACCTTCTATCACTCATAACTTCGGATTTATTAGATTGTTCTAATTCGGAAAATTAACAAAAAAAATTAAATAAAATGCTTGTAATTCAGGATTTGAAAATTGTTTTATTATTTGTAAGGAAAATTACAAAACAGCCATTGAACCTACAGTATACACTATAGTACAGGGGAAACTAAAAAAATATTAATTAAATCCCAAATGAGCATTAAAATGCAGACATATGTTTCGGGATTGATTGGAATCCCTTTTTCAATGCAATGGTGGAGCTTCTAGATGCGAAAACATCCAAATGAAGATAATAATATCTTTTTTTTATTGTACAGAGGGTTAAAATTCACCCATAGTGTTTTGGAATTACATACAATACACTTAAAATTACAGAAATATAAATTATTAAACACCAATCGCAAAACGTTTTCTTCTAAGTACAAGATTCAATATGTGATGACCGAATAAATCATTTGAAAGGCAACATCAATCAAGGCAACTTCTATAATCGCAAAACCGGAGTTTGTAAAAATCGTAATTTAGAAGGGTAATATCGCATCGTAACTTCATCTGACGTCTTCTGTAACATACGTCTTAAAGGCATGACTAACAAAGGCAGTTGATGGAACAATCGGTTTTCTTGAAAGTGTTACAACATAACTAGGAACAACCGATGAAACCTTTCTTCACAGTATTTGCTTTTGCTCCGCCATTCCTTACAGCTATTCAGAGCTCGAAATATCATTTATCATTTCTCCGACAATGCGTCTTTTGAAATTTGTCTTCATTAATCTTACGACGTGAACGGCACAAAGGGAAACAATAGCAGTCGGAATAAAAAGGAAAAGGCTCGCGTGGCTAAGATTCGTAATTATGGTAATGTGACATGGATCTCTTTCAACTAATGTTTTTACTGGCCACTCATGCTGATATAACAGACATTGGGAGATTTGTCTTCTCATTAGGCAATGTCTGCTGAAAGGTCAAACTCCTTTCTCTTCCATGGCTGAGAGAAATTACAATTCAGGAAAAGGTGAACAAATTTCCTTCGTCAAGCATTTGTTTGCAGTATAGACTGATAAGTTATAAACAATGAGCATATGTTTACCAGTATCTGTTTCAAATAACTTCCTTAACTCGGCTCTTCCTAATATTTTGGCTGGGGGTGGTTTTTTTTATGTTTAACATGTTATCCTTTGTTACTCTTATTCCGTAATTTGTTTTAACGAATGGGATATTTATATGCGTGGTGTTTGATTTGTGTTAGTATTTCGTTTTTATATAAATAGTTTTGCAATCAAATCAAGGTTGTTCTTATAATCATGATTAAAAATAAAACTATGAAAAATAATTTTTATTAAATGCTACTTAAATATTTCAATTAAAACCAACTCGTTTATTAATATCTCAATGGATTTTTATAGCAAAGGAAATTAGTTAATTTACGTGAATAGTGTGTATTGTGATGTGTTTAATATTGTAATTCATTTCAAAATGTTTTTTATTGCCTTACATTTTATTGTGTTGAGAATATTATTTTGGTAAGTGCAACGTTATCGTCTCTGAAATTCCCTACGCCACTCTGTAGGAGACCGTAATGAACGACCCACATCTTCACTCGATTTTGCGCATGTGATTTGTATGTGGTGCATTGTTGTGACGCATTCTTGAGTGCCACGATTTTACACGCGTGATTGGATGCGTTGCGTTCTGTCGCGTGGTTACGGACGTATGTGTAAAGGACCCTTTACTTATCATTCCTCAGTCCCTTTCGTACCCCTTACGTGTCCATTGCATTCCAGATCCTCCATCGACTTTTTGAGCCTAAAATCGCATGTCTTTATTATCCTGTCTCTTCATTCTACCGTTGCTTTACAATGACATTTTAGATAGAAAATGGTTGGAATGATGCCATATTTAGATTATGAAATTTGTTATTATTCAGATTAATGTGAAAAAAACAATGATATATTTTATTAGGTCATGTTCTTTTATAAGGAATTGCTTTTCCCGCAAAGACTTTCATCAGTTATCTAATACAAATCACACATTACCATTATGCCACAAAAACATAAATCATTCCACTAGTATAAGAAGTTGAAAAATCTAAACCAGAAATCAGCAAACGTTTTGCATATATACACGTCAACGTTCTTTTAATACATCACACAGAAAATCCCTATGACATTCAAATTTATTCACCAGTCAGGGTAGAAAAACACAAGGAAACCCAAGACAACGAGAGGGGAAAAAATGCAATTCCGTGAGTTAAGTAGAAAGAAATTATATAATTATTATGCCTTTATCAAGTGAATGATTTCCCACTTCACTTCCTAATGCGTACAATCGATAATTATTATTTCCAAAGACTAGTTCCCCCTAAATATTGATTAGTTACACATTTAAATTAACTTTTCGAACACGAACGTGAAGTCGCATTCGATTGAGGCCTCAAATTAAGTTACGGTCCCTACTATATTAGAGCAAGGAAAGCCGCTATTTAGGAAGATGTCTCGGTTCGCTACATTGCTTGGCGGAGCGATACAGCGCTAACCTAATTTGGAGGCAGCGTCTCCTCTCGTAATTGTCTTCCTGCGTCGTAGAAAAATAGCGCGCCACGAAAGTTCATTAAAATACATGAATAATGAATTGATGGCAACTTTCCTTTAAAAGCTTATGAAGGTGAAGACCATGCGAGTGCTTTTTCTTGCTTCTTTTTTCAAATGAGGTTTATAAATATACTCTTTGATGATGCTTCCCAAAGCTTATTAGCAGTACCTTAATAATAAAATGGAAATTTTCAATTTTATCGCTGTCAAAAATAATATGAAGCACCTTAGATCCGCATGTGCTAGTAGAAGGAACCTGACATTTGTTGAAGATAATTTTCGAATTCTTCAAAAATCCTGTATTAGAGAAAACCCGTAAATTCATAACAAACATAAATGAACGAAAATTCTTTTGAAAGTATTGCCTCATTCGAGTGACAGGGCTTTAATTACGTTGATTAACTAGTAGAGAAGTAACAAACAAATATAGTTGGTATAAGAACGGGCTTTTTATCAAAATAATATTTGAGAAAATTTGTATTTTGACTAGAAAAAGAGGTTATGAACTCCGTTTGTATTGAATCTAATTTTCCCCGCATGTAAGCTGTTCAGGATATTTCTTCTGTATTAAGAAACACAGTTTTGAAGAACTCCTCTTTATGTGTATATTAACCAACCTTAGTAGTTCTGACCAATGATGAACCTAGAATGACGTAAGCATAAACAAAAAAGAAACTTTAGTTTATCGTTGAATATTGGCTCTTACAATCTTTTTACCTTAAAATGGGAGTAATAATATATTATTACATTAATAAAATAATTATTTCTCAGTTGCTTAGTTGGAAACAGTTTAATAAAAAATTCAAACAAAATTCCAGCTTCAAATAACAAGCTATTTAAAGCTCTTTTTGTGAAACTTTTACACAGCCAGAAAAAAACTTAACTATCCGAAAATAATTAAAACTATTTAAACTTTGGAAATCTACTTTACCGAAAAAAAACTAAGCTATCTACTCTGCAAACTTTCTATGCCCTAACTTGTAATTTTAAAACTTGCAAATTATGTTGGACGAATATATTTTGTGGAACTCTGGGCAGTGTGATATGTTTGAAATATCCAAATAATTTCTAAAGATATAACATTACATGTATCTTTAGTCTATCGTCTTCAAATATTTCTCAGTATTTCAGAGTCTAACCTCTTCATTTTCAATGTAGTAATGTAAGATGATAATGTAAGAGAAAAATAACTCGCGGGGATATTAAATGGTTATCAGACTTTCCTTACAGTTATTTCTAGATTGTAAAAATTTGAAAAACAAAATGTTTTGTTCCACTATCTTAATATCGGAACAACATTGATGTTTCAAAATAAAACTCGTATAACGTAATATCAAAAAATTAATTTTTACAATTCCAATACCTAAAAACAAGTTTTCGATCTATTTCAAAAACGCTGCAGAAATAACTTTATTGCATTTGTATTTCACATTCATAATATCCTTTCGAACGTCATTATTTCCTATTTTTATTCCAGGAACCAAATACATACTCTGGAATTTTCCCCTTTTTCAATAAAGGGAAAAATGTTTTAAGGGCAATAGGGAATCCGACGTCTCGGGTAAAATTGGATTTGAATTGACAGAAGTTTGCAGCTTCTTACACCAGCTTTTAAAGAAATGTTCGAAAAAATCTTTCTTTAAAGTGAATCGAATCCCTGCTTTCACACTTTGAACTAAACTCGAATTTCCTACGAAATGACTGCACTGCTGAACATACATCTCAATCTTTTAGAAGATTATGAAGACCTGAATTTTTTATTAGCCTTTGATACATCTTTCCTCGTGTGGCTTCAGTTTTTTTCTCTAAATAGCATTTTCTTCTTTTTTAATGTATCGGAATATGAATGTGCTTTTTGGTTATAAAAGTCATACTTTTGCTAAAAGCGTTTATAAATATTTACTGGAAATTCTCGGAACAAGCTCAAACATCATCATGATCTAGTAAGTTGAATCTATTATTGTAGTTTGGTAAATTACTCTTGAATTTTACCCTTGTTGGATGTGTTGGAATTCAGTAAACATTTGACTAACCAACCGTATTCTTTAAAATATTCACAACTGATTTGTTATAACGAGGCAATTTGGTGCAATAAATCGAAGAGCCTGCTATAAATATTAAATATAAGTAAATATTTTCCGAAATAAATCATCTGTTAGTTTTACATTTAAGATAAAATAAATTTATTTTTATACTTGCTAGCAATTTCTAAGCAAATGTGTGTATGCGTTTTTCGTTTTGTTTTATTTTAGATGTTCTATTTTAATAAACAAAGAGATAATTATTTGTTACATGTTTTATAAAAAGATGTTAAATTTTAAATGCAAAAAAACATCTCATAACGTCTTTCTCAAGTAACTACTGATTAAAAACAAAATTACACGTACTGGCGGTATTGTTTTAAAGAAATATATTTTTGTGTAGATTTTGTACATAGATATTATCTACTTTAGACATTGAGAGGTTCTCATTTTTTCTAACCCTACGTTTAAGGATATTTTCAGTGGTTCCACAGAACCTCCCAAAGTTTAATATTCCTAAAATACGACTAACATCGCAGTAAGATATAAACAAACGCGCTAATTTAAAAACAACGAAGAAAAAAACATGGCCACTTAACTGATTAAAAAGACAATTGTACTAGAGACCAAAAACGCCTTGTCGTTTTTCCTTTAGGACATTGGACTGAAAACATTTTCAACGCTACTGTGCCACACTAGTGAAAATACTGTTTTGAGACATAGAAAAGCATCAAAATACTGTTTTGTTGTGCTTCACACCACCTTCACCAAAAATATACTGTTTTCGTCCCTATTTCAATGGACTATTTCTCTGTCTTTACACCAACACAATTTCATTTTTCGTCATTGCAGAATTAACAAGTCTTAAATATATGGGTGAAATATTTTTAATGATGCCATTAAAGATAACCAATCATAAAGCAATTGCTAACTCAAAATCATGGTAGAACCAATGGCATGATAATGAGAAAAACTCCAAAGTGTCTTTCTTTTTCCTGACGTTATGCTAAGCAGTAATATATAATTATTCCAGTATAGTCAAGAATAATGTAAAAAAAAAAACTTTTTTCGCTTTCTTTCCATAGGTGTTTGTCCTGTTTTATGTAGCGGACACGGTCGATATATTCACGGTTCGTGTCGCTGTGAGGCTGGTTGGAAAGGAGCTGAATGTAATGTGCCAGCAACAGACTGTGAATTAGCCGACTGCAATGGAAGAGGCAAATGCGCTGATGGAGCTTGCACTTGCAATGTTGGTTACAAAGGAAAGTTTTGCGAACAAGGTAAGATTTAATTTTGTTTTCTACTTGATAGGTCTTATAAAGTTGATGGAAAAAGAAAAGCATGTTGCCTAAACGAGGGTTAGTTTGTAGATGGACTTCACAACAAACGAATTTCTATCACTGCGTTGTTCACGAATTTTTAAAACATTTATGAAAATTGTGTGTACATAAATTTTGAACATGGAAGACAAAACTAGAAGATTTGTAAATGCAGATCGTTTGACATATATATTGTATCCAGCGCGTTGCAAATTACAACAGCATGAACTCGAATTACTAAACAGAATACAGCTCATATGAAAGCCACAGAAATAGCTCTATTCTGTAGTAAAGCAAAGATGCAATCCACACTTATCACATTTAAAGCATTTGTACATCCCTTCACTAAAAAAAATCTTGTTCAAACTTTCACAAAAAAAAAAAAAAAATAATAATAATAATAATCGGTGAAATTTAGTTGCAACCAACATTTGGTACTAAGTTGAGGCATTATAGTGGTGTATTTTCACCATGATATTATCTTTATAATGGTTCAAATTTAGTACCGAATGTCGGTTGCAGCTAAACTTAACCATTTTTTTTTCATTTCTTGATGAAAAGTTGAACCAGAATATTTTATAATGTTGCAGTTAAATATTTTATGCGTTCAGTTCTTAAAATTTGTAGCTTCGGAAAGGAGTAAGGCCATATCAACTAAAGTTTAACGAATTGGAACACCTGTCATAAAAAATCGAGATTCATTTAAAACAATGTGCTTTTTAACTGCATGAAATGCCTAGTAGGGCATATATAGTAGCGATAGACAGTTGTTGTTTCCAATGTGGAGGCATATGCCTGGTCGACTTTTGCCGTTTACAAAGCCACAGATGTTTCTGGCCATTTGTAAATGGCCACCTGATAGGCGATCAGCATTAAACCTAATACGCTGTAGTCGAATGACAATGGTGCCACCACAACTAAGCAAAACTCATTTCTTTCACCTGAGACTAAAGGGGAGTTGAATGTTCTCCAGCCTCTGGTACCTTCGGAACTGCCTCGGGCATTCATTGTCCAATAATCTTACATGCACGTATCCCCAAGTGCACATGGCGGAACTTCATCGGATCGGGTTCCGACCCCCACACGGTACGGTGCGTAGTTCGACGTCCTACCCACTAAACATAAGGAAATAACGAAATAAGGATTATAGTCACGAAGTTAAGAATTTCACCGTTTAGACTTTTACGCAGCATGGTTCTTGAAACTAATATGATGATTTCCTAATAAATACATTTTTTAACGAAATTTTACGTTAACCTGTTAGTAAAAAAGCAGTGGTCATATCTATTCGTGCAATGAAAGTTCATTGTGTGCATTTTATTATCAATGCAATCTAAATCAGAGGCATTACAATGAATGTTTTCGTAATGTGTTTTGGAAAATACTTCAAAACATATTTGGATAAAAAGCTGTATTTACGTATAGAGAGGGAATGTGAATATTTGCACTTTTAAGAATAAAACTACAATCTTTCAAAAATAAAAGACTTCGTTATGAAACTACTATTTTGTACTTTGAAATGGTGTCGCTAGCGAGCGGAGAATATATTTATTATCTTTGAGAGTGAAGAAAATTTTTTATCAGAAACGAAAAAGGAGAAATTCAGCAAAAACTCTAATAGAAAGACAACGGAAAATGACAGAAAAATAAACTTATATCCAGTGTTGTGCGCCATCCTAGCCGTTTCAAATCCTCAAAGAAATCAAAGCAAACTTTTTTTTTTTGGAATGTCGCTCTGTTGCCAGTACCACATCCCACAATAAATATATGAGGAAAAGCGTTGCGGCGGGACTTTCAAAAAGAAAACAGACAGAATGGAAAAAAATACAGAACAAATCCGTATCTCCAGCCACAAGTCATGACTGCGGACTTGGCGGCTGAGCGTGCTATTCAAGAGCTTTTTTTAAATATATTTTTTAGTTTTCTCACGTTTGTTTTAACAGAAGCATACCTACAAATATGTGGTTGACTGAAGGCAAAAATTTGAAGGCGGATTCTAGCGCCGAATATTATGAATTTCTTTCTTCATATTGACTTGAGTTCCTTCTTGCTGACGCGGTTTATTCTGCTGCTTCAATATTGACTCCGTGGATTCTTTCTTTGTTTTTCTTTCCTCTTCCGATTTATTCCATATTTCGCAGGGGACTTTAAGGCGAGGTGCTTTGGTAACTTTTCAGGCTTCTGTTTTGCTAAGTAAAAGTAGATAAAATTTTGTCTAGTTTTATATTTATCTGTGTCTGCATATCTCCTCGAATAAAATACATAAGAACGAAATTGAAATATTAACACTGCATGTATCCAAAGTTTACGAACACACGATAGCAACGAAACCCAATCAAAATTGTATTTTCTCAAATGCTGTGATTACTATACCAATACTGAAACTACGCTACCCAAAAGTCTTCAAATGATAAGTGTATTTGCATTTGGCAGCTTATAGCTCTTTTATGATTAACCCTTCAGAACTCGTGTCAAAGTGAGCACCCTGAGAACGCACGTGTGAGAATTTTTCTCACACCTCCTGTTTCCCTCCAAAAATGAGAGTAAATAAAACATTTTCAGCAAAAAAAAAAAACAGTTTTATTTATTCTAACCACAAAATGTTGCCCAAAATATTATTTAAAATATATCGTATAAGTGTACGGTATAATCCGTGTCGATTCAGGCAGGGGGGTACCTTCATAGTCTCAGAACTTTTTGAATTTCACATATGTTAAAATTTAGAACTTTGTGAGTTATAGATATGCTTTTGCTTTGCTCAAAAAAATTCCTGGCCCGAGATACAGGCCGCCAAAGATGGCGCCTTCGGCGCAATTTCTCACTTGCGATTTTCCACAAAAACTTTCAAGTGCTCTATTTCCTGAACGGTGCAAGATATTTTGATGCGATATTTTTTATTTGAAATATAACTATATTCTGTTTAAGATAAGAGACTACATTTTGAAATATCTATTCACTTTTTCTGCTGCAGCCTTTTGAAAAATTTTTTAAAAAATATTTTTTATTCTTTTTCTTAAAAAAGCCAATCTCAATTTTTTTTTTTTTTACTGTTGGTTAACACCATTAAGTACTACATTCCCTGAAAAGGAGAGCTTCCACTTTTGGCGTTTAACGGATTTTACAAACAATTTGAGATTTTGCCATATATTTCATCAGTTTTGTTAACAACATAGTCATATATTGGTCCCATTAAGTCAAAGTTATATTAATTTAATTTTCTTTGACATGGCATTTAATTCTTAATAAATAATATTAGCGCGAAAAAATCATGACTTTTTTTTTAATTAATTTTTTTTAAAATTTAAAATCAGATTGCTTATGATAACCATAAACATAACTTAAGATTGACATTCTGCGTAAGATGCAATGAATATAGTATTTATTTAAGTGACAGTAAGAATTTTACATTGAAAAGTGTATATTTATGCTAAAAATTAAAGAAAATAAATGCAATACACTGTACTTTCAACCGAATACGCATGTTTAAGAAATATTAATTACTGCACATTCGCCAGGTTGTTAGCAAGTAACATAAATATATGTATAACAACCATTAAAATTATTTATGTATATCATTTATTCATAATCACAAATTGATTAATAATTTTATTTTTATATAACAATTACAGTTAGGTATTAATTCCATTTAACATTAAGTAATTTGAAAAAGAAAAAAAGTTTGGCTGTCTTTTCTACCCCAAGGTTATTTTCTGAGCTTGCTGTGAACAAATCCAAATGTAGAAAGCTTTAGTTCAATTGCTGCTGAAATGAGCATCTGAATTATTTTTGGTTGTTTACTACCCATGAATTCTTTACAGCAGTTACAATTTCCCACACTCAAATGTTGACATAGACTGCAATTTTTTTTTCAAAATTAAATTCCACAAAAAGGAATTTCACAAATTATGAACTTCAAGCCACTACTTCATAGTTCAGTGTTTTCTTTAACCAAATTTAATTGACTCTTAAACCGCTTATTTTATATATTGGGGTTAGAGATGGCTAAAAAAAAAAGAAAGTTGTCAATGCATGTTCATATTTTAAAAAAAAAGATATTGTAAAGTTGCTGATTTAGGTTATCTTGCTGATTTAGGTTATTTTCTAGCTTTTTTCTGAATAATTGTATAATTGATTCAGCTAATTTAGTTATCTTCTTCAAATTATTTAAAACAGTTAGTATTGGTTTTAATTGATTAGGCAGATCCTCAACATTCTGTTCCATTGCCCCATTGAAAATATTTTGATATTTATTTCTCTATTAAATTTCTACTTCCTTCTTTAAATACCTGCATAAAAATTAACCGATTGCTTGTGTAACTCTTTATGGAACGATATATTAAATTCCATTGTACCTCTGAAGGTAAGATGAATGCCATTTCGTTACTACCAGGACAACATAATGAAATTATTTTTTCTTGTTTTGAGTTGAGAAGATGTTTATTGTCCCCATACCTCACAACTCATAATGCTAACTCAAATTAGTAATAAATATTTTAACATTTTGTTTGATTTGATTTTTGTAAGAACTATTGAGTAAAATCAATGATTTTTTTATTTTTTTTTTTTTTGTACAAAATCATTTGCTGTAAATTATGTGCAGCCTGATAAATATTAGAAATATCTTTTCAAAAAAGAAAAAAAGGGAGAGAAAAAAAAAGAAAAAACATTAATATATTACAACCAAAAACATATTAAAGCTTAAAATATAAGGTAAAGCTGGGAGAGTCTGCGCACAATTGGAAAAATAATTTTAAAAAATCGAAGTATGACTTCTTTGTTAAACTATTGATAAATAACTGTGACTTCATTCGTTTTTTATGCATTTCCATTGATATTTCGTTGTTTTGCTTAAATTTAATGCAACAGCTGTAAAAAAACCAAGAAGACTAATTTGCGCAATCTGTCCTTACAGGGTTGGTGTGATTGCGCACATGGGTAGGAGAGATTGTTATTCCTAAAAACTGCAATTAAATTGTTAGCAATAATATTTACACTAAAACTATGTTGCTGTATGGTTTGTATAAACACATACAATTTTAATAGGAATAAATTTTTAGAATCGATGATTACAGAATCGGAAAAAAACAGTGTTTTAATTGAAGAAACAAAATAAAGAAGAAAAGAAGGTTTAAATTATAATTAATCTTATTCATTTTCAATTTCAATGCCTTTTGTTTGTTAACCGAAGTTGTTGTCGTCCATAATCGGTATACTTATTGCTGTAAGACTTACAGCAATAAGTATACCGATGTACCGTGTTACAGTGTAAGTAGTGCACCCATCTGCTACAAATAGCAAACCTAACCCATTAATGCCTACCGTCCCTTTTTAGGGACAGTCTGAAAAGTACGTCTGAAACACCCAAAAGTAAACATTTCAACAAAAAGTTGTTTTAATGTATTCCTAACGGGTTATTATAAGTTTAGGAATACATTAAAACCTTTTTTTTTTTTGTTGAAATGCTTATTTTTGGGTGTTTCAGACGTACTTTTCAGACTGTCCCTACAAAGGAACGGTGGGCATTAATGTCACTGGTCGAAGTTGTCACCTGGTACAATTTCACACATTTAGTGCACTCATCCTCGTTGTCCTGTCTGACATGGTCCCAAAGGTTCAGTATTTTGACATTATTTTCTTCTCAGGTGGCTGATGACGAAGATGTTTCAAAATTCAAACATTTTGTTTTGTTTTCTTTCCTGCAAGTTTTTGGTTCCCACTTTTTCTGAAAGCATCTTATCATCAGACGTTCGCTTCTTTTTTGTAGCTGCTTCTTTCTTAATTTTTCTCTCGAATATATGTGCAGGTCAAGAACATTCGTTGCACTTTGTTTTCTTTTTCATTTTGACGGCATTAAACGGTTTGGAAAAATAGTTTATTAATAAGAATATTTGTATAAAACTAGCACAAGAATGTTTGTATAAAACTCGCACATTATTAATTTGTTAGCAACATTTTCGTCTAAGAAAAGAAATTTGTTCACAAATTACTTTATTTGCACATTTAGTTCCGAAACGTATATTTAATAACTTAAATCTTCAAAAGAAATAAAATCACACGAACTTGTTTTCAACTATTTATACGGTATAAAAACCACAGTCCATTGAAAACACCAATTATAAAGTCACGACAAATTTACCTCTTGATATAGAACTATAGTCAAAATATTTAATTAATGCCTGTTAAAGAGACACCCGTGATTTTTTTATGTAAATAAATAATTTCAAAAATCAATTTAAAGTTTTAAAACATTAAAGTCTTAAAAATGTGTTGAGAGGGCATCAGTATTTTATATTTTAGTAAAAATTCCGAACGCCCCTTTAATCCATTAGTGCAGCGAATTTGATCGATTCAAACGTTTCACATGTAATTTGAAATTTATGCTGCATTCCCAACAAGATATAGGTAATAACATAATGCGCAATCTCTCCTAGCATGAAAACTAACGGGAGAAACGCGCAATCTCTCCTATTTAGGTAGGATAGATTGCGCGGACTTTTACTTATATATGGATGCTTCTAGAAAGAAATGCTGACCTTCCCACTATTAGTCTAGCTTAGTAGCTTACGAAAAGTCGTTTAAGTTTGGAATATTTTGTGCTACTGCTACTCTATAGAATTTCAAAGAACGCATTATAAAAATTCAAGCACTTACCTTGTGAAAACAATATAGAATATCGATGCTTAATCACAGACGTTCATATCAATCAACTTGCACTTTCAAGTGGACATGCCACTATTGTCGTTGTACAAATGCATGGCGTTTGGTCGCGTGCACCCTACTTCTTCCCCCCGAACTCGTAGGTGCGCAAAGGAAGAAGGCGAAAAGGAAGAAAAATGCAAAGTGATTGAATCCTAAAATGTCCCCCCCCCCCTAGTAGTGTTCCGCATTTTTTTTTCTTAACATCAATAGTAAGATATGAAAATCAAATATTAAATGCTATGTTTTACTGATGTATGCAAACTATGTATGTCTATTTTATAAATTTTATTAGAAGCATTTTGAGCCAGAACCAGTTGAACCAGCAACCTTCCTCGTGAAGTCATTTCCAAAAATAAAAACATTTTTCCAGTACAAAGAAATTTAAATAATTCAATAACTGTACTGTAATTGATTAATTTTAGTCCATTTAGGTACACACCTGCTTTAATATTTGATGAAACAAAATTTTAAAAATAGTTTTCGGCAAATCACACGATCACTCGCTTGATGAGAAAAATGATCTCATTCAAAACAAAATAAGTTTTACCAGAACTCGCAGAGTGAGAAAAGGACTCACACTTGCCTACTCCCACTAGCAAATGCCCCCATCCACCGTCCAAGACTTAAGGATTGCGAAACACATAGGGACAGCAAGAAACGTTTACAAGGAGAAGCACGACAGAGCGGCGCCTTCGCCTATGAAGTAGAATACCAGATATATATTTTTTCCCTTTTTGGTGGGAATATTTTGCTCACGGCGCGAGTTTTGAAGGTTTAAGTAAGTGCAGTAATAAGTCGCGTTTTCGGCCTTTGGCCTTTGTGTTACACATGCTACACTTTAGTGTTTCAGGGGGGGGGGGGTGACAACTGCTCTTACATGAAACTTAGTATTATTTTATCCTGATTTTCGTCCATATTGGATTAGCTTCACCATGGTTTCTATCAGACACGTGACAAATTCGCATTTAACTCTCCAAGCAAGTATGAAAATCATCATGTATTATTATTTTCATAGTATCACTATTAAGATAACTTGCCACTGAAGAGTAATTCTACCACTACCAGTAGTATCAATAACCATGAGAGAAAATCAAATTTAAAGTGCATCCTTGTTGTCCAGTTTTATATTAGGAAAAAATAGAAAGGCAAATATAATAAATCGCTTAAAATTTCTATATTTTTCAAATCATTATGAGCTCTGTAACATACAGAAAAATCTAATTAGGTGTAGTTAATTTTCTCTAACAGGGTACATAATTTGCCTTGGGATAAAATATAAACGAACCCCAAAACTGTTTTGTGAAATGTAGATTACAATCGAAATAACACTATCAGGCGTCAAGCTAACCTTGCACAAGTCAGGGTTGTGATTTATTTCTTTAGACAGAAAACTAGAGAGCGTTATATGTCGAAACATTTAATCATATTCCGTTAACAAAGTAACATAAGCATAAAATACGCAACTGTAGTTCAACTCGCTTCACTTCAAATCACTGAGAGTCTTACGTTTTCTTTTTCTCTTCCGCCCTCCCCCCCTCTGTATTCTTCGAAGAAAAAGTTTCCATTTTTGAAGCATCATACCTAAGTGCTTATCAAGCTACTTATTTTCTTGACAAGTGCTTATCAATCTACCTATTGTCTTGACAAGTGTTTATCAATCTACCGGTTTTCTTAACAAATTCTAATCAATCTACCTCTTTTCGCGACAAGTATTTTCCAATCAACCTTTAACCATGTTGTGACGAGATAATAAAAATATAATAATATCATTTGCTTCATAGCAAGTTGTTGTGTAGCGCACATTTCTTTACTGCACTCTGGAAGTGCAATTTTTACTGAAGTATAATATACCATAACTTAAATCTGCAATACTAATGTACTAATTTCTCTCTCTACCGAATCCTAAATCATAACATTAAAAAAATGATAAAATGTTCCATTTATTTTTTAAATTTAACCAGAAATGGATATTACTTTACCATGAGCGAAAATTAAATAAGCACTTCCATCGACAAAGTGAAAATAATGATACAATAAAAGTCTATCTCGACTTCGCAATCATGAAATTTTTATTCTCACGGCGTTTCCGAACATCAATTGTACCAGAACGTCAACTGATTCCGTCCTTAAATAGGATATTAAATAACTGGCAAATAAAATTTAAAGAATATCTGCAGCTCTACTTCTCCTCTAATAACGGAAGCAGATCGATCAAAGCAAAAGGCAGATCAAGAATTGAAGCACTTTGGTTTTATTACATTTTTAATCATTGAAGCGGAGACTTCATTATGCTCATCAAGGGCATTTTATAGCGCTACGAAATCCACTTAAGAACTTTTTACGATCTTTACGGTTTTTTCACTGCAGATGCACCGTAAAAATAAGACAAAATGCCGTAATATACTTTTACGTCCTGTAATATAACTTCGCGTTTTTCTACGAGCTCCCACTGAAGGAGGTGGGGGGGGGGGGGGGCTTCAGAAAGTAAGGTATTGTGTATTTTTTGGCTATCTTGTTTCAAGCCTTCGCGCGAAAAAACTTTGTTTATCGCCAACTCCGGCGCCATAATAATATTTCTGCCACCATCGAAGAAGCACCTTAATTTTGTTCTTCTTCTATAAATCTTAAGTATTTTACTGCATACCTTAAAACCTGCATAAACTTGAAATCTTTCAGGAAGTAAAATATAAACATAAAATCTAATAATATTAGTTCCTAAAATTCAAAACCGGCGTGACTAAGTGATTGAAGTTTTTAATGAAGCACTATTATTGAAAGTGTGTTAATATGCTAGACTATGTGCTCAAGTTTAAAGATGGTGCTAAAGGAATTTCAAAAATTTAACGTTTTGTGCCTTCAACATTCAGTGAAAATTCACGCTACGTTTAAGAAAGGATTGCGCCTGCTATTGTAAATGTAATGACAGTGACAGAAATAATGCAATGATTAAGATTTTTTAAAAAATATGTTACACTGAAACTAGTTAATAAGTAGTATTAACTCTGCAAAAACTTCTCAGATTATTTTCAATAATATCATGCATTTTAGGCCAAAGATGTTTTTTTTCAGAAAATTAAATATTTAATCGTGATTTGCACGATAAACACTGCAACGGTATAGTAGTTTTTGTGGGGAAATGTTTGGAACTGAAACACCATTAAATTTTGCATAAGGTTACCTGAGCAGTCATGAGAAAAGTTCCTGTTTTTGAAGGTATGAATAAATGCGTGTAGTATGAAAAAAGCTGTAAATATTAGTTTTTATCACACAAATCAAATAAAAGCTCTAATGAGCCACAAGAAGTATTACACTAATTTAAACGTACTTATTTACCTCAAATGAAATGCAACCATTATATGAATTGCCAATACACAATTACCTCCCAAATAATGCAATAATTTCACTATGAAGACGGTACGTTAAGGTTCTATTCATTAAAAATTGTAAATGACTGCTAAGGCCGCTTAAACAGCTCACAAAGGCTGCAGGTTAAACATCCCTAATGGAATAACTCGTCGCAAGAACATAGGAACTTTGGTATTTGCACTGAAAAATTAACAAGCAAATCATGTAACATAATCTCGCATTAAAGAAAACCCTCTTGTCTGTCTGTTTGCCCACTAAAGTAAGAAATATCATTGCTTCTATTTTTTTCAAAAACCTTTACTTAATATTAGGTATCGAAGTCGGTTGCATCCCAACTTTCAGAAATGTAAAATCCGCAAATTATGAATAAATAAATGATTTTTTGTAGCCGGTAGAGGTAATCTATAACGATTTCTTAGGCTTATCCAAAAAAACACACATTTATTTATTTAAGGAAAACATAAAATTTCAAGGTTCTTGGACAAATCAGGAACTGGTTTTAAACAATGTTTTGTTCATAATTTTTGTTCCACGCTTGTATCATAATTTGTTTTTACGAAAAAGATAAAGATTGAATGTAATCTATATAGGTTTAATTGTAAACTGGTTTTAAATATAAAATCTGGTTCCCTAAATTCAAATATTAAAAATAGGCAACATAAATACTATGCGTTTACAAAATAAATTCTGTGCCCCTAGATGCAGATAATATCTCTTAGTGGTAAATATGGGAGTGCTTCTACATGTTAATGTTCGGATAGGGGGGTGGGATTAAATATACTCCGTAAACCTACAGGTAGCCCAATCTCTCGAGGGAGATTTGAACAAGATACCATAATAACCCCAAACTGGTATATTAGAAAATATATATATTTTTAATTTCTACAAAAAATTTTGTTTATTACTTTGTTATTCTTAGGTTCTTTAAAGCGTGATGTTATGATTGCATATAAGCGCAAGAAAAGTGACCAGACAAGCTCTTTATATATTCTCATTTTATTGCTATTTTACATCATTGATTATCTTACAACATTTCATGACTAACCAATAATTACGCTCTGTTAATCTTGGTGGGCTACTTTTACTTTAATTCAAGGTTAGTAGATATCTGACTCACGTGAGTTCTTAATGGTAATTTTTATTTGCAACAAGATATTTAACATTTATTATAATACACTGGATATATACACAGAGTAAATGAATGTAATTTCGGAATAAATGAACAACTAGGCTTAAAACACGTCTAGCTTTTCAGAAAGGAAGAATACGCCAAGAGCGTTGTGCTCCTTGAATCATGGCTGATTTTTCGAATAAACACAATAAATAATCAAAACAGTCAGGCCGTTGCCAACGTTCTGGTCGCTCTGCATTAGTTTCAATATTTTATTTAGTAAGGCTTCAATATTTCATCTCTCAGCTGGAACACAACTACTCACCATTCTGTTATATTTTCCACTCATTAAAGGGGGTGGGGGGGGGGGGAACATACTGGTGAAAGTCTTTTGCCTTTTTTTCTTTCTTAAATGTAGTTAATTCAACTTTTTATAATATCAGATGTCATCTATTTTTATTTGTAGTAAATTATAGAATACTTCAAAAATGTATCAACGCATGGACATTGCTTTTTTTCTATTCAATACCGTAACATTTTATACTAGTCGCTTGACTTACTCCAGTATGTTTCTCACCTCCTCAATTCATGTTATAGACCTGAATCATTGGTGGTTTTTACAGTAAACGATATGTATGCCAAAAAAAAAAAATTGATTGAACCAACACTTGTTACGGTCTTGAGGCAATCTTTGTAACGTCATACACGTGTTATGAAGCTAAAATCTAATTCAACCTTTCTGACATGTTACAAAACATTTGTGAAATTTTAACCGTTACATGCAGTTATTTTTATAACTTTTTGTGTATGTCATCTACCATTTGGGGCAATTAATTTTAAGAATGCATTAAATCTTAAACTTTTGAGTAAAAAAATGGGGACACTTTAATTAAGAAAAATACATTTATCATATCGGAGCCTTTAAAAAAATATACTTAAATTGTTAAAAGGCGATAGTTTTCAGAAGTAAAATTTACCGATTCATAAAAACACCGTTACGAGAAACAAACTGCAAACATATTCGCAACGTTAACAATTACTTGAAATAGCTTTTAAGAAGAATTAAAACTTAGAGACGAATTTTAGAGAAACGAAAATCAAGTTTCCTCCAGAAAAATAGATACTTTACCCTGAAAACGTTTCATCTTCATTTCTGCGTAAGAGAAATAATTTAATAAAACTTAAATGTGAACTCTGGGAAGCCTTATAAAATGAATACCCGATGCTTTAGTTTTTCTAACATTTAAAGTTATGTTTGTATTTGAATCTTTATGTCCTGCTATCAAGTAAAAAAAGTGCATATTTTTAATGTATTGACTTAAACAAGCTCGTTTAAATATATATTTTAAAACTTGAACTTAATGTTTGGTTAGAATTTCTCGCTTGAAAGAAACTAAACGTAGAGAGTTTAAAACCACTTTTTTGTAATATTATTGTTATTTGGTACTGTTAAATTAAATCTAAGCAAAAGGCGAAAACTCATTATCATATTAATAATTTGATATATATATGACTAACTAGTAATGACGGGGTCTGCGAACTAAACTAATTGCTGCTATTTGACTGAGGCCAGAAGCTGATAAAAAAGACGTCAAATTGCAGTCGCCTGAGTCTCACCATATTTCGTGCATGCGTCAATGAGATTGGCAAAAGCCTTCGACGAATGGCCCCTCGGAATCGTAAAAGTTTTATGACAAGCCAAGCAATCGTACGGCATGGAGGGCAGATCCAAGATTACGATGGGGAAACGGTTCGAACCTTCTCTGCTCCCAGTGAATGACTTGAGGGATTTGCTGAAAAGTGAGCGAAAGAAAATGGTGAAGCTAAAAATCGCATAAAAAGTCACCCAATGTCATTGTTTGATTGGTACTCAAAATGACTCAGAATATTAATAAAGAATATCAGCATGAAGACACTTTTGAATGCTTAATGTAAAATATACGTTCTCGAATAAATTTGATTTGTGTTATGTTTTAAATATTTAACTTTGTATCTGTGCATACCAAAATTGACCCATTACAAAAACAAATATTTCATTGTTACTGTTTCGTGTCAAATGCAAGCCTTCGTTGTCTAGTTTGAACCTTGTCCTTTTCAAATAGCTGCAAGTATCTTTAGTTCAAAGTATAGTTAAAGAGTCAGTAAAACGGAAAATAAGACAAACAAATAATTTGATCAGACGCACTGCATCCGGGAAAACCTATATTGCACTAATGGCTATTCCGTAATGAAATATTGTTACAATCTTTCAAGGTATCATATTTTATGCTTTAAAAAAACTTGGGCTTAAGTTTAGATGAGAGGAGTTTAAGGGGAATGCAGTTGAAATACAGCTAGCTCAACATACCATATCGCAATGAAGAACTCTTATTGTTTCACATTAGCGTGGTTTAAACTAAAACGATCCTTCTTGCAGATACAGATACCGTTTTTTATCTCCAAATACCTTAATCTTCATTTTAACGAAGAACGTGCTTAATTATTTTGTTCTACTATTAAGTAATTTTTGAAAAAGATATACCGCAATCTATTAATTTGAATATATTTTCAAGAAGATTATTTAAGTTCAGCATATAAATGAGGGACGTTTTTAAAGGAAATAGATGGTTGAATATACCATTATACCATGTCGCAATCAACCCTTCTCCGAGATAATTACAAATACCTTTGTTTTAAGTATCTAAAATCTTTATTTTAACAAATAACATTATTTTCTTTTTTTGATTTGCTGAATTTTAGGGGAAGGTACCGTAATATATTGATTCCAACGTCTTTTCAAACATGTTATTTTTAGTTCAGCATGGTATGGAAGTCGCTTGATAGAAATTTAACTGAACTATTGATGTGTTCAGCGCACTCTAGCTCACTGGAAATATTTTAATTAACGAGCTCAATCACGATATTTAACGAAGGCTCTGGATTTGATACGAAGGGAATATGCGCTGCCTTTAGAGTCAAATCAATGTTACAGTTAATTAAATTGTTTAACTCAACGCTCATAGCAAAATCATTACATGAAATGCTGCGAAGAAATGTTATTGGAAATGAGTGCAAGTTTTACTTCAGTGAAGCAAGATATGTTGGGACATTAAAAATAGTAACACATTATGTGTTACGTTTTATATGTTTGGGACCAGTGAAGTTGTGATTCGTGCCGAATTGAATAATTGATCTACTTAGGCGTGGATAGTTTATCATTTTTGCTTCAGTATTCAACTGACAGATTTAGTTGTATAAGATAATGCAGAATACAGAATTCAGCAAATTTGAAAAATGTTAAAGCTTTAGTACGCCTGAAGTCCTGTTCATTTTCTAAAATTTGCACAGCATTACAATTTAAAGCTGCCTGTACCTTGTACCAATTACAAACGACGTCAATTTATCATGCATAAATATTCATCTGGCATTTAATTAATTTACTGATATTTGAGATAAAAATATACCAGCTATGCATCATGTCATTCAAAGTAGGCAGCATTAAATGTAGGCAATTCAAGCAACTTCATTGGTCACGTGGTAGCGATGAAAGCAATGTAAACAAAGGAAACCGTAGTATCGCTTTACTTCGAGTTCGACAAATCTAATTAAAAACTAGGACTAAATAAAGTTCTTCTACAATACATAAAATTAACACTAAATAAAACACTATAACTATTGTAATAATCAATAAATTTCTTTTATAATGATTAAATTGAATGCAAATGCTGTTTTATAATCAGAAAAAGCCATGAAAATAGTCTAATTAATTTTAAGATAAATAATTTTGCCTAGTGAAGTCCACGTATTACTCAATTGAAAATCTTAGTAAACAAAGAGCGGATATCACGTGACAACGATGATCGCTCCTGAGTTCCTCTAGCGATGAATTGCCTCCATTAAAAAAAGTTGCTTCAAATGATGTAGCTTAATGAAAGAGTAAATGTGCTTCAATTAGTTATTCAGTATTCCTTAACAAGAAAGGATCCGTCATAAAAAAACAAAGAATTGTGATCAATGATAAAGCTTCTACTGCAAAGATAGCTAATATAAATAAAAGAAAAAGCAATTCCCAAAACATTGCTCTCGTTCTGTGTTGCCTTCAGTAAAATTTTCCAACAATCAGATTCTCAATGAAGATTTAATAACCATAAATTTCACTTTCCTTTGAGAAACAAACAAGATCTAGTAGTTGTCGAGAGACTCAGAAAAGAAACTCTAGAAACAATAGTGCAGCGAGTAAGCAAAATTCAACACACTTTACTAAATCGAATTGGTACAAAATAGTAGGAGTGATTTTCCCTGCAACACAAAAGCTGCAAGTTTTCTCATTGGTATAAAGTTTTGATGGAATGAAGAAATTCATCAGTAAAAAGGTCTTTCCGAATCCACATGGGAATAACGGAGTAAACTATATTTTAAAAGAAATGCATACTGAAATTTTGTTTGCTTAGTTTAAATTTTTAGAAACTTAGAATGTTTTCGTTTAGCTTTCCTTGTCGACTTAAAATGAGAAGGAAAGTAAATTGTTTTATTTGGATAGTAGGTGAAATCGGGGCTTAAAAGTTTTTAAAAATCAGACATGCGCCTTGAGATTTTCTTACAACAGCATTAAATTAAGTACAGGGATATAAATGTGATTTTAAAAGCCATGAAAGTTTTTATGTAATAAAATTACTAAACTGGTATTACGCGAGTGATCCCAATTAAATTTCTCTGATACATTTTAAACACTAAATAATAAATTATAATATTGAACTCATAATAAATATAATAAAGATATGTAAAATTTAACTTTTCTAGTTATTTTTCTTTTTCGAGTGGCAGAGAATTGTTGATGTTTGAATATGAATTACAAGACGTGTGTTAATTTACGCAAATTTGTTTTTAATATAACGATAGAGCTTCTTGAAATTAATTTCTAGATTTACTTCTCCAATTTCATACGATTTATCTTTTTATTTGCCAAAATTCCTCGGTCAAAGCATCCCATTCTACATGTAAATTTATTTAGTGCGACTATTTTTAATATTTTTTTGACTCATCACAAGCCTTTTTCTCCAAAATTGGAATATTTTGAAATTCATTGGAAATTCATGGAAACTGTTCTCTTGCCTTCAGAAACATTACGTAATGTCTTCTGTGTAGACATGAGTACAGTCTGGTTTGTACACTGAATTATTCTAGAAGCTAGTGTTTACCGTTTGCTTTTCATTTTGATGTCAAACACCGTTCAAAAAAATTGTATAAAATAAATTATTCCACATAATTCTGTGCCACGTTAATGTTAAAGAAAATATTTTTAATAACCTTTTTCTGAAACATCCATACGTCGTCATGCCTTTTTTATTGTTACCTTATTTATTCCTTAAAGAAAAACGTTTAAATCAGTAAACTATGTAAAGAAACGCCTACGTTATTTTACTGTTTCATTTGTTGTAATACCCTAATAGTATGATTTATCTTACTTCATGCTCTTTTAAACAATGATTATTAACTTAAACACAACTTATTTGAAAAGAATGTGTTCATCATTTCTTTGCTTCAGCAATATACGAGCTGTCTTCTGTTTTGAGAAAAAACTTCTTCCAAATCATCAGTTCTCACACAAAGCCTCCAAAATGTCTGAATCTAAGAGCAACAAATCAGTCATCTACGAAATTTGCTTAAGCTTGAAGTTTGTAGTATTATGAACGATTTAGGTAGTAAAAAACCACATTTCAAATGTCCCTTTCAATGTTTTTCCTACATTCTTTCACACTAATGTTCGAATTATCTTTTAGGTTTCAATACATGGTAGATACCAAAAACAAATAAATACAAATTCTACGTATGTACAGCACATGAAAATTTCGTACACATAAAAACAAACCAGTTGATAAAAATGAGTTAATTAAAATTCAAAGATTTTTCTCTTTTTATGTAGATCAGGAGTTTGCAAGTAAATTTTTATATGATCCCTAATTCCGAAAATCCCTATCGGGAGGAGCCCCATGACACTAAACCGGCTCATTTCTATTGGCTTCTTGCAGCAAATCGAGGAAACCAACAATGTGAAATTTGTGGCATAAAGATGTTCGAGGAAAAATGGAGAGGAAAAAAGATCTATGCATTCAAAGTGGTTTTATCTAGGGACATAAAATAGAATATTTTAGAAGAAATCGGATAAGAAATAAATATTTAAACCATTTTTAAGGAAATCAATGGAATAAATATTTTTATTTGAAATGACATGAACCATTTAATTTAATTAATTACAGGAGAGAATAAAAGGAAATGCAACTAACAATACGTTTATACAAGACACATCCAACTTCAACTCGTCTTCTAACATTTACACAGAATAGTTTACGCATTAAATCGGAGAAAATGAAATTGCAGCATTAATCATAATTTTATCGCTTGAACCACAGTGAAAGAAACGGAAATATAATGATAAAAACATTTTTAAACTACTCGGAAATACTTTTTTTTTTTTTGGCGCAATGATTATAGAAAAAATTTACACCATGCACTATATCAATGTTTTACTAATGAAATAGATAAATGAAAGTCACATTTCAGAACAAATATAAAATGTCGCGTTCCATGAATATTAAAGCTGCAGCCATTAACACTAGAAAGACCGAGGGGGCCCTCTCGAAATTAGTTGTTCAGTAGTTCCAATACTAATTTACTGAATGCATTTTAACTTTCTGAATTTCCCTATTATGATTGTATTTAAGTGCTTATTTAACCATTTTTGCTTTATCCTCCTAGAAATAGAATTATTGAACCTTATACCTAGAATGACGAGAGGAGTCACTGTGGTCCCTAAGGTATTTTACAATAAAAACGGTTAAATTTTTCGTTAATTTTAATGGCTGTAGCAAGACGATGTGTCATTCAGTCTAGTTTGACCTTGACTTTTCTCTTTTTACCAACTGGTTTTAATTCAAAATACTTAACAAATGTGATAGCTGGCTAGCCGACAATGACGATTGCTCCTTGAATGAGAAATATGTTTCACATTTTGAAGTGGAAAAAGAAAACGTCATGGTACACTATCATACACTAGCTGCTATTCAGGGGTTATACACTGTTAAAAATTTCCGTAAGAAAATAGTAAAATAACCATTTATTTGATTGTTATTTTACCATATTTAATTACAACAGTTGAATAACCATTAAAAAGATGGTACTCAAACCGCTGATTGTTAAAAAAAATCGTTTATTCTCTGTTTATCCTAAAGAGCGTTTAACTAACCGCAATTTTCAAGCGCTCAATAAGAATCTGGAGTACATCTGGTTGCGAAACCTTACCAGTCGTACGTTGTTGTTAAAATATGAATAAAGATTTATCAGTTCAAATATGCATGTGTATGTAAAAAAAAAGAAGAAAAAAAATGGCTTTAAGCATTGGTTACAAAATAAAAACACATACACACGTAAATCAAAAATTGGAGACATCGGATTCCCGAACTGTTTGCGAATGAGCGAACCCATATTTTGAGCTTCTGAAGCTTGTTTGTATTTTAATTTTTGCAGCAAATAAAATGATTTTCGTCAATATACAGTAAATTTAGACCAAAAATGACTTTGGATCCAATCAAAAACTGAAATCTCATTTTTAAAGCAGTTTGCTTGTTGAAGAAGATTTATTGATAAATAAACGGACGCTGTACGTGGTGTAGATGGCCGAATTACTAGAGCGCAAGGTTGGTGTACCATCCACCCGGGTTCGATTCCTGCACGCTTCGTTTACGGTTTCTACGCCTCGAAGATTCTAAGCCTCGAAATGGTTCAAAAACGGTAAAAGTTTTGTTTTGAAACCATTTTTAAATGGTAATAAAACCGTAAACTTTTGTATTTACGGCTTTTTAACCAAGCTGATTGGAAATGGTTTAGGTCCTGTAAAGATAGAAAAATGTTCCAAACCGTAAATTCAACGGTGAATTAGATGGACAGACTGCTGCCGGTTATTTAACCGTAGTTTCATGATGAAATTTCTAACAGTGTAAGGTAATATGATATAGAAGGACATAAATTGAAAAAATTGGAGTTTTTTAAAATTCTCTAGTGCAGTGTTTTCCAAACTTTTAAATCCAGTAAACAACGTACCGTTTTCAAATTCTACTGCGATGTACTCAACCCCCCCCCCCCCTTGCTTCGATTGAAAAATTAGTAAGAAATTCAACTATCAGTTATTAATCAACTATCAGTAGCTACTGCTACGAGGCGCCTTGAAGTTTTTCACTGCTAAGGTAATCGTACTGTAAGGAAAACATATGTACAGCATTTCAAAAATTAGGATATAACTGTAGCGAAAAATTTAGCATTAAGTGCTAAGAAGTCTTCGAAAGATACTTTATACCAAAATAATGAATTTCAATGAAAGTTATCAACACAATCAAGCAAGGTTTAAATTATTTTTTTTTCCTTTGAATTAATGTATATATATATTTCTTAAGTTATGACATGCCTCATAAAATGCAGGTTTTTAATAAGTAATAAATGCGCATATAAGATAAAAAATAATAAAGTATGCTATAAAAGATATGTTTACTAAATTTACATTTGCCAGTTTGTTTTGTTATTTTTCAGCTCAAAAAATCATCAATTTACGGGAATAACTTTCATTACGGAATTTATATTAGTTGTAATTTATTAAAAATCTTAAAGCTGAAATAATGACTTTCCTTAAACTGTAATGGCTGTTTCTGAGCAACGTGCTATTCTGTGCGAATATTGGCGAAATTTTAAAAATCAACCAACAATTGTTGTGTAATAATGTGCAGCTACAAAAAATTACCCGAGAACTACTAGTAGCTCGCGATCGATAGTTTGGCAACCACTATAGCTGTACTTTTGAGGTTAAGGAACACTCTTATGAGCAGCTGATTTGAGAATTTAGAAGGTAAATAAATATCCATGTCAGACACAAAAAAAAATATTTTTGACATCTTTTGTGAGTTTTTAAACTTAAAATAAAGAAGTTTCCTCAATGTAAAAGATCTATTAAAAACTTTTTTATAAATTATTTTTAATAGTACAGATGAGTGCCTTCTGAAGTTTATTCTACTGTGTTTCAGGGCTAGGTTTTGATACATAGACATGTATCAGTTTCAGTATATATTCACACTGCTGCGACTTTGTCTCATACTCGTTTACTTGGTAAAACAAGTGCATAGTTTGCGTTGAGAGTGTAGATTTTTAGGACAATGATACTTAAAGTATTTACTATTTAAACAAAGTCGTCAATGCTTTAATAATATTGATTTTCATGCTGAAGCTTCCACAATTTCGAAAAGCTATTGGTGAATTGTTTAGTTAATGTGTCTGTGTTGTGGCATTACCTAAAAAAGCTGATTTCATAACATTCGTATTGGTATGATGTACTTTTTTCTTTGCACAAAAATAATAAGAACTTTTGTTCTCTGCTCCACTACCAAGTTTTTTTCTTTACTCACTTACCAGACGAAACTAACTCAGTACATAACCCTCTTGGAAATACAATCAAATATATTCAGAATGTTCTATAAAGTTTAAAAATGAGTAGGCAAAAAGAAAGAAGTAGTTTGTTCAATCAGTGTCTTCAAAGAAGAAAAGCACCGGTTGATCATCTTATATTTGCCTCATGCCTTCCTTCGGAACAGGTACCCTAAATGTGATTTCAAAACTCAAGAACTGATAGGATTGCTATTACTTTCGAGATACACTTCTTTGTGCAGACAGCAAGTAAAGCTATTTGATAATGTAGTTTGCTAAATCTTGTTTTGCCCCGGATCGCATTTTTCGTTTCCCCCAGACAAAATGGTGGTATAAAAAGAACGCAGAAGGTGAAAACACCTCTTCCTTCCTTTCCGCAGTCTATTAACCATCGTGATCAATGAACCAGAACAGTAAAAATCTGCTTCAACTTGGGCTAAAACCCCTTAACTCTGGAAAACAACAGATTCGCGAAAGAAAAAATGGAGCGAAAGAATTCCAGGAAGTTTTCGGAAGTTTTGAAAGGAAAAGCTAAACTTCAGAATTCCAAATCGCTTTTTTTTAGATACTCTATTTTTGTAGTGTTCTTGACTAGAAGTAATTAAAAGGAATTCAAATTGTTTACAGGTTGTTGGAGTTTAAAAATTGACTTCCCTTCAGCAATTTTAGTGAACGTTTTTGTAATGGAAAATTCTTTCGGGGAGCCTGATAGAAACAATCATTTTAGCGCAACTAAAGCCATGTTGGTAAAAGAGAATTTAAAAAAATTTACTCGTTCTATAATTACTTTTCGATAAAGTGCTTACTTTACAAAGTTACTTTGCATTGATCCCCCATTTCGTAACGAATACAGCAACACTCGGTTATTTTCATTAGAAACAAATCAACAAACCAATCTTCAATCTGTAAAACTGGTCGGAATAAAAATTTTAATTTAAAACTTGGAGACGTATTTTTCCTCACTGCATTTCCTTTACTCACAGATATGCATAGTGAAAGACGAAAACGGAGAAGAAATTAATTGTTTCTCCAAGATTGTGTTAAATATCCTATTCTTAAAACAAATATAGTTTTTTGGTTCAGTCAACACAACAATGAGTAAATATATTTTATGAAATCAGCAGTGGTATAGTATTAACAGGAAACAAAAAACATATTTTTTAAATGTTACAAACGGTTGTCAGCTATGATAAAGAACAAATGTACGTCTTAAAAAAATAAAATCTAGTTTGTTCTCTTTAGTGTTTGTTAAAAATAATTATATTCATCTTTTTCAAAATAAGTTTTTTTTAATGTATAATTTGTATACTCAGAACACTTGTAACTATAAAAATATAAGACTTCGTTTGCTGGATTTCTCTATTTATGAGAATTTATATTTAAATACGTATGCTTCTCAAAGATGTTTCTACTTCGCTCAGTTTCGTGATTTTTTTAAAAAAGATTTATTGTAGTAGCCCTTGTTTTGATACTTTCTTTTTTATATTCACTTATATACCGCTTATAATGTCTTATAAATATAGGACTTCGGTGTAAGCACATAGCAAGAAAAAAACAAACATCTCAGTAGATTTTTTAAAAGCTGTATATTCCAGTTGTGAATAAAAGAAATGTTTATAAAATCACCAGCTAAAAAGCAACGTATAATTTTTAGACATTTTTTTTTTTTTTGAAATTTATAAATTGACAATAATTTGTGAAAGTGAATTATCAAACTCATAAATTCCACTTTAATTAAGAAGCCATAATTTTTTATTTCAGTAGGATTAAAACTAGTTAGCTACATCGCTCATAGGTGAATAAACATACTTTCAGCGGAGAGTAATTATTATGCAATATTTTGAAATCAACTTTCCTGTTCCAACTTTATATACTTGTTGATAATCCAATTTCTTAGCACTAATATGAATGCTGAAATAAATCATGCATACATGAGCTTTTCCAGGAGAATAAAAATTCTAGTAGCACTGACACTGCTCTTGAAGCTCTTGTTGGATCGGAGCAATTTAATCTTTATAAATAAATATTTGCAAAAAAGAGATACTCCAGGACCGAGAACAATTTTCCAAATCCGGTTTTGAAAATTCGATTACACCTGCAGTATGTTGTTCAGGCCATATGTACCATCCATTTGAAATCGCTTCTTGCTTTCCCATTTTTGAAATAACGTAGAACTTTATGTTTTAGAAAGGAATACTTTGCATTTGAGAAGTGATGTGAATGTTTGTAATTGTTTCCTTACATTCTGAGAGCAGAAAGAATCCAGGGTTCTAAGGGAAGTAAAGTTAAGTTCTCGGAATGAAAGTTCAACTTCCAAACTTTTTCATTCTTTTAAATCTGCTGAAACAAAATGCATGAGTAAATTGTATATACCTTCATGCAAAAATTACTCTTTATGCTTAAAATGTATCACAGTATAGAAATAAATGAAACATGGAGAAAAGTCAGGCGTTTGTCTTTTTTAGAAACTAAGCAATGTTTGTCAAAGAAACATAGTGCTTTCTGTAAAGGTAACTAATGTAACAAATAGTAAAATCTACATACAGTTATAATAATTTGACCAATAAGTCATAAACGTCAATAAAATAAGGGTTTTACCTATCACCTCCCGCATTTATAGACTAATTTTAAATCATGTGCTTTATTTTTTTTTTATTAATCTCAATATTTTATGATATTATTTTCCGCTGTTCATCGTTCTGCATATATTTTATTTGACATTATTTAGCACTTTAAAAATCGGAAGCTCCTTCTACACTTGAACTGACTTTCTGAGCTAAGATTAAAACTGCAGCATATTATGTATATTATTGCTGTAGTTTAATAAACTGAAATCAACCAAGCAAATGCAATATAAAATAATAATAATTTAAAGTGATAGTTCTGGTAAAGTCTTGCATTCCATCACTCCAGATTTGAGATATTGCTAATTTTTTTATCAAATTGTTACGAAAGTAGTATAAATCATTCTACAGAACCCCTTACTCCTGTAATATGCTTACTTACGTTAGTTTTGCATTGTGCGATTGTTTAATATCGTGAAATAAATAATTGTGAGTACTCATTCACTGTAGTACTTCGTCAAATACATGTCGTGGATTTGTTACTTTTACCAGAAGGCCGATGATATTTTGTACCGTTTTTTTAATGTAACTTTTTTCCTTCTATTTTCAAACTTCAAACTAAAAACTGGAAATAGAGAAAAAACATACAAATAAACCAATCTCAAGACTACCCATTTTACATAATGTAATAATTTGGTTAAATACCCTGAACTGTGATAGAGTTCCTGAGCTTCTGATCTTTTTTTTTACAAAATTTAGGATACGTTTTAATTCTGTTTTGTTTTAGTTTAATAAAATTATTATTAAAATATTTAAGTCTTTGTACCTTTTCGTCTTCTATTCGTTTATATTACTGAGGACTTGCACCTAGCATTGCTGTCCCAATCTCTGTAGCGATATCACGGGAATAATAGCCTATGTAAAGAGTTGATTCATTATTGTAGTAATTCATGTAATCTTAGTGTTGCCACACGCTTATCGAAAAATTTAAAAACGTGTTTCCGTTCTCGCGTTATCAAAATCAGCACACTATCATTTTGAGGCTATCTTTTTCTCAGTGGTAGGTAATAGTTTATTCCCAGCTTTTCTTCAAATTATTTTAAGTATATTATGAATTCAGCAAGGAAAAGGAAAAAGAGCTTATTGATGACCACTTTTCACACAGATGCTGAAAAAAATTGTACAGAAATAGTTCTTTTTCGCCACAAAGCTGCTCAAAGTTTGAACTATAAGTTTCATACACTACTTTTAATGCTTAGCTGCAATGAGATTGAATTCCAATAACTGATTTACAAACGGTATAATCCGTTTCCGAAGATTCCACTAAAAACTTGGAACTGCACATTAAATTTTTCTGAACTAGAAGTTTGCAGAAGGCTAAAAGATTGAAAACATGGCAGATATCCCATTTCCTAGTTTCCCGAACAAAAAAAAGAACTCCCTTTTTTTCATTCCATCTTCGTAAAAATATGCCAACATATTTGAGTTCCATTACTTGTCAAATCATGGTTGAGAAGGAAAAATATTTTACTTTCTGCTGATCTTTTGCGCACCGAAGTCTCAAGGGAACAGCATCGGACGAGGATAGATCCGGTTAAACCTGTATATAAATAGAGCGCAGAAATTCCTTCAGCTAAGCAAAGAAATGCTGTCAACGTGTCAGTTGGTCCTATCTCAGAAAGTGTCCGCTGATGATGCTTCGGATCTTTTCCCGAAGCTCGAATACATCTGGGCCCAGCGATGCCCACTTTCACCGGATTGACCCAACATGTGATTCTGTGGTCGAAAGCGGGATGCCTGGATCAGATTGATATTGATTGCTTGATATTATTGCCTTCCCTTTTTATACGGCCTAAGTTTCTTTTTAGTTGGAATCTTAGTTGTAGAATAAACATTGATGCGCCTGTGCTTGATGGAGTACTAGGAGATTAATGAATTCCCTAAAAGGCAATTTTCTTTAAGAACATGGTGTTAAAATTTTTAAATATTTTTCTTAATTTCATATTTTGAAATTATGGTATTTAAAATAAATTACAACCAAACGTTCACTAGGGGATAACACTTGTTCAACTTTTTGAATTTTATTTACGAACATTTCACGCGTCACCTTTATTCAAAGCTGTAAAATTTTAAACTAGACCTCTCCAGACCTCTTTTTATAGTTTTTTTAACTGAACGTTATAGCATGTGCGAATTTATCAAGAATAATTTACTCTACAAAGGGTCATTTGCTGATTTTTGTCAAAGAATTTTCTAATCAGGTATCAGTTAGTACCTTACTTTTTCCGCATTTTACATGATGACTGAACAATTTCGGAATAATCGCCCCCTTCCCCCACATCAGTTGTGCTTGTTTTTTCTTGATTAACGCTGGAGACCCTATTTTAATAGCATATACCAACAAATTAGAACGGTGTGAATTATGTTGGAGAATAAATTACGGAATTCGTACTCAATTTGTACTTTTGTACACAATCGCGTAATTTGTACTCTTGTACTAACGGTGAGTTAAAATGTTCAAAGATTTAACAGTATCACGTATGAACTCTTGAGTTCGTCTGATCACAAGATTGATGCCGACTGTACTTTATGTCGACTATGTTCTGAATGTCAGAAAAATGCAGGAATGTAAAATCATTAGCATTAAAAGAAACTACGCTATATAGACAATTGTCTTTGGACAATTTTATTTCAGACTTTTTTTTCAAATTTCTAGAGAAATGCCTGACACAATGTTCTGTAATTTTGGTCCTATAAAAGGCATGCTTTATTTAACATTTTCCAGCAAAATTTCATTCCACATGAGTTTAGGGGACCAACAACAAATTGAAGAAAAGGGATGTTTTCGATCATCCTGTCTCGTAAAATGCTTGAAAAAAATGCTTTAAATTTCACAGAAGATTTTACTTGCGTGCACAATAAGTCTTCAAATTTTCCTAAAACTAGCACGCATATTCACGAAATTATAATCATTTCTTTCTAAAATGCCAATTCTCCCATTATACTTTTGTCCTATAACAAGCATAATTTTTCACGGAATTTTACCAAACTTACAGAAAAGTTGAAAACACACAACAGAAATATCACACTGAAATTAGGAATCAAAACACTAAATATTGGCTAAATGATGAGCATTGAAAGGAGGCACTTTTTTACTGCGCATGAGCGAAAAATTGCAATATTTAACTTCATTGCTTCATACCAAAGTATATAGGGCAAATCATAAAAAAAACTCAGTCGAATAATCTTAAAAATTATTTTTTCTTCAATTTGCTGCTGGTCTCCTAAATGGGAAATTTGAGAAAATGTCTAAAATAAAATTGTCCCAGTCGTAAAATATAAATATTATTTGAAATATACCTTTTAGTTCTCTTATATTCCTTTATGTGCACCTTATTGCTAAATTTTCATTACTATATCTCCTAAAAAGTCTTCCGTGGATTCCCTGCCTTCAGTCGAAAAAGTTATTTACGTTTTATGTACAATTTATAACGACACACACTTTAAATTTCTTTTCATCTAAAAAGGAGAAAACTCAACTCGTACATTTTTATTTTGCGTTTATTTAATTCCATAGCTTTCAGTAAGAACGAATATTTTATATTTCCAAACAAATATTTAAAACATGTTTTCATGCTTTTATTTTCTTTTAAATCTTTAGAAATGTTTTTGAAATTCACGGATGAGCTTTGCGTAAGAAAATGTAATTTCGTTTTTAGCTCCGCGGTTACTAATGGCAAAGATTTGCAAAAACTCGTTTAGTTGCTTTCAAAAAACTAATGAAAAAATTCTTTCGGAACATTTTTTTGTAAATAAGTTAGAGGGTCAAAATAAAGACTGATAATGGCCTTAGAAGAAGTAAAAAACATTTTAAATAAGAAGAGCCATGTAGATAACTGCAGAAAAAAGTACGTTTATATCATTTATTTAAAAATACCTTTGAACGTGACGTAAGTTTTATTGAGTTTTGTGAAGAGCTATGAATGTTAATGCTCTTATTCCATTAAACTGATTTCTCAAGTACTAAATCCTGTACCGTGCTTTATTATTTTATTTCCTGAAAAGGGTATGAACAGAATATTTACCGTTTGTATATACTAGCTTTATTTCAGAAATGAATTGTGTCAAACTGTACTGTATAATGTATTATTACTTGCAATAAAGCGTTAATATTTTGTAAATGTATTTTTTTTTCGTATATATGTGTATTATAAGTCTTCGACTTACTTTGATCTGCGGGTAACTTTTAGTGAGACATAATGTCTAACTATAACTTATTTTTCTTTACTAGTACCTCGTGTTCTGTACGCTAAGTTCTTTAACTACGCCTGTGCACTCGCTGTACAAGATAGTAAATTTCCATCATTAACTAATAAACGAAATCTCATACTGGAACAGCATCATTTACACTGTAAAACATTTGGTGGTATATTACAATGTTGCTCATTTTCCGGCCAAGGATGGAGCTTAACTTTTATGAAAACTGATTCTTATTCTCGTATATTGTACCAAAATGTGGTAAAAATAAGAGCACTAGTTTGTCGTTAGGAAATGGGGATCATTTTTTGTTCAATATACCACTCAAGTTTTTCTAATGTACATAATAGATTTCTTTGAAGATTTGTAATTTCAAAAATTTTACAATATTGCTGCATCGCACTTTTGAAAATATGACGTTCTCTTTAATTATGACTACCGCTTTGCTTTGTGGTTTCTGAAACTGCACTTGAGGAGACATAACGACAGAGCAACGGCTCTGCGCTCTCCCCCCCCCCCCTATAGACTTATTCATTGATAAAGACTACTTTTTTTTTCTTAGTGGACTGCCTGGATTCAACCTGTTCCGGTCATGGCGTATGTGTACAAGGCCAGTGCTGGTGTAAAATTGGTTGGAGAGGAACCAACTGCAGCGAAGCCGATGGCAGACTCAGTCGATGCTTTCCAGACTGCTCTTCACATGGCGTGTTTGATTTAGATACAGAGCAGTGCATTTGTTTCGACCATTGGACGGGAGCCGATTGCTCGAAAGGTGAGAGGTATTTCTTCATGTAATGTGGTAAAATTGAAAAAGCTCTTTAAGTATGAGTTACCTTTTTAAAAGTGAAATTGTTAAGCTTTTACTTTTCTTCTCTCTTTTAATCGAAATGCATTATCTTCAGTTATAAAGTTATCATGGAAAATGTGCTTGAAAGTCTCGTTATTTCAAATAAGTGTTTTGCATTTGCGTAATGCACATGGTGGGTCTTCAGTAGCCTGGTATCGAACCTTAGACCCTCCGATCCGAAATTTGAAATCCTACAACGGCCTACTCCTGAAGGTTCATCTGATTTTTTTTTTCAAACGTACTGAGCATAACGAAAACTATTTCAACCGCACTAATGAGGATAATTAGGTTCAGAGATGCAATAATCGGTTGAATATTAAGAAATTCGCGTGTAATGAGTGAATTGAATGAAAATTTAAACCTTTAAGTACGGTTTACGTTTTTTTAATATTTATTACAAAACTCGTCGCTTTGAATGAGTTATAAATACCATTATATATTCAGGATATCTTAGCACTTCATGCATTGGTTTGAGCCTTTTAAAGCAACAAATACAAAAATACACATATGACTAAAAATCAAATTAAAAAATAATTATAGAGTACTAACTTCCTTTTCTGAAAATATACTATCTTTTTTTCATTTTTAGCAAAATGTAGTCTTGATTGTGGAGTTCATGGACGTTGCGAAGAAGGACGTTGTCACTGTGACCAAGGATGGACAGGTCACAGATGTGACCTTCGTACGTGCGATTCGCGTTGCCTCGAGCATGGTCAGTGTAACAACGGAACCTGCGTCTGCATTCAAGGTTGGATGGGGAGGCACTGCACATTAGGTAATATGAATATAATCATGTATTTAGAATATAATTTCGCATGAAACTCCGTCATTATATACAAAGACTAGAAGTTTTAGAGAATGCCTGATATTGTTATGCAAAATATGAATTATTACGTACTATCCCTAGGCATTGTACGTAATACCTGGGCATTTTGGGGAATAACAAATGCTTTTCAGGCAAAAGCTAGTAAGTAATCATGATATTACTTAAAAGTTTAAATAATTTTTCTAGACAATTTATAGAACGCTTGGTGTTTTCGGGCTTCACACTACCTTTACATTTTTGCTGGGATGGCTCAGAATTCGACGTACAGTTCTATATCATGACGTGTAACTTTATGTATTTGATTGAAAATTCTTCTAGCATTCTAACACGTTATCTGTATTCAATGGGCAAATGCGTTTAATGCAGTATGTGAAATAACTCAGTTCTTGACGTAATACTATATAGAACGGCCTTCTTTACTAAAAAAATTTACTGTTATTTTCCAAGCACGTGATATCGTTTCAATAACCAAAATTGCTCTAACTCTTTCTTAGTAGTCCTTTCGGCTTTGTTTACATAACGCACTTAGTTCCTTACATTTTGTAAGGTTATTGCACACAATTCTAACAATAGGATTACATACAGTACCCCACATGTTTCTTAACTTTCTATTCCATCTTTCTATTTTTAATATCTTCTGTTCAAATCACATTCTTCAGAGAAACTATTTTTTTTTATCTCTGTCTAAAGCAAAATGTTTCATTTTATAGATGGATGTCCAAAGGGCTGCAGTAGCCATGGCCAGTGCTCGAAAGACGGTAGCGTTTGGACCTGTAGATGTCATGAAGGTTGGGGTGGCCATGACTGTAGTGTTCCTCAAGAAACCAACTGTAACGATGAAGCTGATAATGATGCAGGTAAAAACATTAAATTTACTTATTCCGTTTGGTAATTTTGATAGCAGGTTTATCCTACAAATATGGTAGTATATTTTTGCATTAAAAACTGCCATATAAAGAATAAACGTTCTCTCCCAAAAATCGGGGATTTGAACATGGTGTATATACGGTCTGAAACTACACCACCTGAATACTATAAATGTGGAATTCTAGCGGCAGACGTCGCAAGGTATAGAAGTTATGAGAGTTTCTAGGTAAAAATATAGTCTATAATGGAAGAAGATGCATCTTCCATGCATAAGCAATTAATATTAATTCAATCATTTTAAAACAATTCTACTTAAGTTGTTAGGCATCGGAAGACATTATCACGCATGAGTTCAAGAGTTAGACACTACAAACCATCAAAATCGGACAAAAAAAGAGTTTTATTTCAACCTGGAACTGGATACCTTGACGGAATTTAAGTTCACACTCTGACGCGGAAGCCATATGGCGAAATCCATGTTCCAGCCTCCTTATTCTGTTATTATTCAGCTTTACAAATGCTGTTCTTGAATCGTGGGGCCAAGTTTGGAGTACAGTGAATGATTAAACCCTCCAATCTTATTGCTATGCCATATTTGCTTCGGCTTCTGAAATCACTGTCAGTAATATTCTGCCTGACAAGTGCCCTATACGGCGGGAGGAATGAACTTCTCTATTCAGTACGTTTTCGGCCATCTGTTGCTCCTTCACAACAAGCTCGCGTTTCAATTTGAAATAAAACTTTTTTTCTGATTTCGATGTACAACTCTTACGATAATATCCTCTCTTGCCTAATAACTTACGTAGAAGTCTTAGAAAATTATTGAATTAGTATAAATTGTTTATGAATGGCAAAGGCATTTTCATTCATTACAGACCATATTTTTACCTAGAAACTCGCATGACTTCTATACCGTTTTACGTCTGCTGCAAATTTACACTATTCAGGTGGTGTAGTTTCAGATTATAAATGCCCTGTTCAGATCCCCGATTCTTGGGCGAGAGCTTTTACCAGTGAGTATTTAATTTTTGAATGAATGTTGAAAGTCTTGCCAAGCAAATAACTTTCAAATAATTCGCCCAGTGTGATGCTTTCACCTTAAGATTTGGTTAAAGACTTCTATTATCTACCAATTAGCTTTTGATACCAAGCACGAGAGAAAGAGACATTTTTTCGTACTAAATATCGGGTATACGTACAGCCGTATATTATACATTATATATATATATATACATATACTCCTTGTTGTTTTATTTAGTTAATGCTAAACTGCATAACTTGACTTGGAAGAAAGTATAAATACGATTTCATCTAAGCAAGGATGAAATTTAGACAATATTTTTCTTTATTGTATGATCTTGACAATAAAAAAGGAAAACTGGAATGTTTCTTGACGTATTTTGTGAGAATATATACTGACATCCGTTACTGTCTGTAACTGTCATATGTAGTGACAGTAACGGAATAATAGCATGTGCTTTGATGTTGGTCGTCATGAACGCACAACTGTCCCATTTCCAAAATAAAACAAAGAAAGTCAACATCTTTGCTAGTTTCACTGTCTCTGTGCCGCGTAACAAGTGGACTCTCCAATAATGCAAATCGCTGAAAGAGTGGAATTATCCACTGTTTATAGTGAAAAATTCGTGTTTTATGATTAGAATTCAAAATTAAGATAAATCAACCAGTGTTATTCTATCGGACACCTTCTCTCAAAAGCCTGCCTTTTTGTTTTCCTCCACTTGTATAAATGTTGTTGTAAGCAATAACTTTTCACATAATAAATAGAACAATATCAATACTAAAACCCCAGTAGTAGAGTATTATATGCTCCAAAAGAATTTAGCAATGATAATTATTGCTTAAACACGTTTTATATTCGCGTTTTTCAGACAAATTATGTAGAAAACTGAAATATATATATTTAAGACAAAAAACGACATTAATTTATATATTTTATTTATTCTGTTAGAGCGAATTATTTAGTATAACTAAATTTGTGCAGCTCTATTATCATTTCTTTTGATTTCATTTTCAGATCAAACGAAAATAAAGACAAAAAATACTAAGCATATTTTTTATTTAGAAGCAATGCGTGTAACATGTTCTACAAATGGGATTCCGAGTTATAAATATCTTCCTTTTGCAATTGAAATAACACCTGATGCAGCACATTTGCTTTCATTCACAGTATTTTGCCACGGGATATATTTTAAGTTAAAATGTGAAACATCTTTTTTACCGAAACGTTCCCGTAGTTTCGACCAAAATTCGAATTTATAAAAGACAGATTAGTATCGGAAAAATTGCATTTTCCTTTCAAAGTTACAAAAGAAGATTTGCACAAAAAATTTTCTTCACAGCAACGTTTCTTTTTTAAAAATAGATGGACTCGTTGACTGTGCAGACAGTGAATGCTGCAACAAAGGCCAGTGCCAAGATAGTCTTATGTGTATGTCATCTCCTGATCCGCTAGATATCCTACTGCGTAAACAGCCGCCAGCAGTGACAGCTTCATTTTATCAAAAAATGAAATTTCTCATCGAAGAGCAGAGTGTTCAGAGTTACGCTCACAAGGATGAATATTCGGAAAGGTAAGGTGATGTTTTCCGAACTACCTAATTATAACAACTAACTAAATATAACAAAATTATTATCTTCCTCGAATTGAATATTTGTAGAAGAAAAAAATGTTTATGAGGTACTTCGTCAAAATATTTGTTTTTCTTTGAAAAGTGATATTTTATTCTTATAAAAGTAACATTTGCTGAACAAATGTAACATTTCAGACATTCTTAAAATGAGAGATTCGAGTTACTTTAAAATAGGCAGTTTTTTAAGGATATACAAAGCAACAAGTCGTTGTTTCAGGTACATTTAAACAGGATTAATAGGATTAGCATCAAAAAAATGTTTTAATTTTGAAACCTTTTATAGAAACATTCAACTCTTCGTGAAAAAGGCTATCTAATAATGTCCTCCATCTCTTTTTTTTCTGTTAGAAAGCAATTTTCGGTATCTTAAAACTCTTTCTTTAGGTTTCAAGCAATACACCGCGCAGAAAAGTGAGTTATAATGCTGCGTTGATATATTTACCTGTACCTTCCTCCAACGATAATGTACTTCGGTTCAAATAGTTTTCCCCAAAATTTGTTTCGTCTCTGTGGCAACACGCATTGCCTCCTCTCTAAGCTTCTTTGTTGCCATGACAACAACGTGAATTGTTCCAAAATATGTTATCTGTGACAGTCCCGGGAACAATGCCTCTTATATGAAGCTGAACAGCACAATTTCTTTTCCAAGCCTTATTTTACGAAATTTAAAATTTTGAAGATCAAATTATCGATTGTTCACAGGTGTTTAATTTTTATATGAGCATACAATTGAACATTTTACAAAACTCTTTTTAAATTTCAAAGGTAGTTAAGATATTTTAAACCAATTTCAAAAGTGACCTTGATAAATAAAGCCCCAAAACCTTTAGGGTTTGTATTCATGTTCTGTGTTATATGTGGGCAATGAATCTAAGATTCATTGCTCTGTGTCTGTGTTGTCCTGTGTCCAATTGTCCGTCAGATCACACGGAGTATGTCTCGATCCCGTCCTGTCACCAGGCAGCCTGTATTTATGTGTCTGTGTTTTGTGTATTTTATGTTACTGTGTCTTTTTTTGCCGCAAAGGACTGCTGATAGGTGACAGTTTATGTCGTTTTTATATATGTTTTACCCCTATTTGATAGTAAGACTATTTTTAAAAAATCATTTCAATATACCTGGTTACTAAGTAATTATATTAAAAAGGCATCATTTATATTGCATATTATGAAAGAGTTTCAAAAAATCTCGGAAATTTAGTCATATTAATTATAAATCCAAAATTCCTTTATTCATTAGTAAGTCTTAAAAATATATAACCATTTAAATTTCTTTCTTCTTGCTTTCGAATAAGTTACTAACTTTGAGTTACTTTTCTGAATTTGACATCTTAGTAACATGTAAACCCTACTTGAATGTTTTTCCCAAATCATAGTCCTCTGTGGTTGTTCTATTTATATGTTACATGTTTGTGTTTGTCTCTATATGTTTCTGTATGATTTTGGAATGAATGAGAGAAGGTTTGTTTTTCATATAATTCTGCAAGACATCCACAATAATCGAGATAAAAACGCGAAATCCGGTAAATTCGTAATAAATGTGCATTCGAAAATCATAGCTTACTGAATCCTTTATGTTTTTAGTTGACATAGTATTTATAAAATAAAAACCTTTTTCCTTTAACCACATGGTCAGTTTTATGAATGTTTAATAAAAATTTGATGATGGAATATTTTGTCTTCAAAAGTATATTCGGATACTTTTTTTGGCTCAATTAAGTTAAACTCGATTGCAATTTTAATGTTATGTAAGTCATAAAATTAAAGACATTAAAATATAAATAACTATAAATATGTTGCTCAAAAGCCACAAAGAGGGGAAATTTAGAGTATAATAGAGTTGTTTTTTTGCAATAAATTTGCACTTTGTGTTTCAAAACAGAGTAAAAAAAAAGCTGTGTTTCGGTTTAAAAAGTGTAATGAAAAATGACTTTCTAAAAGGATAGGATTTGTAATAGCGATGAGTACTTTCAATTTTATTCTATTATTTTATCTCCATCTAATTTATCTCCCACATGTATACAAAATAAAGAGAACGCTTGTCCAACATTCGTTGTAAAAATAATTTGAAATTCAAAAACTTTTTGCAGATGAGCCTAATTAGCTTGCTTCGAAAATAAAATATCTCTGACCTTAATTATCCCTTCAGTAAAAGATCGAAGGATTTGTGGATGATGTTGGGTTGTGTTCCGATCTGGCTGCCGCCTTTCCCCCTACAAATGCGTGGGGCTGGAATGGGGGTGCTGGTGACAGCGTCTTGTGTGTTTTATGTGTCTTCCCTATTGTCTGTGCTCGTCTCAATTGAAAACTGTGTTTGTGTTACTGTTACAAAAATGAAATGGTGAAGACATCAATGCTGATGTCTTTGTGTGTAGAATCAATTTTTTACAAAACTTCAGTGACTTAATGATTTATGATAATCTCTGTTTTTTTGGTTTTATTTATAATATTTATTTATTTGTGTGTTTATGCGTGAAAGACGTCTGTCTGTGTGGACGCAAAGTCACTAAAGCCACCTGTCTTAGTACCTATACGCTAAGATGCTCTAATTAACTATTTGACTTTTTTCGATTAACTAATCGGCTGATTTAGATGTCTTATTTTATAAAAACGTCAATAGTAATAGTTTTTAAAAAGAACATTATTATTGTTTCGTTTTTCTTAATTCGCTTCTTTTTTATGACACTTGAATATTCTTGTTTCAATATGCACTCTTTAATACGAACTTAATATTTGCTGTTAACTTAAAAATACGCATAGTTTTTTTAGTTTTTAGGTACGCACTTAAAAAGTACGTTGAATGCTTATTAATGTTTATTAGTTTGAATGACTTTATTGTGGTTCTAAGACAGGCTCGGCGTGACTATGACGCTTTTAAAGCGTCATCTGTCTCACAATGTCATTTGTGTTCTGTGCTTAGTGTGTCTGTGTGTATGTGTGTGTGTGTTTCTCTGCTCCTATCATAGTGCTGACTTGTACGTTTTCATGTCCCTGCTTTTTGCTTTGTTCTGATTGACCAATTGGTAGCCAGTTCTGGAGTGCCTTCGTCAAGAGGTGAGTAAATTCCTCTCCAAAACCTCCTTAAAATAAAAAATAAGAAATTAAAACAAAAAAAAATTCTTTCATCCACAACCCTTTGCAGCCTTTAAAAAACAAAATTTCATTTACTTAATAATATATGGTTTTTCTTGTGAAATATCGGAGCTTGTGGTCATTTAATCACATACTTACTAAACAAAAAGTTTTTTTTATACTAAGTAGTATAGAATTTTATGAAGTGGCCTATTTGTGTCGTTAAGCATATATTAGTACCAAAATATATTATGGGGAAAATTTGTTTAATTTAATACGTTTTATTTAATAAGTAATTTTTAAACGCTTAACAATCTCTACATTAAATTAATGTAATGTACTTCTAAAACGGACGTCGGTTTTATAGTTAACTTGGCATTTCTTATAAAAATGAGATATATATTCAAAGTATTTAAAATTAATAAAACTTAGTCTCAAAAAAAGCAACAAAAAATGTCTAAGAAGCTTTCGTTTAGAACAACACACAAAAACAACGTAAAAACGAGCAAATAGTAATAACAACTGCTGAGTCGTGTTTCCAGTTACAAGTAACTACGTTTTCACTGCAAAAGAATGTTTTTTTTTCTTGGCTTTTTACATACATTAAAAAATACTTTTGCATTATGAAAAGAAGTTATTTTTTTTAGAAACACTACTCTAAAATTAAAAATTATGAACATATTTGATCAGGCATCAAATGAATGCGCCCACTGGCAACATGATTGATTTTTTTTTTTCAAAAGCTACTAAATCTGTATAAGGCTCAATATGTTTATGCTTTCAGACATAGTTTAAGCTCATTCATATTTACATAGCATGTACGTATCTTGAAAAAGACATGCGTCTTCAAAGCGATGTCTTTTGTGTACTCTACATGGAGTATTCTGTCACTGAATAAATGAATAATTGACAAAAAAAACCGCAGACACAAACACGTGACGCCTTCATAGCATTCATTCTTAACTCTATTTGGACTATTATGCATACTGAATAAAAAAAATAACTGACACGAAATATATGTTATGTTTATACCAGTGTAATGATAAAGAAAACTAGTAAACACTGCGTAACCGTATCCATTATTATTGTTAACAAACTAAAAGGTAGATATTCACACAGAAAAAAAAGTGACATTGTATGTGATCAAATGACCAATAACAGTTCTGAGAGTAGGTCTGGCCAACGCTACATGTGACGTATTTCTATAACCCGCCGAAATTCATTTAAACGTAAAAAAAATACATTGACAGATCCAACCTTTTCACTGATCCTTTTTGTTTTCTTTCTACTCTTTGAAGGAAATAGTCCTTTGAATGGGCAATAGTAAAACAGTATGTGTTTGTCATGATATGTCCTAGCTCCGTGTGATGTCATATTTTGTGTTTTTATGACTGATATTATGTATATATTTAATCCCTTCGTTATTTTTATTATATTCACCCTTGCTTTATTGTTCTTGAATTGTTTTGTACATCCTTTATTGTCACAGTAGTTGTGACTGTGTGTGTAGCTACTATGTATCTTTTACACGCTTTGAGCTTTCATTTTTTTACTCATTTTACCTAACGCTAGACTTTCTGTATTTGTGTGATAGTAATAATATTTTTGTTGTACAGTATAATTTAGGTATGCTTTAAAATCTAAGTCATTGCTTATTTATTGCTACTTATTTATAGATACTGCTTTTAGTAACTTAGAGCTGCCTAACTGAAACAAGCTTATTTTGTTTGAATTTAATCGTTAGAGTATTATTTTTATGTAGTTATAGTTCAGGTTTGTGTGCTTCATATTGTTATATGAATGAAAATACATTATGAAATGGAAAGTTCTATTGTCAGTTATTTAAAATGGTTTTAAATATAGCACCATTTATTAGTTATTATAAAACGCATGTTTAAAAGTGAATAATTTAAAACTTGCGATTTCAATACGTAGTAATTTATTCCATGAAAGCATATAATGTTAAATATGCTGTTTTTATAGTTAATATATAAAATTATCTTCTGTTACAAAAATTACATCAAAATTACTTGAATATATAGAAAAATATAAACTACAACGTATTCTTCAGTAATGAAAATTACAGAAAAATATACTTTTCTGCAGTTTTTATGTATATGATGTCAAAGATTGGTACATCATGGTTTTTACTTGTTTAACGGAAGTACTTAAGATTTTAAGTTTTCAGTAACAGGATATGCCTTTGCAAATGTTAAGTCTTAGTCTTTGTTCTGATCTTCATAATATATTTAGATTTCTTTTCAATTTATTGCAGTAAAAAAAAAGCAAGGAGCTCATGCATTGGTTTTAACACAACGAAAGAGCTTCTATATGAAAGTTAGTTGTTTTAGGTCGATAAAAATTACTAAAGACTTTTTTTAAATTTAATTTAAAAAGAAGATGAAGAGGAATTCTCGAAGTTCTTAACTGCTGAGCGTCAGAGGTTTTTTAGGTTATTAATAAAAATGTGTTGATCGGTCTTTTTTACAACGCAATGTGTGAAACTATTAAGAAACTATTTATTGGATTTTTTTTTAATATAATAAAATGTGCGTCGTAATTAAGAGTTGTAACTAAAAATTTATAAAATATTTGTCTATATCAAATATGTACAACCAAGTTTTAGATTTACTTTCTTACGTCATATAAATGTAACTAGCACTAATTATTGAGTTTTGGCAACTAATCTAACACAAGAAACATCCTTATGACGTCAAGTTTAATTATAAGTCATTTTAAGCACATTAAAGATGCTAGAAAAGGTCCTCTTTACGTTCGACAAACACTTTCTTTCAACCTTAAGATAATCTAAAATGTCATACAACAAAATAATAAAATGATGGAAGATTATCAGATTAAAGTAAAATTAGGTGCTTATTGCCACATATTTCAAATATTATTCCGATGCATAAATGCAACGGCAACTAACTTAACGCTTACAATGCCTAAATATACGAATATAATACTATACATGTAGCTGAGTGAACATATTCAATATTAGTCTTAAAAGTAGCCAGCGTGGTGTCCAAATGCAACTTACTGCAACATTTCTACGATGAACATAATTCGGAAACTACTCTTTATATGATATTTTTCAGATTTATTGAGACGAAAATCGGTTTTTTGCAGGGACTAGCCAAAGTTAAAAGAAGACTAGAGTTTACCCAGAACTCGAGTTTAGCCTCGGACGTCCAGTCAACTTTTAGACATTTTAGTTGCATGTTTGCAAACTTCTTGTGTTTAAATATTTCAATAAGCGATAATATTTCCCCAGTGGGACTGCTTCACCACTGAGTTGGTTATTTTTTTATTTTATTTCTAACACATATTACAGATAAATTTTATTTTTCTGCAATTCCTGTAAAAAGAATAAAAATTTTCATGCCACCCTATTATTATTGAATAAATTAGAAATACAAACACCCACTTTAAATTTATTCAAAACCCTAGTGAAAATCAACTAATTTACAAAACGTTGTTTCAAAGCAAAATACCGCGTTACCACCACACTTATTACCTCCCTTTATATTATATTAGACATTATTAACTTCAAATTGTATTTTATGTTGTGTGATATTGTACTGGAAAAACACAATCTGACTTTTCATGTATATATATAAGAATGCACTTCTCTTTTATCTCTCTTTTGGTTTGTTGTTGACATTTCTTCATCTTTGAATTATAAATAGTAAAAATTACATTAAGTATTCTACAAATGTTGTAGATGTAAGGAGTAGTATGAAAATAAGACAAATAAGGACTTCTAAGAATCTAAGCCGAAAGTAAGAGAAAAAAATAATTAGCTATTTCCAAAAAAATTTCATTGATAGCACTAAAACTCATCATTAACTACTAAATAAATAAAAAGTTAGAAAATTGGTTGACAAACAGAGGAGAAAATGTTACTTAATTCTTTTGTCTTTGCCTATTTATATATAGGCCATGTGACAATTCTTGCCTGACTGCATCAGAAAACATCACAGTAAAGGTAGATTATTTTGACATTGTTAATAACTTTAATATTTTATAAGCAACTGCAGCTCTCGAATCTAGTTATAGATAAAGAGAAGTAAAAAGAAAATATTTAAAAAAAATTATAGGAAATGTATAAGCCCAATAATCTGTCGATTGCGTTTTGTGAATATGATACATGCATTTTTCAGCAAGTTTAGAAGTAAGTTTTAGCTTTACATCAAATGATATTATTCATTTAAAAATGTCAGCAGCTTAATGTCGGAAAATATTCTAACCTTTTCACGATTTTTCTAATCAACATTTTTTTTAATTTAAGAAGTTTAAAAGAACAAAACACGTATTATTCTGAATCAAAAGATTTTTTTATTGGTTTCAGAATTTTAATAAATGGTTGTCATTAAGAACTTGTTACAAGTATCTGCTAAAATCATACGAATGCACTCATATCATTCTGAAGTAATTTATGAAAACTGAAACCAAGTAATTATAACTTATTTTTTTAAGGTTATTCTTAATCTAGCCCAAACATGGTTTTTAAAAATTTAAACCTGCTATTTCTTACGTGGGAGTGTTTGAAATAGTTCTTTTTAAAAGATGAAACAAAAAAACGTATAAATAAAATGTTTAGTACACTTGAAAAACGAAGACTTTTTAAAATAAGTTTCGTTGAAGGCGTTAAAAGATTTAGGTTTCTTTAAAGTTTTTGAGTTGCAAAAAAGTGCACCGGCTAATACTTTGCTATTCGTTCCCGTGTAGAAACTCTTCTTTTAAAAAGGAAATCTTCAGTTCACAAGATCGATCATACGCTTTGGGACGCCCTGAAAATAGAGTATAGGATTTTTCAGATAACGAAAAAAATCTTCCCTTTGATTTCAAGCTTGAGAATTTTATTTATTTTGAGTAGCTTTCTTAACAGCCTTGATTTGGTCTTTTACTTATAAAATGAAAGTTTTATCTATTTGCAAAATAAGCACTTGGATGCACAAGGTATTCATTTTAAAGGATTTTTTCTCTTAAATGGTGAAAGTATGTTAACAACCTAAAAGCAAAATACCGCATATACATTACATAAATGATCATGTTTTGACAATTCTGTCAGCAACCTATAACATATTTTCGAACTCTTGTATAAAACTTAAAATTTATTCAATACTGCTGTTTTCCTTGCACCATATTACTGAGGTAATGCTGTAGAATTTTTCAACTAGTAAAGCAGTGAACACCTCTCCGCCAATTGCTTTAAAAGGCTATCCCCCCAGAAAAAAAGATGACCTCCTCAAATCGAAGAAACAGTCGGCTAAGCCCCTCTAAAAATATCAATGATGGAGCCTGAGCCATGACCCTCCCCTCCCCCTCCTCCCGGCGGTACCTCTGCAAAAATTAAAGCATAACAAAATATAGTTAATTGATGAATGAAATAAAAATCGAAATTTACATTTTACAAACACTTTTGAAGTAAATTTGGCTTTTTTTATTATTAATGTACTTTTATTTTCATTATTATATTTTCCTATATATAGATATAGCAAGTGTTTTGAAAATTGTCTTTTCTTTAACGGTTTTATCCCGGATAAAAGATGAAAAGAACCTTTGATATTCAAAAACTAAAAAAAAATGTTTTTGAGGAAGTAATTATTTATATTATATCTTTCTTTTTTTTCTTAGAATTATTCACTTCTAAACAATTTTTATTTCTTTCACGTGTTTTTCTTCAAAAACTAGAGAGGCGAATAGTAAACCTCATTTACTTTTATATAACTTCGACAAAAAAAAATTCCGCTGGCCAACTAGATCAGTGCCTTTTTAACATAATTTGATTTCAAAAAGTGTACAAACGTTTTGGATATAAAAACAAAAAGAAATAAATCGAAACATAAAAAGAACATATTCCAGAAAAAAAGCGTGTACGTGTACACGATTACTCTAAAAATAATTAAATATTTTTATTCCCGAGAGTTAAGGGAAAAAAAAAAAACTTGATCCAAAGAGCATTTAACGAACAATTTAATTCAACATAATGAAGTATTCCGTTTAGAAAAGTTAATCAAAAGCCAAAACAATCTTAAATAATTAAAATATAGTTAAAAAATTTACTTTAAAATGGTTTTTCCAACAGAATAAGGAAGAAAATTCGCTTCGTGGCCTCGCATTAATCTTGTTTTTTTTCCCCTTTTAGATGGCTAAAAAAAAATTTGCTTGGTGTATTAAACGTTGAACTATTGCAACGCAGTACAAAACAGTAATTGTAGTTAGTTGATGCATCCATTTTTCTGCATACAGTAGAACATCTGTTGACCGGCTTAAATGGGGTCCGATGGTAAGCCGGAAAAGTAAAAATACGGTTAAAGCGGGGCAAAAAATGGGAGATATATTGGCCAATTTAAAAGAGGGGGGGGGGGGATTTATTGCGTTTTGTTTGAGAGTAACATACCAGTTATCAAGCACTTGACAAGGCTGAATTGACTGACCCGCTGAACCTGAGCTTAGCCAATAGACATTTATTTTTCGGCGGACTCATTGGTGGATCCCTATAACAAACCCCCTTCCTCTCATTCCATAATAAGCATTCCACGAACAAAATCATTCGAGTACCGCGGCACCTGTTTCTTCCATATAACTAGCGCTCTAAAAGCTATTTTTGTATTTTGAAAATATGGGCCGGATAAAGCGAAGGCCGGCTAAGAGAGGTTCTACAGTACTAGCCTATATTCTTGTGCGGCACGTGCTTTGCAGTATCACAGGGGAAGGCGAGTTGTCGTGAATCGTGACAGGAGTAGGAGGAACTAGCTGCGTGAAGAGGGCGGGGCTGATCCGGCGATTTTAAATACCAATTACAAAATAACTAGTAACCCTAATGAGCTGAAATAGGTGGCATAAATTTTCATTTAAAAAAATTACAAAAATGCATGCAGGTTCCTCATTGCCTATTTTTTTTTTTTTTTTGTAACGTACTGTTGACAATTCCCCAGACAAAATCATTATATCTTACTCTTTATCTCATCAAAAATGCAAATCTGAAATATTTTTACATCCGAAACGGTATTTATTTAATCTGAGCACTGCAAGGATTAGTTTAAAGCTTTTCCCCGTGAAACTCCTATTGCGCCGGATTAATAACAGAATTGATACGTATTGCCTTGAAATCGGATTTCCGTGCTTAGATTAACGACATTTTTTGAAATTGGTGTTCAGATACGAAAAGAAAGAAACTCGAAGATTTCAATGTATACTTTCGAAGTAGAAGAATCTTTGAGATTTTGATTTAATCATAAGCCGGCAACTGAACATGTATTCCCTTTGGACAATAAAGTGAGCGAGCTTTTAAATTTGATTGAGTGAAAGCGTTCTTTTCAAGGACTGGACGAATGAAACTCCAATTTTCATTTCAATATTTTAAACGATGTACTGGAAACTGGTATGAGAGTAAGAGTAAAATCTTAAGAAGATTTTTCATTTCGCTTCATTATGTCAACTCATTTATAATTCAACCAACTTTTCATGTGGAAATGTACCAAATTGGATTTTCAACATCGATGTTTCGTTATTTAAAAAAATTTATTTTTCCTTCCGAAACCACTTATCTTAATAAACACTTTTAGTTTAAGACTGTTTTTATTTTCTGCATGAAAACCGAATTAGTATCTTACTTCCTCAATTGCATTAAAAATTTAAAAATCGAAAAATATATTTACCTGGAAGTTTGTTTAGGTTTTTTTCTCAAACTTCTCTTCCTAAATTATGAATAAATAATTGTGGAGCTTAATTATAAGCTAGAAAACACACAAACTTGAAATTGCGTGACTAAAATTAGATCTTGATAAAAGTTAGGTGCCTTCTTGCACAAATAAACAGTATACCGTATGCAAATAGTGCCGAATATTGGAGTAGGAATTTGATTTTTCCTCTTATTCTGATATAAATTATTTCAGATGACTCTCGCATCCCCCCTTTTAACTATTTTCGAATTAAGCGCGGCTTTGAAAAATACTACAAGCGTTTTAACAGCTTATGTTTACTGTACTTAATTACATATACGTATGTTGGTGTCGAAAAAACTTCGCATACAATTTTGCAATTAAAAAATTTAGCTTTACCTGAAACAGAAATTTTAGCGAAAATATCATATTCTCCGTAAAAACTGCAAGAGTTCCGTCCTTGCCACTGAAGAGTGTTTTCTTTCTTTTACTGTTTTCATTTTTGTTATTTTTTTTAGATATTTTTATTTATTTTTCACTAACGTTATATACCTTAAATTGTCCCATATACATAGTCTTATTTGAAAACTTGAAGAAAAATTTATAAATTAAAAAGTCATTGAATTCAAGAGGACTGATCAATAACGTTATGATCTATGTAAGAGTACTTCACTTTAAAGTTGTTTCGATGATTTTAAATTGTAAATAATTTTCATAGTACATTTAAAAAAAAAAAAAAGGTTAACCCTTTAAGAACTGAACAGCTACCACTATATCGTTTACCCTTGATATCCATTGTGACAAATTAGAAAATAAAATTAACTAAAGTATTTCGGATAAAAATTACAAAAAAATCATCATACCAAGCAAGAACTAGTAAATAATAATTGTATGGTCTTCTCATACTGCTTTCTCATTTATTCGTTACGATTTTCAAAAACATCTTTTCGTACACAATGCTTTTCTTCTTTAAAATATTAATATGCTAATACATTTCATCATTTAAGTTAACAATTAAGAAAAGTGGTTTATGTAGTGCAAGTTTAATTTCAAAATATTAAGGATGTGGATAAGGAAAAATTGAAGAATTAAGGAAAATTAAGGAAAAAATCCACATTTTGTCAATAATGGTCTTTAATTAATTTTTAAAAAAATATTGATGATAGTTTTCTGTTATAGGTATTTTTATGTAGGTTACCTATTTCAAATGAATCTCACAAGATACTCGTTTTTAGCTTTTTTTTTTTGAACTACTTGTCATAAAACGAAATATACAGGAATGGACATGAAATTACAAAACACATTCGCGTTAAAGTATTTTTATGTCATCATTATCAAACAAAACAAAAAACTAATGAGTTTTTTACAGAGGAAGTTCAAGCATAGTTTGAAAAATTGTTTCAAAGTAAAGAATGTCGGGGGAAAAAACCTTTTTTTTTTTTTTCGCTTGTCTTTGTTCATTAAAAGAAAAAATCAAATCCTTAAAAAATAAATTTTTACGGAAGAAAAAAGGAAAGCTAAAGCAAAGCAATTTCAGCTTTTGTTCCGGGATTTCAGAGAAAACTTTAAGGCTAATTTATTTTTCCTTGCCTAATTTATTTCCTGAATCCACAACCTAATTATTTTCACAAGTTGATTAGTTTTGATTTTCTTATTTTTAACGTTTTTGTAAGTTTACAGGTGTCATACGAAGTAAAGTGTACTTTCTTTAGTTTTTTTTTTTTTTGCTTAGTTATTGGAAATTTCTCATTCTAACCTCAACATCACCTGAGAAGTATGAGTTAGAAAAAAAAAGCATCGTTTGGAAATTTATAGGATTTGTCGTCCCGTTAAACCTGATTGAATTTTATTAATTATTTCTAAGGAAAAAAATAAGATGAATAACTTCCAGTTTACTTTCAGAGTCAACTTGTTTATTCTTAAAAAGATTCAAAATATATATTTTTAGCTTTACAATTCACAAAATGTTACTATGGGTATACAAATCAAAGTATTATATCACTTAATATAAAAAAATATTAATCTTTTACTTGATAAATCATGTTTTTAATGTCCGCAAATATTTAACTGATTATTGTTAAACTCTAGTGGCAGTCGTTATGAACGACGTAGTCGCATTATAGAATCAGTTTCTCAAAGTCAGTCTAGTATTCATAACGTTATTGAATGCCTAGAAAAGATTAAAACAGCCATTGAAGTTTTCTAAATTTTAGGGGCATGTTAAAATTCAATAGGTGAAATCTTATGTTTAAATGTTTTAGTGTTGTTTATTTGCATTTGAAACTCCCAAATTTTTATTAAATAAAATATTTATCAATGCAATAAGGGAAACATGCTGAACTATGTACTAAACTACATATTATTAAGAACATTCATATTTTAGGCAAAAGTGAAACATACTTCTCGGCTTCAAAACCATTAATTAGCAGGCGAAAAAACACAGGTGGGGGAAAAAGATTATAATCTAGGGACTCAAAAAGAAGAAAGAAGAATTACGAAATATAAAACAAATCAAAGAACCGCTGTTTATAATTCCTTTACAAAATCAAGTACACCCAGAATTCATTAAATTAATGAGTCGAAAATGAAAATGATTTAAAAGAATCTTAAATAATTTTACACCCCCAAGAAAATTCTCGCGAAACCTCTTCTTCCATCCTAGCATCCCAGAATTTATACCCGAACTCCTATTCGTTTAATGGCAGCACGAGTTGAGAGGTTAACCTGCCACTTGAAAATTAACTGCTCTTGTGATTGTTGTGTCACAGTGTGCTTATCAAAATTAATGATTATGATCTTTTTTGAAAGCTTCTAAATGAAAGAAATATTAAATTTGACAAAAAGTCATAAAATTGTCTTCGTCTCGTGTAGAATCCGAATCAGACATTCATCAGAAGACATTCTTCTTCCCTATTATTTCTTATTTTAAATTTAAATTACTTTGCACATATCAGTAATTTTTCATAGTAAATTTTCCAGCCGAAATTTAAAGGTTAGTAATTCGGCAGCTGGTATTAACCCTTTGCACTCGAGCGACGGCGATACGGCTCCCGGCCGATTTGAAGTGTCAACTCGAGCTGCGCTGCTGCGACGCCCGGCCGATTTGAAGCGTCAACTCGCGAGGTGCTGTTGCGGCGCCCGAATGATTTGAAATCTTAAATGGAGCGACGCTGCAACTCCGCTATGGTCGTTTGTAACTCGATCTCCTTATTTACGATCCTCCTTACGAAAAAGACTCCTTATTACGAAAAAGGCCTCTACTGCAGAGGGTTAACTACCATGATTTAGTTCGTGAGAGCAAAACCATTATTTCAGTTCATAAAAGAGAACAAGTTATCAGTTTATGAGAGAGAAAATGCAAAAAGTTTGAAGTAAAAAAAAGGTTTTTTTTTTGTTTCATATTTTACTTATTACAAAGTTTAAGGAAGAAATTCACCTGTGTAGCAGTGATTTTTAGCTCTGTTTTAATGTCAACTGATAAATAATGCGAACTGTTAAAAATAATAAGCACGGTTAAGCTCGAGACAAAAGTACTGGTACAAAGTTGAACAAAACTTTTAACATTATTATCTACATTTTTATTATTATTCTTAACTTTGATTTATTCTTGAAACCATTGGATTAATATGTTGACGACGCAGCTAAAATAACTGTAACGTTTATAATGTTTAGAACTTGAAGCCTCCTTGTTCAGTCATATACAATATTTAATCATACAATACAAACTAAATAACGCTGAGGACAGGTGAAACAGTATGGTATATACATGCTCAAGTATTTTACTTAATTATTGTTCAAAGTATACTCAATCGTAAGGTACCTTTTCACGAAAAATGTCTTTTCATTTTTTTTATAAATAAAGTGCAACATTTATTTCATTTTGAAACTACTCTGCAACTCACAATCACATGGAAATTGTATAATTCGTGATTCCTTTGTTATATTTAAACACTTACTTACATTTAAAATTACATTTTATTTTCTGGAGAGAAAAAAATTAATTTATTTCTTCTAAAGTAATTAGTACAGTGGGGGTGGGGAAACGAAACTATCCTTCGCATTTGGACACTATTTTCATAGAGACGTATGAAATGTCATTTTACCAGAAATAATGTACTCTATAAAACTGATTTTAAAATGTTGTTAAGGTGTCGTCTCCCGTCTTCCTATTTAAAACTGGCATCAAGTTTAAAATTTTCAACGACAACCCCCCTTTTATCTCGCATATCTGTATGCAGCATCACGATTTAACCTTGTATACCAATTTTCGTTCAGTTCCGTTCTCCCGTTGCTTTAGAATTAAGTTAAGAAAACGCCTCGAAATGCTTAAGAGTTTTCTGATATTTTTGGATATAACATCTAAAGTATCATGGGTATGAGGGTTGTTTTTATAATTTTAAAAAATGAGCTAACCCAACAATGAAAACAATGTTTTCACGGTCGAAAATATTAAATTAATGTTTTCTATAAATTATGATCTGAAACGACATTATATTTTGATGAAAATCAATCTAGATTAAGTTTTAGAAAAGTATCCAAAATTTAAGCGCAATATATGCAGTAGTTTTTTTACTAAACTTTAGAAGTTATTTTACGGCCGCTTAAGGGACCATATAGCTGAATCGTATGACCGCAAACTAAAATGACAAGAATTGTGAAATAGAGTATAAAACAAAGTATAAATAGAGAGAAAATTTATTTCATTGTGTTTCGCTAGATTCATTTTCGTTGCTTGATAAATATGACCTTAAAAGTAGTAATATTAATGTAGTGACGGTCCCTAAAACGTTTTTCATTAATAGCTCCTGTTCCAATAAATTGAATGAAAACAAATTTGGTATACAAACTAATGTGAGCACGCTGAACTCATTTCTATTGTCAAATATAGAGCATTGTACTTAAAAATCCAGAGTTAGTAATCATTTTAATATGAATACAGCCCCTTATCGAAATTGTATTCCAATAATTTAAAAGAAGACATTGATAGATGACGATTAACACTTTACTTGTGTTTCTAGAGCGTATGATGGCAGAATAATTTTGCGTGTTTCGTCCCCTCCCCCGGTATCCAAATCCTTCAAGAGACATTTTAAACATTTTTGCAAATAAAAAGTTGAACAATTACTTTTCAAAGTACTTAGAAAATAAAGTCTTTAAAAAATGTTTAAAATTATTTATAGATATATCAGGTTTTTGACATGGTTTACTGCAATGCAATTATGTTGAAAGGTATTTCTTTTTTTTTATTCGACTATGTTGTTTAGAAGAATTCCATCTGATTCTTCTAAAATATCTTATGAAAATATTGTCTTTAGTACATTTTTTAACATCAAAACATCAAGAAAATAAATATTTCATTGTTAGCAAGCGAAATTTTAGAATGTTTTAACTGTTGAAATATAACGCCGTTTTTATTCAATAGTTTTTAACAAAAAAGTTCTTAATAGTGGTGAATAATGCACGTAATTCAATCTATGTAAGTGCAATTTTTTGTGACACTCTAGGTGTAGACCTTCACGATAAATCTTTCTTTTTTCGATGTAAAAGGACGATAAAATGATGCTAGATGAATATTGTTAAATATTCAAGGAATTTGTCGAAGTACCAACTATAAAATGTGTCATCGACGTATTTTATACAGACTCGGGTTAGCTTTTTCAGCGGTATATCTTCGGGTTAGCTTTTCAGCTAGCGGTATATCTTTGAGTTAGCTTTTCCAGAAATGTAGCTTCAAACTTTTCTACATCCACTAGGACATTAAGCATTAGCCACTTAACGCATTTGCCCGTGACTGACTTGTGCGAAAAATACCAGAAATTTTGCCCATGACCGTGCGATATTTTATTTCTAATGCCCGTCTGAGATCTGTTTACTTTGTTTGTATAACATTTCTCTATTTAACTTTATTCTATTAACCCGACCCCCGCTCTCTAGTCACCCCCTACAACCTAAAATTGCGAAGAATAATTTATACTATACGAGTTTTTCAGGAAAAAATCGTGCTTTAAGGGGTTAAAAATGTATAACTACCCATTCGTCGTTTTTACACATATGTAGGGATCTCATAAATGTGTATGGTCTTTCGTTTTCAGTACGTCAATACACAGCTGCTATTTATCAAATCATTGCAATTTTCATTTCTTGAAATAAGTTATTAACTTACAATGCTACAATTTCTATTCTTATTAAATGTGTCAAGCTAAGTTTTATGATACATGGAAACTACTTCCTTTTTTGTCATGCTGACTTGAAGCCATTTTCAGAAATTATATCGAACAAGGAAATATTTTATTTAAAAAATCAGTTTGGTTCTACATTCTACTGGTAGTTGTTTAAAGTTACGTCTTTCTGCTTTCTAGACGCGAGATTAAAATCCCAAAAAGAAAATACGGTTTAGATATAATGAGTCACTGAAGTGTGGACACACATGAAGACATAAACACTGAAAATAATATAGGCTTTGGAGAGAAAGCTTCCCATTGCTTCCATCAATGTGCTAACTAAGACAACAGAAAAGCGTGTTTTCATGTTACCGATAAGTTTTTCTCCTCACATTTGTAACCTAAGGTGACACATTTAAAAAATATATATTAATAATGTTTTGCAAATCGTTCTTAATGACACCTAATTCATGAAGCCTAAGAGTACAAAGTCCTAATTTTGGGAAATTTAATTAAAAATACTTGGTACGATAGATGGTAGCTAATTACTTCGCAATATGTAACTAATTATAGCAACACAAAGCATCATACCGTTAAAATGGATTTGCCCTTGAATGGAAAAAAAAGCATGTTGTGAAATTTGTATCAGTTTTAGAAAGTAAAATCCAATCTCAAATAAAGTTTAACGCGTGTTTCCTTACAAAGAATCGAATTTTCAAAACATGATGCTTAAAACTTTAACATATTTCATTTCGTGAAATATACGAATTTATTAATACATTTATTTCTTTAAAAGATAGTGTGTAGATAAGTTACGCGTAAATAAGTTGCTGCGCAGATAAGTTAGCGTGTAGATAAGTTTACGGAAGTTGCAGAGTATTAGTTTTTTTTGAGTGTTTAAAAATTAAAGTCGCATTGTTTAAGGAAAATTTAAATTGTTCTCTGTTTCAAGCTTCTAATTAATTAGTATTGCAAGCTTTTCAAAAAAAAAATTCTTATTAATGAAATAGGCAGTTAAATTTTTGCAATAACAAAAATATATATATTTAAAGCACAAAATAACAACAAATGTTGCAGATTCGTGTTTGAGTGTTGCGAGGAACCTTTTTTTTTTTTGTTATAAAAATGTAAGCTCATGAATTCAAAGTCATCAGAGAAAAGTTTTTGTCGGAAGGCTTAAGTATCCAAAAGCTCATTTTTTACAGTGAAAAAGGGGTCCTTGTAATCCCAAAACACGTGTGTACAACTTTTAATGCTATTATATGCTTTTAAAACTAAGGGGGTTTGTGTTTATCATACATTTTATCTCAAGCTGGTGAAAGTATTTGTCAATAGTTTTCTTCTATCTCTTCAGTAATTTTTTAAATGATTTTAGTGTCTAAAATTGTTTGGTACTTTGATGTATATCAAAAAGTATAAATTTAATATAACTACTTAGTTTTCCATTTCAACTACATTTTAGATGATAAAATTTTAATTGCTCTTAAATGTTTGCAATATAGCTAATTTTTTATAACTGCATCCAAAGCTTCAAAATTTTAAATAAAGCTAATAGGAGGAGTGAAAAACACGTTCACATTACTATTATTATCAATGAGTTAATTTTCATTCTTGTATTCACGTTTAATAAAATTCAATTATATAATAAAATATTTTCAATACAAATACCTGTTATTTGTATTGAAAATTGTTATACGGGTGTTTGAAGCAAAACTTTAGGTAAATTATGAATGCACTTCAAACTTATGAAGATTCTAAAATTGTAAATGAGCTCTAAATATAACAAGTTAAATTTGTGGAAAAAATTGTCTTAAAAAACTTAATAAAGTAACGCATCTTCAAATCCTTGAACCAAAATAATGTGCAGAAAAATTGTCAACCCAAAAATGAGTTAGAAAACATTGAGTACACATGATGCATGTGTATAAAGAAAAAATCATTACAATTCAAAGCGAAATTGAATGACTTCTTCTTTAAATTGATCTCTAATGCATAGAGGAAATCCATAAACCTTTACTCCATTTGTGACCTTGTTGCAAGCTGCCACATGATTTGGCAGATATTGATAATGGTTCCAGATGCTGCCCACTGCAAGTTCTTTCCAAACTGTATGCAATTGTCCTGATAAATTCTCAACACTCCGGAATAGGTCCCATATCCTTCGCATCTTGTATAAGGCGAGAGATTAGCCAACCCCGACGTAAAAGGAAATAATTGACTAACAAGACGTGAATTTATTGTAAGACGTGCCGTTTGTCGTCGAGTGTAGTACTCTCAAATATAAAATAATAATATGAAAGAGGAAAATAAAAGTACATCTGTTTTCAGTTTTCAACTTCTCCTGACTCATTAATCGTCGTCAGAATAAATGTCTTGAAACTAAAGACTATCTGTTCCAAACTCAATTCATACAATCATCACGGTAATGACTTGACGATGCACAAGCATGATTGGTTAACAGTCGGCAAGAGTATGGATTCATTCTGTAAATGGTCATACCTAAGTTGGTCTCACGTCAGATAATTGACAAGGACGGTGCTGTAACAAATGGTCTAGCAAAAGTGGTCTGTCTTCCACTTCTTTTGCGGTCCTTATTTGACTGACATCTTCCTGACCCTGTATTCTGCCATTATTTATTAACTCTAGACAGTTTTCCTAACATCTATTGCCGTGGCATTTCTTCCTGGATCTACAATGGTTGCTGAACTTATCCAACCATTCTCATTCAATCCATTGTAATAACCTCTCTCCAACCCTAATGAGCGCTAATCGTAGTGAGTACAAATTCTGCAGACAAACATTGTTGCACAAATCGACATTAAGCAAAATACGACATAAATTACAATGCCAATTGAGACTTGATCATATTGATTACCTATCTGATGCAGAGCTAGTATTGCTCAAGAGTTCCCACTACTCATTCATCTGACACTCAAAATTTGAATCAGTTCAATGTTCAGTCTGAACCTCTTTCCATGAAAAACTTTATACAGTCAGACACCTCTGCATGAGTCATTGATATTTTTTGTGGGGTCATACATTGAACAATCATACATTGTTGTAAACACAAAAAAGAAAAACATTACATAGGGTTTAATTTGAAAATATAAAAACAAGTATTTACTCTAAGTTAAATATGACAGAAAGTTAGAGGATATCTCTTAATCTTTACGGCTCAATATTTTTTATGCATAGCACGATAAGTACGGTGATTACTCTAGCAGTGATTACGTTAATCCAAAAACTTCTTAATTAAAGATCACAGTTCAGTAAATGATAAACTGTTTATAATGTCGCAACACAACGCATCTCCTTCATATATGCTCTGAATTTGACTAAAGTAAGCACTCTAAAAGTTAGTTTAAAATTTTCGCGTGCATTAAAACTATTAAGTATTTAATATCAATAATTTATTATACTAATTTTTGGATAATATTTTCTTGAAGTAAAAAAAATGCTTTGGGCGTAAAAATGTCAAACTCTTAAAAACTTATTGAAATTTTGTTAAGTTCTACCGAAACTGATTCATTACAGTGGCAAAGTAGGAATTTATATTTTTTCTCAAATTAAATTTGAGTTTTTACTATATATTCATAGCCCATGTTAAGGTAGAATAAAACTTCAAATTAGATAATTTTTAATTATTTCAGTCAGAAAGGAGTGGTACCGGACAGTACTGCTTAGAATCTTACACTGTCCTTTTACTAGTCATCCTTCTTTATTTAATTATTTTAAGAGGACCTTTGAAATGAAAATTCTTTTATTTTAAAATTATTTTAGCATTGGTTATGCATATTTTAGATAAATTTAAAATGGTAAGCCATTATGCCTGACCAAAAAAAAAATATTTAAAAAAAAATTCAAAATATTTCAAAATTGTTTAAAAATACGAAAAAAAACCCCACAAAAAGGAGTATTACGTTTTAAATTTCATCCAAATAGCATAAAACGTTGCATATAGATATATATCAATAATGTAAACACTTTATGGCAAACGATTGCAGTTTAATCTTTTAAGTTTTTGCGGAAAAAATTAAACTTCCAGCATTTTTTTTTAATTTGCTTCTAGCTACAGTTAAACCAATACATTTTTTAAAAAAATTGTTGCTTTATAAAAATTAATGTCAGAAAATATTTGTAATACCCATACGAAACTGTATAAACAGTTGCAAGCAATTTACTGAAAAAATCAGACGCAATGACATTTTTGTGTTTTTCATATTTTTTATTTTTCAATAATTTTGAGAAATTTTTGGTCAAAAATATTTTTAATTTGCTTAATATTTAAAATTTAGCCGTAATTAATGCTAAAAAAGGTTCAACTACAGCGAAAAATTTAAAAAAGAAAATTCATATTTGAAAGGTCCCGTGACCCTTTAACTTCACATAAGTAAAAACCCTTTTATATACATATTTTTATACATCTATATAATAATTTTTATTGAAAACATAAATTAAATTACGTATTTGCGTAAAAATTGAACACCTAATCATCAGTGCGTTGTATTATTCTCTATGCTCATTCAAAAAATCATCTTCAAACGAACATGATTTTTTGTAAAATTTCGCAGTTTCCCAAGAGCAACATAATTGCATTGAAAGCTGCTACCTAAAGATAAAGCATTATGTGTGTATACATGAATCATACTTCAGAATTTCTGAAAGCGAAATTTTATCTAATCAAAGCAACAAAAAATAAATTGGTGAATTTAAGTAAATGTATGCTTAATGAAACAATGAAACAGTCCGGTTTTTTTGGTTATTTATTGGAGGTATGATATTTTATCAGAGTTTTCAAACGAAGCCATCCCTTGTTTTGTTAGTTATAAGATAAATCACTTATACACTCGCCTATTACAGAAAAATAAGTAATGACCAGAAAAAATATTCACTAGAGATAATAAATATCCACTCCCATTCATCTTGTTCCGCAGAACCTTTATCAGTTATTTCGATACATAAGGGGTCTCAATATTGATTTCGGCTATATTTAAATATAATTCGTAAAGTCGTCTTGAAATATTAAATAAAAACGTTTATAATATACAATGATACTTCCAACAATAGTTATAAAACGCTAAAAGCCTAACGGTACCAAAAACTTTTAAAACAAAACAATAAATATCATGCAAAAACGAACGTTTTTCTTGAAAAATGTGGGTTCTAATAAGGGTATTAGGAAATATCTTTATATACGTTCATGGGGATATAATATCAACGTAGTCCTTAATAAAATATGTCTTTAATTTTTACAGGTCTCGCATCTTATTTTTCTTTTTTAGTTAATAAGAGACTAGGTAAAATTTTAAAAAGAAATCTCAAGATTAATACGTGACACAACGAGGTTGGAAGTTGAAATATATTCATAAATTCTGATAATTTCACACTGAAAACGTCATTCTCGTGAACTTTTCAGTACTCTTCTCGAGCTCTTCATCTTGCATTATAATATTGTTATATTCCAAAACAGATGTCAGAGCATTCCGCAATGTTTTTAACTACCGTAAGATTTCTCCTGTAATAATTCAACGACGTAGAATGTCACGATGAGGAAATAGTTCAAGGTTCCTGATAATAGAAGTGGAAAATATTTTAAAGCGTTTGAAAAATCTGGATGTGTTTTTTGAGACTAAGTTTTTATTTTCTTGCGTAAAAATTTAGGCCTTTGTTTTGTAATTAATTCTTTTTTAATTGTTAAGCCCTAGTATGCGTTATTTTAGTTCGTTCAAAAAGACTTGTGTTGGGCCGTGGTAGCCTAGCGGTTAGGATGTCTAGCTTCGGATGGGAGATATCGGGTTCGATGAACGAGCCGCTGAAGACATGTACACTTGGGGATACGTGCATGTAAAATCCGTGGACCCTGAAATCCCGAGGCAGTTCCGAGGGTACCTGTGGGTGGAGATTTTCCCTTCCCTTCACCCATAGGTCTAAAAAGGAAGGTGGCGTATTTGTGGTGGCGCCATCTGATGTCATCCAAGTACATTAGGAAAAGTCGTACTTCCACCATTGGTGCTCAGCCTGAAACGGAAGGCGCTCCTAATTCCCAGTCGCTCCGCGAAAGGGAGCTTGGATATCCAAGTGGCATTACACTGTTAGAAATTTCATCATGAAATTACGGTTAAATGACCGGCAGCAGTCTGTCCATCTAATTCACCGTTAAATTTATGGTTTGGAACATTTTTCTATCTTTACGGGACCTAACCATTTCCAATCAGCTTGGTTAAGAAGCCATAAATACAAAAGTTTACGGTTTTATAACCATTTAAAAATGGTTTCAAAACAAAATATTTACCATGTTTAAACCATTTCGAGGCGTTGAATCTTCGAGGCGTAGAAACCGCAAACGAAGATTGCGGGAATCGAACCCGTTTGTTTTGTATACCAACCTTGCTCTCTAACCATTCGGCCATCAGCATCAAGCAAAGCGGTCGTTTATTTATCAATAAATCTTTCTTTTCAACAGGAAAACTTCATTAAAATTGAGATTTCAGTTTTTGATTGGATCCAAAGCCATCTTTGGTTCAAGTTTACTGTATATTGAGGAAAATAATTTTATTTGCTGCAAAAATTAAAATAAACAAGCTTCAACAGCTCAAATTTTGGGTTCGCTCATTCGCAAACAGTTCGGGAATCCGATGTCTCCAATTTTTGATTTACATGTGTATGTCTTTCTATTTAGTAACCACTGCTTAAGCCACTTTTTTTTTCTTCTATTTTTATATACACATGCAGATTTAAACTGATAAAACTTTATTCACATTTTTCCAACAACGCACGACCGGTAAGGTTTCGCAACCAAGATGGACCCCGATTCTTATTAAGCGCTTGAAAATTACGGTTAGTTAAACCTTCTTTAGGATAAACAGAGACGATTTTTTTCATAACCAGCGGTTTGAGTACCATCTTTTTAATGGTTATTCAACTGTTGTAATTAAATATGGTAAAATAACAATCAAATAAATGGTTATTTTACTATTTTCTTACGGAAATTTTTAAAAGTATAGAAACAACAACAACAGACTTTTTATAAAACATAATTGTTTTTAATATCAGTTAGTTAAAAAATACTTGTCTATTTCACTTTTGTTATGTTACTTTAAAATACATGTCTTTAAGCTAATGTAAAAGCACTAAACAGTATAGTCTGAAGCCATCAAAATGTACAAATGTATTTCAACTTTCAGCTGCATTGCTGCACGTGTTAATATTCGGCATCTTTTTTCTTTCCAAAATTTTACTTAGTCGCTTATGTCAAACGTAAAAGAAATAGGGGCAACCCGCAAGAATAAAAACTATATATTTCTAAGGACCACCTTAAAATACGTATAATATTTAATCTCATTTATATTCACTTATTTTCACTTCAAATAATTTTAAAACTAATAAATTTTATAAATATCGTGTTCACTGTATTATTTAATATTACACGGGAAATTTATTCCTTTGTTATTAAAATATGTAAAATATTTAGCAGTAATCAGACCTATGATTTTATGTTTTTCTATTTTTCTTTACATAAACTTTAAAAATATGAATTCCGATTAACATTTATGACTTTTACTTAACCCACTTGTTTTAGACTTAATATTGTATTAAGAACGCTTCTCATTTCCAAAAATCCAACTGTATTCCCCAGGCGTGTTAAAAAGAGGAAAATAGTCTAAAATGTTTTAAATTACTGTCACTCCATTAAAAAGAATTCTGCTTATGTGAAATATAATTATTTTCCTTCTCTAATGCATAATTCAATGCTTTCTCTTCATATACCACTCGCATGGTACTTAATGCATTTAACATGATTTATTTCCCTTTTTTTTTTTTTTTTTTTACTTCTTTAATTAGCCACTTTTTACGACAAGATAATAAGGCATAAATCATTTTGGGAGAAATTATTCTTTTTTGGGTAATTTAAATAAAGCAGTTTAGTTTCTAAATAATAGTGTTTGTGAGCTTTAAATTTCTGGTCTCCTTATTTGAAGCAAATCGTTTTGCAAAATGAAGATTTGAGTGGTTAATTAAACTCTAAAACCGCGTTAAATGCTCTTTATATCAAATTTCACAGAAATTGATATTTACATTATTTCTTTTGTCTTAAGCCGTTTTTTATGAAAGTAATTTTCCCGTTTTTATATATTTATCCAATGGAATATTTTTTTATTCCACAGATTTAGGGGAGTTTAAGCGTCAAAGACGAAATCACACGTCACAAAAAAGATTTAATGGGTTTTTAAACACCACATCAAATATACTTATGGATTGCTATAAAATTATTTTACAAAAATCTGTGATTCTAAAACTTACGTTTGCTTCTATGTTTGAAAGTTGTTCGAAAAGGTTAAGAGAAACAAAGTATTCATTGATAAAAAGCATTTTTTAATTCGTCCGGAGCAAATTCATATTTTTTTATGTCACAACAATTAGTCAAAAAGCAATAACCTACAGTAAACATTTCCGCAAAAAGTATGTTTCTTAAATATTCTGTGGCAGTTTTATAGTCCTTAAACGGCTTTGAAAAAGTTTTTCCAAGAAGTTTTCAAAATTCGACATTTATCATGAGTGTGAAAAAAAGATTATCTTCCCAGTAAGATTTTTTATGGAAATGTTTCACATTAAGAGTATTTAAAGCCTTTTTTTCGTCTATTAATAATCACTGCCACTAACTTCAAGAAATAATCAGTAACTGAAACTATGTACGCAAATTTAATATTGATCAGGTCATTCTCCGTTGCCAATCTTGTCACCACATACACGTCTTTGCGGAAACAATGAAGTTGCTCTTAGGTAACAAGGTTGGTTAGCATCACTAAAGTCAACAACTCTGCAATATATTAGGCTGTTGCAGTTGTAATGCAGAGCTGCAAGACGAAATTGCTCACTTATGAAAACCGACAGATGGTGCAAGTAGAATTGGTTGTGTGGGTTAAATTTAGAGACAGCTAGGATAATTCGAAGTACTTGAAGATGACACAGTGCAAGGAAAAATTTCGAGCAATATGAATCGAAAATATAAAAAGCGTGATGTCAAAAATAACGATATGAAAATACCAGTGATGTCTAATCGTCCTCTATATGTTATAGTTATAAATGAACAACTGGACGTGAAGTGCTTGACAGTTTCTTACTTATGCGAATTTCGTAAAGAGAATGACGCATAAGGACGCAAAAGAAAAAAAAAATATGTGGATTCCTCATTAGTAAAGTGCGAAAACTGCAAAGTCAATTAGAAATTTTCACTTATCTGCACTTCTCGAATTGAAAATCTCAATTATAACATGGTTTTAAACATGGTAGCAAAATTTGACAGAAAATTGATTTTGTACGGTAATCGTCGTCAATTTCCAAAATGGTTCCATGACGCAAGACACCGAAACATACTTTTGTACTCCAATACTTAATCGAAATACGATAATTGCTTGGTAATGTACAGCTAATGTCACACAAACATTGTTTTTGAAGAGTGTTTAAACGATTATTAAAACAAATAAATCTCGTAGATTAAAATAATGCATTGAAAATACAAGCTCTGATGCCTACATTGTTAATTGTTCCGAAAGCATATTTAAGGAGACAGAGCAACAAGGCAAATATGTTTTTTTATAACGCAGTAACGCGCTTAAAAACAGTAACGCGAAAGCGTTGCTGCGTTTACAGCACAACCCACCTGCCCTTTCAGCACAAACACACGGTGCGACGCAACAGCGATGAACACCAACATAAAGAAGTCGCTTTCATGAAGACAAGACAACAATAACTGCTTAATATGAAGAAATAAGAGATGCTTAATTGAAGATTAGCAGGCTAAAAGCGGAATGTTGTACATAATCATAACTCCAAACCAGATCAAAATCTCGAAAAGCATTTCCCATGTTGACGACATGCAAATTTTACCAAATTAAAAGAAATGGTACCAGATTGGTACCATCTCTTTTAGCTGCACCACAATAAGAGTGGTACCATCGCCGCATGAAAATTTTGATGTACAGTGTCTCCTCCTGAAAGGGCGAGCACCCGGACTCAGTTGATGCGAAATTGCATTAGAAATTTAATTTAGATGAGAGCATCTAAGTCAAATGTCTACTCAAGGTATCTTTTACATGCCGCATAATCATACGACATTTGCGCAGACGATTTTCTGCATTTTGAAAATTCACCCACACTGCCAGGCTTGATCATCTGACCTGGGCGTACGAATCCCGCTCCTTACCATGACGCCACCATGCCGGCTCCTTATATCTTCGACGAAGGAATCACGGCCACGTGCGGGCTGCAAAAGAGCAAGCATTTGTATAGCTCCCCTCATCTACGGAAAGCCTTTCAAAAAGTTATCTGTAGTTGGAGTTCTGCCCATTAGAATTCCAGCTGTCTGAATAAAAAAAAAATGAAAACAATGATTTAGAGCTTATTGGTCTAATGATCGACTTTCCTTGCCCGTTTCACAAGCCTAGAAATTCAATACCCAGTACGATCATGTTAAAGTTCTCTGACACGGAAAGTGGCGCAACAGTATTTTCTGAGGTGCACAAGGCAAAACACAACGCAACGAGGGACATTTCCTTCCCGATGTTGCAACTTCAGTGTTGAAGAGTGATGCCCTGCAAGCGCTAGACATTCATGCTGTTTGTCTATTTGAGTGCTTCGTATTAGTTAGAATTGTAATTTCGGTAGGATAAAAATATATTTAAGGTTTAGCACTACAATAATCTTCGCTTTATTTATCAAAATCATAGAAACGATAAGCAAAATAGAGTTTTCTGTTACAAATTGAAGAACAGTATTTTTTTCTACGATATTAATTGTTGTGCGATTATAAATGCGCCAAGTTGCTACGTTCATATCAGGAACTTAGGAGAAACACACACGCAAAACTGACATGAGATAACGGTTGCATTGCAGTGAAGGACTCGGAAAAGTAATAAAATTTCTGTCTATCAGTGGGAACTATACTAAAAAAACTGAATTTTTCAAAAACTTCACTACCATTCAATGGAATGTTGCTTTAGAACATAACACTTTATTTACTGACGAACCGGGTTCAGGATGAAGAGTAGACAGCTTTCTTGCTCAAACCTTGACATCCTGCCGAATGATATGCTTTAAGGCTACTAGAAGGCTAGAAATCAAATAGCTATACAGCCACGGGCAGATGTTGGCGAATAAAAATAATAAGGATAATTTAAAGATAAGTCTTTGAAGTCCTGCCAGTTTTATCATTTTTAAACACTTTTAAAGTTTGCGAAACTAAGTTCACCTCTACGCAATTCAATCAATTGTTAGATGCCATCACAGGACGATTTTCCTTGCTTGCTAGAAACAAAGAAAACATACAATACAACGCTAAGACGAATGGAGAGTATTTTGGAATTGAAATACTAACTGAAGTCTACGATTTATTTTTCTTTAAAGCAGGATCGTAGACTTGCATCAAAGAAAAATAAAGATTTGGTCAATTTAATCCCATGAATAATATTGCAGAAGTAGCAGCCCTCAGCAACTAGAAAACAGTAGCATTTTGTCGACAGTATAATTCGAATGAATTTTTAGTCATTTCAGACTTGACTCTAAACTATAATGCTCGGAATATTTTAAAAAGAAGGTTCGTTTGACATTTCTAGAAACACCAACTTTTATACACTATTCTGCAATAAAGAGAGAAAATACTTCCCCCTCCCTTCAATCAGCATCATTCATTCTTTTCTCATTATTATTTTTTTTTCGTTGAGGAAAATATATTTTTTTAAATTTTAACTTGATTTAGTGAAGATATCCCATTTATGGGAGAAATGGAGTTTTTTTTCCCTTTAAAAAATTAATCTCTTCATCTTATATTTCTTTTCCCGAGAATGCTGGATTAAATTTATCACTCAACAAAACGTTTTCTCATTATAGCTTATGCCACAAGCATTAGTGTCTCTTAATTAGTTTATACATACTATATCGCGATATTTATACCCTGCTGGAAAATATTAAAAGCGGAAAATAGTAAAGGTCTCTCATAACATACTACTGCAAGAACCATCTAATAAGGGGTTTCTAAATTTATAGTATTTAGCGTAATTATTACAAGTCTCAGTAGACATACACTTTCAGTTATATAAAATTCCTAGCCTCTTTCATCGCTTCGAGATGAGCTACTTATTGCAAGAACTATTTATCTAACATTTCATCACTTAAACTGCAGAATATTACCAAAAGCATTGGTAGTTTTTCTTTTTCATCTGTTCAAAACAGTTTGTCTTGGATTCTTTTCAATGTAATACATTTTTTCTTTATTATTTTTTTATTTGATTATTTGAAATTGAAGGTGCTTTTTGCTTGAAGCATATGTTGATTTTTATATTTATGTAAGCATAGAAGTGTCAAATTCTTGCTGCAGTCTTTGAAAATACTTTAAATATTTTTGTACCTTAAAGTATACGTAGCACACTGCAAGTTTCAATATTAGAACTTATAATATTCAAAACTCGTGTTTATTTCGTACATATTAGGTAAAATAATGAATATTCTCGCCCGTTTTTCTTTTAAAATAATGAGTTTTTCGTAACCACAACTAAGAATTGACTGATAACTGAGAATGAGTTTCTTACTACTTTTGTCCCTTTTTTTGTGGGGGAGGGGGTAATACTCGCAGTAGAACTTGAAAATGATAGGCTTGTTTAGCAGGTTCAAAAGTTTGGCGACCACTGCTCTAAAATAATGGTCTTAATAAAAGTTCATTTGTTCAAAAACACATTATCGTAATTTTCCTTCCTCTACTTCAATATCAAAACTTATAAACTGAAGCAACACTATACGACAAAGAAAAGCAAGTTAGACACATAATACCTGTACATTTTACAGTGCGAGTATAAAAATAAATGCTTAAAAAATTCACTATATAAGGCACTCTTATTTGAGCGAAAATATGTGACAGGTTTTATCTTTTTTTATGTGTCAATGCCTTAATTCATTTTTTCCTTAGTAGGTGCCTGCCATATCCTTCCGTCGTGTACCACATTTCTGCAATCATTTCCCTTCTCTGTTTCGCCGTTCTTAGACTATGAATATTGCAGTTTAACAGCATTCCTCCCTTTTTTAAACAAGTCCTCTCTCTTTTAAGAATGTACATCTTTCAAGTGTACAGACAGTTTTCTTCTATATGTTGCTTTTTAAATGAGAAAAGGTATACAAGTATTCGCATTACCTTACACAGCTGAGAGACGGTACTTTTTTAATTTATTAATCGATTTCCGGTCACTAAACATAAACATAAATATTTTTTTCTCGCCTCCAAAGCTTGAATGTATTGTGTAACACGAAATATTTCTAAAACTCAGCCTAAGATTACGTTTGAAAAAAAAAATGGTAAACAAAAAAAATAATTTAAAAAAAACAACTACATCAGACACATATTAATATTATGTCTACTTTTTCGAACAATTCTCATTCAAATGAGCAATAGCCGTAATGATGCTCATGTACGCAAACGTTGTAAAGTGTCAAAAATAACGTTTTCAGCTCTTTAGCAGTCATAAATAACAGCTCTTGTTCTAAATTCTTCAAGGATACATTCTCATACTTCTTTTTGCGTCGGGTATGCCTCATATATACTCCTCATCTTTTCTGAACAGAAAAGAGATTCCTTTACCTTCTTAAAAAATAAAAAATGCCGTTTTATTGAATTCATTGCTTATCCGAATTGATTAATTTTCACATGCACTAGCGGAAAAAATCATGATGGTTAACAAACAACAAGGCGTTTAGAAGCGCGTAAGTCGATTCAGTATTATAGCCAGAACGAAGTTGCAAGTCAAGAACACCGATTCAAATTATTGTGGATACATTTGTAAATTTTGTATTTATAAAGCATTTTAAAATTTTATGACACCTTTGTTTACGTTATGTATTATAACTTTTGGAATTGTATTTGTTTATTTTAAATAATATAAATTTTCGTTGCCGAGGACAAACTTCACTTTCCCTTATGTTTCAAAACGGTAACCAAATTTAAACTGTTGTAGTTTACATGAAAAATATCTTGCGTAACTCCGCTTCTTAGTCAAACAGACTACTCTGATTTAACCGAATACAATATTTTGGACATCATATGGAGGAAAATGTTATCTATTCTATATATAATTTCTCTAGCGTGTTTTTCTGTCGGTCTGCGAGATCTTCCTTATTTATCAAATTCCATGATTTACCCCGCATTTTAAAGCTTATCGTGGCGGCTAATGACGAAAAATAAACCATCGTCTAAAAATGTGCCGCTTCTCTGAAATTTGAGATTTAAAATCATCTAAGAAGAGGTCTTTGAATAGATGCCAACTTGGTGTTGTCTATGCTGGCGCAATCTGTTATCAATTAAACTAACAAGAAACTCTTCTGTGTTTATTGCGTAGTAAATTGGACAGTTTTAGCAGCGCCTGTGTGTTAAACTGCGGAATTCCGTACGAGTCAACTAGTTTTTTATAAAATATTCCAATGATTTTCACAAGTGCTCATGTACTGGGATTTTTTTTTCCTAACTCCACTGTTATGATGCATACTCTTGTCACACGCTTCTTACGTATATCTCAGGAAATCTCCTCATTTATACCAGTTAAAGATTTTCTTCATATTGTTTTTCGTAAATGCTGCACAAGCTACAAAATTACCTTTCTGACAGCAAAATATATTTCCTGCATTGACATTAAAAGTGTTATCCCTGCCTTCAAACTAAAAGAACGACCGCTTCCACAATAAAGAATTGAATAATTGATGTTTGAAGATTAAACGCTTTCCTGCGAATGATGTTTAGATTTCATTAAAACTTTGTATGAACACGGTAAACTCCATTTATCACCAACACGAAACAGTCTCCTAAATGCTTACACCAAATGAACCTACCGTTAAAACTTCCACTGGTGTTGAAAATTGTTTTGATGCACTTAATGCATCCACTGCTATACTCTCACTTAACTAGATTAAAAGCACAAAATAATCAGTGACGATGTCTTCTTTTTATCTGCTCTTCGGCCAGTTTCTTGAGATGTATTTCTAAAAATTCTTTTTCCCTCTTTCTTTTAGAATACATTCTCGGAATTAAACCCATTTCTCCGCGGTGTTTAAATTGTCGACTTGTTACAAAGATTTTGTTATGTATAATAAATGCTAAATACTTGGGAAGTGTGTACAAGACGACCTACTACTGATTTTCTTTTCGAAAACACATTTTGCTTCTATATTGCATTATCTTTAATTTTCTTGAACAAATTGCTAATGAAATCATAGGCAGTAGAAAAGTAACGCTTTTATACGCGTGAGTAAACTGTTGATTATGTGAAATGTGTAATTAAGCTTTGGGGGGGGGGGGGCTTCGTTGATTATTACTGTAATGCAGCTTGAGTTAATGTTCCAGAATGCAATTATTTTCGAACAAAATATATTATGCAATACTATATTTATACAAAAGGTTTTATACTACACATAGATAGGAATTAGCGCAGGACTTTTTTGCTCAAAAAACGCTCTCTAATAAATTGGCTTGAGCTAAAGTGGTTTTTAGTTTAATTTTTCAATTAAACGCAAAATGTAACCCTTAGATGCAAAAAAAATTTAACTTCACTTTCTATAACAAAATTAAATTGATTACAAAAAGGCAAACATACAATCATTGTTCATAATGTACAGTAAAAACTGATTTTGCTCAATAATGCTCAAAGTTAGGTAAAAATAAGCAATATTAAATCAGTACCTCAGAGCCATAGTATCTTCAGACCTTTTTTCGAGTTGCTGCGAGTTCACACTTTATGAACATACAGTGTACCGATGACGAAGCTATTAGCTACTTGTGGGTTTCGAACTTTTAAAGCTCTCATCGGACATATTTGTTTCGAGATTCGTACAGAAAATTCCAGTCTTATAGTACTGAAAATGTGTATTTTTTAACTTCATCGCAAAAAACTCGAAAAATGATACATGGCTCTCAGGTACACAAATGATTTGCTCATTTTCTATATTGACGGCTTTTCATGAAGTTAACAACAATACTCTTCAGCGCAAAAAGGTACCAACAGCGAATTTTAAGATTAGAATTGTCTAATATGATAGTTACGTAAAGCGAAAATAAATGTATCACACCAAGAAAAAATAAAACATTTGCAGAAACTTGAACACACAACACAGAATTTCATCATTCTAAAATTCCGTAAAGTTTAAAGATGTGCATTGGGAATAAGGTGCCGCTTTAGAGGCCTAGGGAAAAAATAACGGATATGATGATTCTAATAAATTAAATGATGTTCATATGTTATCAAGGACAATTTAGAAGCCAAAAGAAAAAGAAAAGGTAAAAAGAAAAAATACGATGATTTCAAATGGCATGACTGAGGCTAAAAGATTTAAATACGAGGGTAAGTCAAGAATTACCTACACTTTTTCGTTCTACAGTTTTATTAATTAACGATAGTTGGCAAACTGCGTGCAAAGAAAGACTGCGTGCGCATGCATTGACTTGGTGCCCCTGTGGTGCACAGTGTAATCACGATCGCGTCAATTGTCGTTGAAATTTACCGGAGAGTTTTGTCACAATACGGAGAAAAGGGTAAAAAAGTGTATCGTAAGAGATTTTTTTTAATCGAAATATTTAAAAGTCGCCGCACGAGCGTAACACAAAAAGGAGGAAGCTGGGCGGCCGTCTCTCTCTCTCAACCCCGACCGCCCACAATAACATTCAGCAAGCTCGAGAGATGGTTACAGCAGATAAGCGAGTTTCCAAAGATGAATTCGCATCTTTTTTAAACATCAGTCATGGTTTGACCTATCAAACAATCCCCCACAAAATCAAATTCCGAAATAGTGTCCCCAGTCTCACAAATGCTTACCACAGAAAACACTGTCCGTAATACTATAGTCAACACCAAAAGTCAAAAGGTTGGGCTTTGAGCCTCTGGAAGACCCTGTCTACATCCCAGATCTTGCTCCCTCAGACTTTCATTTTCTTTGGACCACTCAAGGAAGCTTTGAGAGGTCGTTGATTTTCCTAATCAGATGTAGACGTTCAGGATGCGGTGCAAAAGTGACGTCACGACCAAATGAAAACCTACCAGGAAGGCATGCGGAAGCCAGCTACAACAAATGCATTGCTCAAGGGGGACTCTGTATCGAAAAATAATGTATCTGTTGTGCATCCATTCTTTTTTAATAAAGCTGTACAATGAAAAGTGTAGGTAGTTTTTGACTTGCCTACACATCAAAAAATGCTTTGTAAGATTGATTATTTTTGAATGTGTTAAGTGAATTTGCATATAATGTTAAGTCATTTTCTGTAAACAAGTTACATTTCCTATTGAAGTGTGATAGTTGATATTTGTGATTTTTATAATTTTTTTATTTATTTTTACAAAGTTGCGGTTACTCTTTTTATTGGGCAAAAAGTGGCGTTTTGTATTGCAGTTGAAATATTGCAAATTTGAGTTTTATTTATGGAAAATTTCAGGTAGGTGCCAAAGCTTTCTTTTCTTGCAGTTGATTTGTATAATACGATTACAAAGTATTCCACTTGATACTTTCTTGGCTTCGGGTTGAAATTGTCAGAAAGGGAGCCGTTAAGGGAGGGTCTGGTAGTCAATTTTTTGAATTTCGAGGCTAAAATTTGGAAAACTTAGGTCAAATGGCAAACTTTTCATGTGTATTATGTTTCAAAACCATTTTAGGCTAGCATTGTGCAAAACCAATCATGTCAACTTCTATTCTAAGTGAAAATGAAGATACCAAAAGTTTTACCAATTTTAAAGCTGATTATCTCGAAACGTCCCAAGTCCTAAAACCATTATATTTATACCAGAAGGCAATATAATTGTCATATAACGTTATCCCATCATCTATTCCCTTAAACATCTCAGTAGTTTTTGTTGTGGCCACCAGCTTCGCGCGAAAGCTATCCTAAGGTCTCGGCTGACAGGTCTCGTAGAGATAAGTAGATTTTGTTGTTGCTGAAAAATTTAATGGAAAATAGATAATTCTGTGTTGAATTTTGAAGCATTTAATTAATTTTAATAGATTATTTATGTTATTATATCAAGCAAGCAATTTCAAGTTTTGTGATAGGTTATAATGTAGCTTTTTATTTATTTCAGTTCAAATAATAATAGAATAGTACATTTGATTCACATCTTTTTTTCCCAATGTTTAGTAAATGCATCGTAACGAATACCATCGCCGAAGTTCATATCAATATATAGTAGTTAAATTTTTATTACTATGCTATGCTATTAATTTATCGGAATGAGTGTTATGTTGTATATTTGTATTGGAGACAAATAGGAAAATTCTAGCCAACACATGGTACACATAACCAAATGATAGCTTACTTTTCAATCCGACGTAAATTATCCGACGTAAACATTCTCAAACATTAAAAATTTACCTTTTAATGATACATGCTATCGTTTTGTACCTGTTACATATGTAAATTAGAACTAGAATAAGGGAAGTATAGCTTTGTTCAGTATACAAATATTTCTTTGGCACTTACTGATCTTTCTCACTGATTACTATTGTAGGGATCCTTTTGTTAGAGTACTAGGCAGCATCGAACTAAGTTTTCCTAATTCTGTTTCGTAAGAAAGTTATTCTATGTGGTCTAATTGTCTTAAACACAATAAAATCAAGTTATGATATTTTTGTGGACTTACTTAAACGTGGTATAAAAATCGAAGCAGTACGGAAATGCGCAATTTCCGAAAAGAGCAACTTTATAGAATGTTACTGCTCTAAATTTAAAACAGTTTGGGAGCATTTTAAATTTTGAAACCTTCCTTATGCAAATTTCCAGAAGCACATTTAGGCCAAATGTGGTAGTGATCTGACTTAAACTGTATTTATTTACGCGGCCTATATGCACAAACAAACATAATTTTTATATCTGCACCTGAAAATCATAGCTTGAGTTTCGAATTTTTGCGAGTTTACCCCCACCTGGACATACAGAATACCGACAACAAAGACACTAGCTACATGGAATTTCCGAAATTTTGATGTTCCAATCGGACATCTGTATTCTAAGGATCGCGTGGAAAAGTCTGGTCTTATAATACTAAAATACTTTATTTTTTAACTTCATTGCAAAAATTCAAAAATTGGACTATATAGTATATATCTAATATACACATACACAGATGGAAAATTTCCAATCAGATATAAGCCAGAAATTGAACAATTTAAATTAGTCGTCTTCATATTAAAAAGAACATCAACTCTAAATTTTCAAACGGCAACCCTCTTTTTTATATCACATATTTGTAATCAGCATATAAATTTAACCTTGTATACCAGTTTTCGTGTAATTTGGTTCTGCTGTTGCTTCAATTAAAATGAGAAAAATCCACTTCGTAATGTTAAAACTTTTTTTTTTGCTCATAAACTAACCGTAAACTAACCGATTACTGTAAACTTACATGTTTCCGGCAGTTTCTTTTTTTATATGAGATGTTATCTTTCGATGAAAAACTAATCCGTAGATTTTTTTACTTCGCTAAAAATATTTTTTTCAGCCGCTTTAGGGGCTCTATACTATTTGCTGAATGTATAAAGCCCATTGGGATAAAAGTAAGAAATCCTAGCAAAACCACAGTATTTTGTAAGCATTTAAAGTTTGTTTTACTTTTAGTTCTTAACTATCTTGTCTTGCAGTACAATATATACAACATACATTCATTTAAAGTTTGTTACTTTTACTTTTCAACTCTCTTGTCTTGAAATAAAATGTCTATGTTAAATCATCTTTGTGAAACAGCGCAACAATGCTCAGCCTGTTTACCACGTAACATTGAAAACTTTGCAAACACATCTCGGTCACCAAACAATAAAATAAGGTAAATAAGGAAAATATAAACGCAAAGAATAAGAAATGAACAACAATACTGATCAGCATGGCTTTGCAATGAATTTAGATGAAGTTTTTCAAGGATAAGGGAAACAATTCATACCATTTAGACATCTTTTTCTTTTCATTTGCTTACAGCTCATACTTATTGAGACGTCTCTTTAGTTTTTCTCTGAACACTGCCATTATTTTAGAAGACAAGTAAGTCAACTAAATATCTTTCTAGAAAGGGCTTAGTTTAAAAAGATTGGGGTACTAATAAAACCGTTCAACATTGATACTAAAATTCTCTTTAAACAAGAAATTCGAAAACGTAGGATCAATTTGACTCCATTTTTTTATTCTTTCGCCTTTTAACTCGCTATGCGTTTTACTTTCTTAGCAATCAAATAATCTGCGACTTTTATGCATATGTACAGTTCGACCCCGGACTTTTGCTAGTTGGACTCTTCTGCGCATGGCAGAAAAGAACGAATTCATTCGAGTTTTAGGGAAGTTCGTTTTGCCGCGTTGATTTAGTACGCGAATCAGAATGTTTGCTTCACTGTTTGTTGAAAGCAACTGAATTTAAAAACTGGCATATAGCATCAGTTCGGAAGAAATCAAGTATTCTGAACAAACTAGAGCGAGAATTCTAGAGCGAACTAGAGCGATATTCCAGCAGTTCCTCCTTTGAGCATAAATGGATTCTTCTTGGCACTCTGCCAGGCAGATTGCTCTGGTTGATGGTAGAACTGTACTCCCTAACACCTCCCGCAGTTCTTTAAAAATAAATGAAAATTGACGCGCGGTCTTATTCGAGTATTGAATATAGTGCTATAACAGTATTGTTACGCCTACACATTAGATAGGCCACGGCTCGGTTTACGCTATTTTCACCACACTGCTGTGCTAAGCGCAAAAGCATACACTTTTTGGCGAAAACGAGTTATATCTAGCAGGTGATTCTTTGTCACTTATTTTACCTAAATACAATGTTTTGTGGTCATACATGAATGAGAAGCATTTTCAACAAAATTCTGAAAAAAAAGATCTCTGAATCAAATGCATGGAGACTCAAAACTTCAATCGACCATATCTCATTTTGAGCTAAGCTGAAGGTAGACATTTATGCTTACCATGTTGTAGGTCGTTTGTATTTTTGTGGTTACTTATGATTTATGTAATAAGTAAGCAAAAATTGTGTAAAATAGTAAAAAAATAGCTCTCCTATTTCCTCTCCAAAAAGCATATCCCAAAAATCATGAGTCATATTCTGGGACGGGTACTATTCGGAATGTACTATATCATACCCTCTAACTTTTACGCATCAATCGTAAAAATTACGCATTTTGACCGCTTTTTATACCTTTTTGCTCAAGCCGAACTTTTCGCAATTTTTAATGTTAGGTAACTTTTTCCCCCTAGATATTTCTTCATTTTACCCAGAACCTTAATTTACCCCTTCTTTTCCCCAGAACCTTAATTTACCCCTTCTTTTCCCCCCTTCTTTCGTATTTCCACGAAAATAAACCACATTTAAAGGCCTAGTTTTGTATTTCTAAACGAGCATTTCAAGTCACATTTATTTTTCACTTTATTTGCTATTCTCAAGGACATGCCTTAAACTCTCGTCCAATATGACAGATAGAACAAGACAGCACAATTGAATATTTTACAATACAAAGAAGGAAAGACATAGAGGGAAAGGTGGGAATCGAACCCACGCCTCTTTCACTGCGCGCTGGCAGACAGCGGAAACTGCTTCTAAGACCGCTCAGCCACCGAGGCCCCCATTTAAAGGCCTAGTTTCTGATCAGAACTTTTCATCTATCATGACGTAATCCTCCTCTATCGCACCAAAGTCGATGTTGCGTTATATTATATTAGGCGTGTAGGTGCCTAGGTTTCTTGCACCTAAAGTGAAAGTTTTGGAATAGGCGCATGTGTCTGGCAACCGCGCAATCCAACTGAATTCCTTACCTTTCCCGAGTCGGTCACATGTTTACTATTTATTTTTACTGGTGTTCTTTTGTCGCTGTGTAGAATTACTTTCAACTAGAGCTGAATCTTCAAAATGGAACCTAACCCAAAGATGTATTTTCAATATTTTTAGGAAAATTATTTAAAGAGTCCCCGTTTATATAAAATTGTCAATGTTTGGCGAAAAACATGAGTTTTGTGGGATGCGTCGATCCGATTTTATTATATCGCTTAGTGCAAAATATGACGTTTCTTGCCTTGTGAATTTAGCGAAATGTATGTCGAAAGTAAGAAACAGCAATAACTGAGCGCAGTTGAAAAATTTTTACAATAGTGAAGCATAACACGTTCCACGTGTAGCTGATGATGGTCCGCTTTTTCAGTAAATGTTTGTGAAGTGTGAAATCGCAAAGCAGTTTGGATGTGCAAGGACTAAAACATCAGCATTGATTGATAAAATGACATCAAACGAAGTAAGATATTTTTCTCTTGTATTTTCCAACTGAGAAGCTTAACCAGTTTTGTAATGAATTTATTCATTTATGAGGAGGGAAGGGCATGCTTTTTGCATAATCGTTGTATATGATTTACCTCCAGTTGAAACAGACTTGAGTAAATGAGTATAATTTAAAAATTTTTTTGACTGAACAGGAAAATTGTGTAGAGCATTACAAAATCAATGTGAGATCGGACTTGTACTTTTAGGCTCTAAATTTTTGCCACTCCTATTTTAGCCCACTCTAGTTCTACTTTTGTCTTCTAATGCTTTTATTTTTTCAATCTTAATGTTGGAAGCTATGTATAACGTATCAGTGTTATTAATATTAATTTAACACTTTCTTCGCAAAGGACGAGATAACTCGTCTTCCAGGGATATCCGCTGTGTGCTAGGGATGAGATAACTCGTCATCTACGCAAGGTTTGTCTATATTATTGCAGCATGTCCATCAATTTATTTTTTCAACATTTTAGCGCATGGCGGATTACAATATTTTGTATCTATAACATTTCTAAAAGATGTCTCACAGCACAATTATTAGAACCTTTGTAAAACTTTCGAAACAGTGAAGTTTGATTTGCACTCTTATTACGTTTCTCGTACGCTACACATTTGTTGCGCTTTTTGAGAAAAAAGTTGTAAACAAATATTACAGATTGAAAGAAACACATCAAAGCACAGAAGTTGTAATGATCAAAATCACTTTTTTACCTAAGGAACTGGACCAAATAGATAAACATTTGTCAAGTTTACTATACGTTTATCCATGAAAAGTTTTGCGCTATTGTAGATTTTTCTTAGGTGCGTATAGTTCTCCCGCTTTGTTCTAATCTTTGTTACATGGAAGATTTATAGTTGAGAAAAAAAAATGTTTTAAAGATACAAAATATTTTCAGTACAGTAAATTAATTTGCGCAAACGGTTTCGAAACTAAATTTTATTAAATAGGATATAAAGCACTCTTTCTTTCCCCTAAAATTGTCAGGTAATCAGTTTCCTTTTCATTTATTAATTTTTAAAATTGCCAAATTTCGCTTAAAAATTTTTTTTTTTTTTTTTAATAATATGTTTTGGTGTGAATCTTGACAATTTCTTAAGGGGGAAATACGTGTAAAACAGCGTATTAAGAGCAATTTTCATGATTTTTTTTAACGTATAAAGAATAAATATATTTTACTGAGATTTTGAGGTTATTTTATAGATATATTGAAGAACATTTACTGAAATTTTCAAACATTTTTCTTGAAAAATCTAGGAGATATCGGCTGCTGCACACTGTAAGTCGCCACCCGGGTCGGCAGTTTGCGTACATCCTGGAGGTCACAATTTTTATCTGAAATAATTTTCTTTAAATCTACTTTTTTAAAAGTGTCTCTTCTAGTTGAACTAAAATCATCACAAAAAAAATGAAAATTTCTGTTTTTTTTTAGAATGGGAAAATCATGTACGATTTGTACCCGTTTTTTTACAATAAAAAAAAGTAAAAATAAAGATATGTTTATGATTCTAGTTCAACTAAAGCGTGTATATATAAAGAAAATGTGTGCTAAATTTGATAAGGATTGATCAAAAACTTTGCGAGCAAGAGTGTACGCAAATTCGAAAAAAAAGTAGTTTCGAGAAAAACGCGTTTGAAAAAAAGAGTGTTGTTGAAGGTAAATTTAAGGCAGTAATGAATCATTTTTTTTATACTTATAGATACTAATACTTATAGAAATTTTTTTCCGAGGTCTCAATTGTTAAAAAAAAATAAAAGGACATCTGCTAACGTTCTCTAACAATTCATGGGGGACTACTTGCTCAGCAACTCCAAAAGGGGGGCTCGCTCAAATGCTTATAACTTTTAAACGATGTGGAATTTCGGTTTAAAATTTTCAGGGCATATTATTGAATAGTTGTAAAATCGATTTAATGAAGAAAAAAAAATTAATTTTTTGAGACCTTTACACGTATTTCCCTCCTTAAAGTTCTGAAAAGCAAGTTAAACTCTTTAGATGAAAGGAATCTGAAACATTACATTTCAGATTTATTTTTATTGCCGTCGTGATGATTTATAGGCTGCGCATTCATTTGTTGCTGTGGCAGTGGCTGGCAGTTGCCATGCGACCAACAGAAAGGCTAATGCTAAATATTTTCTGATAAATCTCTAATTCAAAGGGTAACAGGATCACTTGATCGAGGAATGGACTACAGTTGTTTATAAAATTTTCTTCAGACATAGTCATTGCCATCTAAATCGCAGTTCCAAAATAAGCTCTTTTTCAATAGTGTAAAACAAAAGTAAAGAGAGCCTTTTGATTTTCATATGATTTTAATTTTAATCTGATGAACTTTCAGGATTTGTTAACTTGCTTACTCTGAGGTATTCCCAAAAGTTATTAATTTTCGTATTACATGCAACCGAATGTTTTGAGCAAATGTTGAGCAAACCTGGCAAGAATGAGTAAGTTTTGTAATATATGGTGACCCCAAAACCGCTACGTTGGCAAAACTAGAATGTATACCTATCCAGTGGCGTACGCAAGGGGGGTTTAGGGGTTTAAACCACCCCCTTGAGCCCTAAATAATAGTCCTTTATTACATACTCGAATTTCTTTTAGTAGTTTCAGAAAATTATGAACCCCCCCCCCCCCTTTAAAAAATTATGTGTACGCCACTGTACCTATCCACTGTTCCCTGGTTTGTGTCCACCGAATGACACATTCTCGCAACTTCGCAGGAAATTCCGATCTCTCGAACTTTCTAAAATGGCTGCGCTACTGCAACGCAACCGTACACACAAGGGCCTTACTTTTATTTACTTCAAGACTGCAAAACTTAAAAGTTAAGTATCGTTCAGAAACTTTTATTAATTTTTCCATTTCGGAACAACGTTTGTATGCGCATTTGTTAATGATTCATTATCCTGTAGTTAGAAAAAATACTCAATATGCATATAATACAGTTAATACTCAATAATGGCTTGAATTAGAGTTGATACTCAAAGAGTGGTGGCATTTATACAATGCTTGCATAACGCTCGCGCAGCCTGTTTAGAATGTTTGAGGAATCAGAACTTCCAGTGACGCTGTGAAAATGCCTCATTCGGTTCTAGTTTTGTCAATGTAGAGGTTTAGTGTCACCAAATATCAAGAAATTTACTTTTTCTTCGAAACTTGCAACGTTTGTAATGGAAGGTCGTAGTAAGTAGCAAAATATTTAAAGTAGATTATTTTGAGCATTGTTGTGCTCAGAGGGGAAGGGGGCCGCGATAAAATGCATAAATAAAAATTAGGTCGAGAACGCTGAAAAATTGAGAAATTCTGTGCTGCGTCTATTTAATAAGTTTTAAACATAAAATTAGACTTTGTATTAAAATTGTGTTAGTGATAATTAATTTTTATTAAATTTTAAGATGTATCTCAACACAATTATATTTCTAATAAACAAAAACCTTAATACTTCTTGAATTATAAATGCGTAATATATTATAAAATATAATAAATATAAGTTCATACTGCAAAAACCGTTTTCATCTGAGCTTTTCTTGTTCATCAGAAGCTTATCTTGTTTCGAGTAATGTCGTGTGAAATGAACTTATGCAAAACTTACTTAAAAGAATAGCATATTTGATTTAAAGTAACAAGAAAAAAATATATAACCTCCAAAAAACGTGTTACCAACTAGATAGTTTTGGGAGCTAATTGTTAGAAGATATGATTCAGAGAGCTCGACAGAACGCAATCACCTGTGTGGGACTTCAAACCTTGAACTGACCTAAATGGACGACTAGTAGATACCTAATACTTCAACAACCGTGTACAGGTTCCAATGCTTCAATCTTCAGTCAGCTAGTGACAGGTTGCATCATTTTTGGGACTCCATGTTGCGCATGCATTATTTTTTTTTAAATCGACATTACCACAGAACCATATTTTCCCTCTAGGTTGCACTTCCTAGTTTTAGGATTTATCTTCACGTGTTCTACTATTAACACACCACATCTTCACTTTGTGATTAAACACATTTTACTATTGAATTACCTAAAGGAGACAGGCTACAAAAGGAAAATGTTTTTTAAGCGCCGAAGCTACTTACAATTTAAATTATCTACACAATCTTTTATTCAGAAAGCCCTCTTCTCGGTCCGTAAGAACATCGGGTCACAGTAGCAGTCCTAGGTGCGTCGGCGGTTTTGCGTTTCTCAACGTTGTATTTTTTTCTTACGACAGTACCTCACACTATCCATCTTACGATCGGGACACCTCACACACAGAAAAAGAAAAAAAAAGACTAACTATGGTCTAAATCTTTGTCCCTTGACAAGCAAAAGTGTATTTACCACAGAATATGTGCGGAAACACCTTAGGTTTCAGATTAACAGATGGTATATTGATGTGATAAAAATTCCTTTTTTGTATTGACGTCACTTGCATAAGTTACACTTATCAAGTTTCGTTTATTGTTATAATCTTTTTATGTCGGTGACTTAAGATACCATAAAATGTTTATTTTTTGACAATTTGAATATTCCACAAAATTGCCTCAGAGTGCATTCTCACTATGCTTTCTTTGTAAACATGATTTAGCTCATAACAAAAATGTACAAGCAATGTTGGGTGATGTATGTATAAACTATTTGTAGAAATTGAACTGCATTGTGGGGATCATGAACTATTTGCATTCTGATAACATCCCTCTGCTTTTTGAGCTTTATTGCGACTTAAAAAGTAAAAACAATCGATAGGAAGGCTGTTAATGAACATTTGTGGAGACAGAAATGAGACACGTTAGACGTATTAATAACATCAATAAATCCATCATGAACAGAAATAACCCTATATTCTGTTTCTTTTGGAGAACAGTACTCCGTATGACACCATTGTCTGGGGAATTGACAACAGCGCTTTTTTACATTGGTTCAAATGCAAAGCTCACATGCTCACAAATCCTACAGTACTTTAAGCTTCACCAAACATTAAAACATACTCTACATTAACAAGTGCAATTTTCTTCGACGCTATTATTAATGGTAACATTTTGCGCATAATTGTCCTTAAAATAGTAATTTAGCTAACATGTTCGATCGCATGCTGTTTTCTAAGTTTACAATAATTTAATGCGGCGTATTATATAATATTAAGTGGATTTGTGATAATTATAAATATCCGAGATTGTAGATAAATATGTTTTTAGATTTATTTCATTCTATGAAAAATAACAAAAATGTCCATCATTTCCCCGAAGACGATACAGAACTGAAAAACTATTTGCTGAGTGCTGCGAGAATTTGATGCTGAAGATGGTCACGTCTATTTATTTGACCTATAAGACTTTATTAGTTTCAGCCTATCCCCAAAAGTCAAAACATCTCATAAGCTTTTGAAAAAGAGCACTCGGCTGTCATCTTTATAGGACAGTTTATTCCCAAAAGGCGAAAAAGCGTATAAGCTCTTGATAAAAAGAGAACTATGTTTCGAAATAATCAGCAAAATACAAGGAAAACAGACTCCAAAAAGAAATCGAGAATGTGAGGCTGAAAACTTTTCGCTCATATGTTACCCTTAAATCCATCCATGTCTTCGACACATGATAAAAATGGTACTGAAAGAATGGCTCAGAGCATAAATTTTATTTGAAATTATATATTTCGTGAAAAAACTAATAATTTATATCAAAATTCGATATATTTCGAAGTATATCTCCTGCCAAGTATAAAATCCGACTTTTAAGGAACATTGAGAAAAGCATTTCTTTTAGTGGACTTTACATTAAGGTTGTGGCGATGGATAAGTTTGACAAATTTGATTTAGTATTTTCCAAAAAAAAAATCGGAAAGAAAAATCCCCAAAAAAATTATTACAATTTTGTCTTTTTTTGGGGAGGAGAGGGAGCTTAATTGGCAGCATTTTAAACCACATTAAAAAAAATTCCGTTAAACCTTTTGGCTAAAAATGCCATTCTCAATTTTCATTATATCGATACACTAATGCGTAGTATTTTTTTAAAAAATCATGAAGAAATTTTACAACAGAATTTCAACAGTCTATTTGGATTTTGTTAGGCAATTATCTTGCAATTTCGTTCGTATCTAACTTTATCTTATTTCAATTTATTTTTTGTTTATTGATTGCAATGCCGAAATTCGTTTGAAGTTTATATACTTTTGCATATAAACTTCAAAGTAATTATGCAAACATTTCAATGTCAATTAAATGCTTCTCGATGATGTTAATGGGAAAATTGAGCTTTATGTAGAATATTTTCCAATGCTCCATCGTACTATAAGTAAGGAAGGAAATTAGAAATTAGATCGTGGGAGTTGAAGCAATTAAAATATTTTACACGATAATTTTGAGAGACTTGTTTAGCCCCTTTTCCTATGACGCTAATTTTTTTATAAAACCATGTTCACATAAACTATAAATATTAATTATTTAGAATTATAGTAATACTTCATTTTTCCACGGTTAAATATTTTTTAAGCTCTATGTCTTTGTGAGTATCAATTGTAAGACATGAGTCATCTTAAACGAAAATTTCATGATGGACGCATTGTGTAAAATTATTCAACTTTCGAATCCCTTTCATTATGTCTAGCGTTTTATGTTTATTTCGAAAGCTTGAAAATATTTTTTTGATGCGTTAGAGCTACGACACATATTGCCGTTCATTTCGCAATTAATCCTTTTCTTTCGTAAAGCAAATATTAGAACAAAAAATGATTGTGATGAATTCAATGAAAGTAACATGAGTCAGGTATATTACTTTTTCGATGCATTTTTTCTTCCTGCTTTGTCTATTAAAAATAAGGTGGTTATAATTGAACTTTACCTATAAATCATCCTACAGCTGAAACAGGGGAGAGGAGTGTCATCAAATTCGATGTACGAACTAAATGAGCTCAAGAAATTGAAAAAGAGAAAAAAAAATAGTCTACTTCGTGGCGCCTTGGAAGGAAAAAGAGCAAATTTAGCAAATCAATTGGCTAACCTGTAACCACATAAACAATTTTTTTATTTATTGACTAGTTGTTGATCCCCATACCATCCCAACTGCTGTTTCCTTTGTTAATTTTTCCGTCTAAGCATCACCTAACTTACGGTTTTGAGCTAAAATTTATTCTTTAAATTCCTACAGCGCATCTTGTGTAGAGTTCACTATTAAACTTGTTGACACGCAGCTCACTCGTTTTAGCTGCAGCGTAATTTGTAGGAAAAGTTTTATTATATAGCCACTATGTTACTTGAAGAAGCATATGTAGGTACAGACAGTCACAGTTTACCACATTATTTTAAAAATGTTAATGTTGTAAAATCACATTCCCTCATGATTCCTTTCAAAAACTATTTTCGAAATATATTGTCATAATTATGCAATACACTGTTTACCGTATAATCTTCTTTGTGATGCAATGTTTTAGCACTGATGCAATGCAATAGCCCTAAAATTTGATAAATAACATTGTATTAAAAATGCAATTTACACTTCACTTATGTTTTTCTGCCTGAAAAAAGCCGACTCTTTCTTTTCTTGAAGAAAACTGACTTGAATTCCTGAAAAAATAGCTGACCTTTCTTTCGAGATTAATGGAATAATGGCGACATCAAAAATTAGTTCCATCACCTTTTTTAACCTCTGCTGACCTCAGAACGAAGCATAAACTATTCTGAAGTAATTTTTTTTTTGTTTTTTGATTTAAAAAATGATTACAAAACAACTAATTTTTTTTTTCATTTTAATTAATAATTAGTTTAAATAATAATTAATGCCCAATTTCCATGTTTAAAACGAAGTAAACTATCTGTTGATTAATTTCAAAAACAATTGGGTGTTTTAGCTTTCAAATTGCACAAACAGCAGTTCACAAACAGTATTTTAAAATGTACCCAATTGGGTACACTTGGAATGAAGAGGCTAAGTACGCCGTTTAATTACTGATTACTTCATTCGTGTACGACAAAAACACGCGAAGTTTAATGATGAATTTTTTCCTTAGAAAATTAAAATCATAGAAAATGTTGTTGACGTGTTAGTATACTTTCGGTAGAGAAGGAACTGATATTGGATTATGGTCAAGGGGCTGGTGAAGAGATGCACTCGATGAAGGTACCTTACTTAAAGAGAATGTTAAGCATATGTTTATGTCAACAAGAATTATTTTCCATGTAGAGCGATGTACATTTAATTTATCAGCAAGAATTTCAAATTTTAATGTCCATACGTTTAATTTACGGAGACTTGACAATTTTAACCTGACATTTTTCATTAACTTATAAAGACATCACATTTTATGTTCAGTTGCTACAGTATGATATTAGTTTTAAATTTTAGTTTCATATGCTGAAATTCGTCTTTTATATTGGCACGTTTACGATTTCTTAAAATTTGTATACTACTCTTAAATGGCTAACTATTAACATCTACTCCACAGTAGTTTTCGTTTCTTAAAGTATTTAGCTCTTAAAATGTCTTAGTACTTTAAACATGATGAGTATCTTAGCAAAGCAGGCAATTAACACGTTGACTGCCACGCGAATTTATAAGGAAATTCCACTCAGGCTACGCTTTTAGTATCAGTCACCGGTAACCATTGCGGCTTAAACGGAAAGTTCAGTGTTCAGTAAAATCCTGTAACAAATAAAATTAGGTACATTTTAAATAAAATTTCAGAAATTTCTTAAAACAATATACTTTTTTTAGTTTCACATCATATTTGCACTGTTAGCCACCGGTGGTTGATGCGGCCTAAACGGAAAGTTCAGCGCCAGCCACTGATGGCTGACGTGGCCTAAACGGAAAGTTCAGTGTCAGTCACCGATGACTGATATGGCGCTCAACGTGTTAAGCAAAAGGCTTCCACGCCATAGCAAAAAAAAAAAATCTGCCTGGGCTGAAATCGTAACTTAGGTATGTATGTTGTTGATCGGAATAGCACTTCTTCAGATCAAGTCTTACTTGTTTGGAACTTGTATTAAGCTGAAAGCCCCCCAAGAAATTTATCTGGACACTTCATTCTCGATCTGTGTAGCGCCAATTATAAACGAACAAGACGATTAGCCGTAGTATTACAACTGAAGTCCCAACGTAAATTAATCGTAATAAGTTTGATTTATAATGTTTAGTTAAGCCTTTTTTTAAACCTAAGAGTGAAATTGAGAACTCATAGCAGCAGTTTGCATTTAAATATTTTTTACACCGGTGTAACAACATTTTATTCTATACCATACACACTTTCTAAGTATTCCAATCTATAACAAAATAAAACATCCATTCGGAAATGCGTATTATTTTACTTGTATCAATTATTTCTTTCCTAAAAATAAGTTTGTATTATCGAAAACGTAAAAGGCGCATGAAACATGAAATTGACTATATTAAAAATGAAGGAAGCAACTAGCTTGAATTCTTGTTAAAATAATGTATTCTGAGATCGAAGTGGAAATACATTTTGCTTTGTTAGATTTCAAAAAACATTGAAAATGATTAAAAATTGCAAAATTCTAGGACAGAAGACCTAGTATTTCAAGATGCTTTTGAAAACATTTTTCTACATTTTACTGAATCTAAAACGTTCCACATTTTCCAAATAAAGAGTAAAATAGGCATAGAGATATTTCAACTCTCTTATCATCCACTGCATATTTTAATAAGACGTTAAAAGATATGGCATTTTCCTGAATTAATATTTATGCATAGTTCTATTAAATATCCATAGAATCTAGCAAAAGAAAATAAGTATCGGAATTAATTTTTATTAAAAAAAAATAAGTAATACATTCCTTTAATCACTAGTTTGAATTCAACAAGATATGCTCAACATTTAGTCCAAAGAATCTGGCGAAATTGCTTTTACAAAAACCATTAATTTTGGAAATTAAATTTGATTTTCGGATGATTCATATCAGCAGCTTAAAACTTAAGCCTGTCTCGATTGTTTTCCTTTTTACTTGCGACTTTCATGCAATTGTGTGATTGTTAGTTCAAATATAAAATAATTTCTTCCTTGGAAACAAAAATCGTTCATTCTATGGCAGGAGCTCCTTACTATAAAAATAAATGATTTATTTCTTGGTGGAATTTGCTAATTGGATTTGATAGTTGGAACAAGTTTGTCGAATGCTTATTGCATTTCTTTTCAAAAATTTAATCTCACCTCTTAGAATTTCAATTAAACATAATTGATTTTGTATTTACAAATATTTTTAACTAATTCTGAATTAAAAACCCATGAAAAGAGCAACTTTTGAAGTATAATGGAATTTACAAAGGTAATGCAATAATGGAATGCACTCTAAGATTATTTTAAATTGTTTTTATTTATATATATATATTTATTTATTTATTTGTTGAAAAATGATAAAATTCATTCGTGGCAATCACTTTTGTTGTTATATAAAAACTTTAATTTCAGATTCCTTTAAAGGTTTATTATCGATATTTATATGTAATCTTAAACTTATTAAAGTTTTTAAAAGTATTGTTTCTCCGAACGGGGGGGGGGGCAGGTACACGATATATTTTCTATTTTTAAGATATATTTCAACAAACAAGTAACATTTAATGGCTTAGTTGACAGATCTTTTGAAATTTCACACGATACTGCATTTCTTGCCCACTAATATCTTTCGTGCTTCAATGTAAAGGGAAGGACCTGTTTTAGTTATACTTTACTACTTTCGAAAATTCCGAAAACAAATTTTTACGGAAAGCAACACACTATGCAAAAACTTTCGGTGTAAAATTTTAATTTTGAAAAGTCAAAAAAATTCTTCGACGTTCAGCAACTTTCCATTCTACAACTTTATTAAACAAAGATATATGTACAACAGATGCATTATTTTCGATCTCCATTATATTCTGCACCTTGAACAATGCATTTGGTCCAGCGAGCCACAAGTATCAGTCATGCCTTCCTGGTACAAGGTTTTCGGTTGTTCGTGAAACCACATCTCGAACATCCTGAATTTGAGTTTGTCATGGATACTAGTGATTTGATAGACAGAATCGTGACTAAAGTTTAAAGAAGATGTGACCACATATGCGGTAATCGGCTAGAACCATCTCTCAAACTTGCGGAATGCTGTCGTCAATGGTCTAGGTTGACGGTCACAAACCTACCTATTTTTGTGTTACGTACGTGTGGCTTTTTTAAATATTTCGATCCACAAAAGAAAACCGCCTTTACGAGACAGATCCCTGTAGTTCCTAATGCCACTTGGGTATCCAAGCTCCCCTTCGCATAGCAACCAGGAATTAAGGTAGCAAGGAGTGCCTTCCATTTACAGATGAGCACCACAATGGTGAAAGTATGACTAAGCTCATTATGTATTTGGATGACACCAGATAGCGCCACCACAAATACGCCACCTTCCTTTTTTGACCTAAGAGTGAAGGGAAGGGAAATTCTCCACCATCCGGTACCCTCGAGACTTCAGGGTCCCCGGATTTTACATGCACGTATCCACAAGTGTACATGGTGTGGGTTTAGAGTGCCGGATATCAAACCGCAAGTCTTCCAGTTGGAAGCACTTCCCGACACGCTGACTGCCGACGCCCTGGCTGCCAGCGCTGTTTGTATATGGATCTCCAGACGATAGTTTAATTTAATTATAATATATTGTACAAAACATTTTGTGAAGTATAAAATTACTAACTTGCGATAAATGTAAAGTCGGCAACAACGGGACAACTTGTAATTTGGTCTCTCAACAAGTTCGCCTGCAACGAGTTATCTCGTAGGTTGTCAGACAACGTGTAAATATAAGTTTCTTCTATATCCTTCTATCTGATATAGCCATTTCAAAAAATTGTGTATATTTAGGAAATCTCTACCATCAAATAAATAACTTACTTAATTAAAAAGATATATACTCATTATCTTAACTAAGTATTTTAATTTTAAAGTTGTATAGGATACATTGTAAGTCATTCAGATTAAATTTACTTAATTATTTTAGATAATTGGGGGGAAAATAGCTAATTACTATTTTAAAGTAACGTTAATACATGAAGCTATTTTTTAATTAATTATGAATGCATACTGAAGAAATGACCAAAAAAAGAAAAAATCCCCACCCTCTATATGTTGACCAATTGTCTAAGTTGACCACTAAAGTGCTGCACCGCAAGTGGTTAACTTATACTGTATTGTTTTTGACTGTATTGTTTTTCATTTCCAAATCTGTTGTTCACTTAAAGTTGATGAGTAACAACAATTTTTTTTTTATCTTTCTAATGGGGCTGCGTATGGTCATTAACCTTTGCAGACCTAGTGCGTACCGGCATCCATTTTTTCAAGTATCACCACTGACGGTGGATGCCATTGCCACTGAGAATTTGGACGCTCAGTTACCGCTAGATGGCGGCACCTGAGCTCTCATTTGATGTGACTTGCACTACACTGTTAGAAATTTCATCATGAAATTACGGTTAAATGACCGGCAGCAGTCTGTCCATCTAATTCACCGTTAAATTTACGGATTCGAACATTTTTCTATCTTTACGGGACCTAACCATTTCCAATCAGCTTGGTTAAAAAGCCGTAAATACAAAAGTTTACGGTTTTATAACCATTTAAAAATGGTTTCAAAACAAAATTTTTACCATGTTTAAACCATTTCGAGGCGTTGAATCTTCGAGGCGTAGAAACCGCAAACGAAGATTGCGGGAATCGAACCCGTTTGTTTTGTATACCAACCTTGCTCTCTAACCATTCGGCCATCAGCACCACGCAAAGCGGTCGTTTATTTATCAATAAATCTTCCTTTTCAACAGGAAAACTGCATTAAAATTGAGATTTCAGTTTTTGATTGGATCCAAAGCCATCTTTGGTCCAAGTTTACTATATATTGACGAAAATAATTTTATTTGCTGCACAAATTAAAATAAACAAGCTTCAACAGCTCAAATTATGGGTTCGCTCATTCGCAAACAGTTCGGGAATCCGATGTCTCCAATTTTTGATTTACGTGTGTATGTCTTTCTATTTAGTAACCACTGCTTAAGCCACTTTTTCTTCTTTTTTATATACACATGCAGATTTGAAGTGCTCAATCTTTATTCATATTTTAACAACAACGTACGACCGGTAAGGTTTCGCAATCAAGATGGACGCCTGATTATTATTGAGCGCTTGAAAATTACGGTTAGTTAAACCTTCTTTAGGATAAACAGAGAGTAAACGATTTTTTTCATAACCAGCGGTTTGAGTACCATCTTTTTAATGGTTATTCAACTGTTGTATTTAAATATGGTAAAATAACAATCAAATAAATGGTTATTTTACTATTTTCTTACGGAAATTTTTAACAGTGTAGGTATTTAATTTAGACGAGAGTATCCACGCCAAACGGATACTCAAGGGATATTTAACATGCCGCATAATCATGCGACATGGGCGCAAACGATCTTGGGCGTATCAGACTTGCGCCTTACCACTACGCCACCCTGTCGACCAACAAAATTATTTAAAGGATATGAAAATACCTACATCTTTAGTCGTAAACTATAAATAATGCAGTTGTAAATAATATAGCTCTGCATACTATAACTAGCAAACATAATTATTTTAAATGCCTTACAGAAAACATTCATTTTTGGTTGAATACTACTGCTACATTATGTGTTTAGATGTGCATCAGCATAGTTATGGAAATTACTGTGGATATATGTTCCTGTATTGTACATTAATGTAATATCCAAACACACGTAATGTTATCTGTACAAATATTTTGAAGTCCAAAAGAAACAATTTTCGCGCTTATCCTATGAAAAATCTAATCACTTCAAAAATATATGTTAGAATTCCAGCAACGTAAGTTTTTCGTTCTTGTTATTTAAGCCTTAAAAATGCGTAGAAAATTTCTTATTGGATGTAAAATGTTATTTAAAGTTTACAGACTTTGCGCTTAAAATTGCACATTCATGTGCAAGATATTTCATCAATGAGTTAAGCTTAAATATTTATGACATTTTTATTTAGAAAGTTATGGAATATAAGTACCGCACATTAAAGAACAAACTATTTTCGTTCAACATACATATTAGTTTCACCATGAATATGTTTACAAAGAGGATAAAAACCTCTATTTGAGTATTCAAAAAATATTTACACTATTTTTCTTCTAAATTTTACAAAGGATAGTTGGTTTTTGAAATTTACTTATACTTCTATTTATATTCATATAAATAATAAAACAATGTATATAACAAGCATTATAATAATGAAATATTTTCACGCTTGAAAATAATGAAAATGTCTCCTATTAATCTTTATTTTTTTTTCTTCAAGATCATTTATTCTGATTATTTAAATAATTTATCATGGTTTTCACTCAAAACCCGAGGTCTTTTCTTATGACTTAATCTAAATTAAAATGAAAAATACCATTCAAACACAAAAAATAAATAATTTTACTTAACTAAATAATCAAAAATAAAATTGGGTCTTCCCTATGAAATATGCTTTAAATGATTTTTCCATATATCAAATTCTTCTCAATACTCTGTTATGTTCTTTAAGCTTTCCTACATTATTTTATGTAAACCCAGTTTACTGATAACAATTAGTAGCAATTCTGTAAGGCATTTATTTGGAGACAACATAGATACATAATCTATAACTTGTAACTGGTTTTAATGGGATAGAAAGCAATAAGAAAAATCCATAAATTACTTTGTGTACCAAATTTATAATATATATTCCATAAAAATTAACGAAACCATAAAACCATGCATAAATAAATGTCCTTTTTAGCTCTTGTGCGTTGCACTTCGAATACTAAATTGCATTTTCTTAATCGCATTTTATCAATCAAAAAAAAAGTCGTGCCTAAAAGAAACTATTAAGTTTCCTTGATGTAAAATATTTGTGTGTCCTTTACTTTGCTTAAACGTTTACTTCTGAAAAAATATGTGCATTTAAATGCAATGAGTTTCATCGGTGACTGATGGAATACATGTGAATCTCACAGTATTATACCCAATAAAATGAAAAAAGTTTTTTGTCAAATTATTTTCCTTATCATCCGAAGACAAATTAATGCCTTTAATTTCAACTTTGGGTGGAGTATTTATTCTCAAGAGTAAATAAAGATTTACTCACTTTCACTCTTGAATTAGATGGCATTAGAAAGCATATGCTTGAGTCTCCAGTGGTTTATTTTTTTGCTAATGAAAGACTATTTGTACTCCTCCCTGTTAAATTCACCTTTTCTTCGGTATTCCCTTTCCTCTCCTCTCGACTTACAATGCAGCCAGTTTACAGCTGAGAAATAGTCCAATCTATTCTCTAGTTTGGAGCTATGCCAAAATTTCGCAAAAAATTGTCTGGGGCGTATAAACAAAGATTCTTTTTAACCCCTGGAGAGTCTAAAGTTTTAAAAAGGCGGAATTTCAATAGATTCATCGATTACTTCATTATCTTTCAGCTTCCACAAAGCTGTTTGCTAGTCAATTTCCGAGTAATTCCATTCTTTTGAACGTCTGTACAAGTCTTGGCTTCCTAAGCCAACTATTTCATTTTTCTGTTACCAATACTCCTCTCGTCTACCTTTATCTTCTATCTTTAACATACTTTAGATAGTGTGTTTTTTTCTTTAGTAAGATCGCGTTATAAACAATCAGTGTACGTTTATCCTAGTGAGGAGGCATCGTTGAGATTGTTACTTAATTTAGCTTAAAGCTTTCGGAGAAGAATTACCTCGATAAGCTTCTAAATAGTGTAATAAGTCTTCGCGTAATATACATTTATCAGTTATTTTTAATCATTTATGTAAAAAATATGAAACTAAAATGTAGTTAAAGGTTAATGTATCAGCACTGAATTTTTGAGAGAGATGCAATGGGCAAAATTTGCACATTCATTAGAATAACGAAAAAAATGCAAAAATGCTCAATGAATGTCAAATAATCTTTATCGCTGTGAAATAAGATTGTTTTTCAATTGTTAATTGAGTCATTTATTTCAAAAAACTGCCAGGCAACGAAAAGAACAAAAACAAAATTGAGTTATTGGGCGATTACTGGTGTGTAAAGGTAAATACATCGTTTAAGGCACAAAATAGTGAAACGCGGTCATCTCCAGGTAAAAGTGAAGCAAAACCTAGAAATTCTTGTTTAGTGCAGAAAGAAGACAAGTGACAACTCTTGACTGGTTTCTGCTCCAAACTGTGAGGGTTTTGGCGTCGCGCAGGATCAACGATGCGCAGATCCTGATTGTCACTAGAGCAATATATAGAACTAATACTGAAGGCCAGTAAAACAGATCGCTTCAATATTTACAATGTGACCCCTCAAGACATTAAATCTGTTCTTAAATGGTAGCCTCCGCCGTACAAGAAAATAATCAGTCACTTTGCTAAAAACACATTCTCATCCTGCCTTACCTACAGAGATCGCATATTCTTCAGGAAAAGTGCATAAAAACACAAAATATGAATCATTTATTTTTATTTTACACTGCGTAGTACTAGGCTCGCAGCGATTTTTTCGTCAATGTACCAGGTCCCAATAAATGGAAAAAAATGTACGATTCAACAACTCTAAAAACCTACTTGGTTGGAAACGAAGGGTTTTATGAGAATATATTTCAACAGCCTACAACGGAAGCAGAATGCGCTGTTGAACGAGTGCATGATGACGAATAGTCATTCCAGAACAAATAAGATGAATGGCAATGATATTAAGCTCTTTAACAAAGTTCATTTTCCATTTTACTTATGAATTCCCTAATGAAATTAGAATAATTCATCTGACATTTACAATAGTGATGGCTGTTTGTTTCAGAAACCAGTCAAATGCAAACTTATTTTTTTACATTATAGATGACAAAAAGTTTTTGTTTATCAAACAGTTACATAAATGGCAACTTTCCAAAAAAAATTTAAATTTTCATTAAAAAAATGCTTAGGCTGCTTGGAAGATTTCTTTGATTTATTAAAATCAACAATTTTTTGCGTCACCGAGTTACTGTGCCGTTGCAAAATCTCTGTTTAACTTCAGTACAATTATTGCCTTTAACGGATGAATGTTGGTTATGTATGTGAAAGTCTACCTACAGGTCACCATGAATACGTACATTGCCTACACTTATTTTCACATCACCCCCACTATAGGTACATTTCTTCTGCGACATTTTCCACCTCTTAATCGAAAAAAGTTGCCTAAAGTTGAAATCCAAAGAATTATTTCAGGATCGTGATAACGAAACAAAGTTTCTTCAGGAAGATCTTAGTGTCGTTACCACAACGGTTCAACACGATGAAAATCGAGCAAAAGCTGTCTGCAAGAGGAATTATTGTTATCACAACTGCTCATGGCTACTACCATGCTGAAGGTGTCTTCAAAGAGATCGATGCGCAATTACCACAACGGCTCAAACGATGACGACCAAAACAAAAATATATGCAAAAGAAGCATTGCGTCGTTACTACAAATTCACTATGTGCAAAAAAACTGCATCAGTGCAAAAATACGACATTCATCATTTCACGCGATAGTGCAGGTTGCTTCTAAAAGAATGACCTCCTTTTGGACGGAAATGATTACAAAATGTTGGACGTGCCGGCAAGGAAACATGTGTTTAAAAGCATAGCCTAGAGTTTCCGAAAAATTCGGTTAGAGTTCAGTCAATGCGTCCTCTCAGTTTTTGCAGTCAGTAAAAAGCAACATGGCGTCCGCTCAACACAATGATTTCGGTTTAGCGTGCTTTTGGTCGGCGTTTTGCCATTGATCCACCTGCACTCAAAAACATTCCTCGTCGGTACCGCCTATTTGAAAACACAGGATACTTGGGCAAAGGCAAAAGTCCAGGTCAACCTCACACTTCGGCTGAAAGGTGGAAAGTCATTGAAAACGTGCTGCTGCTGGTAGACACGTAGCACATTTGCAATAGCATACCCAATTTTTTACAAGATTCTGCAATTATTTAGCAATGTATCCTATTTTTGTAGTATGTTTTTATTAATAAATATGGAGCTCTGAAAACAGGTCATTCTTTTTGAAACATCTTGTGTTTTGTGTTTAGTGGAAAGAAACGGATTTTCTATATTTGATTTAAAATATAGGTTAAGTATGCATGTTTTTTTTGCTGAAATAGTTTGTAGTCAAAAAAAATGATGCAAAATTGTTGTAAGTTGATCAAATGCACAACCTAAATATATTTAACGACACAGTTGATAAAAACAATTCGTGTTACATGTTTGACATCGAATATTTTTCTTCTCTTACAAGCAATATATTATAATTTAAAAGAGAGAGACGGAATTAATATTTTATATAACCAACATAGATCGTTTTATTTTTTAAAATGGAGATGTACTTGGACCAATTTGCAGCAACATATTTTATCTCATAAGAATATCAATGTGTAACAGTATAAAAAATATGCAAGGGAACGAGAGAGTAGGAAGAATATTGTGCCAAAACGGCAAGGGTTGAAAAGATAAAATTTCATTTACATGGTTCTTCAAGGAAATGGCTATCGTTTCAAAGACTTTGACTTGGAAATGACCTTCTTTGTGATGCATAACATTTATCTAGGTAGGGGGAAAACGTCAAATATGTTACTACTTTTGCATGCCTCAAAAAAGAGCCTGTGCTTATCTCGATTTCTTTACTCGCTATTGTACAATGTAAATGAAAGTAATTATTCAGCTGATTACATTTGCTTAACTCTTTGCCATCTATAGTATGAAATTTAGCAAATGTATGCACGTGATACATTTGCTAAATTTTACTCTAAGGACTTTGAATATATCACAGTTGTAATCACGGATGCATTTTCATGGAAATGTACTTCAAGTTGCCGTAACGTACCTGAAAATAGTTTGAAATATCGATTGAAAATTATATTTACTTTAAAGAATGACTTTATGAGTGGTATTTAAAAATCAATGCTGAACTCTGATTTAACAATCAATATTCCATGTAGTAAAGGGTCATGAAATGCGTCAGAGTAATGATTAATTCCCAACTCGTTTCTTGCTCCCATAATCAGATAATCCGTAAAGCTACCTTTAAACAATTTTCAACTAGATTCATTATTTATTTTTTGGTTATCAAAAAATACATTCCTCTTAAACACATTATACTCTAAAAATATTGGTAATGTGTTGCACAATAAAATAGTGCCGATTTGCTGACTACAAAAGATGGTGCTGAATTTTAGTGTCTATTGGTGCTTACTTCCGTACGTTGCCACGATATAGTAAAATAAAGCAACATCACTTGTAGCCAATAACCACTTTTGGGTTCAACATACCAAGACATTGTCTACAGTACACTTATTTCAAAAGGAAATTTCTGAAAATTGTTGTAAAAATAATTGCATCCGGATTGCATTATTTGACAAGCAATTCTGCGATCGCTCATTCATAATTATGCGTATATTCGCTCATAAAATGCATAATGAGAAAATGGTTGTGCTGGTTTTTTTAATGCATTAATTCATATAGTTGATCTAAACAGATATATTCGTAAGAAAAGTCGAACACAGTTTTTCTTCATTTAATAAATTTTATTACATTGTTTTCTAAAACTCGATGATGAATCAGCTATTTTAAACTTAAAATCTTTCGTACATTGTTTATTTATGATTTATGACGCGTTATTGTAAAAACAAAATATCTCTCGTATAGTTAAAAAGACATGATTTTTTTTTTTTTTTCAAGTTTCAGTTTGTGTTTGAAATATACAAAAAAAAACTATTTAAAAGCATGGTGTGCATTATTAAAAAAAAGTTGACTACTAAATACCCCGTTTCTTTTTACGGGTGTCGCGACGAAACGCGAATACACCTGTTACAGTTTTGTGCGATTTACTTTTTTTGTAAACAGGAAATTTAATTTTTTCCAACTTTTAAATCGGTTTTGTTACTGCGTGTCTGTAAAAGTTATAACGGTGGTTTGCATGAAATTTTACGTCCTTAGTCTGTAATCATTCCATGGTCTTTTTTTTGTCCGGAAATTCCTTTTGAAGTTGAATTTTGAAACATATGAATAAAATGTTAACTTATAGTGCGAAAACTGCTGCAAGAATTGGTGTCATTACTTTTTTCTGCATTTTTAAATTTTCGTTCACGAAACTTTCTCTTAAAATGTATAAATGTTTCGTATTCCAATAATATTAGAAGCATTTTTGAGTAGCTATGTACATATTTCATTTACATTAAAAAAAAGAAAAACCTACTGGTGCCAGAATTCTTTCGAGAATGTTAAAATGTAAATTGGAAATGAAAAAACTGTTCAAGATAAATTGCAGAAATAAAAGTTTGTGTTACCCTGCTCTTAGGTAACATAAAAATACAGATTGTAAAATGTGAATGATTTTCTCCTAAATTTTTACTTTTATGTCAGTTTCCGTCTTCAATTAGTATGGCGATAAGGGAAAATTTTCAATTTATCACTATTTTACATCGTTCTCGTTTTTTTGTATTCTTTATTTTGCATTTACTTTACCAGAAAGAAATTTTAATCAAAACAGCATCATAAAAACTTAAACAGTCGTTTTTTATGTTCAACAAATTGTATTGTTCAGAAGTCTTGGCTCGAAAGCAAATAACTTAATTGTTAAAGCCCACCAGATTTGTAATAAAAAATAACTATTAACAATAAAAATGTGAATTAACATCCAAGAGCTAAATTCAAATGTGGAAACTAATTTTTATTCTACTAGAAATCGGAGGTGTTTTCTTAATAAACCCTTTTTTTATCACATTCTTTTAAGCTCAATAAGTATTAATTTTTTATGTTTTAAGGAACAAATTCTTGACAAATGCAATGAGTAATGAGTTTCATCTTTGCAAATAAAAAAGCAGCTTTTGTTTATCAAAATATTTGAGAAAACGTTTTTGAATGTAATGAAAAATTTAAATCGGCTCATTATTATACTTTAAATAACTAACCGGTACTGACACTTTTATGTTATCTTAAATTACAATTTAATATTTGTTCGCGTTGAATTTAAGAAACGTTTTGCGATATAGAATAAAGAACTGACATTTCTTAAATCGTAACATAAGACACGTATTAAATCGCATAGTTATGAAATCAATACATAATGATACATTGCATATGCATTCTATGCATATGTATATACGTGTGTAGATATGTTTTGAACTACAGCAATAAAAGATTTATATGCTTGATTCAAAGTGGAGACTTTTTTCAGTGCATGAAACTTAGAAAAAAATATTTATGGTATTCATAATTTTAAATGCGCTTTCTTGAGGAATTAAAGAATCCTTAAATCTCAGGAGGTGTGTGTCAGCTGTTTTAATTGCCATATTTGAAAGTGATATATATTGCATCAAAAACTCTAAGTAATTGTAGTTGAAATTGTCTCTTGTTATTGCCTTCGATGTATGTTAAGTACTACTTGTCGACCCGCGTGGAATTCCGCACTGCGCACCAAATCGTTTTGTGTGACATTCCATTCTTTAAAAAATTGGGAGGTAATACATTATGAAGAAGAATAGAAAAAAATAAACGGGTGTTGGTACGAAAGAAAACATCTAATTGAACACATCAGTATAAATAGCTGTTACAAATTCTCCCCCCTATTATTTAGATATTCAAAATAATAAAATAATCACAATAACAATGATAATTATTTTTATTACTTTTATACATAGCAGTAAAATACAATAACGAAATAGTTCCATTACTTAAAATATAGTTACTTTTGGTTGGTTAGGCTATGCACATTCATAATACAAATGAATGTGTAGAACCTAACGATTGAATAAGTTTAACACACAGAAGCAGCTAAAACTGTCAAATTTGCTACACAATAAAAAAGGAAGAGTTTCTTGTTTGCTTACTTGATAACAGATGGCGCTAGCATACACAACACCAATTTGGAATCCATTTAAGAACCTCTTCTTAGATTATTTTAAATCTGAAATTTAATTGAAGCGGCACATTTTTAGACCGTGGGTCTATTTTTCGTCATTAGCCGGTATGATAAGCTTTAAAATGAGGTGTATATCATGGAATTCGATTAAGGAATAAGGAAGATATCTCGGACCGACACAAAAACAGGCTAGAGAAATATAGTTTCTTCATTATATTTTATTTTGATGACGTTGCATTTTTTATGGTCATCTTGGGTAACATCTCCATGTAATCTTACGCTAAGCCCATTAAAGAGGAAAAGCATAAAGATTGTCCAAATTTGTGAGTCAAGTTAACTGATTAATCAATGTAACGCTTTTTAAGTAGTACAACGTTTTAAAATAGTTTGCATGCTACCAGTTATTTAGGTTTTGAACAAAAATACGTAGATTGCGCTTTCTATACATGCAGTTAGGTATGCAGTTGCTATCTAAATGGTTTTTTAATTCTAAACACCAATGGGGTATTTCTTTACAAATTTAGTTTTTATTTCTTTGTAATTCAAATGCAGTCTTTCAAATTATCAGGGTAATTTTTTTTCCAAATAGTAAATCTGTAAATACGTGATCCCATAAGACATATTTATGGAATGGATAGTCTTGATGTTCTCATTACTGCAATGCTTACTTAGATGTCATTTTGAATGACAGCGAAGTCCCTTTTTTAAACAATCTTTTAAGTTCATTATATCATTTTCTGTTTTCTTAATTATATGAACGATTAATGATCATGAATTTACAATTAAAGAATGATTTAACTTTAAAAAGTATTTTGCATCAGAAAAACTTAGTTTTTAGCACTGTTGTTCGAATTAGATCCTCTTTTATACACAAAAAATTGTAGTTCAACCTTTCACCAAACACATTTAAAAAATGATAAAACTTAACGGCAACCAGCATGTGGTACTCATGTTGAACCATTATAATGGTTCCTAGTTTCACATTCATGGTGAAACTAGGTGAAACTACACCATTATGATGGTTCAACTTGGTACCAAATGTTGGTTGCTGATAAATTTCAGAATTTTTTTTCATTTTGTTTGGTGAAAGGTCATCTAAAAATTTTTAGTGTAGGATTCTTTGGCGCATCACATCCTCAAAACTTAAAATGCAAATTCTAATTTAATCATTGAGAACTGCTATTCGAGTCAGAAGCAATACTTTTGAATCTTATTGCTTAAATACAGCTGGACATTTACATAGTGTTCTTAATGTACATTTTCTTTACAAATTTCTAAATTTACTCAAAGAAACTTAACGTATATCATTTTAAAAAGTGCACTTTTACTACTCCGTGTCTATAATTGTATTTATCTTAGTTGAAATTTTATTTAAGATCTGTACGATATTGGCTCGACAAAGTATTAATAGATGAGATTCGTACGATATTGCACGTATACTTGATGCGATTTTTCTTGATGGGATGTTCTACTTAAGGCTTGCTTATGGTTTTATTAGGAAATCGTGATTTTGGTTGATTTTTGTCAATTTGACATCATTTGTTTACGTTTTCTACGTATATGCTATAAGTTAAAACATCGATACAAGAATTTAGTATCTACATCAATGATTGGTCTACGGAACTAGAAACATGAATATAATAATAAAATGAGACATCTAGTCATTCGAAAAGTATTTTTCTACTTCACTCCTTTACCCTGTTAGCACGTGGCCTTAGAGCTGCCCTCCCCCGGGCACGGGATTCGACAAGTATTGGAACATGTTCCTTACTATTACATGCATTCAACATTCCCATACATCATTAATTACATAGGAGCACCATTCTTATAAACCTTTTTCTTCATAGGGCCCCCATTCTTATGTTCCTTTTACTACATAGGAGCTCCATTCTTATGCTCCTTTTACTAATAGGAGTACCATTCTTATATTCCTTTTACTGCATAAGAGCACCATTCTTATGTTCCTTTTACTGCATAGGAGCACCATTCTTATGTTCCTTTTACTGCATAGGTGCAACATTCTCATGTGTTTTATTTCGATCGAACCACGATATACAACTGCATTAAAATAACAGAACGCTCACAAAATTATTGAACAATCGCTCATAAAAGTACAGTTGAACTCGCTTAATACGAAGTCCCAAAAATTCGCGAATTTGTTCGTATTAGCCGTTATTCGTAACAATCGAGTATAAGTAGAATTCTAAAAAAAAGTATTAGAAATGCATGCTTATAATTTAAAAATAATTACTACTATTTATAATAAAAAGTAAAATAAATAGTGAACACAAATTATTTGTTTTTGCTAATATACACTTTTAAATTTTACTATACATTGATAAAAAGTGAACTTAACTTTTAAAATTTTGGAAGCATCTGTAATGGTTAGCTGTTTTTTAGGTAAAATAATTTTTATCATACGCTTGTCTTGACACAAAATGCCTAGTGCCTTTTATACTTGGTGGTTTACTATAACTCGAAATAACCAACAATTTCCATATAAAAAAAATTATATGCAATCGAGAAAATTTTTCGTAAATTAGTCAGAAATTGTGTTCGTCTTAGCCGAAATTTGTATTTTAGCCTTCGTAATATGCGTGAGATATTTAGTGTAATGAAATAGTAAACCAAACTTAATGAACAAAGTGTTCGTTTTAGCCGTGATTTCGTACTAACCGTGTTTGTATTAAGAAAGTTCAACTGTATTTTGAAAACACTTCGGCGATGAATTAACTAAAAGGGTGCTTTCGTTAATTTATTTAAACAAATCAAATAAATCCAACCACAGTTAACTAAATAACGAACACTACTTACTAAACCTTATGTTTATTTTTATAAAGATCGTATTATGCTAAATTAATGAATTAATTTTTAAATAAATGCATTAAAAAAATGTTTGTACTAGATGTCATCAAACCTACATATCGCAAAATTAGTGGAATATTGCAAAAACATCTCCTTTCTGTTAGCACGTGAAATTTTTATATTGTTGCTTGTCATTATTTTCGTAATTTAATTGCTTTTTATTTTCTGCAATGGACGAAAATAGAATTTAATTTAATGGAGTTTAATTAAATCTTTATGGATTAAAAAAAAGCAATTTTGATGTGGAAAAAAGAGAAACATTTGCTTTGAATCCTTAAACTTATCGTATCTCCGTTTTTAACGTCATGAATTAATTAAAAAATTTCAAAGCGTGATTTAATACTGAATAGTAAAAGTTCCGAATTAAACGTTAAGGAACCAAAGCAAGGAATGTCAAAGAATGTACTTTATTCTTACAACAACAACAGCTCATTTTCTAAGAAGAGTGAGTGTCATTTGGTAAACTAAAATGTTAATGCTAGTGTGTGTTTAAGGGAAAAGAATCTTCAAATTTTAGTTAAAACATAAACTCAAGAACTTAAGATGAAAATGACATTTATAAACTCTTTAAGATTATTTCAAGCTAATTTTATTTTCAAAATAAATTTAAGTACTTTTTCATTCAATGTATTCTTTCCTTAAATCTAATAATGTAATTATAATAATGCATTCTAATGTAATTTTTACAATGTATAATGCATGCTAATGGGTGTAGGAGGTCCCCTACCCACCCCCATTAGTAGACATTTAGATTTGACCATTTAACTTGTTTTTCCAAAATTTACCGTTTAAAGTGTCTCTTGTATGTGTTGAAATAAAAGCACAATAATGGTTTTAAAACTGTGAATGAGCTATGGTCTTGTTTTTAGTCTCTCTTAACTTCATAAGTCATATTTTATGTATGCAAATATTTTTTAAAGTCAATTTTAAAATGTTTTCAACACTCAGAACAATGTCAAATTAAAAAAATCATGAGTGAAATATGACTTGCGAATTAATTTGAGTTTTGTTTAAAATCACGAAAATCCAGCATCTTATATGTATGATATTTTTAAATAATTATGTTAAAACTTTTACCAAGATAATGTAAAAATATCGCAAAAGGAAATTTATTTTTTATAAAAATGTAACGCCTCTTCTTGCGTCGCTTGCTAAATGATTATTCGTATAATATTTATGTATAAAGGACTCTTGCAAGTCATGTAGATTTAATTTCAGTGTTAAATATTAAGCATAGTGAGTTTTTTTTTTTTTGCGATTTTTCCTCAGTAGAATTTTTAAAAAAATGGTTTATTACTAAAATGCAAGTAGTAAAAATGTCTATTCTTTTAGAGAATAGTTTAGGCTCATGTTGTTAAACATTAAATAAATGGCTCTAAGAGCATTAATGGCAGAATTTTTTTTAACAAATGTTCGTCTTTCTGTGTTTTATGTTCTATGTTAAATGTCTATTGTTTGTGTTGCTGCCATGCTGTGTTTGTTTTTGTCTGCGTCCAACTGATACTGTGTTGAATTTTGCATGGTGCAATACAGCCTCTTTAAATAGCATAGCTTTTCGCAAACAAGCATAACCGTTTCTGGTGTTTAACTTTGTCTTATTAATAGCTTTGCACTGCATGGATGATCATTTTCTGTTTCCTTTTGAAGAAAGCATTAGCTGAGGCCAGACCTTCATTTAATTTTAAAGCACAAGTGGACACGAATTCTAATACAATTCCATACATCTCTTCAAGTCCATGTTAATTTTTTTTGTTCAGATTTTAACGCTTGTGCTTTAAGGAGCGTTCAATGTTTTGTGCATATATTTTTAATGTATCGTTAAATGCATTGAAACGTTTCATAGAATCAGTATTAATTCTTTAATTGCAGAAGCCTGGCAAAACTTTAATAATTTATAAGAGGAAACAAGATTTGATATTGAATTAAATCGTGAATAACATAAGCCCTCTTCATAAAAATTGGTTTTCTATTAATAAAAAAATATAAATAAAATTTTCATCTGACCTTACATTTTAGTTTCCTGCGAAAATTTTCTGCCACCTTATTTAGAGTTTAGGTAAATAAATGAATTGCATATATAAAGCGCAATAATTTCTCCCAAACTTTGAAATATATTTCTGTATTTCTCAGTTGCAATGAATGAATCTAGAAATGCATGTTTACAAAATTTTACAAAAAAGAGCATCATGTAATATAAATTTTCTGAATCAATATACCTCATATGTTTTACTCGCCGAGTGCTGTTAAATAAATTAAACAAAATCAAAGACTAATTTATGGTGTTTCAATTTTCTTCCATTAACTCACACGTAAGATTTTTATGTATACTAACATTCCCAAAAGAGAAACCCCCCAAATATATATATATCTATCTGGAAATTAGATATTTCTAACTACTTGTCCCTTGAAATAGTGTACTTTTTATTGAAATATTAAAACATCAAAGTTTAATGATGGTCAGAAAAATAGAGTATGTAAAATATTCTGATTAAAGTTTTCTTCTTAAACAAGCATCCTACCAACATACACCAAATTTAGACAGATAGCAAACTGTATTATGCAAAACTATGTTGAAAAATGTCTGCTAGATTTGGATCGAACCAAATTTTTGTGTACTGAATGTATCATGAAAATCTGCTCATTAAAATTTGAGAAAAGTATTGAATTTAAATTGAAATCTTTTTTTTTTAAGTGTTGGTATTTTTTCTTTCTTTCCCAGAGAATGACTTCAAATCTATTTGATATTTTTTCTTGATTAGAGGAAAATAAAACGGTTGTTAAAATTAAGTAATTAGGAAATGTTTTCGATTGAATACATATTTTTCGAATGAATTTCCTTAATATTAACATTTTCAATTTTCTTTTTTTTTATTCGCATGTATCTATATTTTGCACTAACAAATGTTTTTTGCCTCTTAGCATTTAGTAAATTCAAATTGAAAATAAAGATATTAATAAATATATTTGTGGAAAGTGACTAAAATATCATTCTTGTTTTTATAAATTTTTAATGTTCTTGCCAGTGCAGATCATTTAGAGTGTAAACAATTTGTAAAATTATAGTTACTTTTCGAAAATGCCTATGAAGCTTTTCTTATTTTAAATTTGGTATATTTTGATAACTGAAATAAATTTGACTGCAATTATTTACACTGCTAATATTTTTTCCTGATGTTTCCAGCCGAGTTTCAGTAGTCAGGGGAAGAGTGGTCAGTCGTGAAGGCAACGGATTAATTGGTATTAGAGTCAGCGTTGCCACTGACCCTCAGTTTGGATTCACGCTCACGAGGAGTGACGGGTGGTAAGTGCAGTTCCCTTAAGTAGTCATTCTAAAAAAGTAAAATGTTTACTTTTGTAGCTAATGTAATGTGAAATTATTAATCACGCAGACGTAACGTCGATGTAAACATCCGAGACGGAATGAATATAAGGAGAATAATATTGCAATAAAAAAACTACAAAATTTGCTCACATACATACAAATACATTATATTTCATGAGCTAGGGGGATCAATTACCCCTCCCCCTAAATGACGGGCCTGTGCAGATCTCTCAGATGCCCGTTCTGTTTGACTCTAAGTATTCCGACTGCCAACATTCCTATTGAAGTAGTAATTTTTCCTAATTTCAGGATTAACCTCAGATTTGAAAAGCTTAAAACAATGACATCATGTTCTACTTTCTATGCAGAAATGTAGCCCATCAACATTTTACATTTTAATGAATTTAAATAACTTATTTTAAGCTGAAAAGCAGTTTTATAGATTAATGTTTCATTCGCTAAGTGTAAATAAACAGTTCGCTAAAAATGTTGGACTAATTTCCACCATTGAAATTTGAAGGACTTATCAAAAAAATAAAATATTATGCCTAAAATATGGACGCTGAATTATGAAATAATATGGGTTGGAAAAAATTTTATAAAAATTGTGATTAAAAACAGAAATTCGAACATATTACTTTTTAAAAAAATCGACAAAGCTGGTTTCTGTTTTACACACTTAACCCAAGAATTAAAAATATTCTTCCACGTATTTGAGGGACATCTTTTTAATTGCGAAAAGTCTATAAACTGCATTTAAGCCTTAAATTACCTCTGAAACTGTGACACGTGCTTTATTCTCAGGACAAATGTATGAAAATGGATATAACCAATCGTTAAATAAAATGTAAGCTGTTAAGTTCTACGCATGTAATAAAAGCATATTAGATTGATATGTTATTTAAAGTGCAAATTGTAATTGTTAATACAAAAACTGGAAACTGAAGCGGATAAGGCATTGAAACCCATGAAAGAAATTGGACTATTTAAATAATACGGTACATTATTTGAAATGGTGGTTTTTATAAAAGGTGATTATAGACCGTCAACTACCTTGCTGTGAGCATAACCACCATTATTAGCCTAAGCGCAGATAATAGTGGTCGAGGTAAAAAGGGTATATTTTCCATGAGGAAAAAAAAATCTCAATCTTTATTAGAATAAAACATTTCTTAAATTGAGAAAAAAATCTCCGCACGGTCTATTCTGTTGAATACGTATAATCGAGTCATTTTCTTTTCTTTTAAATAATGTATTTCTTTTCACGGATGCGAATGAAACGTGCTGATTTTGAGAAACTTTCATTAGCGAGTGCCCCTCATCAGTTTTGTAAAATTTATTTAACATCCTATAGAGTTAATGAATTTGCATTGCTCTTCATAACAGATCTTTTGATGTTTTTCTCAAATATATCTGTAATTTAAAAGTGTATAACCTAAAAATACATTTCATACACTATGGTCATTAATTTAGGGTCATCAATATTTTTTTATACAATGAAATGCGCGCAAAACTAAAAATTGAACTGAATGTTTTTTCTTTAATAATGTGTAGCAGAATTCTTTTCACTTAAAGAATCAAGTGGTTATGAAAATACTATTTTAATGTTTGAACGTGTTTTTAGGGTTGAACAACATGAGATAAATGAAAACGCTTTACATCAAGAAAACCATGAAGAAATTTAAAAATATCTCGTGCGAATATTTTAGAGTAATTGCAGGATACATTCTCAAAAACAGAGAATGTTTTAAATTATGGCCTTTTAAATTACGATTAATTTATGACTTTTTGTTAGATTTTGACGGCTTTCTCAACAAAGAAAAAGATTACTTTCGGTTTTTAAAAGGGGTGTCTAACAAACATTGCGAACAATATTTTTTTAATTACTATTTCGCCAAGAACAGTATTAATAATAATAACAATAATCCATGACACAAAAAAAAATTATTATTTTTAAATGTTTTATGGAATAAAATGAAAACCTATTATAAGTAATAAAAGTGTTGTTATTTACAATAGTATTGCTGCTTCCAGGCAAGATAGCTGCCGGCAAAATTTTCTCAGAAAGTCAGTAGCATTACTAAATTTTAACTCAAAATAATAAGTTGTTTTCAGAATAGCATTCATAGCTAACATACCGATAAGCAATTCTGAGAAAAATTTGGAGTAATAGATTTGGAAAAGCACAGAGCCAGATATGCGGCACAAATCTATCAGACAAAGCATACCGTAAATCTGATATTCGGCAAAATCAATATTCGACGTATGACCAAAAGATCCCGAAAAGGTCATAAAATTTGAAATCTGTAGGCACCCTGTTGTCAGTTGCTCTATGTTGTGCCCTTATTTTCATCGTTTTAATAACTGGAATATTTATCACAATGAATTTATATGTGTTCTTTATCAGACCTTAAAATATATACCAATTGATAAAGCCCCCCCCCCCCCCCACAACCCCCCAAAGACGTTCTTCAAGTCGCAGACAGGACAGGATAAACCAGTCTCTGATTTTACACCAGACTTCATTTGACTGTGAACGAAGCTCACAAGTTCCATGTACTCGCCGAAATATTATTCTTTAAGTTACCATGCATCGCTGAGTGAGAGTTATGGGAACATCTCAAAAATTGCGGTTTTTGGAAATGACTGGATGAAACACACCTTAGCACGCCTTACACGTGAAGCTCATACTTGTTATTCTAGTGCTAGTCAAGAAACAAAGGTCATCTTTCACGTGTAAGGCCGCGTTTACACCAAAGTCTTCCACTAAGTTTGCCACAAGTTGCGGCAATTTGTTGCTTTTTCTACAAAATACAGCAACTTTTTCTGCCTTCCACTTGTGGAGAGACAAATCTTCCACTAAATTTCGGTTTCCCGCGGAGTGTCGGTAAAGATTAAAGAAAGTTGACAACTAAAAGTTTAAGATTTTTTGTGCTGCGCGCTTTGCGCTAGCAACCTGTACGAAACTATATAGAGGAGAACTGTTCCCTCTCCACGAGTCCCGAACGTGACAGGGCGTCAATTCTTTGGCAACAAGTTCTATACTTGTTGCTCTAAACTTAAGAAGAGCAACTTTCGGTTTTCTACAATAAATCTTCCCCTTGTTGCTCTATAATTTGAAAAGAGCAACTTTTAGTTTTCTACAAACAATGTTTTGTCAACTTTTAGTTGTCAGCTTTGGTGTAAACGCAGCCTAAGGCGTGCTAAGGCGCGTTTCATAAAGGCACTTCCAAAAAAAACAATTTTTGAGATGTGCCCCCTTTATTCTATCTGTGCGTTGCATGTTTCAATGGTTTCTTATCAAAACTAGACATGAAAAACTCCATTAATCATCACAAGTATTCGTTTGTCTCTAATTTAGTAAAAAAACAACAAAAAAAAGCGCATACATAATATACAAATCATATAATCCCCTAATGGGCTTCAACGTCGTCCAAGTTCTTCATTTGACTTTCATATTATGGCTGAAATTTATTCAGATTGAAGTGAGTAGTACAAATGTAAGTACTCGAAGAAAAAGAATTTGTTAAAAACGATCACTCTCACCAATAACTAAAATCTTTATACTTTCAGAGTAATTTACATAATTAACATAAAACTCCTGGAATATGAATCCTTCTAAACGAAACATAAAAATGTTAACAACTAATACCGTGATTTTATTTAAACAAATGGGACTTAAGTAATTAATGCCTTAGTTTCCTATTCGTTTTGACAAGGTTTACTTTTAAAAATAAGCAATCCGTATCAAAATACAAACTTATTTCGAAACGAAGAACAAAAATGCAGCTTTATAGAAAAATGTTACCATGATTCGTTATTTTAAAAATACCGCTAAAAGTTTTACTATAATATTAAGAACATTTGCTGATATTACTTAGAGTGATAATATTAGTTGCTTTCTAATATTACTTTTTCATCTGAAATGCAAATAATAAGCAATATCTGAATTCATTAGAGACAAAGGTTTTTTTTGCTGAATATGAATCAGTTTTGACATTTTATAAATAGCTACAAGCATTTAGTCTTCCTTAGTTTAAAATAAAACTTGTAATGTTGCAATTATAGTAATTAACTAATTGATATTTAAAACAGAATTTCATAAATTTTGATAAAGGACTCTTGAAAGTTACATGATATATCTTGCAGATTTAATTTCAGTGCTAAATGTTAAGCATAGTCATAAATTTTGATAAAGGACTCTTGAAAGTTACATGATATGTCATGCAGGTTTAATTTCAGTGCTAAATGTTAAGCATAGTGGGATTTTTTTTGCGATTTTTCCTCAGTAGAATCTTAAAACAAATGGTTTATTGCTAAAATGTAAGTAGTAAAAATGTCTGTTATTTTAGAGAATAGTTTAGGCTCATGTTGTTAAACATTAAATTCTAAGAGCATTAATGGCAGATTTTTTCTTAACAAATGTTTGTCTCTCTGTGTTTTATGTTCTATGTTAAATGTCTTCGATCGGTTAACTCCTTCGTAATTTTTACCTGAAAATAATTCAATGTACTCAACATAACATCACTATTTAGCAATGTTAGCTTTTCAGAAGAAAGTAGATTAGTTAACTTTGCTTCAAGTTATGTGATATTAATTGTAGAATACTTCATTTATCACGTATAAAACTATAAACAGGAGACTGTCTGGCGTAATAAAAGACCCTAAATTATTTATTTGCCTCTCCCCCTACTTTTCCTGAAGTGATTTTTAAAATATGTATTTTTCGTTTTATTTTAGTCGTACCACAAGGCCTTATTAAAGCACTTGTTTGATGAATGCTATACAATAATAAATCTCTTTAGCGACAAATGTTTTATAAGTTTTTTTCATCATTTCTTGACCGCCGGTTTTAGTTTTAGCTTATGTTCTAAGCGACAACCGTGGTTTTAGATAAGATATGTAGCTTCAAAGGACATAATATTAATTAATTCCATACGTGCAGACATATTTTATTTGATCAATATGCATACTTCGAGTAGGAAGCTCAAAAACATTTTTTTTACCTTTTTTTTTTCGGTTGTATCTTGAAAATAAGTTTCTTTTTACCATCCTTTAACCGGAAATTCCGGCGAAGCGCCAAGATGTTTCCTCTAAAGAAACATCTTTTTTCAATCACATTTGGAAGCATAATTTTGCAGTTTAAAGGTATTTTTTAGGATAAACACAATGACATATGCAAGGGCATATATCTCACAAAATCACAAACACATACATCTCACAAATACATAAATATGCGAGTGCAGTTATCAAACAAGTGCAGTATGTATTTAAAATAGAAATTTAAAATCACCTATGACGTATTGCCGACATATTTGCATGAATCACATACATATGAAGAAACTGCATATCAAAACTATTCATTATTTTGCTTTTTTGACTATATTACTACTTTTCATAGTCGACCACTTCAGCTTCAACTCTGTTTACATTCCATCCGTAATCACATTTGGTTAGTCTTTTGATGTATTCCGTAGGCTAAACGTAAATTCCCAATTCCAAGTGCTGTTATACGTCATTAGATAAGTCATTTTCAAGAGCCGCAAGCTTGGATTTTGAAACGGGAAAAGTTTTCACGAAAATAAAAGTTATTTCACGTTGCTTTATAATATCCCTTAGAGCGATTTCAAGGCTTGCTTGATGAAACAATTGGGTTTTAGCGTTAAATCCATGCTCAGAAGGAAAAGTGCACTTTTAGGGAATATTTTAAATAAGTATTATAATGTGATTTAGGTAGGCTTAGACTTTCCTTATGTTTCGAATAAAAGTCTCTTGCGCTACGATTTTAAAGATGTTTATTCGAAGGGTTCAAAATTTAAGTCCTGTAACTTTAGGATTTTTGATTCGGCAGTGTTCAAAAGTAACCGTGTTTTCAATAATGTTTCGAATTATGAAAAATGTACTCTATATATGATTGATGGCAAAAATTTTAATCAGTACGTGTTTCTAATATTTAAAAGCCAATAGGTTTCTTAAAATGAGGACTCCAAAACTGACAAACTCAAGATACTTGGCTAAATTTAAAAACATCTAGAAGGAATATTTCATTAAATATTAATTTTATGCTGTCAAAGAAAATATTTTTAAAATTTCACTACTATTTATGTAGCTATTTTTCGACTCAAATTGAATCGAATTCGACAAATATTTTAATTAGAAAATGGCTTTTAAAAGTATTTTTATTTACTTAAATCATTTCTTCTCGTACTCTGAAATTAGAAAAATCATCGAAACGTTGATTTATTGTAATTTATTTCAGTTAAAACACTTACCAGTTTAGGAACAATTGTCTTTATCATATACATAAAGATTATCTATAAAAAAAGTAAAGACAGCTGTTTTTGCATACTTTTAAAATTATATTGAAAAGTTTGATATTGATATTAAGGGCCTTGAAATATTTATGTTGAAATAGTAAATTCAAAAAACCCATTAAGCAAGTAAAGAACGGTCCCTTTAACGTCGTATTTCTAACAAGTTTTCTTTAAATAAAATTCATGAATCTGAGTTTAAAATGGAAATGTTTTATTGATTTATTTTTTTATTGAACAAATCGAATGCCCGTTAAAACTAAATAATAAGTTTCACCGCAAATAATTGCGAATAGTTAGCATCAGGATGAAGCAAACCACTACTATCTTAAGCATAATCCGCTAGCAGGCACCCTTTCCCATATGTTAAAGCTCTTGCAACATAAGGCAGAATAATATTAAGCGACTGTTACTATTTAAATAACAACAAAGCTTTCAGTTTTCCTCTGAAAACCTTTTAAGGCGATACAAGGAAATTTAACTTCTTTATTAGCAATATTTTATGATTTAGTAATGTGTGACTTTATAATATTCGTATATTCTGTCATTTATTTATTTGTCAAAAAAATATTCTTAATTTTTGTAAATGTAAGGTTGTATTTATTCGACAATAATACAGATTTTAAAAGAGTACACACAAAAAATGTGAATTAGAGGCGAATAAAATTCTGTCAGTGCAAGTAAGCCAACAAAATAACACACACATATATATATATATATTTTTTTTTTGCTCAGGTTCGACATTCTAGTGAATGGTGGAGGTGCCGTGACGTTGCAATTCCAACGCAACCCATTCCATCCAATCAAACGCACCGTCATGGTGCCCTGGAATACTGTCATGGTCATGGGACCCGTTACAATGTCAGCAACCGTCGAAACAGAAGCCCAGGAAGATTTACTACAGCAGCAGAATCCGTGTTTGGAACATGACTATGAGGTGATGAAGCCAATTGTCTACCAGACTTGGAGATCAGGCTCGCAAGGGGCTTGCACAGAGAACAGTGCTATTATGGCTGAAACTCAAGTAAGTAGAAAAAAAAAGCTTTAAAAAAAGACAGCTCCTTCGGGAAAAAGAACATATTCATAGTGAAGTGGAAAACATATTTCTTATCCGCTACTGCATGTTGTTGTATAACTTGTTTCAGAGGGTGGGAAAGGATATATCAGAATACCATGCATGATTTCCAGAATGCGTAAAATCAAAAGAATATTTATTTAAGGGAGTTTCATTAGATTTAAGGAACATGGTTTTATACATTTGATTTTTTACTTGCTTTTACGTGTGCTTCCGCTATGTGTTCAGTATTTTTTAAATTATTGTATACTAATGCAGCTCCTTTCTAACGCTTCTCAGTGTGTTGCTCTTAGGGTAATAAAAGCTTAATTAAACTACATAACCATATTTTCTATGATCCAACCGGCTTTTAAAATAGATGGTCATCAGTTTCTGCCTTATACTTTAAGTATGTTGCTTCATCTTTCTCCATCTAGACTCATCGAATACACAGTTTTTGATTATTATTTTCTAAAATCGATAGAGAGTGGTCAAAGTAAAGTCCCTTATTTTCGTCTAACATTATTCGTTCTTCACAACGAAAGTTGTCATTGGAGGATTAATAATATTCATGTAAACTGGGTAAAGGCTTACCATGATAGTTGAATAAATGATCAAATATATGCAACTCACATTTAAAGTAATTATCGATCGCCATTTCGACTTGACATTAATAGTAATTATAACATGAGTTTTTGATGAAGGTATACTGATACAGTGATAGATCCTGGTATAGACTTAGTGCTGATTTCCCTTCAGCGACAATTTCTGCAAAAGGGGGGGGGGACGCAATCAAATTAAACGTTTTTTTATCTTCAGTCCGCGGAAACACTAATCCAAGAAATCACAGAAAAACTAGCATTCGCATGGCTCCCGAATAGGAGGAGCTAATACTGCTTAGCTTTGCTGCCCTTTGATCATTTTCATACTATGCAGAGTATACCAGTACAAATGAAAAACCGGAAGATAGTTTCTTGATGGCCACAACATTGTAGTTTAAACAGTTATCTAATATATAAATAGGCAAAGACAAAACAGTTAAGTATAATTTTCTCTGTTTGTCAACCGATTTTCTTATTTTTTAAAATTTAGTAGCTATTGGTGAGTTTTAATGCTATGAATAAAATAATATCAATTTTAGAAAGTTTTTTTTTCTTGTCCTTTTGACGTAGATTTGAAGCCTTTTTTTAGAAGTCTTTATTCAGCATATTTCCATACTACTCTACTCACGTCTACAACATCAGTACAATATGCAATACACTATTTATAAAATAAAATATAATCTATTAAATGATCGTTAAAACAAAATAATACTAATCTTAAAGTGTCAGTTAATTCATTTCCAATATATATATATATATAGATAGATAGATGTCAGTCAGATGGTTGGTCCAGCACAATATAAAACAAAATAAAATTTAGCTTGAAGCTAACAAGGTCTAAAATAATATAAAGTGAAGAAATATGCCCGGTGGATCCGTTATTTTGCTTCGATTCAACGCTTTGTTGATTTTCATTAGCGTTTTGTATTCTTGAGTAAATTAAAAGTGAATGTTTGTATTTCTAATTTATTCACTCATATCGTAATAAGGTGGCATCGAAATTTCTATTTATCTTTTCTTTACAATAGAAGGAGTGCAGAACGACAAAGTTTATGCATAATATGTGTTACAGATTTCATTAAATTAACTAACTCAGTGGTCAAAAAAAAAAAAAAAAAACAGTTTGAAAATCCGTCAGAATCAGTCAAAAAAATCCTCTCCTCAGTGCCATTTCGGAGAGGTTATCGTTAATTGAAATTTTCAAACTGAACAAACTGTCGTCAAACAGAATAACTAAAATGTCTAAAAGTTGCTTAAACGTTCGTATCCAAACTTAAGAAATTTAATGGATTACAGTCGAATTTCGACCACCGGCGCCGGGCGAACTCCAGTTTATTAAAAAGGATGAAATAAAAATATTTAAAAAATTAAACCGAATTTAAAATAGAACTGAAGGTGGAAAGGCAAGCTGTCATTCATGTAACTGTAACAAAAAATATATATGTATTTTCTTCTAAGGGAGTCATTAAATGTTGATACCCAGTCATAATAGTTAAAGTTTGAAGAATCCAGTTGTTATTCTTAAAGTCTATAGAAACGAATCACTATTTAAAAATCTACAGAATCCAGTCATGAAAATCCAATTATCAAATAAAACTTGGGGATCAGGGGGAGGCATTTAAAAATTTCGGTACAAAATCACTAAAATCTTAGAAAGGAGAAAATGGATTGCGAACGTAAAATCGTAAAAACTGACCAATAGTCGTAAAAAATTCCAAATTTTGGCAGGCATGGTATTGTGTAACAGTACCATGTATACTTCTAGCATTTTCGTACCATGTATACTTCTATCATTTTCGCACTATGTATACTTCTATCATTTTCGCACTATGTATACTTCTATCATTTTCGCACTATGTATACTTCTATCATTTTCGTGCCATGTATACTTCTATCATAATTTTGCAGCCGCTTCAAAAAATATGCTTAAAAATAGTATCGAGGTTGTTTAGAGATTAAATTGATTCTTTTATTTTTTAGCTCAAGTTACAATTATATGAACTGTATTTTCATTTTCGCCTCGAGTCCTTGTGTTGAAGTCGGTTCTATTTTTTACTCCAAAAAATGTTGTAAGATACACTGTAGCATTAGACAAAATCAAGTTTAGTTCCTAAAACAAAAAATAAGCGTTCAATTGGAAAATTTTACAAGAATCCTTCTTCTGTTCGCGATGCTCATTTTTCCATGTCATATAAAAGTTAAGCTTTAAAAATGCTGTTTCGTGTGAAGAGCAACGATAGACGTAATCTTTGACACACGAGCAGCCGAGTCTTTCCAACGTGTCAAGAGTTGTTTGTCATACTTTGATAGAGATGAAAATGTTTCCGAAGCTCTTGACACCATCAATAAAGGTATGTCCCCAATCTACTAAAAGCGTTGAGCTACAATGAAGATTTTTTTTTTTACAAAGTGCGTTAAATATGTCTCTTGCGTGCTTTAATAAATGATGCGAGAACAGTAAATAATGTGTAAATCTGTCGATGTTTATATTGAAAGATCTCAACATTTAACCACAGACCAGGACAGTAATTTTTACTGACACTTGCAATATTTTGAAGAATGAGAGTTAATTTATGTTTTATCTGCTTTTATTACTAAATACTAATAATAAGTGACTCGATATTGAAACTCTAATAACATAATTAGACAAGCGCAGATGCATAGTCCTCTACGAGAACTTTTTGGAAAATCCATGTGTGTCCAGGGCTACTTTTTGTGTCCCTTCATAATACTTTTGAGCACATTGTGGAAATTTTTGGAGATAAATCTTTAAAGATATTTTTACTTTCACTCGATTTATTACACAGTAAGAAATTTTAGTTCAACCTTTCCCCCCAAAAATGATGAAATTTATCTGCAACCAACATTTGGTACCAAGGTGAACCATTACAATTGGACATTTTACATTGGTGTAGTTTCACCTAGTTTTACCATGAATGGGAAACTAGGAACCATTATAATGGTTCAACTTTAGTACCAAATGTTAGCTGCAGTTAAATTGCACCTTTTTTGTGAAAGGTTCAACCAGAATTTTTTACAGTGTAGAAACTCATTTCTAAACACGTAATTAAACTGATTAATTTGTATACAATTTCATTTGATGATTCTATATTTTATTGAAAGTATAGATACGTTTTAAGCGCAATTTTTTGCATAAATTGACAATCATGGCTGAAACAATTGACCTTTAATAACACTATTTGTAATAAAAAATGTTTGCAGACGCGAAAATAACTACTTTTATTGTCTTTGAGGTTGTATTTGCGTAATTTGAAGGTACATAAACAGAAAAAAGAAATATGTTATCTCTGAAATTCATTAACGTTGAAAATAAAGAAAGCTGTTACTTTCTCAAAGTTCCTGATAACTTTCGGCTATTCTTGTAGCAAAATTAATAATTATGATTAGATTTAGCACAAGATGTTCATGATTTTGTCGAGTAAATGTCATTATTTTTCTGCTTTTCCCCCCTTCAACTAAGTATTTCATACATTTTCAAGCTTTTATAACAGTTATAAATGCTTGTATAGAGGGTCATAACAGAGACAGTTTGATGGATTTTCAATTTTAATGCATAATGTGAAAAAAAATGGAGGTACTTTCTCACATTCAGAAACTACTATATTCATAGTATACAATTCTTAAATTAATGTTTGACTACTTTATTATTGTTGTAGGAACATTTTTTGTACATTTGGGTAATTGCAACTTATCAAACCTTTTTTTTTTTAACGCTTCAATATGCTGAGCCCCAGCGTTTTCGCCAAAACTAAAGAGATATACTAAAAATTCAATAACTTGATCTGTTTTATTTAGCAGTTTCAAAAGTAGCCTGAAAATATCTATAACGCAATAGAAAACGTAACTTATGCCTTTTTTAAATAGCGCAAAGTAGAAAGCCGATTTCAAACAGCATTAGTTACGTTAGAACCAAAACTTCACATCTCACTTGAAAACTGAAAATTAATAGATTCTCCAGGATCTACGTTCATTTGAAGACGTTTTTGTGCACTATAATTTTAATTGGATTATAAAACGCTTTATGTAAAAACAAACTACCATTGTGGTGATTGCAAAAAGCAAACAAATATGACATTTTGTTTCTTTTTTAAAAGAAGAATAACTTATCATCCAGAAAGAAATTCAAACTGAAAAATTAGGAACACAAATATGACATTAAGCTTTCTCCATTTAACAAAAGTTTAATTTCTTTTTGTGTTACTTTAATGGCTAAGCCCGGAGTTGATCGCTGAATTGTCATTTTTGACTAATATGTGCGTCTGTTTCTTTAATGAAAATGAAGAGTTATCAAGTAACTGAATATCAAGCCTTTCATATATTTTAATTTGTTTTCTTTGCCTGAAAATTCGCTTGAAACTGCTCAGGTCTTTAACTGCACTTCTTCCGAAAAAACAATCAATAATAACGATAGGAAAACATCAAAACTACACTTGCAGTTGATTTCGTAAAGCTTGATGATAATGTGCAATATGGCTTCAAAAGCGATTAAAATTTTATGAAATAATACTTGCTGAAATAGAAAAGTAAATATGTAGTACTAGTCTTTGATAAACAGGGAATTATAATGTGTATCCATGATGCAAAATTTGTACTTTGCTAATTAAACACATGCATTAAAATCTAGTAAGCAAGATTCTGAGGTTTTGCTTTGCATTCCTCATTAGTATTAAATGATGCATGAAAGTTGCAGTTTATAATTACAGAGGCTTTAAAAATATATCAGCTACATAAATTTAATGTCTCTAATGATTTATAAAGCTATATGTATTGAACTTGAAGAAAAAAGATATATTTTAAATACATAAATTATTCAAAAAGTGTTCCTAATTCACAATTTTTAAGATGTTACGTTTCAAGTATAACACTAGATAAAATTTAAAATTATTTTTGTGCATTATTCATTTAACAAAAAGGTTCAAATAATAAAACCCTACTTAACATTAATTTCCCCTCAATGCTGCGAATAAGTTCTAGTGATGCCAAATATCGAAAACAAACTTATCATTTCCTACAGAAAAATTGCTATTTCGAAATAGGTGAACGAGAAACATATTGAGTCAAATGACACCTTGAGTTTAAATGTCGTTTATTTCCTGTAACAATATCGCAACTCGAAAGTTATGAATTTTGAGTTAATACAAAATAACTGCAACTATCATTGCAATCATCCTCATTCTATTAACTCAAAATTGATATTTTTTCTAGCTATGACGCTTTGGTAAAAACGAGATGTTATATTTTTATGAAATTGACGAAGTATCCCTAACCTTTGCAATCAAACGCGCTATAGTAATTTGAACAACCCTTATTTGAAAATGCAATTCCGTGATTCATTTTTCATTCAGACTGTCAAAAGTCACCATGAAAGTCTCGTTGCACGTCCTGTGGCTTTGCAGTATTTATATAGAGCTCGTTCCAGAATGTACTATATTTTCTAAAAACTGCTTATAACTCCTTTTCTTTACTGATTAAAACTTACTGATCCAACAATGCTTCTTATCTAACTAGAAGACACATTATTTCCATCTAGTATCGAACTTATCTTAGTTTATAAGGAATAAAAATCACCAAATATTTTTTTTTCTTTTTAAGTAAATTGCGAGCTTTAACGAAAAACCAACTTTCACTTTGCATCAGCATGTAAGTTTAGAACTCTTATTCACCAGTAACATGTGAGTTTATGTTATGAGTCGATACTTTGCTTTTCCAAAATGCAGAGACTCAAAAAGAAAATATTTCTCATTCTGCAAAGTACTAATGTTATAACTTAAAGCTTCTATTTCTTCGAATACCATGAATAGAAAACCGGTCTATTAATTCAGAAGTTTTTTTTCCCAAACTCAAGATTTTTATCAATTGTCAAAATGCCATAAAATATGGCTATAACCCCTGAAACTGCACAGGGACTTAATAAGTGAATGCACATTTTACGCAGTACGATTGTACGTTATGTCTTTAATTGTAAATGGGAATACATGATTAATATATGTTTCTCTTTTGTAACCCCATCAAAAACTAAAATTCAAGTTGACGTGAACACTTCGATCTACTAATTTCTAAAAGCTGGGCTCTAAGCTAAAGCACCTCATTGCATAATTTCTGTAATGGAAATATTTTCCATCATTTAATTAGCTATTCTATTAAAACGATATTCCTAATTGGTAGGGAGTACTTTGATATCGATTCCCTTTGAATGTTATCTTCACGAAAAGCATTAACGACCATTAGCAGAAACTATATACTACATCAGTTGCTTTGAGTTTGAGAGAGCTTTGAGGATTTGCTTTCTATAATTTGCTTTTGATAAAGTAATCAGAAATACCTTATCTAAACTTTCTGCCAATTATCAAATTACTCGGTACAGGCATTTTATGTTATAATCCGAATAGAAATGAATAGCAATTTGATTTGCTGAAAAAAACAAACATGAAAATTCGACGGCTAAAATGTATCATTCGCAAAACTTAAAAAAAGGAAGTTAAATTAAATCAAATTTAGAACCATGAAAAACACAATTAATTGCAGGTTGTTCAAGAAACGTTAGTTGGTTAATTGATTTAAAAATATGAATTGAAGCAAAAAAACCATTAAACGTAAAATTAAATTATTGCAAATTGAATTTTCCGCAACAATTTGCGGACGACATTGAAAAAAACAAGATATATTAAAATTGAATGACTTTCGTTTTCAGAATTGTGTTATATTGTACATCAATAAAAAATAAGAAATGCTGCCTAACTTTCAAAAATGCCAAGGAGTTACGTATATTCTTAAAATGCGTTTAGGAACCCATTTCATTTCCAACGATTATCCTGTATTCTCGCAACAATACGCAGATCAATATTTAAATGTTTGTTCAATCTTTAGGTAAATGAAAACCGAACGTATATGCACTAAATTCTAGCTATGTTCATTTAACAAGCACATCGAATAGAAATTCGTATAATGTTTAGTGACATAACAATATAATGTATTGATATAACATTTCGTGAAAAAATATAAATAGAAATAACGAATGCTTTTTTACCAGAGCTGTGTCCCTTGTTTTACTACCAGTTAGGCACCTCTTTTTATTTTCTACCTCAAAACATTTTTAAAAAGGCTTTCGTAGCTCAAATCTTGATTTATATTTGTCATTTAAAATTAGCAAAGGAAAATGATCGCGAAAATGAAAGATAAGCAATATTGCGCTATGAATTTAACGAAAACATAAAGGCACGAATATGATTTAATGGCAGTGTTTAATGAAATATTGATTGCTCGAGATTCGATCCCGATGATCACATGGGCATGCATGTCTAGGGACTATGGTCCGTACTTCAGCGGAGTAACAGTGCCTAGGGTTAAAACTAGTATTTTTCAAATTTTCGGTATTGTTTCACCAGCATGAAACAGTTTGGCATATTGTGTTCCAGACCTGAAGTGTGGGGTGACTGAGCCTTGCTCGAGTTTCAAACTCATCATCATAAAAACATACTTTCGTTATCAAATTGTTTTCACCAGGTTAGTGAGACAATTATATTGTTATTTACAATCGTGGGTTGACTTGAGAGTAAGTCGTGAGCTGTTACCCGCGAGTAACTCTTGTGTCGAAAAAGGAAATCCACAAGGTCGTAAACGTCCTCCACAAGTCAGAAGCAAAAGTCAAATTAAGTAAAATATTTCGTACAAACTGTCTAAAGATATATCTCACTTACTGCCTCATATGTTTTCTTTCTTTTATTCCTGATTGAATTCTGAAGCGACGTTAAGTTTCAAATCAAATATCTTTTATATTTTTAATAATATTAATAATGTTTCATCGTAAAGAATAAAAAGTATTATCTTACTAAGCGACTCTGTACACTTTAGGATTTGGTCAAATTAGAACTGTTATTTCTTTGGGATACTTCTTTACCTAACATCTTTCACAAGTGCCACTAAAGGGAACGTTAAATTGATGATGCATTAACCATTTACTTTAGGTTCTACAAGAAAGTTTTTCCATTCCTGGGTCTGATCTGCACTTAGTGTATCACAGCAGTCATGCGCAAGGTTATCTATCGACCATCCATCTCCAGCTGACACCATCCCACGTTCCTGAAACGCTCCGTTTGGTGCACCTGAGGATTGTAGTGGAAGGATTCTTGGTGGAAAAGACTTTCGAAGCGGACCCCGACATCAAATACACTTTCGCCTGGAACAAGAGAAATGTATACAAACAAAAAGTTTATGGCCTTACCACGGCCAGAGGTTAGTTGTCCTGTTTTTATTGTGGAAATGAAAAATTGCAGTACATAGAATTTATTTATTTTGTTTAAAGGCTTAACATTTCTAAAAAAAGGTTCTTTTCCACAACTAATTTCAAATTTTGGAATACATATTGCTGTTTAAAATGTATTGCGTATGTTTCTTTATTTTAAATATATTACACACTTTTATTTCAAATTAAAATGAAAATACAATCTCTTCAGTATTTACACCATTTTTAAGCAAATATACTTTTAATATTTTTGATAATTCTCAGATCCATTAATTTATTACATTTATCCCCACTATAAATGAAAAAGAGTTATTCGAAGAACACCACGATTTTGTATCCTTAGTATTATGGTGTTCCTCAGTTTGTATAAGTACAGAAGTGAGTTTGCTCCATTTTTCCCGATAAAAAAGATTTCATCCACAACAACCTATCTTCCTAAAATAAAAGTATAGTATTCTTTCTTCCTTGTGGTAAAGCTTTTTTAACTCATGATTTAATTACCAGCATTACGAAAATATTACAGGAAGCATATACTTAGTTCAAAAATCGTGATGTCTGTCTGACCCACATATGGATACTTTTACTCAGAATCATTTTATTTATAATTTCAAACCATTAAATAAGTGAAAGGTAATACGAAATGTATGTTAGTTCCGATTTAATAATTGTACATAAAATTATAATATGAAATTAGCGATGCATAAATCTGAATTACTTTTGTTTTTAGTTTATGTGGGATACAAATACAGCACGTGTGAGCGTGTGATATGGACAGTACAAGCTACTACACTTCGAGGGTACGATATGGATATTTCTGAACTGGGGTCATGGAATTTGGATGTCCATCACAGATATAACTTCCATGAAGGTAAAATTACGTTTTTATTTGTCATTTTTTAAAATATTATGTTGGATTCCCTCAACAGTAGCAATATTTAACGGAAAATTAAACAAAGTTCTTTGGAGGTGTACAGTGGTTAAAATAACCCTCACAAAAATTGATCAGCTTAGAAAACTAGGGACTTAGAGAACTCTACATTTTCTGACATTCATGTGGCATTGTAGAAATTCTGTAGGTTTCATTTCAAACTCAAATAAAGAGCATCATATAAATTGTGCTTGTAAATTCCCTACATTTAATTTGAGTCGCAAAGTTTTTTTGATAGTAATTTGTTTTACACTGGAATATTTTTAATATTATAAATTTAAAATATTTCTTAACGGTACCTAGTGTTAATTTCTTTTGTTGTCTTATCTAAGCAATGAAAGAAACTACTGTACTAGTAAAACACAACTTAATATATGACAAAAAATCATGCTTTATTAATTATGAAGGAAAATATTATATAGAAGTAAAGACAAACTCATTTGCACTAGTAAAACCCAACTTAACATCCTACACACATTTCATTTTATTTAAGATTACGACAGAAAGTATTCAAAAGAAATAAAAGAAACCCTTGCACTTTTTCACAAGTAAAATAGAACTTAATCTACGATAAACGCCTTTCAGTTTAAGTTATGGTGGAAAGCGTTATATATAAAAGTAGTGCCTCTTAGGATATAATTTCTTCTTTCAATTTTCAACCATTTATCTTTCATTTTTACCTGCAATAAAATAATCAACATTGATTTTCCTGAGAAGTATTAAAACGCATGTCCGGGGTACTATTTTACCACTATAACAAAATGCAAAACTGATACACTGTACATTTACTCTTACTGCATCCAATTCGTTATTATTTAACATTTAAATACTTTGCTGGTTAGGGCTACTAAGCGAAAAGTTTCTTCTTCTTTCAGGTGTTCTGCAAAAGGGTGACGGGGCCACTATTTATTTCCGACAGCAACCCAGAGTGATTTCAATACTTATGGGTAATGGCCAACCGCGTCCTCTATTGTGCCCAGATTGCAATGGTCTTGCTAGAGACAACAAATTACACTCTCCAGTCGCATTAGCCAGTGGTCCGGACGGGAGTGTCTACGTGGGAGATTTCAACCTAGTTAGAAGGATAACGCCTAACGGACAAGTGTACACAGTGTTTAGAATGAAGTAAGTAGTGAACTTATTAAAAATGAAACGTGAAAATTTTGCTTAAGATTTTAAAAATTTTAAATAAATTAAATTCATTCTAAAGCAAAAATTTTCAATATTGCATAAACGCGTTTGGAGTTTACAAGAAGCTCATTTATCCATTCATTCCGTATCGGAAAAATGTCAACACAGAAGAAGCTTTTGTAAAATATTGATCTTCATACTTTTCTGAAAAGAATAATATGCAATATGAAATAGTTAACAGAAAAAAAATTGACTATCATGTCCATTTTTTCTGCTCTCACGATAGAAATTACTTTTTAAAAAAAGTTTTCTTCTTGTGTGTCTGAAAAGAATGAAATTTTTCAATTCTATCTTAGTTTCTATAAGAGATAATTTATTTCAGAAACAACGACGTTTCGAGCCAATATCACCTTACTCTGAGCCCAACGGATGGTCATCTGTACATTTCCGCCCCAGAACATCATAAAATTCTCCGCGTACATTCTTTGGACAAAGTCGAAGATCCCGATTCGAATTTCGACGTCGTCGTTGGCAAAGGTGACAGATGTCTCCCTCGAGATAGAAATAACTGTGGTGACGGAAAACCAGCCCTGGAAGCTTTGTTATCTTATCCGAAAGGTACAATTTTTATTTCTAATAAGAAGAAAAAACCTGATATCTCCAGCATGTAAGAATATTTCATAGACATTGACATTTTCCTGATTTTGCTGTTTGGTACATGTGAAGGGGGAACTAAACTAAAGGATAAAAACCCTTTTACATTTCCTGGCCGTATGTAGTAGCTTTACGTGCGTGACTACTGGATGTCTTTGCATAAAATTAATGTACTGAAAGAGATTAATAGCAGTGGGAAATGTTATATCTCAAAGTTTTATTATTTTTTCCTAAAACTAGCTCTTTAAAAGAACCTGAAAAAGGTTTTGTTTTATTTTACTGATCTGGTGCAATTTCTGAAAACTTAATTTCTTCAAAATCTCTCTAAATGAATTACATAAGAATACTATACAATTACCAATTGGATAAATATTCTCGAATGCTAGCTTTAAAAAATTAATTTAAAGTGCTAGTAATCGCTCTTACAAAAGATGTGATTAAATATGAATGTATGGATGACTCCTAAAGTCTAAAAATTGAAGAGCACATGAAGAAGGTATCAGAAAACAGAATTTTTCACATGTTGATTGCGTACTTTCTATGGTGTAGTTTCAAGAAATTGCGAAGTGTTTCAACTGAAGTTGATCCGACGCTACAAAATAGTTTTTTTAGTGTACTTAGTCGAAGAGAACTGTTATCTGTCCTTTCATCACGTAAATAATCTCTCACAGTTTTGAATTAGAAAACGTCACGGTTCTTGAATCAACTTTTTATTGCTTTTTGGACATATGTGCCTTAAATCATTAAAATGACCGAAGTCGCGAAATTTACTCTTCATATTACACCTTAATGATAATGCAATCACATTTCTCGAAGAAAAAAAAATTCGCGACACATTTCAATTGTTCCAAATTTTAAAAGTCAATTAATATTGATTAGGCAACTTCATATTCAGTTCTTCTCTTATTTGTAATCCTTTGTGTGAATGTTTATTTTTTGAATATATTTCAACTTTGATTTCTCTAAATTTTGTGAAGCTGTAAATCAATATGAATAGTACTAACCAGAGGCAGAGGCAGCGACGCGCTTGGCTCAAGGCGCAACACCTTTACGGGAAGGAGCTTTTAAAACCTAATTAATTGATTACACATAGTATTACGTTCCTAATTAATAATAAGTTTGTCCCACCGATATATTTAACAATATTTAAATACTTGCGTATGTATATAGTTACAATATTTGTAGTAACTACCCACTTTATAATTCATATGATGCGGCGGAGAATATTTTGTTGCCTCATGGGGCTACTCATACTTGCACCGAGGCCTGAACATGAAGTATACTTCGTGCTTAGTAAATATGTGTAAGCAATTATGTACACATTTTATGCACAAGCAATCATTTTTATTTAATATCCCGTTATTCTAGGAATGGCTGTAGCAGTTGATAATACACTATATTTTGCCGACGGAGCGAACATCAGGATAGTTGATAATCAAGGCATTATTCACACACTTATCGGAGATCATCATCATAAGAAGCAATGGAAGCCAATTCCTTGCTCTGGCACTCTTAAAATGGAAGAGGTAAAAATTATTAAATCGTGCGTAAATTTTAACATAAGTGTTATGTATTTGTTTCTAAATTGATAAATGATGAATGCTTTGATTTGTGCATTTCAGGTGAAATTGCGATGGCCAACGGATCTTGCAATCAATCCATTAGATGGAGCATTGTATTTTATAGATGATCACATGGTTCTGAAACTTACTCATGATAAACGGGTGATGGCAGTTGCCGGGCAACCAGCTTATTGCAAAACTTCCAGCACCAGCATGCATAAATCTAGGATGACGGGTGAAGTGACTTTAGGATCGTTAATCAGTTTTACTTTTGGACCCACTGGAGAGATGTACATTGCAGAAGTAGATGAAAATAACGTTAACAGGTATCGTTATTATGAAAGTACTGTTTCTGTTGCTTTAATCCGACTAAGCATTTACTCAAAGGGAATTACTGTTTCCCTTAAAATATTTAAACTTCAAAATAAAGATTTAGTTTGGGATTGTTTTTAACTTCTATTAATACAAATAAAATTGCAGCATTCGAAGTTGCACACACCTTGTTGATAGCATAAATCTCAAATACTAATGAATATATTTTTCCGCAAAACTATTCATTAAACTCTTTTAATGTGTTGCGCGCATTTGCACATGATTATATTAAAATTTTCTCACTCTCAAAATGTTTACTTTAAGTTGGATACCGTCAAATTTGCTTTGCTCAATTACCATCGAGTCACTTTCCACAGCATTAGAAATGCTTTAAAAGATTTACTAGTCCGAAGGAATAGTTACAATGAATGTGATTGGTTCGGGAGTCTCCAGGCGTGATAAAAATCAGCGAAGCAGTTTTACTTTTTCGTCATCGATTAATGCCTTTTTTAAAATTGAGATTTGGATATGGAACAGAAAACTTAAATCAAAGTATCCATAAAGGCACGTTCTTCTATAAATGTGTTTTTATTAATAATTACAATTCAATTAATTTTCAAAGTAGAGAAATAAAATTCAACCAAACTTAGCTTATATTTCAACAGCATCTGAAATCTGACAACATTAATGAAATCTGACATGAATCGCTTATAATTTGCTTTAATAATTCCGATGTTTCGCAATTTCCCCCTATGCTATACTATGGCTTAGTTTCAGATAAATTAGCATGCTTCATTTAAATATGAATAATTTCGTCTAGGTGGCACTAATGCATCTGCAAACAATACGAATCACAGGAGTAATGTTAAATGCGTGCACTATTGTATTTGATAATTAATGTCGCCTCGTTAGCATTGCGAATTCAATGTTTTACTTGCCCATAGTCTAGTTTTGGAGTAATATTTGCTATTCCAGTTTAAAGTACGCGGTATCAATGTTACCAGCATTGCTGAATGTGCAGTAGTTTTTCCAGTACTATACTTTAATTCTTATAGTTTGATTTTGTTAGCTAAAACCTAACACGATACCGCACATGCGTCAGATGTGCTTCGATTTTTGAAATGGTGGTGAGAGGAGAGATAAAGATGGTGTCATGTTAACTTTTTATGAAAATAAATGCACCAGCTGCCTTCGTTTTCCTTTCGTGCTAAAGATTCAAATCAGGAATGGAATATATTATCATCCGAAACAAAAAAAAAAATGAATGGTCTAAATAAAACTGCGGGAAGGGTTCACCACAGCGAATCTATTCTTTACGGAATATAATCGTCCTCAAGTGATAAGCAAGACTTTTTTAAGTAAATATATCTTTCACTCTGAGTTGAATTCATTTACACATCTTGGAATTATTTTGAAAAAATATTTTTTACAATTTATGAGAGTTGATTTGCTAATAGAACATATTTCATCTAATGATGACAGAAAGCTAATTTCAATGACTATGATTATTGATTCTCTAAATTTGTATTTTTATTCAGAATACGCAAGCTCAGTCCAGATGGAGAACTTTTACACTTTGCTGGCAAAGAAGACGGATGCCTCTGCGAATGGCAAAACTGTACGTGTGCGGTGGAAGATGAAGGATTTCTGGCCATGGATACAAAGCTGTTCGCCGTATCATCATTAACCGTTACCAGCGATGGCGTTGTCCATATCGCTGATCAAGGCAGCCTGAGGATCTTGTCTACAATACCGTATTTACCACAACCAGACGAACAGTTCGAATTCCAGATCGCATATCCTGATAACCATGAAGTTTATGTTTTCAATAAATACGGACAACATTCGGTTACCCGCAGCATATTGACGGGAAAAACTGTTTATACTTTCTTATACAATGTCAATACGAGCTTTGGCAAGTTGAATGCAGTTACCGATGCATCCGGAAATAAAGTATCCTTCCTTCGGGACTCTGGTAACAGCTTGCATACCATTGAAACTGCAAGAGGGACGAAATGTAGAGTTCAAGTTACGAAACAAGGATTACTTGAAACCATAGTTGACCCGGATAGCTTGGAGATTAAATTCCAGTACGACGCAATGGGGCTCTTAAACAGTCGATCTGATGCTGCTGGTCGATCATTTTTCTATGTGTACGATGAAAATGGAAGGATGACGGATGTTGTCAAGCCAAGTGGACAAGTGACGAAGCTTTCTTTCGATCTCAGCCCAGAGGGTGCATCTGTCTTTTCTCACACTGAAGAAAGAGAGAGCCAGTTAGTCGTGAAAGTCAAGGGGACAACAGTAATATCAACACAAAGTAAGCAAATTTACTTATTATATTACACCATATTAATTAGAGTTGTATTTGTATGAATTATGTATATGTACATATATGGGGATTTCGGTATCTTTGTATCATGATGCTATTTTAAAATTTCAACCGCGTTCGTAAAATAGCTGATTTTATTCCCTCCTAAGATCTATTTGAGACAACAAATGTTTGCACAAGTGAAGAAACTGTTTATGCAACTTAAAAACCTGCATTGCTTATTTAATGTCTACAAATATTTTAAAGTATTAAAAAGAAAGGGTTAAACCTTGTTTCATTGAAGTTGAGCAAAACGATTTGAAATGTTACCTTACTATTTTTAATAAAACTGTATTGTTATGTTAGAAATCAATTATATTTTATTACCTTTAAGAATATTGTGTCACTTATATAATGAAACGTGCTACATATAAAAATTGCATTTGCTTTGAAGTTAGATCTTGTTGGCCTCTAAGCCACCTACAAAGCTCGGTCCGAAAAAAAACTGCAGTTTTAGCAAATGGAATTTACTACAAATATTTTAGTATTGGTTTGAAAAACGTAAAACGGAAAACAAAATTAAATTTTTTCACTCAGAAATAAATAAACCGTTGAAGTAAAGCAATCATAAGATCGTTATTTCTAACCGTAACGAAAAAAAGCTAGAACGTGTACTTTGTATATTTGTATTTTACCTTTAAAATGCAAGTACGCGCGCTGAGTCTATGTGACCCGATGTATTATTTTGAAATTAATTATTCATTCAATAAGATCGTCAACTTTCCTTGCAACTGCATTCTAGGTTGCATTGGTACTGAACGTACGTATATTTGATATTTGAATTTTTGTTCCTTGAGAAAAAAAAAAGCATTTTTCACAAGGGGGAAAAATGGTTTCAAACAGCGCGCGTTCCCACGGTTTAAAATATTGGATTTGTGAGTAAGTTTAGTCATATTCTTCAAATTTTCAGACGAACTCTTGCAGGTTTTATTACTCACATAACGGACTCCTTTGTAAGCTGAAATAGAATCATTAACTCTGCTGGTCCCTATCTCCTAAACACACGAAATAACAATGTAATTGCTGTTCTGCAGCAGCTCTTACAGCCATTGGCAACTTAGCAGGAATTGAAATGAAACATAATTTCCAGAATTACACGAGACTGCTTTGCTGTACACAAATGTCATTTTTTAACATTAGTTATTACACTTATGCGGTTCAATACTTTTTCATTTGTGTTCTCGTCGTTTGAAGTAATGATATTTACCATCTATTTTTTATGCAAAGCGAAGACTATTATATATTGTGTAAACAATAGATTATCGTTCCATCAATTTTGTGGGCGTCATTTGCATTCTTAATTATAAAAGGAGGAATGTCATTTCCTTTTTAATTTTTCTGTTTCGATGCGTTTAGGTATTTGAAACGATCATTACAAGAATCTTATTAGAAAAAAAATCATTGACACTAAAGGACATAACTCCTTTTTACATTTAGAATCTTTTTTTTTCTGTTAACTCAAATTATCGAGGTTTTCAATAAAAAAATTCGTAATTAAGTACAGATTTTCTTATATGTATACCCTTAATTGTTGGAAAATAGAAAAAAAGAATCAGTTACGACAAAAATGCTCCCAATACCTCAATTCCCTCATTAAAATAAAACAATTTTAGGAGAATTAGTTTCATATGAAACACCAAAAATGACTTAAAAACCGATTTTTGGAAGAGAAAGTTTTATTTATTTATGGAATAATTTTTGTCCTCAAAATGAAAAACGTTTAAAAATGTCGCAGCAAACTCGCATTATTTCAGTTAACGTTTATTAAGGCTTTTTCGAAATATTTCATTCCCACATTGGGTTTAGTTTATAAAACCAACAGAATATATAATAACGCCTTTCATCTTCCTTTTCATTTCAGGTGCATTAAGTACCCCATTTTAAAACGCAAAAAAAAGTATTTTAATTTCAATATGTAATGCCGCAGTTTTTAAAAACGTGACTTTATAATTAAATGTTTTCACTGCAAATTTAAAAACATGTTTACTTTATTTCATTTACGTTTGATGTGGAAGAAAGTATTTTTTCGATTTTTTTAAAATTTATAATGAAAGTAAAGAAAATAGGAAAAAGTAATCTATCTAAATTTAAATGTAAAAAATGTACTTATCTTGATATATTTTTATTCCATTCAGTGAAATTTAATTTATTTTACATTTGACAATAATTAGTTAAAAATATAAGAAACCTGAATCTTACTTTAAACTTGTTTATGCATTCGTTGAATCTGATGTTTATCAATCATTCTAAAGAAAATTAATCTTAGTGGAAAATGTTTTCATTAAGTATCAGTTATAATCAGGAAATACAGTTTTAATGAATAAGTTAAATTGACTTAATCGTATAAAAATGGGAAGTTATGTATTGACTTTCGCTTTCTTTCTAACCATGTCCACGTAAAATGAAAAAATATTTGACTAGAATATTTCAGACTAATTAGAAAGTGTGATAAGAATAGCTTGTGTTCAATGCGTGAGTGAAAGTTAATTACACGAACCAAAGCTTTCTGGCTGCAATGAAATGTTTCGAAAAGCAGATGTTGTACACTTGATGAATGCAACAAACATAATAATGAGCAATCGAGATCAATTTTAATGCGAAGAAGAAAATGTTTACATATCAGTAAAAGCTTTCAAGCAATTTACAACTCTTAAAAGGCAAGATTTTTAGTTTATTCCCAAGAAAATGCATAGGTTTAAATAAAAATGCGTATACTAGCGAGTTTGATTTCCCTACGGTATCATTAAAAGGGGCGATTTTTAAGAGCAGTGCCTAGAGCTATTTGAGTTAGAAATAATAAAAAATTAAACACATTAAGGAGAGAACCCATTAGTTTTGCCCGTATTAACGAAATGCGCATTTAATTTTTGCATTTCATTTATTTTTTTTTTCCTGCAATGAGCTTAACATTTATATTTCATGCCTCATACATGCAATCATTTATTATTTTTAGGACCTGACGATCGTTTTGATGTCGTTAAAAAGAGTATTATTTCCTTAAAAATAACTCTAATTGCTTCATAAAGAGCATTTTGCTTCTTGATTTCACAAACGGCCTTAATAAAAACGATAAAAAAATATTACATTATGTAAAAGAATTTCTACATTTTTAGAAAACACATTTTAATACAAATAATCGGATAATATCGTACGGAGTTTCTTATGAAGCTTGTTTTAGTAATTGCTCTTTTGTTTTACTGATATACAGTAAACATATTTATCATTCAAATGCTGTTTTTTCGGTCTTGCGTCATGCTACGTAAGTAGTTGTTACATATTGTTTACCAAGTTATAATAATATTGTTAACCGGGTGAATACAAATCTTTGAACCTGCATACAGGCCCCAAAAGTGTCACGATTCGGAAATCGGTCACGAAAGTAACGAAAAAGTCACGAAGATTACGAATAGGTTTCAAAGATTTCCGTCCAACGGGACCGCTACCGAATATCCGGTATCCGGCATGTCATATTTTATTTTTAAAATTAATTAATTTGCATGATTTGAAAATATATGCGAATTACAGACTTACTACGTGTCTGGAAGCTGTGGAATGCTTAAAAAATGTAGAATTTGCAAGTTCCAAACATCCGAGTCAGATATCCAGTTATTATGAGTCATACATCGGATATCCGGCAGAATCAATATCCGACGTTACGACGTACTACCGAACGGTCACGAAATGTCGCTCTTAAAACTCTATAGACACCTTGTTAAAGAAAAATCAAATTTCTTCATAGCAAAAAGACATCTTTGCTAAAAAATAAAATATTTTTTAAATTGAATTTGACTTAAAATTCGATCATGAATTCATCGAGAGAAAAACATTCGGTGCTTAAATTCGTAAGGATCTAAATAATTGAGGCAATAATGTAAATATGAAATGTAAATCGCCGATCCGGACAGATCCTTCTTTAAGATCAGATAAGAATCAAGGCAGTATGCAAAAAAGTTTTCGTCCTGTACTACATTGTCTGTTTGTAGATCAAAAAAAAACATACGCCTTTTCGCTAGAATTCAATGTAAAAACAGTTATAAAATCAAGCAATTTTGCATCCGCTTTTTTTTTAAATAAACGTATTACATCTCGTAGTACACTTTTGTAGAGTACTAATTTTGCAGCTTCGTAGACCCTGGTTTCATAATTGGACAAAGCGACCGATTTTCTTATGAGAAGCAAATATTTTACAAAAATATAGTTCTCAAAAAGCATAACAAAATTAATTTCGATAATTAATGATATTCAGTTTGTTCATATTACTGTTAGTTTACGGGTTACAATTCAGAACATGATTTCTTTTATCATTAATCATGACATGAATAAATATTCAGTTGTTTACAAGGTTTAATCCTTTGTTTACTAAACGTGAAATAATACAACTTAATTAAAAGTATAAATAGAAAATATTAAATTCGAGTTAAAAACCTGCAAAAGCTGTTTCAAGGCTACTAATATGCGAGCCGCTTCATCAGTGCATTAAAAAAGGAAAAAAGATCGAGGTTTAAAGCACCCAAATAGAGCTAGTGAACGAATAATAAAGCAGACTAGGTAAAATAAAAATACTAAGAGATGTCAATAGAAATGCCAAGCTCTGAAAATCTCCGGTTTTTCCCCAGGGAATTCAAATAACATCGGTAATTTAGAAATTCCCCATTTTTCGGAAATAGAGATTGAAATATCCTATTAAAGTAATTGGGATATGTGTTATCTTCTTAATGAATACGAGTTGAAATCATTTTTCACTACATGACCTTATCTTCAGAATAATCTGAATTCCGTCAAAAATGTAAAATTTACCTAAAATGGAAAATGAGCACAGGCAGGATCTGAGCTCACATAAAATTTAAACTCGGATTCAAAATCAACACTCAGACTAAAAGCGTCAACAGCTCTTATTAATGTATTTAATAAATGTACAAGTTTAAATACATAGTTCATATAAATTACTATACTTATGTGCCCCCGTCCTATCAGATTCGGAAATACATATCAACTCACGACATTTGAAGATGTATAATTGGAAATCCAAAATCATTTTTATGTATTTCGAAATAATCTCTGAAATTCAAAAACAGCCTTAGAAGTTTAGAAAGATGTTATGAAACTCTAAAACAATTACCGATATTTTAAAATGTAAACTAAACTTCAAAAACTTAAGTTTGGACATGTAATCTGAAATAATAAATATTTCTCAACATCAGAAGACATAACCAGAAATACAAAAGCATTTCCGGTCATCTGAGAATATTTTTTATTTCGAAATCTGATAATATCTTAAAGTTAAAAAATATTGTGAAACATTTTAAACGATCTTGAAAACTCAAAATTTCTCATCCGATGGGTGAAACTTATTTACAAAAAAAAACTACTCCTAAAGTAATCTAAAAGTTAAGAAGGAGAACATTCACTCTGCTCTGGAACATTAACTGTCAAAAACATATTAAAATGTTAATAACATTGAATTTATATTTTAAAAAAACAGGTAGGGTCAGTTGGGGTAATTGTAAACAAGCTTCATAACTACACTTGTGGTGGTTTTGAAAACTTAACTGCTGGTGTGTGATGAATTGGCAACATAAGGAAGACACTGAAAGAGTTTTGTAAGTTTCAAAACATTTGTGGAGGCGTCACAATTGTTTGAAAATGACACAGTGAAAAAAGTTGTTTAACAAAATTTAGTGTTCTTACATTTTCGTCTCCAGCTCGTCCTTCAAAAGCAATGTAAGTCATCTCAACCATTTTTATTTGTCATATGGAATGTTACTAAAAGTATTTAGTCATGAATTTCATCCTCCCTGTTATTTTTCATGTGCAAGTCAGGTGTTTACAATTACCCCATATATTTCGTACTCTGGGGTAATTGTAAACACTTAAATTTATCCTATTTCCAATATTCTGGGGGGACAATAAGTATTATATTTTGATGCAAATTACACTTTTGTGTCTATTTTACATAACTGTTGTTGTTGTTGCTAATGCCACCTGGAAATCCAGGCTCCCCCTTGCAAGGAGACCATGAATTAAGAAAACGCCTACTGATTATTAATGAGCACCGCTAGAATGAAGTACACTTGGCTCAGAGGGCTTAATGATTTTGAACCAGCTCCCAGATGAGAGATCGTCACCTAGGTTGGTCCCTCAGCGGAAATTATTTCCAACTTGGTTTGCATTTGAAGCGACGATCTATTTTACGTGCACAGCTCCCTTTAGCGCACTCAGTCTCAGAATAATCAGTCGTGGGAGGGGGCCACCCTCCCAAGCGTTGACCCCAGCCAGTTGTGCTTCACTTACGGTGTTCTGTGGGATCCAAGCTTAACCAACTGATCCACTGCGGGACAAATTTTTTATAAATTTGTCGCATTACTTGATTTTTTGCAAGATATTTCTCGTTAAATGATATCAGCCAACTCATAACATAACTCAGCGGACCACAGACGGCCTGTTGGCCGCAGATTGAGAGCCTTTGCTCCAGAACTTCCTAAGCCCTCAAGCACACTGTGTATGAAACAATTTTTCATTTGCATCAACCTTATTCGAAAATAATCACTGTTTACAATTACCCCAGAGATCTGGGGTAATTGTAAACACGAGCTCATTTGCTAACAAATAGTCATAAAGTCAAAATTTTTGCACACATTTACTCACAAGAAATACAGTAGTGGCTACAATGCTCACAATTTTATCTCTGAATTCATTCAAGAGGTAGGGAAGGATCAAAAGTTAAAACATTGAAAAAGCGTTTACAATTACCCCAACTGACCCTAATTGTTCACATATTTATATGTAAATAAATAATGATACTTGAAAAAGAATTTAACTTGATCATGCAATCCCCTCTTCCCAGGTGGTGTCGCTATTCAATCCACCCTCCACCAGGATGGAGCCATTGAAGTTGAAACGCCATGGCAAGTTGGTTTAGTTTGGGAGCCAGCTTCACATTACGTACTTCAGGAAATGCTACCAGTTCAGGCCGGGATGTTTCCTTTACCAGTCAAGCAAACCACTTATGTAGGCATGGAGCCAGCTAATACTGTTGAATGGAGATATGATGTTAAATACAACCGGAAAGAAAGGTCTCGGGTAGAAAGAAGCATTTCTGCTGTAGAAAGAGTATTGATGGTGAGTGGATGTTCCTGAAGACTTAAAAAATTTCTAGAAACATTCATATCGTGCCAATTATACCAGAGACATAAATGTGTGTGAATATTTTTCAAAATGATAGAAGATGACGTTTTTATGTTTAATGTACTCTCATAATTAATCTATTGATAAGCGCATTTTCCATATGCTTATCAATAGTTGCGCCTATCAACAGATCGCATTTCTATACGCTTTCCATGCGCTTATCAAAGCAATGAGTTTCAATGGCAATGCTTTCCTTACAGAACATCGCAAAGTTAGGGATCCAGCAAAAGAAATAACACAAAGAATGAAATCTTGCACATTTATGTCTCTCATATAAAGGGGAGTTTATATAACACTAGGGTAGCATGAAAATTTTCGTTTCTATTTTCTTTACTGGAGAAAAAGTGCAGAAAGATAAAATTTATTGATAAGATATGTTAAAAATGCATTAAATAAAAAAATTAGTCGCCCTGAGGAGAGGTTATCTCTAGTTGAAATACTTAAACAAAACAAACTGTTGTCAATTAGAAAAACTAAAATGTCTAAAAGTTGTTTAAACGTTCGAGGCTGAACTTGAAAACGTTAATGAAGTACCGTCGAATTTCGACCGCTGGGAAAACTCGAGTTCTACCAAGTTGAGCTATTTTAACCCTTTGTTTATTGAATCGTTTAAAAATTTCCATACACTTTGCTTTTCTTCATCCCATTGCTTTATCAAACATATAAAGTAGGCTATTGATAGTCTACCACTTGACTCTATTGTGCATCAATTCAATCATTTAATTCAGAAACATGTAAAATGCATTTTTGGAAAACTGGGGGGGGGGGGGGATCATTGGTATAATCCACACATGTTTAGTAAAAAACTAGAGAGTTTGGTTAAGCGAAATGAAAGTCCTGTTGATATTCTCCCCAATTTCTAATGGCTAAAAGCAGAATATTTATGCATGTACTGGTTTATAAAATACATTTCTGTAAACATGTATTTTAACTTATTTTGAAGTACAATGCTTAAAATTTTTAAATTTTGTTTTATTGCTGTATAGTAGTATATTTAAGTACCTTCAATAAGCATATTTTACCATGGGTTGAATTTAAAATTGTTTATTTTTGTAGTTAATGCTTTACGATAAATAGGCATCTTTTCCTTTTTTCAATGCGGTGGTTTCTATTTTTTGAATTTTGTAATCGATATCAAATAAATAAACAAGTGTTTTAAAAGTAGGATACCTACTGAAAGTAATATTATTAACCTAGTTTTTTTATTTTATAATTTTTTTCTTACCCTTCCAATATCTAAATTTTGCTTTTTCAGTACAATTCGGCCTATTTAACCCTATTATTATTAACAGTGTTTCCAATCTAACCAAGTATTTATTCCAAAATTAGACATTGATATCTATTATTTTTCCAACTATTTTTATTTTTCTGAAAATTGCAAAACTTTTCATGGTATTCATATTTGACCTAGTTCTTGTACATTTGATCCCCACTTTCAGATTAAATATAATACAACAAAATAGAGATCATTTGTTACGTAATGATAAAAATTTTAATTATTTAACTTTGTAACAATAAGAAGTATTATGTTCCTTTTATGCTTTTATATCCATGCATTTTTCTTTTCAGGCGAATGATGTTCAATACTTGTCGATGGAGTATGATTGGGTGGCAGCCCGTGAAATACTTTACAATAGTTCCAGAAGACCATTTCTAGTCATTCAGTACGATGGCTTTACTCGCCCCATCCAATGGCTGCCAACAGAAACGCGTCTTCCATTAAATGTCATGTACGACAGACTAGGCCGCTTATCCGGATGGCAGCAAGGATCCCTTTCTGAGAGCTTTGGATATGATCGAATGAGTCATCTTGCAGAAATCAAGTACCCGGATGGATCTGCTATGCGATTCAGCTATGATGGCAAGACAATGGTGAGACATATATACTGTCCTTCTGATTTATTCTTGAAATACTATATGTTTAGTTCAGAATAGCGCGTTATAGAACAGAATTGTTCCATTACAATGGAAAATAGCTCGTTTTAAAAACTAAGAGGTGTAGATAAAGCCCTAAGTATTTTAAATTTTGTTTTAAAAAATGATTATGTTTTGTAAAAAAAAAAGCAAGTTGAGGAGCTATATAAGATTTTCAAGGTATTTTTTTCAAATAAAGTTAAAGTACAGTAAAACCTGTTTTTGTGCGGTGGATAGGGACCGCATAAAAGAAATCGTACAAAAAAATATTCGGAAATGTTATAAATTCTTACATATAATAAACAACTTTGTACGATATACTAAATATTTTTTTTTATGCGGTGGATAGGGACCGCATAAGAAAAGTCGGACTTAGAAAATACATCAATGATTTATGAAATAGATGAGAGAATGCTTTCAATTAAATTAAATAATTAAATTAGACCTAAAGAAATTGTATAATTTGAAAACTTCTCCATGTATATGTACAATGAAGAATTAAATATTTTTACATTAAATAGTTTGCTCCTACTCGTCGTAATCCAAAATTCAAAACACGCATCTTCTTGTGACGAACTGGTTGAAAATCGCTTTCGTCTCTTGAAAATAGGATTTCAATTGATTTCTTTTTTGGTACCATGAAATCAGTGATCAGTTTTTGTGACGACGGTCAACTGGTCAATTACTTGTAAACGTCACGATAGTGAGACATGCATGATCTCAGTTCTTTTTGGAATTTTAAGCGTCTTTCCGTATTGGTATCTATTTTAAGAAAATGCGCTTCCAATTTTTTAGAAATCTGGATCCCTGCATATATTTTATCTGATGTAACAGATTCCGGTTCTTCTTGTCCATTTTCATAATCTATCAAACTATTGATAATGTCACTATCATCGATAGTTTGGTCCTCAATCATCTCGTCAAGGTCATTTTCGCCGAAATTATCACAGCTTCTTCTATAATTTGTATTTATACAGTAAGCACATGGGCCCTTACCATGTCCTTACTGTATAAATAAAAATTATAATTAGTTGCCATTTTTAAATATGTATATGTACATTGATAGGAAACATTAAACTGGTGCTAACGCCGCTAAGATTCATATACCGCATAAAAATAAATCGCACGAAAAAAATCGCACAAAAATAAAATCGCACAAAACTATTCGCACAAAAACAAAATCGCATAGAAAAGGACCGCACAAAAACAGGTTTTACTGTACGTATATTATACCATATATCTTGTGATTAATTTTCATGATCTCATACAGAAAGTATTCTAATGCATTAATTGCTGTTAATTTGATAATAAAATTTAAAGGAAAGATTATCCTTTTCAAAGAAATATTTAAAAATCGTATAACGCTTCCAGAAAAGATTTAAACTGGATTCCTAAAAAATATGAATACACTGACGAAAAAAAAATCCCAACACTGAGAAGGAGTTATGCTAGACAAGCTTATTTGCATGTATTCGCAAATTGAATTTTCGCTGCAGCCGGATAAGAAAGGCGCTAGGGTCGCCACTATGAAGATGCAAATCACTTTTGCTTTAAATACGCGCTGAAAAGTTCGTTAGCTTTATTTATCGTTGATATTTGACGTAGGGAGTTGATTTTAGTCAACAATATCTTTAAAAAGACGGAGGAACTACTATCAATAGCTCACTGAATTTAAATCAGGTCGGGTAATAATTGAACGTTAAAGTGCGGAGGTACGATCCCAAGAAGACTGGGCTCCGGGCGTTCACGTGGCAATATTGAGAGGGATGACCGCGGTTGGATGTGCCGCATAGTGCTGCTTCTGCAGCAGAAATTTGAGCTGCAGGTGGCACCACAATGACAACGCATTAGCGAGTTATCAAGAAGGCATATTTAGATAAAACATGTTACGCGATGTTATGTATCCATTGATGATGTAACCATCATTCAGTCGCTAAGAATGTTTTTATTGAATGACATTCTGTACTTGTTTCTAAAGTAAAATTTTCCTTTCAGCCAAGCAAAGTTGTGTTACCCAGCGGCCGGCGTTTCACGTCTCATTACGACAACAACGGAGGACTGAAATTTGTAACCACGCCCAAGGGCACCCGTCATTCCTTTCTCACCCTCATCTCCATTGGATTTTATAAGTTTTTCTATATCCCACCCGGAAACAGTGGCCCATTTGTCATCCACTTCAATGACTTGAAGCAACCTGTTATGAAAATTTTCCCTGGCGATCAAGGACGAGTTCTATATAAATACAATAACCAGAGCCTCTTGAGTAGCATTGTGTTTGGAGGCGGAAAGGTCGAAAAGAATTATAGCATATCAGGGTTCTTGTCGTCAGAATCATCAAGCACGTTGGAAATTGACATTAGAAGTGAATATACTTACGAAGGAGCTTTATTATCGACTTGCAAGCTTCAGTTCATAAGTCAGTTTCACTTGACTAATGCAATCATACATTATCAATATGACAGGCTCTTCAGAATAAAAAGCATATTATTTCGAGTAGGAAGCTTACAACTTCCTACAATTGAATATTATCACAACGCCAAAACAGGTAGAAGAGAGCAAATAGGAGATTTTAAACTGTTTGAGAAAAGCTTGAACGAAACTGTTCTATCTGATGGCACGGCTTCATTTAGTCGACAGTTTGATGCCCTGCATCGTCTGAGACAAGTATCGTTAGTGATTGCTGACAAAGAAATATTTCGAATGGATATACAGTATGACAATCGTAACTTTGTAACTCAATCCCGTCTGTACAATACTCACTTAGGCAAATCGAAAATCCGATTGCAAAACTTTTCATATGATGCTGATGGACAACTAGTAGAAATGGTTGGTAGAGATCATTGGAAGTTTATTTATGATCAAAACGGCAATTTAGTTACAATGCAGTACATGGGAAATCGTATTGATATACTTCATGACGTTGGTGATAGGATAGTGAGCTTCGGTGACACCCCATACGTAGTAGATGGAAGAGGATTCGTTATCCAACGTGGGGAAGAAAGTTTTGCTTATAACACCAAAGGGCAATTAACTAAAGCTTCTCGGAATGGTAGATATGATGTGGAATACTATTACAATACAAGAGGCATGATATCAGTTCGTAAAGATAATTTTGGAAATATTACTCAGTTCTTTTATGCAGATATTTCTAATCCAGATAAAGTCAGCCACATTTACAACAACAATGATGGAAAAACCACTTCACTACTTTATGACGATAGAAGTTTTCTTATGTTCCTTGTCGTGAATAAAGAAGCATATTATGTAGCTACAGATCACAATGGAAGCCCTTTATTAGTTTTTGACCGTAAAGGGGAAGTTGTAAAAGAAGTTCACAGAGGACCCTATGGACACGTACTTTTCGATTCCAACCCTCATTTTTATTTACCTATTGACTTTCAAGGAGGCATATTGGATCCTTTGACTGGAATGCTTCATTTTGGAGAAATGATCTATGACTCCTTAGCTGGCCAATGGTTGACTCCGAGATGGGATGAAATTTTGCACCATGTGACAAGCCCTCAGCATCTTCATCTGTACCGCTTTAACAAGAACGACCCTATTAATATTGACAAGAAAATGAAGAATAAATTAGGTAATTTTCTAATTTTATAACATACATGAATACAATTAATTTTTCCTAATTTTTGTGTTTTATTAGGTTATTTTAAGTTGTTTAAAAATTAGTAGTGTTTTTTCGTATTTAAAGTGAGACATGTGATGTACAAAACATCAACGTTGGGTACACAAGAGTAAATTATTTGATATTTAAGATATGTTCTGCGTGTGCATTTAGCCGTATAAATCAGTTTATTTCTTTAGCTAAAAGTTACGATGGAAGTAATAATGAAACTAAATACGGTTTCTCTACCGTGTTTGACACATTACAAATATTAATTGTAAAATTTCCATATTTTTAATTGTCAAATTAACAGAGCCTAGTTTCTCGTAAAATTAGAATATATAGCTATTACTTTGTTACAGCATTTGAAAAAAAAATCCTAAAGTTTATTTTTATTTGTACAGATTTGAGTAAAGTTTTATAAGTAGAGGTAGTAGCTTTCAAAAAGTTAAGAACAAATCACAGTAGATATACAAGTATAAATTTATTTATATTTCACTTTTGTTACTTTTGTTAGATTTTTAAATTATTTAATACGTAAATTTTCTTGAAATAATTCAGTAATACCAACCGTAATTCAGTAATACCGTACTTATATTAATACGCACTTGTATACCTTAAAATGCAAGTATTATCATCATTTGAATTCGATAAAGATTTAATGCTCTGGTGACAACTATTTTTTATATCTTCGCTAAAATATATATCGATGTATTTGAATAACAATTATTGGTGTATTTCTTACGCTGCTTAATAAATAACTTTATTCTCTGCACAAAATCATATTAAATTCATTTTTCTTAACTACAAAAGCATATGTGCCCTCAATACCTTTAAATATTTATTCCATCCATGTAGTAATATACAAAAATACAGAGTAGCAGATGTGAGATCTCTGTAGTTCTTTTGGTAGTTTAAAGATGAAGAAGAATTTTGAGTAAATAGAAAAGGATGCTACTCTTCACGCAATGGAAAACGTGCTCTGAATAAGCACGTACAAATCAATTTTATAAGATTTGACAAATCATGAATTTTTCGCGAATTGTCACGTTCTTGTGCAAGAAAAGATGTTGATTATTTTGGAGCGACAAATGTGTTTTTTGGCAGAAAACTTATCCTTTTATCTGTGGTGTTTGCTAAATGAAATCGTTTCAGCTAATTTAACTTCATTTTCCGAAATTTCGGTTTCGTACTTGGACTCGTTAATACGGTTATAGTAACCTACGGGAACGCACGTGATTTGCCGCCATTTTTCCCACTCTAAAAAAAATAACTTTTTTTCCCGAGAAAACAAAAATAAAATATCTAATATACGTAAGTTCAGTATCTCTGTAACTTAGAATGTAAATACATTGAAACATGAAAGTTTTACTTAATGAATAATAATTTGTGACGCTGACATGGGAAAGAGAGTATGTACAATTCAACGTTATTTATGAAGTTAAAAGTATTTTAGTGTTTTTATTAATAAACACATTATGGAGATACTAAATATTTTTAGAAGGTTTTACGTCTTCTAAAAATATTTAGGATTTCCGACTTACTACCATGTCGACGCCTCAATTCTAAAATCACACTTCGGGTTGCCCCCAGAGCGCATGCTCGCGGATTTAGGGTTCAAAGATTTATGTCGTTGTGAGTTAAAATATCCTTACAAATTTTAGACATTTAATGAACAATCACCGTTTTTAATATTTGGGTACCACCCGGATACCGAACTGGAAAATTCTGCAACTAATTACGAATATTACAAATTATGTACTTTTTATGCTTTCTCGTACTTTTCATGAACACTTCAGCAGTTGATTCGTGTTTTTTTCTCGAAATCTTTTCCATTCTTCCAAAAAGTAAAACTATGAAGAAAGTACCATGCTTCCATGATTTATGAATTTTTCTTTCCAACCATTAATGCCTACCGTCCCTTTTTAGGGACAATCTGAAAAGTACGTCTGAAACACCCAAACATAAATATTTCAACAAAAAATTGTTTTAATGTATTCCTAACCTAAAAAATAACTGGTTAGGAATTACATTAAAACAACATTTTGTTGAAATGTTTATTTTGGAGTGCTTCAGACGTACTTTTCAGACTGCCCCTAAAAAAGGGTCAGGCATTAATGGGTTAAGTAAATATACAGATAGTAATCTTGGTTTACCTCTGCTGCATCTGACTATAGTGTATACTATAAATGACCTAGAGTAACCAGGAAATCGACTAACTATACACTAATGTTTGTATTTCGTCCGTGATTTTTGCATACCAGTTCAAAGTAAAATTTACTTTTCATGTGAAATTTCGTTGAATATTGATTCTGCTCAAAATTATTTTCCCATGTGCAAATAAACTACTTTATAGTTGAGTTTTGGAAAAGTCTTTAGTTATCAAAATTTGTTTTTTAATGAATCTTTGTCTTTCTTTCAGATTTGTCCGCTTGGATTAAGAGTCAAGGCATTGACATTGATAGTTTAGATCTCGCTGCAAGTTCTTTGTTTCAAATAGCGCATGACAAGGAAGCAATGCCGTTATTTTTGGACATGCCGTCAGTGCCGCTTGTATCAGGATTTACATGTGCAATTCGTCAAAAATTAGAAAGTTTCGCATCGTTAACTAGCGTAGCGCGACCGAAAGTAAAGCGAGAACAATTGTTTGAAACTGTCCTTCCAAAAATTAGTACCATGAGCGTTCCATTCGGTTCGGGCATTACCGTCTCCCGCATAGGGGAAAGAGCTTTAGTCCGAACATCAAATGAAGCAGATGGCATTCGAAGAGATGTTTTCACGTCTGTATTTAACAATTCCTTCCTCCTGGACTTGCACTTGGTTATGCATGGTCAAGACGTATTTTATTTTGTGAAAGATAGTGCTTGGAGAGTAGCTGATGACCTCAACCAATTGCAAAGGCTGGGAACCGCAATCAATACCACAGTTCATGAATCAAAACCTGAAGATCAAAAAGCTGGACATCATGTGGATGTACGTGTTCATTCGGAACACGCGATTCTGAATATCAGATATGGAACTAATCCGTATAAGGAAAGACAAAGGCTTCTAAGGCATGCGAAAAAGCACGCCGTCGGGCAGCGATGGGCACAGGAGCGCCAAATCATTCTTACGAGCCAAAGAGGATCCCAGAAATGGTCTGAAAAGGAAAAGGAACATATCCTCACCACCAGTTCAGTACCAGGGTATAAAGGAGACTATTATCACGATGTGGAGCTGTACCCAGAACTCGCTGATGATCCAGCTAACATTGTATTCCATAAATCTAGTCAAAAGCAGAGGTGACCGCTTTAACCAGCAATTCATTTCAAAGATAAGACGAAGATCTTCATTGCATAAAACTAAAGATGAGCTCCTAAAAGCTTCAAAAATATTTAAGGGTGGCTTTTATGGAGTATCATCTTATCAATTTCGTGTAAGTTATCCAAAATATGTGCAATATTTTTCGATTTTTTCCTGTGCAAAAAATAAAAAGGAAACTTTCAAAGAATTTATACCACCTGCAATGAATCTTTTTTACGCAAGTATACTATGCGTGCTGTTTTAACCAGTAGTTGTTCTAAAGCATTATACGTACTACTTCCTTATTTTATTAAGCTTGCCTAAAGCTCTTGTTACTTTATTTTTCGGTTAAAGGTTAATTGTATGCAAGTTATGTGAATTGCTTTATTAATACTAGTGACTAAAATCAAAAACTTTGTGAGTATTTAAAGTTATACAATATTTCCATTCATGTACGAACAAACAGTTATTTAACTAATCAAAACTGCGAACCTAAATATTGCGCGAGATTATAAAAACAAAAAACAATCATATTTTGTCTATCATCCCTGCTTTTAAATCATCATTTGTTCGAAAGACAATCTATTATAAACTGTGTTTTTAATTTATGATTGCCAAATTTTGCATCTTGTAAGACGTTGACCGTATTTGAAGCGTATTTTGGAAAATGTTGGAAAGCACTGAAAATTCTTCATCCATAATCGACACTAAAGCACAAAGTGGCAGCTGAACAGGGGTTTGGACGAATTTTCAATTAACACAAGAAAACTGAAGGTATTATTTACAAGCACTGTAGAGTTGAGATTTGATAGAAAACAATTCTTACGTTTAAACATGATGCAAAGCGTGTGAAAACTTTACCGGGGGTGATGAAATAAAAATGTATTAAAATGTATTACACAGTGTATTATGTGCTAATAAGAGTATTATAAATAAAAAGCCAGTTCAAGGTTTTTTATTTGACCGAGTCAGCAAAAGAGCTTGAATTATGATGTTTCTAGGCTGAACTTTTTGTAGAAAACGATCTGAAATGCATAAAGGCTTTTAGAATGCGAACATATTAGCAGTTAAACTGAGCTTGCTGAAAAATCATTACAAAGATAAATGATGCTTTGTATAAAGATGAAACAGATAGAATATTGTGTGTATATATCCTACTGAAACATATTTATATGGTAACACAAGCTCTGGAACGAAGCAAACAATAAACCGATGTTTTCAACTAAAAACCAGAATTCCAGGAAAATAACATTCTTGATTTTTTTTAATTAATGTATTAAACCGTACCGTACTACACTTTACCCTGCTGTAAGAGTAAAAATGTCTAATTATTTAAAACGATTGAAAAATATTTTTTTAGTGAAAATTATGATACAATTACGTATGAGTTAAGCATATGAGTTCGTTCTACGCAAGTTGTTGACCTTATAGATATAGTTTGTTTAGATTATTCGAAGAAATATGCAAAATTTAGCATTGTTTTTATTAATGCTTTTAATATTTTGACAGGTTTTTTTTAAAATATATCAAACTTGAAATATATTTGGGGCTGCAGTAATGAGACTATGAAAATATCTTCCTGTGTGTCTCAAACAGAAAAAAAAACTAGGGGTTACATTAAAAAATTTAAGGTCAAGCTGCTGATTGTTTTAAAACACTAGTTTGGGTTGGCGAAGAAGACCGCACGGTTTTGATGCAAAACTGCACAAAAAGGCTTTAAAATATTTTACTTACGGAATATTGTTTTTTGTAGGTAGGCGCAAACAATCTATGTGTTGGTATAACGCTGGTAAGATGCCGGTCGTATTTTTTTTTTACAGCATACCCGAATTTTATATCCTCATTGTAAATTTACAGATCTTTTCAGTAAAAAGGATTAATAAGTATATATTTTCAATGGACTGTGTAAATAGACCTAAAAACCATGGTCATCTGAAGAAACCAATACACTTTGTGAATGCGAAGATAAGTATTATCTTTTAAATGTATACGGAATTGGAAGTTTAAAGCATTAAATATAAATACCATTAAAACATTAATACCATAAATAAAAAACATCGTAATATTTTTGTGGATTAGTATGCAAGGGATGTCAAAGAAAAATATTATAGAGATTCTATATTTCTTCACGTGTGAAACAATTCCATATCATACATCAAGAATTGTCAACAAAGTTATATCTTCAAAACAGTAAGATAAACAGTGACCGTCAAATTGTAAAGTAAATCTACTTAAAAACAGGAGACATAGGGGAGACCGCGGTGGAATGGGGTACCGGGGTAGAACGGGATACGGCATTTATCCCCCCCCCCCCCAGTGGCGTTACAGTAACGCAGCAAAGCTTCCCAATCCTCAGTTGCATGTCGGACATTGATGGGTAGCGTCTGTCTGATTGCTGAAGTTCATTAACTCACTTTGCCAGCTTTTTGCTATAAATTGTGTGTGCTAGTGAAATATTTGGAAAGCGAGATGAGCTTTATTTCCGTATTTTTTCAGTAATTAACTTGAATTCCATTGAATTAGTCATGTTTTTAAATATATTTTTCCCATGATGCAATGATCGAAACATAAATGGTTAATGGTAGTCACGTGACACTTTTTTCAAATTTTAACGCGCGAGGCAGAACGGGGTCGGAACCGTTTATATAACAAATATATATATACCTACTTATTCGTTCAGAAAAAGGGGCCTAAACCTAGTACGGAGAGACCAAACAAGCAGGATGAGGCTTTAGAGGACAGCTCAGCTGAAAGCTCTGAGGAAAATAAAGACGCGTCATGTTTGTATTGTAATGATTTGTATTCGACATTACATGAGGGTTGGGTTTCGTACTTTAAATGCAAATAGTGGGCACACAACTCATGTGCAGGTATTGAAGAGGACGATGATGGATCAATATTCACACGTGATTTTTGAAAGCCATAAGCATTGCATAACTTAATACTACTTATTACTTTACTGTATAACTTAATACTTAATAATTTGTGAATTCATAGAAAGAATATAAACACAACTTTATTAAAAATAAGATTTTTTTTGACCAAACTGGGTCTTAAAAATTAAAAATAAAAACTCTTACCCTCTTCTGTCTGAGGCTCACAATACTATGATATGATACAGACTCACATGGCCATAAAATGCCAATTTGTTTTTTTACTACATTCAGTACTGACATGTGAACTTCGAAACACATTAAATACCAAAAATAATCTATAATATTCCTAAATCCATTGTACCCCATTAGGCCCCATGCGAAGGGCAGAATGGGGTTGATTGAGTTACTTTTATTTTTAATTTTTAAAAATTAGAGGTTAACCTTTTTTTAAAAACTTCGTATATAAAAGTTTAATTTAAAATGTATAAAGAAACTGTCTTAACATATTACATGTTTTTTTAGTACCTCAAACCTCAATTACCCCATTCCGCCCCGGTCTCCCCTACAGAAGTAATTTGTCCGCTCAGTTCAGTCCTGTTGAATATGTTCTCATGATACGCATAGATTTGGGGGATACTCATTTTTTGAAAATACTGTGTAACAAGTGGGGGCGGGCTTCTTTTGAGATGGGCGCTCGTCGGCTACCAGACGTAACTCATTCTAAACCTCGGAAACCTTTTATTGTCATCCATACTGATTAATATTTTAATAAATAAATAAATAAATATTACAAGGCAACGGCGAAACGAAAACCCTTCCGTTATTTTTTTAATTGCATTGTCCACGTCGGTAAATCTGAAAGTTATTTCTTTTTTGGGTACACCTCGGATGTTTAAAAAGTGTTTTCTAATCGCTCAATAGAAAGCTGCTAATTTACTCTTTAAAATAAAATCTTTTCAAAGTAATAAGTTTAATAAAGCATTAATTTAAGCATTTCTTTTCCCGGACATTCATTTCTCGGCTCAAAAATATAAGAATTATTTAATGTGAAAGACACATCGCTTTTAATAAACTTCGACTATCGGCAGTTCTACTGCAAACAATGCATTACTGATTTCGTATTCTATGTATTCAATCAACTCATTACTAGTTAATAGTTTCATTTAAATTTTTAAGACACTTTTATCATTTAAAGACAGTTTTTCAAATTATATCTATGCTATTAATCTTTACCATTTCACTAAACCATAGACATCTCTGGTGTTATATGAACTTAATTGAATTTTTTACATGCCGAATCGTCGGAAGATCGCTTTTACTTTGTTCGGTTTAATTAAAAACATTACTTCACTTCAAAATAGTAGGGTTTTAGTGAAAAATAAAAATGATAATTCAAGCAATAGTAATCGGTGCACTCGGAGCATAATCTTCAGTCTAAACACACGTTTTCGGAAGCCATCAAAAGTGGGTTGAGTGGAAAGTCAGATTTTTATATAGCAGCCCGTTTTCTGTGACTCTATGAATAAACTGCTAAATCTTATGTCAATGGTATTTATACAATTCATGAACAATGAATGTTGTACATAAAAATTGTAATACTTTTTGTGAGTGAAATGAATTGTGATGAAACATGTGTGCAAGTTTACATGCGATGTGTATTGCAATGTTGCTGTATGTAATAATAAAAAAACCTGTAAATGTTAATAAAATGGAGTTGCTGTTATATGTATGATGTGTTATTGTACGAACTGTTCAACAAGTTACAGGCGTTTAATGGAGAAATACTAATTCCAGATTTGGTTGGTGTTTTTTTTTTCTTTGGGGGGGGGGGGGGTATACGAGCGTCACTTGGTGGTGAGCGTGGTATCGCGGCTAAGGCTATATTTAACTGTTATATATAGATAAGGGGGTGCCAATTAATCAGAAGACGGTTGCATGAAGGCGAGCTCCACCTGGAGGTGACCCTGGTGTCGAGGTTAGGACTATATTGACCATACATATAAAATTAGATGCAATGTTTTTTGCAAAATTTGCAGATACGTTTTTCGAGGTTACAAGGAACCTTTTTTTCAATGCTAAAGGATAATTAACCAAGTAGAAATCATTAGACAAGTCGAATTTATTCATAAGAATATGATAAGCTTCCCAAAAGTCTAGATTTAAAGTGGAAGAACATTCTTCCAGAATTAAAATCAAAAGAGTGGTTGGAATTCCAACTATTTTGAGCAATGCTTTACTTGGAGGATGCAATAGCAACTAATTTTGAAAATACCCCAAGAGTTTAGCTGATGAACAGGATCTCTTTAACCCCTTAAGGCATTTTCCCGTGTCTGCCACGGCGAAAGTTACGAAAAGTTACTTTGTTTGTCTATATATATATATAGCTCTTACCCCAACCCCGCTCAAGCCAACCCCCAAACTGAAATTGCTTTAAGAAATTGAGTTGCACTATACCTATACATTCATTTTCTGTGAAAAAACTATCATTTTTACCAGTTTTTCCGAAAAAAACTCGTGCTTTAAGGGGTTAAGAGAAGAGACAGTAAGATTGTTAACAGAGGAGAAAACGACTTGTAATTGAAACTACCTAAGGATTTTAACAATAAAATGGTAATACCACCATATTGTTGGAAATACCAATTTGAGATTTTTATTAATTTTATTATGAATGGTGCCAAGGCCCAGTGGCTGAGCGGTAGCCTTCCGTGCTACCATGTCACCGATCCGGAGTTCAATTCCCGGGCTGGGCATGGTCGACTCAGTCTTTCATACCGTCAGTGGGGTCGATAAAACGAAGACCGAGCTTGCCGCCACGTCAGGCCAACTACTTGACCGGAACTTCTGCTTCTGCACCCCAGGGCCCTGGGTCTCAAAAACAGGAAAGGGCACAGATGGCCGTGGCTCCCAATTGGGCTGTCGCGCCACTCAGTTTAGTTTATGAATCGAGCCAATCAAAGAATGAGAAAAACGTCTATCATCGGCCACAGCTTTACGATAATTCAGTTGACCCTTGAGAAGTTTAGGAGAAAAAACATAATAAAATCACGATGGACATGATTACGAAAAGCAGAATATTTTTTGCTTTGCGGGAGAGACGACAATCTATGAGTAGTAAAAGAAAACAGCGAAAGGCTTACGACAAACAGAAGTAGCGAATAATAATAATTTCACTTTGTGCAAGTAAACAGTAATAGAAATATAATTTCACGTTAATTTAAAGCACAAATGAGCATTAAAACGCGTATTTTTAATGCTCATTTGTGCTTTAAATTAACGTGAAATTATATTTCTATTACAGAAGTAGTGAAGCCAAATTTACTTCAAGAAATAAAAACAACAAGTACAGCGAGCCTAGTATTTAGTTCTTTCTTACAAGAAAATTCGATGTTGGGATCAATGGAATTCATAATCGAAAGAGCATCAACCGATAACATATTACTGTATATAAGAAATATATAAATATATATTTAAGAGGCGCCACCTGATAGGCGATTTTTGCATAAAGCATGAAGAAAAGCGCCACCAGGCGGTGACATTAACTGATATGTATATATATATATATAGGTGCGCCAACTAAATAGGTAATTTTTGCATGGAGAGCGCCACCATTCGGGGATCTTGATGTCGAGGCTAGGACTATAATTACCACATATAAATAGGAAAACCGTTGTTAGGCGACCGTCAAGCAGGTTCAAGAGTGCTACCTGGCGGAGATCTTCGTGTCTACGCTGGGACTATATTAACTACAGATATGTACAGGGACGTGATCTGGTTGGCGATGGTTGCATACAGCAAGAACGTCGGCGCCAACTGGCCGCGAGCTATAGGTATCAAGGAAAAAACCAAATATATCTCATTACGTATCAAACCTCATATATATATATATATATAGGCCACAGGGCAAGAGGATGGATTCATAAAGCATGAAGGAGAGCGCCACTTGGTGGCGATCTTCGTGTCCAGGTTAAGACTAAATTTACTATTTATATATAGGGGGCGCCACCTGGGGTTAGGGAGAGGTTGCATAAAGCATGAAGGAAAACACCACCTGGCCGCAGCCTTAGTGTCGAGGATAGAACTATATTGACCATATGTATATATGCAGTGGCGTTTTGGTGTCAAGGCAAGGACTACATATATCTATAAATAGATATCTATAAATATATACATATAACTATAAATTCATATACATATATATAGCGGCACCACATTGCTAGGCCAGCATCAAGCATGTAGAAGAGCGCTTCCGAGCGGCGATCTTGGTGTCGAGGCTGGGACAAAATTAACTATATGTATAGGGACTCTACCTGGTTACGCGATGGTTGAATAAAACATGAAGGAGAGCGCCACCTGGCAGTGACCTTGGTATTGAGGTGAAGACCATATTTAACTTTATGTATATATATGCACTTAGCAATTTTTATTTACGTATATAAAAAATTGCACCACATTGGCTAGGCGAGCATCAAGCATGTATGAGAGCGCCAACCGGCGGCGATCTAGGACTAGTGTCCAGGCTAGGAGTAAATAAACTAAATAGTATATATATGTAAAGGGGTGCTGCCTGGTTAGATTATGTTTGCACGAAGGAAAGCTAAACTTCGTGGCGAGGCTAGGATTATATTTCCCATATATATATATATATATATATATAGGGAGACTTCGGGGTCGAGGCTAGGTCTATATTTACCACACATATGTATAGGGGCATTACTTGTTTAGGCGAGCATTAAGCTTGAAGGAGAGCACCACCTGTCGGCGACTTGGTGTCTAGGCAAAGAAAAAGTAACTATATATATATGCGGGGCTCCTCGGTTAGGCTATGGTTCCATAAAGCACGGAGAGTGCCACCTGCGGTGTGCTTGGTTTTGAGGAAAATACTATACTTAACTTATATATAGAGAGAGAGAGGCGCCACTCGGTAGTTTCTTAAAGCATGAAGGAGACCGCAACCTGGCCGTAACCCTGGTGTCGAGACTAGAACACTATTTATCAATCATATATATACAGGGGCATCACCTATTTAGGCGAGGGAGGATTAGAACTCGCAACGTTTGGCAGAGCTTTGAGATGGCAAGGCAGGTGCTGCGAGATCAAATCCCGCTCGCTGTAATCGAGATTTTTACATACTGTAGACGATTCCCTAATAAATCTAATAATAGTAAAAAAGGTTTAGTAGAAAAGCTTCCTATACATCTATATAGTTGGCGCCATCTGGTTAGGCAAATGTTGCATAAAGCATTAAGAAGAGCACCACCTCTCACTGAGCTTGGAAATGAAGCGAAGGGTACATCTAAATTATACATATATACCAATAATAGATGCGCCACCGGGTTAGAGAACGATTTCATTAATTATGAAGTAGAGCGCCGGTTACGACCTTAGTGTCTAAGCTAACACTATATTTACCATATGTAGGGGGCACCACTTGTTGCATACTGTCAGAAGGAAAGCGCCACCTAGCGGCAACCTTGCTGTCAAAGCTAGAACTGTATTGATCTTATATATATAGGTGCGCCTTGGTATCGGGGCTAGGACTAAATTTACCGTATATAGATATATATGGTAATATATATATTTATATATATGGGAGCCACCAGGGGCGATCTTGGTGTCGACGCTAGGATTAAATTAACTATGGATATATATATGTGTTAATATTTCTCACGAGCGAAAAATATATTTCTGTTGAGAATAATAACTTTAACTTTTTCTTTTAATCAGCTCGCGAGATTATACGTTGTTTAATATATGAAAAGAATAGAAAATGGTTTTTTCAAGATAGTAGTGTGCTCTTATATTTGTAATGTGTATTTGGTATGTTTGTTTTGTTTTATTAAATGTTATTTATGTTTTTGATAACATAATTTGCCACTTTTTTCGATTCACGCATAACAAAATGGTAGCAGAGCGTGGTTAAGTGGTTTAATGGTTGCTAAAAAGTGAAGTAAATGCAATTCGATATTTCCTCATTAGGGTTAGCTTTCTTAAGCAAATGAATGAAAGAAATATTTATATTACATGCAGATTAGACTAACCGCTAATTCAGATTTGTAATATGGCTGACTCTAGTGTCGGAATTTCGAGGATTGAACCTCTAAATAGCAAAAATTATGCTTTATGGAGCACAAGAGTAGTAGCTCTCATTAAAGCTAAGCATTTGTATGATGTAATTGCACAAGAAGAACCAGTAGTAAATGAAAAAGATGAATCGAGTATTAAATTATATAATGACTGGTCTGCAAGAAACGATGAAGCGTATGGATTAATTATTTTGACTTTGTCCGCAGAGCAAGTTATGACTGTTAGAGGAATTACTAAAGCTAAAGAACTGTGGGAATTATTGAAAAGACGTCATGAAGGAGTAGAAAAACACAGAAAGATTAATTTGAAGATTAGATTAGCGAAGATTGATAAAAGCAACCGAGAATCAGTAGAAGAATATTTAATAAGAGCACAGACAATTGCAAATGAAATTTCTGATCTGGGAACTCAAATAGAAGAGAATGAACTGATTGGATATATTATGGAAGGTTTACCGAAGAAATATAGCGAAGTTGTTACAGCTGTTTCTTCAAATCCTGATATATCTTATGAATTGATGAGAGAAACTTTGTTGACATATGAAAGAAAATATGACAAAGTTGAGACTGAAATTCAAGCATTTAAATCTAATGAATTTAACAGAAAAAAGGGATGTTGTTTTTCGTGTGCAAAATTCGGGCACAAATCCTTTGAATGTTGGAACAATCAGAAGAAAATTTCGAAATATGAAAGAAATGGAAACAGAGGAAATGCAAAAGGACTAATGAATAGAAACAGAGGATTTGAAAATGAGAAATTCAATGGCAAGCAAGGTAGCTATGTTCACAAAGAAAAGAAAGAACACTCTTGTTTTTCAAAAGGATTTGCTCTTCAAACAAAACTGCATGATAAATCAGATAATTATAAAAATGATAAAGAGACATCATGGATGTTAGATTCAGCATGTTCATCTCATATGACTTATCAAGAAGAAATAGTAAGTAATCCAAAAGTCGAAGAAGTAAAAATTGCAACAGCTGAACAAAATAGAAGCATACAGTCAAGATTTAGAGGTGATGTGAAAGCTATTGCACACAATGAATATGAAGACACCAATATTAAATTAGGGGATGTCCTATACGTTCCAAATTTGAGTGGAAATCTGATGTCAGTTCCAAGTCTGGTGAAAAAGGGTAAGAAAGTTATTTTGGATGATAAAGGTGCCACTATTTATGAAAAACAAAGTGGAGAACTAATTGCCAGAGGAACATTTGAAGATGATGCATTTTTGATTAAACTTGAGGTGAAGGAAAACATGAATGAAAAATGTCATAAAACAGAAGAAATAACTAAAGAGATTTGGCATAAAAGATTAGGACATGTGAATTATAAATATTTAGACAAAATGATAAATAGAAATCTTGTCAGAGGAATTGAAGATATAAAAGGTGATGAGAAAACTTGTGAAGCATGCATTCAAGGTAAATTAACTAGGTCCCCATTTCAGCAAGTAACTGAAGAGAAAACAAAACAAATTCTGGACAGATTACATGTTGATTTATCTGGACCTATGAATATTCAATCTTTAAACGGAAGTAAATATATGTTGTTGATTATTGATGAATTTAGTAGGAGATATTTTGTCGAATTTGTAGCAAGAAAGAGTGAAGTATCGAGAAAAATTATTGACTTTATTGAAAGGATAGAAAATGAAACAACGAAGAAAGTGAAATCGATTCGTTCAGATAACGGAACTGAATTCATAAACGAAACATTACTTGAATATTACAAAAGAAAAGGCATCAAAGTTGAAAAAACTACAGCTTATTCCCCACAGAGCAATGGAATAGCTGAAAGAGGGAATAGAACTATTATTGACACAGCCAGGACTTTATTAGTTGATGCAGGTCTGCCTATATGTTTTTGGGCAGAAGCAGTTTGGACCGCAGTATATCTGAATAATTTGACGCCGACTGCGAAAAGAGAGAAAACTCCCATGGAATTATGGAGTAATAAGAAACCTACAGTACGACATCTAAAAGTATTTGGATGCAAAGCGTTTTATAGGAATGATCAAGTGAACAGGAAGAAGTTCGATGTTAGAGCAAGACCAGGTGTGTTCCTAGGATATTCCAAAGATCGCCAAGCGTACAGGGTTTATGATGAGGAAGAAAATAAAATCAAAGAGAGTAGAGATGTAATTTTTATAGAAAATGAAATGGGATATGTAGAGGAAAATGACAGTAATTATAATATAGAAGAACTTGACTACATAACAATTCAATCAAGTGACGTAAATGACTGCCAAAAGCATGATGCAGTGAATAAAGAATCATTAGTGAGCATTCCCAAAGATAATGAAGATAATCCAAATGGAATAAAGGACCCGAAAGAAAATGCTCTCAAAAGAGGGCTTCCACCTGGTAACTCAAAAGAAAGTAGTATTCAGGGAAGAAGTGAAGACGTAGAAGAAATTGAACTACCATTACTAGATCGAGGGGTTAGACGATCATCTAGGGAAAAGAAACCTATCACAAGATACTCAGCAAATGTCACTTTAGAAAATATTCCAAAGACTTATCAAGATGTATTAAATTCTAAAGAGAAACAAAAATGGACACAAGCTATAGAAGAGGAACTGAAATCAATGGAACAACATAACGTATGGAAGATCGTTGATCGACCTAAGAATACGAAAATTCTCAGAAGCAAATTTGTTTTTACACTGAAAAAGGAGAGTGAAAATAAAAGATACAAAGCTCGATTAGTTATTGACGGTTCAAGAGAGAAACTGGGTCGAGATTTCAAAGAATCATACAGTCCTGTAATGAAACCCGAATCCTTTCGAACGCTATTGAAAATATCAGCTATAAATGATTACAAAGTTAGAATTTTTGATGTGGAAACTGCTTATTTAAATAGTAAGTTAAAAAGATCTGTTTATATGAATCCTCCTGATGGTTTTGATATTGAACCATCCCAAGTGGAAAAGTATTACTAGTCACTGGAAGTTTGTATGGACTCCCAGAATCAGGAAGATGCTGGTATGATAAACTAAAGAAAATATTGAACAAAATAGGAATGAAAGAATGCAAATCTGATCCATCTGTATTTATCAGCCAAGATACTGATAAATATATTGCTTTAGGAATGTATGTTGATGACGGGATCATTATTGGAGAATCTGAAGATCTCATTGAGGATTTTTTGAGGAATTTAAGAAAGGAAATTAAGATTAAAGAAATAAAGAATAAAATCAACTTTCTTGGAATCGACATAGACTTTTATGAAGAAGGAATTATGCTCAACCAAAAAGAATACATAACAGAAATTTTAGAACGTTTTGATATGCAAAACTGTAACTCTGTGAAAACACCAGGAGTTGTTGGAATGAATTTAGATGAATATGAAAATTCCAAACCAGTGGACATGAAATTGTACCAGGAGATGTTGGGTAGTATAATGTATCTAGTTACTGGGACACGACCAGATTTAGCATACAGTATCAGCAAGTTATCTCAATATTCAAAAGATCCTAGAGAAATTCATTTACAAGCTTTGAAGAGAGTATTGCGTTATCTACAAGGTACTAAAGAATTCAAGTTAAAGATAGATAAATGCAAAGAAAAGCTACATATTAATTCTGATGCAAGCTGGTGTACCAGTAAAGATTCAAAATCATTCAGTGGTTATACCGTTAAGATAGGAAACTCATTAATTGGATGGAAGAGTAACAAACAGAAGATCGTAACTTTGTCAACCATGGAATCCGAATTGGTTAGTTTATGCGATGCAGTATGTGAAGGACGGTGGTTGATAGATTTATTAGAAGAGTTGAGACAAGAGGAATTAGTGCATCGTCCAATAAAGATATATACAGACAGCCAATCCGCAATAGATTGGATATATAACCCAAGAGTAAACAACAGAAATAAGCATATATCAAGAAAATACCATTTTATAAAAGAAGAAGTGGAAAATAAAGAATTTGACATACATCATATAGCAGGTACGGAAATGGATGCTGATGTGATGACTAAAGATGTGAGCCAAGTGAAGATGCGTACTCATCTGCAGAAACTTGGAATCATTTTTCCCGTCGTGTGAAAGGAGGGATGTGTTAATATTTCTCACGAGCGAAAAATATATTTCTGTTGAGAATAATAACTTTAACTTTTTCTTTTAATCAGCTCGCGAGATTATACGTTGTTTAATATATGAAAAGAATAGAAAATGGTTTTTTCAAGATAGTAGTGTGCTCTTATATTTGTAATGTGTATTTGGTATGTTTGTTTTGTTTTATTAAATGTTATTTATGTTTTTGATAACATAATTTGCCACTTTTTTCGATTCACGCATAACAAAATGTGTGTGTGTGTGTGTGTAAGTGGCGCCATCTAGTTAGGCGATGATTGCATGAAGCAGAACTCCACCTGGCGGTGAGCTTGGTATCGAGGCAAAGTTATTTAACATTTATATATATATACTGGACTGCCACCTTGTTAGAAGATGTTTGCATAAAGCATGAACGAGAGCGCAACCTGGTGGCGACCTTGTTCTCGAGGCTAGAACAATATTTACTATGCATATATATATATATATATTATATGTATATATATATATATATAGGAGCATCACCTGTTTAGGCGAGTGCCACCTATCAGCCACTTGGTGTCGAGGCTAGCACAATGTTTACTATATCTATATATATATAGAGGCATTCCTTGTTTAGGCGAGCATCAAGCATGTAAAAGAGTAAGCATATTTGAATACAGATTCTGTCTGCTTCATAGTTCGGCCTCTAAAGGTTAATAGTATATTTTCAATATTAAGAGAATAAAATACCGAAATCAGACATATTAAGATAAGGTGAAAAAGTTATATTGTATGTTTATACCAACTAAAAGCATAAAGGTAACCTAGCCAAACAATGATTTGTGTAAAAAAATATATGTTACAATTATGATTTGAATTCTTATCTCTAACCAAAAACGTATGTAACTAATAGCAATCTGAATATATATTGCTAATATTAATAAAATCTTTCATTTCCGCTAATCCATGTTCCTACTGTACGTAAATCGCATACAGGAATCTATATTTACTCATTTTGCCAGTTGATATTTACGGCTCACTACTCTTCCTAGGGGAAAAAACGAAGTCTAAAAACCTATGTTTACTACGCTCACTACTCTTCTTGGGGAAGAAAAAAGAGAAAGTCTATATTATGCCAATTTACTCGAAGTTTAGATTGACTTGACTTCAGATTTCACCATTCAAATACGAGCTCATTAAACCCAAAAACATTGACGCAGAACACTTTTTTTTTTTTTGCTCTATCCCGTTTCTTTGACATTCGTTCATATACCTTTTCTCTACTTCCAGAACGTCCGACATAAATTGACGAGATCCGAAGCTTGTACATTTTTCTTTGCGAAAAGATTTTATCTCTTCGAGAGAGAATATTTTTTATCGCCAACATTTCTATAATTCTTTTTTCCGTTCCTAATTCTTGTCTTCATATTCCCCATTTCTTTGCTGTTCAACAGCTTAAAGTTTTATCAGAGCCTTGATGAGTATCTTCTTCCATAAAAGAAAAGATCGCTTCTTTTACGCATTGATTGGAAATTTGGTTCTTCATAAATATCTTTTATCTTCAGTTATTGATTTTTTTCTCGCCGAAACTCCCCGAGGCTGATGGTTCGAGAAAGTATAAAAGTGGCGTTAGCTTTTAGTCCTTTATATATTTTGCTCCCTATCCAAACAAAAAGCTTTTCCTCCCACATATTAAACTGGAAGCAAATGCCTGAAGACCGATTTTTTTTCATTCACTTCAAAAGCTGTATTATTCTGAAATATATTAAATGAAATATAATCACTTTTTCGCAATTTTGCTGCTTTTGAATTACTCAAATTAATTTCTCAAAAAAAAAATTTTGCAACACTGAAAATAAACTTTCAACAGCCAGAAAATATTACGACAATATAAATTAGTGATATTTTTCCTGGAAAAGATTTATCTTTCTAAAATAATAAAAAAAAAACCTCAGGTTATTGTGATAAGTGCGAGTTTAGTAAATAGTTTCGAGTTTCGTAAAAAATTGCGAGTTTAGTAAACACTTATGATTTTAGTGAAAAATTTCGAGAGCTACTTTTCAGAAACGTACGTTACTTAAAAAACGTCACACACACATAGCATTATAGACAGCTGTTAGAGTCATTATTCTTGAGTTTATCCAAAAAGTGAGAAATGAATTAGCTTCTAAAAAACCTTTTGATAAAATAGGAAGTTGGATTACTATCTTTCAAGCCTAACAATATTTAGTATGGAGTCTAAAGTGGTCTCAGTAAGAGAAAAGTACAATTTAAGATGTCCAAACTATACTGTCTCTTTCACTCTCTCAAACAGTGAAAAGACAGCGATCATAATTTTCACAAACCTCTTTATTCACTCTAAACAGTTAATCGTGTGCTGCACCAAAAATCGGTGCCAGTGTGTTCACATGAAAGATGGTGCTTATTTTTATGTATGGCTTAATTTTTCTTTTGACAATGCATCCATTAGGCATTGTTTTAACATTAAATGCAGTAAATTTTGGCAAAAGTTTTGTTCATTTAACCACCAATATTTTTTTTTCTCGCGAATTGATCAGCAAAAGTTAAAAAGATAGGGGAGGATGGGGTAAAATGAGTCATGGAGTAAAATTGGTCACTTGATAAAAATCCAAAATAATAGAACTTGAAATTGAAATTTTTAAACCAATATTTTTAATGTTATATTTCAATGTGTTGGCAATATTTTTCATTCTCAAAAAAGTTAGGTTCTTAAATATGGAACCACAAGGAAATTTTTTTGTAAACTTTGGATGATAGTGCGCTCAACACATGGTTTACCAACTTCTGAAAAGCTCTATATTTTATTAAATAACTGCCCAAATTTAAAGGTTTTCCTCACTAAGAAAATTTGGAGAACAATTCCAGCAAAGCATGTAAAAATAATTGAATATTATCTTTTTAACATTAGTTTTTCTTAGATGGGGTAAAATGGGTCATGGTTAGGCTTAAGTAGTTCTATTCTATTCTTTTTTTTAATTGACTCTGTTGTCCCTCCCTGCAGCAAGTTCCTAAATTTAAACAACCTAAACTTTTAGGTTGTTTATTTTATCGAAATTAAATTTAAAAAATTTTTTAAATTGTTTTCCCTAAAAAAGATCATGTTGATGTGGTAGAGAGAAGTGATGTTGTTGAAGTGTTATGTGAACCAATATATAACAATCGAGAACAATATTATTTCAACATTACAATGTAATAATTATTCAAAATGTTGCTAAATATGTTACTTACATTTTCTTTTCAATTTCAAAGTATAATAAAAAACTGTTTTCAGCATTCTTTTGCAGTATGACCCATTTTACCCCACGATGGAGTAAATCAGGTCACAACTTTATAAGCTCAGTTAAACTATTTCATAATTAAAAAATGAATATTATAATTACATAAAATTGATCTAAAGGAGTTCAATGTTAAGATGCAATTGAAAAGAAATGGGAAATGTTTCTGGTTTTGTTGCTATGAAACTTTAAATATGAAAATAGCTAAAATGTGACCCATTTTCCCCCACCTGACCCTGAAGCCCTTTACATGATGAAAAAGTGCATCTGAATAACGTGTAAATGCCAGGTCACAAACTACAAAAAGCACAAAATAGGTCCTAGGGTTTAAATTTTTCTCTTGACCCTGTAAACAAACTTCTGATTTAAATAAATACAGACACCCACACCCCTCAGAGTTATAATGGCCACCCCTAAAAACTGTGGACCCCCCTCAAATCGTTGACGCCTTTAAACGGTCAAACAGTTGACTAAGCTGCACTCAAAAAAGGTCCTGGAGACCCCCCCCCTCCCCCCCCCTGTGATGGCGCCTCTGAAATAATTTTCATCGGTGATTTACAGCACGAATAATGACGTTCTTTGACGACAAGTTCATAATGTTACTTTGAATACAAAAACAAGATGTTGTCAAATTTAATAAATATTGTCAAATTTAATCAAGATAGTGAATTCATGCTTCTTTCTTGAGCATGGGAATATAAAATTGAACTGCCTTCGAAAATGAATCTAAACGTAACTCAATGTAGCAGGAAACAGTCGAACTCAAGAAAGAAAAAAAAGGAAAGTACTTTTATATTTATCCCAGTGCTCTTTATATATATATATATATATATATAGGCTTATGTATATTATAATCTTTTTCTCGTGAGTAATAATGCAGAGAAAATATGGTAATGGCGGTTGGGAAAGTAGATGAGACAAAAAGCATATAGTCCGCAAATTACTCATGTACAGATCCACCACACAAAGAAAAGTGCAGTCCAGAAGCGACGATAATCCATAAGAATAAAGGGTTGGTGATACCTTGACCACACAACAATAGATGACAACTATAATCGTAGTGGAGCAGGTCGCGTTCCATGGACAGCACAACCTGCAGGGTGAAACATTGCTCATTATAAACCTTCTCACACCTAATTTTATTGTTTTTCCTGCTCGGCATCTACTGTTGTCCACGAGGAACTGAAAATTATTCAAACGGTGATGAGTAAAATAAGGAGAAATACGGAAAACGTAGAGGAGTGAGGACACACGTAAAGTTCAAGAGCAACGTGGCCGAATGCGAAACCAAACGGAAGGGTTGAGTTGGAGAAACATAACGAAATCCACGGTATTTTCTATGCCCTTTAAAAGATAAGAAAATACGTGCACTGGCGACAATAGAAGCACATTTCAAAAACGTAAAGACTACCGACTCACCATACTTTTCTACTTCACTCCTTTACCCTGTTAGCACGTGGCCTTAGGGCTGCTCTCCCCCGGGCACGGGTAAGTGAAGTTCGACGACAGCTCGTGACCGACCGGAGGTAGATTAGCTGGGCGTCAGCCCAGCCTTCCTACATTGCTGTGTGGACCGACTCACCATACTGAGTTGATTGCTTTTTTTTTTTTCATCACAATACTGGTACAAAGTTAGTTTACATAACTGGAGCTATGTAACTTGTATTTTCCCAACTTAGAAGAAAAAGATCCAAACATTAATTATTCACCATTAATTTAACCTCTTCAGACCCCAGAACTAAGCACAAACAATTTTGACGCAATTTTTTGGTTCTCTGATTTAAAAAATGATTACAAAACAAAATAACTAAAAAAAATTTTTTTTTTATTTTAATTAATTAGTTTAAATAATAATTAATGCCCAATTTCCATGTTTTCCATGTTTAAAACGAAGTAAACTATCTGTTGATTAATTTGAAAAACATGTGGGTATTTTAGCTTTTAAATTGCACAAACAGTAGTTAATAAACAGTATTTTAAAATGTACCCGATTGGGTACACTTGGAATGAAGGGGTTAAACTACAAAAACTAACTAATAGTACTTTCACACATTTTTTAGTACTTGCAGTTACCCAAATCAATTAATTAGTGATGTTTCTATAATGCTCTGTTATCCGCCCCCCCCCCCCTTCCCCGAGATATGCCACTCTTTTCGCTGGTGAATGACTTGTCTTTTGTCCTTTTCAAGCAACTAAAAGGACCAGAAATTTCATATAACTTCCCACCAAAGGGGGAAATCATGGGTTCATTAACCACCCGCAAGCTAGGTCATTCGGAAATTTTGGCAAGTTCATGTCCAAACGTCTTTTCATTTAACTCTTCAAGCTCAGTGAAAACATCCCCTCAAACTAGTTCGCATGCTATAAAATATATCAACGCAGCAAACATCTTTGTACCACAACAAAATCAGTCGACTTACATTTTACTTTACTACCCATTTTCTAATAATGCTGAAAATCGATAAGAATTTTACCTTCGAAAATATTTACTAAGAAAGCAGCGAGTGGTGCAAGATAATAAACCCTGCTCTCGTAACTCAAGTTTCCAATTAATATTAAAAAAAATAATAAACAATAACTACAAAGGAAGACCTGTATTAGAGAACTTGATGGGGGAAATGAACCAGCTTCGAAAAGGAAAGAACATGAACTGGAAAAAAAAGTAATAATAATAATACGCCAGAAAAAATGATAGGAATGCTGAAGAAAAAATACAATAGATGGGACATAATGATCGACTATCTTCCACAAAGAAAAATGCTGCAGTGGGTGATCCTGTCATTTTGTGTTGGATACGTTTGATCGCAAAAAAAGGATGAAAGTTCACGTGGAAAAAATGGGCACGTATTATGGATTTAAGATTGAAAGGGATTTTCTATCTCGCTACTCAAATCCGCTTTCTTCAGAATTCGTAGTCAGGTCTTATCTAATAAAATTTGTGGAGTAATAAACATAGCAAACATATATTTTTCTTCGCCTTTAATGCCTCCGTTGTGGGACATCAAATACATGTTAAAATTATGTAAGAATTAGTTTTCACTATCATTCATAACTAATTTTTGCCGCCCCGATGTGTTTTGTTTATTTCAAAACATTTTTTTTTTTTTTTCAAAACAAAAGTTAAACTTACGTCAACTAATAAAGCGCTATGTGACTGCAAAACACGGGTGCTATGGTACACATTACAAGCCTTTATGGTGGTTTCACATCAGCCGCTACAGCCAAAATAGATCGGTTTGTGACATACATATTGCTGATTTCTTGTTCCAGTTTACATCATAGTGCAAACAACAAATTGTGATTTATGAACACCTCATGAAGTCTACAATAAAGATTTGGTCGCTGTCGCAATACGAGCGGCACTCAGTGGTAGAAATGGTATATAAACATTTTTAGCAAAAAAGTAGGATTGAGCATGACATTAGTAACATTCACCGATGAGATCACACTAGTCTACCGAAGGACGATGTTTAGCTAATATATATATATATATATTTGTATACATATACTACTTTTTTTATCATTATTATTTTCTTTTCTTCACTGTACTGAAAAAAATTTCTTTAAAACTACAGAAAAGAAACTGAGTATTTCTGTAAAGTTGCGTAATAACTTAAAGTTAACTGATCAAGTTTCTTGATAATAAGTTTCTTTAAAAAATTGTCGTTGTCCCGCACTTTACAAATACAGAGAAAGAAGCAAGCATACATATTAAATTACGAAAGCACTCGTTCAAAATTTACGAGTCAACAGCTCCCCGTTTGTTTGTTTTTTCTCTGAAACAGATTTCTGTAAAAATGGGAAAATATTACGGGGGTGCCTTATGTTCAAAGTACAAAATCCAATCTCTGCCCCTCCCCCATACCAGACGCATCTCTGGCCGAGCGGCCTAAGACAACAGAATCACAATAGAGTGAGCGCAAGTTCCAAACCCACCGAACGAAGATCGCATACCCCCGTCTTCGACTCACAGAAATAGTGATTGAGTGAAAGCACAGGTGGCGCCACTACTGCGGAAAATTATGTTTATTGGTATTTTATTTATGTTAATTTACTGAGTCTTGGCCACTTTATTGCTGTTAAAAAGTCTTTGTTGTTTCTTGCTTTTAATGTTCAGTAAGTTTGCGTCAGGCTTCGGTAAAATGATTTCCGATACATTTTTATGTATTTCCACGGCAGTTTTTGTTTTTTACAGTGTGTACTGATGCCTGAAAAAACATTAAGGAATAATTGTTCCTTTATTGCATAAGAAGTAAGTCGACGTTTTTCTCCTAGAAGCTCACTTCTTCTGCAATAAAAAGGAGGTCCCTTGTGCCCTCGAAACACGTGTAACCTATCTTTTGAAAGCATTGTGCATAATATGCGCTTAATTTTACTTTTTGATCTCTAGCGCGAAGATTTAAACCTTATCTCATGTTAACTTTCACATATGTTTCAACCTTTCTGGAAGCTTAGAAAGAACAAAACCCAAAGGTATGTTGGACCATTTAAATTGATACTGTTAACAATATAAACGATAATTTATCTATTTAGTATAAAATTTTTAAAGCTCCTATTGTGAAATCAAGTTTAACATCGAACTTTATCTTTCTTGAAGATATTATAGAACTCAAAATTAGAAACTTTTAGGAACTTTTAATTTTGAGGCGTCTTAATTTTAACTAAAGTTAAATCAGTAATTTTGTATAATCAAATTTGATGCAATCAATTTCTTGTAATCAAATAGCTTGGCATATATATCCCAATACGTCTGAAGAAAAAGAGTTATCTCGAAAAGATGAAAAGCATCGGATACACTTCCTAAACACAATAAAAAAAGTTAGTATACGGAAAGAATAAATTTGTTGCCGGCATAAAACGTAGAAAACGCATCTAAAAGTTGATTGATATATCAATCAAGATAGAAGAACTCTATCCATCTAAACACAAATCATAATCAAGTTCATATTTTATGTTGCCTGACAATGACAACGCTGGGAGATAAAGAAAATGTATACTTCAGAGATCACAAGCATACAGTCATAAACGACCATATATGACAAGCGCATATGATGGTAGTGTAAGATATAGCAGTTTCCACTTACCTTGTCGTCATAGCAAATATTTACGATAGTTGAAAGCAGACCGGGGACAAATATGTCCTCTTAACGCATTAGCGGCAACTGCTTGTCTGTACTCGTATGATATGTTTGGGATATTTCAAGTGGTCTGTAATTGCAACTGCAGTCATCAATATTCATGCTAAAAGGAAATAGAAAATAAATCTTTAATTGGTGAAGAAATAAATTTTAAGACTTTATTTGGTTTTATTACTATTCATTTTACTATATTCATTTATTTATATTAACGAAACAGCAATGGCTAATAGGATTTAGTTTCAAAAGATGCCGCATGATAAAAAATGAAAAAAAAAAAAAAAAAAACAATTGCCAAACGAAGAAACAGAAATATATAAAATGTATATAAAAATGAGTAACATGTGAAACTGTGCAAAGCAATTTATATTTGTAAGCTAGAAGAATAGTTTTCTTTTTTAAAAATTTCAAAATCAATTTTAATTTGTAAAGTGCATTGTAATGTAATTCCTAACAGTTTTCAGTCATAAATGAAGTCTTATATTTTTATATATTTTTTTAACTGTACAAACTTCCCTTTCATCTGATCAGCCATTTTAATTTTAATTTAGAAATATGATTGATTGACCGCATCTGCTTCCATTAGTTAAATTTAAATTAAGTAAACATAGCAGATATATCTTTAATCAGTCATATCATCGATTTTCAACAAATTATTAATGGAAGGCAAACAGATTCATTTTTTTGCATAATAAGAATTCTTTCCCTAACACATTAAAAAGCAAATCTACGGTTCTTAACTAACATCGTTTAGAGAGCAAAAATAAAATTTTCTGCACTGTTTTTGTTGTTGTTTCTAATGCCACTTAGGTAGCCAAGTTCCTCTTCGCAGAGTGACCTGAAAACAGTCGGTCACTCTGATCACGCAGAGTGGCCTGGGAGGCCAGTAAAGAGTGTCTTCCGTTTATAGATGAGCACTACAACGGAGGAAGTATGGCATAGCTCATTATGTATTTGGATGACACCAGATGGCGCCACCACAAATACGCTACCTTCCCTTTTTGACCTTAGAGTGAAGGGAAGGGAAATTCTCCACCCTCCGGTACCCTCGGGACTTCAGGGTCCACGGATTTTACATGCACGTATCTCCAAGTGTACATGGTGGCTCTTCAGCAGTCGGGTATCGAACCGCCAATTTCCCGGTTGGAAACTTGACATCCTAACCACTACGCTACCACGGCCAGCATTGCTTTTGTTATGATATTAATCGCAAAATTCATACTATCCAAATAAAAAAGCAGTATTCTTATATTAGGTTATAAAATAGAGAGTTACAGCCTTCAATATTTATAAACATTTATTCATATCAAACCAAATGCAACAAAAAATTAACGTTACCTGTTACGTTATAATTTTGAATCTTAAATTTAGGTGAAGAAATAACACCTAGGTTGTCAATAGATAAAGATTGATTCAGCAAAAAATGCGATTAATACGACTGAATATCATTAACCCTTTAACTACGGGTAACGTCAATAGACGATTCGGCGAAACCTTCCCGTGGTACGGGTAATGTCAATAAGCGATTTGATGAATTATGCTGAAAAGATAGGTTTCGGAATAAAAAGTTGAACAAATGAAAAAGAATGCGTTCTTTACATTATAAGTAATAATTTATTCAATTGAAAATCGCAAAATTAGAGGCGCAGAAGGGGGTATTGATCACTCTCTTTTGATACAGTGTGCCGCCGATTTGCAAGGAAAAAAAGCTGCATCTCATAGGAATTTTGATCTTGAACAAACAAATTCCAATCTACATTAGCCAATAACAAAATTTGCTATGGCGAAAGCGTTTTTGTTTTCTCAAAAAATCGCCATGAGTCAAAAATGGGGCATCTACGAATAATGTTGATTGCAACTCTCCAGTTTTTCCTTTTTCATGTAAGAAACTCATGAAAAAGATATTCTTTGTATAGAATTTATAAATAGTGTTATATTACATGCGTAAAATTTCTATTAAATTTTATACATAAGAAATTGATGTATCGCCATTTATGCAATTTTTCGATGCTTTTTTTTGGCGTTCAGACAAACAGATTTGTGAATATATTCCCGTAGTTAAAGGGTTAAACAACAAATCATTGGAAAAAAACAGTAGTTTTAAAGTTCTGATGAAATCTTTTCATTAGTGCAAAAACTAGTAATAGCAAAATTTAGGGCATTTAGAAATTATTGCATTTATTTGATAATTTGCGCTCTGTATATACTTCTCTTTTTACTTTCACCATATTTTAACGTAAAATTATAAATGACTTACATATTGAACACTATCAGCACAATTTACCGACCTTCATCTGCATAAGAAAATATCAGTGATGAAAAACCGTAAAAGTTTATTTTATTAGAGAAACAGAAAAATGCCTGCATTCTCTCCGGAGCAAGAAAATAGTTCCAAAGTAAGGTAAATCAGAAACTTTCTAAATACAGTGAAACCTATCTAAGTTGACCACTTGCGGTGCAGCACTTTAGTGGTCAACTTAGACAGGCGGGCAGCTTATAGCGGGTGAGGTAGAGGGTGGAGAGCTAATTCAGTTCCTGACAAAAGTGGTCAACTTAGACAGGTGGTCCAACTTACAAAGGTGGTCAACTTTACAGGTTTTACTGTACCACTACTAGTATCATTGTTAGTAGCTGTTGAACTTAAAACTCTTAAACAATGTCAAGATATGAAAAGAAATGACTTCGGAAATTCAGAAACTGTCAAACAAAAATGATGAACATTCATGTATTATTACTGTAAAGCCCATTAGCCAACAGGAAAGAATACATTGAACCAAGCATATAAGGTTCCAGATAAAACCAAATAAAGTTAGCATTTTCAAGAGTCATTGATCCAGAACTTATTTGAAAAGTTTAAAAAATATAATTCAAATTATAGTTCTGATTTAAAACAGAAATCCGAAAAAAACAATTTTTTCATTGAGTTATACTAGATAACTTAATTGTTTCAAACAGAGCCAAATCTTACAATCAGTGTTTTACATTCAGTTAGAAGAATAAAACCGCCTTCGAAAAGATACTTTATCCAAACATAAAGAAGAAAAAAAGCTTTTTATAAACAAAACTGGAAACAAACAACATCTTCAGAAAACATCGAATCATTCATTGCGAGAGTTTTTCTCAGCACTCATGTCGGATTATCCATCTCTGGAACTGAATTGCGTGGCTCATTTTTCTTTCGCATTCATCAGAAACGCACCTTATTTATCATCTTAAAACTAATATGTCCATAATTTTTCACGAGCTTAAAAAATTTAACTTTGATGTTAAGTTTGAGTATTGTTAGCATTTTTCTTAAGAAATTGAAATTACATTTACTTACTTGCCTTACTTTAAAAAGTATTTATTGCTTATCAGCATAAAAAAAAACTTCAAACTTTCTTTTTACGATTTTTAGCGACAGTTATGAGGAGATAAGCTTGAGCCAATCTGTGACTGAGGCGTTATGGGTCATTTTTGGAAGCGCAATAAATTATATTGAAAAGAAACATGACGACGTCATGTTTCCAAAGTTTTGCTGCTGGAGTGATAGGGTTATTTTGCCTGACCGTCCTGCACTTGAAACTTTAATAGAACTTGATGAGAAATGAGAGAATTTAAGAGAATCATGTAAAATCAAATTCTTATGCTTTTTAATGCTACAAAAAGTATGATTGGGACTTTGCTTTTGTTGGGAGTACTAGTGTTTTACGTAGCGGGCTTTGAAGTTTCCACTTATAAAGCAATTCGAATTTATAAGCCAAAGACGATGAGGTCGGTTTTTGCTGTTCTAAACGCTGTTCTTAAATGTAGGTAAGAAATACAGTGTGGGGCAGGAGTAATGACCCGGTTTTAAGGGGTATAAAAAAAAGCTAATACCATTTGAGATTTAAAACTATTTTTGTTTTGATCTATATATAATCCCATTTTTTTTTACATTAAGTTTTGAATAACACTTCGGCAAGATGGCGGCCTTCAGCAGCTATACACTGATACAGTCCATTTCTGAAGTTTTGGGAAACTTTTCTGCACATTTCAAGGGGGTATGGCAGATATTTCGGTCCTTCAGCTCTTCTAAAGTCTGGGAAGATGTTTCCAAACTTTCTTCTTTAAATAATCGTACGCAAAAAAGCTTCCACTAGAGACCGTAATATTGTGCAGAATGTTGAAATACACATAAAGAGATCGAGCTCTCTGCGTGGAAGAATAGACCGCATCAGTGTATTGCCGCTGAAGACCGCCATCTTGCTGAAGTGACATTCAAAACTTAATGTAAAAAAATGGGATTCTATAGATCAAAATAAAAAAAGTTTTAAGTCCCAAATTGTATTAGTTTTTTTTAATACCCCTTCAGAACCTTGTCATTACTTCTGCCTCACCCTGTGAATTGGATTTTCTCAAATTGAGACTTCAAGAACATCGTTTTTCTCGTTGTGAAAACTTATTTCTCTTACTCGTGTTTTCCTTGAACAAAATACTTTTGTTTGCATTTTAGATTTACGATTTTGATTTTTTTTCACTCCATTCTAGTGTATAGTTTGAGACAAAGCTTGTTAGACAATGTCTGTAAGTAATGTACCTATATGAGCTTTGGAGTTAAGGAAATGTTTAACACTTTTTTTTATCAATTTATATATCACATATCAAGGATTGCCATCATGCATGACAATTCAAGAGTCATTGCCAGGCACCCAAAATCAATTTTATATTTCAGCTGGGGCTAAAAACCAGTGAGAAATATCTTAAAATCCTATTACCATATGAAAACGGAATTCTCAATAGAAATGAGCACTTTATAAGTATATCTAAGGGCTTTTAGAAATGGAATGAAAACAACAATTTATAAGCCCGTTTTAAGACCCGTGGGAAAACTGCGAATATTTTCTAATAGCACGCTTGCATATTTCTTTTCATAGATTCATTTTAAAAGAGTACATTTTTAGGATGCTGCTTTTCAGAATATTTTAAACTATTACTTTAAATAAAGCGAAGTTTAAACGCGCCTAAAAGCTTCCTTTCTAAATTATGACACTTTAAAAAAACAATTTTAACAACCTCAAATGCATGAAAATTTCTATCAAATGAAGGGCTTGTGAACGAAAAATGTGTCCTTAAAAGATGTTGAAAATTTTTTTAAATATAATAGCAACGAGGACAAATGTGCAAATTGTATTTCAGAATTTTTTCATGCATAATTTCACAATTACGTTAAGATAGGATTTGGTGAAGTTACTTCGAGGGGGAAAAAATACTATAAAATGATATTTTGAAAGTTCGCTTTATCTAATCATATTTTGTGATTCACCTTTTGTTTTATAAATAAATTTTAAAAAATAGCGCAACATATATTTTTCTAAAAAAATAGTTTACATAAAATAATTTTCGCACAATGTTTCTTGCATGGTGATGCAAGATATAAAATTATTAGTAGAACTCTGAAGAAAGCAAATATTTCCTAAAGATTTTGAGATCACATAATTAGAGTAGTAGTAAGGGTAATTTTCACCTGCACCATATAATTACGAGGGTGTATCAAATGAAAACCTTAAAAGTGCTATAAAGTTCCGAAAAGTTGTAGGATTGATCTGGTAGATGGCAAGGATGTTCCTTGAAGTTCACACACTGACCACCAGTTGTGGTAATGACCTTGCTACACACGCACTATCAGTAACAATATGGCTACACCACTATCACCATGCACCACTTTAGAACAGCGATTAGTGATTCGTTTCTTGTGTAGTAACCAATAAGGTGGTGTCAAACCAATAGAAATCCATCTCGGGATGACAGCACAGCATGGTGATTCGTTTTTGTCACTGCAGCAAGTGTATGAGTGGGCAGGCACCGACGCGACGTTCTTTCGATTCAGAAGTCAATTGGCGTGGAACCCATCTTTCAGAAACTTTATTGAACTTCTACACATTATGGACAATATTTTGCGCTGAACCGTTACTGATCTCCAAAATTTTGGCAATGTCATCAAGTGTAATACGCCTGTTGTCCATAACAAGTTCTTCCGCCTGCGAAATATTTGTGTCTGTCACTACGCGGTGAGCCTGCCCAAGTCGTTGGACGTACTCTATTGATACGATACCACTTTTAAACTTTCTGCAACACTCATACACTTACGCACTCATATACTAACACACTTAATACGCAGGGAAAAAACGAATCACCATACTGTACTGTCATCCTGCGATGGATTTATATTGGTTTGACAACGTCACTACTCAAAAAACGAATCAGTGAACGCTGTTCTAACGTGATGCATGTTGATAGTGATGCATCCATATTATAACTGATGTTACTTCTAGTGCGTGTAGCAAGGTCAGTACCACAGCTGGTGGTCATTGTGCGAACTTCAGGAAACATCCCTGCCATCTACCAGATCAATCCAACAATTTTTCGGAACTTTATAGCACTTTTAAGGTTTTCATTTGATATACCCTTGTACTTTACTCGACATAGTGCAGAAAAATGCATTATTAACTTCTTACGACTAAAATCAGCACGTGAATTGTAACCTGATACTAGAAATGAAGCAAATTTTTCACATTGCTCGCGAATATCTCGAAGCATTTTCTATAGAAAAATATTCAACAAGCTTGATTAAAATTTAAGTCCTCATTGCTTATGTCACTCCATAGGGTATTCGTAAATTAGTTTTTAAATCATTAAAAATAAAACTTTGGTGTTCAGAATTTTCACAACGATTTGTAATGAGTGGTATTACTGTAGTTAAATGTACTCTATGATTTAAAGACTAAAAGTTAGCTCCCTACTTCACCTAGCTCCTGTTGATTTGTCAAAAACTGATGCACTTAAAAAGACATTAATACATTTTTGTTACAAAGACAACAAATTATGAATAACATAGTTCTGATTGTAGCAAAGTATTTCAAGTATTTAAATTAATAAAAATATACATTTTATAGTTTTATTTTTCTGCTTCAAAGTAAGCAATACTTTTGTTCTGAAACATGATCTCACTTACATACAAATTTCCTAGCATTAGAGTTTTGTAGCTGAACTCATGGCCACAAGTATTTCCAAATTTACCTCAGGTGTTAAAAATATTCCCCTCTCGATCTTCAGCGCGTGCAAGATATTAAAGCTAATTTAGCCATCATTGAGCAGCAAAACACGTCTCTCAATGCAGGAGATTCAAACCTAGTAAAATGGGGAGCGGCGAAAAAGATCATGTCGAGTTTCAGAATGTTTTGCATAACGGGCGGACTTGCCAGGGGCTTGTTTTACGTTGTTAAAATTAAGGAAGCAGTACAGAGGGTGCTTAAAATGCGTCACAGAATACTTAGCAGCCTGACGTGATTTCAGCCTCGAACGATTTTTCTAACTAATGTGATGAACCAGTTTCGGGGGCACTCACGAGGAGCCTTTTCTGCAAGATGGCACCGAGTCCTTAAGTTCACTTTCTGGCATTGTTTCCCGAAGATTCTTCACTATTTGATTAAAGCATTATATTTTACAAAACACATTAATTATAAAGATAAGATTTTGTAGAAAATATGGCTTATTTTGGAATGATGGGTTGTAGTATTAATCACACGTAATTTCTTACGTTCATATAAATTTACTTACTTAAACCGGTACTTCAAGACATCAAATTGACATTGGATGAAAACTATGAAAGAGTTGACCTCTTTTACTGACAATTAAAACCAGTTTTTCAACTTTCCAACACCTTTTCAAATGAGCAGACTAAATTTTTTTTATAACGTAAGCCTCAGTCGGTGGTAGGAACAACCGTCGTACCGCATGTCGAAGAAATGGTACGATTGACTGCATACTGAAATCTATCCAAAAGCGGAAGCTGTGACTTCATTCTCTTCAGGCACAACTGCAACTGGTTTGAATGCTGAAGTCACAAGTGAAGGTGAATAGCAAACCTCACTTATAATTTGAGGGCTTTATGACTGTAACTAGGAAATTTTTCTGCGATTTGTGCAAATTGTGCAACATTACGTTGGAATAGCTTCATAAAACTACAGAGCAGATAAGAGTTCCCATATCTGGTGTGTGCATACTCTTAACCGCTAATTTATTGCTTCTCTGAATCGATTACAGATGGGAGCATATTTACTATTAATTATTTCTAACGTGCCTGGTTGTTTGGAAGGAAAAAACAACGTAATGATATTTACTTTAAATGCAAGTTTTACTTCTTTGTTTACCAAAAAATTACATGCAAGCATAGTAAAATCATATCTTTCCTGTTAAATGATATACAAGGTTGAAAGTAGCTATAGCCGTACGTAGAGAGTAATGAAAACATATGATTTGAGATGATCACACAAGCTTCGTCTTGCATTGTTGACAACTGGGGAAAAATCCCTGCCTACACTTACCCGACTGCGTACTCTTACCCTCCTTTCCCCTATAACTGTTGCGTGGTATTATACTATTAAACTTTGTGTAATAAATTGTTGCACATCTTTTAAAAAAGTACCCAATTCGAAGGAAAAATCTTCAAACTTTAATAATACACTACTAACTTTGACTGTAAAAACCAACCATCAACCATAACATGTTTTGAGCATATTGTAACAATTAAAATTAATACAACTTAAAATCTTGATTTTCCCAATAGTTTATTTTCTTTTACTCTATTTATTTTTTTTTTCATTTATTTACTTTAATTAACTTATTTCATTTAATTAATTCTTCTATTTATTTAGTGTTTTGTTTAATTAATTTATTTCATTTTATTAGGTTGTTTATTTCATTTAATTAATTTGTTTATTTTATTAAATTAATGAAATTATCATTTAATTATTTTTATTTCATTTTATATATCTTCCGTTTTTCTTTTTGTTATTATTTTATTTATTTGAAATGTGTTACGGTTGTCGTCGAGCGCGAAATGAAAATGCAAGCTACTTCACATTAACTTTAGCTCAGAAAAATACAAAAGTACTTCCATGTTGTGTAAAAATGTTGCAAGCTTCTAAACCATAGAGTGTCATTTATATGAATATGCGGAAATTATACTGATATTTATTATACTTATATCATCTGTGTAAATATATTTCCTAGAGTAAATAATAAATTGTAGAGGTGGCTCTAGACTACCTCATGGTTATTATTATTATTTATTTTATTTTATTTATTTATCCACATTTAAAATATCTTTTAGTGTTTTTTTTTTCTTTTGAAAATGCTATGCTTTAGCTTGGTGTTAGGGATTGTGGCAATTCTAAATCTTATTCGGTTTATTGTTCCTTCTGTTTCTTTCCAGAAAAGCGCGCGTTTTACGTAACAACATTTTGTCCAACGACAACTATGCGTAATAAAATCAGTGTTTCTGCACACGAAATAGATTCATTTAGTACTGGACCAATCTTTCTTTACATTTTGAGAAAGACATATTAAATTTATCATTTCTACGAAAACATCTCAGCTACTAGTGCAATAACAATATTTCAAATGTAGAGAACTAAATCTTTTTGCACAGTTTTGAAAACTTGACGCATTTTGCTGTGAAAATACTTGTCTAAACAATTTAAATGTTTTACTTCATATAAACCAAAAGCTCGCTCTTCTCTAAGCACAAATAAAAGAGACTAACTCCACATACATACGGATATTCTTAAATTGGTTTTGCAAATTCTGCCTTCAAAGCTTTATGAATCCTTCCGTGAATATCTAAGGGTGTTTAAGGCCCGTCTCAAATCTAAGTTACACAACCGAAATAATGTACTAGAATCGAAATGTTTTAACATACAAAATATCCAATTTTAAACACAATAAAGTAAAAGTAACCACCTATTCATTTTAAAAATCTTAATGTATGTTTACGGATAATGCTTAGGTACAAACACAAATAATATATAAAACAAAGTATAAGAATAATTTTGCTTTGATGCACGGAGCTTAAATTTCTTAAGAAAGAGTTATGGTCAAGCAAGAGAAACAGTAATTGGTTCTCCTGAAACTTTCTGCCCAAATATATAGTTTTATATTAACAAACATTTCATTCAATTAAATTCAAATGTAAAAATAAATTTTCCCCCATAATATGAACAAAAAATGGTAAAATGTTTAATTTATATTCATGACTAGCGAAGACTAAGAAATATACGTTAATAAAACCAAATATGAGGAAAATCTGGCTTTTGAAAAACAAAGCTTACATTTCTTAAGTGAAAGTTTACCTTTGCGGTCAAGAGAAACATTAATTAGTTTTCCGGAAATCTCTTGCTTAAATACGTCACTTCATATTAACATGAATCTAAGCTCATGTAGTCTTAAAAATACATAGCTTCATTTTGTACATATCTATTCATACGTCTTATAAAATTAATCTCTATACCACATTATCAGAGGCATCTTTCATTTTAATAATTTATAACTTCAAAAACCTGTATTATATACACCGTGTGTAAAACAATTTTTAAGACTAGGTTTATAAAGTGAAATAAAAACTAGTAATTATTTTTTTTAAGTATTTTTATTCAAAAAAAGCTCTTTCGGCTTCAATACATTTGTTGCAGCGGTTTAACAACGATTCGAATGCTTTTTCCAGCTCACATTGTGCGACTACCTCCGAAGCTCGCGTCGAAGCTGTTTGTACACAGTGTCAAAAACTTTTAAAGACTACAGTTGGAACTAAGCTTACAGTGGCGCTATCTGTGTTATCGAGCACTCCCGTGAGACTTCTTAACTATCAGCTGATGCACTGTCAAAACCTCAATTCATTTGATTACTTTTTTTTTTCACTTTGATGACATTGACACTAAACAAACAGCTTCGACGCGAGCTTTGGAGGCAGTCCCACAATGTGAGCTGTTTGGGAACCGCTGCTATAGAAGACGAGGGGATCAAAACAGATTTTTTTTTAAATCACGTGTCGCGTATGTTCATTTGAGGTATATATTAGCAGCTTATATAATTATTATATGTTACACTCGCTTGTGGGATTAAGTTAAAATAAAATGTGACCCTTAGTTTTGAAAAAATACTGAAAATGCAATACAAGGAAGAAATCCTGGTAATGTTATTCATTTAATTCAAACTCAAAGTTGCCAGGCTTAGAAAATTTACCAACGCAATCATAACATTTAACAATGAAAATGTTCAAAATACTTAGTATGGATGCTCCAAATAAAACAAATTTTTCTATCCAGCTTGTGAATAAATATTCTAAATAATAATTATTCTTATCAATTTATCGTGAGTTTACAAAATAATTATATTATATTTTTACAGAAGCAACAAAATGTTTATTTCATTAATTATTACTATTTAAAACAGCTTATTTAAAAAAACAACATTTTTATCGGAGTCTAATTAAACTGAAAATGTTTACGGTAGAAAATGACAACAATCAATTTATTTATCAATTTGAGTTCAAGGTATTAGTCTGACCCATTAAATTTAATGATTCCAGAAATTTCAACTGAAAAGAAGATTGCAGAAAAAATTTTGTTTGCCGAGTCCTGATTTTTTTTCCCTTCAAAGCAGTGCCAGTGTAATGATGACAATTTGAAGAATAGTTTTAAACTGGATGTTTTGATTTTTATGCGCTCCGAAAATAAGGGCGTTTGCTAAGGCCTTTAAACTAAATTGACTTCATATTTACTTTTTTTTTTACCGAGATTTTATACTGAGCAAACATTCGTTGCTTTACTTTTCGCAGAGATTTAAAGCTTTTTCCTTGTTTGCGAAGAAATGTCGTTGTATAACACGGTAAAAACAGTTCTTTGCAAAGTGGAGTATAAAATGGGAGCTATAAAAGAAATTATTGAAGAAAAAAATCGCTTGAAAAGTATTTAAAAAATGTGGAAATTTATATTCCATTATTTTTGTTTCTACTGAAACAATCTGAAAAAATTGAAACACAGTTAAGTAAAATTTAAATTAATAATTTAAAAACGAGAATGTATTTTTAAAATATAGGCAAGAAATAAATAATGAATAGGTAGTTAAAAATAAAAATAAATTCAAAATCAATATGAAGGCTAGATTAAAAATATAACTTATAACATATAATAATAACCTAAGTAATTGTTATCAAAAACATGGTAAAGTAATTTATAACACAAGCATCATGTGAAATATTTGATGCAATTTAGCTTGAAATAATTGATGCACAGATTACAGCAATTGTACAAAGTATAAAACTATTGAACGACAATTAAAGACTTAATGAACTTCATCAGAAAGGAATAGAAAATGATAAGAATGAAAGAAAAATATGAATAGCTGTGTATTGTGTGTGTACACTAAGGGTATTTCAGGCTTTTTATTTTTGAGTAGTTCATTCGTGTCATACTCATACAATGAATTTCGTCATGCGGTTTTGATCAAAGGAATTCACAGTTGTTGTTTCTGATGCCACTTGCGAAAACAAGCTCCATTTCGCAGAGCGATTAAAGTAGTAAGGAGCGCTTTCCGTTTATAGGTGAGCACCACAGCCGTGGAAGTACGACTTTGCGCACTATGCATTTTGGATGAAACCAGACGGCGCCACCAGAATACGCCACCTCCCTTTTTTGACCTAAGACTGAAGGCAAGGAAAATTATCCACCCTCCGCTACCCTCGGAACTTCAGGGCCCACGGATTTTACATGCGCGTATCTCCAAGAATACATGGTAGGTCTTCAGCGGGTCGGGTATAGAACACCCAATCTTCCGATTGGAAGTCCGACATCCTAACCACTAGGCTACCACGGCCCTGGAATTCACAGTAGAATCTGCAATGTTAACCCTTATTCTCATAAAATAGCATATATGCTACCTGGGGTTTTCCCCGACTTTCTATTTGTTAAGTGACGTCAGCGCGTATGTTGCATTGTTTATTTGCTAGCCCTTATTCTCATAAAGTATGATATATGCTAGCTGGGGTTTTCCCGTACTTTTTATTTGTGAACAAATACAAAGTAGGTAAAACCCCAGGTAGCATATATGCTACTTTATGAGAATAAGGGTTAAAATGAAATTCGTAGTACAATTTAAAGGGAAAAATTGCATCATATAACACTTGCAAGTCAATTAATTACAAAAGACGAAATGGCAGAGAACAGACATCACGTAGAGAACAGGATTAAGATTTTTTTTTTAGTGCTAACGACCAAACGAGCTTTTGTATTTATATTTTTTACACCAATATCCATTCTTCTTGGAATAGAAACGCTAACTTTACAACGATAAGATCCAAAACAGACATTTTTAACAAGTACTTCTAGTTAAAATAATAACAAGTATTTAAAATAATAAGCATACATTACGGTGCTGATTCCAAGTAATCGCTTTCACGAAATGGTACCACATTGTTCAAAAGAAGAAAAAAAATAGCGCAATTAATCTCAATTCTAGACCTTAAACCCCAATGGTTAATTGCATCACGTGAGATGCACTTTGAGGAAGAGAGGCTTCTCATTAAGGCAGAAAATGCGCTTACTCTTTCCATTTAATTTACACAGCAAACCTTAAAAATTCAGCCATGTATTACAAGATGAATTATGATGAGACAACTTTTTTTTAAACTGATAAACAACGCTTTTTATTCATCCATTTAAGCACATTACGCTCATCCATGGAAGCACATTAAACTTAATTACTAAATATTATTTTAACTTAATGCTCAAAATTCGAAACTTTTTCAACCAAACTAGTTGAGGTAATGCATTTTAGGTGTAATCGATGAACTGTTTCATTGGTTTGATAAATTTGTTAAGCATGCTGTGTTAGTAATTAGATTTAAACTAAAAAGTGGAAAAAGAGTTAAGTTTTCACCTTAGTCGCTTTTATGTGCCCTTTTTATTTTCAGAGCAATAAAAATGAATAAAACTTAACACAGTTTCTTGTTTACTCATAACTTCACTTATGTGTTTTATCTTATTGATTTTGATGAGTTAACTGTACGGACGTACGGAATATGAAGAACCTTTACCATTATTTTAATTAAAAACTAATTGTGAAGCAGAAAGATGTGAAAGTGATACGAGAATTCAGTATGCAAAACAGGTAATTTCGTTAACATACATTTAGAGTCCGCCAAAATTTTGATCTCATTAGAACAAAATTTCAATAAGTAAATTGCATAATTACTTTTAAGAACTGCATTTTAGAGCGCATTATTAGAAAAAGTTTGAATATATAGTTTATTTTTTCGCATTTCATTTGAGCAGAATTTCTGTTGTACGTAATACGAGAAAATGTAATATACGGTTGGCGTGTTTTCCCCCACTATTAAACTAATAGAACGTGATATTAACTCTTTTTTTTTTACTCTTTTCATAAATAAAATTGTTAACTAATCGCCGTGTTATGAATTCGATATTACTATAGCATTCGTTTTACTAAAATGTAATTAAACATTAAGATTTATCCGATATGAAAACTCCTTTTATTTTTAATCCTATAGCGTCACCCACACAAATCAAACATATATGTGTGTATATGAAGAATGTGTGCTGTAATCTTTCCTTTATGAAACTGTAACTTTAAGTGCAGTCGATCCTCTTTATAGTAAACTGCATATTGTGAACCCTCGCTTACAGTGAACTTTTTCATCTGTCCCAACTAAACAGCTATTTAACTAATTTTAAACTCGTATAGTGAACTGATAAGGCAATGAAAATCTGCTTAAAGTACACTTAAATGTCCATTCCGCTGAGTTTTTAATTCCGCAGGAAGGGGAGACCGGGGAACAGTGAAACGAAAAATACAAAATTTCCGAAGGATTGATGAAAAATTATAATGTGGATTTGTAATACAACAACATAATTCGTTTTTAATTTACTTTTTATTTCAGTAATTATTAATTTATTAGTGAATTGCATGTTATCGCAATAAATGTTTCTAACAAAAACCCAATCAAATTCTAAGAAATAACCGATCGATTAAGGGAAAATCTGGTTAGCGAGTGAACTGTTTAGTGGGTTTAACGATGTTTCACCATAACGTGAGTAGACTACATATTTTGTCAAAAATGATAAATGTATGAGAAAAACCCATTTTAACAAAAATTTACATTACAGTTATAAGTGCTCGTACATCTGTAGGGTCACGTGGGGTAAAGTAGTCATAAAATCAACGTTTTTCAACTTACGCGGATCATTAACATAAAAATTTGCTTAAAAATTTCAGGTTTTTTTAGTTGATATTTTACATTGCATTAAATTTTGGGAAGAAAAAATAAGTCAAACGTTTTTATGACGTCTTTTTTCTGGGCTGTTATTATGACCACTTTACCCAATAGGGCGGGTTAAAGAGGTGTACATGGTGTAAAGTAGACATACTTGAAAAAAAAGGATATGTAAAGGTATGGTAAATGACCACAATGTTTAAAAATACGCAGCAAGGGTTTATCTTCGTAATAAAGCACCTTTACTTAAGAAAATTGGATTTTTTATCGTCCTCTATAGTCAAAAGTTGACTCCCGTCTTACTTAATGTCTCTTCAGGTATTTTAGTCTCTTCAGCTGATGCATATATGGCTTTAAAAAAAAATTACATCAATTCCATTATCTATTCCGAAGCTATAGCTTTCTATTTCCTGTATGACCACTTTACCTCACCTGACCCTACGCTAAAAACAGTACGTTGCAATAGACATTAAAAATAAATTCTATCACTATAAATCGTTAAATATTTGCATGTTTTGCCACTATTTTAGAAAAAAAAACAATAGTGGTCTTTTTTCTTTGCAAAAAAAAAATACAGAAAGCATTAAATGATTTTTCGCTGCTTTTAATGAATACGATAACATACAAAGGAACAAAAGGTTTTCTAATTAAGCAGACATTGCAGTTTTTGTAGCATAATTATACCTAATTATTACATCCGTGTGCAAATCAATGTTAACACTAGAGAAGTTTTGATTTGTGTGTATGTGTGTTTTGGGATTGTTTCACTTGCATGAGCGTAGGAGCCACTGCTCCTATTGATGTCACAACGGCCAAGGACAAATATACATATATTTTATGTAGGCCCCGCATTCTTCTACATCTAAACTAACTTGCTAAAAAAGGTGCAACTTTTCTTCAAAAAGATCTTGCCACCTGCTCCGTGTCCAAAAAAGGGACGACCTTTATGAGTGAACATGGTATATTTCAGTTCTAGACTGACCAGGTAATTCACATGAAATGAACCCTGTCGAAAGTCATTCATCAATTGTCAAGGATAGACTTAAGAAATGTGACTGCACAACAGCAGAAAAGCTTATTTCAGCCATAATACTCCTTTGGTTTCGCGATGGTAGCATTAAAAATTAGTTAAATCAACGCCTAATAGACTTGAGTATCTGATAAAAGCCAAAGTCGGTTATACTAGATATTACAAATGATGTCCTTAGAGCCTCGATTATCCGAGGTAATGTGGACAGAGGGTACCTCGGATAATCGAAAACTCGGATAACACGGACTCTGTTCAAATCGAAAGGGAAACATGGGTTGAAATAAATGAAAATGTCGTCAATTATGTAAAAAATGTTCCAGTTAAAGTTGTTTCTTGAAGAAGTCTATATATATATATGTAGGACTCCCATTTTCTCACAATAATTGGGCAGAGAAACAGCAAGTGAATTTTAACCATTTAATCAAGAAACAAACATATTTTACAACTATGTACAGAAAATAATTTTAACATCGAAAGAGCACTGCTTGGCTATTCTCTCCGAAGAACAACTAACTCAACTCTCTGAAACACAACTTGTAACGCCTTTTATGCCAGTTCCGTTGCCATTCGGCAAAAAGCTATTTCAGTTCAGTAACGATTGTAGTTCAGTTCCAATTGCAAAATCAGTTCAACTGTCGTTTGCTTCTTTGCTGCGGTTTCACGCTATGGTGATAGCTATAAAAGTAAAAGGCCTGTTGAAGTTGTCTTTAACTAGTGTTTCTAGGTCTTTATTTATATCACCAGAAAATAAAATGAAAATGCAACAATGCAACTTACGCCATTGGATGACTGACGTCAGTCAGTGACGCCACAATCGGCCGCCGAAAAAAAAAAAATTTTCAAGGGCATCGGTTAACCCGGAACTCGGTTAGTCGGGGCTCGGATAACCGAGGCTCTACTGTATTGATTTGTAATTTTAGTAAATATATAAATTTTGTGCAATCCTTTATTCACATTAATTTGCACAAGCGTGTGTAGAGGATAGATTTTGCAAGTTTGTGCAATTCTTTGAAACGTAATGCCACTGTTAACTGTGCGCGTGCTTTATAAGAAATGTTTAAAACTTCTGGTACTAATTACATTTTAACTCAAACATAGTTTCGAATTAAGTGCACGAAGAAGTCCACAAAACAAGAAAACCGAAAACCCATATCACACAGCCATGTGTGATTAAGATTCTAATCACCCTATTTTCCTTTACTCAATTAAATGAAACATATGTAAAATTTACAAAGTACAAATCCAGACTTCTCATATAAACTGGTTGTAAAGGGAAATAATTAAAAATTTGAATCGCTCTTTGAAGCATTCACTGTTTCTAATAACTATATGGGTTTACACGAATCAAAAGAGAACAAACGAAACGGTCGAACAAATGCCACTACCCCTATCTTCCCCTCACCCACATGTTGGTCTGGAATATTCTCAGTGGGAAGTTTGTTGTCTAGCCGTCGTAGCTAACACAATCGATTTTCAAGAGAATTGATTAAACTGCGACAGTCGCACTTGATAGTACATGTCCAATAGTTTACCAAATGAATGATCTTTGAAAGATCCAGTCTTTGAATTAAACACGGAAATCTCAATAGAAAATCGATGGCTCAGTATTTCAGAACTGAAATAAATGTAATTTTGAATGATGATATGCGACAGTATCGGCCAATTATTGAAGATAATTTTCTATGGCTTTTCGACCTGAGCTGTTCAGGGATGTACATGTCTCGATATCGAATGCTGGTATTACGCGTGTTGAAAATTTTTCAAACATACTTTAAATGCAAATGGATACTTTTGTCATTTCCTGCCTCATCATAATACTAGTAGTTTTGACACGAGCCATGCGTTGTTTAAGTATTGATGGGCGTATTGAATTATTTTATCTCGACAGTTTTAAGAGAAAATGTATTTTTATCACCATTGAAAGCTATAAGTAGATATTTCAGACAATTTCGTAAAATAGATTACTTGCCGTCTTTTTAGGTGAACTTAAGATGCTCTTTGACATAATTTTGTGCCGCTAAAAATTTACGATATTGTATTTTCAAACTAGTGTCAGTACACTTAAATTATAGATTCGTTCAGGGAAACGAGTTCAGAACATGTTTGATGTTTAACTACAAAAGAAAAGTGACTACAATTCACAAAAATTTACAAAGTTAGAACAATAAATTTGATCTTCTGACAGCTCATGAAATTATCACAAAGGCCAGGCGGCTAAGCTTGCAATATTTAGAGTTTTATAAAAATTATTCTATTTGATTTCTTTTTGAAAAATAAGAAGGCACAACCATTTGATAAGATTAATCAGTTGCTTACTTTTTTGTCTATGATAACTCTTCTTCGTTAAATTTTAAAATTCCGTCTTAAATTTTGAACTTTCACGTATGAAAATTTTTAGAAAATTATCAGGTTTAGATTTTTATACTAAACAACCGTATTTGCAACAATCATTTTGCGTTAATACAAGTATATGGGGAGCAGTTAAAAATTCCAAATGCACCCAAACAAGCACATAATATATTGTCCAGCAAGCTCAGTGGTCAACCAGATAGTAGTATATCAGACAAATGATCAAAAATGCTGTTAAAAACCGTAAACAAAGCACAAATTGTCAAATCAACAATGCATTTGATTAATTGTGTTGATTTGACAATTTGTGTTTTATTTACGTTGTTTTTCCTTGAATTCATACAGATAGTTGTAATCCAAAAGATAATAAGATGAGTTTAAAAGTTCCTTATGCCAATTACTGGAACCAGTATAGTAATAGTAAGATGCGTAATGAAAGAACACGTGGTGCTGGTTAAAAGTTGTTTACATTTTCCAGTGTATGAATAATTAAATCTGAAGTTATGTATAATACAGTCGGACCCGCTTAATGGAACATTGGTTAAAAGAATATCCCGCTTAATGTAATAAATTTTCAATGTACCAAACTAAGTTGTTTCTGTAATCCTGGATAATGGAATATACTGCTTATTGGTAATAATTTTTCGTGGCGAATTGGCTATTCCATTAAGCGGGCTCGACTGTACTTAACAATAAAAAACCGCCATAGTTCGGCATTGATTAAGGTGAATGAAATGATAAAAAAACAGGAGGATTAAAATAAGTCCCAGAAACATTTAAACGATTGAGAACTTAACAAAAAAATCGCGATATTTAATTTAATATCTTAATAATTTAACACGTAATTTACTTCAATACGTGTTAATAAACTTTGCCTTTCAACTGAACTAAAACACGCTATTAATTCTGAATTAAACATGAAGAACCATCATCAATTTAAAGATAAGCATGCTATATGGAATAATAAGATGATGAGTGTTGAGTCAATGTTAACAAAGTTACGACATTTTTTAAAGTTTAAAGCAAAACATTAGATATAAGATTTTCCTTCTACTCTTTAAGACAAGTTAATTTGGAACATATGAAAAGAAAAGGCTGAAATTAGCTTAATTATATGACTGCCATTAAATATTCTGTTTACTTCACATAAGGACGTGCAATGTAGAAAGATTACATTTGTATTATTTATTTTCCTTGATGCTTGCACTTTATTCGTGAACAAAGAAAACAGTAGGGTTTAAATAATGCAAGCCGGTAATGCTTCTCAATATTTAATTCGAAGCGTTAGCATAATTTATGAGTGAAATTGCTTTTATTGGTAGAAACTGTGGCATTTTTTGTAATTCATTTATTTTCTCGTGATTGCAACACTTATTTTTTAGGTTAACATACTTTGTTTCACAAAATGCAACGGGAGGGGTGCCAAAACTTTTGTATCTTCCGTAACATCTAGGATATCTCAATAATCTCAAAACTCCCAAAATCAGTGAAAACAGGAGGGCATGGACACTTGATTCACGTCACTTTTAAAAGTCGTTATGGGTAAAGTTGTTACGGGTATGAAAAGACGAGGTTATGCCCCAGACCTTGCAGCAAGTGTAACTCTGAAACACAAAATTTTGAAAAATACTATTTTATGTTTTTTTTAATAAAAATGCATATGGTAAGAGCAATTAGTTCAACTTCAGGCATGAGAAATTTTAGAATTATACTCGTAATAACAAGGTTGCAATTTGAAGTCAACGCTTGCTTAAACTTACCCCAACCTATTGCTAGCTTCAGAATGCTTTTTGGTAAAAAATCTAATTACAAGTTTTTTCAATTAAACTTGCTAGGTTGCATCTTTTAAACTTCATTGTTTTACTTTTAAATTTTATTGAAGCTATAAGCAGAACAAAACCACGCTTATATCGCTGCAATAACAAACAAATGCCGGATGCCAGAAATTATGCTTATTTATTTATTTGATTTTTTTTCCCTCCTGCAATATTTTATATTTTTGTCCGATAATGCCCGAGATGCACTTGAAAATTATTTACGGATCGAAGCATTTTAACAAAAAATGCAATATATAACAATTCTACCGACGCAAATTCATTAGAGCAAAACTGCAGCACACTCAGACCCAAAAACCCTGAAAAGTGTTATGAGCATGAAGGTTCAAAAATTAAACTGGGCCTAGCAAAAATCATTTACTACCCCCCCCCCCCCTTTTCCAAAATTTAATCTTTTATTTGTTGTTTATATTATGTGAACGAGAATAGAAAAAAAATCGCTAAGCATTCTTCCTAAAAAAGAAACGTATTAGATATGTTACTGGAGGATAGTAATCGCCAGTAATTCAGCATGCAGCGTACATTCATTAAAGATACTAAATTATATCTTAAAAAATGGTCATTTTAAATACTTACCAAATTATGAAAATTATTCAAGCTGTATTTATTTATTTATTTTGTCAAAACTAAAAATTGTTATAACACAAAAACTATTGAAGCAATAAATATTATAATTTCAGTCCATTTGGAAAAGGCACTGCACCATTGCTTTACTATCTAATGACGATTGGTAATATAACCGACTTTCCATTAAATTTTCTGAAAATTATTTTTCAATTGGATTCATTCATAGGTGTACTACTACCAAATAGAAGCATTTTTAAATAAAAAGTAATACTTCCACAAGCGCCGCCTCCCCTTTTTCCTTGAATTTCAATTTTGGTAGAATACCAAAATATCCGTCCTCCCCCTCCCCTTATATAGATTTCTATTGAAATTATATACAATAACCAGAAGCAACACAATTAAGAAAATTTGCAAAGGCAAAAACGAGCTCTTTACAAAAATCGCGATAGAAAAAGCGGCTAACAGTTCAAAAATGAGCAATTCCGATCCCGAATACGTAATTAAGATTCTATTTTCTTTCTTATAAAAATGTTTATCTCTAATTCGCGCGCAATTTTCAAAACAACGCGTTTTCAAAATAGCGCAGGACAAGCTCAAGATTAAGATATTTTAATTTTATAAGTTCCAAATGTTTGATCTGAAAAAAATTAGCTATAAAAAATAAATCAAGATGTAAAGGTTTTTTTGTATCAAAATCAAGGTATTAATTATTCATTCAACAATGAGAACGAAGTCCAAGTTGGCGAACGATGAAGGGTGGCTTTTTTTTTTTTTTAACACGTGGTCCCGTGGTTTACAAGATTGCTTTAGTTACAAAAAAGATTATTTGTGATTGTTTATTTGCTTGAAGACGAATCCGCGTTGTGCATTTAGTGCGATCAGAAAAAAATTCCGAGCTTTTTTTTGGAAGAAATTGAAAATAAATGCTATAGGAATAACTTCTTTTTTTTTTGGGTGCATGAATGGAATTTAAATAAGCTTTTTATTATGTTATTGTCTTCTACTTATCAAGAAGGGGGCGCTTAATCGGTACCGTTTTTCAATTGTACCGATTAATTGCTTCCTTCCATATTTTCGCGAATTTCAGAAATATGTAAGGGGGCCTTAACTCGGTATTTCAAAAAAAGGACGAAAGAGAGGAAAAAGAACTTGACATTTCTGAGCGTTACAATAAAGGGAAAATGTAGCGCCGCAGTACAAGTAACTTTAGATCGCTAGCCGAGGCAAAAAGGAAAAAGATGTGAAATTTGTGATTGTTTATTTGATTGTGATTTGTTTGTGATTTCTTTCTCTTTTTCAGACAGCGTAAGTGCATTGGGATCTGCTAACACTGATCGCAGGGGGTGGAGGGGGAAGGTTAATCTTTTTGTGCATCGGCGCTCTGGCTTTTGAATACACGTGCGTGCTTGCTTGATCAACCCCTTCTCCCAATAGTTGAAAACCTTGCTTATTTTCAATGGACGCGAAAAAAGCTATTGCATTAATTGAGTTTTACATATATAACTCAATACTTCAAAACACCGGAATTCCGGGTTACGTCCGATACAAAAACGCGGAATTCCGGGGTAGCCCCGGAAAAGTTTCACCTCAATATATTAGTTTTCTAATGGAGAAATTAGATGTGCCTAATGTTTCTCTGGGAAACTCAGAACAGACCTAATTACATTTTGTAGCTTGGTTTTAATGGGTTATATGCCGAATGTATTGAAATCTTGTCTCGGGGTGCTTTTGGGGCTCTGGTTTTGTTCGAAACAAAGTCGGAAACACATGAAACTGATCTTCTAGCGATATTACCGGTTCTGCAATGCCCGATAATCTTCCCCTATTTGTGTTAACACTCAATTGGTTGTTAAAATTCATTATAGAGTTGTAGCTGATAACAATCTACGCCAGTATCCTCATTCCAGGGCCAATTACTGCAACTCGGTCAAACTGTCCTTTTAAATGTGTTTTAGGTGAAAGCGTTTTAGTAACACATTGCTGGTTTTCTCAACAAAAATAACGTCTCAAATGCACATTTTATAAAAGAAAAGATATTTTTTAACTATCTTCAAAACAGTTCAACCAACATGCTACAAAATAAATACATTCGTTGTTGTGTGTTAAGCACTTCTTTTCTGCACTGATGAAGAGGCTCCATTGTAGCCTTGAAATAGCTATTTGCAACAAAAATAACGTCCTCAAATACACATTTTATAAAAGAAAAGATATTTTTTAACTATCTTCAAAACAGTTCAACCAACATAATGCTACAAAATAAATACATTCGTTGTTGTGTGTTGAGCACTTCTTTTCGGCACTGATGAAGAGGCTCCATTGTAGCCTTGAAATAGCTATTTGCAACAAAAATAACGTCTCAAATACACATTTCATAAAAGAAAAGATATTTTTTAACTATCTTCAAAACAGTTCAACCAACATAATGCTACAAAATAAATACATTCGTTGTTGTGTGTTGAGCACTTCTTTTCGGCACTGATGAAGAGGCTCCATTGTAGCCTTGAAATAGCTATTTGCAACAAAAATAACGTCTCAAATACACATTTTATAAAAGAAAAGATATTTTTTAACTATCTTCAAAACAGTTCAACCAACATAATGCTACAAAATAAATACATTCGTTGTTGTGTGTTGAGCACTTCTTTTCTGCACTGATGAAGAGGCTCCATTGTAGCCTTGAAATAGCTATTTGCAACAAAAATAACGTCTCAAATACACATTTTATAAAAGAAAAGATATTTTTTAACTATCTTCAAAACAGTTCAACCAACATAATGCTACAAAATAAATACATTCGTTGTTGTGTGTTGAGCACTTCTTTTCTGCACTGATGAAGAGGCTCCATTGTAGCCTTGAAATAGCTATTTGCAACAAAAATAACGTCTCAAATACACATTTTATAAAAGAAAAGATATTTTTTAACTATCTTCAAAACAGTTCAACCAACATAATGCTACAAAATAAATACATTCGTTGTTGTGTGTTGAGCACTTCTTTTCTGCACTGATGAAGAGGCTCCATTGTAGCCTTGAAATAGCTATTTGCAACAAAAATAACGTCTCAAATACACATTTTATAAAAGAAAAGATATTTTTTAACTATCTTCAAAACAGTTCAACCAACATAATGCTACAAAATAAATACATTCGTTGTTGTGTGTTGAGCACTTCTTTTCTGCACTGATGAAGAGGCTCCATTGTAGCCTTGAAATAGCTATTTGCAACAAAAATAACGTCTCAAATACACATTTTATAAAAGAAAAGATATTTTTTAACTATCTTCAAAACAGTTCAACCAACATAATGCTACAAAATAAATACATTCGTTGTTGTGTGTTGAGCACTTCTTTTCTGCACTGATGAAGAGGCTCCATTGTAGCCTTGAAATAGCTATTTGCAACAAAAATAACGTCTCAAATACACATTTTATAAAAGAAAAGATATTTTTTAACTATCTTCAAAACAGTTCAACCAACATAATGCTACAAAATAAATACATTCGTTGTTGTGTGTTGAGCACTTCTTTTCTGCACTGATGAAGAGGCTCCATTGTAGCCTTGAAATAGCTATTTGCAACAAAAATAACGTCTCAAATACACATTTTATAAAAGAAAAGATATTTTTTAACTATCTTCAAAACAGTTCAACCAACATAATGCTACAAAATAAATACATTCGTTGTTGTGTGTTGAGCACTTCTTTTCGGCACTGATGAAGAGGCTCCATTGTAGCCTTGAAATAGCTATTTGCAACAAAAATAACGTCTCAAATACACATTTTATAAAAGAAAAGATATTTTTTAACTATCTTCAAAACAGTTCAACCAACATAATGCTACAAAATAAATATATTCGTTGTTGTGTGTTGAGCACTTCTTTTCTGCACTGATGAAGAAGCTCCATTGTAGCCTTGAAATAGCTATTTGCAACAAAAATAACGCCTCAAATACACATTTTATAAAAGAAAAGATATTTTTTAACTATCTTCAAAACAGTTCAACCAACATAATGCTACAAAATAAATATATTCGTTGTTGTGTGTTGAGCACTTCTTTTCTGCACTGATGAAGAGGCTCTATTGAAGCCTTGAAATAGCTATTTGCATTATTTGTTCTGACAATGTGCTTTTTTACGCTGTTTTTTCTTTGCACTTATAGACTAATGACTTTATTCACACAATGCAATACTTTTATTCATCCGCCTCAGTTCTATTTTTTATAAGCTGATATTCAACTCTTATCATTAACTTTTAGTTATCACTTGTAATAGAAAAAAATAAACGTCGATACGTATTACGAATATCTAAATTCCAATATTTTTAAAAAGGCCGGCGTGGTGGCGTCGTGGTAAGGCGCGGGACTCGTAAGCCCCAGGCCAGAGGATCGAGCCTGGCAGCGTCGGTGGATTTTCAAGATTTTCTGCGCCCATGTCGTATGATTATGCGGCATGTAAAAGATCCCTTGATCAGACATTTGGCTTGGATGCTCCTCGGCTAGATTAAATTCCTAGGGCAATTTTGCATCAACAGTGCCCGGGTGCTCGCCCTTTCGGGTGGAGAAACCAGACGTCGAAATTATCATACGGCGATGGTACCACACTCATTGTGGTGCGCTGAAAGAGATCATACGGCGATGGTACCACACTCATTGTGGTGCGCTGAAAGAGATGGTACCAATCTCTTGGAAACGCACTAGGTCTGAAATTCGCAGAAACCTACAGCAATCCATTAGAAATTTAAAATATATATTTTTTTTTAAAGTCACTCTTACAAGTTTAGCATTTTTCTTTATGACACAGCGTTAAACATAAGGAATAACGTGATCATACCTTGTGTTTGATTAAATTGTAAACCTTTCGGAGTTGAAATACAAAATAGGAGCATTTTCAATAAATTCGAAAGAAGTGTTTTCAAAAGAAGAAGAAATAGAGAAATGCAAGAACATTTAAGTGCAGTTATTCTGTCAGAGAAATATATTTTGAATTCTTTTCTATACAACAAAAAGGTTCCTAAGGTAATCCTTCCTAATTCAGATAAATTGCTGTAATTTGTTTTACGTCAGCAAATTTGCTTGCTTCTTCGCACCCTGGAATTATTTCGCGTTGCCTAAAGAGGATAAATGCTTTGCACCGAACATTCTTCCACGTGGTCGCACCTTAAGTGTACCCTCGAGAAATATCTTTCTTTTCAGTAATTTTCCGAGAAAGTAGGAAATGATTTCAATATTGAATAATTTAAGGAACCTTATAATGGGTTTCTTGAAATATATTAAATCGTTTGTTATGACTTCCCACAAATTAACTTCCTACAATTTATTCTCTCAGAAAATGTACATGTTACTATTTGAAACATTTTATTAGTATTTTATGACAAAACATGAAGACATATATGAAAAAAAAAATTCGTGTTTACTTATTTTAGAATTTTGTAAATAAGTATTCCTTTAGAAACTGCTAGGCATACTTCACAAGTGAGCCAAGATTCTTTTCGAGAAACATCTTTCTTTTCAGTAATTTTCGAGAAAATAGGAAATGATTTCAATATTGAATGAACTAATGAGCCTCATAATGGATTCCTTGAATTATATTGAATCGTTCTTTATGCCTTTCTACAAATGAACTTCCTACAATTGATTCTCTCAGAAAATGTACCATGTTACTATTTGAAACATTTTATGGCAAAACATGCTGATATTATATGGAAAAAAATCTTGTTTACTTGTTTTAGCATTTTGTGAATTAATATTCCTTTAGAAACTGATAGGCGTACTTCACAAGTGAGCCAAGATCCTTTTCCAAATATTCAGATTTTTCGTATCAAATACACATTGTGCACTAAAACCTTTTTGGTACGTTGTACCAAAAAACGTTCTTAATTTTCTGGCTACAAAGAAGTGTGCTTAATTTTAATATATGGCGCTTACTTGCATACGTTGCACCATAACATTCATTTTGGACTTCTGTTTCTAGTTTCTTAATGAAGACTTGCAAAGCCAATATTTGAAGTTCACGCAAAGATAAACATGATTCGTTTATACTCTGAAACCTCCGATTACTACAGAAAGATTTGAGCATTTTCACATTGATTTAATCAAAAGGATATTTTTGAATACATGTACGAAGTGCTTCGGCAAAACAGTTAATTATCTATTTTTAGTTCTTGCTGCAAACAATGCATATTTTACACATAGTCCATTTATAGTCAGTTATATTTTGCTTTAGGTACGTGCTTTTCTTTGGACAGTACTCTTTCTGTGTTGATCATTTGAAAGATATTTAAACGTAACCAGCAGTAAGTGAATTTAAAATGCCAGAAATGCTGCAAATGACTAACAAAAAAAATGGAGTAATCGCATACAAAGGAACAATTTAAAAAAATTTTATTTTAAGCAAAAATGATAGATTAATTTGAATAAAATTTATGATCATATATGTAACTGATTTGTTTCTTTAAAAGTATAAAAAAATACTTTGTTCAATGAAGATAAAAAAAATACAAGGCAGATGCAAATCTATGAGTTTAGTGGTTCTAAAATATGGATGAACTATCACTCATTCCCTTTATTTTTCCTTTCATTTATATATATTTTTGTTTTAGTCTAAATGTACAAGGTAAAAATGAAATGTATTATTACATTCACACACAAGGAACGTAGCTTAATTAATACTAAAACCATTAGAGCGGTCATATGACCACTCTTGAGACTTTAATCAAAATTGTTTAATTCCAGATTTCCATTTTTCTTAAACTTGCTGCAGACTTTTTCTATAATATATAGCTGCTTATTAGTTACATATTGGACCTGGAATTTGACAATTATGATCAAAGTCTCAAAAGAGGTCATTTGACCGCCGTGGTAGAGTTAGTGCTAAATACCTTAATTTAGTAGCAGAAAAAAGATAAATAGTTACATAAGTATAAAAGTTCATAATACGATTTACAAGAAAGGTTTCGCTATTTAACAAGATTTAAGCTATTACTAAAATAAAAGTTTATTTATTAAACTAATTCCATAAATATTCATATATATGCATATGTCCGGTGTGTTTGGGGGGTATTGTTCGCGCATGTGGTGTGGTTGGGTGTGCTGTGAGGATGGATAAGTGCTTTGGATGATAAAATTTTACAAAGTTTTTCAAATTTGTTTAGTAACACTTACTGGTTTTGTAACAAAAACTTACACTTTCGAAAAAAATCCCGCAAAATATTGATTACTTTATGCTCACAGGAAGTTCGGTTTCAATTAACGAAAGAAGTTTTTCGTATAAATATTCAAGAAAATACGAAAAGGAAGGGTATGATAATTGGATGCCATTTTTCCGCTCTTGTATCTCAGTATGCAAATTAGCCATTTGTGATGAAAGGGGACACCTCATTACAAATGTACGTTATGAGATCGGAGAAAACATAAATTTCGCTCGGATCTCTGCACACAAAAAGGAAGTGGGAGGCCATTCATGATACCGCGGGAGTTGATTCATCATTATTTTTAAGCAGAATCCCCTCAACACCGTCTAAACCCTATCATTAGAATGATAGATGTTTTTCTGGATATTTTTTAATAAAAATTGCGTTGCTTAATGTGAATGCATATGCGCCTTGTTCATGAGAAAAATACACTAGAAATTGTTCTTACTTCAATATTTTCTCGCTTAAAGTATGAAACTAAATTGAACTGGATTTTTGATTAATTTTTAACTACAGGATGTGGGAACCACAAAATCATATTTTCGTTTATGCGTTCATGTGATTTCAATCGTTGTAATAACGTACATTTGAAAGAAAAAAATTGCAATAGTTCGTTAAATATTCAAACAGCATCACATTTTTAGTTCCTGTCTAGATCCAGCAAAACGGTTTTATCCTTGAATTTGTTTTTTTCTCAATGAACAGGTTAATACATACAATTATATGCAGAGAGGTTTTATTTTTTAAGAAACGAAAAAGAAATCGACAGGCACCTTCAGTGCTCCCCATGAAAGGTCTAACCATAACGATATCAACAACAAGGCCATAAATGACATCTTTCAAGAAAGTAGTCTCAATTAACAACCAGATGCTTGGTTTTAGAAGTACAGCAACATAAAGCTATTTTATAGAGGATATTCTATCAACACATAAACACAACCATGAACTTTTAAATCATACCTGCTGTTTCAAATCATACCTGCTGTTTCAAATTGCCCGGCAAAGTAGCTTTAGCCTGTTTTATTCGTTGACGATTCATTTCGGTTCTGACATTGTCAGGTCACAATAGAGACATAGCCGCCCATTTGAGCCTAGAAGGAAAATCAGCTTTGGCAATGAATATCTAGAAGAAAAGAAATCTTCTAATATATGCAATACTGACGATCAATCACTAGAAAGAAAATTGTAATACATGATACATCGAATGAAATATTATTACATAAAAATGAAGAGAAAGCGTTGTGGAAAGGTTAGGTAACTAAGAGGGTGTAAAGTGCGCTACTTTTTAAAACGAAAGCCACTCAGAGATTGTTAAATTAAAATTTGTTGACGTTGAAATTGTAATTGAATTCTTTAACAAACAATGTATTTTTTGACGAAGTAAAATCATGATATTTCAAGAAATCACGTCATAGGAAAAACTTCTGTGCCTTCGTTGAAAAGTATAAATAGGAACAACACAGCTAAGTTCAAGATCATATAAATTATGTGGCATTTTTTTCGAAATTATGAGGTAACTGATGAAGAAATGTATTGAACAGACGCCAGGTGATTACGGAAGGCAAAGTTAGTTCTTTTTAAACGAAGTAAAATCGTGATATTTAAAGATATCACGTCATAGAAAAAACTTCTGTGCCTTCGTTGAAAGTAAGTAAAAATAGTAAGAATATGGAAAAGTTCAAGATGATATAAATTATGTGGCAATATTTTCGAAATTATGAGGTAACTGATGAAGAAATGTATTGAACCGTCGCCAGGTGATTATGGAAGGCAAAGTTAGTAATAACATGGAGATGGGAAGAAATTGCCAATAAGAAAGTTTACTAAATACTTCTGGTTATAAATGGGATGCAAAATTTTTAATTTCTTGCTTCAGAAGAGTCGATTCTAAATTATTTCTGTAATGCTAGTTCTTGAATCCGAATTCCAGCCCATTATACGCGCAAATGCATGCACAGAGCATCTTTAAATGCGCACGTGCACACATATGTGATAACTTACGTTAACACTAAGCCTCTTTGATGTGATGGGGGAGGACGAGAAAAGCAATCGCATTGTGAGCATTAGTCTGGATCCCCGTTCCGCTTCCTAAGGGACTTTAGAGAACATCTATTCCAGCACACCAAGGGGGAAGAGGGATGCATAGGGAAGGGAGAGTGAAATAAATCCAACAAGAAGCACAAGGGGGAGGTACTAAAATAATAGCGTACTCAAGTCTCATTTGATTGAGTAAGCAAGATAAATGAGCAATGGTGGATTAGAGCGCGTATGAGAAAGGATCTTAGTGGTGAAGACAGTGTGCAACACGACCCTAGAGAAAACTGTGGTAAAGTGATGTCTTGTATTACGACAGTGGTAAGACTTGATTCTTGGTAACACAGGACACGATATCGCTGCTTCAGTGGATTAACGAACGAATTACTAAAGCCCTGATGACTGCTTTCACCATGGAATAAGTGAACGTTGAAAAGTTGAATTTATGGTTGAGTAATAGCACTGTGAAGAGTAATTAATGGTTGTTCACAAACAGGGTAAATTGATACATAATGAATTGGATAAAACAGTCTCACATTTTGTGTTTTGGGACTAACTTTTCTTTCACGCGGTTTTCTAACATTTTTTTATGGGGAGGGGGTGATGCTTTAAACGAAAATCAGCAGAAAATTAGCTGGAACTGATTCACAGTTGGAAGTAAATATCGCAAAATGGTATATGCAGTTTGTAAACCTTAAACGTGCATGTCAAAGAGATGCATAAAAACCATAGTCTTCAAAAGTACATTTCACCCTTTTTTAATTTATGACAATTAGTGTACGTTAATTTAAACTGTTAACGATATGATAAAATGGTTTTGCGTCTTTTTAGAGACAACTCAAACCGAATTCGTTCCATCGACAACATCTTTCTGAATTTTCACAGTGCTTGTTAAAACGTTTCATAAAAGTAGCTCCATACATTTGGGTAAAACGTTATGCAAAAGAAAGATTGCTAACGATAGCTGGTGCTCATTTAAATATTATTTAGTAAAAATGCTCACATTACATATTTAAAAAATATTTTAAGTACTGCAAGTTATCTTTACATTTTGACTGTAGGATGATATGTTGTTTTTACATTAGTTAATCAAGTTTCCGGAAAATGAGATTGCATTGGGTAGAAATCAAGGCATGTTATAAACAACAAAAATTACGTAACATTTGCAACATTTAAAAATAAGTAACAGAATCATATGCTACAGTTAAAAACGCATTGTAAGCATTACGTTTTACAGGGTGATCGTGAAAATTTTTTTTTCTTCACAAATTTATTGCTGATCCCCTATTTGTCTTTGAGACCACTGAAGTTTTAAGATAAACAGTCAGTTTTTTTTTCCATATTCGACAAAACATCTAAACTCTAATGTGACTGGTCATTATGGCATTAACTATTATGTTTAAATTAAAACGTGACATCATACGATCGTTGAATAGGAGAAATGCCGAACTAATTTTTAAAAATGTAAATATGCAACATGTAAAATTACCGAATCTTTAAATTAAATATCCAAAAAGCTCACTTGCCAGAGAATGTATATTGGTTGTGACAAAAAACCTGAAAAAGTACCTGAACAGAATCGATCTTTATGAAGAGGAATGCTGTCATAAAATCTCTTGCTACAGCGTAGTTTACGTCGTTGTTCAATGGCAAGGCAGTGCGAAGAAACTTTTTCAAGATACGGGCACCGTCTTCTAATCTCAATGCCAAAAACCTTTTAAGTGAAATTAATAAAATGTTGAAAAACATTGTCATTTCAAGAAAATGCACTGATAATTTATATTATTTATATCACTTTTTCCCCTTTTTTTTTTTTTTTTTTTTTTTTTTGTTTCGTAGGGGGGGAGGAAACTTATCTTCATTTTATAAAGCGCTGTTGAATATCGTGAAATCTAACAGTAGTTCAAGATTAAAGAAGGCCTTCAGTGGTATTGCACAAGCTGAACTTTCGCTAATAGCACTAATGACTTACTGGCAATAAGCGACTGCTAAGTTTACTGAAAACAGTTTCGAGGCTGCTTTCTAGTGAACGTAAAGGTGGCACGAATCACTTTTGCATAGAACTTAAAAGTGCATAACTACTATTAGGGAAGAAAGGGTCTAATGAGGACAATTTTCATAAAATTTTACAAAACAAAATGTAGTAAGTACCATTTTTAACGCATGAAGTATTTTCGTAGAAGAATTTACAATTTTACCTGTAATATAGTTGATACGTTATTTTTTTAGCAATACATATCTATGTATAAACAGGCAAAGATAAAACAGTTAAGTACCATTTTGTCCTCTGTTTGTCAACCAATTTTCTTATTTTTTATTTTAGTAACTATTGATAAGTTTTAGTGTTACTAGTAAAAAATATAGTTTAGAAATATTTTTTTCTCTACTTTTGGCGTAGATTTAAAGCCTTTTTTTAGAAATCTCGATTCGTCGTACTTTCATATTACTCCTTGCATCTACAATATTTGTACAATGTTCAATACATTTTTTACTGTTTATAGTTCAAAGAAGAAGAAATGTCAATAAAAAAACGAAAGAGAAAATGTAATGTATGAAATGAATATTAAAGCAAAATAACACAACTCTTAAGTTGTCAGTCAATCCATTTCCAAAATAGATATATAATAAAGTTCGTTACAGTGACCTCGTTTATAGTGACAACTCCGTTATAACGTCAGGAAATTCTACTCTTCATTCACCCATACACTTAAATGTGCATCACCTCTTGCGTTACTTGGATATTGCGTCAAAAATATTCAGGTCCCTTGAATGACGTTATAACGGAGTTCCAATCAGATTGTTTGTCCAGTGCAATGTCAAACAAAATAAAATACAATTGGAATCCAACAGTGTTTAATATAATTAGTGCATGGACGCTTTATTTTGCTTCGAATTAACATTTCGAACTCTTGATTAAATTGAAAGTGAGCGTTTGCATTTTTAATTTATTCAATAAGAAAAGGGTGGCAGGAATTTTTTTTTATTTATATTACCTGTACAGAAGAAGGAGTGCTAAAGATAAAATTTATGTAAAATATGTGTTTCAAATGCGTTAAATAAAAAACTAGATAAGGGGTCAATCAGTCACTGAGGAGAGATCATCACTAAAACTTGTCCAATAGAAAAACTGAAATGTCCAAAAGTTGTTTAAACTTTCAAAGCTGAACTTGAAAAATGTAATGAATTACGGTCGAATTTCGAACGTTGGGAGATCTCTAGTTGGAATAAAAGACCTTAGCTATTAGCCTAAAAAAGGTCTTTAAAAAAAAGTAGTTAAAATGCATAAGCTGAGGAAAAGTGCGGAAAAAACTTTCATACATTGAAGATTCATAAGAATTGCTAAAGAAAAATATAAATTCAAATAAAACTTATTCGCCTGACCTTTCTATGCAAAACGACATATTTTTCAGTCAGATCTGACATTCACAACCGAAATGTAACAAGCATATGAAAACTTGTCAAGATGAGAAAGAATTCTATTTTCAAGCAGGACTTCTCGGACAGGCGGAAGTCCATTCTGACTTGTCCACATAACGATTTAAGATATACGAAGGATTCTTTCTTATTTTTTGTTAAATAACTTCTTTTATGAAAGTATATGACTTATCGTTTGCCACAGCTATTTAAAATGCATGGTTATCTTGCGTTTGAATTGACGTCATAACGATTAGAAGAAATCTATGAACGTCTCGAGGAGCTGCTTTTAATTTTGAACAAGTGATACTGCCTATGACCAAAGCTTCAATTTTCAAGAACTTAAAATCAAATATGTTTCTCAATTGTACTATCAAAACATCGTAAATAATTTTTTGCTCTTTATGCTTCCCGAAAAAATAAATCATTAATTTTTCTTTCCTAATTGGTCTTAAATCTAAAGAATTTGCAATATTTCTTGTCAAAAACGTTCTTTCAGATCCTGTGGCGATAAAACAACGCACGAGCTAAATTCCATTATTTGCAGGTATAGCAACTATACAAGTCTGCAAAAGTGTTGCTTTAATTTCTTCAGATGCTTCAGATTGCGATAGAGATACAACAGTCTCTGCATTAGGACTATCCTTCAGGTTTTGATTTAATTTACAGAACAATTTGTTATGACTAAGGTTTTTACAAAAAACTACATCTATCAATTTTATTTCGGCATTCAGATGAAAGATGGTTTTTACGAAAACATTTGTAACAACGACCTTCATTTTTAAGCCTTTGTCTTTTCACATTAGGGATCGTTCATAAATTATGTCACGCTTTTTTCCCACATATTTGACCCCCTCCACCCCCTTTGTCACATGTCACGCTATGTTGCATAAGCAGGATGTCACACTTCTTGTTACCCCCTCCCCTCCCCTTGTCACACTTGGTCACAATTTCACGAACCCCCCTCCCCCCTCGAAGCGTGACATCATTTATGAATGAACCCTTATCGACAACAATGTCCCAATTATTAGGAACAAGATTATCATGCGATCTACAATATATAGAAAACAACTTAGCTAATACGTTTTTAGAGGTGTTCAAAGTCATTGTTGCGGCATTACGTTGTCCATAGCTAGGAATGTGTTAGTAAAAGTAAACTAGGAAAGTTAGTAATTTTAGAACTCGAGTCGAAATATACTTTACTAGCAATACAAGAATTAGTAAAGAACAAAGGTGTTTCATGACATTCAATTTCATCGCTTAAGAAATTAATCTACCACCAACCTAAATCCACCAACATCTTTACCATCTTGAGGCTTACGGTTCGGATGAAATTCCAACACTATCTCTTGAGGTAACAATTTCAGTTGAATTGGATTTAGCAAATGTCCGTAAGAGCCAGACGTAATTCCTAAATTTTTCAAACTTTTAATATTCATTTCCCAATTATCATGTATTTCCCGAAGGTCTTTCAAATTTGAAGAACTTTTAAAAGGTTTAAAAAGAGATTATTCATTTGAGCTTAAATGATAAAGTTCGGGTTTGCCCCGAAATGGTTCTTCAAAACCTCAAGACAGGAATCATAATTTTCGTCAGATAATTGAAATCCTTTCACAACAATGTAAGCTTGAGCAGCTAAGAGAGACTTCAAATAAGAGAACTTTTCAATTGTGCTTAATGATTTATTTTGATCCATTAATGTCTGAAAATTGCTAAAAATTCTAATCATGAGCTATGATCAACAGAAAGCTTTACAATATTTAATTTAGGAAGTTTCACTTTTGACGTAACGTTTGAAGCACTAGCATCAAAAACACTCGAACTGAAAACAGTGCTATTGTTGCTACTATCCTTGTTGCATATCTTAATCCGGCTTTTAATTTTAAAGTTTGAAGAAAAAATTTGGTCGGAATATTTTTTGCAATGTTCAAATTCCATCTAGAAGTCTTCAGTTTCCTTAAATGATTTTTGACCTTCATAATCTAAAGTTTGCAGTACGTTTTCCTTTTCAAGAATATTTTCATGTAATCCCATAAGTTCTTCAATATCATTCTCTTCAATAGCACACGTTAAAACCGGTTCAAATTTAGTAAGTAATTTTGTGAAATATGCTCGCACAACGGTGCGTCTAGAATTTAACATTTCAACTGTGACTCCATTTTAATAAAAACTGAATATCATTCAATGAAAACATCAACAGCTTACCTTGGCTGCGCAATTTGACTTACTAAGTTATCACGTCCGTGGGCACCAAAGACACGTTCCCAATTTCTCGTTTCAGTGGAAAAATCAAAATCAATCAAGTCTTGAATAACAACAAATCTTAAATATTTACTTTCAACACTTTTATTGAATGAAGACAATGACAAATTATAACCAAACACATACAACGAAAAGGTTCATGATCTTATTTCGCAGCTCAGGAATAAAGTGACAAGGAAGCATCACAGCATTCTTAGACTAAACATTCACATTAAGGACAGCAATAAGAACTCTTCTGCCAGCGCCATCTTGAGGCAAAACTGGCATCACTTTTGGGTACGGAAAATATAATTTGAAAACTTTTTTGGGGCCTCAGTGGCTGAGTGGTCTGAACGACTGGTTTCCGGTAACTGCGTGAGCGCAGTGAAGAGGCGTGGGTTCGATTCCCACTTTCCCCTGGCTGTATTTCCTTCTTTTTATTGTAATTCTGTTGTACTGTCTTGTTCTATTTGTCATACTAGACGAGAGTCTATTTGCTATTCTCAGTGATATTTATCAAACTCGAATATAAATGTGACCTGAAATGGTCGTAAACAAAACAAAAAAAAAACTTTTCCTTTTGTAAGATATAAAGTTCTACCACCAAAAAAGATCTTTTACGAGTGGCAAGAAAAATCCACTCATATTCAAAGCAGGAATATTTTTTGCAATGTATGGTGTGTAGAACGTGCCGTTTCTGTTCTCATTTAAGTTTGGTTAGCAGACTTGATTTGTTCCGAACTGATGCTATATGCCAGTTTATAAATTTAGTTGCTTTCAACAAACATAGAAGCAAACATTCTGATTCGCGTACTAAATAAACACACTTGCAAAACGAACTTCCCCAAAACTCGAAAGGATTCGTTCTTTTCTATCATGCGCAAAAGCGCTCAAATGGCAGAATTCCGTGGTCGGTGCAAGTTTACGCATCAGAAATTTCAGAACCATAACCGCAATAACAAGTTCGTAATTTGAGGGCAAATTTGAACTATGCCAAAATGTGGTTATACTTACCCCATTTCAACATAACTTCGTTCTGTTAATTAAAATGTGGTTACACTTACCCCATTTCAACATAACTTCGTTCTGTTAATTAAAATGTGGTTACACTTACCCCATTTCAACATAACTTAGTTCTGTTAAAATGTGGTTACACTTACCCCATTTCAACATAACTTAGTTCTGTTAATTAAAATGTGGTTACACTTACCCCATTTCAACATAACTTAGTTCTGTTAAAATGTAGTTACACTTACCCCATTTCAACATAACTTAGTTCTGTAAAGTTACAAAACAGGCAACGCATGATTCACGCAGAGGTCATATATAATTGTAAAAGGTGGTTCATTTTAAAGGTTTAACCAAGAACCACAAATAATTTACGAATAGGCAATTCTTAAAGCGCAACCAGACAACTTACAACCGTCCAGACACCAAAATCTTTTAAAACCAAAATCGAGTAATAATAATAATTTAAATATAACTTACAATCACGTACCTTTTTTTTTCCTTTCCAATTTTAAAATATAGAATTTTCACATCCATAACACTATTTTTATCTTTCCCCAACACGAAAATTATTTTTTGTGTTTATTTTAGCATCCCATTCACTACGCCATGACATTGACTAATAGCTTCTTTCAGATGTAAAAAAAACAATCGATACTTCATCAAAGACGCTTTTTTATGCGCGAAGAAACGAATGTTTCGGAAGCTCCTTAATTCACAAGTTTAGATTCATGTGTCAAACAACATTTATTTTCTTCTGCTTTAAGTAACTTAATAAGATTAAGACAAATAGAAGAAATGTGTCGAGAACTGGAGGTGCAAAACTATTTCGATTAGCGAATGTGTCATTAACGAAAATGAACTTTGGGTGCGGCATGTCATTACGAATAGAACGATGGAACTCCGCGAGCCTAAGTAACGAAAAATAAATACAAAAAATACAATTATACTAAAACTAAAGCATTATTTTATAATTTTTGATCAAGATACTTTACATTTTGAGGTAAATACTATGTTCTCTTTCATTTTTATACGCTACAGGTATTTTAATTTAAGGCGTTTTACTGCTATTTACAAGTTTGATTTGATTATGTCACTATTGTGATTGCTTCCTATAGAGACTATCTTTCCTATAGATATAAATAAATCAGACATTGTGTGGTTATTAATCTCTATAGAAAGATAGTCTATACACTAAAAATTTTTGGTGTTACGGAACACTATTTTTTGGTGTTCAGTTGGTGAAAAATTGAAAATTATTCATTTTTTGGCGTATTTTAAATTGTTTTAAGTGTCTGTCTAAAACAATACAAACAGCTGATTGTTTTTTTAGCATATGATGTTCCTTAACTCATCTACGCATCAAAAATTTTTTACTATTGTTCATTTTTCCTATTTTTCATAGAAATGAGCAATCGCAATGAAAGTTCGATACGCAACGGAATTAACAAATTTAATGTGCTAAGAAATGTTATATTCCTATATTTTTTAGACAACTACATCAAAAATGAATAATTTGTAACTTTACACCAACTGAACACCAAAAATCGTGTTTAGTAACACCAAAAATGGTAACTTTCATGTGCTAAGAAATGATATACTGTCTATATTTTTTAGACAACTACATCAAAAATGAATAATTTTTAACTTTACACTAACTGAACACCAAAGATCGAGTATAGTAACACCAAAAATGGTGGCAGCTAAGCGCAAAATTTTTACAAATGTTCATGTAAGAAAGATAGTCTGACCACTTTTTGTCCTCTGCCATTTTTCAGAACTACTATAAATATTTTGCCGATAGTGAAGCCAATTTATTCATAATTCTGCAGATTGGTGTTCTTAATCCAAACACATAAAATATAAAAGGTTACATTCCTGTTATGTTCATGAAATTGCTAGATTAACAAGAATACGTCAACTGTCATTGTATGAGAAAATAATGCTAAACTTGAAGCCATACTGTAACGTCGCGCTGCTCTAGCTTCTTCAAACGAACGTACGGCAGATGAAATCAGTCTGTTTCTATAAAACTAGTAAGATCGGCCGTCATACGAAATGTTCTAGATATTATAAAAATAAAATTCTCCCAGTAACCGGAAATGCACATAAAATCAAAGATATTTAGCAGGTGGAACAGTAAAGTTTAATGAATAAATAATAAACATATAATCATTTCGGAAAAAAATATTCTTACCGAAAAAAAAAATCTAAGTTATAATAATCTGTAAAATAAAAATATTATTTACTATGTAATTAAATTGTTTGTGAAAAATATTTATTTATATCCAACATAATCATCGTCATTCGTTAAAACAGTAGTTTTAACGAAACTGAAAAAAGAGCGTTGCCACTTTAATATATATAAAAAGCGCAGACGACAAACAAATTAAAACAAAGAAAGAAGGATTAAATTAAATTCGCGTTTACATTAATTTTTAACGGAGATTGCAAATCTAGCGATGCCTCAATGAAAATGCTAGACAAACGTTTTGATTATTAGTATATTTGACATGTGTTACAACAATGGCAACTGCATTACAGTTACGCAAGCAACTAATAAGCTATCGGCGACAAACAGGCACTTAAGCGGCTTATATATAAGATATGCAGTGCAGGTCAATTTCTCTGATATTTATTATATAAAGGTTGTTTCAAGCATACCTGTTTCAACTAAAAAGATTTGAACAACGTTTTTCGACCGACGGACAGTTCAAACTACGTTCATCATGTAAAACTACATTCTCCAATATCTTCAAACCTCAGAACAACGTATTTGAAAATTCTCATTCTCTTTATTGATTCCGGTTGCTTCAGTTATCATCCGCAGCAAGGTAACAATGGAAAAAGAACCATTGTGCGCTTAAAATCAGCATCGCTTCTTTTAATGCTTTTCAATTCCTCATGAAATATTCTAAGCAGTGAACCTGAAACTCGTTCTGAATTCTAGAGTTATGTAGGTCTTCCTAACTTGATATAATTTAGGGTCATCATTATTCGGTACCTCACGCACAAAAGACAATTCAAAGGCCATAATGACTAGATTGCTCCGTGAAAATCGATCAAAACGGCTCCAAAGCCTGTAAAAGCAGACAATTCATGAATACTGACATCTTTGCCCCTACGCTACTTTTCTCCCACATAAAAGTGAATTTTTGGCAAGAAGACTTCTACCCATAGTATTTTTCATTGAAAATTATGTATAGATACTTTTAAATTATTTTGATGCTATCTGGTTATTTATGAATTTTAATATTGAAAATATTCATCTGAGAACGACGAGCTTTTTTATCGAATGAAATATGCAATTTCATTTGAATGCAATTAAAATATACTTATTTATATTCCTGAGAATGTTGTAAAGCGTACGAAACTAATAAAGTAGATAATTGTAATAACTGAATCTTTATCTCAATAAATTTGAATTCTTTTTTAAAAAATAATAATTAAGATAATTGTAGTAATAGATAAAACTTATGATCTTTTTTATCTGTAATCAATTTACAGTCAAACATATTCAGAATATTTGGGAGATGGAAGTTTTAGCCTTTAAAAGTATTGTAAATATATTGAAATGCGAACTTTTAAATACCTTGCAATAACAAAAAAAAATGACTTGCGGCACTTTCAAAATAAACAGTGGGAGTATTTCTCATAAAAACTGAATTAAAGATATGAAATTATGCTTAACAGTACATTTTAAGTTACAACTATGTATCGACACAACCGAAAAAATGCAATATATTAATTCAAAAGCGATTACGCATTACAGCCTATTACTATCCTCGGCCCAAACAGGCTAACTGTTCGTGTTAAGAGTAAAATTGTTAGAATAGAAAATATCATTATGCAAATTAAGGAGGACGGGGGGGGGGAGGGTTACTTAAAAAATAAGAACTCGGTTTTTCAAATCAAGTCATTTTGACTCTCAGCTGAGAACATGATGGTCTTGAAAATAAACCATTTCATCTCAATAATAAGAATGTTGAGGTGTAGAAGCACATCAGGAGAGCTCAAAATACGATAAAATTAAATTGGGTTAAACCATTGAAACTGCGCACGAAGTGTAGTGGTCATTACCGTGATATCATGCCAGACAAATTCTTCGGGTGCACTTCTTTAATGATCAATTTTCAAGACCTCTTCAAACGCCCTGCTCTTCTCACACATGTTAAGAACTTTCATCGATTAGTTGAGCAGTTTTGAGTTGTTAGTGGATTTCTAAGTCTAGGATGGATATCAATCTACTCATCTTCGTGATAAAAGCATGAAAATCCCTTGAGAACACAAGTACCACATACACAGTAGTTTATGCATAAAATTTCAAGTGCTAGAAAGTTTCTTTTCACTTCAGCCAGTTCTGAAGATGTTACCCTTTCCCCAACATATCCGCTCAAGAGTTTGTTTTCGTCCCTTTGGTAAAGAAAAACTATTTAACTTTTGTGGTTGACATTGTTATGTTAACAATAAATTCCAATATTGTAAGAGTACATGTTATCATGTGAAATGTGTCTGCTCTTTTTATTTAACAAATATATATTATTTACTATTTCGCCAATTATGAATAAACAACTTATTAGCTAATCGACATGAGCAAGCACTGTAGTTTAATACATGAATGGTGGTATTTCCTTTTTGCTTTGAGGGCATTTAATTAAACAGTAACAAACTTCTTAGCTAATAGACATGTGCAAGCAGTGTAGTTTAAACATGAATGGTGGTATTTCCTTTTTGCTTTGAGAGCATTTAATTAAACAGTAACAAACTTCCTAGCTAATAGACATGAGCAAGCACTGTAGTTTAAACATGGATGGTGGTATTTTCTTTTTGCTTTGAGAGCATTTAATTAAACAGTAACAAACTTCTTAGCTAATAGACATGAGCAAGACTGTAGTTTAAACATGGATGGTGGTATTTCCTTTTTGCTTTGAGGGCATTTAATTAAACATATTCTTTTCACATTTTTCCAAGCACCTGATTAACGTTCTCGAGATTCGTTGCGATGGATCAATTAAAAACTCACATACTTGTTAAATGTTTCTGAATTTTACAGCACTTTTCTTAAGTACCATTTACGATGTGCCCAATACTTTTCAGCGAGAAAATTTCAAACATTTTTCTCGCTCTCCTTTGCGAATATTTTAATTTGAAAAGCCATAGCTATCTAACGTTCTTCTCGCTTAGCTTCCATCTTCTAAAAGACAGCCGAAAACTTCTAGTCATCAATTCTTCCCGCCAAAAGTACCTTGGCATGTGATGTGGAATCTCCTCAAATCTTCTTTTAGAATGCATTCAAAACTTTTATCTTGGCTTTCATATTCTTCGTAACTACAACGGCAGCATAACTTAACACCTGTATTACTTTAAAGTTTTTTTAACACTGTAGAAAAGTCATTAATCATCAGTGTGAAGTGTAGCCACATATAACCTCAAAATCGATGCGAGTTGCCTGTGGGGACATCTTGCGGCAGATGTAGTCTCTTTATTTCCCATTATTTTCAATTTGGCTTACTGACACGTAAAATGTAAATGACAAATTTTTGAAAAATTCCGTGACCCTTACTGTGTGAGTGAAAACTATTCAACTTTCATTTTAAGAGCAGGGGCACTGAAAACAGTTTCAGTGTCACAACTTGTAGAATTTTTAGTAACTACAAACACTTAACACTTTCAATGCAACACTTAATCTCTAATTTTATTGCAGCGTAAAATAAAATGTTATACTTTATAAACGTTCAGGAAAGTTGAACATTTTCAATACACATTAGAATGACGTCCTTTAGATATTCTTATTTTTTCCATCTTACTACTATTATAAATGAAAAATTTTTGATGTATGTTTGTTACTCAATCACGACAGAACGGCTGAACGGATCTGGATGAAAGTTGGCACAGAGATGGATTATAGTCTGGAATATCACACAGGATCACACCGGAAAAATGTAAATTTCCCGTAGGATATCACTATAAAAAATGGTACATTACCGTAAGACGGACAGCGTGGCTAAATAGTTATGAATGAAATTAAAATAAAATCAGTAACAGCCTGATATCTTAAGTGGTAGAGCACTCTGCGCTTAACTGAGGTACCTGGGTTCCAGTCCCATTCCGGACTAGTTGATTTTTACTCAATAAATAGCACATAGGCTACTTTTTATCCAGGAAAAATGTACAGTTCCCGTGAGATAGTATTGTTTTTGTTTTTTCACAGAGCAAGGTATCGACATAATTTTTTGCATTGTGGGTAGCTTAAGGGTCAGAGAATGACATTGACTACTTCGTATGTCCGGGAAAATGCACGGTTACTATGATAGTATAATAATTATATCCTACAGGGATCGTGTATTTGAAAGTAAAGGAGTTTAGTTAAGGTTCGTTAAATAGAGTATTAGCATTAATTTAATACAAAGTGATTAGTCTGGACTAGGACCCGAACCCAGGTACCTCAGCTATGCGCCGAGGGCTCTACCGCTTAAGCTATCGGGTCTCAACTGATTTCCTTTCAATTTCACCTATGACGAAGGCGCCCATCTCACGGTAATGCACCGTTTTTTGACTACTTTCCCGTAAAAGAAAAAAAAATAATAATAAAAATAAAGTATGAAAAAAGGCTTAATGTAGAGTAAAAAAAAATAAGTGAAGTCATTAAATAAAGATTGAAAATTAAAAATTTAAAAGCAGGGTTTTGAGATGGTGTCTGTCGGTCCTGTATGCATCACCCCCCCCCCCCCCCCCGCCATAAGACCTTTTGAGGGAATTTTCCGATTAGAAAGTTTTGTTTTCTTTCGAAAATCTATGTGAAGACATCTCCCACGGGAAGTCGCGGGCAAAAGCTAAATTATTACAAATATGTTGAAAACGAAGAGAAGTTCATAATTATTAAAGTTCTTTTAATAAAGCTAATAACTCCCGAGCAAAGATAATCCTCTTAAAACATTGATTTTTCTGATAATGAACTACTTCCCATCAGTTGTTCAAAAAAATAAATATCACTCAACAATTGGAATGAGCAATGTAACAATAAAACATCTTGAAAATTAACGTCATGCTTGCCAAATGTACTATTTCTTATTTTTATTGAAGTCGCACCGGTAGTTGTCAAAACAAAATCTATGCTTATCATTCAAGTAGTTTTTATTTAAAAATAAATAAAAACTCATTCTGAGGTATTGCTAATTTTATTTTTTATTAATTAAAAAAATACTTTTCCTTTTTTATGCAAGCATTAACTTAGAACTATTGTTCATCATTAAATATGTAGCAACAAGGGTTTAATGCTTGCTATATTAGAAGGATATCAAAAACTTGTGCGAGAAGTAAACAGTACTAGCTTCCATTTTTATTTAAACTGTGCAGCATACAATTATTTAAACTCCACTGAGGAAATACAATAACGTATCACTACAATGCAAAAAGAATACCATTTCTACGCATTAAAGAAAAAGGTTACCCAAAAATATCAAAACACACGTCTTGAAATTACACTAAAAATGCGTTTAAATTCAGCGATCAATAAGACATCTGATTCACAGAATTTGAATAAAAGCTGAAAATATTACTTTTCAACATATGAAAATAAATGAGAAAAAAACTCACAGAAATTAACTGTTAGGTAAATCTGAAAAAATGAAAATAGTATACGAAAAAAAATAGTTATGGAGAAATCGCTTATAGAAATGAACAGTGTCATATCTGCAAAAAATCGATTTTTTTTTTTGGTTTTTATCAGATTTTTGCGCTTTTTAAATTGGGAATACTGTTGTAAGTAAATGTTCCAAAATTAAGGCTAGAGAACACTAGTGTCACTATGCGTTTTGGCTGGAACCGCCAATTCTCACATGTCAACACCGCCTTATTGCCGAATAATTCGGTTGGTTATAGAATTTCAACCGGGGATAGCATCGCAATTTTTGCAAGTACAATGTTTCATCGGCTTTAATTTCAAAATCCATGTAGTTTATATACTCATAACACATGGAACTAGTGACGTAACATCCGATACGACACTATTCATTTCAATTTTTCTTTTTTTGACGTCCTTCATTAAGATGAACACCGTCGGGTTGGTAAATACGGCATTTTCCATTTCTGATTTATTATTACCTTTCAGCAGTTTTGTCGAATAAACTTATGGTTGATTGGTGCATAAGGCAGTATTCATTTCAAAATTTTTATTTATTTGGCTGCTTTGTTAATGGTGATGCAGCACAACTATCACAATAATCTGCATTTCATAAAAAATAATTAGAATTGCATTCCTGTTTTAAGTTCTAAATTGTAAGAATTACGTTCCTATTTCCTAAGTAAATAAACTTTTATATTTTTATATTTTGTTTTACTTTTTCTTTAAAATACTCTTTAGCTTACTTTTTTTGAAGGCCTAATTAAAGCTTATATTAATCAAATAAGATAAACATGTTCCAAGGGGAAAAGTCTAAATAAAAAAATAATAAAAATATTAATCGGAGACAAGTAGTTTTTAATGAATTATGCAATGTTACCCCCATTTAGCTACAGGAACGAACAATACTTAGTCACTATACTACTTTTTAAGAACTTACATACTGTATTTTTTTGGTGCAATACTGTTATAACTGCATTTTTTACAGTTATTTCTAACTTTTTGACATCTTTTATCATCCATCATGTGAGAGAAACAAGCAATAATTATTTTCCGAACAAAACCGATTGTAATAATCATTAAAACTAATAAGATAATTCAATAAAACAAATTGTAAAAACTTTAAACTCATCTCCTGAAAAATGTGCATTTTGCAGATATGACACTGTTTATTTCTATAGGCGAAATGGTGGTATTAAAAATAACTATCATTATAATTAATCGGCTCCAGGTCAATCGGCATCGGTCTATTATCTTCTGCCGATCATGGGTAACATCAAAATTTGCTTATCGGTTCATCCCAATAGACCCAGAGTAGAGTCGTCTTACAGCAGGAGCTCTATACATCAATTTATTAAATTCCAAGTGTTCTCGAGCGTCTCCCCCCCCCCCTTTTTGCAGAGCAGATATCTCATTCTCACATTTTCTATTCCAACGCAAATACCAACCATCCCACTGGAGGATCCAATATAACAACTCTTAGAAGACTATTAGATGTTCGGGTACAAAAGCCTTTTATCTTTCAGATGAAGAGACACAAACGCTTGACGATTGTCTCACGTTAACCTTTTAGAAGGCGGTGGTAAATATAGATACCACTAAATTCATAAACTTATAAACTTTTGCAATAAGGTACTTTATCCCCTCTGGTTTTCAGAAATTTGTAAAGGCTGTGGAAAGTATATTTACTACGAAATACATAATTATTTTAATGTTTTTAAGCATCTTCTCCCCTTCCCCCCAAAAGGGGTGGAGTAAAAATCATGTAATTTTATTCAATGACCTATATGATTTGCTTTTTAAAAACTAATCTAAATTCGAAAATTATTTCAATATTCCACTACTAGAAGAAAGTGGCCTTATAAAGGGTTAAGGAAGACTCCAAAACTTTTTAATATTTTCCAGCAAATTGCTCCTGAAGTTATTTTTCCTCAAAATATTTTATTCTTGCAGTATTTTGAAGAAAAAAAAATACTGCAAATTATATTGAAAAGCCCCAGAAATAGAGATAGAAATACATAGCTATATCTATCAAAAATAATTTTCTAATTGATTTTTCTTAATCTGATGTTTCAGACACATAAGGAGTTTAATTTCTTTGCGAGCAATGATCGAGAAAACTCCGGCATTTCAAACGTTAATCTTTGGTAAGATTAAAAGGGGGAAAAAAACAAACATCTAAAAAAGAAGGATACAGATATCTTCAATGGAAAGCATTTTGACCATCTTCGTAACAACGTTAGTAGAAGTATTTGTAAAAGTTAAAAAAAAATGTGATTGCACCCGGTGCCATACGTGTAATAAATGGTTCCACGAGCCATTACCACATGTGTAATGACTCGTGAGCCATTTACCATTACCGCACCATTTCAGGAACACAGTTATTACCATAATCTAAAAATGAAGGAAAGTTTCAATTAGACTGGTCATGAAATGGTGCAAAATAACCGTATTACGCACTTTTAAATGATGTTTCAAGAATTTTTCTCCTTAGCATTTTTTTACAATTTAAAGAAAAAGCATATATTAGGATGTCATACAAGGACTTCTTCATAAACCATCGTTAAATTTTTATTTCTTTTCTCGAAGAACTCGGTGAACTTAGTCTTAATGAATATTTTTACTCCATTTAAAATGACTTCCAAATATTCCCATAAATCAACAACAAAATCACGAGAACGAAACAATTTTTTCAAAAGCATTGTTCTTAAGAGCTAAGATTTTGTATACTTAGCACGTATACTTAGCACGTTGTTTTAAATTTCCTTTTTAAATCCACTTTACGTAACTTTCGTGCAAGATTTTAATGCATTCTGCTTTCGCTATTTTCATTTTTTTATAATTTATAACTCAATTTCTCGCACTACAACAAACTCCATTTTTTCACACTATTACCTTACTCTAAAATATTCTAGATCTATGTATCGCTTTGAAATTTAAAACATTCTGAGTTGGTTTGGTGAAAATCTGACTTAAAGCTAGTTCAATTTCGAGGGGCAGGAAATTACTTATGGCAAAACTACAATGATTAATTTTATCTTGGTGTGGTATAAAGTGAACTTTCACGAAATGGTTACTCACTCACTCATTCACTCACTTTTATTTATTTATTTATGGTTCACCAAACAGTTGCTGATCTTTTGTAGATACTTTTCTACTGGTTCATGACGCTTGTAAGATAATGATAAAACAGTAAACAATTAATGAAGATTTGGATTTTAATTAAGGAAAGCTGAATCACTTTTACTTAAAAAGAACCATTAAAATTGAATCGATGAGTGGAAAAACAGTACTAGTCCAGAAAACGTTGTGAGATATTTGCAAAAACAACTTTCGTTTTCAAATTTGGTTTTTTTGTTTGTTAACGCCATGCCTAGGTTTTATAACGTGGGAGGTCTTGTCAGTTGTATTCTTTCTCATTGCAACGTGTTTTTCTAAATATTAATGTAATTTTTGCCGGGTATCTAAAAATGACCGATTTTGGACTAGTACTGTTTTTCCACTCACCGATTCAATTATATTACATAAGATGGCTTCGCCTTGCATCTTTTCTGGTGACAAATTACTTCTTACACACAAAATATTAGCACCAGCCAGTTTCCAGTTAATTATTTTTCACGATACAAAGATATTTCGTTGCACCTCTGATATTTGTACTGGATAATATACGAATGGATACGAATATCATAGCTTCAGTTGTAGGGTAGACACAAGCAATGCAAATTTAGTAAACATTAAAGAAAAATAAGTTAGGTTTTCGCAGCCGAAAAATATAAAATGGTAGTCTTAAAGTAAACAAATCACATACATGAATACAGTTGCAAATATTTGAATTGCATCAATATTTAGGCAAAGGCAGCACAAACACTTGACTCTTAATCTAAACTACCAAACACTTTTATAAAAGTGTTTATATCAAAACAGTGCAAATTTGAGCCAGAAGAACTACAAAATGCATGGATTTTGATTTCTAAAAACATATCCTACTCGTTTTGTAAATATCAAAGTCTATTTGAATTTAATCTTTTAAAAATATGAATGGAAAGTAAGGAAAATTGGTTGATAAAATATTTTAAGCAACAAATTTGACGTCCACGTCTGTAGTTTTGGCGACATTTGTTGGTGACTTGGCGACAATTGTCGCTTTCTCGCCATGCTGGCGTGAACCTTACTCAGGTGTAATACACTAAGTCGGCATCTGACAAAATAGTTGAGCCCATGAGAATCAAGTAGGAATACAATGCTATCAAACTACTGTATTTAGCTTTTTTTTTCTCCTCTCTTTGTCATCTTGTACTTTGACTAAGCTACCCTGAGCTCAGTTTATTATTCCAACAAGGAATGTTCAACCATGTAGCTTATCTTTGATCCGTTTTGATCCTAATTGATGTGTTAAAGTACATGGTGATCATAATTACAGTCCCTCTTGAAAATGATCTGAAATAAAATCCAATTTGTGATAATGACCAAGTTCGGCGCGAGTAATGAAGTAATAGAATGAAACGGTAGACGGGGGAGGGGGAGAATCCAAAGGTTACCGTTAAAAGAAGTCTTGGTAGTTAATTAGGGCAGAAAGCACGACAAAAGTAATAATCATTTAAAAGTGCCGAAATAAGTACATGAAATGTTTTATATCACACTTTGATGCATACTTAACTAATAAAATACCGTGTTCAGCAGCAAATTCAAATATATTATTCTAACTAAGAATACAAGTATTCTGTTTCTGCACTTTGTGGTTTACATTTTTAACATGCCCAACTCAGAAAAATATAGTTTTAAAAAATTCTTCACACAAAATCTAGTTTAAATCCAATTTATTCGCAAAACTTCAAATCTTTTTGATCAAAGATTTTTCTTTGAAACATTTTGGAATCGAAACTAACAATATCAACAACCCTGTATACTAGCATGCTTCTTGTTTTGAATAAAATAGAAAGAAAAAAATTGAATAGAGAGAGAACGTTTTTATCGCCCAGAAAGTATCTGTAGTACTATATCAATCACCTAGAATTACACGTTTCACAGAATATACAAATGCTGACATTCATGACATGTCTTTTTTATGCATAGGAAAATTCCGTTTATGGTACGTAACTTTCACTTTTAAAAAAATATATATTGTTAGATGTTTATGTACATAAAAACTTATTTCTTTTAATTGTCATTTCTTCTAAAGAATTTAAACTGGATTATTTTCTTGAGGTGAAAAATTGAAATCTATTAATAAAAAGGCATTTATATTTATCGTCCAAATGCGTAGATGGGTCCCTCTAGGCTATTACACAATTTCTAGGTGTCAAATTGTTGAAAATTTAATTTGTTTAAATAAGATAATAGCTTAAAATGATACATATTTTTTTGTTAAATTACATCATTTTATGTTAAATAAAACAATTTCCGTTTTCGCTTATGCTGACTTGAGGCAACTTCGAAAAATCTTAGAACTCAATAACTTCCTAATTACTTCCTGTTTGATTTGGCCGGCTATTTGTATGTTTTTTAAGTCGCAATTTTCAGATTTTTATAAGTGTGATCAAAGAACCCAAAAAATAAACAGTATAGATTTTATGAAGCACAAAGGGAAGATCCATATATATAGAGAGAGATCTCAGGAAATAATGTAATTTCATTCAAAAGTAACCTCTCTATTCAAAAGTCTTCTAACAATAGTCGTAAAACTGCATGAAAATTAAAATTCACCTTTTTCTTGTTTACTCTTAGCTACAGTTATAATGTACTATACATAAAAAATGAGTTACCTATTTATCTAATTTTCTGAAACTATAAACTTCTAAGTAGTTACAAACTTTCCTATAGTTGCTGGATTAGAGCTTGAGTTTTGCGGAATAAAATATTCGTTAACACTAGAAGCAAAATACAAGCTTTTAAATCTGTAGTCGTAACCCCAAAGGCGAAATCAGATGATGTTTCAAATGCTTAAAGCCGCATTATTGATGCAAAACTTTTAGAATTATTGGAAATCTGACAGTGTTGGTCTTCATATTACCTCTAGCTTAATTTAACAACACAATAGTGTTGCCAACAAATGAATCAGTCTTAAATGTTGATCTTCTTCACAAAACGTTCTTTAATTAAAACTGAATGTTAAAATAGTTTTTATTAACAGATATGAATACTTAGGAGAGTTTCAAGGAACTGGTGCAATGATGCAATAAATTTAGAAACAGTTACTTTTATTGCCGATATTCGAAATATCTTACTTTGTCATGCCCTAAGTCATATTCAGTATGCACGCAGTGGCATTTGTTGCGGAATATAGCGAGTATTTAGTAAATTCTAACAGAGCCCTTTAATTCTAAGGTACTTTAATCAAAGTTTAGCTTAATAATTTGAGCATTAACAATTTGAGCACTTATAGGTACCATTAATAAGAAATAAGAACCATTATTTGTGTTTCTAAAGCTTGGTTTAAACTTTAAAACTTATATCGGTTTTTATCCGAGTTATTCTGCACTCAATTAAAAAAAGAAAAGTCTCAAAAATTCAATTCGTTTCCACAATATACGTTTTTTTTATTTACCGCAGTTTCAGAAGCATGACCAAACATGTCCGTATATGTTCACCAAACATTTCAAGTACCTTAACTGCCTCTATCCAAAGAGCCATAGATTTTGGGCCACATTTACAGTGCCTGTATAGATGTCTTTGTAGCAGAGAACAAAAGGCCTTAGTCTTTAATATAAAAGCCTGCTAATAATAAGGGTGGAGAACAATGTCTTCTCTTTTCAGCTAGCGCTTCCAGATGTAAGATGAATAATATTCTTGATGGAGTAATTAATTTGGAAATGTTTAATCACAGGACTATAATCTCCCTTCTTCTTTCTTCAGGGTTAAACTGATATAAATACTTAGAAATTATATATGAGCGAAACAAAGAGATACATTATAAGAAAGGTTTGATTAAAAAAAACTGTGTGAAGTGTAGTCTTTTGTAGGACATGATCTTGCATTTACTAATATGTAGTCGATATTTTAGTGTTAGATTCTAACTCTTGTATTTGCTAATCTGTGGTCGATGTTTTATTGTACGATTCTAATTCTTGTATTTGCTAATCTGTAGTCGATGTTTTAATTCAAGATTCTAACTCTTGCATTTGTTAATCTGTGGTCGATGTTTTAATATACGATTCTCACTCTTTTACAGGTCAGAAATTAAACAGAATTAACTCTTCGCATCAACTGGTAGATGATTTTTTTTTTCAACATATGAATAAATCCAATGTAAATACGGTACAAGCTTGCAATGAAAATTGCAAGCAATTACTTCAGACTTTCAAGAAAATTAATGCAAGGAAATGAATCTTTATGGCTTTTTTCTGGAATAACTTCATTTTCTTGCACTGTAGGTGTTCCAAAACACGTGTATGTAATTTCCCTTGCACTTTGTGCCTTGTTTACGTTGGATTTATTTAAGTGCACAGTGGGAGGAAAGTTAACTATTTACCGACACATCTTCCACGTGATAATTAGCAATCAAAAATCCTAGTTTTAATTTATTCTGGTTTTATCAATTTAAAACGCAATGTAAAGGTAAAGCTTTGTAATTATCATGTATTTTTTAAAACATCAGTCTGAAATTATTTCCGCAGTAACCATTTGAGAGTATTCAAAAAACATTCAGTGTGAAATTTCATAATAAAGTGGTGGAAACGAAAAAATAACATGCATTGGCGCATATTTTAACCTTCTAACGGTCATTCTAAATTTTGAAAAAGAAATATCCTGCTTTCAAAAACAAGCTTCAAACGTTCATGAAAGTAACAGTTACCTAACCTCTTCCAATAATCGTTAAATTAATTTTCAATGAGACTTTTAGGGATTCAGAAGCCAGACGGAAAGTCCTAGAGAAGTAAAAACTATTTTTTGCAAAGAATCAAGGGTAATAAAAAAATTAATAACTATAGATTTCTTCAGAAACTATTTTAGAATTATAGTAGAAACTTAGTTCGAGTACAAACAACTAGTTTTTACGACAATGTATGGATTTTTTTTCATTGTAAATATCAAACTACCGATAAATTAAGCACCATAATCCTGATACTTTGTAAAGTAAAAAAAAATCCTTTTAAGTAGACAGCTCAATAAAGTATATATTATAAGCAATATTTTTCTTCTTACGTTACATCACTAAATTTGATTTGTAACGTAAAGAAATGAGCAAGCGGAACAGTCTATTGCCCAAGTCTAAGTACCCCAATGAATGCTCTAAATGATTCGAATTGCAAATATTATTGAAAGGAACTTCTGCAAAACATACCTTTATGGCGATTTTGTATAACATTTCCTTTCAAAACAATATCTAGTTCTTTAAAACTCTTGTAAAATAACAAAAATAGGTATTCCCTTTTATGGCTCATTTATTTTTTAAGATATAAACTCAACTATTTGAAGGATTGTTTTGAAATAGGAAAGAAATTTCAAATACTAGTTTGGAAAAAAAAAACGTATAGTATTTTTATAAGCATCATTTTTCATAAGAAGCTAAAATTCAAATCTCCTACTTTTATAAACGAGTAAAAGGAGGGCACCTCGGACATTCTAAGTTTTATGCATTTTTTTCTTTTAACAGCAATACTAACAAAAGATCTTATCCCCGTAAGCTGCTTTTGTATGGCTCATATGCCAATGGTGCTTTTAGAGGAAAAATACATAATCTTCTTTCAAAAATTCATTTTTCCGATGTAAGCCTCTTGTTTTTAAGAACTATCTCAAATCGAGACTACTAAATGAGGAGTCTTTTGTTGTTTAACATTTCTTGTATAGCTAGAACCGATTTGTTCTTTCAACATACATCCATCTTCCACGCTCTCGCGTGCGAGAGAAAGAGAAAAATATTTCTTGATGTTGAGAAAAGGTAAGTTCTATGCATAATATCTATAAGTACGACATTGAAATTTAAAGAAGGATGAAAACAAGCATCATAGTACAAGCAGATTGAAATTCAAATAAACATTACCCTTTTGTTAACCCTTTAACTACGGGCAACGTCAATAGACGATTTGGCGAAACTTTTATGTGGTAACGGTAACGTCAATAAGCGATTTGGCGAAACTTTCCTGTGGTACGGGTAACGTCAATAAGCGATTTATTGGCGTTAATTGACGTAATTTACTTTTTTTATTGGTTAGCCAATAGCAAAATTTGCTATGGCGAAAGTTCATGTAGGAAACTCATGACATATACATAGAAATAGCTGTATCGCCATTTATGCAATTTTTGGATACTTTTTTTTTTTTTTGGCGTTCAGACAAACAGACTTGTGAATATATTCCGGTAGTTAAAGGGTTAAATGTATCAGAACCTTACATTTACAGCCTTTCATCACATTTACCACACACTTCAGTGGTCCTTCTTTGCTGTAAAAAATATACAAAATGTATCGATCGTTTCGCCTAGTACCAGCAAGAATGCTTTACCTACCTAAACATAATCTTAAAATACCTATACATAAATAGTAATGTTTTTGAAACTCAGATTTCCTAAAAAGTGAAAACAATCTTCATGACTAAAATGCAGCAATACTGTTTTACTAGTAATAAAATTCAAAACATTCTAAGGTAACCTTTGAATTTTTGTAGTGAGATTTATACTTTAAATCAGCGGTTCCCAAACTGTGGTACGCGCACCACTACTGGTACGCAAAGCCTCTCCCGGCGGTACTCGTAAAGGCAAAAAAAGAAGAGATTAAAACATAAAAACTCAGAATTGAAGATCGAATTTTCCCGATTAGGGTTGGGAGAATTTTGGCTCTCGGTTAAAAATGAATTTCCGTTATTGTCAAGAAAAGCATTGCTGTTTTTAATTCAGTTCACCACCACTTATCTTTATGAAATTGCTTTTCGAATATGATATTTATTAAAAATAAATATAGAACCAAATTGAAATTTGACCCAAAATTGAGGGTAAATCTAACTTCTACTGAGCCAGATATCACTTCGCTTGTATCTGCCATGCAGCAGCAAACCTTCTCATTAATTTTGTTTTTTCATTTTTGTACATGATAGGTATTTTGTATTTAAAGACGTATTTCTACTGTTTTGGAACTACGTATTAAAAACATACTTCATTCGTTTTATTTTATAAAAACATCTTTATTTTAATAAACGCTTTTCTCTGCATTAACTATAAAAAATGGTGTGATTTAAATAACCTAGTCGTCCTAGTATTTTTCTATCATCTATTAGTGTTCTATTTTATATAATAAAGTTACATTAGCAGTAGTACGCATATGGTTTGCAACAAAAATAGTGGTGCGAGAGAAAAAAGATCATGAACGGCTGCTTTAAAAAATGTTTAGAAGTGATTCGAAACGCTATACAGCATCGGATGGAAAATTTTAAATTAAAAACTCATTTTTTTGCCAAATACATCTATAGTACAAAAAATAAAAAATCCTCCTAATTCTTCTATTTCTTTATATGCCTCCGACACTACAAAAGCAAATTTTTCTCTTTTTCTAATAAATTTAGCACCATTTCAAAGATATGAAAAATGAAAGATATTTAATACAAAAAATGCTTAAAAGATCACAGTAGTGAAGTACAATATGACTTCTAGCAAGTGGTTCGAAAAAGTGGTAGGCAAGAGCAATAGAGAGGAATTTCTAGATAATAAAAAAAAAAAAACAGCTGATACATGAATAATTTTTTTCTCTTTTACGAACACTTGTATAATGGTAGGAGTTATGTTTTGATGTTATGTTCGTTTCAACGCTAGATTTACCAAACCAGTTATTTTGACTATTTCGAAACTTCCATTTCGCATAATTTGTTACTAATTACAGTGCAACTTTCAATTTCATTGGCTTTTCCTAATGCACGGTAAGTAGGGCAAGTTAATGTGACTGAAAGTTTTATTGTAATTAGTAGCAACTTGGTGTAAAATGCAAGTTTAGAAATGGTTGAAAACGACCTGGCAAATCTAGTGTTAATTTCAATTTTGAAAAATGAAAAACTCGAACTTTTCGTAAAGGCAATTAATAATTATTTTTCATTTCATGATTTTGGCGCATTAAGCAAACAAAATGAAAGTTACATATTGGACTAAGGAAATTTCACAAAAATATTTTTCCAATGTTATGCATTACACATACTGAAAAAATAAAATTCCGTTTTGTGTTTTTTTTCACTTATATTGGCAGAAAAGGTTTTCTATTATCTTCAAGATATTAAGACAAACAAGAGAAATTCTTCTTTCTTTATTGATCTTTCCTTCTCTAGTCATAAAATGCATAAATCACTATTAAATATCGGGAAAGAATTTTGACATAGATATTTTTCCTGAGCTGTTGTACTTCTTTATTCTGCTGACCTCCATTTTACGACAGCGGACAATCAGACGGCCAGCGATAAAACTGCAGCGCCATCTGTTGACTACAAAGTTCAACAGTTTTCCGGTTCATTGATTTGCTCATCAGTTCCGAAATAAAAGCAAGATTCATTTCAAAACTGCTCATTACTCTTATATCTTTTAAAATTAGTTTTATTCCATCCATGATACAAGTAATTTACATTAGAAAATTCACTAAACAATTTACTTTTCGTTTTGTGGTTCAGTTTCCGAAAGTCTTTAATTAATTACTTACGTATCAGAATTATATCTGTACCTGAGAGCCATAGTAGCTTAAAGCAATTTCTCGATTTTTTGCGATGAAGTTAAAAACTAAACATCTCATATATAAGCGGCTTAAGTGTCTGTTTGTCGCCGAAAGCTTATTGGTTGCTTGCGTAACTGTACTAGCCAATGGGGTGAAGTTGCCACGGCATTCAAATAGTCCATATACACTGATAACATACATGTAGTTATTGTTTTAATTAAATTATCATGGTATTTAAGGACATTTAAATATTTTGCCCGGTTTTATTCCGACATTGTATTTTAAACTGAATTTCAGCTGAACGCAAATTGAGCTGGTCAGGGGGAAGGTGAACATTTGTTTGCATTAGCAATCATCTGTTTTTGAAACTGTTTACAACTAACGCAAATTGAGCGGGTCAGGGAAAAGGTGAATATTTGTTTGCACGAGTATTTATAATATCTAGAACAGGTGGTCATTTCGTATGACCGCCGGGCTTTCTAGTTCTTAATATTCTAAGGCTAGACTTTTCCTTAGAATAAAGATGTCCAACGGGAGCTTAAAAGTTTGGAACCCTCATGTAGCTAGTGGCTTTTTCGGCGGTAACCTCTATGTCCATGAACACATTCGCACACTTTCACGTGATACGGCGCCAACACTAAGGAGCCAGCCACACGCCTGCGCGTGGTGTGGCGTGATGTGTTAGTAGCTACTCACGCGCTGGAGCGGGAAAATCTTTCACTGATTATTCATTCTCCAGTTCGTTTGCCGTTGCATGCAGGGTATTTCCGCTGGTATTGGCATGGAGTGATGATTATAAACTAGGTATAAATAACCGTGGTTTCGAAATTAATAGTTTATTTTTTATTGAAAAAATAATCTTGTGATATGAGTTATACAGATCATAGTGGAGGGCCTTCGCGAAGAAGTAAATCGGCTTCTGGGAAAAACCCGCTTCTACAGTGGGGCACTAATTATCATCACATCCGTCAAGTGACCGGCAGCGAACGTGTTAAGCGTAAATTCATAAAAATTCGAAAATTGACTTAAGATACTATGGCTCTCAGGCACAGATATGCTTACTCAGTTTTCTCTCTTTATGTTTATCTCTCAGAATGTTTATCAGAATGTTAGTCACATAACTCGTAAGTCGAGAATACATTTTGAAACGTAACTATAAAACTTTTTTTTAAAGATTAAAAAAAATCGAGCACGTTTCATGTTGAGAACAAGAAAAACATTACTGAATGTTAGTCACATAACTCGTAAGTCGAGAATACATTTGAGGTTGACTCCCCCCCCCCCCTTTCTGATTGTAAACAGACGAGAATTATGCTGAACACTGGACATTTATCTCTCACAATTTGTATCCGAATGTTAGTCACATAACTCGCAAGTCGAGAACACATTTTAAAACGCCACAAAAAACTTTTTTTAAGATAAAAAAGGTCAAGTACGTTTGTAATTGAGGAAAAGAAAAACTATTTCTGAAATGTGGAGAAAATAAATGAATCAAATAGCTATATTACGATAATGTCCTTTCCAAATCGCGCTCCATTTTCAAATTTAACATTCATTTGTGAAATATACACAAATAAAATGAAAACGTTGATTAGGAAATAAATAAATTGATCGATAAGCGATAAAATTCGCGAAGCTAATTTTAGAAGCACGCCACTAGAGTTTCTGTGATAGTGGCTATCTTTCTTAAATGGGATTGATAAGAAAACAAGGTGGGCATCCTTCCTTGGTGTAAATGTGGGCGCCATGTAAGGGGGTATTCTAGTGTAGAGGCATGAATTTCGCCCGGTTTTTGAAGCGCTGTACAAAGGAAACAAAAAATATTTTTACCATCCATTTTTTTTTCGTTTGTTTATTGATGTTTTATTATTACATACAAAAAATGGACCAAAAAAAGTAATTAAAATTGCCAAAGTTATGAGCAGTCAAAGTGTGGGCTCCAAAAAAAAGAGGGTGTCCTGGCGTGCATTATTCCAGCCCTCCTGGTGATCTGAAAAATAAAAAAAAGACGGATTCTTAATTATTATAGATGTCGCTATCGTATGAACCTTGGAAAAGTGTCATTTTTTTTTTTTTTTAAATGGCGGCTATTTGAACAAAAATTTTCTTTTTTGCATATTTTTTTAACAGTTACGAATTTTTAAAAAATACTAAATGAAAAGTTACAGTTTTGGGCAAGGTTCACACGATAAAGGGATGTATAAAGAACATCCTCTCTAAATTTGAAGTAAATCGTCCAATTAGAACTTAGATATCCTTACCGCCAGCTCGAAAAAAGTAGTTTCGAGAAAAACGCGATCAAAGTTTTGAGACAAGTTTTCGGCAGTTTTACTTATAGAATGGTACAGAATACTTACATATTTTTAATCAGCGATTCCTGCTCCATATAAGAAAAATTCCTCTACTTCAAAATGCTCATTCTATGATGTTCTCTGGTGAAGACGAGCAGTTCTACCCTCCTTTGACGACTTTGAAATCCGGAGTTTCGAGCGCTCGACACGCGCTTCGTCCCTTCTCGCTGCAAAAGCATTAGCTTCTGGCCCAATCGTGATTCCCCTAACATCTAAGATTTTTAATATGGGTATAAAACCTTTATTAAAAATATTAACTGCGAAGGTTGGTACGAAGGTTGGCTCAAAACCGTAAAATTAAAACTAAAACGAGAATATTCCAACAAAACAAGTTTCTATGCCCTTCAATTAAATATAGATTTTAAAGGGATACTATGCAATAAATATTTTATAAAAGATATTCAACCGTAGGTGACTCGGGAACGCCTACCGTCTTTGTTGACTTGTAGCGGTCGGACCGGAAACGATGCTACGTCACTAAAACGGCTGTAACTCATGAAGTAATAGGAATTTTGAAAAATCCTCTTCATGGCATATTCTTGAAATGTCTAAACTTTGGAAATATGGAAAAAAAAAAATTTCAATTTTTCAAAATTCTACACTAGAATACCCCCTTACAGGGTTCTCCTTTCGACATATCTCTTGTTTCCAACATTAAGAAAAAAATCCCCACTCGTAGGCACAAAGCAGAATTTCCAGCCTCATCACTGGATCATCATACAAGGATGATTTAGTTGAACACGTCGCTCACAAAAGAGTTTAGTGCCGATTCAGTCCTTCCCGTTTGAGTCGATAGTATGAAATTGTCCCGTTTCAGTCGGTACGGGTTATAATGGGTTTTGGGTGTTCCCGTTTGAGTAGGTACGTTTTGAGGTTACCACAATTAGCTGTACAGCGCTAATACTTGCCGTGAAAATTCTTCCTTTGAGAATAAAATTAAAATACATGTAGTTATGATGAATGTTCCTGTCTGGATGAAGGTAACGATTTACGAACTAAATCGGTTGAATAAAATACGGTGAAAAATCTAACGAAGATTTTTTTTTTCATTCCTAAGATTCTAAGAATATTTAGAAAGTTTCCCAGGATTTAACCAAATCTAATCTTATTAAAAATGTTGATAAGGAAAAGATAGCAAAGTATTTAGAATATAAAAATGTAAATAACAAGATAAACTGAAATTGTAAATAATTATATTGAAAATATTATTGAAAGAATTTCCAGCATCTCTAGATACATGAAATTTAATTTATTTTTTCATATAACTGATACGGAACTCTCATCAATTTCTTACAATGGAGATGTTACTATCTTACTTAGCTTGACACCCAACAAATGCGGTAGAACCGGGTAGAACGCAATGAGGAATACCTATTTCTGCGATAGCGATTCTGCCGCCATCGCTACTCTGGCGCCAGTTATACATACAAACTGCGCCAAGTCAGAACCACCAACTCAAACGGGAATACAAAGCTAAATCTAACTCCCTCACCGACTGAATTGGGACTAATTCCTCTACCGATTCAATCGGGAACGACTGAAATGGGACATCACCGACAAAAGTACCCTCAAGACGTCCTTGAGTTTTCCCATGGTAAAAAGCTGGCCAGGGGACACTGGTGGGAAGACCAAAAGCCTTCAAAAAATAAAATTAGACACAAGAAACGATGCTAATAATCACCGAACTCGTCAGACAATTGTGGTCCTTGTGGACACCGTGATTATATCAATGATGGGGATAATTACTTTCGAGCAATGCAACTTTCTAATTTTGTGATGGAAAGTTTTCTAAACACACTCGCGGAGAATTGTGGATTAATTAACCCCTTAAAACACGAATTTTTTTTCTGAAAAACTAGTATAGTGTAAGTTATTCTTGCAATTTCAGGTTGTGGGGAGTGATTAGGGAGCGCGGGGTGGGGTAAAAGTTACATAAGCAAAATATATTGCACAAACAAAGTGTAAACGGATCTTAGATGTGCATTAGAAATAAAATAACGCACGAGCATGAGCAAAGTTTCCGGTAACTTTTGCCCGTGTCAGACACGGGCAAATGTGCTAAGTGGTAAAATACGTTACGTGCCAAATGCCGGCACACGTAGATTGAGCCGGGGCTGAAAGAGCCAGTTATGTTTGCCATTTCTGTATTTTTTTCTATAACAAATGAACTCTATTATTTTGCATACTGTTTTTTGTGACTTTATGAAGAGGCCCCATTACTTGACCCTTCTTTTTTTTTTTTTTTTTGTGGTGTTTTTTTAAACAGTTTTATGTAAGTCTACTTTCTCGAATTGAAGGAATTATTTTTAATCATCATTTTGTCTCCTCCCATTTTGTGAACGTGTTTCAATTTCTAACGAAGGAAAAGATTTTTTTCAAAATAAAAGTAACTTTGAAAAATAATTATTCACGTGAAGAAAGCACAAATGAGCATTAAGATGCAAACATATGCTTCGGGATTGCTTGGAATCCCTTTTTAAATGCAGTAGTGGAGCTTCTAGATGCAAAAACATCCAAATGAAGCAAACAAAACAACAAAAACACGGCTTATATAGCCTAAGATTTACCAACAAACCAATGAGAATAAAGACAGCGCGGAGGTAGAAGCTGTTGTAAGAAATGATCTCAACCTCGATGTGGGAATTAGTGGTATCAGAATAAAGTTCAAGGGCATGAACAATAATAAACTTAGGCTTGGTACCAGATGTGTCAAATATAAAACTGTAAATAGTGTCATAAGTAAGATGGTAACTTTATGTGAAAAACAGCAGAAGGTGCCAATTCGTTTTTCCTTCATCAATAATAGAAAGTAAACAACACAAGAAATATCTACGCCTCCAGACTAGTCTATCTTATACTAGAATTATAAGTACTTCTGAAAGAGGAATATATTTATAGATTGAATGATGGAGAATTCTATGTTCGTACTGAGCAAAGCGGGCATACATTTATATGAAGCTTCTGCTATCATGATTATGAATCATCCTTGTCTTATTAACAGGAAACTCATTGCATGAAATTACCAATTCATTTTTTTCTGATTAGAGAATTCTATCCGAAAACCAAAGTGTTACGTAAAATGTAAATTCAACTACGAAGAATAACATAAGTAAATTGCGTTGTTAATGAGCTTCTAAAACATGCTTATTTTATAATAAGTAATTTTCGACAAACTCTCTTAAGACTTCTTGCTCTTTCATTAGTCCCAGTTTTAACTGCTTCGTTACCCTCCCCACGAAACTATTTTTTAATTATAATGACGACATTTGAAATGTTATTCCAAAACAACTTCCGCTTTGAATGCAACCAAAATTTGCAGACTAATTTCATGCGGTACATTCGTGGTAGAAAAATGAGTTTCCACTTAAAATTTCGTTCAAAAGCTCATTCTAGCGTTAATAGTTCGTTTATTCAAATTTTATTTGAAACGCTTTTAAGAAGATTCAAACAGTGTAGTGTAGTTAAATGCCTTTCTTGTTTATGTAGTGATGCTGGAATTAAAAGAGTGAATTCATTCCCTCTCGACTATAATGGTATATCACGTATTAATTTTTAGAAAAAAAATCACAATTATGGTATTATCAATCAACAAGTTTAATTACAATAACAAGTTCAGAATCATTATTTAAATTATTTTTTGGTGTTTGGTGTAAAGTTGAAAATTATTATTTTTTGATGTACAGTAAAACCTATAAAGTTGACCACCTTTGTAAGTCGACCACCTGTCTAAGTTGACCTCTTTTGTCAAGAACGGAATTAGCTCTTCACCCTCTATAAGTTGACCACCTGTTTAAGTTGACCACTAAAGTGCTGCAATGCAAGTGGTCAACTTGCACAGGTTTCACTATTTTAAATTTTTTTTAAGTGTCTGTAAAAAATATACCGACTGCAGATTTTTTTTAGCATATGATGTTCATTAATTCATTGATTGCTCGATTGATCATTTATCCTAGTTTCATAGAAATGAGCAATCCCTGTGAAATTTCGATACGTAATGGACTTAACTAATTTCATGTGCTGAGAAATATTATACTGTCTATTTTTTTAGACAGACACAGTAAAAAAAAATTACAGTATATCAAAAATGAATAGATTTTAACTTTACACCAACTGAACACCAAAAGTCTTGCTCAGTAACACCAAAAGTGGTGGCAACTAAACGGAAAATTTTTAGTGTTCAAAATCGGTTTTAAAAGCTTTGACTTGCTCTTTTTCTCTGCTTTACATTTCCTTTCTTTCTTACTTTCTATTTTAACTTTTTTTTATTTATTATTTTTTCTAATTCTTTTAACAAAATACTACTCACTCAACTCTCATAATTTGACTGAAATTATGGGTTGCACTAACATGTTCATCCAATAAGATCTTCAATTACTATCAGTTTTTAATGATACTTCTCTTATAAACTAAAGTATTTTTTTACTTGCTTATTCTAAGGTTTTCATCTCAAAAACACAAAGTTAACGCATTCAAATGTATTAAAGGCATTTAAAAAAAATGCTTTTATTCTTAAAATTGCTAGAAGTAAGGTTACTTTTCAAATCATGCAGCCAAATTCAAGGTATGAGTGATAAAGTGCAATTAAGGTTCAAAATCAAATAAATGGTAGACATTATCCCAAATTTAGCAAAAACTGCAAAATATAACATAAAGCTTTGAACCTACATTCAAGTTGAATATTATCCTCCTGAGATCAATGGTTGTTTTAAATTAAAAGTATTTCATCAATTTATTTTCAGTTAAATCTTGCGTCTTTGAGTGAATTTATATCAACTGCAAAGTTCACAATTTCAATTGTAACATAAAAACTAAACTACTAGTTTTTGTTGCTATATTCAATTAGAGTTTCCCACACTCTTTGAATTAGTTGAATTAGTTCGTAAATTCATTAAACTGAAGATTTAAAATGGACCACTCAGAAAATTTGACGTTACAAAATAATTTTTTTTCTTTCTAATGGGGCTGCTTATGGTCCCTAACTTTTTCTCACTTGGGGCATTCCCAGGAAATAAGAATCCATTATTTCAAGTAGCACCACTATCGGCGGATGCCATTACCACTTGAGAATTTTGACGCTCAGTTTCCGCGAGATGGTGGCACCTGAGCTCTAAGTGATGCAAAACTGCACTAGGAATTCAATTTAGCCGAGAGTATCCAAGCCAAACAGATACTCAAGGGATCTTTAACATGCCGCAAAATCATACGACATGGGCACTGACGATTTTGGGCATCTTGAAAATCCACCGACTTGGGCCTTTTCTACTTCACTCCTTTACCCTGTAAGCACGTGGCCTTAGGGCTGCCCTCCCCCGGGCACAACCACCGACTTGGGCCAGGTTTGGTCCTGCGAAAGTGGGCGCAAGAAGAGCCAGTGCCTTACCACTACGCAACCCAGCCGGCATTTCTAAATATTTTGACTGCATAATAGTTTCTAAGCATTGTAACAACGGTTTTCGTTATGTTTACTTTCCTGAAAACAAACATGCTTATAACATTACTCTTACCCGATTGGTTTACTTGTTTTTATCTACACAAGAGATGGTTTTCAGTCGAAGATGTTAACTAACGATTACATCAGCAGCTCCAGTTATCAATTCAGTTGCGGTTTAAGCGAAAATCACGTAAATTGGAATGATTGCAAAAAGTGTTTTTAAAAGGTGTATTTTTCACCACAAAATCATCCCAAACACTTTCCCATAAGAACAGTCAGAGTTTTGCGTTTTAATACATTTCTTCGTGCAACATTACGAGCAAGACGTTATTAATTTTACTAGTATAAAAAGCGTTCCCAGTGAGGGGGTTCCATTTATTTGTTTTTTCTAGACTACGTTAAAGATTTCGCTCCATCTACTCTCTAAATATTGAAATCTCCACATACATTATTCATGACGCAATCGCGGATACAGTCTAGTAATGGCGGTGGAAGACTAAGATTACTGATTTCGAGCAATCGATTGTAGCACTACTCATTATCTGCGCTGTACGATAAATACTGGATAAGAAATAGCGGAAAAACTTCCATAAAAAGTTTCTAACTCTAAAAAAATACCCGCGAAAAAACCTTTTTTTTTTTAACCACGGGATAAAATGTACGGAATACATTTTTGACTTAATCAAAGTAACTTAAACAATCGTAATGATTTAATAAATATATTATAGGAATTTGTTGGCATTAGAATATTAATATATTAGAGTTTTAAATAAAATACGAACAAAGTCTGATAGTAAAGATATCTGTGAATTGTATTTTACGCATAAAAAGTTTTTATTATTTTTAGTAGTGTAAATTACAAGTTAGTTCATTTTCTAATAATAGAAAAAATGGCATCAATGTGCAGATTAGATGTTTAAATGTTAGGGTCATTTTGATATGGTAAAAAGGTTATAAAGTCAATGTTTTTTCAAATTAAGTGGATAATAAATATGTAGAACATTTGGCTTAAAAACTTCAGGCTTTTTTAGTTGATATTTTCTATTGCATTATAAAAGAACCAATTGCCTTGTATTTTGGGAAGAAAAAAATAGGAAAACATTTTTATGGCTTTTTTCTGAGCTGTCATTATGACCACTTTACCCCATGCGGTGGGGTAAAGGGAGTAGTAAATGGGGTAAAGTGGTCATAAGCGGAAAAAGGATATACAAAGGTATTATAAATAACCATAATGTTCAAAAATACGCAACAAAAGGTTCATCTAAGTAACAAAACAACTTTACTTAATAAAATTCAATTTATTAATGTCCTCTATCGTCAAAAGTTGCCTCCCATCTTACTTAATGTCTCCGTAAGGTATTTCATTGTCTTCACCTGATGCATACATGGTTTTAAAACAGAGTGTACCAAAACATTCAAAGATAATCGATAAATGTCATGTTGTAAGTCTATCTTTTAATTTAATATAATATACTAAGACATAACTAAGAAAATCAAACGTTTAGGTCACAAAATTTAAAAAAGATTTTAGTGAATGTTCTGTCGTAACTTAAAGTTCTTATACTTATTCTTATCCAGGTTTAATGCAGGTGTGCGATGAATTTTCTGTTGGTATGTTAAACTGGTGATTTCTTGGAAAATACTACTTAGCAACTTTGACGTTGTATCTTACAATGTGCAGACATGAGACCTTATTACTATCACACACAAACAATCTTTATTATTACCTTATTATTACATCACAACTTACAATATCAACTTAAAACAGTCTGGCCTTCCTGGCCCTTTTCTCTCCTCGCTCCACCACATTCAGTGGTTTTATAGAACTCATGGGGTGTTGCCAATCAGTCGAAAACAAAAGTTCTTCTGGCGGAATTTGCATATTCTCGCCGGTTGAGGGTCCTACGCAACATCCTCCCCCTTTTGAGCGTGCTAATAACACTCAAAACTTAAAGTTAACACAATATGAACTGTACATTATACGAAAAAAAATACAGCTCAAATACTTATATTAATAAAGGAATTATGCATAAACAATTAAAACACTTCATAATAAACAAATTACAGGCGCAGTGGAGGTTTCACAATCCTGCCACTACTGGTAGTCACAGGTATCACATCTTTAGTCGTACCCTGTAGGGGATTTTCTACCTCCAGGCGAAATAGCCTTTGTACGGGTCTTAAGAACTCTGAAGTTCCAGTTTTAACAACTGAAAGTCTGGTTTTCCCATCACGACCAGGAATTAATTTTTCTACCCGAGCCAAATTCCAAAAGGCTCGTTTTTTATTAACATCTTCTAAAAGAACTATTTCCCCTACTTTCAGGGGTTCCACATTGAAATTTCTAACAGACTGTTGACGCAATTGTCCCAGGTATTCAGAACGGAATCGCCTGCGAAGTTGTTCGCGTAATTTTTGAATATACTTAGCTCTCTTACCCAACTTTTCTCGGTCCACAACATCGATATCCGTAACTCCCGACTTACAAGTCTCTTGTAAAAACATTTCAGGAGTCAAAGGGTAAATATCATTGACGTCCTCTGACATATACGTAAGTGGTCTGGCATTAATAATTCTCTCACAGTCACAGAGCACTGTGATGAGCTCTTCGTAATTTAGAGCGGCCCGTCCTAACACTTTCCTTAAAATTTGTTTTACCATTTGCACTAATCGCTCCCACCATCCGCCCCACCAGGCTGCGGAAGGAGGATTAAACTTCCATTGAATTCTATTTTCCGCGGCTTTACTGCATATACTTTCCCAGTCTAGCTCGTGTAGAAGTCTCTCAGCTCCCTTAAAATTTGTGCCATTATCTGAATATATTGTGGTTGGCCTTCCACGCCGAGCAATAAAACGCCTTAAGGACTGGAAAAAAACTTCTGTGGTCAAAGACGTAACTAATTCAAGATGAATAGCTCTATAAACCGCGCAAGTATAAAGTGCAATATAAGATTTTTGGCCGTTTTTTAAGAATAGGGGACCAGCGAGATCCACTCCCACAATTTCAAAAACAGCTGCGTCTTTTACTCTGTCGTTAGGTAGAAAACCGGGACTTGCATCACAATTTTTAGCCTTAAATCTTTGACATTTTACACACTTTCTGATACAATTTCGTATAGTCTTACGGGACTTAATAATCCAAAATTTCTCTCGTAAATGGGACATTATCATTGAAGTACCAGCATGTAAAAGTTCATTATGAGCATTTAATATTAATAACTTAACTACAGAATGATCAGATGGCAAAATGATGGGAAATCTAAAATCGTTAGTATCATCTCGATAAATAACATTGGTTTTAGCTCTAATCAATCCATTACAGTCAACTATAGGTCTTAGTTTCTTAATTTTATCGTCTGTTACCCCTTTAAACGATTCCTTTTGAATCAACAACATAAGAGCTATTTCCGCTCTGTCAAGTTCAGTAACCGACAAAATATTACCGTAATCAGTGGCTGTTTTTCTTAACTTAAAATAAAATCTAAAGATCCAAGCTATCATACGTACAATTTTTCTTACCGAAGAAAAATATCTGTAATACCAATTGACATCCTCATCATTTTTAGCTAACGTAATTACAATGGTCTTGCGTAGTTCTGAGTTCACCAACTCCTCATCCGGATTGCAATCGGATTTTGGCCAGTTTTCTTCGTCGGCGTACAACCAAGTCGGGCCCTTCCACCATTTTTGTTCTAACAATTGCTCAACTGAACAGCCACGAGAAGCCACATCGGCCATATTGAGTACACCGGGAACGTGTCGCCACACTTTAGGAGGTGTTATAGAACGTATTTCCTTTACGCGATTTTGAATGAAAATACCCCAATTCCCCTCTTTCACAATCCAATATAAAGCGGTACTAGAATCTGTCCAACAATAAATCTTAACCTCGGGAAGTTGAAGATCTTCAAGTACAGACGAAAGTAATCTGGCCCCAATTAAACAGGCCAACAGCTCCAGGCGAGGAATAGTTATTGGTTTTAACGGAGCTACTCTGCTTCTGGCATGTACTAAATTTATTTTAACTTCGTTATCTTGCTCAACTCTTACATAAATACACGCCGCGTAAGCGTTTTTACTTGCGTCGCAAAATACATGTATAGAAACAGATTGACATGTCGGGGGAATGCCTAACCATCTTGGGATTCTCAATTCACAAAGTTTCGGCAACTGTTGATACCAGGTTTTAAATTTTCTTAATAAATCTTCCGAAAAAATTTCATCCCATTTAAGTTTTAAATTCCAAGATTCTTGCAAAAGTAACTTAGGTGTCAACATTACCGGAGCCGTAAAACCTATCGGATCGAAAACTTGATTCGTGACAGCTAAAACCGACCTTTTCGTAATGGGTTTTTCTCGGTCGAATCCATGTTCTATTTTACATGATAACGTATCTGAATCGGTATGCCACACAAAACCCAACACAGAAACATTTTTTGCCTTGCTAGAATAGTTATCAGAAATTTCACAGCTCAAGTTACTCCCAGCCACGTAAATTAAAATTTCCTGAAGTCATAATTAGTTGAGACTCAATAATGAATTTCTGCAATTCCGATTCAGAATTAAAACTTGTCACGCAATTATCTACGTAAAAAGCCGTTTTTAGAATTTCAGCGGTATGACTTAAATTTTCCGGTACCTTACTGAAATGATATTGCAAAGTAGCGGCCAAAAGATACGGACTGCAGGTTAAACCAAAAACTACTCTACGATGCCTATACTCGTCTATTTGTTCTAAATCATCTTTGTTGAACCACAGAAAACGTAAAAAATCTCTATCCTTCTCTCTAACTGAGATCTGTAAAAATGCTTTTTCTATGTCCGATGTAACTGCGACGTAATTTCTCCGAAATTTATTCAAAATCGAGGGAATAATTTCTATCAGGTTGGGTCCTGAAGATAAGCAATTATTTAATGAAGGGAAACCTATGGCATGAGCGCTTGCGTTAAATACCGGTCTTAAACGGGTTGTGCTATTTTCCTTAATGATTGGCCTATGCGGCAAATAGTGTACTCTATTTGTTACTTTTGATTGCACTTTTTCTATTATGTCCAGGGACCACCATTTGTTAAAAACTTCAGAATATTCCTCTAGTTTTCCAGAATTTACCAACTTCCCTCGTACACTTAATAAACATTTTTCACTTAATGTTTTGTTATCAGGTAAGGAAGAGGGGTTCCCTGTCCACGGTAACGCCACTTCATATCTGCCCTCCGAATTAACACAAACAGTTTCCCTAAAATACTTAGTGGTTTCTTCTTCTAATTCTTTTTTCGTTTTATTTTGTGCCGGATCTGTGATGCCCAAAACATCCAATTGCCAAAGATCCTTAATGCACCGAGTTGGAGCTAATATAGACGTAAATACGCGAGAATGTTTGTTATCGACGTTCTCCCCCGTTTTAAGAAGTTTTCCGAACACTGTCCACCCCAAACGAGTGTGCACAGCCGTCAAATTAGACTTAAGACTTACTACTTTTCCCGTCAATAACTTCCCTGCAATATCCGCGCCAATTAAAAGCTTTATGTCTGTATCAACTTTAAATGTGTTATTTTCAAAATCCGTAATTTTGATATCGCGAGATTTTAACTCATTTAACCAACAACCGGATGGGAGCCGTTTGATCTCAGAACAAATACGTGACTGACCAAGAACATCAAATTTACATTTATAGCTATTATCCACATTACTTAACACAATATTATAATTCTGAAATACATTTTCCGCAGTTTCTAATCCCCCAAAAAGCGATTGTTTCAATTTAACTTCACCAATAGGTTTATAGCTCATATCTCGAGCCACATCAGAACTTAAATATACGATTTCATACTTCCCGAATCAATTACTGCTCGTAAAAACATTTCTTTCGTACCATTTATTAGTTTTACAACCAAAGTTTGGAGGTATACATCTGAGAGCTGAACATAATTATTTAAAGCATTAATTTTGTTATCCTCGTTACTTCCCCTTAAAGCATTATCCGTTTTATTTAAAGGCAAATCCGGGCATAAAATCACAAAATGTCGTCTTCGACAAATTTGACATTTATGTTTAGAATTACATTGACTAGCCCTATGATTTCCCCTCTTAAGACACACAAAACAAGCTTTCTTTTTCTTAAGAATATCCTTTTTAGAGTCTAAGGTTAAGTTAGAAACTTCATTACAGCTCTCAGAAGCATGAAACTTATCACAAAAACTACTCTTACCCGATTGGTTTACTTGTTTTTATCTACACAAGAGATGGTTTTCAGTCGAAGATGTTAACTAACGATTACATCAGCAGCTCCAGTTATCAATTCAGTTGCGGTTTAAGCGAAAATCACGTAAATTGGAATGATTGCAAAAAGTGTTTTTAAAAGGTGTATTTTTCACCACAAAATCATCCCAAACACTTTCCCATAAGAACAGTCAGAGTTTTGCGTTTTAATACATTTCTTCGTGCAACATTACGAGCAAGACGTTATTAATTTTACTAGTATAAAAAGCGTTCCCAGTGAGGGGGTTCCATTTATTTGTTTTTTCTAGACTACGTTAAAGATTTCGCTCCATCTACTCTCTAAATATTGAAATCTCCACATACATTATTCATGACGCAATCGCGGATACAGTCTAGTAATGGCGGTGGAAGACTAAGATTACTGATTTCGAGCAATCGATTGTAGCACTACTCATTATCTGCGCTGTACGATAAATACTGGATAAGAAATAGCGGAAAAACTTCCATAAAAAGTTTCTAACTCTAAAAAACTACCCGCGAAAAAACCTTTTTTTTTTTAACCACGGGATAAAATGTACGGAATACATTTTTGACTTAATCAAAGTAACTTAAACAATCGTAATGATTTAATAAATATATTATAGGAATTTGTTGGCATTAGAATATTAATATATTAGAGTTTTAAATAAAATACGAACAAAGTCTGATAGTAAAGATATCTGTGAATTGTATTTTACGCATAAAAAGTTTTTATTATTTTTAGTAGTGTAAATTACAAGTTAGTTCATTTTCTAATAATAGAAAAAATGGCATCAATGTGCAGATTAGATGTTTAAATGTTAGGGTCATTTTGATATGGTAAAAAGGTTATAAAGTCAATGTTTTTTCAAATTAAGTGGATAATAAATATGTAGAACATTTGGCTTAAAAACTTCAGGCTTTTTTAGTTGATATTTTCTATTGCATTATAAAAGAACCAATTGCCTTGTATTTTGGGAAGAAAAAAATAGGAAAACATTTTTATGGCTTTTTTCTGAGCTGTCATTATGACCACTTTACCCCATGCGGTGGGGGTAAAGGGAGTAGTAAATGGGGTAAAGTGGTCATAAGCGGAAAAAGGATATACAAAGGTATTATAAATAACCATAATGTTCAAAATACGCAACAAAAGGTTCATCTAAGTAACAAAACAACTTTACTTAATAAAATTCAATTTATTAATGTCCTCTATCGTCAAAAGTTGCCTCCCATCTTACTTAATGTCTCCGTAAGGTATTTCATTGTCTTCACCTGATGCATACATGGTTTTAAAACAGAGTGTACCAAAACATTCAAAGATAATCGATAAATGTCATGTTGTAAGTCTATCTTTTAATTTAATATAATATACTAAGACATAACTAAGAAAATCAAACGTTTAGGTCACAAAATTTAAAAAAGATTTTAGTGAATGTTCTGTCGTAACTTAAAGTTCTTATACTTATTCTTATCCAGGTTTAATGCAGGTGTGCGATGAATTTTCTGTTGGTATGTTAAACTGGTGATTTCTTGGAAAATACTACTTAGCAACTTTGACGTTGTATCTTACAATGTGCAGACATGAGACCTTATTACTATCACACACAAACAATCTTTATTATTACCTTATTATTACATCACAACTTACAATATCAACTTAAAACAGTCTGGCCTTCCTGGCCCTTTTCTCTCCTCGCTCCACCACATTCAGTGGTTTTATAGAACTCATGGGGTGTTGCCAATCAGTCGAAAACAAAAGTTCTTCTGGCGGAATTTGCATATTCTCGCCGGTTGAGGGTCCTACGCAACATCCTCCCCCTTTTGAGCGTGCTAATAACACTCAAAACTTAAAGTTAACACAATATGAACTGTACATTATACGAAAAAAAATACAGCTCAAATACTTATATTAATAAAGGAATTATGCATAAACAATTAAAACACTTCATAATAAACAAATTACAGGCGCAGTGGAGGTTTCACAATCCTGCCACTACTGGTAGTCACAGGTATCACATCTTTAGTCGTACCCTGTAGGGGATTTTCTACCTCCAGGCGAAATAGCCTTTGTACGGGTCTTAAGAACTCTGAAGTTCCAGTTTTAACAACTGAAAGTCTGGTTTTCCCATCACGACCAGGAATTAATTTTTCTACCCGAGCCAAATTCCAAAAGGCTCGTTTTTTATTAACATCTTCTAAAAGAACTATTTCCCCTACTTTCAGGGGTTCCACATTGAAATTTCTAACAGACTGTTGACGCAATTGTCCCAGGTATTCAGAACGGAATCGCCTGCGAAGTTGTTCGCGTAATTTTTGAATATACTTAGCTCTCTTACCCAACTTTTCTCGGTCCACAACATCGATATCCGTAACTCCCGACTTACAAGTCTCTTGTAAAAACATTTCAGGAGTCAAAGGGTAAATATCATTGACGTCCTCTGACATATACGTAAGTGGTCTGGCATTAATAATTCTCTCACAGTCACAGAGCACTGTGATGAGCTCTTCGTAATTTAGAGCGGCCCGTCCTAACACTTTCCTTAAAATTTGTTTTACCATTTGCACTAATCGCTCCCACCATCCGCCCCACCAGGCTGCGGAAGGAGGATTAAACTTCCATTGAATTCTATTTTCCGTGGCTTTACTGCATATACTTTCCCAGTCTAGCTCGTGTAGAAGTCTCTCAGCTCCCTTAAAATTTGTGCCATTATCTGAATATATTGTGGTTGGCCTTCCACGCCGAGCAATAAAACGCCTTAAGGACTGGAAAAAAAACTTCTGTGGTCAAAGACGTAACTAATTCAAGATGAATAGCTCTATAAACCGCGCAAGTATAAAGTGCAATATAAGATTTTTGGCCGTTTTTTAAGAATAGGGGACCAGCGAGATCCACTCCCACAATTTCAAAAACAGCTGCGTCTTTTACTCTGTCGTTAGGTAGAAAACCGGGACTTGCATCACAATTTTTAGCCTTAAATCTTTGACATTTTACACACTTTCTGATACAATTTCGTATAGTCTTACGGGACTTAATAATCCAAAATTTCTCTCGTAAATGGGACATTATCATTGAAGTACCAGCATGTAAAAGTTCATTATGAGCATTTAATATTAATAACTTAACTACAGAATGATCAGATGGCAAAATGATGGGAAATCTAAAATCGTTAGTATCATCTCGATAAATAACATTGGTTTTAGCTCTAATCAATCCATTACAGTCAACTATAGGTCTTAGTTTCTTAATTTTATCGTCTGTTACCCCTTTAAACGATTCCTTTTGAATCAACAACATAAGAGCTATTTCCGCTCTGTCAAGTTCAGTAACCGACAAAATATTACCGTAATCAGTGGCTGTTTTTCTTAACTTAAAATAAAATCTAAAGATCCAAGCTATCATACGTACAATTTTTCTTACCGAAGAAAAATATCTGTAATACCAATTGACATCCTCATCATTTTTAGCTAACGTAATTACAATGGTCTTGCGTAGTTCTGAGTTCACCAACTCCTCATCCGGAATTGCAATCGGATTTTGGCCAGTTTTCTTCGTCGGCGTACAACCAAGTCGGGCCCTTCCACCATTTTTGTTCTAACAATTGCTCAACTGAACAGCCACGAGAAGCCACATCGGCCATATTGAGTACACCGGGAACGTGTCGCCACACTTTAGGAGGTGTTATAGAACGTATTTCCTTTACGCGATTTTGAATGAAAATACCCCAATTCCCCTCTTTCACAATCCAATATAAAGCGGTACTAGAATCTGTCCAACAATAAATCTTAACCTCGGGAAGTTGAAGATCTTCAAGTACAGACGAAAGTAATCTGGCCCCAATTAAACAGGCCAACAGCTCCAGGCGAGGAATAGTTATTGGTTTTAACGGAGCTACTCTGCTTCTGGCATGTACTAAATTTATTTTAACTTCGTTATCTTGCTCAACTCTTACATAAATACACGCCGCGTAAGCGTTTTTACTTGCGTCGCAAAATACATGTATAGAAACAGATTGACATGTCGGGGGAATGCCTAACCATCTTGGGATTCTCAATTCACAAAGTTTCGGCAACTGTTGATACCAGGTTTTAAATTTTCTTAATAAATCTTCCGAAAAAATTTCATCCCATTTAAGTTTTAAATTCCAAGATTCTTGCAAAAGTAACTTAGGTGTCAACATTACCGGAGCCGTAAAACCTATCGGATCGAAAACTTGATTCGTGACAGCTAAAACCGACCTTTTCGTAATGGGTTTTTCTCGGTCGAATCCATGTTCTATTTTACATGATAACGTATCTGAATCGGTATGCCACACAAAACCCAACACAGAAACATTTTTTGCCTTGCTAGAATAGTTATCAGAAATTTCACAGCTCAAGTTACTCCCAGCCACGTAAATTAAAATTTCCTGAAGTCATAATTAGTTGAGACTCAATAATGAATTTCTGCAATTCCGATTCAGAATTAAAACTTGTCACGCAATTATCTACGTAAAAAGCCGTTTTTAGAATTTCAGCGGTATGACTTAAATTTTCCGGTACCTTACTGAAATGATATTGCAAAGTAGCGGCCAAAAGATACGGACTGCAGGTTAAACCAAAAACTACTCTACGATGCCTATACTCGTCTATTTGTTCTAAATCATCTTTGTTGAACCACAGAAAACGTAAAAAATCTCTATCCTTCTCTCTAACTGAGATCTGTAAAAATGCTTTTTCTATGTCCGATGTAACTGCGACGTAATTTCTCCGAAATTTATTCAAAATCGAGGGAATAATTTCTATCAGGTTGGGTCCTGAAGATAAGCAATTATTTAATGAAGGGAAACCTATGGCATGAGCGCTTGCGTTAAATACCGGTCTTAAACGGGTTGTGCTATTTTCCTTAATGATTGGCCTATGCGGCAAATAGTGTACTCTATTTGTTACTTTTGATTGCACTTTTTCTATTATGTCCAGGGACCACCATTTGTTAAAAACTTCAGAATATTCCTCTAGTTTTCCAGAATTTACCAACTTCCCTCGTACACTTAATAAACATTTTTCACTTAATGTTTTGTTATCAGGTAAGGAAGAGGGGTTCCCTGTCCACGGTAACGCCACTTCATATCTGCCCTCCGAATTAACACAAACAGTTTCCCTAAAATACTTAGTGGTTTCTTCTTCTAATTCTTTTTTCGTTTTATTTTGTGCCGGATCTGTGATGCCCCAAAACATCCAATTGCCAAAGATCCTTAATGCACCGAGTTGGAGCTAATATAGACGTAAATACGCGAGAATGTTTGTTATCGACGTTCTCCCCCCGTTTTAAGAAGTTTTCCGAACACTGTCCACCCCAAACGAGTGTGCACAGCCGTCAAATTAGACTTAAGACTTACTACTTTTCCCGTCAATAACTTCCCTGCAATATCCGCGCCAATTAAAAGCTTTATGTCTGTATCAACTTTAAATGTGTTATTTTCAAAATCCGTAATTTTGATATCGCGAGATTTTAACTCATTTAACCAACAACCGGATGGGAGCCGTTTGATCTCAGAACAAATACGTGACTGACCAAGAACATCAAATTTACATTTATAGCTATTATCCACATTACTTAACACAATATTATAATTCTGAAATACATTTTCCGCAGTTTCTAATCCCCCAAAAAGCGATTGTTTCAATTTAACTTCACCAATAGGTTTATAGCTCATATCTCGAGCCACATCAGAACTTAAATATACGATTTCATACTTCCCGAATCAATTACTGCTCGTAAAAACATTTCTTTCGTACCATTTATTAGTTTTACAACCAAAGTTTGGAGGTATACATCTGAGAGCTGAACATAATTATTTAAAGCATTAATTTTGTTATCCTCGTTACTTCCCCTTAAAGCATTATCCGTTTTATTTAAAGGCAAATCCGGGCATAAAATCACAAAATGTCGTCTTCGACAAATTTGACATTTATGTTTAGAATTACATTGACTAGCCCTATGATTTCCCCTCTTAAGACACACAAAACAAGCTTTCTTTTTCTTAAGAATATCCTTTTTAGAGTCTAAGGTTAAGTTAGAAACTTCATTACAGCTCTCAGAAGCATGAAACTTATCACAAAAACTATCCAGGTTTAATGCAGGTGTGCGATAAATTTTTCCCTTTTGGTATGTTAAACTGGTGATTTCTTGGAAAATACTACTTAGCAACTTTGACGTTGTATCTTACAATGTGCAGACATGAGACCTTATTACTATCACAACAAACAATCTTTATTATTACCTTATTATTACATCACAACTTACAATATCAACTTAAAACAGTCTGGCCTTCCTGGCCCTTTTCTCTCCTCGCTCCACCACATTCAGTGGTTTTATAGAACTCATGGGGTGTTGCCAATCAGTCGAAAACAAAAGTTCTTCTGGCGGAATTTGCATATTCTCGCCGGTTGAGGGTCCTACGCAACATCCTCCCCCTTTTGAGGTGCTAATAACACTCAAAACTTAAAGTTAACACAATATGAACTGTACATTATACGAAAAAAAATACAGCTCAAATACTTATATTAATAAAGGAATTATGCATAAACAATTAAAACACTTCATAATAAACAAATTACAGGCGCAGTGGAGGTTTCACAATCCTGCCACTACTGGTAGTCACAGGTATCACATCTTTAGTCGTACCCTGTAGGGGATTTTCTACCTCCAGGCGAAATAGCCTTTGTACGGGTCTTAAGAACTCTGAAGTTCCAGTTTTAACAACTGAAAGTCTGGTTTTCCCATCACGACCAGGAATTAATTTTTCTACCCGAGCCAAATTCCAAAAGGCTCGTTTTTTATTAACATCTTCTAAAAGAACTATTTCCCCTACTTTCAGGGGTTCCACATTGAAATTTCTAACAGACTGTTGACGCAATTGTCCCAGGTATTCAGAACGGAATCGCCTGCGAAGTTGTTCGCGTAATTTTTGAATATACTTAGCTCTCTTACCCAACTTTTCTCGGTCCACAACATCGATATCCGTAACTCCCGACTTACAAGTCTCTTGTAAAAACATTTCAGGAGTCAAAGGGTAAATACATTGACGTCCTCTGACATATACGTAAGTGGTCTGGCATTAATAATTCTCTCACAGTCACAGAGCACTGTGATGAGCTCTTCGTAATTTAGAGCGGCCCGTCCTAACACTTTCCTTAAAATTTGTTTTACCATTTGCACTAATCGCTCCCACCATCCGCCCCACCAGGCTGCGGAAGGAGGATTAAACTTTAAATTTAATTCTATTTTCCGCGGCTTTACTGCATATACTTTCCCAGTCTAGCTCGTGTAGAAGTCTCTCAGCTCCCTTAAAATTTGTGCCATTATCTGAATATATTGTGGTTGGCCTTCCACGCCGAGCAATAAAACGCCTTAAGGACTGGAAAAAAACTTCTGTGGTCAAAGACGTAATTTAAATTTAAGATGAATAGCTCTATAAACCGCGCAAGTATAAAGTGCAATATAAGTTTTTGGCCGTTTTTTAAGAAAGGGGACCAGCGAGATCCACTCCCACAATTTCAAAAACAGCTGCGTCTTTTACTCTGTCGTTAGGTAGAAAACCGGGACTTGCATCACAATTTTTAGCCTTAAATCTTTGACATTTTACACACTTTCTGATACAATTTCGTATAGTCTTACGGGACTTAATAATCCAAAATTTCTCTCGTAAATGGGACATTATCATTGAAGTACCAGCATGTAAAAGTTCATTATGAGCATTTAATATTAATAACTTAACTACAGAATGATCAGATGGCAAAATGATGGGAAATCTAAAATCGTTAGTATCATCTCGATAAATAACATTGGTTTTAGCTCTAATCAATCCATTACAGTCAACTATAGGTCTTAGTTTCTTAATTTTATCGTCTGTTACCCCTTTAAACGATTCCTTTTGAATCAACAACATAAGAGCTATTTCCGCTCTGTCAAGTTCAGTAACCGACAAAATATTACCGTAATCAGTGGCTGTTTTTCTTAAAAAATAAAATCTAAAGATCCAAGCTATCATACGTACAATTTTTCTTACCGAAGAAAAATATCTGTAATACCAATTGACATCCTCATCATTTTTAGCTAACGTAATTACAATGGTCTTGCGTAGTTCTGAGTTCACCAACTCCTCATCCGGATTGCAATCGGATTTTGGCCAGTTTTCTTCGTCGGCGTACAACCAAGTCGGGCCCTTCCACCATTTTTGTTCTAACAATTGCTCAACTGAACAGCCACGAGAAGCCACATCGGCCATATTGAGTACACCGGGAACGTGTCGCCACACTTTAGGAGGTGTTATAGAACGTATTTCCTTTACGCGATTTTGAATGAAAATACCCCAATTCCCCTCTTTCACAATCCAATATAAAGCGGTACTAGAATCTGTCCAACAATAAATCTTAACCTCGGGAAGTTGAAGATCTTCAAGTACAGACGAAAGTAATCTGGCCCCAATTAAACAGGCCAACAGCTCCAGGCGAGGAATAGTTATTGGTTTTAACGGAGCTACTCTGCTTCTGGCATGTACTAAATTTATTTTAACTTCGTTATCTTGCTCAACTCTTACATAAATACACGCCGCGTAAGCGTTTTTACTTGCGTCGCAAAATACATGTATAGAAACAGATTGACATGTCGGGGGAATGCCTAACCATCTTGGGATTCTCAATTCACAAAGTTTCGGCAACTGTTGATACCAGGTTTTAAATTTTCTTAATAAATCTTCCGAAAAAATTTCATCCCATTTAAGTTTTAAATTCCAAGATTCTTGCAAAAGTAACTTAGGTGTCAACATTACCGGAGCCGTAAAACCTATCGGATCGAAAACTTGATTCGTGACAGCTAAAACCGACCTTTTCGTAATGGGTTTTTCTCGGTCGAATCCATGTTCTATTTTACATGATAACGTATCTGAATCGGTATGCCACACAAAACCCAACACAGAAACATTTTTTGCCTTGCTAGAATAGTTATCAGAAATTTCACAGCTCAAGTTACTCCCAGCCACGTAAATTAAAATTTCCTGAAGTCATAATTAGTTGAGACTCAATAATGAATTTCTGCAATTCCGATTCAGAATTAAAACTTGTCACGCAATTATCTACGTAAAAAGCCGTTTTTAGAATTTCAGCGGTATGACTTAAATTTTCCGGTACCTTACTGAAATGATATTGCAAAGTAGCGGCCAAAAGATACGGACTGCAGGTTAAACCAAAAACTACTCTACGATGCCTATACTCGTCTATTTGTTCTAAATCATCTTTGTTGAACCACAGAAAACGTAAAAAATCTCTATCCTTCTCTCTAACTGAGATCTGTAAAAATGCTTTTTCTATGTCCGATGTAACTGCGACGTAATTTCTCCGAAATTTATTCAAAATCGAGGGAATAATTTCTATCAGGTTGGGTCCTGAAGATAAGCAATTATTTAATGAAGGGAAACCTATGGCATGAGCGCTTGCGTTAAATACCGGTCTTAAACGGGTTGTGCTATTTTCCTTAATGATTGGCCTATGCGGCAAATAGTGTACTCTATTTGTTACTTTTGATTGCACTTTTTCTATTATGTCCAGGGACCACCATTTGTTAAAAACTTCAGAATATTCCTCTAGTTTTCCAGAATTTACCAACTTCCCTCGTACACTTAATAAACATTTTTCACTTAATGTTTTGTTATCAGGTAAGGAAGAGGGGTTCCCTGTCCACGGTAACGCCACTTCATATCTGCCCTCCGAATTAACACAAACAGTTTCCCTAAAATACTTAGTGGTTTCTTCTTCTAATTCTTTTTTCGTTTTATTTTGTGCCGGATCTGTGATGCCCAAAACATCCAATTGCCAAAGATCCTTAATGCACCGAGTTGGAGCTAATATAGACGTAAATACGCGAGAATGTTTGTTATCGACGTTCTCCCCCGTTTTAAGAAGTTTTCCGAACACTGTCCACCCCAAACGAGTGTGCACAGCCGTCAAATTAGACTTAAGACTTACTACTTTTCCCGTCAATAACTTCCCTGCAATATCCGCGCCAATTAAAAGCTTTATGTCTGTATCAACTTTAAATGTGTTATTTTCAAAATCCGTAATTTTGATATCGCGAGATTTTAACTCATTTAACCAACAACCGGATGGGAGCCGTTTGATCTCAGAACAAATACGTGACTGACCAAGAACATCAAATTTACATTTATAGCTATTATCCACATTACTTAACACAATATTATAATTCTGAAATACATTTTCCGCAGTTTCTAATCCCCCAAAAAGCGATTGTTTCAATTTAACTTCACCAATAGGTTTATAGCTCATATCTCGAGCCACATCAGAACTTAAATATACGATTTCATACTTCCCGAATCAATTACTGCTCGTAAAAACATTTCTTTCGTACCATTTATTAGTTTTACAACCAAAGTTTGGAGGTATACATCTGAGAGCTGAACATAATTATTTAAAGCATTAATTTTGTTATCCTCGTTACTTCCCCTTAAAGCATTATCCGTTTTATTTAAAGGCAAATCCGGGCATAAAATCACAAAATGTCGTCTTCGACAAATTTGACATTTATGTTTAGAATTACATTGACTAGCCCTATGATTTCCCCTCTTAAGACACACAAAACAAGCTTTCTTTTTCTTAAGAATATCCTTTTTAGAGTCTAAGGTTAAGTTAGAAACTTCATTACAGCTCTCAGAAGCATGAAACTTATCACAAAAACTACAATTATCAATCCTTTTAAATTTACTTATATTATCATTAAAAGAAGATTTATTATTTGCACTTAGTAATTCACAAGCAGTAGGCACAAAAGGTTTAGATTCAGAAAATTTATTTAAATTTTTCTTATTACTTATTTTTTCAGGATGAAAAGTATCCCTAGCCATTTTAACTCTAATTTCACTATCCACTTCATTCTTAACAAAATCAATTAACAAATCTAAATCTGTCTTACCCTCCGTATTTACAGCTGAACCTCTTTGTCGTTCCCACAACTTAACGATATCCATAGGTAGCGCAGATTCCACTAGCGGAAATAGAATATCTGCGTATTTATCTTTCGTTAATCCTAAGGATTCTAAAGATCTAAGCTGAGTTTGCAGTTTATCATATAAGTTCGCTAAGTCACTTTGGTTCTTAGTCATGATGAGTTGTAGCAGATCTCGTATGTAAACTTGAATGAGGACACTTTCTTTCCCGAACCTTTCTTTCAGATACTCAATAGCTTTAGGATAGTTCTCTGTTGTGGCGGGGAAGCTATCAACAATTTCTCTTGGTTTTGTACCCGGAACGGTTGCTTGAATTAAATACTGAAATTTGTCCCGTTCGTCGATGCTCGGATCTAGATGTATTTTCTCGAATTGCGTCCAGAAGCTTAACCATTCTCTTGGATTACCGTCGAACTTCCTTAATTCAATTTTCGGTAACTTGTATTGGCATACAGCTTCGGCAGTTTGAAAATTACGGAATGAAGAATCTTCATATATTCCGGCGACCGGGGGACTCACTTTTCCTTTCACCTTTTATTTCGCAGTGATATAATTTTTGTCGTATTTTTCACAAGCCTCGAATTCTTCCTCTTGTTGTTTTTCCGTTAGGTTTGCTTGTGAAAGAATGTCCCATGCTGCGGAATCAATTTCTTTTAATTGCTTGTATTTGGTAGTCAAAAGCTCAAATTCAATTTCAATTTCTTCAGCTTTTACTTCACTTGCTTCTAGCAAAACATCCAGATGATTCAGAGTTCTTGTAAAAGCACTTCTTAAAACTGTCCGTTTCTGCTTCAGTGCTTCCATTTTCCAAAAACTTTATTTCTTATGCACGCCTTTGAAATCGCCCGATTTCCTTAATCCTGGCTGGCTCGCCACTAATGTTCTGTCGTAACTTAAAGTTCTTATACTTATTCTTATCCAGGTTTAATGCAGGTGTGCGATGAATTTTCTGTTGGTATGTTAAACTGGTGATTTCTTGGAAAATACTACTTAGCAACTTTGACGTTGTATCTTACAATGTGCAGACATGAGACCTTATTACTATCACACACAAACAATCTTTATTATTACCTTATTATTACATCACAACTTACAATATCAACTTAAAACAGTCTGGCCTTCCTGGCCCTTTTCTCTCCTCGCTCCACCACATTCAGTGGTTTTATAGAACTCATGGGGTGTTGCCAATCAGTCGAAAACAAAAGTTCTTCTGGCGGAATTTGCATATTCTCGCCGGTTGAGGGTCCTACGCAACAGTGAATATTTAATATATTTAAATTACATATATTCCGAGAATTTAATCCTTAATTTTTTAAAGGTAAAATTTAAAAAAAATACACCAATTCCATTATCTATTCGGAAGCTATGACTTTCTATTTCCTGTATGACCACTTTTCCAAACCTAACCCTATTTATTTAATGACGAATTACCAAAGCCAAATACGCCACATAATTACAAAAGTGCAATAAATTAAGAAATGTTATGTAATAATTGTCTAAGAAAATCAACAAGATTTAAATTTAATTAAATGTTAATGATTTTTTTCCCTGTTTAATAAAGTATAATCAAGTACAAGTTCATATAAATAAATCGCTTCTCTTTTATATTTCTTTTTTAGACGAAAAGAATGCCTTTTTAAACCTTGTTGGAAACGATCTATGTTTCAGCATTCGGCTATGACAGGTCTTGGAAGTGCACCATACTGCCATGCTAAGCTCAAAAGTGATACCTGCACCTGAGCTCACCTGGTGACAATAGTTCAATTTTGTTAAAAAAAAGTGCAGATACGACTTTAGTCTTACCACATCAGCACACCGATAACAAACAAATATCAACTTTTACTGCCTGTTCTTGCTTTCTTTATTATTCACATTTAACATTTAAAGTGTTAAAAAATGAAATATGAAGCAACGTAATCATAATCTGTTACTGCATTTATAAAACAGATTACTGGCTCGCAAATCATACTGTCCTCAAGCTATTTTTACTTGTCTTTTCAAACGTAGTACCCATGAAGAATGAAAAATGTTTCCTTCTCTTTATCTGTTATTGTTAAATTTTTTACCTCTAAAAGTTAAAGCATAAAAAGAAAGATTAATGTACTTTTACCTTTCAGAAAGCACTTAAAATGGAATAAGGCTTATATACTTATGTTCTACAAACAGATACATTTTTGATTCTAAGACTTTTCATTACGCCAAAATTTCAATGTTGATACTTTAATACAATTACAGACCCAGCAGAAGACCAAACATAATCTCTTTACCCCTAATGAAGGTCGCAATGGCAGAAGTAGTCTCTACCTCCTTTTTTTCTTCAAATATTATAAATCTCTTAAGCTACAAATTCTGCTTCAAACGTTCCAGTGAATGGAAAAGCCATTAAGGTTCCTTATGAATCTTTTGAGACAAGTCATTTATTTCTCACCAGAACATTTCGTGCAAATAGTTCTTTAAAAAGATTGAAACATTTTTAATACTATTGGGTTGAAGTAAATCTAAATAATAGTCTACGAATGAGATAGAATCCTAAAAGCAATAAGTGTGGAAGTTGAAAATATAAATAAATTATCTTACCTTATTATGCCTAAAAATACGATACTAGGAATGGAACAAAATACAATAGTTTAGAAGTTCAAAAACACAATATAGTATTTTTTAACTTCTAAACTATTATTATGTTACTTTTATATAAAAGTAACATATATACATATTTAACCTCTTCATTCCAAGTGTACCCCAATTGGGTACATTTTAAAATACTGTATAAGTAAAAAGTAAAGTATTTTTAATTTTACTTCATATGGAAAAGAATTTCATGAGCTTATTTAATTAATATTTAAAGTGCATTCCCGATTAGTTAACATTTTTTACATTGAAGTAAAACATAGCATTAAAAAGCGCATTTATTTTGTAATGAATTTCATAAATCCAACATTCCGATTTGATATTTAATCAACATTTTTTACATATGTAAACCTTAAGAACTTTTAAAGCAGGCAACCAACATCGTGTCATAAGAGGGAGTAGATTTTATAACACGCGAAATGGCCGTAAAACCAGAAAAAAAACTGCATTTTTTAAAAAAAAATTTTTGAAAAACCCTGTAACCAAATTAACAGCATTTAAAACCTGTCTATTCAAATGTTCATCGCAAAAAATGAAATAAATAAACTCAAAAACGCGATTTATTTTATCAAATGCGTCCCACAATTTAGCAATTAGTTACTCAAACATGCAGTCATTGTACGGAGTCAACTACACTAAGAAGTAAGAAAATACATTTTATAGCTATTGAGAATACATACAAAATAAAATTTACCGCAATTACGATGAACAAACAAGCTCAACTTTCAATATTACGGGTCTCAAGTATTTTACTAAACCTTTTGCCTTTTACAAATTCATTTATTTTACACTAAATCTCAGCTGTTTTCCCTCACTGAGAAATACTTCAAATGTCCAGGGAGAGCACTCAACTTATTTACGCTCAGCTTCCGCCATAAAGAGCTGCAGTTTAGACCCACTGCTCAAATTTGCAATAATTCGAGTCTAGTTTATTCAAAGCTACAAAGCACTAACTTAAGTAAATAACTTAGTGAATGAAAGCATTCACAGGGTGTATAAAGCTCGAAGAGAAATCTTATTACGTTGCAGGGTTCCTCCCAACCGACCATTTATTTCGCCAACCCGCTTCTGATTCGGCTCAATTTCCCCAACGAGGTGTTGCCTTACAATAAAGTAATCACTCTCCTTCCGAGACCCTCTGTTGGCTCTAGGATTTCACTAGATCAAGACGGAGATGAAGTCTGGAATGGGTTTAGAGTCGGGAGACTGTTGGTTATTCAACAAACATGCAACAACAGTTCTTTATTAAATAGTTCACTCTTAGTTTTTTGTTACTCATTTTTATTCTGTTGTTGATCAAGTTACTCAACAAATCCATAACAAATTATTAGAGGTTTCATCCGAATTATTACTCATATCATTTTGCTGCTCATTTTATCCCCATTAATGTTCAAGTTACTCAACAAATCCATAACATAAATTATTAGAGGTTGCATCCGTATTATTACTGATATCATTTTACTACTCATTTTATCCCCATTAATGTTCAAGTTACTCAACAAATCCATAACAAATTATTAGAGGTGGCATCCGTATTATTACTGATATCATTTTACTACTCATTTTATCCCCATTAATGTTCAAGTTATTCAACAAATCCATAACAAATTATTAGAGGTTTCATCCGAATTATTACTGATATAATTTTGCTACTCATTTTATCCCATTAATGTTCAAGTTACTCAACAGATCCATAACAAATTATTCGCGGTTTTATCCGTGTTATTACTGTTATCATTTTGCTACTCATTGTATCCCACTAATGTTCAAGTTACGCAACACATTTGTAGCAAAAGTTACTTATTAGTATAGCTCATCTCGGATTATCATTACTCTTATTCTTTAGTTATTGCATTATATTAATTTGAATTCATGTAATTTAAAATATATGAGAATATGACATGGTATAATGGAATTCCTTCGCACCTTTTATTGGTAGCCTGAAAATTAACTTTAAAAACAAAAAATGTGCGCAATTAAAAAAAAAGGAAAGAGCAGTGGTTTTTTTTTTCCAAAAGTACAAATTAAGAGCAAGAAAAAACATGGAAAAAGAATAATTTTGCCTAATTTGTAAAGATAACAAGAATATATTATTTCTCTAAGAAGTCCACGTTTTTGATGCTATTCACTGAATACGTAAAAAATTTTCCAAATTCTTAAAAACGGAGCCAAACATGTTTTAAATCGATTTTCTGGAGTTTCGTATAATATTTCTCTACAATTATAAAGATAATGATTGAAAGATCAACATAAAAATATCTGCAAGGATGTTGCAAAGCAGACAACGTTATAGAATTTGATAAGAAAAACTTCGCTTAGCAAACGTTGTATCTGGCTATTAAATTTACAAGTGTTTTAAATGTGTAAGAGAGTCATTGAAAGACTGAATAAAATACTTAAACCAGCAATGCGTTGCTATGTTAATAACAAAGCCAAAGAACAAAAGCATAAGAAGAAAACCCTAAAAAACAGGGGGTTTTTTTACAGGTTAAAACCCTGCTTAAAAAATAATGCAAATCTTGTAAAAAATGTTTAAACAGCAGGAATAGAGAGGATTATTTAAAACAGATTAGATTTTTTTAAAAATTAAACGGATGTAAAATAATGGTGGGTGACCTTGCTCTTTGACCATCTATTCTACCACTTACATTTTGATGAAAGTATTTGAATGTTATGTCTTACAAACTTCATTAATAAATACAAAATGGTACTTTGAACTGATTAGGAAGCGTACACTTACCTAAACAGCCTTTTTTGATTTAGGAAAAACAACTCACATTTTAAAAACAGATATGGCAAATTTAGTTTCTCTATGTAGATCGTCAGTTATTCAATTTTTAAATAAAACAGAATATAGAATCACACTGTATTTCCATTGAACATTCACACACTTAAAGCAATTGCACTTCAACGCTTAACGCCAATGCAAAATAACTAGCAAACCGTTCTAATAATAATAATTCACTGTTTTGCCCCCTTTAATATTTTTAAAAAATGCCCCAAATATTCATAGCACTATGTTGTTAAAATAAAAAAAGAAAAAAGAGTATCTAGGGCAGGTCATATTTATTCATAGTAAATTTAAAATGCAATAAAATAAACGCGTATTTATAATTTCAAAATCTAGTATGGTCGTAATAATGGACCTTAAACTAATTTCAATAATTTAACTTTGCATTACCTCTGAGGCTTTTGCGAAGAACTTAGTAAGCATTCGAGTTCCTAGAACAATTTATATTGCTATAAATTCTCAATATATTACTATAATACAGGAGCTCGCGTCACTTGAAATTGTTTTTAATAGAATTTATACCATGATGTGGAACTATAACAGAATTTTTTTGATTTACTGACATTTCCTTCTCGAGTTTCATTCAAGAATATCAGATTCGAGACATACCTTTCCAATAAGTTGAAAAGTTTTCAGTTTGAAAAGCTCACGGCAAACTTTCTCCCTCTTATTGCCTGAATGATTTTCTTTTTATTGCCATCGAAGTTTTTTTCCACTTTACCTGTGCTCTCGAGCTCCCTCAGGACTGCCTTGAAAGATGGTTTAGTAAAGTCGTCTGGCAATCGGCTTCAAACATCAGAACCACTTTTGTTTTCCAGTGGACAATATTTCGCCATCGAGTATTGGAATCAAAGATCTTTTTTAGATATCTGAAATCGATACGAAAGAATTAACCAGTTGTTTGTGGCAATATTAAGCCATTTAATATAAAAGTAACCGATAATGCCACTATTCTTGGTCCATTTGCGATTTGAAGGGATATATTTGGTTCATTTTTCTGAACTGCATTCCAACCCTTTTGAACAGTCATGAGCATGTTTTCAACACAAACATCTATTATTTAGCAAGACAATGAATACTATAGCGATTTAATAAAAATAAAGTGCAGTAATGCTTTAAATTGAGTTGATTTCAAGAATAGAGAATGCTTCTGTTTTTAATATAATATTTCTTTTAAAAATAGAAAAACTTTACTAACATCGTCTAAGACTATACTTTTCGTTTTCGAGCTTAATGAATGAAAAGTCATTATTTGCAAAATTCCATCTTGTTTCCCCAACCCACGCTTTCTTTTTAATTTATATGTGATTACTAGTTTTGTACATAATTATCCTAAAAACCAGAAAAATAAATTACTCAGGCAGATTGAAGATTAATTGATAGAAATCAAAATGCAGTCCAGAGCAGGAAATTAATGCGAACATTTTCCAGAATCACGGGTGCAGAAAAAGAATTATTGCTATTTTAACTACTCCCCCCGTATGCGTCCCATAAATAACATTATAAAAAAAGAAATATCACATTTACTTTACCAAAATAGTAATAATTACCACTCACATTATTATTTACAATAAGTACCAAGAAAAATTTTTTGATTTGAAATGAACTCTTTACCTATGAAAGCATTACAAATGGGTGTTTCAACTTTTTACAAATTAATTTTTTTTAGAAAGTTGGGGTTTTTTTAAGTTATGGAATAAATAATCTCACACATACTTTGCCTTATATTCAGTTCAACAAATCTGGTCACCAAAATTCTCAAACAAAAAATGCATTTAATGATTTCACTACAGCATTTGTGAGCTAAAAAAATATTTTTATTATCGAATAAAACCAGACACACATATTTTCAATATTTATCCTAACTATCTATAATCTAAAACAATTAGATTAAATCTAAAAAATGGGGGGAAATGCATTAGAACAAACAAAATTCAATCAAGTTTTTACCTTAAACTTTGAAGGAATTGAAAATTCCTGCAAAAAAAAATAATTTTGAAGGATTTTTTTTTTTTTAATTCTTCCGACAAAAATATTTTTCTAATAAAAGACAAAAGTAAATATATGTAGCGACTTCTTTGAGGTAGACAAAATACAATACCTGCAGCTACCAGATTCCCAAAATATGTTTCCATACCAAAACTAAATATATATAAAAAAAAAAGAGTCATAATATTTTTTTCACAACCGAAGATCCGATACACGCATACACGCATATAAATTTCAAAGTGAAATTTTCGCTTTGCAGAAAATATTCATGGTTTGAAAATGAAATAAGATTTGCTATGCCTGCAGATATTTTTATATCCAGTCGCATAGTTGTCACCGAACCTCCAAAAAGGTGTCCAAAACTGGGACCAAAGTGATATGCCACCCTCCTCCCACATTACATTTGACGCCGGGATTTCAATACAATAAAAGTTTCATACGAGTAGCAATCTTCGCTGAATGCACGTGTACATATTTCAAGAATAATGTTCTGCGTCTTGTTACAGGAAAACTACGCAATATTTCAAAAATGAGATATAAAATTCTCTCCGTCTCATTCAAAAGAAAAAAGAAGAATGAGCATAGGGAAGAAAGAAAAAAAAAGGGGGGGGGGAATCAGCAGAAGCAGAGCGGGAGAAGTGGGAACTTTACTTTGGATTGTTAGAAGGAAAGGATTGTTGAATTATTGCTACATGCTTGTTTATCCAGAGAATAGAAGTTTTTTCCCCTTCAAGTACTTCTTGAGGAAAGTTTTTAATTTTTCCTTTTTTTGATAAGGTGTTTTTTTTTTTTTTTTTTAAGTTTAAAAGAAGTGAAAAAATAAGAAGAAATATTAAAAAGAAAGCAAACAATGAATTAATTTACTAAATGTGTACCCCAAAGCGTTGTCATCTTTCGTGATTAAAAGTACTATAAATTTTAATTCGTTTTATTAGTAAACCTTACATGTGAAACGTAATACTTGTTCGACAGGTGAGGAATTACTTTGGAAAAAAATTAAAAAACTTCCTCTAGTTTAAAATATTATCATGCGGATAGGAAACGTGTATTCATATTTTTAAAGAGCAACAATGATTTTTTTCTTAGCCAATCCGTAGTTTCACAGTAAAAATGAAATAAAAAATTTATTTCGCATTTTACCATAACATAGTACTTCTAAAAGGATACAAGCATTTTACTGAGCGGATGGTTAATTAATTTTGTTTAAAAAATTTTTCTGACGACATGAGTTGTGCGTTTGGCTGAATAGACTTCTCCATTCGTCGTAAAATAAATTTCTGTTAAGATATTAATTCCTCCAGGACTCATGCAAGAAATTCACTCGATTTTTAAGCACAAATATATAAATAAGTAACAGTTTAACCATTACGTATCTCAAGAACTCTAAAATTCTCTATAGTAGCATTTCTTTGAAATATTTATTAATTAGTTTCAGTGAACAAACTGCACACATTGGCCTTATTTAAAACAATGGGAAGATACAACGCTGCCTTTTTTCATTCCCTAGGCTTATCTATACAAAAAAAAGTATCGCAGTCATAGATTGCAGTTATCTGGGAATCAGGAAAAGGGGAGGCCTCTTACACTCCCCATATTGGTCACTATGGAATAAGCTTTATCCCTGGTTACAGGTGAAAAAATTGTTCTGCAGAAAACTCAGAAGACAATCAGACCAAAAAAATTGGATAAACAAACAAAATACATTATTTCAAGAAATTTTGAAATCAAATGCTCAGAAATAAATTAAACTTTTCAAAGTGCTTGACATAGCGAAACATTTATGAACGGTGAAGCAAAAGTTAAAAATACTTAACACTCGTCCCTGATGCGTACAAAAGTTCTGAGCAAGATGACAAGTAGTTGATACTACAGTTAGTTTGTTCGACAGATTATGGTACATTTGACGATTCAGACATTCATGATATAACGATGGAGCTCGATCGTATCTCAGGAAAAAATGTTCAAGATCATCCGAAATTTTTAATGATGCATTGTGAAAAATTTTTTTACGATACTGTTGCGCTAAATTCTTGAGAAATACTTCATCTCTCCACTAGAACTTCGCTAAACCACACATGGATGAATTCACGAAAAAAAAATTTCATAACTATTCTGCTTGGCCAAAAGTCTGTTTCATCCATTTCCATGGTACTATCTTTCCATCAGAGGCGGAAAGACAGTCCCGGAATAGTTCTGACTATATAAGTTTATGCAAGATATTTAAAAAAGGGTTTTGATAAAATAAGAGAAGTGGGATAATACACATCGAGATAAGCAATATTTGCTGTTAAGCTATAGTGGATTCAGGGAGAAATGATACCTCAGGTAAACAAAGCAATGCGACACTTGGCGATACCACTGCCTGCTTGGCGCTGGGAGAACTGGAAACAGCGCTAATCAGGCAAGCGAAATGTCCATGACCGGTTTTTCCCGTTCCACCGGAATGGCCAATTCAGCAAGTAAATCATAAAAGTAGCATATGTTGGCGACAAAACAGTAACCCTATATGTTTGGCTCTGCTATCACTTCTCCCTGAATGCAGTATAGACAAGGTCGCATTCCATTCTGAGTGCACCACTCCTTCGCACGCCGAGCCGGTATGAATTGTGCAACGCCACACCACGCGGCTACTTTGAGCATCTTCTACTTTGATTCCTTTTATGGGAGAGATGTCAAATGGATTTAAGCAATTTACAATTTCCTTAGCTCGTTGCCTTTTCACTACTATAAGAGCTCACTCTAGGTTTCATAGTAAATATTATTTGTTTTGATGAATCACCAGTCTTATTATAAATCATCAGTCTTATTTCGAAAAAATCCCTTTGAACGCCCTTTATATTTTACTTTCCTGCTAAAGATTCCAACCTGGTCTCGAGAAGTTCTGTCGTCTCTCTGGGTTCTTGTTATGCTCTTGGAAATTCAAGAAAATTTCAATCCAAATTACAGTGGAATGATTTGGGTTTTAAAATTAATTCATGAAATAAATACGTAATTTTGTATAATCTGCACAGTTGCATTGAACATTTTGTTTCAATAACATTTCGTTCAACACTCCCTAATTAAAAAAATAGCTCAGCCATGAACTGTCGCTTTATAAATATAAGTATTTAAATGTGATAAAGCTAATAAATATTTGCCATTCACTGCTAGAAATTTGAGAATGCCAAACCATATTTCTCGTTCCTGAAAGGCGTGTATAGTCAATTTTACATGATATGTGCAACTTTTAAGAGCTTCTGTTTCCATAAAATTCTGTTCAACATTTCTTCAAATCTAAAGGAACAAATCAACACTCAAAAGTGGCTCAATTCAGTTTGAGATTTTAATCTGTCAATGCGGTAAAACTCTGACAATTCAAACCCCATTAACCAATTACAATAAATCTAAACTTGAAGGGAGGTTTTTAAAGTAATTTTCATTATAAATCTATATTGTACGAAACTGAATTTGCTCAATTACAACCGTCCAAAGGCAATCTTTTACAACAAGTGTATGTAATTAAGTGTAACAAAAATACAAAGAAAAAAATGATATCTTCATTTTGGTACATAAGGTAATATAACCAAATTATCAAGGATCTCTTGATCGCTTTCTTAAAAAAAAAAAAAACATCCATTAATTAATGTCAGTTACGAATTTTTTAAATTGTTCGAAACATAGGTTGAAAGAATGAATAATATTTATAAAGATAAAGCATCTAAAAGAACACAAAGTCGTTTTTCTTGAAAAAGGGGAAAATGCCCTCCAGAAAGCCTAAAGGCGATGAGCAGCTGAAGTACAAGTAAATGAAAGCGCAAAAAAAAACTATTTTATTTATAAGCAAAATAGCTCAAGCTTTGTCAATGCTTTATCACCATAAACTGCCTTTAATTATCAATTTTTCCGTAACGAGGTTTTTATTTTTAAAAAAATCAGCATGGAACCTAATGAAATTTAGTTCCTTAAAGAACGACGATGATTAAATTTGGGTTCTAAAAAGCGCAATAATGAAATTATACTTTTAATAGGGAGAAGGGAAAAAATAATTTTAGAGTTTTGAAGTTCTTGAGGCGGTTCTATGAACACCAAGAACTAAACAAGCACCATTTCAAAAATGATTCCCTAAAAGAAGGAATTAGATTACCGAAATAAATTTAAAAGCTTCAGTTTGGTTTAATCTGGAAGACAAAAAGCATACTCCTTGCATTCACCCTATTAAAAATTACTTTTACTGAAGCATTAGCTTTCCAGGAGATTTTTACCATCTAATGCAGCACTCGGCGAGAAAAGCGTATCTTAAAAAGCTACACTGTTAAAAATTCTAGCTCAACCTTTCACCAAAACTACAGGCTTAAACTAGTGGTCTAACTACTAGTTGTGCATTTTCATCTACTTTTACAGCACACATCAGACTAAACTCCTCCCAGACCTTCAAAAACATCTTTATATTTTTCTCAATAAAGAAATTTTTTTACATTACTTCAATGTTATCGATGTTATGCCTTTTAATAAGGCAAAATTCCTCATAGCCAATTAACAAAGCATTGTTCAGGAGTCGTTTTTTTTAATTTGCAATTACAAATTCTAAATATTTTACGATATCCCCAATTTGACATTCTAAACTACAATGCCTGGTGGTTTTATTTGACTTCCTCCAAATGCTTCCAATACTAAATTAGTACTTCGAACCAAATTAGTACAATTTGATGAATTAAAAATATTGTTCGGAATTACATTTACGGTGCTACTGTATCTAATTTACAAGTCAAAATTTTATTTCCTACCTTTATTTTATGCATCCAACTTTACGCTTTACGATAATTACCAATAGAACCAGCAACGAAATTTTCTTCAATCACATTCACAACTTCAGACTTATTTTTACAACATTTAGCGAAATGGTTTAATTTACACCAAGTTTGCACTGTTTACCGTAAGCCATACATTGAGCTTTCCCATGTTGTTTGCCGCACTTCTTACAGAAGTAGTTAAAGTCATTTTTTATATATATTTTCTGCTTTCGTTCCTTTTACTGCCCAGAAGATTTATTTCACATCTTCCGTTGAATAAGTTTCGCCTGTATTTTACTCAATTCTGCAGCTCTGCATATCTCGATAGCTTTTTGAAGTGTCAAATCTGTTTCCCGTAATAATCGTTCATGACGGTACCTGCCTGCGCGCAGTGAAGAGGCGTCGGTTCGATTCCGACTTTCCCCTGGGTGTATTTCCTTCTTTGTATAGTGAATCTGTTGTACTGTCTTGTTCTATCTGTCATATTAGACGAGAGTTAGAGGCATATCCTTGAGAATAGCAAATAAACTCGAATATTTGTGTGACCTGAAATGGTCGTTAACAATCGTTCTTGAAGACTTTTTTCCATAATTCCTAACACAATTCGGTCTCTTAATATACTACCTTAGAAGGTCCCATATTCACAATGCTTAATTAATTTCCGCAGGTATTTCAAAGTTATTGATACTTTCACTATGTTCTTGATTACGACTGTTGAACACGGACAGCTCAACCACGGAATTTTGACATTTGGACACTTCTGTGTGCATGGCAGAAAAGAACGAATTCCTCCGAGTTTTGCAGGTGCGAATTTCTACTGAATGCCCCTTTTTAGGGTTGAAAAAAACGGGTTTTTTCCGAAAATCCAGCGTAAGGGGTTTTAAGGTTGTACTGATTTTTTTTTTTTTTTTGTCGGGTTTATTGGGTTTTTTTCCGGATTTATTGTGAGTGGTTTTTTTTACGGACGCCTTTTTATTCGGTGGCACAGGGCCTTGCTTCCACGGCGCCGGCCTGCCTCTTTCAATGCAAAGTGAGCCTCTAGCATCTAGAAGATCCAACTGCGGATTTTTCATCTATAAGTTCACTTCCTTTGCATTGAAAAAGGGGTGGGGTCAGTGGCGTAGCTAGATCCAGATTTGGTGAGCGGTTCTTCGGGAGAAGTGAGCTAATTTCATTGTTCTACAGGGAAAAAGATGGTAAAATTCTAGACAATCTTCACCATTTCAGGGGAAATTATCCCCCCCCCCCCCTCTTATCTACGCCAGTGGGTGTGGTCCTCGCAACTTCGAAACACGTTTCTGCAATCTTTTGCGACATTTGTGCGTAATATATATTAATGCTTCTCTTTTATTCTGTGCAGTTTAAACTTGACTACAACTTAATTTTAAAGATATGTAATATTTATTTCGTTTTTGTTCTTGCAACAAAAAAAAAAAGATTTGTGATCGGTGGATCACAAATCTTTTTTTTTTTTTTAGGCTGCCTATTTTTAATCAGAAAAAAAAAAGATTATTTGACCAGGAAAATATTTACTTATTTTTCTTATATTTATCATTATTGTATTTATTTATTTTTTTTTTCATTTCCCGCATTCTCTCGTTGATAAAAACACAGCAATCGCAAAAAAAGATAATTCATTTACAAATTTTGATATTTTATTTCCTTTAACTGTATCATAATAGAAGAGAACACTCTTACACAATTCTGTAGTGACCAAGCTGTAAAAATACAAACCGTTAAATTATTTTTGAGGTAAACATATTTATTTAATATTTTTTTTAATTGTCAACTAACCACTAAAAAAGATGTATTTTTTCCCTTTGCAGACTCTGATGTATTATTTATAACATTTCATTTTTTAAGGTGAAAGCAAAACTTTTTATTCCGCACCAAATTAACGTTTCCGATTAAATAAATAAAGATAAAATCTTAAAAGTCGTGAAAGAAAAAAAGTTGAAAGTAGTGCGAACTAAAGCTATTTCATGCTCTGTGATTGCAAACTTGAGAAATCTTCAATACAGGCGATGTCGGTGGCGCCATCTCTTAACAAGGATTAAATACTTTCTCAAATCTAGGGAGACTGTTGTAATTTAGAACTTTTCATTTCCCCAGATATCAAACCAGATATATTGTGATATTTCCCAGATATATTGTAATACGATGAAATATGCTGCACATTTTTTTTTTCGGATGGGTATTATGTATTAGCACAATATGAAGTATGTAGTACCTTTTCACACAGTACATAATCCACGTGTAAATTGAAACGGGAGTTATTTTTAAGAAAGTAGCAGTGAAAAGAAATAGAGATACATTATAGTGTTTTTCTTGAAAAATTAAACATGGAAGAAATGTTTTTGAAAAACATCGTTACTACTAAAACACCGTACTTAGAAATGTTTTGCAAAACTCGCTTTCAGAATGTATTAAACAAATGAAGAAAATAAAAGAAAAGAATCTTTGAAAGTTGGCTTCTGAAATTATCAATAAGATTTCACATTGTAAAAATAATAGGGGCACTTCTGAAAATTCCACACCTTCACTGCTTCAAAATACAAAAGAGCCTTGCATGATGAAAACAGGGAGGCAATTCCACCATACAAATATTCTTTTGCGACAGATTACGCTGGAAACGTTGTTAAGGATTTTCAAGCGCTAATAAATATTACAAGCATTCCTTTAACTTCAATATCTTTGCAAAAATAACGCAATCATAATTCCATCCTATATCTCCACTCAGCGTTGCTCCAAAAAACTAAAATATTGGGAGCTGGGGACTTTACACAATTCCGACATATTTTGGGGGCCGTGTCCCCCTCTCACTTCCTCCCCCTCCCTAATGACGCCCGTGATACAACTAAAGCAAATCAAGAATGGAAAATTGACACCTGAACAACAATTGTTATTGAAATATTTTTGAAATAAACGTATCGCATTTCGGTATTCATAATTAATTCGTCACAGTAACATATATTAGTGTCGGACAGTTTAACGATAATATTTATAGTAACATATGCAATAGATACCTTGCAAAAAAAATAAGGTAATGAATTCTGACTAAACTTATTGATCTCAAGTAAAAAGTACTATTTTTGTACAAGTTTTTATTCCTGTTGTTGACACTCAATTCTACTCCCATCTAATTAACCATAAAAGTTTCTCTCCGAAGGTCATGTGACTAAAATGAGTGGTGATAAAAATCAGTTAACAATTTTAATGACGTACTAAAAGTTAAGACTGTACCACCCACGTATAATATTCATACGGTAATAAACTAAAGAACGAAAAAATGAAAGAAACTTGCGCATCACTAGAAATATAAGCACTAGAATATACTATTTGGTTCACGTGTCATGGTCGGCGTCAGCCACTTCGTCACTATTTGCATAGGGATTCATTTTTTCTTTTTTTCATCAATAAAATATTTTTTATAAATATTTTTTATAAACAAATATGTTTACCGAAAGTGTGAGACATTTAAAATAGTAATTACAAGCAAAAAAAAGCGTTGGGTGCCAATAGTAGAGAACTGCTTGATTTTAGTTAGCAAGAAGGCCACGAGATTCGTTTTTTTTTTAATTTAATGTTTTATTTATACATTAATTTATTTTCTTTTATTTATTTATTTATTCATATATGTATTTATTTGTTTGCACTTTTCTGCATAGTGTTCCAAAAGTGTGAGACATTTAAAATAATTACAAGTAAAAAAAAAGCGTTGGGTGCCAATAGTAGAGAACTGGTTGATTTCAGTTTGCAAAAAAGCCACGAGATTCGTTTTTCTTTATTTTATATTTTATTTATTTATTAATTAATTTTATTTCATTTATTTATTAATTTATATATTAATTTATTGCACTTTTATGCTCCTTAAGTAAAAGGAGAAGGAAGAGAGGGACCGACCGCTGCCTGTCTGTATAAATCAGGCTCGTCATTTCAACATTTTTTGAGTGGGGAGGGCAAAGGGTATATATTCAATGCATATTAAATGCGAAAAACAACAAAATACATAAGCATATGTATAAATACATTCCTAAAAGTCATGGGGCAACTGTGCCCACCCCCCCCCCCCCCTATGATCGCCTAAGTGACGGGCTTGGTATTGGAGTTTCGCTAAAATTTCTATGGGCCCGGTTTCACTCTCCTGTTCGAAAATTGGAATTGACTTTATGCGATTCAAATAGTTACGTAAATGCAACTAAACGGTTTCTATGAATGACAAACGAATCGTACTTGAAATCGATTTAATTTCGTTTCTATTCGAAACGGAGAATCTATTGATGATAATTTCATTGAAAATTGGGACAGAATATTTAAGTTTTTTCAATTTTGGACACATGTAGTTTGCGCCAGGAGCGTATTAAGGGGGTATTCTAGTGTAGAGGCATGAATTTTGCCCGGTTTTTGAAGCGCCGTACAAAGGAAACAAAAATATTTTTACTATCCATTTTTTTATCATTTGTTTATTGTTGTTTTATAATTACATACAAAAATGAACTAAAAAAAGTAATTCAAATTGACAAAGTTCTGAGCAGTCAAAGTGGGGGATTCAAAAAAAAGAGGGTGTCCTGGCGTGCATTATTCCAACCCTCCTGGTGATCTGAAAAATAAAAAACAGAAGAATTCTTAATTATTATAGATGCCGCTATCGTATGAACCTTGTACAAGTTTAAAAAAAAAAAAATTTTACAAAATGGTGGCTGTTTGAAAAAAAAGATTCTTTTTTGCATATTTATTTAACAATTATGAATTTTTAAAAAATACTAAATGAAAAGTTAGTTTCGGGCAAGGTTCATATGATAAAGGGATGTATAAAGAACATTCTCTCAAAATTTGAAGTAAATCGGTGAATTAGAACTCGAGATATCCTTACCGCCAGCTCAAAAAACGTAGTTTCGAGAAAAACACGTTCAAAGTTTTGAGACAAGTTTTCGGCAGTTTTACTTATAGAATGGTACAGAATACTTACATATTTTTACACGGCGATTCCTGCTTCATATAAGAAACCTTCCTCTACTTCAAAATGCTCATTCTCCGACGTTTTCTTGTGAAGACGAGCAGTTCTACCCTCCTTTGACGCCTCTGAAGTCTGGAGTTCCGAGAGCTCGATACGCGCTTCGTCCCGTCTCGCTACAAAAGCATTAGCTTCTGGGCCAATCGTGATTCCCATAACATCTAAAATTTTAATATGGGTATAAAACCATCATTAAAAATACTAACTACGAAGGTTGGTACGAAGGTTGGCTCAAAACTAACTTAAAATAAAACTAAAAGGAGAATATTCCAACAAAACAAGTTTCTATGTCCTTCAATTAAATATAGATTTAAAAGGGATACTACACAATAAAGATTTTATAAGGGATATTCAACCGTAGGGACTCGGGAACGCCTACGGTCTTTTGTTGACTTGTAGCGGTCGAACTGGAACCGATGCCACGTCACTAAAACGTTTATAACTCATGAAATAATAGGAATTTTGAAAAATCGTTTTAATGGCATATTCTTGAATGTCTAAACTTTGGAAATATGAAGAAAAAAAATTTTTTTCGATTTTTCAAAATTCTGCACTAGAATACCCCCTTAAGCAGTTTGTGGCCCCCTTAAAGTGTTCTTGAAAACGTTAATATATATATGTGTGTGTAATTCCTATTCTGTGAAATTTGCATGAAACATCGCAAGGTCCTCCTTGAAGCCATGGGGTCTACAAAGTGGGAAAAAAAGGAAATTTGCGATAACAAAGGGGCCCCTTTTCAACTCGAAGCCCCTGGCGAACGCCAGGCCCACCTACTGCTTAATCCGCCTCAAGTTTGCCCAGTTAGACAATGGTCCTGACTGTAAAGCTACTACTTCCATTTTACAAAAATTAATTTAAAAGCATAATACAAGAAATTACAATTTCTAACAAAACAAACATGTAAGTAAAATCCCCTTGCAAAAGCAAAAGTTAAAACAAATTCATGATTAAAAAAAAATAATAAGAAGAAATGCTTTCAGCAAGTTGAACAAATAGCAAAAAATTCAACTTAAGATTTCGATCATTATGCCAGTACATAAAAGCCCAAAAGGAATTGCACACATAGAAAGTTTAACTAAAAACGATAATAAAGATAAGGTTCAAAATAAAACATAAAAAAGCGAAACAAAACTAGCTCGCCAAAGCTGAACTTTCTGCAATACTCGGCTGTTTAAATGGACGAAACGTGCTAGTGAAAGAAAAATTGATAAATATAGTACATAAAAATTGATGATGGTGTAGCTGGTGTGGAAAAGAAGTGAAATGTTGATGGAGTATCAGAAACAGGGCACATTATTTTTATCGCTCTAATGAAGCAATAAAATAAGGAAACTCGTACATGTATAATTTGAAATGAAAATTAATTATTGATCTATCTTGATAAAGCAAATATATTTTATCTATTGAACTTACCATAAAAGTAATGTCATAATCGATACAGCTTAACAAACAATCGTAGAAATGGGCATGAAACCATCATGGTCGAAAAAAAATAAATATTTTTAAAAAAGAAAGAAATCCTTTGAATTCAATCCTTTGAATTGATAACAAGAAGCAAAAATGATGTGTTTTTGAACCTCGTTAATTATCTATATGTTCAACATTTTAAATTATAAATTTAACTTTTCCACATTTTTATATAGTTTCTTTCTTTAAATATTTTAAATTAAAACAAATATTATGCTTGTTAAATAGTATTATTCACAAAAACAGGAACTAGTTGTTGGAATTAGTTTTTAAAAAAGTACAAATAGTTTCCATCTTTTAATTCTATTTCATTTTTTTTTATTTTTTTCTTCAGGGTTTGTCTCTTTTTCGAGGATTCGACATTTTATTGCTCATGAAATAAATTACGCCGCCTATGTCAAGATGAATTTGTCTCGACAATTCCGAAAGTTCTAGAGTGGTGACGTTTTTCCCTAAAGTGTGACGCACGTGCACAGAAAATTGTTTTTGCGTCGCTTGCTGGGCTTGAAACTTTAAAATTATTTTTAAAAAAAATACTTATCGCAGAACAAAATTTTTTCAGAGTTGATGTTTATAGACGTTATTCCATCAAATAAAAATAAAACCAAAAAATCAAAAACTTCCCAATTTCACGATTTGCATATGTTGATGGGATGTTCACGTCTCTGTGATGCTAATTTCGAAACCAAACAATGCGCGTATGATGTAAGAACGCCATCAGTATACAAATCTAGAGATGGTATAAAGGCGTAGCACGAAGTGAAAGCTTTCCTCCACCAGGCCCCAACCTCTTAGCCGGAGCCTTAGGTTTGACGAAGTGAATGCTGTCAGTTGAATTGTGGGAAATTTTGAAAAATTTGAAAGAGATACAATATATGCATACCGAAAACATACAGGTCTTCAGAATATGGACTATGCGGGATCGTACAGTAGGACTCCGTCAAGCTTAGATGGACGTATATCGTCGTATTTTGAAGCAAACTGGACAGGAAAATTTGTTGGTGGAATGATGGGGACAGAAGTGATCCAAGGAACCATCCTATGGATCTGGTACTCTAAGACTTTATGTCTTAGAGTATCAGGAAAGTCAGGGAAAAATCTGGAACTTTACGGAAATATGATTTTCGATTCTTTTTTTTAACTAACATTTCTATTAAATCCATTTTTATGCAATAAAATTTGAATTTACAGTAATTCCGGTAAATGCGAGCACTCGGATTTAACGAGCAAATTGTCTCAGTCCCTTCACCCTCGTTATAACCAAAATGGTGACTCACTATATTATATTACTCGTAAAATAATCTTCAAGTGCTCGTTAACTGAAGCACGTGCCGTCGACTACGCGACATGCAGATCATACTTCTCTCGTCTGACCGACTAATCCTAATTACCATACGAAAAGTTCCCCCAACAGCGAAACATTAAACTGCTTCCATCAAACATTCCCCACCACCTTGGCGGCAAACAGACAGCGCCATCTATATTCAGAACCGTTGATAAATCGAAGCGCGTGAAGACTTGGACTGCCACGCATTTAAAGTACCCCGTAAACCTTCACAATGGCCGATATTAATGTACAAGATTTTCAGAGGCTTACGTGTTGCCCATCCCCGTCATAACATTACATTATTTAAGGACCCTTTCATGCTTCAACACATGCTGAAAAGTTTCCCCTTCATTTTCCCTCCTCAAACTGCGATTTCCTTCCCTCAGAAAGCTAGACTAAAACCTAAGTATTTAGACAGCGCCAAAAGATGGGTAAGAGTTAATATTTAATCTGATTTATATTCCACCTGTTTCACAATCTTATGTCCTGATTTCATACTGCATCTTAAATTTACTTTTTTTTTCTTTTGCAGAAAAAAAAATATTTTTTCAGTGCAATTACAAATGAATTGTTCAATTATAAACAAATTCGGTTAGTTCCTATCGCTCATTCTCACACACAGCCTTATATTTTTTCATTGTTTACATCAGAAAATTTTGTTTACTATGTTATAGAAACTTTTTTTTTTTAATCACAAAATTTAATTAACCGGCGGTAGGTCTATTACAGAACCTCAAGCATCCCAGAAATCTGTTGCAATTGTTCTCTAATTTCAAAAGGTAAAACATTCGTTTTTGAGCACCCGGAAGTGTCAGTGTCAGTTGAACAAAGACCCTGGATTTAAAAATTACGTTACCATGGCTCGAAATTAGGATGTAAAAATTAGGAGTCATTGGCACCTAGCTTTTTTGTTTTAGTTTCCAAAGATGCTCTGCTAGGCCTAATTTTAAAATAATTCAAATTGCTTGGACAGAGACATAACTGATAACCATGAAAAGCGTTGTGCAGTTGTTAAAAAATATCGCAAAACATCACAAACTTACTAAGAAATTTATTGATCAGTTAGAGAAAAATGTTCAAAAATCAATTTCTATTAGTAACGTTTAAGAAAGTTGGAAATTTTACTTATGTTTACGAATCAATAAAACGTCTATTTTAATCAGTCCCTAATAAAATAAAATATGAGTTACTCGGCTTAACTATTTCAAGTGTTATTTAGTCTAGTGTTACTTCATTAGTAAATAAAAATTCACAATTTCAAATTTGAAAGTCAAGATATTACAATAGACTTCATAGGTATCGCAAAATCTCAAAGTACAGAAGATTAGATGAAATATGTGTATAAAAGTATATGTATATAAAAATATAACTGTATTCAGTTATGCTAGATTTAAAAAATAAATACATAAATAAAAATGACGCGTTGGTGAAAAATTGTGGTTGTCAAACCAAAAGTTTTTTGAAAGGTTATGCGTCGAAAAGTGACGACTGGATGTGAAGTCGCGGTCGTCAAATGGGGATTTTAGTTGCAAAATAAGACTTTACGACCGCTAATTTCAAACCCTGTACGTTACATCCTAATTGGGTATAAATATTCATTCAACCTATGATGGAATTAAGCCGGTATGCTCGTGCCGTTTTGAAACATTTCTTGTTTTGCACACTGGGACTCAAAAATATATAATACAATACAATACAAAATGTACACCAACAACAGGCACTATATATATATATATATATATGAAAAATTAAAGGCCGAAACTGAAAAAGAATGAAACTTTTAAACATAAACGGTAATTATTTCCTCAGTGGCACATACAGTTGAATTCATTTATAATACTTTTAACGACACATCGGATAGAACGTCAATAAACCGCTGTTCCCAGAAGAAGAATAATATATTAAGAATAACGTTAAATCACTTTGGTTTTAACGCCAAATTTCCCGCGATTTCATATCTGACTTTATCGTTTTTCAAGTAAAAATTAAAGAATTTTAAATTGAAAAAAATCTTAAACGTATTCTAGAGGTTGTAACTAAAATGATTGTACAGTACCAAAAAAGGAAAAACAAAACACTCTCATTTGAGTACTATTCACACTAGAAACACATGAAATACGTCAATTTATCAGGAATAACGTGCAGTATAAAATGTTAACAAAATGTTGTTAAGCGCTTTATATTAAAATGAACATCAACTTTGAAATTTCGAGAGGTAACCCCCCTTTTTTTCACAGATTTATAATCAGCACAAAATTTAACCTTGTAAACCAATTTTTATGTGATTTGGCTCAGCCACTCCTTCACAATAAAATTAAGAAAAATCCACCTCATAACGTTAAAACACTTTCTGATATTTTGTATGTTTCTTTCTCTGTACTGCTTACTGTCCGTTTTCTACATTTCAACAAATTCAAACCTGGAACTTTCACGGTTCGGCAGGACATAGTTACTTAATGAAACTGTAGAAAACATTTGTCTAACTAGTGTAGCAAAAAAAGGGCTCATATCAATCACTTGTGCTTATTGTTAAGACCTCACAGCCCTTCTTTACACCAGGGCTGCGAGGTACACGTTGGGAAAAGACCCACTCGGGCTTCGATACCTGGAATTTTAAAACTCCGACGTCTTTATAAATATATGAAATGATTGTATTTAGCAAAAAATATATAGTAACAAAAAATAATAAAACCTAGTATAATAAAAATAAATAAATTATTGACTTTAAAAATAAATAAATAAATGATCGATTGTTGATTGCCTACAAATTTACGAAGCTTTTAAAACAGTTCGGTTTCGGCTTTTTTCTGCACACATTGACGTAAGATTCAAAGAGCCTCTGAGAAGGTAAGAATACATATCGGACCGAATTTCAGAAGAAATTTACAAAAAAAAAAGTTTTTAGCCTAGATTTTCCCGATAGAATGAAAATACTTTCTGTTAATTCATAACAATAAGCGAACTTTTGATTGAAAACAAGATGATTTTTTAAATGTATGACTTGGCGATTTCGATGACATTAACCGTGATCAGATAAAGCTGTGTCCACTGTACCATAGATGTGAGTCTTCTAAATCTCTTAGACCTCTGTTGGGTTAAGGGGACTAGGCACCTTTTGACAATTTTTTTTAATTTAAGAACTTTTATCTATTTCATTTGTATGTTAGGATGTGCTAATGTTCAACAAAATGATTTTCACATGAAAAATCAAAATTCAACTAACAGAAAATTTATAAATTTAATTTTTTAAAAATTATTTAACAATTTTAAATTTCCTTCTTCTTTTTCATTTCTTGACTTTTTTTTACCAAATTTTTTTAAAGAACTTATTATAGTATGGTTTACAATTTTAGGGATGGGTTTTGCTATTAATTAATTAGTTTTTGAGAAAATAGTTTTTAAAGTTACATCGATGGTAGAACACAGAAAAAAAAAGCGACTTTTGTTACATTTTCATTTTAAAAAATTTTTTTTTTTTTTTTTGAAAATATATAGCAAGTTGAGTTATTTGAGCACGCATTTTCGAAAATTATAAATAAAAGCTCGAAAAATATGCTAATTTTATGCACCAAAAATAAAAAAACAGAAATTTCATTCCTTATTGCCAAAATTTATACAAAGTCTTTGCAAAAACTGGATATTTTCAACAAAAAAAATCCAAATAAGTATTTTCTTTCAAATAATTATGCCTCGTTTTTAAGTTCCTTTAAATTAATTATGCCTTAATTTTTAGTTTTTCTTTACTTGGAATACCTCCGACTTCGTAAAAAGAAAAAAAAGGAAACTCACTCATATTTACATAAAAAAGGGATCTAAGTACAACTATCTTACTCTTATGGTAATACTTAGCATTTTAATAAATTAATAAAGTTTAGAAGTAATCAAAGTCTTCATTACAAAAAATTAAATAAAAATTTATGGCTCATTTAACCTTCGATTAATTAGTAAATTATTATGAATACGAATGCAAGCTAAACAGAAAATTTCCCTCTGCTTCATTGGATTGAAAACCAACCAAAATACTGCTGAGGTTACTCTTGAATGTATAATGCAGTTAGTATTTCATATCACCTGTTTCACAAATGCGTGTGAGGTTTGCCTCCAAACAAACGGGAAAAAATTTTTAGTTTTACTTAGGGAAATATAAAAAAGAACGGTTTGTGTCTATTTCTTGAGATGTAATAAGAAATTCAAACATTCGAATGTCATTGAATACTTCCATTCTTTTTCAGCAGGAATGCCCAATAGTCGATCGCAAAATGTTTTTTAGCTGCATGTAAGTTATCAGACAACTATCTTACTGCTCTTTGACTTATTAGATGTTCCCCATCTAAAAACAACAAAGAATAATCATCTAAATGTATCTTACTTCTAATTTTCACAAATGAAAGGGTTTTTTTTAGATTGTCGACATATACTCCAAAACATGACTGATTCTCTAATAGAAAATGCTTGAAGATCTCACTGATTGGTGATTGACCTCTATATCTACATTGATTGTTGTTTTCTTTTATGTGCTGTTTAGTAATTGTACTGCTAAACCATTATTTTTTTAAACATTTTACTCCTAACAAAATCTTCTTTCATCGTCAAATAGAAAATTTCGACAACTGATCATAACACATTTTTAGCATATAAAGTTGATCTTAGTGACAGACAAGTTGGTCACCCTATTAAAAACATTAAAAAAAAGGTATTGGCAAATAACGAATTGTTGACAAGTGCAGTTGACAATTTACTGCGAATAATAATGCATGGCAGTGATGTTTGGAATGATTTCAGCTCTTACTAGAAATAAATCAATATCCTTCTGGGTTAAGACTTGTTCTTTATACCGCAGTAATTAAACAATTTTCAATTATTCACTAAGTAATAATTACAATGCATTCTTACATTAACTGACATGGATAAAGTAAAATCAACCACAAATTGAAAACCGGGTTTCAACATATCATACCATACTGCCGTTTGAAATTCCAAGGAAATGGGGGATGGGGGCAGAAAACAAAGGTGACATCGTAAGCGAAAAAATATAAAGTGGCTTTTGCTCCAGTACAAACTAAATTTTTTTCTTTACTTATCACTTGAAACCTAATATTAAAAACTACTGTCTGGTATCATGTATAGCAGGGGGGAGGCAAAAAATTCTGCCTGTACTACTGGTGTCGTATTTCATATTCTGAACTCTATATTTGTCTTAGTTTTAAATGAAAATTTCCGAAAGTTTCTGATTAAAATTGTATTTAAAAATCATCCTGCAAATCCTTTTTCTAAATTATATACATAAATGTTTAAGGAGCTGGTTTTTATAATAAAATTAACACCAATTTGAAAATTTAACTTGAAAAACCCAATTTCCATTTGCCAAGTCGGGAACCAATATAAATAAAATTTGATGAATTTCAATGTGTGAGAGATTGAAAAGTGCATTTATTTAGAAAAATTTATTTATTTCATACTTTCTTTTTTATTTCCTTTATTGTTCAGAGTTGAAGTACAAAGGATTCCTTAACATTTTTAAAATAACAAAAATACAAACATATATCTAACCTTTGAAAACATTTTTAAAATCATATATATACAACGTTATTAAGTATCATAGCACTTGAATAAATTATATTATTTTAGTTGCTTGTGCATATGCAGAAGTCTCTATAATTTCATAATTCTCATTGTTTGAGAAGAGAAACCAATCGCAAAGCAGCACCTATAATTTTCTTAATGTATCTCTAATAAATTATATTATTATCATTGATTATGCATGCAGAATAAATTCCCATTAAGTGAACAATAATACTTATGAAGGCTATAATTTCATAAGTATTATTGTTTGAAAAGAGAAACCAATAGCAAAATAGCACCATGATTTTTTTGAATGTATCTGTAATGCACTTAACCTCAACTCTCTTAAGAGTACACCACACAACAGAAGTCAAGCTCACTGTGGAAGCTATTTAAAAAGTTAACATTATCAAATCAATTTCATGATATGTCTGCTGCAATGCAATTTTCTGATATAACCTATTGCACAATTTAAAATGTTAATATTTGAAATGCTATCACATTATTTACCTGCCATTAACACTATATATGTTACAGCTACAATAGTGAACACTACTGAAAAGGATTTTGCAGCATTTGAAAATCTTCCCATCAAGAGAATATGGTGCTTTATATTTACAGAAAAACTACTTATTTTCAACTTAGTTCTTGTTTGGCATCCCTCATTGCCTCAAAAAATTACTTTATGGTTTACCACATTCAATAGAAGAAATTGTAACTAAAAAAATAGTTTCTAGAGCTATTATATATATTCTCACTAGAAAAAGTCATTTTAATGCCAGTAAAAAACCATCATATGAATGTATGCAAGTATATATTTGCAAAAAACTTTTGTTCTTAAGAAGCAATTAAAAAAATATTATAGCACAAAGTGAGCCCAGTTTGATTAGAAGATCAAAACAGGAAATATGTTTTGAGAAAGTTCTTCTAATTACCTACTACTAATCTGTCAAGAGAAAATATGTATCAGCCTCATCATAACATCACAATACTTTTCCAATTCAATTTTCTTTCATCAACTATTATAGCAAGCAGTTTCTTTTCAAGAATTCTAAAAATTTTAGAAATACTTAGCATTTGAAAGCAAAACATAAATTAGTTTTGCTGTTACAGCTAAGAATCTGTTCGAGACTTTACTATTATAGAATTAATGCCATGTATAAAATAAAATTTACTTCCTTTTCCTCACACCGAAAGTTTCCAACAATTGGATGCCAAATTCCCAATAAATGTTGATCAATATAGGCATAAGACAACATACAATAAAACCATTAATTTCTACTATAACAAAAATTGAGCAAATTTAAAAAAAAAAAGTAAGTTCATAATATAATTCTAGCATGAGACTTATAGTCACTCACAGCAACAAAAGAAACAAATATCGTTTATTTTCAATTAAAGGTGAACATGCCTTGGAAATAATGCTCAGGACCTGGTAATATTGGAAGTTTTTGCTATTGAGAATGCCAATAAAACTACTATGATATGTACTCATAACTGCTCAAAAAAAAAAAAAAGTGAATTGTGATAAAAGGGAATACAAGGATAAAAGAAGATATCTGATCCCAACGTTGGATAGCTTTGCATGCATAAAATTGCTCAGATGATAACTATATTCAATTTTGTCCCTTAAACTCCTTTGCATCTAAAATTATTTTCAATTGTGGAGAGTAAAATAACAAAATGAACATAAGTAAAAAACCCTTCAACTGAATCGTTAATAAGGGAGGAGGAACAGGTGATTTGAATTAATGTAAAAAACAAAAATTCAATGAGAATGCATTTTCTTGACAAACAATGACATCATACAAATAAATTAAAAGTTCAATGTTTTATAATTGCACTTTCTATTAGAATCATATATTAAGATTCCATTTTTGTCTCTATGGGAAACAATATTTATGCAGTATGAAAATGTTAAGAGATCAAGCTTATCACAGAGAAAATATTTTAACTTTTAATTTTAAAAAAGTAAAATATTTCCATATAAAGCCGAATTTTAAGGCACTGATAAAATACAGAGATAAAATACAAAATTTGTATACACAAAACGGAAAAACGCATTCCACCACATTTTTTCACTGCAAATTCTTTTTTTTTTAATTATAATTCAACAAGAAAAAATGCATTTGATACAAAAACAAATTAGATCTAGATATTTTGCAAATTACTTAACTAAATTAATGCCTTTAATATAGTTAAATTTTAACTTTTTAATGATCTATAAAGGAGATATTTTTGTAGTTAATGACTTAACTTCCGAAACTGCTAAACATTTTTGATTCATTGTGAACAACTTTATGTAAGAGGGAAAGATGGAAGCAAGAAAGAGATTGATCAACATGATTGACAAATATATTTGAAGAAAAAAGTCTGCTGGTCCAAAGCCACTAAAAACCGATTCGCCACAAAATAAAACTCGTTGCTCCATAGGACGAGCGGCTGATTGTCGTCAATCGACAGTGGCCCAGTACATATTCATAATTACTGGTTTAAAGGACCAATAACTCACTTAGATTTTCTAACACTGTGTGTAAGTATCATTGGATAAGTGCACAAATGCATAAAATTTCAATGTCAAAGAAAATGTAATGCAATAATATAAGAAATACTACAAAATAATCTAATTTCTCACTTTTTAAATTATGAGGTTCTTTCTTTCTACACATTAAATCATCTTTTCTAAATCTAGGTTTCACATCCAGTATAAGGGAGGTTGCAATCTGTCCAAAAAAAAAAATGGAACCAAAGATGAAAGATCTTTTTTTGAATTAAAGTACAGTATATTCTAGATGTCTCGAACTTTGATTTCTCAAAAACCTTGATGTGTAGAAAAATTATTTTTCCCCTTTGTATTATAGATTCATCTAATGTTAACTTCAATTCTTATGTCGAAGAGTTTTCATTCAAAACCCTGTTATGTCAAATATTTTTTGAAGTAAAAAATTAATCTTGCTGGAAAAATTGAAGTTCTTTGTGTTGAAGCAAACTGAGGTTATGTTTCCAAGAATCTCTCACACCCTTCATTATTTCTCTGAGGGGTCAGAAACGATTCCAAGAAGCCCCTGGTCACTTGAATGGCAAACAAAGGGAGAAAAACAGGTTCCTTGTTGTATGGTTGGCATTTTAGTGGTAGGGAGCATGTAGCTGTGCACTATAATAATATGGCCAATCAGTTGTCACACGTTTTTGCTTAGGTGTAATTGTTCAGAATTAACTGCACACCAAACTTGGCCAATTGCAAAGGATTGCAAAATTCCAGCATCCACAGTATCAACGCTATTGAAATTAAATTTATTATTGCACAAGACTTGTTGTCAACTGTCATTATATTTATACTTATTCTCATCTATCATGTCTCTAATGTTTAAAATATTATTTTATATGTTGTGTTTTTATGTGAATTTTTATGTTTAGGTTATGACCTTGTTATCTCAAAAATTCAATATCTCTAAAAAAATTTGCGCATCTTCGACTTTGTGATATCGAGAGTACACTGTATTTTAAATTATTGTCAAGTGATACAAATTTGAATATTGTACAAATAAAATACCATAACAAGGGGGTCACAAGGCTCTTTTTTTTTGAGGGGGGGGGCAAGCGACAAGAACACTAAAAGATTTGAGAAATGATTTGTTAAATCATTAACGTACATTTTGCATTCTAATATATTACACCTTCAGTTGAGAAGAACATAATTTTAAACTGTTTTCCCTCAATAAAAAAAGTAATTAATTATAGTTTAGCAGCAAATAATTAGAATGTTAGTTATTAATTTTAGTAATTTTAGATTTAAAAAAAGATATTGCAGTTTTTTTAACAGATTAAAATGTTGGAATGATTAACAAGAGATTATTTTAGAGAAATAATATTACAATGTTTAAAGTGTTAGAAACCAATCAGCTTTTTAAAATGTTTCCCATTTTTCTTTTGATTTCAGTTTTCAACACTCTGAATGAAAATATTAAATTTTTAAAATAGGTTTCCTAAAGTATTCTATAATTAATAGCATATTTTTTTAGCACCATCTATAAAACAAATGGGGTGACAATTCTTCAGCTGCTGGTTTCCGACCCCATGATACACTATTGTACATTTCAGATTCAAGCAAAAATAGTGAAATTCACTCAAGGACAAACATTCACTTGAACATATTAGTCAGTTAGAACAATAGGAAGAAATGTAAAACTTTATTACAAACAAGATATCATAAAGGAAATTGCTGCTGGTATAACATAATTTTTGCAGCACAGGAAAAGACTCACACATTACATTTTAACACTCACACAACACACTGCAGTGAAAATCACTTTTCCATAATGGTATATTATCTGAAAATGTAGGTAAAATATTAATTACCGAGAGTTTATCACTGAATGCAATGTGAAAAGAAAGTGAGCTCAGATTTTTTTTCTGCTATAAAATTAAGCACTAAAAAGCATCCTATAAATTAAAATACACCTATTTTTTTATCAAAGGCAAGCATTGTGTATAAAACTATAATAGAAAAAATATTTTTTTCAATTTAACACAGATATTAAACATACATCTACAGTGCTAATATTTTGCAATTTGTTCAAATATATTTCTTGAATTATAAGCCAAAAGGTACCATATTTTGTATCCACCCTCTTTTTGATACTTCTACAAAAAGTTCAAATACATATATATATACATACATACAATGAATATACATTCAAATATATATATACACACAACATTGGACGGAAAAATTTCTTCTAATTGTTGTTTTGACAATATGAAGAATTGAAACATGTGAAGGCAAATTTGGAATATTTTATGCAGGGTGATTCAAAATTGTATATATAATGTTGACTCATGTTTACAAATGCTAAAACAAACCAAAATAACATAGGAATGTTTGATCAGAAACCATAACCTAATGAGCTAAAGACCAATGAATCTCATTGGCCCATGGCTATGATTGCCTGATTTAACTAGTCAGGATGTTCAGTCATCACTGCAAGAATCACTCTTGCAGATGTAAATGTGTGAAAGTGGGAAAATGGTTTACATTTTTTTAATAGATTTATCAACCAATTTGTTAGTACAGCTAAGCCAGCTTAACTGTGGATGGTAGGAGATTGTGATACTGGCTGTGTACTAGTACTGTAAAAATGTCAGTAATCACTAGGTAAAGATTTTTTCTAATGTGTTCTTGTCATTTCTGCATCTTGTTTACCCCGTATCTTAATAGGATGGGCTTTGCAGTCTTGAATTCCTGTTATTCTAGTTTTGTTTTGTATTTTCTATTTTGCATAAAAGGCAGTACAATTTTGAATCACCTTGTATTTTAGAATAAAAGCCCAAATAGGATACATATAAAATGACAAGGAAAGAAAACAAATTTTTCTTTTTTAATACATTTTATAAGAAATTTATGAATACTTCATATTTTTATTATTATTATTAATTTCATTTTATTTATTTAGTTGCTTTCCAATTTATTTAATTTTCTTTTTCTTTTTCCTTTCCTATACATTTATTTATTTTTCTGACAGTAAACAAAAATATTTAAATTAAATATATTTACTCTTAAGTGAGTACCAAAGACAAATAAAGCAATAAAATATCAAATTTAAATGAAATAGAATCTGCAAATAAATGAAAAAGCATTGGAATTTTTAAACAATAAAATTTAGGCATAAGTTGGACATTTATTTAGTTAAGAAACAAAACATTTCAATCAGCACTTCAAAATCAAACAATGCAAAAATTGGAGGATTTTTCAATGTGGTTTTCATATTTTGTGATCAGAGATTTTCTCATTATCAGTGAAAATGACATTACCATATTATTTCACTTCTTATAATTAACAACATAATCCAAATATTTAAAGCAATATATTCTATTTAGCACTTTCATAACAATGTTGGTGCAATAAATAAAATAAGTGAACATGGAAATTATAATGAACATATTTTTATATCTAGTTTCATAAATTCATGTGAAATGGGCCCACTAGCATCTGGGAATGAGAGGTGCATGGCATTTCTTACAAATGCCTGATTCCCTACTCTCTTTGTCATTTTATAATTTAAACACTATTTAGTTTCAGGACAAATAGTTGGAAGGAAAACTAAATTATCATATAAGAATTAAGTATTTTAAAATATGTCATAATGTCAATTCATCTCCTTATATTTTATATACACTAATAACAAAAACAGATTAAAATATACCATCACATATACACAATGTATATGTTACCGTTAAAGTATATAATGCAGTTATTTCATGGAATATCTAGTTATTCCATGAAATAACTGATCGTGTCCGTTAAAGTGTGTAATATGTTATTAATTTGACACTTTAACTAGGTATTCTATAAATTAACTAATGAGAGACAGTTAAAGTGTAAAATAAACAATTTACCTAAATTCAAATAATGAGGTATTCTATAAATAAACTAATGATAGACAATTAAAATGAAAAAGAAGCAATTTATCTAATTTATGCAGCGTATAAATGGTATATATGGAAATATACCATAAAATCATTTGTTACAACAAGGATTACTAAAATGACACTTGGAATTGTAAAGAATATCATTTCTAAAACAAAAACATTTTTTGTTGACACACTGGGTTTTCCACGAATATTTTTTAAATCCCTGACCAGTACCTAAACTTTGAGCTGTAGCAACCAACTGGAGCGATATTTCTATATCCGGTACTTCGATTTTAATTAACCGACTTCACAAAGGAAGGAGGTTATACATTCATATTGTATGTATGTCGTTTTTTTTTTTTTTTTTTTGTCCACTCATAATTTCTTACCGGATGAAGTGATTTTCATGATTCTTTTTAATCAATCGAGGGTGGTTTCCCATAGGTAACGTACTTTCGTTTGACCATATTCGATAATTAGAAAAAAAGTTATGGGCAGAAATGTAGTATTTTTTTTGTTTTTTCATCCATAACTTTTGACTAAATGAACCGATTTTGATGATTTTTTTTTCTTTAATCGATAGAGGTTCGTCTAACTCAAATATTGAAACTCAATTTGACTACATTTGCTTTTTAGAAAAAACGTTATGGGTGAAAAATAAATATTTTTTATTGTAATTGATTTTTCTTTGTTGGAAAATCTATTAATAAATATAAAATTCATTGTTAAGAACATGTTTGTTGTCATGGGCTATAATGTTAAAAGAAATTACAGCAAGAGTTTAATAACAGTTAAACAGTTAACGATCAAGTTCAGCCTTGGTTTGACTAAAGGCTTCTCTGTGGCAAAAATTAATCCAATCAGTTTGTTTGCTAAAATTGACTTCAAAAGGAATTTTATCATACAAATGATTAGTTTTTAGTGTCATTCATTCAAAGAAGTTTTGCCGTTTGATATGGACTTTTAAAAAAATAGAGTATTTATATAGAAAATGTATTTACACTAAAAAGAATAAAATAAAATAATTTTTATAAAAAAACAGCACCGACTTCAAATTATAAATTGCGCTAAAAAGTGAAAAATAAGTTCATTCTTTAAACAATATCCATGCGACTTTTAAACATAGTTTTAGAAGTCGGTGCAAAATTATGAGTGCAATTACCATTATACCATTTGCTACTTCATATTGGAACTTGCTAATTCTGCGAAAATATATATATTTGTAATTGATTCATGATTATAAAAGATTTTATCTATCCTCATTTTGCACCGACTTCTAAAACTATGTTTAAAAGTCACATTGATGTTGTTTAAAGAATTAACTTATTTTTCACTTTTTAGCTCAATTTATAATTTGAAGTCGGTTCTGTTTTTTTATAAAAATTATTTTATTAATTTTTGTTCGAAGACACTGAACTGGGATCGGGAATATAATTGCGTTATGCGGCCGTTTCTTGTGCTCAATTGGAAAAATCCTTCTTCAGTTATTTTTATGATGATAGCTAAATTAGATTTGGCATCACCATTTCCTCTGTCAAATTCAGGCACTGGGATACGGACGGTAAACCCCACAGAGGCTTCTGAATGAGATTTATCCGACATTAATTTCATCTTTTTCGCTTAAATTTCTAAACATTTTTTAGACTTTTCTCTTTCTCTTTGAACATTAAGTTCATTAAAACAATTTGCAGATTTTCTGCTCAACTTCATCTCCTGAAACATAATCTTCCGAACATGATCTATGGACAGGCTCCATACATTTAAAGCCAACTATATTTTCACTGCATTCTTTTAAACAGACAACACATACTTTCATAATGGGATTATTTAATACTGTTTGCTCAACTACTTTTTCATTATCAGGTTGAGAAGCAACATTCATTGCAGTAGATTATTTTACACTTTAACGGGCTGCAGATCGTTATTCTATGAAATAACTAGTTAAACCATGAAATACAAGAGAGTTTTACACTTTAACGGACACGATCAGTTATTTCATGGAATAACTAGGTATTCTATAAAAAACCGGATTTCATACTTTAACAGTAACATATATAAGAATAGGCACACTTGTAATTAAAAATGCATAAAAATTAAAAAAGCATGGATGTATGAGTAAGCTCATAAAATAAATTTAAAACATTTTTTCTACCCCTTCACTTAATTTGTCAACGTCATTAGAGTCTTTATCCTCAGTAGACATTACAGCATTTATTTGAGATGAAACATCTGCAAAAACTGTATCCCATGTCCAAGGAGAATCTTCTTCCTGCACAAACAAATGCCAATAATATCACCATTATTGATCAGAGTTCTTAATGACATTACATTTCATTTACTTTTAAACTACACAACTGCATGGCATTTCACATTTGCAAAATCATGTTGGTGAAATGATTAAACCCCACTCCTTCACTGATAAAGCAACTGAAAAGAGCTGAATAAATAAAAATATCAATAAAATCATTGGTAAGGAAGCAAAAATAAGCAAAATAAATTCAAAACTAAAAGAGAAAATTAAACGACTTTAAAATATCCCATTGCAAAACAATTCTTTCACAAAAACCTACAACTGCACAAAATTTAAACAGGAATCTATTTACCTAGCTTTTGTTTTAACTGCAAAGAAATAAAAGAGAAATGTATAAAAAAGAATATACAAACAAATAAAACTTATGTAAGGTATACAAATAGTTGAATTGTGCTCTGTGAGTCTTGATTCATTTTACCTGCCAGTCTACATTAAAATTTACTTAATTCAATGCATTTGAATATACAGTTGAGCCTCATCATCCCAACACCTGGATGACACAACACTCTGTATGTCATGTGACTTTTTCAAACTCCTGAACTTGAGACATATAATTTTAATGTTAAGTCACTCTGGGATGCCCGACATTAGTTTAATGTGTCACTCTGTTTATCACAACACTTCAAGAAGTTTAGACAGGGATTTCTTTAGAACTCAAAGCTTTGGGTAAAATAATGACCATTTCATGAAAAAGTTACAATAGAATTTTTGAGAAGGGATAAATGACAATTGGCCAAGACCAAACATTTTGGAAAGGGTTAATGAAGGGATTTTTGAGAAGGGGCATGTAATTGAATTAATTTAGGAGGGGCTAAGAAAAGATACTGGGAAAGCAGAAATGACATAGCTATTCAACAACTAATGTATGGTCATTGTAAGTGTGTTAAATAAGTGACAAAGAGTCAAACTTTGTTATACCCTTGAAAAAGCGTTTACAATTACCCCAACTGACCCTAATAGACTAAATAACAAAGATGTAGGTAACTTTTTTAATCTTTATTTTTTTTTTTTTTTTTGTTTAAAGTACGCAAAACCTTGCATGTGAAATCATTTAAATAGAAACAAGATGAAATGGCAAAGGCAGTATAAGCATCGTAAGATAAATAATATGTATGTATAGTATATAAATAGCGCACCTTCTTTAATAAATGTTCTGGCAACAGTCTTTTTGTTAGCAATGTTAAATCTACTCCATCCTAAAAAGAAAAAAAAATCAATGCAAAATTACTTCAATTAAGATGTATATTAAAGTATTGTTAAGTATAAACATACATTAGAAATAAAAAATCCAAGGAAATAAGAGGCTGACACTACCTTGGATTACTAAGAACTCAAATTATCCAAAAAAATATATAAAATCCTTAATGAGTATAATTTTATGCCACTAGGGAAACAAAGGAAATAAATATATACTTTTCTAAAGTGCAATAATATAGGAACAATTTAACAGATTAAAGAAACTCTCTATTTTATGCTGCCTTCATATGTTACTTCTCTTACCACAGTTCTATTTACTCAATTTTCATATTTTGTGTTCCCACCTCTTCTGCATGTTTAGAAAGTTGCTTGCTACATTGCTGGAGGCAGTTGGGTTTTTTTTTTGAGCTACTTTGAAAATGTTTTATACATAAGTAAAGAGAAATAAGTAAAATTTTAACTATTTGTTTTTCATAGGGCAAAACATGAAAAACAGGCAATCTTACAAGAAAGGTAACTAAATTATTATACTGCCATGCTAAGCCCAAAAGTCCTTTTGGCGAAATTGAGTTATTGCCACCATGGGGTATTTTACCTAAATACAATCTTTTCTGATCATATGTGAATATAAAACATTTATTTTAATTTCCGAAAAAGTGGTATATGAATCAAATAACATGGAGGCACAAAACTTAAAATCGTCAATGTCTCATTTTCAGCTCAGCTGCAAATATGACATTTGTGCTTAACATGGTAGTGTAACCAAGTGGAATAAAACTGACATCATAGTCAGTTCAGTTTCTAAAAGCAGACCACCAGGCACTGGCATTGGAAACAATAGACATTTTATCGCCCTGTTATAAAATTTGAGCATTTGTAATTTGCATAATAATATTTTATCAGAAAATTACATTGGTAAAATATTTGTTTTACTTTGAAAAACCACGTAATGAACCAAATAAAGATATAACCTACTAAACTACAATTTTGAGATAAAAAGCACAACTCAAATTGGCACCACTGAAATATTTCCCTTTTATACTGCAGTCATAATCACAAACTGTGTCGTTAAAAAATACAAAAATATTTTTGAAGAAAAACGAGTTTGACCATTTCTAGATTGGATATTATGCAATCAAAATAAAAAATTCCAGACAGAGTAAATTAGTACAATGTATACGCAGGGTTCGTACGCTTTTGGCAAAACCAAAAATAAGGACTTTCTAAGGACTTTTTAAGGACCTTCAAAAAATTTTAAGGACCGCACAGATTTTTCGCAATATGCAAACTGTTATGTTTATTTCAAAAGGAAGCATTATTGAAAGAGGAAATTGATTTAACATCGCATTTTTATTAAGAACACAACACAAACACTTTTACAGAGCTCTCTATGTCTTGTTGCTTTTCTAATGTCCAATACAGTCAGGGAATTAAATAATTATTGAAGCTAGTAATAAGAAGCACACAGCGCAAGTATTAATCATATATAAGCAAGTGAAAAATTATCAAAAATGGTTAATGCTATAAAATACAAGTTAAAGGAAAAACAATTTAAATAAAAAAAAATGTTAAAGAAAACACTACTTTGTCTTGAGAATTTGTGTTTAATTTAGATTTTTTTTCATTTTACTTAACTTATGTTGCCAACATCTCAATTTAGGCTTACTTAAATTTTTATCTCTGACATAAATATTTTTTTAAATTATTTAGAAAAGCTTAGAAAAATTCTGAAAAAACTTTTTAAACTTGAGAAAAATATTTCATTTGGGAAACAACATACAAATAAAAAATGGAGCTTATTCGTTTAAAACTTTGTACATTACCCTCAAATAGTAACTACCAAAATTTAACTAAAATATAGTTTCAAAAAATTGAACAATATTTTTAAATAAAAAATAAAACAATCAGACTACAGGCTGCAAATACTAAAACAACTGTCAACTTTTTAAATAATTGATAGATTTACAGGATGCAAAAAGATAGAAGTCTCAAAAGCTGCGTGCAATTTTCGGCGAAGCACGTGCTAGATGTTAGCAAGTTTCCGAAAATTAGGCTTTTACATTTTCGTGTTATAAGTTATGAAAATTCATGTAAATTAATACATCTTTTTAAAAAGTTTCTTCAAAAATTTTCTTGTTTTGTAGTACAATCCCTTTAGATAAAAATACTTGTATATCAGCTTGAAAAATCGGATCTTTTTGCAAAAAATCGAATTTTCGAAGTTCACAAAAAAAAAAAAACAGAAAAACTAGGTGAAAACGGAGCATTTGGCAACTACGGTGTATAGGTTTAAGAAGAGGTTGATTCCTTCAATTTACTGCAAATTAAGAAATTTCACGAGATACAAATTTTGATTAACACAGCAAATATCCATCATCCCCCACACAACAAAACCCCACAGCGAACGATCGCAAAGCCAAATTGCTTGATAAAAATTTACTAAATAGTAAAACATTACTTTAAAACAAATTAATTTTTTAGATATATATTTTTTATTTGATTTAAAAAAAAAAATGGGAGAACAAACTGGTTAGCGAAAGATCAGCTAAAAAGCGATCGGGAGAGTTGGCAATTCGCTGCTTATTATAGTGTAAGGTGTAATAAAAATGATAATAAAAATAAATCACTCTTTTTTACCTTTAACAGTATAAAGAAGCGATAATCATTCATGCGATTGGCCAAACGAAAAAAAAAGCTGAAAGCTTTTTTTTTTTGCCTACATATTAGTTGAATGTATCTTTTATTGAACTAGATGTCAACAATATGCATCTTTGAAGTATTAACCCCCCCCCCCCCACCCCTTAAATTAAAAAAAAAGTTTCAAAAGCAATATTTATTTACTGATTACTTGTTAAGAGCTGCTCCCACTTGCTTTATTGATAATTGTTTAGAATGTAGATGATTTAGTAACAATTTTCATGCAAAAAAATATTTATTTATTTTGAAACTAAATTTAATAAATAGTATCAAATCCCAAATTTGAAATCCCGAAATTCGGCTCTTTTTCGAAAATTGCCGATTTTTGTTTATTCATAAAAAAATTTCCCCTCGAGTCCTTAAAAGTCTGTTTTTCAAATTTTATTCCTTTTTCTTTTCTTTTTTAAAAGCAAAATGAGGGAACTTGTATGATTTATTTTCCTGTGGTCTTAAATGGTACCCAGTTACTGGGCACCATTGCATTTTGTACAAATGCTTGTGTTTTGATTCGATTTCTCTTACTAATACTTACATTTTTTTTTTAGATGTAGCTCGATTTTCTTTTTCATACAATTTCAGGAAATAGCAAATTGGGAGCTGCCATGTGGGTGGGTACAAGTTAATTTTAACTGAATTGGGTTTGTAGTTTGAAGCATTTTATCAAAATCCATGAACCTTTTCTCTTTGTCAAAATATATAACACATCAATATACTTATAAGTTTTCAAAAAAATTAAAAAAACAAGAGTTACTTATTTATTTACCAGTTGAGAAAGCACTGAAATTTGTAGTAAAAATGCGATGATGTTTATGTAAGTGCCACTTTTGGTCCTGTCAATCCGCCGTTTTGGGTCTGTCCGAAAGCCGCGATAGTACCGGACCCGAGCAAACCAAATTTGAGGTTCGATTAAGTAGTTGAAATGAAAGAAGTTTGATTCTTGTGAAGAATACAAAACATAGCAAAACAAATAAAATAGAGCGCATGGGTACCTGCTTAGTTTAACAAAAAAAAATAAGCACCTGGAATAAAAAAATAAGGACTATTTAAGGACTTTTTAAGGCCTTAAAAATGAAAATGAACATTAAGAACTTTCTAAGGACCTTTAAGGACCGTACGAACCCTGATACAAGGCAGGGGTGGGCATTAAGTAGATCATGATCGATCAGTGGACCACTACGATATTTTGGGGTGACTGCCTTTACTAAGACCTAAGTTTCACATACTATAAAAGAAACATATTTGGAGCCATGGTACCAGACAGACAGGAGAATTTGGCTTCTTACAATCAATGTGGCCATTGTCAACTTATTAAGCAAATGATTCAATAAATGTATAGACAACATGGTGTACCTTCATCGAAAAGGGCATGTGATGTTTAACACATTTCTTGCATGTTCGAGCCACATGCTGACAGTTACCAAGTGAAATTAGAGAAAACTAACCTGAAAAAAATTTTAGTACCACCACTTGGTAGACCTTGAAAAAATTAGAAATTGCCTGGACTCTTTAAAAAATCTGACCATCCCTGATATGAGGTAAACATAATGAAAACCTTTTCAGGACTTTTCTACTACAAAATATAACTTAGTAAATCATGTAAACCATCAGAGGAAATACATATTTTACATTTATCTAATTTTACAATTCTACAATACTATTAACATGATGTTCAAGAAATAATTGCAATAAGATGGTTCACTGAACAAAAATGATATTTACAGTAAATATTAATGCATTCAAATATAAAACAAAAACTACATAAATTTTACAAAAATGGAGACTCAATACTATTTAAATGAACATTTTAAGCATATGAACTTACCAAAGATTGAAATGCTGCATGTTTTGATAAGTCACTGTTTAATTCTTGAAATGTTGCAATTTTACTGACAGCAACACTAAAAAATAATATCATATAAAAATGAATTAGTTATCACAAATAAATTCTGAACATATGTGAATATTAAAATTTTTCTGCCACATGATTTTATAAAGAAAACTAATATTTAGCTTGATTGACTTTTTCTCGAGCAAATAAAAATTTAAGCAAGGAACTCGAAAAAAAAAAAAAAAGAAAGAAACAAAGGAAGATAGAAAAGAAATGGAAACTAGAACTTCATAAAGGAAAAACCATTCATATTGTTAAAACATATCATTTTTCATTAGTAAAGTAAAAAATTGTAATTAAGATTCACAAATCATAAAATTTGTACAACAGAAACAATTCATATAAGGTTACTCAAAAAAGCATATGTTCCTCGATAACATTAATCAAATACTGGTTAAACATTCTTTAATAAGTGTCCGCTAATTTAAGTTTCAGTTATTTCTCAAAAGCGATTTTTTGAGCAAGACAAGATGCTTTTGCCCAGGTATTCATGCAAGGTAATTATTTTTGAGAATGACATTTTCAATACAAATGATTTTGTCTTTTTTTCCTTATACTTGAGTTATTTTACAAATAACATGAATATTTGAGGACTAAGAAGAAAAAAAATCACTTTAATAAAACATAGTTTAAGCTTACTACAAAGAGGACGATAAAAAAATTTAATGTGAATAGATTCTTAAAAGAGTCATTCCAATTCAAATCAGGGAGGCATGTCTGAGACACGTCACATGATTGTCACAGATTTTTTTTTTTTTTTAATTACAGTAGTTATGACTAAGGGATACATAAAATACAGGGCTGCCAACCTAGAGGAAGAAAAGGATCTGGCAAGTTATATATAAAAAATCCTGCAACTACAATTATTGCCACAACAAACATATCATTGTATCTCTTGCCTTATTTTTTAAGCAGTTAAAATAATAACATATTTTACGGCAATGTTGTATAAAAGAATATTATTACCAAACTAAATACGGAAAGTTTGCAGGTCTGAAAATATCTCAAAAGGATTTTGCATTTAAAAAAATCTAGTTACAGACATTTAAAATTGAGCGTTTTCAAAAAATCAGCAAAACTCGCTTCAAAATGGCCACTGTTAAAAAAATATTAGACCAATTCAAATTTTTTTTCTATAAGTAATTAAACAAGGATATTTTATTTAGACATCATTTTTTCAAATTTAGTCTGCTTTATTGATAAAGAAAAAAAGGTTTTGAAGTGAAAAAATTGCATTTTTACCGATTTTATTTTTTTTTTCTTTTCTTATGAAAAAAATTGTTTTTACAAATTGATGTAATTTTTCTCATCTAGTATTTGCAAGGAAAGTTTTTTCAACTAATTATTTTGGCGTAATATTTAGCATGATTCTGAAGCACCTTATCTTAAAGTTTGGTTCAAGCTTAGTTTTGTTGAATTCTTGCATCTACTTTTCATGTTAAGGTTATGTTTGTAAACTTAGTGCATTGTGGGGTATTCGCACGCAGCCATTTTGGTGCTTGATATTCCCCCACATGACTTGTAGAAATCTAAATGTGATTATAACGGACAATATACACAATTATAACACATTTCTTTTAAGTGTAGATGACGAGAGGTTATACAAGGAAAACCCCAAAAGCAAAATGGACTGAAGAACAGTTACATAAAGCTCTTGATGCTATAAAATGAGGGGAAAAATTAGAGAAGTAGCAAGAGTTTTCGGCATTCATGAGGCTGCTTAAAAAAAAAGGATAAAAGCAGGAAACAATCGAGGAACAAAATTAGGACGAAAACCACGCTATGCGTGCCATTTAACTTCCGGGCGGGGAAAACCACGTATTTGAACTTTTTTTTATAATTAACGTCTTAAATAAAGTAATTAAGATATACGTATTTGAAGGTTAGAAATGTACTGCTAATTGTCTGTAGAATAGTTTCTGCTCATATTGATTGGTTTCGGTGTATTGTTTAACAAAATATAGGGTTTTTCCCTTAAGCATGTGTAATTCACCCACCCTCCCCTATACCACCTTAAAAAGTAAAGTTTCAAATTTGAAAACATTTAAAAAAATACAATTTTTGAAGTGCCAATTACTCAAAAACTTTTTTTTAAACCTGAAAATTTGCTCATTTGATGTCATTGAAGTGCCTTAAAAAGATGCTATCAATCAAATTGTGTGTTTTTTTTTTTCTTTTGCTCAAAAGAACTAATACAATTTTTCAAAAGTGGCGTTTTGTACATTTTTTATAAAACCAGAAATTTAAGCTTGATCTTTATTTAATCATTTTACCTTATGGTGTAATCAATTTTTATTAAAAAATATACTATGTAGTTACACAATTACTGCAGCTCAATTGTATTTTTTTATCATTTCTAATGGGCTGTTAGAAGCATTTCTAATGGGCTGATGTTGGCTTCTGCCAATTGCAGACCTAGTGCATTTATTCCCCACAGATTGGTACCATCTCTTTCAGCGGCACCACATGAGAATTTCGATGTCCGGTTTCTGCATCTGAGAGGGTGAGCACTCAAGGGATCTTTTACATGCCACATAATCATTCCACATGGGCACAGACGATTTCCAGCATCTTGGAAATCCTTCGATACTGCCAGACTTGATCCTATGACTTGGGTCCCGCGCCTTACCACGACGCCACTCTGCTGGCCTCAATTACACTTACCCATCTTAAAATTTAAATAGCACCATACACAAAGTGTACCTTCATTGGATGCATGTTATTCTCTTAATTCTAATTACTAGCTTTAAACTCACATGCTACCTCAGATATTATGCTACAGCACTGAAGTAGTTAAAAAGCATGTGTAGATACTAAAAAAAAGAAAAAACAAGAAAATAGTACTTGAATCATCTTCCCCTTAGTGTCAAAAAATTTTAAAGGCTAGAGGGTACAATTGGTGTAGTATTTCCTATTTTCAGCATTACAATACTTTTGAAACAGTGGCCATTTTAAAGTCAGTATTTTGCTGATTTTTTGAATTCTGCATTGAATTTTAAACATCTATAGCTGGAGAGGAAAAAAATCTTGAAAAACTCATTTGGGATACTTTAAATGTCCCTTTGTTGAAAGTACTATAATTTTTTTTTTAAAAATCTAATGGTCATGGGACATGCTAGACCTGATCAGAAATGGAATTGTTTAAAAATGTCTTAATCATCACCACCTTGGTGCTTTTGCGACATCAGCTGACAGTTCTTCATCCTTCAAGTCATCCAAAGTAGGTATTACCGGAATTTCTGCAGAAAAATTATAATTGAATAAATCAAAAAAAAATGTGCAATCGTAATATAAACATACAAGCTCCATTGTAGCAAACCCCATTGTCCTCAAAATCTGTATATATCAAAAACATCTTTTTCTGTATGCATCATAATTTAAGTCAATGTAAATTTTAATTGATTTCCAAATCCATGATACATACAATAGGATAATCAAAGAAAGTCTTGAAAAATAATCAGGCTTTATTTTTAAAAAAATAATTAAATAGATAAACATAAATATTTTACTAAAAAGCATACAGACTCTTAAATTTTCAAAACATGTTGTTGTTGTCGTTTCTTATGCCACTTGGATATCCAAGCTCCCCTTCGCAGAGCAACTAGAAATTAAGGCAGTAAGTTTCAAGCTGAGTGGAATGGTGGAAGTACGACTTGGCTCATAATGTACTTGGATGACACCAGATGGCACCACCACAAATAGGGGGTGAAGGGAAGGGAAAATCTCCACCCACCTGTATCCTCGGGACTGCCTCTGGACCTCAGGGTCCACGGATTTTACATGCACGTATCGCCAAGTGTACATGGTGAGTCTTCAGCAGCTTGTGTATCAAACCCGAGATCCTCAGATCCGAAGCTCGTCATGCTAACCACTAGGCTACCACGGCCATCAAAACATGTAAAACCATTAAGCACCATGTACATAGTAGTACTAAGATGGTGAGTGATTTTACTTCTAAACATAAACAATGAAAAAACTTGTATTGAACAAAATTTCTTCAATTTTTTTTTCGCCGGTGGGGTTGCATATGGTTACTACCTGTTGGCGGATGCCATTACAACTATGAGAATTTTGATGCTCAGTTTCCCCTAGATGCTGCACTTGAGCTCCGATTGATGCAGATTGCCCTAGGAATGTAATTTAGCCAAGGGCATCTAGGGCAAATGACTACTCAACGAATCTTTTACATGTCGCGTAATCATATGACATGGTGCAGACGATTTTCTGCATCTTGAAAATCCACCGACTTGGGCCAGGTTTGAAAATGCGAACTTAGGCATACCACCCTGCCAACATTTGTTCAAAATACAATAGACAATTTCTTGAATATATTACAACAGCAAAGCTTTGTCTAACAACATTCTAAAACCCCTATATGAAATTTGAAAACTTATCGCTATCAATTAAACTATCTACAAAAAACTACAATTAGCTAGCTTCAACTGTGATAAAAATAGAAGGAAATTTCTGAATGACTTTGAAAGAAAATACAGAATATATGACTAGTCTAATTATTAAGTATCTAGTTAAAATGAGTAGTTCTTATTTTTCAAGGTTTACTTGAGAGTAGTAAATTCAAAAATATTGGGTTTTAAAGCTTAAATGAGTGTCTAATAACTTTTAAAATATCACTTTTCAAAGTTTAATTGAGTGTAGTAAGTTCAAAAATATTACAAATAATAATAACACAAAAAGGATAACTTACCATTTGTTGAATCTGAAGCAGTTGTTTCCACAAACATTTCCTTAGGTAGTGATTCAAAAGTTTCTCTATTAAATAATATGAAAGAAACTATTAAAGGCATTATTGAAAGTATATCATTACCAAAAATAAGAACACCACTCATCAGAAATCTATACCACGAAATGCACTTTTTATTTCTCTCGTTAGTGAAATATTGGACTGACTGTTCAGTTATCAAGATTGCTTTCGAGCAAATGAAAATTAAAAATGCTTACACAAATGATCTTTTATCAGCAGGTTTAACTTTCATAAAGACCAGGACTAACTCTTAAGTACAGGGTCTTATAGCAAAATAATTTGGCATAAAATTGAACAATATATTTTTCAAATATGAATCTAATGTAATTAGTCCTTACATAATTAAATTTAATTGCTCGAGTAGTATCAAATAAATTATAAATTGAAATTCAAAACTACTGATGGCCTTATCACTTAATTTAGTAGTGGAAGACCACTGAAAATGCTTCAGGCCCAATAGCTTAAAAATGAAAACAATCGTCCATGCTCATTTTTTGATATAAAAATCGAGTATTTTTGGCCATATATTAATCAATAACATATTAGATAAATAATTTAACTATAATATTGTATTACTCCATATAGAGCACATATATCACTAAAAACATCTTTGATCAGTCATAAATATATTTCAAATCAATCCCTAGCAGGAAAAATAAAATTTGTTCAACTAATTTCATAGATAAATTTCTAACTGCATTCAGGAAATTTATGTTAGACAAACATGGCTATTTACGCACAGAAATGAGACACATTTATTAGTAACAGCAATATCGACACATACTTTTACACTCATAAAGCTGTAAAGTTAACACAATGCATGAATTGTTTAATTAGGCTAAGCTATAAATCCCGTTATATGTGTCTTAAATCGTCTTGTTTTTTAGAAACAAAAGTTATGAGTTAACATACATTGGATCAAGAAGAGTGATACCTCGAAGGAGTTTAAAATTCTTTGATTTATGGATATCTTGAAGGAGCTTTCAATTCTTTAATTTATATTTCAAAAAGTATATTGGATGAGAATGAGGCGCAACTATCTTTAACTTTAACAATTCAAGACTAAGAAACCAATATATATGAACTATACGCCAGTCATTCATGAGTTCAATACAGGCATATTTTGTTCATAAAGTAATTTAGTAGTGACAATTGCTTTTCTACCTTGGAACTTGACATTAAAGAAACTATAATGAATATTTTGAATAAACAAACAGCATAGAAAGAAAATGAAATTGTAATTGATGAAGTATACACATGAAAAGTATGTGAAAACTGAAATATATGACTTTAAGGATTTTTATTTTAAACATATGAGCTGGTTTACATATCAGAAATCAATAATAAATTTTGGATATAGCCAAATCAAAGTCAGCTGGTACTTTTGTTTACCAAAGCAGGCTTTAATTATCCAGGACATTTTCAACTCTACCATGGCTTAGAATTTTTTGCCATTGCAAGTGTCCCCAAAGAAATACAAATACTTTTTGATAGCCATTATATTAAACAAAAGGAGTATTGGGAAAATATTTAGAAAATGAAGCATGAAAACTACTACAAATTTTAATGCAGGTTAACAACAGCCACAATGTTTTTTTTAATGAAATAATATGCTTGAAATTTATTTGGGGGGAAAATTTTTATATGTAATATAATGTACTGTGAAAAATAATGTTTTCAGTAATTACGGGAATACACATAAAAATTAAATTCAATTTTTTTTTTTTTTTCGTTTTCTATTTGAAACTATAGGGAAAATTCCTCTTAAATATATGAAGACAAGAGCAACTTCTGCATTCTAACTATTCTTGTTCATGAGTAAAATGTATAGTATCTGATTTCAAATAATAAAAAATATATTTGCCTGCTCAAAATATCATCAAAATATATTTTTAAAATATTACTATTTTAAATTATTGAACCAAGCAACATTAATCAATCCCAATTTCCTTTTTTCAAAAATCATGTCAAATATCAAATTAAAACACTACATTAACGTTAGTTATTGTCATATGATAGAAATGGTAAAATAGCTATTTCAAATACAGCTTCTGGGGTTATAATTGATTTTAACAGTGAAAAACGTTTATTATTTTTGGAGAACTTCGAAACTGCATTGCAATTGCCTACACACAAAAAAAAAGCATAAATCCAACCATCAATACATATTACTTTTTAAAGTGATAGCAAAGTATTAAGAAATACAAAGTAAAGGAATGATATGGAAATATTTACAAACCTGGAGACATTTTTGGATCCTCTTCGCAACCAATTTCTGTAAAATAATTATGAAGTTATATTCATCGCTTGTTCAAAAACAGTCATGTTAAACTGATAAATGGATATTTTACTTTTGAAAGGGTAGCAATATAAGACATCCCTATGTTTTTCTTTAAAAACTACTTTAAATCTCCAAAACTATAGTTGTTTCATACTTTAAATTATACATAGCACATAAACACACATGCATATATTACATATAATAAATATTGTTCAAAATAAATATGAGTAAAGCAGTGACTGTTTAATGAGAACTAATTGTGTGGTTCCAACCAAAAGAGCAAGCATTGTAGTGCAATGATACAGTAACAGGAATGGTTTACATAGCAAATACTAACTTCCGCTAAATTAAACAAAAGTCTGAAGTACAATGTCTAGAAAAAGACTTGTAGTAAAATCTGCAATAATGTGGTAACAAACATAAACACTATTAACACTTGTAAATTTTGGAAAGTATTAATTTAATACTGCTTGAGAAAACGACATCATATCCCAGCATTTCTGATTCCCATTTCTCTCAACTGTCTACAATCATGAATTAAATTCAAAAATTAAAAGAGAAAACCAAAATTACTTTAACAAGATAAAGCCATTTAAAACTCATTAACCGCCAAAGCTCCCGTTGCGGGAACATGTAGTTTTAATTTTTTTTCTCAGAATGTTTTGAAGTTATTTATTAAAAATATTTTTCATGGAAACATTTATAATATTGAGTACATTATGAAAAAATCAGAGTAATATTTCTCATTTTTCTAAATATTTTCAAAAAATGAAACTTTGCTTTTTTCACGAAGTTGTAAAAACTTGTAAAAAAAGAAAATAAATGAATTGTTAAATCTTTTCAAGTACACTGCATATTTGAAATCAACATTTAGGGCAGTAGCAGACACAAAACGGGAAATGAATATTTTCATTCAAAGCTACGCTAGACACGCTGAAACATGTGGTTCCCGATATGGGAGCAAGCTTAGGCAGTCCCTGGGTAGCCTTTTCTCCTTTTGTCTGCGAGTGTACTCAGTGAGGAAAGGAATGCAGCTACACAGGGGGGTTTACTACGTCACAAAACAGGTGCTTTTCTTGAATTATAGGGGAAGAATTCGTAGAACAATGTTTTGTACATGCTGCTTTCCTAATAGTTTATACTAAAATGTTGAGCATTTTCGTTTCACTGCTCGTTCATTCTGTTCAAAAAAGTTAATATTTTGGGATCCGACTCATACTAAATGAAAAATGCCTGTTAAGTTTTTAACAGTTCAGTATCTTTTAGATTATTTCGAAATTCTTGATTCGGATGAATATTCAGATGAAGGCAGTATTTGTATGTTTACCCCCTGATCCTAGTCTTGCTCCAGATGAAGAAAATGTCGCTGAAAACGAAATTACTCTTAGCTTTGATTTTCCTCAGGACGTAGGTGGGAAAGTCGAAGTATCAGTTAAAAAAATATTGAAAAGAAGAAAAACCGTTCCTCAAATTCCAATAAAAAGAAGAAAATCGCACTAGAGTAAGAACAGAATGCACTAATGAGAGTAATAAATCAGCACATAATTTAAAAGATGGCGCTGAAATTGATATTATTGTTGATATGGATGTTCCAGAAGACACACATGGAGAAGTTGATATTTCTAATATAAAAGGCCAGAAAAGAAAAAGCCATATTTCCTCTGAAATCAGAGAAAAAAAGGAAAATTAACCCTGAGAAAAACCATTGCAGCAAAAATAGTGATAAATCGAGTGAAAATTTAAAATCTTACAGCTCAAAACAAAAACTTACAAAAGTCAATCCCTGTACAAACTGGAAAGCATCAAATATGCTACCTATTGCTACTGAAAAGCTATCCAGGCTAGAAGAGACATTTCCAGAGATAGTTGCAGAAACACCATGTGAACTTTATGCTATGTTTTTCGATGACAAAATTATAAATATTTTAATTCAAGAAATGCAACGATATGCCTCATAGAAGAACTCTACGGGCTTTTCTCTGTCTGTAAATGATAAGGGGGAGAAAGGGTTCTTGAAATTGTGACAAAGAGGAGAGGGGGTAACAAGCAGTGTGACATCCCTGATTATGCAACATAACGTGACATGTGACAAAGGGGGAGGGGGGGTCTATTTGAAGTGTGACATTTTGTGACAAAGGGGGAGGGGTCAAATATGTGGAAAAAAAGCGTGATATCATTTTTGAAAGGTGCCCAAGTATACGGTGGAATAAACAAAACTACATCAATACATAAAAAGTGGTAGTGTTTTATTCACTGAAATGCAACTAACTTAAGTTCAAGGTTGAATTAAAATTTAACACTAATATTATACGAATAATTTTTTTTTTGACAATTTCATAGGTGCATTTCCATAATTTCTTCCCAATAGTATACAATAGATAACATTTATCCGTGTCATTGAACGCAATTCCTCTAAAACAAGGTAGGAAAAAAAAGTAGGCGTTTCCAAAACAGAAAAGCATTTTCCCCTCAAAGACGCCAAAGCTCCCGTCACGGGAACATGCTATAACTTTTGAACGGTTACAATTTTTTTTTTTTAATTTCAACTGCATTATAATAGAGATACATAATATACATCAAAAACATAAATATATTATAGCTTTTTAATGTGGTTCATAAAGCGGGCGTTTAATAGGTTAAAGGAAGTTATTACAAAAGTAAAAATTCCACGACTCCAAAAAATGCGAAATCCAACCCTGCGAAAAATGCTACCATTTTGTTACAGCTAATAAGGTGAGAAAGTGTCACTTAAACATTCAAAGTCTACTCCCCATCATTTTTTATCAAGAGTATAATTTATAATTATAAATGCTGAGGATACCAACAATTATTACATAACAGCAATATTTTCAAATGATTACAAGTCTTTGAGTTCTAGCGTCATAACATGGAACTAAGAAAGCATTTTTTTTTTTAAATGTTAATTGGATTGCCTTTAAACTTGAAGTTAAAAAAAAATTAGTAACATGAGGAGCAACTTTTACATTGCTATAATCAAGATTACACTTTGTCTTTATTAACCCATTCTCTGGTTTGGCAGATAAGGGATGGCTTCTCTTTGTGCGCCGAAACTTAATATTTTACTCTGAAAATAATTCTAGGCCTTTATCCTATTATTTATATTTTTTCATGAATACTGCTTTGCAAATTGTTGAATTGATAGTTTTATATTTTATTTAGTTTTCAAGTACTTATATAATAATACTGTGTTACAGCATAACTGTGAATGTCTCAAAATTAGGTCTTGTATATTTCATAAAATGAATTTAAATTCTTTAATTTTCCTACTTTAAATTGATTTTTTTAAGATGACTCTAAGAGTTTAATGTTTATGTAAGTGCAAAATTGCAAAAAGAAAAAAACTAACGTGCCTGCAGGAAACTTGTTATTAAATCAATCCCAAAATAATGAAATAACTATGAACTAAAAATGAGAATATAACTTTAGTAAGCTTTATTCAAACTATGAATGATTAATATGTAAGTATGTGAAAGAAAGACAGAAAAAAATCCAATGAACATTATTACTATATTTCAAAACTCAACTTGTATTTTTTACTAGATTTGGAAATATAATTCTTTTTGAAATACAAAGAATTTATTTAGTAGTGTTCCTAGTACAGATATCACCCCAGCCTTCCCACCCGAAACAAAAAGAACCCAAGAAGGTTGTGATTTTCAAGCAGAAATGTGATATTTTTAATAAATTAAATATATTTAAAATATAGTAAGGAGAAATGGACAATTGCAGAACATATACTTTTCATAAATTCTCAAATCCATTTTGGTTGTTCTCCCTAAAAAAATCCGGGATTATGGGGCCCCTCTGCCCCTCCATACTGATGCTACTGGCCTATTCTCTATTTCTAGTGTATATCGATTCTTCCAATATACAGCAGTAGTAAAGCTTATCCTTACAACTGCTTTTAAATTTAAGTGTATAATTCTGAGAAAATTAGGTGGTAACACGGGCTTTATGACTATTGTTGAAATCAAACCGCTCCCGCTCAGCTATCAGGAGCTCAAATTCAGGGCAGGGGTCCAGAGAATGGGTAAATTTACAAGTAGATGTACTGAAAAGAATTTATTTCCAATAATAATGAAAAAAGTAAAGCTCGATAATATTTCCAATTTTAATCAAATGATATATATATATAGACATGTATTAACATGCAGAAAGTCATTCAATAAAGAAAAATCTAATACTCTAACCATTCTATTTCAAACAAGTTTCCCCACCTCTCAATGTCTCTCAAGCAGAAGTCAATAAATCCACGAAAACAAACTTGACAGTTGACATACAACTGCATCCCCCCCCCCTATTAGATACTCCAATTAAATATTTCATGATATAAAACCAATTGAAAGGTTAAATAAACTTGTTGTAAGCGTTAGACTCTAAAAATGATGTTGCACTATTTTTTATATCACTTCAGCTGTAAACTGACCATGTCTTAAAACTAAAGTTTTGATTTTAGTTTTTGATAACCAGCAATATATATAGATAATTCTCATTAAGTATTACAAACTACAACTACATTTTATGTCATCATATAGTTCTAAACCGAATCCAAATACAAAAACTGCATTAATTGTATAATTTAATACAAAAACTGCATTAATTGGATAATTTCCAATTCATTTTTTAACAAATAAGATGAAGTTCAGAATTAAGAAAATGACATAATGAGGAATTCGTGATTATTTTTTTATTTTTACAAGTAAACTATAGAGCACTGCATTTTCATTTTTTTTCGAATGGTGCTGCTTTCTAAAAGGCTGGTTGATATTGGCTCAACAGATGCTATTATTTAAATCATAAAACGGTGTAAAACAGTCTCTTTTCAACCTTTTTATATTTAAAACATTATTGAGAAACTGTTGTTTCAACTTTCTGTTGTTTCAAAACTGTTCAACTGTTGTTTCAAAAAGAAAAGAAATGTCTTTTCTCACATTTTTGGTGTAACTTCAAAGTGCAATTCAAAAGAAAAAGATTCTGTGCAATCATTGAAGAAGGAAATACTGAATAAAGAGAAGAAAAAAATTACAAAGAGAAAAGGGCATTTGTTAAATTAAATCCCATGACAATATCTAAGGAAAACAAATTATGAGGTCCATAAAATGTGCATACATTATCATCAAATGTAGAACTTACAAAAAAATTATACAATGTAAAGCAGCATTTTACAAAACATTTGCAACAATACATATATTATAATTGTGTCATACATTTAAGTAATATTTAATCTGACTTTTCATTCAAGAATTTAACTACAAAGCAATTTTTATAATTAGTTTCCCATTTTCCTTTATTTCTTGTTTGCTTGTTTTTTTATAAATAATTTTCTTTTATCTTTTTTATTTTGCTTAAAATACATTTTTACATAAATTTATAAGTTGAAATAAATTCACAAAATGTCAATCATAACAAGCACATAATCACCTTTTAGATGGGGTGTCATCAGCCCAACCAGCAGTTTTTCGTGTACGAGGAGGAGCTTGAGAGCCTAATGTTTCAGAAAGCTGAAAGAGTTTGCATATACATAAAAATTAAACAGTAGAAAGGACTTAAAAAGTAATGAATACTCAAACTCTAATTCGTTTTTAACAAAACAATTTTTAAAAAGCAGATTTTTACAATTTGTTTTTGAGCCGACTTTCAACTCAAAATTTTGAAAAAATAGAAAACATGTAGTGAATGAAGTATTCTGGAAGTTTTCATTCAACGGAAGGAAAATTGAATGCACAATAAAGATTTGAATTTCAAAGTAAAGAAAATAAAACCTTTTGGCGTTAAAGGCAAAATAGATACAGAAAGAGTTTTAATTACATATTCTTTCAGACTTCATTATTCATACATGACAAAGTGCTTTTGGACATAACAAAAGCATGCAAAAATAGGCATAATAACTTGAGTTATAAGCGTGCAAGTGTTGCATTATTAACTTTCAAACACTGTTTCATGGGACAAATAAATATAACATCTCACGCTGAGATTTTTTGTTTTCAAATGTGCTGAACAGATTGAGTAATTACCTCAGAAGAAAAGTCAGATATGAAATCAAGAGAATCCTTCTTTTGAAGACGTGCATCAAACTGAAGATTAAAGATATTTTTAAATCAACATCAAGTAATTGCCATAGAAAAATTCCAGAAAACCATTAATAAAAGTTTCAGACATTTATTTCTTCTTCTTAAAAGCTATTGTTTCAGAAATATTAAATACTTATTGAAAATAAGAATTTCTTACTAATTTTTAATGCTTTTAATTTTACTTTAAAAAATGATAAAAAGATGAAGTAATATGCCACCTTGAATCAATTATGCTATAGATTTAAATGAACTTAAAGTTTAAAACAATTATTTTTTTAGTTAAATAACATTTGCATACGTAACATTGCTGACAACATGTTAATGAAATTGTAATTGTATTTAGTTAATAATTTTGCATCATCTCCAAAAATTATGTTCAGAAGTAGTATTGTGTGACATAGTTTAAAGAATGATTTTTTTTTTTTTTTACTTTATAGAAAAATTTATTCTTTATTGAAGTCAGGGTTCATGCTGGGGAAAAATACAAGGTGGGATTTTCCTCCTTGACCAAAATTTTAAGTGGGATTTTTAAAGTTTAAGCCCAAAAAAATTTTTTTTTGAGTGGGATTTCAAAAAACATTGCGGGAATTGCGTGATCGCGCGGCCTAGCGCGAATCCTGGAAGTCTTTTTTCTTTTTTCCAAATTTTTTTCGAATCTATTATCATTAAAAAGAAATCGCAATTGGATTTTAATTTTAACACAGCAATGTAGTTTCCATTTTCATAATAATGCTTGGGTTTGTCAGTTTGGGTCAGCCAGTCTCCAAAATTAGTTTAAATCATTAAAAATGATAACTTTAACATTTCACTGCCCAATGTGAAAATCAAATTTGCAGTCCCTTTCTCATTGCTTACATTGAAATAAATGACGCACATGAGATTTTTAAATTGAACATAGAAACAAATGACATGACTTGAGGATCAATGAACATAAAATAAAAACTATTAATAAAGATCCAAATTAAAATATTTAATGAAAACAATTTATTCAAAAGATCACTCTTTTTTCCCCTCAATTACATAAGATTGCTAATTTTTGTTTTGAAAGATTGGGATAAATTTCAAAACAAATAACATATTTTTTGTTCTTGGGTAACAATCAGCATCGTATACTAATAAGGGAAGTTCAATAATTCCTTATATTATAAAAATATAAGTGCCTTTTAATTTATAAATATTGATAATTTATAAATAGTTTAAATAATAAAGAAACTATTACACATTAACACCAACATTTGAATTCTAAAACAAAACCACCTTTAAAAAGGCAAAACTGGACTGTCCTATAGTAATCTAAAAGTGTATGTTTAATTTTCATAATAGTTACTCAAATGTAAGAAATATAAAAAGCAGCATACTTTTTTAATGGGACTGTCTCTGTCCGATCCTAAATCAAAATCTTCCATTTTGGAGGAGTTTTTCCTATCGTCCTGTTTCTTACTCTTTTCTTCGAGCTTCTTATCGTCCTTTTTGCGGCTCTTTAGAGAAAACTGGAAGGGTATTTAAAAAAATTTTTAAGTCACAGCTTTTAAGCAATTTAAAAAATGAAACATTATAACAATAAACCAACAAATATAACTCAAAATAGATCATTCTTATAAAAGATTTTAGATGCATTTTAATAGGTAAAAATAATCAGCAAATGCTTGATTTAACAATCATCTACATAACAAGAAGTGTTTCATATTGTTCTGATTTGAGCGGGATTTATGAGTTCTCCACCTCGAACACAATATATAGATAGGGCGGTGTTGCTGATTTTCCATTTTATTTAGTTTTGTGAGTAAATATACTAATGGAATCTAGGGCATTGAGAGGGAGTGTCAAGCATGGTTGTCAAGAGATGTAACTCTTGACAACACGCACAGTAAAGGCTGCACTCGCTGGTTTACTAATTGCACCAAAATGAATTTGAACACAAGTGCTGGAGATGACTATACCAGTGATGGCACCTGCTTCACTGCTGGCACAAAGGAGATTTTTACGGTCAAAGTTGCATAAAAGAACCCTTTTTTTATAACAATTTTAAATTATCTTTGATCTTTGCACCAATAGTCAACCATAACTCATTTTGTCCTAAGAGTTACTGTGGATGCAGTAGAACACAAAGCAATTGTCAGTGGCATGGTTCACTCTTGGTGCAAATAGTAATAGCCAAGGTGAATCGGTATGCATTTCTTCGAAAAAGGAACTAACTTCAACTTTGACCTCCCATAATTTTAAGAAAAAAAATTTTTTTTGAAAAAATACAAAAACACAGGTCTAATAATCTTACATGAAGAACATATCCTGAAAATTTCAGCCAAATCAAAAATGTCAACTTCTGAGCCTGCCAGACTTTTTAAAAAATTAACTCTTAATAATAACAATTTCTGCTAACTCAGCACAAGAAAGCATGTTTTGCACGTTATTAATTTTTTTTAAAGATCTTAAATAGTATTCATCAGAGTGTTTGGACATTCACTATCACGATAAATTACCTCTCAACCATCTCTACCTGTTACTTACAGTGCCAACTACTTCGGCCAAAAAACTTCTCTTTTTCTCCCATCCGAAGTTTAAATAGGAGATTCTGAGCAGAAAAACCTTGATTAAAGCAACTAATATGCATTTTTATATAAAAAAAAGGTATGAAATTGAAGCTAATGTTTTCTTCCTTCAAAATATGGCAGTAAAATTTTGCTTCAGTAAAATAAGAGTTTTAGTAAACCGTTCTCCTTTCTCCTGTATTAAGTCTAGGGGGAAATTCTCTAACAAGCCCTGAGAAAGGGGAATAGTCAACATTTCTTTATGCAAGCATATGGTGTCTCTCTCCTTCTAGCCTCTCTAGTTTGGAGTAATGCAAAGGGTAAGATTTTTCTATGGCTGAAAGGCAAGTGTAATGCGGGGAGGGGGGCACAAAACTAACATAGAGTCCACTTTGGCTCTTGGCGGCCCTGATTGAACCAACAGAATATGAAATATAAAGAGCTTTATAGAGCAAATGCGTAGAGAGGCCTACTGAGCAACATAAAGCATTGTTATGCTTCAAAAAATGTACCATGCAAACGGCAAACCAGTATAAAGCTTAAATTTATTACCAAATTTCTACACAAATCTTTTTGTTTTTTGTTTTTCTTTAATTAAATACCAGAAATGATGTCTATCTATTTCATAGCATGTTGGCAATTTGACTTGTTTTACAGGTCTGTTAATAAAAATAGATTTCCTAAATAAAAATCATATCATGAAAATTTTCTGCACAAAACATGCAAACTCAAACCATTTTTGATATCAATGCTGTCAGCATTTAAGGAGAAAACTTTTAAAGACTAATTTAGGCCATATTTGTCGTTGGTGAGAGCAGTACAAAGGTACCCCAACTATAAATGTTAGATAATATTTACGAAGACTAGAAATGGAATACATGAAAGGTTGACAATTTTTCCTCTATAACAGTGGGAGCCTGAGTTGGAAACACTTATTTGACAAAACCCTCTGAATAGCATTTTTTTCTTCAATCCCCAATGAAATTCACTGCAAAAACCCTCATTTACTGAACAATTTAACTTTGAAAAATTTCTCCTTAAATTCAGAAACATTCCCCCCACCCCCTTTCTTTTTAATATTTCCTGCGCACTTATAAAATATCTTTTGCAATTCATTTGATAAATAATAATAAATAAGTAAATAATATATTGCAAAGAAAATAAATAAATAACATAAAATTTGTCCTTAATAAAATATAAATAAAATAAATAAAATTTATATCATTTATAACATTTATTAAATTCAATGAGAAGCATGAAATTATGTATGTTGATAAAGTTATCGTTACAATGTGGCAAAACTTTGTTAAAACTGGATGCACATGTTTAATTAGCATCTAGAACAATGTTAAAGTTACACATTTTACACAAAAATGGATATTGCAACTCTTCAATATTTTGGTCTAAATAGGGAGTATAGTCTCTCAGGTCCCTTTATAATAAAATTGAAAAGCTGTGTTACACCATTTCTGAGTATCAGCATCAGTTTTACGCTCCGAACTTCTTATAATTAAGAAAGCCTAAAATAAATCCACATCTCCATTACCAACTACATTTGCTACAAATTTCATTTTACCCTTTACATCAAAAATGAAACAATCAAGTTTATTTACATTGTAACGAGAAATTGAGACAATCAAAAACAAAGATGTCTACCCGATGTTTTCAGCTGGCGAGTCCATGTACCCCTCCGAAGCACTTCCCGTTAACCTGGCGATCACTGTTCTAAGGCATTGTTTCTCGATATTTTTAGCATCAAGACCCCTTTATCAGCTGAAAATATATTTAAAAAGCCTCCTGCCCCTATTGATTCAAAATATAAAAATTTAAAGACTTTTAGAAACGGGAAAAAATAATGTCCTTAGGTCTAAGACCAATAAGAAACTTTCAAAAGTGAACGTAGAAGCAAGTGCCACACAGACTTAAATGAAGCTTCATCTTTTATCAAATTGACTAGGCAATATATTTTGTGTAAAAATATATTGCCATTAAAAGGATTACTTCCCAACATGATCATTTCCAGTTCTCACTTTTTATTCAATTCGAGAAACAAATCAGTTACCCTGGAAAGAACTTCATTCATCTTCTTGATGAACTATATAAATTCATCATAATAAGAGGGATTTATTTCCTAGTTTTGCATTCGGTTTTTTTTCCCATTAATGCAAATTTTTCAGGGCTCTGTTATTGCTATTAAAGAATTAATATGGTCTTCTAAATTCAACGACAATCTTCTAAACGAATATGATGCTGTAATGAAATACCTTCGCCAATCTAAAACTGAGTAAAAAATAATACCGTTTATTACAAAAAACAATACGGATTTTTTGTAATAAAACATAAAGAAAGTTTTGCTACTTTAGGAAAAGAGATTTTGTAAAAAAGGGCTAGACAAATCGAAAAGATAGAGGCAAATGACGAACACAAACTGAAAAGCTATCAATTTGTTAGCATACTTTTTCTTTTTGAAGTTTGTGATTAGGTATACTCTAAAAGCTAACACGATTTCAATCCCGCAACTCATTCTCACACTAATAACAAAGTTAGCTTGTGCAACAGTAGGTGAAAAAAGGTCTAAAGTTTTAATAAATTATCTGCTAAAACTTTCTCTTTGATATGCGTTTTCTATAAGCAGCATTTATAGGCGTCTCATGCAGTCACGAAAGCGTGACTGAACATTTTAAGCAAACCTTAATGAAAGTTGTGAACATCAAAAGGGCATTCATTATGGACAAGGGCTAAACTCAAATTATTATTAATTTCTTTAACATTTAATACATACTTACCAACATTTTGAAAGTGTTTACAAAAAACGACTTTAGTTTTTTTTAAGTTCTTAAGTTAGTAACTATAGCAACTGTTCTTGTTGCCAGATTAAAGAGAAAATATAACATTCATCAACCTTTGATTTTTATATAACCTGGAGTGACATCTGCCGTAGAGTTAACAAAATAGACGGAGTGCAGTCCTGTTGAAACTACTGCGCATTATGTGTGAAAAGATCTAGTTACTCAGGTGAAGCTATGGTGACCAAACGTCCTCGAATTTCGGAGACAGTCATCAAATTTGTATATTTTTAATGCTTTGTCCCCCAAAACACTTTAACTACTTGGGGACGCGTAATATCCCCAAATTTAAAAGCTTCTGTTTTTTCTCTTCAAATTGCTTCTTGATTTGCACTTTAGAGCTTTTAGGTAGTATTTTGAAAATTTTAGATCATATTATGGTAATTATCAAATTGTTGCCTTAATATTACAATTTCTAACAGGCAATGATCTAAGAAAATATGCGTACATTTTGCAGAAAGTATGTTTGGATACCCTTTAAAATACATAAGAGTAATTTTTCATAATAGAAGGGAATATGTATTGGTGTGTTATGTCCCCAAAGATGTCCCCGCAACACTTTTCTGGCGTCCCGAAGTTGCCTGTGGATTTGGGGACATGTCCCCAAATCCAAAGACAGTTTGAGGACTCTAGAAAATTTTTTTGGGGACGTCTCTGGGGATATAGCAAATTAATACATATATACATCTATTCTGAAATTTCAAAAGGAGGTATCCAAGCATATTTTCTACATTATTTATGAATATTTTCTTAGTTCATTTCCTGTTAGAAATCGTAATACTAAGGCAACTATTTGATAATTACCATAATATGATCTAAAATTTTACAAAATTCTATCTAAAAGTAAAAAATTGCAAATTTAGAAGCAATTGGAGAGAAAGAACAGAAATTTTTAAATGTGAGGACTTTATTTGCGTTTCCAAGGAATTAAAGTGTTTTTGGGCACAAAAACCGGAACAAAGCATTAAAAATATACAAATTTGGTGACTGTCCATGAGATTCGAGGATGTTTGGTCACCTTACCCTAGGTGAAACCTGTAGTTTGCAATCTAATAGAAGCCTAATTTTATATTTATTTAACGATATATTTCAAGAAATACTTTATAACCCAGATGTCACAGGATGTTTGGCAGGGTTGCCAAACTTCCCGGATTTCAGGAAACAGTCCCATAGTTTAAGAAATTGTCCAACGTCCCGAGAAATTTCATTACGAGTGGCAAAAACTCCCGTATTTCTGTGATGATTAGTACTGCATATCCGACTTTGGTGTTTGAGAACTGTAAATTCTATACATTTTTTTAACATCCCACAGCATTCAAACACGAATTAATGTGTTTTTAATTTACATATATTTTCAACATATGCGAATTAGTTAAATTTCAAAAATTGACATGGCGGAAAACCGGATGCATCGTGTAGTGGCCAAGATTCGGAATCCTTAAATTTATAAATCGGACAGATCAGACACCTCCCACCCCCCTTCGTGCGCACCTACTGTCCCTTATTTGCAGTTTTTAAATTTGACAATCCTGGTCACAAGTGAAAACTTCAGAAGCAACGAAATATTATACACATGTGAGAGAGAGTGCAGCTAGTTTATTTAGGAGGATCGGTAACCAAATGTCCTTTTCCAAATTTCGGGGATCGTTTCTCTTCTGATTTTTTTGACATTATATCCCCAAAAGGTGACTATCAGTTTATAAACTATTAGTACACGAAAAGCCCCAAATTTTAAACATTTGTCTTTATTGTCCCTAACTATTGCAAAGTTATTGCTACATATGGGGCCGTTCATAAATGACGTCAAGCTTTTTTCCCATATATTTGACACCCCTCCCCCCCTTGTCACAATATGTCACACTTCAGCGGACCACCTCCCCCCTTGGTCACGCGTCACGCTATGTTGCATAATGCATGATGTCACACTTCTTGTTAACCCCTCCCCTCCCCTTGTCACACTTTATCACAATTTCACGAACCCCCCTCCCCCTCGAAGCGTGACATCATTTATGAATGATCCCTATGCAACTTAATATTACCTTTTTTCACGGATTTTACCTAGTCTCTGCAGGATGTATCCAGGAATAATTTCTGGACGAAGCACGCACGTTTCACGTTTAAAAAACGTCTATACTAATAACGCCTGCAGACCTGAGTGATTCTTGAACGTAGGATAGATGGAACCCTAGTGGCGTATCCAAAATTTTTTTTTTTTTTTTGATGGGATATAGTTTGCGTGGAAGACGTCTTTTATGGGGAAGTAGTAGCCTAGTGGTTAGGATGTCAAGCTTCGGATCGGAGGATCTCGCGTTCGATACTCGAGCCTCTGAACACCCACAATGTACTCTTGGGGATACGTGCATGTAAAATCCGTCGACCCTGAAGTTTCGAGGCAGTTCCGACGGTACCGGAGGGTGGAGAATTTCCCTTCCCTTCACTCTTAGTTCAAAAACGGAAGGTGGAATATTTGTGGTGGCGACATCTGGCGCCATCCAAGTACATATTGAGCCAAGTCGTACTTCCATCTTTGTGGTGCTCATCTACAAAACGGAATTTTAGCATGTGTCATCTATAAAAATGGATATAAACTCATATTATAAAAACGGATAATATTTATCTATAAAAACGGAAGGCGCTCCTTACTGCCTTAATTCCTAGTCGCTGTGCGAAGGGGAGCTTGGATGTCCAAAGTGGCATTAGAAACAGACGTCTTTTTTCCTTTTCTTTTGGCGTCTTTTAAGTATCGGAATTCGAAAGGGAGATTTATATCCCGATATCCCCTCCACTGGGATACGCCCATATAAGCACCACTATAATTACTTTGAAATTTTCTTCAGAAGTTTTGCTTAGAAGTTTCAATAAAAATAACGAAACATACTTTAGCTGCTTCCGGTAAGCTTTCTAAATACAAGTACCATATTAAAACACAAATTGAACATTCGCTTAAAATTCGAAAAACAAAACAAAAAACAATGACTTCTGGCTTTACCTTCCTGAGTAAGAGTGTTGCCCATCAACATTTTCCATAAGTCTAAACAGCTGATTCACGGTCCCTTTGACTCTCTTCTGATTGATACTATACATAATTAAGCTTTTTAAGTCCAGATAGAATCATATTCTAAATTTGAAAGTTCTCTTACTATAAGTATCCTACCTTTGAACCCAATCAAGGTGATATCTTTCTTAAAGAAGACCAGTTTCTCATTTCTTTCAGGATGCCCATCAGCCACCAAAACCGATGGTGCTCCTTAAAATGCCCCCTTCCCGAAAAAAAGGAGAAAACTACGAATAACGAAGAGTAGTTTCATAATTAAAAGGATAAAAAATGTAACAAAGGAAAAAAAATGAGCATTGTCGTGATAGGTTTTAATAAATGTGGTACTCTAAAGAAGAGGTAGTTTCCCCGGGTTGCAAAAAGCCCGGGAAAATTGAAACGAGTTGAAAAAACCAGAAACATTGGTACATTTGGAGTTCTGAAGAGAAAAGTCATTGTATAGTTTTACTTCGATTGCTGTGCTTTTATCAGAGCAGATTTCGCAAATTTCGATTTTTAACAGCAATTATAAAAGATATTTTTATCCACAAATTCTAACTCTTCACGAATGTGAATTATTTTTTAAAGCTTGTACATTTGTTAGCTACCTTAATAAGATCGATTTTTTCTCTGAGTTATCAAGATTTTCAACCAGCAATCAGCTCCTATACCACTTTGCCATTTTGTGTGAATTTTTATATCTTTGACGGAATTCAGATTTTTCTGAAAATAGGGACGTAGTGAAAACGGGTTTCAAATCTATAATTCATTAAGATAATCCATATCACAATCCCATTATAGGAATATTTCTACCGTTCTCTTCAGTAACAAAGCTCAAAAAGCTGACACTAGGACGGTTAAATTGAGAAGAATACTTAAAATATTTTGTAGCACAATGATGATATATATTCATACCAATACACATGAAACACGATTCACAGCATGTAAAAAAATACTGAGGGTTTACAGTTAACCTGGGGAATCTTCAAAACATATTTTAAGAGAATAAAAACACTTTTGTGGCATAAAAGGTTTCTTGAAAATTGCCGAAAAATCGGAATTTTTCTTCCCTGAGGAAAAAACACCGTTTTCTCCCGGGAAAAAAACGAGAATTTTCAGAGCTTTGCATCTCGAAGCCAAGGTAGTGACGTAAAAACTAAAAATGTACGCAACCCAAGTTAAAGTGAAATAATTAAAACAAATTTACTGGCTTTCTTATATATAAGTAGTAATTAAGAAAAGGACCTTGTTAATTTATAAATGCTAAGTTCTCGTTGCCCGTTCTATTGATAATTCAAAGAAAATTCAGTTCTTTAAAAAGTTTTTATTTTATAAATTATTGTTAAAGAATTCACGAAAAATACTACATAATCTTAAAAAAAAAACTATTGAAATATCATCATTTCTTTTAATTTTTGAACGAAATTTGTAATTCTTTTTTTTTTTTTTTTTTGCATTGTGTTACAAATGTACCAACAGTTTTTGGAGGACGTAGATTAAAAACTGATTTTATAAAAGCAGTCAAATTTTAAGTGTTCCAGTCTAGGCTACTTTCCCTATCTCGCGGAACAAGGGCGTTGCAGTTTTGTTGCTTTGAGGAGTAAGGTGGTGGTTTTGATATTCACGGAGTTGCCAGCGATGTCGGTTTTCTTGATATTCTCTTCTTGTGTGCGAAAAATCACCGGAAGTGGAAGTTTAACCATTTGAGTGCAAAAGAGTGCGATAGCACTCCTCCTGTTATACAATACTTCAAAATTGTGGGGAGCGTGATATAGAGCTCCTCGTTTTATGCTATAATTTGAGGAAAGCTTGTGATTGCGGGTTCCCTTATTTGCTGTCTCAGTTTGGTGTGCATCTAATTGGTTAATCATGATACTAGAAGAGTGATCTAATTAGTTAACTTAGTCTTATTATTTTTTTATACATACCAAAACACATTCGCATTTTTTGTATATATCTAAAGGATTTTTCCCGCAGTCAAATGGTTGAAGGGAGAAAGGAGTAACAAGAAACACGAGATAAATGCCTTCTGTAGTGTTGTATTTTATAAAAACGTTTTCTATAAATTTGAAATTTGAGCTGAATTTTTGAAATTTGACAAAAAAGACCATTAAACAGTTAATTTAACATGCATTCAAGTTTAAAACGTAAAACTATCACTGAATTCAGATAAATTTTTGAAAAAAAAAGTTTCAGATGGATGATCGGATATCTTTTAAAAATTGGAATACAAAAAAAAAAATAATAAAATAAAATAAAAAAATAAATAAATAAATAAATAAAAAGCAAAACTCAAGAATATCGAGCACTATTCAAGATGCTAAACTCGCGGATATGATTTCTGAGGAGTACATTCCACTATATCACATATGTCTGCTTACAATTACAAATAAATGAGAGACATTTCAATATTGTGCGAAATAAATTAAATCAAAGGAGGAATTGCACATTAAACTCTTAACGCATTTGCCCGTGTCTGACACGGGCGAAAGTTACCGGAAAATTTTCCAATTCCCGTGCGTTATTTTATTTCTAATACCCGTCTGAGATCCGTTTACACTTTATTTGTATAACATTTCTTTTCTATGTAACTTTTACCCCACCCCTTAGTCACCCCCCACAATCTGAAATTGCAAAGAATAACTTACACCATACTAGTTTTTCAGAAAAGAAATTCATGCTTTAGAGGGTTAGGATGAAAAGTTATCAGAAAATAAAAACTATTAAAGGTAATGATGCAAAACATTTCTACGATGAGCGTTTCGAAAAACCTCGCATGGAATGGCGAAAGAAAGCAAATATAGCTAAGTACTTTATTTATGTAAACTGATCTGAACTTAAATGTTTTAACATGAATGGTAACTAAAAAGTCGTATTCGATGTTAATTAATTACTTTTCCTGTTTTTTTTTTTGGCATGTGTATGTGGGGGTGGGGGAGTAAATATTTGTCATTACAAATTTATAATCTTAAGTTAAATCATTCAAGTAAACGTATGAAGGAAATAGTCAATCTTCAGTGAATAATCCAATCACAATTATAGGCGAATCATCTATGCTTGGTAACAAAGGGGTTTGCTGTATTATGAATTACCTCCCGAGTAACATCATCAATAAGTCACCCACTTTTTGGCTAACCAAATAAATTAGCAGCTTGCCCAGTTGCACTATGGGTAACATAGCTCAAAGCCATGAATAAATCACACAAAGAATCTGTAAAACATCAGTACAATAAATAATTAAATTCGAAAGCAAGATTGACTTACTGTCTTTTGTATAGTTTTCAGCGCAGGTACGAATGCTTTCGTCAAAACTTTCAAATATAAGCAAACAAAATTCTAAAATTATGAAAAATATGCTACTCTAGTCTACATTTCCGCTCTCAATGTCAAAATGTTTCGCTGAAAAAAAGAACTTCAATAAATAGCTGTTATCGACTACAGGAAACTGCGCAAATCAATGTTTGCATGGAAACTCACTCAAATGCACGCATGCAAATTGTTGTCATAAAGAATATAAGCGGGAAAAAAAACAGCGGAATGAAATGATATTTTGCACGAACATGCGTACGATATCGATAAACGTTCCACTTTTTCACTATAAATCGTTAAAAACGCAAATTCTTATGTAAAAAATCCCGTTGTATTCCTGATAGCACCCAACCAGCCCCTAAGTTATATAACATATAAATCAGTACAATACGGTAAATCTATTCGTAGGCTTCCAATGCAATCTTCTCATGAAGAGGGTATATATACACTTATAAAGGGCCGTCTCTCCCCCCTACATCTTAGCTATAGACATTTTTCTCTCTGCACTACTTCGATGTGGAACCGGGCGCCATGAATCGGTCATACCCGACACCTCCTCTCGACGACCCTGCACATATATTTTTAAAATGTTAATACTTTAAACTGAGCAAGAGAACCATATGAAGATAACAGATAACTTGTCTTCCGAGATAGTTTAGACATAAAGACATAGTCCACTAATTTGCAAAAATGATTAATTCACGCACTGCTTAGCAATGCAATTATCTTTCATAAGGTTTAAAATGTCAGAGACTTATTATTCTTCAACTTGAAGTTATCATCAGTTGAACAATGAAAACAATTCCGATCTTAATTCCGCATTTTCCTCTTTCGATTTTTCTTAATACATTCTACTTCTTTTCTGAGAACCTTCTATTTTTGGAAACCGATGATTTAGTGCACGCGCAAGTGGTAAGTGACATTTGTTAACTTTTCACTAGAGCATTTTCAAAGTTTAGTGTTGCATAAAAATACTAATTTATTGTGCAAGAATTCTGTAATATTGATATTGTGTACATTTAAATTTAAAAAATAGTTAACGGTAGCGATCATTTGTTTATTGTTGAGCAAGTTACCTTCCAATTCATACTTATTCTATTTTTAGCAAAAAATATCACCACATTTGTGCCTTGAACCATCGAATCTTATTCTTAAATTTTGTGCTTATTTTTACAAATCTACAACAAAATTAATTAATTAATTAAAAAATTAATAGAATTGGTATGCTTTCCTGTAATAATATTTATAAAGGAGTACATGTACGTATGTCTGTGTGAAGTTAAGCGGCTTAATGTTTCACTCAAAAAAAAAAAAAAAAAGCTAAGACGAAAAGAAAAGTAAAAAATAAACTTCAATACAAGTTTAAAAATAAAACACTAGAGGTGAGCTTAAGTGGTTGGAAAAATTGTCTACCTGCTCCCCATCTACTGATTCCCAAAGATATTCGGACAAATTATCTGATTCGAACGAAACTTTTTTCGCTCGATAGGCTTTTTGCCAGCAACTTGAGCATCGTGCTTCGATTTGAACAATTTTTTTGTCCAATTTTGAGAAAACCTTAAAAATGACAATATTCCCTCCCTCCCCAAGCACAATTCCGGATTAGCATGTGATTTTGATTCGGATCAACTTTTCAGAAACAAGTGCTGTGGACTATATACATCAAAGGATCTCTTTGTCTGTTTTTAAACTGTTCTAACAGTATTTAAAATTAGTTTCTACTTGCGAAGTTCAAAGCTTTTTACTCAGTGGACACACACACACACACACAAAAAAAAAAAGATTAAAATTGCAACCTCTTAGCTTTGTTTTTACTGCTTTTAAAAAATATATAATTTCTTTAAAAAACCTGTAAAAAGTGTTTATACTTACATGCATAATCATAACCAAATTTTTCTCAATGTTTTAAAAGGAAATTCATGTACTAATTCAAAGGAAAAAAAAAACTGAACAAATTAGAGTTAGCATTCACAGCTGCTTCTCATTAAACTATCTTTTAAGCATACAAAACTTGACTAAACGAAAACACCATGAGTAATTTTTTTAATTAAAAATAAACAAAATGTAGAACTCCTCTGAATGGTGAATGATTCTTACCTCTGAAAATGAAAAATTTAAAAGATCTTACATACTGATAAAGAAAGGGTAAGACACCCAACAAATAGCATGAAACATAAATGTTGTCCCAACCGCAGAAAACCTAAATTTGGAGCCATTTTTGCTATTGCGTGTAACAGCCAATCATTGTGACAGTTCAATGACCGTCTGCCATTTTTCAAAATGGATCATGATTTGACACAAGTGAACAATGAGTTTATCAATAATATTTTACGCTCATTTTTATGTTGATGACTTGGTAAATAAGCAAATTGCGGTATTAGGAGTGTCAAAAACTCACGCGACTCTTGAGTAGAAAATTTATCCTAAATGTGTCAGTTTAAACCCTGTACATGAAATGAAAATTCAGAATAGAATCTTAAAATGATGCAGAATAGCAACTTCTCAGTATATCTGAAAGTCAATTTTACACTTGCACACACTATAATAACTAAAAAGACATGACTAATGACTTTCTTGATCTAAAACATCACACAAATAGAAAATGTCACAATAGGCCAAAATTTTAGGTGGTGAATTCCTAAGCTTAAAACTGGTTAATACCAAGTGAAAAATTCCGCAAACAACAGAAAGCATTAGTTTTATAATCATTTCAAGCAAATTTTCATTCGTAAACATTTCTTCTGCCGTATGCGATGTGCCTGCAAGCTTTAAACATATACAATAGATATTTATCAGTGGTGAATATTGGGGGGGGGGGGGGGGGGCACAAGCACCACGAAAAGGAGTAAAAGAAGTGTGTATTTAGCTCATTAAATAATTGTTACTTATTTTTCTCTACTTTCAAGTAGATAAAATTGTTTTAAGGAATAGTAAAATATCATAAAGACTTTTTTGAGAACTCGATCATGAAAGTTTTATGAGGAGAACCATTTCATACTCCCTGGTGACCCCTCTAAAAAGTATTCCTGCATTCGCCCCTGATATTTACACATTAATATAAAAATTATAATTTACCTCAATATAGATTTTTACAAATTTTTTTAAAGTTAGAAGACACTTACAGCCACCTTAAAATGTGTGACGGGCATCCAAGCATTAAAATACTGCAGGTCCCTTTAAAATACAATTATTTCCAAATTTTCACTTTTTATAATGCGCCCTAGGCTTTGCCTGAGAGATCCCATGCGTAAAGATGGCACTGAACTTTCAGGTCAGAAGAACACACAACACTACTTAACATGATGCTTAGATTACATTATAAAAGGCTTTTGCTTTTTAACTAGTTATAGTGCAATATTTAAATTCTTTACAATGAAATAGCAAAAGTAAACAAATTTTGAACCAAAAACATTATTACATAAGCACCAATAAATTCACAACTTACAAAGGAAACATTCTGAAGGTTTATAAGAAAATGAATATGTTTTATTCAATGCTATAAAAAATCATACATTCACATACATATACTACACCTATTTGGCAGATTAACAGTTTGTCAAATTTAAATGCAGTCATGACAGTTTGTAAAGGTAAAACTAATATGTTTAGTATATTTTAATGCAAGTGCAAAAAAGGTATTTTGTGAAGATTGCTTCAAATGTAAGTTATTACACTATTGTGCAAGTTAAATTTATATAAAAGTAAACATTAGGGGTAGAGTGCATAGCTATCATTTACTTGAAAAAAATATTGAGAAACAATTATACACATTATTTTGCAGATGCATGAGAGTGAATGAAGAAGCATGACAGCATTGCACTCACTTTTATAAATGCATGAAACTTAATATAAAAAAAAATAACATCAACAGACAAAGTAATTAACGGTAACTCAGATACAAGTCATTAAATATTCTAACTATAATAATGTTGCAACTTTAATGAGGTTATAAAGTGGAGAACAATGTAATTTAAAAACACCATATCATAAGCCACAAAAGTGAAAAGAAGGATTTCCATGAATTACAAAATGATATACACTAGGAACTCAAAACAATTGCTTCAAAGTAATTTCTCAAAAATAAGAAATATGCAATAAAGTACCCAAATAAGATAAGTTTGATTAAATGTCTTGTGTTTAAATACTTCATTACATTTCCAGTGCTCATAATCAAGAATTTTTTATAAGTATCAACTTTGTTCAAAATTGCACAAACAGCCCAAGTTCTGGCAAAAAATCTGATAAAGTATATCACAATGATGCTTTTATGTGCTAAATAATCATTTGATGAAACTGAAAGGAATTGTAAAATGAAAAACAATAAGCAAAATATGTGTAACATTATAAAAAGTACAAAAAATTCTCAAACTTTTAAGCTTTCAAGGTAGATATTTTTTATTTAATAGATAATTTAAGAACACTGAAACATTAAAAATTATTTGCTGACTTTTTCTTGGAAAAACACTACTGTTCATTAAAACTAATGAATTTCTCAGGTTTTTTCCTTTTTGCATTTTATAGAAAGTAAAGAAATGACCTCATTATAGTAAATTCAAATGCAATCTATTTTTTAAAATAATATAATTATCCATTATAACATACAACTAAATATAAAATTTAAGACTATGTATTTTTTTATAACATTTTAAATTTTGAATAACTTTGGCTGCACTTGCTTTTCAATACTTTTGAAATAACAGGAAATGACTGAAAACAAAAGTAATGACAAAAAATACTTTTCTATGATATATTTGGAAACAAAAACCAATCTAACACTTTTATTGTACACATCACATAAATACAATAATATAAATAATGACTATTATAACTTAATTAAAAGAATTATTGACAACACAGATAAGGAAGGCAGTTTAAATTCAAAAAAATTTACATATTTGCATAATGGGATTGCACAACTAGGTGTGCAGTAAAATCTTACAAGGAATTACATCTTAAATTTTTTTCTTTTAAAATACAAGTTAGCATTTATTTGTAAGCGTACAATAAATAATTTCTTAGTCAAAAAATATTTCATTCTCAATATCAATGAATGGTTTTGGCACTTTTTGATTGGAGTTTTACGTATTTCAAAAACTTGCTGACCACCATTGCATGACACTTATGCATAGTAACTTTAGAAAATTATTTTATTTATTACAACATTTTCTTGAAGTTTTATACGACACAAAGAAACAAGTTTAGAATTATTCATACATTTTGAACACACATAGAATTTTTCTTTTTGCAAACACTTAACGAAACTAAATATAGTTTCAATTTTGACACTGATGGCCTTTTGACACTATGCTTGAAAATTCTGCATTGAATACCATACATGATTTACACAGGTCCATTCTCAGATGCATTCATGCCCTTTTACATGCCAAAGGCAACTTTACAACTATTTTCAAAGCTTTCTGTATTCCTTTGTGATGGTTGTATCATTTTGACAACTGTATATACATATATATATTGGGTACATGCAAAAACTCTATCAGCTTATGAAGATGGAAATACTTAGTTAAACTGATTGTGTGATAACCAGTACTATCAGTAAATAAAATGTGCAAATACGTAGCATACAAAGTATGGTTTTTCTAATAGTACATCATACAATAATAAAAAAAAAAGTAATATGGCAAGTTATAAAGCCATGTGAGATGTTGTCAGAGTGTTATAGAGGAAGTGCAACCATAACATATGTGAAATTTACAAAGGGGATGCAACTCACAACATCACATCTTAAATGACTTTGGAAATTCAGGGAAGGTGACAAAAGCCACCAAGATCAGGTAAAGTATAGAAATTAAAAGAGAGACATTCACTTTGCACATATATTCAAAATGAGTAAAGCAACTTCAAAGGGTACAAATGAAAGATTTAAAATGACAAACTGGTTTCAAGGGGAATCAGCTCCCTTCATTACCACCAAGAGCAAAAATTTCTACTTTCGGTACTGAAGAAGGGGGCCGATTGCCTTTGAAACCGGTCTGCCATTTTTAACATTTTATTTGCACCCTTTAACGTTGCTTTTACTCATTTTGTTGCTTTACTTCAAGTATGGAGGCTCTTAGCTCCTTGGAGAAGTTATTCAATATGAGTCCAACTGTGATAAAAACAAAAGCTTTCAATATTCACCAGAAAATGATTGAAAGGTGACTGAAAGTGTTGGGTTTTTCAACACAAAGTTGAATTTTTGGGTTCCCATGCTTTCTACTAATTAATGGGTGGACTCGAGCTGTTGCCATCACACATAAAAGAAAAATTGGGTTTGTTTGGGAAGTTTTATACTACCTTCCCTATTTTATTGAGTTGGAATCTTCTGACTTACAGACAGGAACTTAGAACAGGTTGCACATCCTGTTTGTGTTGGACAGTTCTTTCAGATGAAAAATCTTTGTTGATGAGAGGATATGAAAACTCTAATTAAAAATTTCTCTTTCATTGCAAACCTTAGGTCCATTTACCAACTTGACAATCATTTTCAAATCAGAAAGGTGGCAAGAAATCATGGATAGCAATTGAGCAAATGCAATCTTAAATTACATATTTTGTGTCTCCCTTCACTATCACAAAAACATACATAACTTTTGCAAATTAACGACTATATACATGTTTTTGTTTTTTTAATTTTCTAAAAGTGCTAGTTGAACTGCTTTGAATCATGCAATGCATCATACTTTTGGCACATGCACCATAGACTGGCAATTCCTGCAACATGTAATCATACTCTTGAACCTAAATTGCTAAGCTGTCATGAAAAATGAAATCATTAGTAACCGTGATAAGCAGTTTGCTTCAGGTACAACTGTCATGGGAGCTTGGACTTATGAAATGGTTCAAGGATTGCTAAAGAGAAGCGATTGTAAAATTGTTAAGGCTGGACAGTTTACTAAAAACTGGGTCCTAATGTGGAACATGTAGGTTATTTTTGAGCATAATTGTTTGAACAAGATGAACGGTATCTAGATAGAACCTTTAAAGGGGCACAACAGGGCATATTATTCAATGATCATGTAAAATTTTCTGTTTTCCTGAACACTGCTTATTTACTTTGCATCAAAAATCTTTATAGCTTCTGATATCTGCACATAAAAAGGGAAAATATTCTATCTAACAGAAGGGTGCAAGTATTGGAGATTGAATAATTAGAAAACTTACATGGTCTCATCTTTCACACTTTGAGTTGCATCATGAAAATTATCGAGACCAGTAGGCAGAAAACGGCATAGATGCCAACATCAAATGCATAATAAGCCTCAGAATTGATGGAGGTAGTATTAAGATTGCCGAAATGCATTCATAACAAGATTTAGACTTTATAATTTGACTTTGACAATATTAGAATAACAAAACAAATATTGCATCTGGCAAAGTTTATGCTAACAAAAAGTAAAACTTTTACCCTTGTGCAAAAATTAAAGATCAAAATTGACATTTGTGCTTTTAACATTGATTTTGATCTTTCAAACTACTAATTTGATGGTTTCTAGGCTTTTTCTTCTGTATAGTGATACAATGCTAATAATACAATGATGGAAATAGTCATGCTGTGCTGAAATTTCTGGAAAGTAGAAATTTTCCAATTCTCAGAGTTTTGACAATAATCAATAATTTCAGCTTCTTTTTTTAATTGTGGATGAAGATTAAAAACTATCAAAGAACTAGCTCCATACATCAGATGTCACAAAGGGAAAATTGCTGTTAATCAAACACCCTCTACCAACTGTAGAATTCATGCTAAAAAGAATCAGCATACATTAAAATGCAAAATATGATTTAATGAATTACTAATCACAATAAATTGGTGAATCAGTAGGTTATCAAAATTGCTAACTGTTGAGGTAGAGAAAATTCTGTTATATATAACAAGTCAAAAATTATACACAAGAAAATTCAAGTATGAAGCATAAAATAAAAACTTGACTTATAATTTCATTTACTTTAAAACTCCTTCAGCAAAAATAACAATTGAATTGAACAATAACCCTAATTTGAAAAAGCTTCCTCAAACAAATAACTTTAACAAATAACAATGTATGTGATGAAGCAACTATCAACAAAATTACATTCCTTTTCAAATAGTAAATATATTATTTGTTATATATTGACTAATTTTTAGCTTGCAATTGCGGAAAATTTTCAAAAGTTTAACTTGTGAACATTTATTAAGTTACTTTTTTATAGTTTCAAGACAAGTCTTACTGTAGATAAAATAGATATTTGTATGAAAATATTTTTATATTTTTCCCATTAATAATACTTACATTTTGCAAAACATTAAATCCAAAAGTGAAAAAAAATCACTGCATTAATACACTACTTAGTCATTGTTCTAAACACAAATAAGTTAAAATTTTACATAATATTGAAGAAAAAAAATCACTTTTAATTGCTTAAAGAATTCCACTTGTGAAACTATATCAAACTAAATACTTAACATATGATTTCTATACATTGAAATCTATGACAATGAAGACAAATCAATGGGAAGCAGTTGAATTTCAAACATAAAATATCTACGTTGAGTTGGATAACCTTTACGTATCTCAAAACATAAATACTCATATGCTATGTAGAAAAATGTTTCTAAGACAATTGCACATTTAATATTATCTAAAAACATGAACCATTTATAAAAAAATAGTTTTACTATTATGACATTAACCTTCCTTTCAAAATTTGTTATACTCATGGACGCAAATACATTATTGATAAAAGTTATAATAGCATCACTGACAACATAGCACCATAAACTTCTTTCAAACAAACATGATGTAGCTGAAAGGCTGGAAGAACTCAACAAAGCAGAATTCACATGCACAGACAAAAAAAGAGGTTATCTTCATACGAAACTATTTAAATTTTTTGCTTATTTGAAAGCAGAATCTCAATAAAATTATTGAATGATATAGTTACAAATGATTTGTGCATTTTAGTATGAACTCCATCTAACTTAAAGTACGGTTATTGCTTAGTAAGAAATTTGTAGCAATAAACATGAAGTTAAACGTAGTTAATGACACGTTGGTGCACACATTGCGCAGCAATATGAAACTAAACAATTGTGAGGGTTAAGCATTTGGAAAGACAATGTACCATAAAAGAATCTCATTAAGTAATAATTACTAAAATTCAATGCTATAAAGCACATTTTACCTTACACAACTATAATACATTGGCCATGAAAATAAAGCACAGCAGGGGTCATGCAAGAGGAAATTCAGGTCCGTTTTTGGACGCTTCACAAAATTCTGAGCTACTAAGTTATACTTTTTTACAGAATTGCTTATTAAATAAATGGCAAAAATAATAAATATCTTATCACTGTATGTTTAAATTTAGAATTTTCACAAAATTATTTAATTTTTCACAAAAATATTTTTTTAATTCCCAAAAAACGGACCTAGTTAAAAATACTGGATCGACCCCTGCACTGAATGCACACAAAAAACAATCAGCATACTAAATTTTGATACGAATCAGTTACGCTTCAGTGAAAATAGCATCTTAAAAAGTATAATTAAATATTCCCATTGTTTTAAGACAGTAGTTAACCAAATGTTGTTAATATATCAAAACAATGGCTTTTTATCAACTTTTAAGTCTTTTGATTACATATTATACATCAGGGGAATATCTCCTTTTCTTTCCCTTTTTATGGTCATTAAAAGCTCAAGTCGAATGATATCAGTTAATGAAAATGACCAAGGCTCTATGGAAAATATTTATAGCAGTATAGTCTATCAAAAGAAACCTAAAACTAAAAAGAAAAGTTATGATGAAGGTATATTTGCATATTTTAATCCAACCATTCAGCATACTTTCAGATTGTTCAAAATCAATAGTTTAAAAATATCACGTTTACTTATTGGTATTGAACCAAATTCAAAATTTTGCCTCAGAAACAGTTCTTGTATGGAATAAGGCACTATATCAAGGAACATTCTTCAGAAAAAATATGTGATCTCAGGATAGGGCAGCATTATGTCACCGACCAAATATTCCCAATTTGTTCTCCACAGGTTGTATGTGAATCTATAAAACAAATACTCAAATTAATATAGTTTGATAATTACTTATAATTTAATTTTTTAAGCTAACAGTAAATATAGGGGAACAAAATTTCACATTTGAAAAGAAATGTTTAAAATATATAAACAAAATTAAACTTTGTTATTAAAAAAATCACAACTTAGAAAGACAATTTTGATTTAAAATGAAAAAAGCATAAAAAATTGCTTGTATCAACATCATTCAGAAATAACGTTCAATAATTTTTCCCTCCTGCATACAAAGTAACATAAATCTTTTTTACTGCACAATGCTCAATCTGTACAGTACTAAATCCTAGATTATTTAAAAGGATTAAATAGATTTTGGCTTACACTAATGTATTAAAAAGTTCTAATAAATGCAGTTCTTTTCTAAAAGAGCCCTTTCCATTCATAACTCATGGAGATTTAATATTCAACAGCAGGAGATAAATGGTTAAAAGTGATGTTGGCCTTAAAAGAAACATGAACAATGAAGGTGAATTGCATGTTTCCTTACATTGAAACAAAAGTTTTCCTGGAGATCAGAATCAACAATCCTTCAGGATGACGCTTATTTTGAACATATAAAACAGGGAAGAGCACAGAGAGTGTAAAGAAAGAAGGCTTATCTTTTATAAACTGAAAAAAAAAAAAAAGCTGGAGGAAACTTTGAGTTGCCAGGCTCTGCTAATTAAGCACTAGTTTAGCAGTCTGCAGTAAATAAAAAAAGCAATAATTATACATTCTGAGCTCTAGAAAATTCCTTCTTACCTCACTTAATATTGCCCAGCGATCACTTTCACAATGCACATATAGTCTCATAACTTTCACTTGTCCAACTGAAGAACTAATGTTTCCTTCTGCAACACCTGTTGTATCCTTAAATTGTCCAACTATTAGGAAACCGTCCTTGGTCTTTGTGTAAGGCTGGTCTTCAGAGTATGAAACAGGAAGTACTTCAACAGTGGTATTAACAAATTTATCTTCAGGATGTTCAGCATTACCACTTCTAAACAAATATCTACAAAAAATTCACTAATTTTAATAATCAAAAAGTAAAAGAAATGTTCAAAGAAACACATGTACATTATTACATATTTTGTATTTAAAGCAACAACATTAAAAATATTGTAGAGTCAAAACAAAAATACCACACACACAAAGTTTTGGACTGAGGGTTTTGTTCAAACACTTTGAAAATGCTTGTTTAAAAGAGTAATCAGTGGGGGAGAAAACATCATATTGCACAGCAGACAGTCGTGATAACTTGAAGTTCAAATTTGATTACAAATCATACCTTCAAGCAAACTATTGAAGGTTTGTCGTGTGAATTATCATTAGCCAGAATGCAGTGAATATGCTAAACTTAAATTTCTACCTGTGAATTGGAAAAAGGAGAAGTGTAAAAATAGATGAAGATTCTACTTTTTGCCAATAAAAGAGGTCCTTGGGGAACAAGTACTTTTAAAAACTCATATTCTTGAAAAACAGTAGAAGACCATTGTAATGCACACCTTGGGACTAGAGGTTTTGCGTTACATAGGTTTTGGTGTTATATAGATCAGTTCACAAATTTATAAAATAATATTCAGAATATATCAATATTCTTGCACATTAGAATAAGTTCAAATTAAAATGAGAGTTAAACTGCAAATTGTGCAATTTAATTATAATTCCAAAAAAAAATATGCTTCACAATCGAAATAAGTTCATTATCCGAACAGAACTGAAGTACATCGAGTTTTAAGCTACTTATTTTTGTTTGCAGTTCGACAAAATAGCTTGATGTACAAGTAGTATGTGTTGTGATTGTGTTGTCTGTTGATATCCAGGGTTCAGGCTAGGCAGCGCGATCGTGCGATTCCCGCAATATTTTTTGAAATCCCACTCAAAAAAAATTTTTTTTAGGCTTAAACTTTAAAAATCCCACTTAAAATTTTGGTCAAGGCGGAAAATCCCACCTTGTAATTTTCCCCAGTGTGAACCCTGATATCTCAAATTATGTCTATATTTTTATCCCCCTACTAAATAATATCTAAAGGCACCACAGTTGGGCAAATTTTAAATGCATATTTTTATTAGTTGTGTCGAACTGTTGTCTTGCAATTTATAAAATTCACACATAATTGCTTCTAGTTTATGCTTTGTTACATTAACTACTTCTTGACCATAATTTAAAAAAAACTGCACACAATTCATTAATTTTTTTACTAATTTACTTCAATTGTATTACATGTACAATTTACAGTGTACATTTCTATAGCGAAATAAATATAAATTTTCACTTATATTTAAAACAAAAGGATCATATTAGGTTAATTCCATGAGTGACAGACTTGTCAAATCCCATTCAATTCACAATTTATCATTTCAGGCATAAAATACAGTTCAATAACTTTTCGTGTGCTTACACATCTGCAGGTTTACTTAAAAAATAGTGGAATAAGTTTTGTCTAAGGTACAAAATTTTTAAGCATTATCTAAAAACATGCCATGACAGACATGTCCATTTTTTGTAGTGTCTGTCACAATATGTTTTTACACAATAATTCAAAATGTTTATTCCTTAATCTAAACTTTTCTCACTATTTTAAAAACAGGTATGAAGACATGTAAACATGCCAAAATTTTAACATGCCATTATTTTAAACTTTAGTACTTGAAAATGAACAAAAAAGTTGTGTCAGACACGACAAAGATTTAAATGGAATCAACCATTAGCTTAATTTTGTGATACCTGTGATGCACTTGCTTAATAAAGGAAAACATAACTCAGTTAATGCTTCAGTTCATAAATATGCTATTAAACAATCTCTATATCTATAAATATTTTGAAATATTATAACATATTTTGAAATGATCTACATAAACTCGGCCTAATAATAAGCCCATGAAGAATGCATTAGAAAGAACTGATGTTTATTTCAAAAAACCTCTATTGATTTGAATAAGTAACATACTTAGAAAATATTATCAAGCGCAAAAAAAAAAAAAAAAAAAAAAAATATTTGGTGAAGCCAACACATGCCAAAAATTAATTAAACTTGAAAATTTAATCAGATTTTGAATCAGTACTTGAGGGAGAGTATTCTGGATTACTTATATCTTAACCCAAAGTTCATGCATGAAGGTATGAGATGAGCAACATGAGAAAACCACCGACCACAAAAAATTAAAAATGCTTAGAAGGTGAACTATCTAGAGAATAGGCAGGCAAAGATAGAAACTGAAGCTGTTAGATTGAAAACATTCCAAGCAATATATGGTTCAGCACTATGGAAATACAGTTCTAAAAATAACTTGAAAAATGAGCATGAACTCTATATCATAAGAAAAGTCGACTTTGTAAAGGCTGATAATTCTTCCCTGTTTAATAAAATAACTTTCTTATATGGTGTTCTCTGCCATCATGGGAATAGTCATTGCTCGTAAAATCATCTAAGATTACTTGTAAGGTCCATTTAGAGCCATTTATTAATCAGCAATTCAGAGTGTACTGTCTAGCTCATGCATAAACAATGACTATAAAACTCTAATCATTTGAAAGGCTACTTTACTTTTTATCTGCTATAAGTTTTAGATCAATTGCATAATTCTAATATGATATAGCAATTTATTGATAGGTGCACACATAAATACATAAAATGCTAAGCTTACTTTTCAATTGCAATGGGGCTTTTGAACTGAAATGCAAGGATATCTCCAGGCTGGGGAAGTAAGCTCCAAAAAAATGTGTCGCCTTTGTAAGCTCTCACTGCAGAATAACCTTTATAAGCCTTCAGGGAAGTTCTAACATCAGCTTCAGGATTTTTATGAGGATGATGCAGAGATACTTTTCCAAACTGTTTATCCTATCATCAAAGTATAAAACAGGATCTTCATGAAAAGCAGTTAAAAGTATTAACACATACAGGAATCATCATATAACGTACATGAAATTTTCTTAAAATGTGAATCAGATTAGATTTTTCGAGTATCTATGAATACTTTTAAAATTTTAACAAAAAGTCAGAAAGGTTACAAAAGAATTACAAACGTATCTCCAATTTTTTTCTAAAACTTTTACATCACAATTCATATTAAAAAAAGCAGAAGATATCATGAGGGGAGGGGGGGGGGGATTAGTTACACTAAGATATAGTAAAGGATTGCAAACTTTAGAACTAAAAGATACAATTTTTTAAAAAAGCGAGCAACTCCGAGGAATGCCATTTCTATACTTTTAAAAAGTGGTTGGGCTATCAGTACAAAAATAGCCCACAAGCTTTTGAGTTGTAAAAATCTTTTCAAAGTATTTTTTTAAAAATATGAATAACTTTGTAAACTACAACAGATTCTTGCTTTTCTCTTTTCTAAGAGAACAATTCTGCTGTTATGAGTTTGATTGCAATTTGAAGAGATAAAAATTACTTTCAAAAGCTGTGGAAAAAAAATATATCTTAAGCATCTGACCCTGTGCAGATGTTGAAGCAACAATGAGTATAATAGACTAAAAAATTTTCAAAAAGATACCTCCTAAAATATTATTCCTCACAAAAAAATTGTGATAATACTTATAAAGAGCTTTTCATATGGTAAGTTTCTAACATTATTTATTAAAATGAAGTTTCCCTTTAAAACAGACAGATGGATAATACTTAAACGTTATCACCTAGAAAATATTTTTAAAAATGCATAAATGCTTACCACTATTGTGATACCCAACTTAAATATTTAGCGAGAAACAATTCACATTGCTAATTATTTCAGTTTTTTCTCTAACTTTAAAACTTCAACATCTAAAAAAGAGACATTCCTAATACATTTTTAATCCTAAAGTATGAATCTAAATCAATTGTTTATAACATAATATCACATTTAAAGTAAACTCTGGTAAGGAGCAGACAAAGGTATGAAGAAAGTTTTAAAAGTTTTGGGATAATAGAACAATAAATCAATACCTTAAGTTTTTGAACTTTTCCTTTCAAAGATGAGTGAGTTCCAACATGTTGAAATAATGATGGCTTATAATGTAGCCAAACTTGATCTTTTCGTTTCTTACAATCTTTCTAAACAGGCATAAAATGCAAATTATAAATGCATGCACATGTTTTACAGAATTCTACTTTAATATTTTCTTAACATTTAAAAAAATTTTAAATTCTTTAAAAAAAGCAATGAATAGGAAAACAATTTTGAATGAAAATTTATTTCAAGTGAATTTTCTTAAAAGAATAATCAGTGGAAAAAGTATCATATTGCACACTGGACAGTCATGAGAGCTTGAGGTTCAAATTTGATTGCACAAGTCATACCTCCAAGTTAACTATTGAAGGTTTGTCATGTGCATTACAATTGGCCATAATTGGGTGAATATGCTAAACTTACAAATTCATATTAGCTATTTATAAAATTATTATTTAACGGTTTTTGTGCAGATTATTATATTTATTTATTTGATTATTTTATATGTTTTTATTGCAAATATTTTAAAATAGTATAAATTTGTGGGAGTGTTTGATCTAATTACCGTTTGATTTTCAGATTCAAGCATCGGTTTTTTTTGTTTGTATATTTTTAAACTAACCCTGTGCTAAATTTTGTTCAACATAGTAAGCAGTATCAAATTTAGGCAAAAGAAATTAAATGGATACTTTTGTAAAATAAACTATTTTGTACTATACCCAAAGTTGGATATTCACAAGTCTTTCAAGATAGACTCTCACGATATTCTACGAGGGACATTTCATAAATATTGCACAGGTTGGTACCACTGCGGGATAGATAACGATGCAACAATAAGCAACACGTCAGTTGTAGTTCAAAGCTTGAGGAAGAAGTGTGTTATTTTGTTTCATTTGTAGTGTGTTGCATTTTTAAGTTCCGTGACTTTGAAATGGAGCCTGCACGTGTCTCGGGTACTGTGACTATTGAAGAATAACGGGCATACATTAAGATTGAAACTTTACGTGGAAAAAACCCCGACAGAAATCCACAGTGCTATAAGTGAGGTTTCTGGTGAGTTAACAGTGGACCGTAGTACAGTTTCTCGTTGGTTTAAATGTTTTCGTGGTGGTCGTGTTAGCATAAAAGATGATTCAAGACCAGGAAGGCCGAAAACATCAACCGATGAATTAAGTGTGAAACTTGTGGCTGATGCTCTCAAAGAAGATTGTTGTGCGACTTGTGAGGAACTTTCTGAAGTTACAGGTATTCCACCAACATCAATTTACCGAATTCTGACAAATGATTTAAAGAAAAGAAAAATTTCGGCACAATGGGTCCCGCACAACTTGAAAAGCTACATGAATACGGTTGGGAGGTGTTGCCTCATCCTCCCTACAGCCCAAACATGAGTCCACCAGACTTTGACCTATTCCCAAAGTTGAAACAACCAATGCGTGGACGTCGTTTTCCATCTTTGGTAGAGCTTTCTACCGCCGTTACTTGAGCCATCCGCCAGATGAACAAAGACGGTATCCTCAATGGCATAGTAAGGCTTCCGACTCATTGGGATTCGGTCATTGAGAAGCAGGGAGACTATATTTGAGGAATGTAAAGAGATATTTCTGTAAAAATAAAAAATGAAAGTAAAAAAAAAAAATTTGCATTATTTATGAAATGACCCTCGTATTATTCAGTCATATTCAGCCACAGAATAGTTAAACTTATGAATGACTATAGTGATTTATATTTTTCAGCCATATGTTTGATAAGACTAGAGAAGAGTTTTGAAAAGTAAGAAGCTATTCTTGTATTCATTGATTCAAAAAACAGTATGGCAAAGCATCAAAATTTTTACAAACAATTTCTTATAATTATCCAATAATTACTACAAAAACTTACAAATGCCCAACTCTAAAAACAATTACTAATTATGAGAACATTTACTAATAACTATAACATTTACTAATTTATCACAATTAATATATACAAAGACCTTCCAATAAGTACATAAATATACTTGTTTTTTAACATCCAAATTTCAAGATTGCTGTTAAACCAATTAAAAGAAAAGCACTTAAAGTCTAACGAGAAGAAAATAAAAGAAAATATCGGTTATCATTTAAAAGCAAACTATGAGATTCAGCAGTCATACTCACAGGATCTTTATCAAATCTGCATACTTTTGTTTGAACAACATGATCTAAAAGCCAATCTACAGGTTTATCATTGTGAAAAATGACGAAAAAAGTTATTAACTTCGATAGATCAATGCACTTGAACATCTTTCCTGAAATGAAGATAGTGGTAGTGTAAATTTAAAAACAATATTTCAGAAATAGTGGTAGTGTAAATTAAAAAAAATATATTTCAACAACGAAGTTTTGTCCTAATTACATGAAAAAGAATGAAAGTCACCTAAATATACTCTTTTCATAATTTCGAATAAACAGTTTAAAAAACTACATTGGCTGGAGCTGATGTACACATGTTTGTTGTTTTTCTATTTCAGTAAAAGTATTTCATTCAACTTTCATACTTGTTTGTTATTTAAACTTCCTACAATCAACATTGTTCAAATGCAGAAATTTGTTTTGAAAATATTGGATAATGCCATGCCTTGACATTGTCAAAAGTAAGACTACTGCACACATGATACACTTACAATAAAAAAAAAAAAAGAAAGAAAAAAAAATACAGTGTACTCTCAATATCCCGAAAACTTTGATAGGTCAACAAATGATTTGATATTCTTACACATTCATTAACCTCAATTATAATTCTTATGTCAAAGAGTTTTCACTCAAAATCTAATTTTGAAAAGTATTCGACATAATAAGTGAATTTTTCAAGGAAACTTTGAGAGTATACTATACCTGCAGAAAAGACTCATATGACTTGTTACTGAGGATGGTTTTGTAAGAACGTTTGAATTATAGAAATATTTTAATCATAGGAACTTTAAATTAAATAAATAAACAAATAAATAAAACAATTCCAAAGTTGTTCAAATGATGAAACTGAAATTACAAATCATGGAACTTAACTGTTGGAACTGAATGGGGAAACCAAAAAATTTGAGAAATGCTTAGAATAATTAATCAAATAAAAAATTTTAAAATGTTTAAAATTAGAAAGTTCAAATATTTTTTCCTAGACAGAGTTTTCAAACAAACTCTATTAACACACTATTCACACATTTATATACAGAACAAAAATAAATAACATGTTAGTAAACAAGGAATATATTTCAAGAAGATATGAAATAACTATTGTGTGGCACAGTAAAATCAAGTTTAAAATCATATAAATGATAATTTCTTGGTAGCAGAAATATTGATTTGCTGTATAATGAAAGTACTTTAGTTACGAAGATTAAAGGGAAGATTTACCAATAAATCCCAGCTGACAAAAATCCAAAATCATCCAATCCTTTTTCTCCGCAATTTGTTTGTATGCAAATTTTTTCATACTCTCAATATATCCTGGTTTTGATAAGATATCATCCTCCAACTGGAAAAAAACGCATTTACAATATAAAATAAAAATATTCAACTGGTACAATATAAAAGAAGACTTTGCAAAAGTATGCATACAAATCTCGTAAACTCCTTTATTAATTATTACACAAACAAAATGAATTGTTTTAGAATAGATATATCAAGAAATTTTTTTATTTTAAAACTTATCTGAAAATATATGAAACTTGAAACATTTTAATACAAATATCTTTAATCAAAAATAATTTTATTAATAAAATATTATAGCTAATCAGAGTTTTTTATTATTGTGATTTACTACTTTTAATATGTTGGCAAGTGGGCGCCGTAGTAAGGTGCGTGACTCGTACGCCACAGGTCAGAGGATCGAGCCCGGCAGTGTCGGTGGATTTTCAAGGTGCAGAAAATTGTCTGCGCCCATGTCGAATGATTATGCGGCACGTAAAAGATCCCTTGAGTAGACATTTGGCTTGGATACTCTTGGCTAAATTAATTCCTAGTGCAAGTTGCATCAATTAGAGCTCAGGTGCCACCTTCTAGGGGAAACTGAGCGCTAAATTCTCATAGTAGTATTGGCATCTGCCGACAGTGGTACTACTTAAAAGAATGGATGCCGACTTCTGAGGAATGCACTAGGTCTGTAAAGGTTAGTAACCATATGCAGCCTCAATAGAGAAAAGAAAAGAGACCAATCATTTTTAAAATTTTACAACCATTAAAATTCAAAATTTGGCAGGCATAAATAATGAACCAATTATCTGCATAATTTCTGTAACTTCATTTAAAGTATTACTCATATATTCAATTCATACTTCTGGCCATAAAAGGGGGGAAAAGGGTTAAAACTTGTGAACATCAGAAAAAGAAAGAAAAAAAAACATGGTAGCATTTTTTTTTTTTTTGCAGACTAAAAAAATCAATAATCAATGTAATAATTTTTTGGGTCAATTTATTGAACTTGGTTTCAGCAGTAAAAAATTAATTGATGCAGAGAAAAGGGGCTGGCTTGTCAAAAGAATTAGTAATTAAATATTAGGTTTTAAATCTTTCTAGAGCAATGAAATTCTTGAACAAAACAGAATTTCTTATAGCATTTATTTTTATCTCTCATATTTTATGTATGATTTCACCACTTAATCAGTGAGAAATGTATTGCAATGTGTTAAAAAGTAGATTCCACCCTGGGTTTGTTTTCTAAGCATTTAGAAATAATAGACAGGAAAATAGAAAAGCATCTAAGCTTGTGTTTTTGCTTAAAAGATTTAAAAAAAAAAAAAAAACATAATTTTCTTACCAACAACTATGCTTTTCAAATCATATACTGATTAGTTTTTCTTCTTAAAAAACTTAATTTTTTTTTAGAGGGGGGGGGGGGGACAGTTTTGCCTTTTTCTCCCTCAAAACAATAAATCTATTTTTGCTAATATTAAGCTATATATTATTAATATTTTGCTATAATTATAATTTAGTGCTTCAGAAAATAGCTTAATAATTAACAGCAAATTTGCAAATGATGCATTAAATATGAACAGTTAATCAAAGTTTGATGATATTTTTCAAAAACTGACCTTTCAATGCAATAAACTACGAAAATGAACCAGATAATAAAAACTTAATAACATAAGAAATTAAAGCATTAAATTGAAATAATTAGCAACATTCATTTTAAAAAAAATGAATGACAAAATCATATTTAGATTATTATTTTTAAAACTCAACCAATTTTATTTAGTTTTGAAATCAAGATATTTATTCATCCTGCTACAAATAGCACTAGTTACTTCTACAAGTTCATAATTTGGAGCACTACAAACAGTTGTTGGTTCAAGAAATAAATATCAGTCGAGCAAAACAGAAAAAAAAAAGTTGGAAGAATTTAAAAATTTAGTTAAAAAGTGAAGAAGACACTTACCTGAACATAAAACATTCCTTTAGGCTGAGCATACATCATAAGGTATGAAAAGTCTAAATTTTGTTTCGTTCTCCATCTGTAAATTATCTATGAGTTATATATATAAACTAAAAACTACAACACATTAAAGCTAACAAGAATAGAAATAGCAAGTCTTTTGCTACTTCTTTAAACAGCTCCCCTCTTTACCCCCCTAAATGACATGACAAATGTTGATATTCATATGATTATATAAAGTATGAAAATAATGATGGTTGTGATAGCATACTCGTTGTGGCTTAACATTCTTTTAAATAATTCAACACAATTAACATTATTATTCATTTTAAAATAAAATGACATGTTTCAAAGTTTTCAAATTTGTTAAATGATGTTTTCTTCTTATCTCTTTTATAGCATTTCTAATAATAAAATCTCATTTGTTTAATGATGAAGAAAAATGAACTATTGCAATGAATGAAAAACTAAAAGGAATAGAATATAAGATGATTTAGTTGCACTTTTTTAGACAATCTCTATCGCTTTGGGCTCCATATTTTAACTCTTAACATCCCTAGACTTTAAAGCAGGGAATTATAACTGCAGCAGTTGAAATTGCACCAACAACTTTACAGAAGGCGTTCTGGAGTGCAGTGGAAAAGTGGCAATTTTGCGAATAAACACTCAGGAGGGCCACATTGCATATTCATGTAAATAACTTATATTCATAATAAAGCCCTTTATAAACAAAATGTATAAAGATTTTATAAACATCCTGCATATATTTTACTTCTAAGGCTCTGAATGTTCAACAGGAATATTGGTGAAATAAGGCATTTCAACCGAATTAAATATGCTCTCACTGAAGTCATGAAGTTCAGGAGGAAAAAAAAAACTAAAATAATTACAAACATGCTAAAAGCCAGCAAAACATTATTAAAAATAAAAAAATAAAATAAAAATAAATAAAAAATACATAAATAAATAAATAAGAATATGAAAAAAAAATCCTGGTTATAACAATTCTTGCGATTCTTTGAAGAGTTATGGACCAACACTGATTAAGTACATATCTAATTCCCTTTAGAGATACAAGAGAATAATAATAATTATTATAATAACAGAAATGAAAAAATTCACAAGAAATTCAAAAACAAAAATACCCCAATCATTCTCGTAATAATCAAGGAAAAATCAGGTGTAACGAACATATTCTTATAGGGAACATAGTACTTATAGGGGAACAAGATAATTAAAATTTGGCACACAAAGGAAATTTTCATTACGAGAATTAGTCAGTTTTGCCAATTATGCAAAGTAATTTAACTTTTAAACTATTTTCAAACACACAACCTTTATGTATAAACAGGGAAAGCTAAGAATGCTTCAAAAGAAAATTTGTGAACTAATACTTACTTAACTCTCTCAGGAGGATCTCCTAATGTCTGTCTCAACTGATCAAAATCTGGATAAAATGAAGTAGGGGGAGCAATGACTTCTAAAAGTCCAGAATTTATATGTTCTGGAAATCTGAAAAGCAGAAAATCCAAGAGCTTTTATATGATATAAATTAACAAAGGGAAGCATAACAATTATAAGCAATTTGATGTTCATAAGGAAAAATGTTTTAAAATATAATTAAACATTTTTCCTTTTGATGTGCTTTTAAAAAACAAGGTAATTTTTTGAGCTCTACATTTTTCTATAATTTAAACTTGAACACATAGAGAAGCATTAAATATAGTTACAACAATATAGATAATATCAGTACCATATCAGTGGCGTATTTAGAGGGGAGGGGGCATTCGTCCCTTCCTTGATACGCATGTTCAGAAAGAGTGGGCACAATTTTTTTTAATTAAAGAATTTAAAAAATTATTTGAGGTACCTACACATTTTAATTACATAAATTTGAAATATTGCCTTAATATTTTGTGATTACTTGATTTGTTCTTAATATTCTTGCTATTTGACAGGATTTCTGGGGTTCAAAATAGGCAGCCTAATCCAGTATCATGAGAGATGCCAATTATAAAGGGGCAAGCTAGGGCCTCTGCCTCAGGCGGCAACTTCTAAGGGCAGTAAATTCAATTGTGGCTCCCAAGTGCAGATCCAAAAAGGGGTCATGACCTCCTCTACATTTTTTATATAGTTTTATTTTTACTTTTGTTATGAAATTGAGTATTTTTTAATAAAATACATACCATTGATTTGAAACTAAAATTTCTTTTATCCTATGTTTTAGTTTAGCTGGCAAATAAATTAATAAATAAATGAATAAAAACCATAAGACACAGTTAAGTGCTATTTTTGCCACTTCGATTGTGTGCCAAAAACCTATTTTCGCTGTAAGTTTTTACCAAGTTTTTTTGCTTGTAGCAAAAATTTGCCAACCCTGCTACAGTGTCAAAAAATTTCTAAGTAAGAGCTCTCTCATCTCTTCCCCCTAGTGTCACAAAGGTAAATTTAAAACTCATAAAATTGCCCAATATAGCCTAAAATGGCTTCATGAAGAATTTAATTTAAAAAACTTCCCTTCTGAAATTACCAAACCTTCTTCCTTCCCCTTACATCACCAAAAAATAATAATATTGCTCATAAATTTCAATTTTGAAACATTTCCGGGGGAGAGCCCTTCGACCTCTCTCCCCTAACGTCTCCTAAAAATAGGCTAAATTTTGTGTCTTTCAAATTTCAATGTCTCTATGTCTTCGATTTTCCCAACATCACTAAGCATAGCCTAAATACGTATGCTTGCAGGATTTCAATTTGGAAAAATTACCCAAAGAGAGCTGCAGTCCTCCTGCCCCTAAATGCCTTTAAGGACAGCCTAAAATGCTATTTCAGGATTTTTATTTCAAAAACCTTCCAGGGAAAACCCTTGAATGCTTCACCCCCTCCCCCCTTCCCTTTTATCAATAGTAGCGTAAAATTGCATTTTTCGAATTTCAATTTTGAAAAATTTGTATGGAAGAGCCGTTGCTTTCTTGCCTTTCTAGTATTACCAAAGATAGCCTACAATAACGTTTTTAGGCTGTTTAGACTAAAATTACGTTTTTAGGCTGTTTAGCTTGAAATTACATTTTAAGGCTGTTTTTAGACTTCAGTGTCGAAAACGTTAGAAGCAGGTATGATTTTCAAATGCCTCCCCCTGACTGCTCTATTTCATATAAATTTCATAATATGCACTAAAGGTCGCCACTCACCATTGGCGACTATAAATTTTTATTTGGCGACCACAAAATGTTATGTCGGTCGCCAAAGCTGGCAACTAGAAAAAGTTTAATTTATTATTATTTCTTTCAAAATAGGGCCTTGTGTAATTTTGTGACAAAGTGTAGTTGGAGGTATATGTATGCAAAATGAAACCACGGTTGGGTAGGGGGGGAATCAGTTTGAAACATCGTTCAAAGTGACGACCAACAGTTTCAAAGTGGCAACTGACTTTTTTGTTTTTACCAGCCACTGGCCACCATCAAATTTTTTTAGTCTCAAGCATTAATATGCACTCAAAGTGCATGTAGTAGTTTAAATATCCATTCGTTGTAATTATGTAAGAAAACAAGGCAAATATGTAGTTTTCAACATAAAAAAAAAGAAATAGCTTGACTATTGCCTACATCAACAGCTTTATTTCTCTCAAAAAGACTATCAGCTAACAGAATACGATGCAACTTTTGCACAAAATCCAAAAGTGATGAAAATTATTGCTTTACAAGCACTTTGGGATAAGCTTGAAAAGTCCTTAAACTGTGATTCATGGGAAATAGCTAATTACTTGGAAACACGCTGAAATTTAAATACATACATACAGCACTGAACCCTAAATTCAGAATCCCAAAATTCGTTAAAACCAAAAATTCTGCACTTTTTTGGAAAATCTCGTTTTTTTTAACATATTTCTAAGAAGCTGTTTAGTAAATAAATGCCAGCAAGTTTTGATTAAAATAAAGTAATCTTGTAGATATATTTCTGAGTTACATAAGATAAATGCAGGAAACCAAGATAAAAAGAGAAAACTATGTTTAAAAAAGTGACAATTGTTTTCTTGGGTTTAAAAAAAAAAAATCTAAAAAAAATGAATTACTCTTTCAATAATAAGTCCTAAAAAGTCCGTTTTTCAAATTTTGTTCCCCTTTTCTCTCTTTTTTTTTTGAAAGAAAAATAAAGGAACATGCTCGATTTGTATTTCTGTGGTCATACATTTCGCCCTGTAATCTTGCATTTCGTACAGGTGCCCTATCTACTATTTTTTTAGATGTTGCTCTATTTTCTTTTACATGCAATTGCAAGTGATGGCGAAATAGCGAACTACCATGTGGGTACAGTTTATTTTTGCTGAATTGTGTGTTGTAATTTGGAGCCTTTTATCAAAATCCATGAATAAATTATTGTTGCTTATTAAAAATATATTATATTAACGTATCAATTTACTAATGTTACCTTTCAAAAAAAAAAGAAGTTACTGTTATTTCTTTACCAGTTGAGAAAACACTGCGAGTTGACGTGTAAATACATAGTCGTATCTCGGCATTGATGTTTACATAAATCCGCCATTTTGGGTCAGATTCAGAAATTCAGATTATTCCGAAATCCAGCATACTGCCATTCCCGAGCATGCGGAATTCAGGGTTTGGTATATCTACAGTACAGTAATCTCTCACAACACCATGCTTTTCTGTACTTCAGTGAAATACACCCAAAAGTGAAAAAATTGGGGTCATTGGAAAAAAAATATTTATCCAATGTGCCACTAAATGACATGTATGCACTGCACAAACAAGAAAAAAAAAAGCTTATTGTTACATAGGGATGACTTCCTTCCAAAAAAGTACAAAATATTACTGTTATATTGAGAAGGCCGGATGTATAAAAACATGAAAATAGTGATTGCAATAACTATTCTCAATTTCCGCAGGAACGATCCTAAAATAAAAGGAATGCGCTTCACAGTATCTCGGTAGTGTGCAAGAGGGAAAAATGAAGCTGTCACTCACCCAATTGCCGACACATAAGTTGACTAATTAAATGTTTATTTGATCTTTGAACGATTACACACACTGCTCTATCAGGCACAGTTCTTGTTCCTTATCCTGATACAACGGGCTGGGGTGGTCAGAGATGCCTATCAACGCAGTTCATTGACGATTTTAAAAGTCCAGATCATTAGATACTGCGGAACTTTGGAGTTGGTAAAATTTTCTGCAACACGAAACATATCGATGGTGGTATTCTCGGGAGTCAGAGAAACTTTCGATTTTTCAGCATCATTGACATCTCATTCATTATCCATAAATTCTACTGGACTCGTGGTGGTGTGTTTTCCTTGTTATTCAGAAGGAATTCCTTCTTGCAGTCGAGACACGACGCTAAATCATGAATAGTCCTCCCTGAGTATATTCGAACTTTGGAACACCCCGATAACAGAAGATGACCGCTATCTTCTCTCTGCCGGCCACGCGAGCTCTTCCCCATCTTTCTCTGAACCTCCCCGCTTTATCACTTTCTCCTCCTTCCAGAAAGTTCGCTTCTCGAAGGATCTACACCCCTCCGGAACACAAGGGGGTCAGACTGCAAGTTCGCCGTCGCACGGGGGACGATGCAAGGGAAACGAGGCGAAGGGAAACTGACCACCTAACACCTCTGTATTAGTGAGGTATTAATCTCAATATGAGAATTACCATTTGTTCTTTTTAAGATTAAATATAAATTAATACGTCTCTAGTGTTCGTTGATGAAAAGATAATTTAAAGTCATAGCTTACACTGCAGCAAATTCAGGTAAAGAGAAATCCTTGTTTTGTTTATGGGTTTAAAAAAAAAAGAAACTTTTTTTGAAAAATACAATATTTTTACTAAGTGGTGTCAAATTTAAAGCAGTTCTTTTCTTATTTATTTATCATTCATTTATTTACTCATTGTTTTAAGTGTAATATTTTGAGAGACAGAGGAAAAGCATGATACATTCGAATCAACGATAAAACAACGAGTTACTGTTCTAGAATTACCCAAAAGCACATCATTGCTAACAAATGCTACGCTGAATTAAATTATACTCGGCTCATCAAAAATCAATGAATAAAATGTAATTTTGAAATTTCATCTTATAACAACCTCTTCTTAAATTTTATAGTCTAAAGTAATCAAGATAAAAAGAAAATTAAATTACTAACTGGTTTTCTATTTCTGCAGCTTGCCGAACAATGTACTCAGAATCCGTCTGAAAGTAATATAAAACATTAGTACACTGGTATCAAAAAGCGCATCATAACTTTAACATTCATAAATATTAATTTGATATTAGGCAAGAGATAATAAACTGCATGATACAAATATCGAGTACAACAGACAGAAAAAAGTTTCAGTAACTTAATTGGAATGAAAAGATTCATGAAACAGATTTTAAACAGAAAAAGAAAAATTGATATTACAGTCGACGCTCAATATAACTACCATCTGCGTCCTACAGAAAAAGCTCGTTATGACGAGTGGTCGATATAAGAGGTAGAATTTTCTAAAAAAAATATACACATGCCTCATGCATGTTCTGTAGTTGCATTAAAATTGGCAGTTTTTCAAAGATTTGAACTAAACGATAATTTGTTTTTAATCATGGGAACTAAAAAAAATAATCAGTGCAAAATATTAAACAGATTTTAACGTAGAAAATATAGGACGAAAAAAATACATGCATATTTCTGGAAGCAGAACTTCTGAGCTGACATGACACCTGGCACTGACAGCATGACTCCTCTTATTTCAGAGAATCGACATTTGCAAAACCATTTGATTCAAAGGCAACTACCAATACATCTGTCAACCCCTTTCCCTGGAATTTCCATGTTTGCTCTTCCTTTATTCTTTCCCTACTGTAATAAGTGGTATTCCACCCCCTGACAAAGTTGGACTGAACACTGAAGACTCCATGCAGCTCTCGGCAAACTATAATCAAGCTACAAATTTTGAAACATGCTCTATTTGAAAAAATACCAGAAATACTGTCCGCTGAATTTGGTTGCTGTATTGGATTAGGTTAGACGATACAGAACGGTCGTTATACCGAAAGCACATTAACATAGAGTTCATAGGAATAAAGTTGGGACTTTTACTACTGGTCGTTATAATGTGTGGACGTTATAACGAGCATTGACTGTATAAAGCTAACATTGTACATTAGTTGCTATTTTTAGTTTTTGCTGTTGCTAATAGTTGCAACTAGTTTGTCAAACGTCTTACCAACTGCAAACACAATTCGTGATTTTTCAAAAAGAAAAAAATATTGAAAACTTAAAAAACGATTTAAAAAAAATTAAATTGGATTCTTTTATTTTTTAAAATTAACTTATGTCACATGTAAAAAATAATATAACATGTACACTACATTTTAAGCTATTTTCATTCATAGCAGCAGCTACTTACACCCGGAAGTACAGAAAAATGAACAAATTTAATTATTTTACTTCTGAAATCTGAAATAAATCAAACAATTCTGTAATGTGGAATGAGCACTAAATTTTTTACATTGAGTGCTCTTTAATAATTTTGCAATTGCATATATAAAATAATTTATATTTCTTATATATTTTTTAATACTCATTTAGTGAAATCATAACCTTGCTTCAATGCCAAAACATGAAGCTATTTGTTTCCACAAAAGACCTGCCCTGTTTTGCTGATTATGGAAAATATTTTGTGTACCTCTTGTTTTACTGAATTTTTCTGAGAAATTTGGCAGTGTACTCAAAAAAAAGTACTAGTATGAAAGAGCCCATTTATCATTTCTTTTCCATAAAAAAAAGTTTAGTTTCTAGGCAAAATTTTATTTTTTAAACAAAATTATTTTTACTTAGATTTAGTAGTACAACCTATAAATATTGATTTATTTTTCTCATAATTTGTAATTACTCTAAGAATTTCAAACTACGTTTATTTGATTTTAAATATTATTTTTGAAGTTTTGCAATTTATCAAAGATTAAAATTGTAATTGATTTTAAAGGTGACAAACTGAATTTGGTACATCATTGCTCCCATGGAGGATTATAGATTGTGGAGAATATTTTTGTCAATTAAGGAGTTGATAGTATTTGTATAGTTATATTTCTGCGGGGAAAAAATCATTAGTACATTGAAAAATGCATTCCAAACAATTTTAAATACTCACTTCAGCAATAAACACTATGATCACAGCATCATTTCGTTCTTCAGGCGACATATTTTCAATTAGATTTTGTAGAGTTGACATTAAGTAAGACTGGACTTCTCTCTTAACTGTAGGTATGCCTAAAACCATGGTAACTAGAAAAACAAAATTCAATTAAACAATGCATTAAAATTTCTACCAGAAAAAGCTTCTGCTATGAATAATGCAAGGAATTTTTAAATTTTTATTTTTGAAATAACTAAATAAATAAAATAAACCAAGTAAAACATCAAAGTTTGCTATGATATTGTCCATTTGATAATACAGTAATCCCTCGTTATATAGCTCATTCTGATATATCTCGCTTTTTCTATGTCTCCCAAAATTTTAAGTTTGAGCTCTCGAAAGTAAAAATATTGCATTTCTAAAGTAAAGCCGCTTTCCCCCATTAAATAAAGCCATCGAACAGAAATGTTTGTCTTTCGTCTGAATTTGCTACAGTCAATTGGTTTGAGTAGAATCATTCTGCAGGCATGTAAGTTGGGGAGTGGGAGGAGAATTGTTGCAGATTTTCTGCAACAATTCTCCTCCCACTCCCCAATTTACATGCCTGCAGAATGATTCAACTCAAACCAATTGACATTTTACTTAACATTTCTTTTTATATTGAGCCTAACGCCTATAGAATGAAAGAGACATATCTATTGCCAAAGGATTGGTTATTAAGCTATTTTCATTAAGGGGGTATTCTAGTGTTGAATTTTGAAAAAAAAAAAAAACGATTATTTTTTTCATATTTCCAAAGTTTAGACATTCAAGAATATGACATTAAAAGGATTTGTCAAAATTCCTATTATTTCATGAGTTATAGTCGTTTTAGTGACGTGGCATCGGTTCGGGTCCGACCGTTACAAGTCAACAAAAGACGGCAGGCGTTCCTGAGTCCCTACGGCTGAATATCCCTTATAAAATCTTTATTTAATTGAAGGACATAGAAACTTGTTTTGTTGTAATATTCTTTTAGTTTTATTTTAAGTTAGTTTTGAGCCAACCTTCGGAGTTAGTATTTTTAATAAAGGTTTTATACCCATATTAAAAATCTTAGATATTATGGGAATCACGATTGGCCCAGAAGCTAATGCTTTCGCAGCGAGACGGGACGAAGCGCGGATCGAGCGCTCAGAACTCTGCACTTCAGAAGCGTCAAAGGAGGATAGAACTGCTCGTCTTCACCAGCGAATATCGGAGAATGAGCATTTTGAAGTAGAGGAAGGTTTCTTATATGCAGCAGAAATCGCCGATTCAAAATATGTAAGTATTCTGTACCATTTTATAAGTAAAATTGCCAAAAACTTGTCTCAAAACTTTGAACGCGTTTATCTCGAAATTACGGTTTTTGAGCTGGCGGTAAGGATATCTCGAGTTCTAATGGACTGATTTACTTCAAATTTGGAGAGGATTTTCTTTATACATCCCTTTATCGTGTGAACCTCGCTTTAAACTATAACTTTTCATTTAGTATTTTTAAAAATTCGGAATTGTTAAGAAAATATGCAAAAAAGGAAAACAATTTTTCAAAGAGCCGCCAGTTTGTAATTTTTTTTTTTTCAAAACTTGTCCAAGGTTCATACGATAGCCGCATCCATAATAATTAAGAATTCGTCAGTTTTTTATTTTTCATATCACCAGGAGGGTTGGAATAATGCACGCCATGACACCCTCTTTTTTTGGATCCCCCTCTTTGAATGCTCATAGCTCTGTCAATTTTAATTTTATTTTTTTGGTTAATTTTCGTATGTAATAATAAAACATCAATAAACAAATGACATTAAAATGGATGATAAAAATATTTTTGTTTCCTTTGTACAGCGCTTCAAAAACCGGGCGAAATTCATGCCTCTACACTGGAATAACCCCTTAAGAAAGTTGTCATTATGTAAGATTAAATTACAATTTTTACGTTGACACTGAATTTACTTGTACTTTTTGAGTTATTTCGAATGGCAACGGTTATATCGCGCATTCGGATATATCGCGATTTTTTGCTGTCCCCCGACAACCGCGATATAACGACGGGCTACTGCATTGATAGCAGTGTTGTATGCAAATTATGCCTTGTCTTAAAAGTTGGCAACTCTAAAATATTTAGAAATGATAGGACAAATGAACTTTTCTCTGAAACGATAAATTAACATCCTGTGCCATGAAATGGCATAGTTTATATAATAAATACTAACATCAACTCATTCAACATATGGTTTCAATTAACTACAACCATTCTCTATAGCATTTATGAAGAATTGCAATAGACTATGCAGTTCAACCACAAAGTACAGACACTTTAGACGCTTCTATGCAAGGCAGAAAAAGACTAATTCATTCGAGTTTTAGGGAAGTTCGTTTCGCAGGTGCGTTAGTTAGGATGCAAATCAGAATGTTTGCTTCTTTATTTATTGAAAGCAACTAAATTTATGAACTGGCATATAGCAGTTCGGAAGAAATGAAGTACGCCAAATGAACTAAAATGAGAACAAAAACGGAACATTCCTTATACCAGCATCTCCTCCCTACAACATGAATGGATTCTTCTTGGCATTCTGCCAGACAGCTTTTTTTTTTGATGGTAGAACTGTACATCTCTATGAATTCAATATTTTGCTAAACTTTTAAAGAAATCCTTTGCAGTTTGTATAAGCAAGTCTATTGGAATCTATAGATATCCTCAATAGACAGCTCACACCTGCCAACCTTTTAAACTTAAAAAAAAAAAAAAAAAAAAAAAAAAAAGAAAGTCAAAGCTCACAAAAAAAAAAAAAGATTAGAGGAAAATGATTAGCCTAAGGCCAACTAAGACTTTTTCCAGATAGAATATTCTTGCATTCAAAGTATGTTTTCATGTAACAAAGTTGCATTTTTAAACAGTGAGAAATTGTTTTTACTATTTCAAAGGGAATAAGGCAATCATTTGAAGAAGAAATCAGTTATGTTTTAAGAGTATTAAATTTCCACAGAAAAAAGTCTTTATGAATAAAAAAGTTAACAGAAGTTTCGGTCACAAATTATTTGTATAGCAAAATTTTCATTTTGACATTTGTAAAACGTATCAGATATTATTATTGTAAAGGTTGTTCATAATAATTAACTTTCAGAAGAATATTCTAATCAAGTCTAGCAGCATTGTAATAATTCCAGAAATAATACCTTTTTTAATGCTATTTTGACGAATAAAATGCAGTTCTTTAAAGGCCAAAAAAAAAAAAAGCAGTCAAAGGTATAAGGATGAAAAGTTGTTTTCTCAAAAATTAAAAAATATCCTTTTAACACATACTACAATTACAATCATTCGGAAATGCAATAAATGTTTAAAACTTAACCTAATCTAAATGGTAAGTATTTTTAGTAGAGTAGTCTTAGCGGAGCACTGTGTCAGTAGGAAAGAGTAACAATGCACTTTTTTGTAACATTACTTACCACCACTTCTGTCTCTAGATAATTTGATACTCGGAGTTAAACTATCGGGTGAATTTAATAAATGAGGAAGAAAATGATGAATGGATGGCAGTTGTAAATCTACTGTTCCCTGTATACCAGCTAGGAGTTGCTGAGAGTCTTTCCATAAATTACTTTTTTCTTGATGAAGTGAATTATTTAAAATATCTACAGTGCTGGCAGCTTTAAATAAAGTTCCAAAATTTCTTCTCAAATTGACGATGTCATTTCTCCGCTCAAGATTGAGCATTTCCGCATGTTTCAACCTTTCATAAAGTTCCAGAATTCTCTGGCTTAGAATATGTTCTTCTGAGAGATCTAAAATAGTAACCAAAAAGAAAACTGGTAAGATTAACATAAAATTACACAAGGTGAACATTTTCAAATAAGGAAAAAAAAATATATACTTGTTTTATATATATATTATATATATGTCTCAATGATCGGGGGTGGAGGCGGGGGAGCACTTATTGAAACTCTTATAGAAAAATTCAACTCTGATTATATACTCTTATTGATTGGGAGGCTCTTGCCGATCTGAGAAATTTGGGCGGGAACCCCGCTTTCCCGTCCTGAATTTTAGCCCTTGTATTACTCAAGAAATTAATACAAAGCAGCTGAACATTGCTTATTAACCACTAAACGCATTTGCCCGTGTCTGACACGGGCGAAAGTTACCAGCAAATCTGCACATGCCCGTGTGCAATTTTGCACACGGGCGATCATCACACAGGCGATCTTGTATCTCGCGTCATTTTATTTCTAATGTCCGTCTGAGATCCGTTTGAATTATGGTTGAAAATAATTTTTTTAATATAAGTTTTACCCCACTCCCCGCTCTCTAGTCACTCCCTACAACTGAAATTACCAAAAACAATTTATACTATACCTGTATATTCCTTTTCTGTCAAAAAAAAAAAAAAAACTCGATCATATTTTACCTGTTTTTCCGGAAAAAAAAAAAAAAAAAACTCGTGCTTCAAGGGATTAAGTAATATTTATTCATTATCATGAAAAACTCATTTAAACTGTTGTCTGTAATCGTCAAAGGTATCTGTAAGACTAACACCGATCCTGATAATGTTTAGTAAAGGCCACAAAAGAAAATGCAATACATAAAAAAAATACAAATATTTAAGAGTAAACTCTTAAATATTAAACACGTATTAAGCTAAGCATTTAGTGTCACTTGGAACGAAGGTTTTATTTCTCTTAATTCCCGATCTTTTTTTTTTTTAAACTGCTATAAATACTATTTTCATAACATATATATCGCACACCGGAAAGAAAAGTGACACAACTCAAAAACGAAACACCTTTGCAAAACGGGATTTTTTTTTTTTTTTTAACCAGTTTCCATATTCTTCAATCGAAAAGTGACTGATAGCTCTGTATATTATACAGACTTGTATGCCACTTTTCGATAGAAGAATATGGAATCTGGAGAAACAACAAATCCCGTTTTGCAAGTGTTTCGTTTTTTAATTGTGTCACTTCTCTTGCCGGTGTGCGATAGATATAATTGTGCGTGTAGCATGACATTATGCGTACGTAATAGTAAACAAGCAAATATAATGCACATTTTAAAAACCACGCCTAAGGAAATGGAGCAAATTATAGTTAAAGACAATATATAATTCTTCGCAAAGCAAACTGTAGGTAATTATGACGTTATTTTATTATTGCATGATCCCTACAAAGACAATTCCATGAATGAATGAAGTTCCGCTTCTTGCTTAAATGATTCTACTAAAGTGTGACCAGCAGGCTACTGTGATTTTGATGGTCATATCGTCCATAATAAAAGAAGGTCAGCTGCAACTTTCCGAGCAGCTCTATTAGCGCCATTACTACTTATTTTGAAAATGGTAGAAATTGAAGGCCATAAAAGAAAATGGTTACGGTTTGGTTTCCATTTTATTGTTCACAAGACAAATAAATCACGAAAGTTATCATTCGTTCTTTAGAACCAAGAAGATCGATACTTAATCTTTAAAACAATATTATTATTATTAATAGTAGTACTAAAAATATTGATATATTTTTTAAATATTAGGGAATTTAGTAAGTTTTTCATCATTTAAAGAAATAGTAGTGGAAACAAGGAACAATATTTTGTTTTCTCGAAATTGAAACTAAAGTAACCGTTAATTTCAATTGTAAAATGCGCACTATTTATCTAATGATATCTAACTGAAATAATCATAACAGATAATATTACCTCATACGATATTTCCACCTTTTAAAAATCAAGAAAAGGAAGAGGGGGAATGAAGATATCTATTTGCAACGTGCTGGTAATACAGAACATTAAAAAAACCAGCCGAAATCATCAATTACAGATAAGATAAGAAATTGTTTTAATTAAAAGTATACGCGTGAAAATGGTAAAGAATAAGTAAGTCCTAAGTGAAACAAACGGTTTCGTAACAAATAATGTAAAATTCTCGGTAATATTCTTTTGGAGATCATCCTCAAGATTTATATTCTCATAGCCAGAATATTCCTCTTCATTCGAGAATACAAATGAAAATAAGTTATTAATATATTTGTAACAACTAATGTCTCTAGTTGCAATAGATATTTATACAGTGCACATAAAAAAAAAAAAATTTCCTCAATACACCCTGAAGTAAAGAGAATATTCTCTGTAAAATATTCAAGAAGCATCCTCATTCTAAAGTTGTTCCTCGCCCACCGAAAATCCTAGTGATCAAGTCTTTTGAAATCCGATGAGACATTGCCAAGTCCAAGTTACAAGAATCACCACTTTGAAAACAAGAAGTTGCTCCACTTAGAACCCAAAGAAAAATCAAATTATTGTTGGCGATATTATCAGCTTATTTTCAGTGGAAAAAAAAAGCTATGGATTAAATGTCATGAAAAATACATTTGATATTACTAAAATTTTTACCTTTGTGCGATAAATGAGCAGTAATAGAATAAACGAACAAGTGAGAAATAACAAATGCAAAAAAATGCCTCTTTCAGGGATGCTAGAGCTATGAGACTGGATCCTACATTTTTGGCAGGTTAATTGACCAGGGGCTTTTCACCAGTCAAACTAAACATTTGAGACCAATCCAAATGCAATTCAAAATTATACAGAAAGTACCGCGACTACTTCACCCACTGAGTAGCGATTCAAAATTCAATTCCGTCTGCATTAGACAATTATTACTTTTCATTTAAAAAGTTTCCTGTTCTGTACCAGATCCTGCAATGTACCAAGGGGCCGTCAAAATCAAATTAGAAATAGAAGAATACTTCATTTTCAATATTTTCCCATAAATTACGACTATGCACGCATTTTATATGACCCTTTGACTTTCAATTATTCATGGGGGAAAAACTTCAATCAAAAAGTTTTAAAAATAATATTTTCAAACTAAACATTTGTCTTTCATCTGTTTTATAGCGGCACAGTTTTCCATAGTTGTAATAATATAATAGATTTGAATCGTTTAGAAATGCCATCTTTAAAGCATAATTCGTTTTTTATCTTTAAAGTCACGCCATTACTTTCGGCGCTCATATTGAAGAATAAACGCTTGGAGACATAAAACAAAACGAGGAATAAAAGTCGCACATCTCTAAATTTATATTCGTCCTTTAGGGCTATACAGTGCTGCAATTGACATCAAGCATAAACGAGTAAATGAACAACTGTTCCGAGCAATTTTGAAAGGGACAGAGAAGAGCGGATGTCTTTGCACGCACTCCTTGATTTCCTATTGTGTCAAGATACCCATTGTATGATCCTCGAATGAGTTTTTCGCCGTGAATAACAGCCACTAATCCCACGTGTTTTCTGCCTTAACAAAAATGTTATTTCAATCCTCCCACATGCCATTCAAGTCCCTTGTTGCACGTGATGAAAAAACAATCAAAATACTAAATATAGCAATCGAGAGCTCTACATCAAATAAAGCAATAAGAGAATCTTGCATTTTAGAATACAATAGACATTACCATCACAAGGCGGAAAAGTGAAAAATTGGAGGATTGGCTGCGAAAGTGAATCCAAATGGTCTTCACAAATGGATCGCTTCAAAATGAAGCACCGTATGGCGTGCAACCTCGAATTTCTCCAGTGGCCAACAGTCCTTTGTTAACAAAGGAAGAAGAATATCTGCATATGAGTAGCGACCTAGAGTTAATTCCGCAAAAGTTTAGCAGGTACATTTGCATGACATTTGTTTATTTTTGTCACAGAATCACTAAACATCAAAACTAGTCTTCAGCATTCCTATTCAGAACGCAAAGCCTCGTCGTTTCCTGCAATACGTTCACTGTTAGTTATTTATTTATTCTTTTTTTTTTTTCACAACTATTTTACATTTTGCCCCAAATCTCAAAAACTTGCAATTGAAATAGCTGGGTAATAAGAAAATAAATGTTCATGCAAGACTACTTAGGCCCTTCCACTTTTTGTTTGTCACTAAGTTGTTCGTTCTTCTGATTACACTGCATGCGTCTCGTCTTTTAAACTTCTCAGCCTTTAGATTTGCAGTTTTGAGAATTTCTTACAAAATGGAGAATGCATCCAAAATTTTCGACAATTTTACATGGGACGGTGGTGTATTTCGATATATATCTATCTCGTAGCTATGCTGATTGCAATAATATTGTTACATAGCCTACAGATTCTAACAAATATGCTATCCGTTTTTTTTTTTTGTTACAAATCATCATATTAAAAATAAAAATTTAAAAATAGTGTTAGAAATACTTTTATTTTCTCACACACTAACAAAATCCACAAGGACATCAGTTTTTTCAAGTAAATGCTATTTTTCCGTTAGATGATTAGTATTTTAATAGTAAACCGATAGCAAGCTACAGAGCATTCTATAATGTCCAAAAAAAAAAAAAAAAAACTAAAAAAATTAATAAATAAATAAAAAATAAAAAAACCAATTTTTGTTCAAGTATATGGCTAAAAAAAAAAGTTCTTGAATTTCTTGAACTGTTGTGTTAGTTTTGATCATGAGCTCTTACATTTAAAACCCATAAATTGTCGATGATAGTGAGGTCAACGATTTGCATCGATTGCCGTTGACGAAATATGGTATGCAAGGCCTCTTATTAGATGTCACGTTAACACCCAAAACATCCTTAAATGACAATTAGCATATCTCACGAATACTTCTCAAATAAAAAGCAGACAGCGATCTAAATGTCCAAAAAAAATTTTTTTACGTATTTGTGGACATCGTTACTTATGTTCTGATAGTTAAGTAAAACGTCACGCAGGACCGTTAGTACGGAATTACGTGAATGTAGTTTAACATTCGTGCCGCTTTACACGACATGCTTTATTTTCTTTCTTTTTTTATAACTGCAATAAAAAATTGAGAATACTATTACAGTATGGCCTACCGTTTTTTTTTTCCCAAGAAAGATTTACAAAATTTTAGCTTCTAACTAACAAGCACACTTAAAAAAGAGATTGCTGATTTGGTAATGTTTTATAGGCAATCAGGTAATAACTTTGTGCATTCAGTTATGTTAAAAATATGAGTAAACAACAGATTAAAATGACTAAAAAAAAAGAAAGACCTCGTCATCAGAGAATCATGGAACAGAAAAGTTTATTTTAATACATAGGTGGCAGCAATAAAGGAGTGGCGTAACCAAGGGAGTAGTACGAGGGTTCTGAGGCACCCGTTTTGATTATGTCAGATATTACAGATATTACCCTTACAATATACTAATGAAGCTATTTTCTCTTATTTTTTAAAAGTTATCATTTTAGCAAAGGCAATCATTTTAGCAATTTCATGTGTGATTGTCACGCAAGAAAGTAATATGCTAATCAAATTTCGAATGCTTTTTTTTATTTATAGGTGTCAGAGTCCATTACTTTTTATTTTTTACCTTACTGCTTGAATAAAATCGACTTACTGCATACCATACTTACAGCCGAGAATTTGAAGTGTACAAATAAAAGAGAGATCCGTATTGGGGACGGGATCATATTTATTAGCTGTTCAAGCTATTGGGAAAAAAATAAATAAAAGACGCTCTAGATAGTTTAATGGCATTCACAGCCCCATTTAGGAGGAAAAACATCCGGAGAATGCCAAACGAAATTTATGTAGTGCATCGAATCGTAATTCTTCAGTACCAAAAGAAAAAACACATTCCAATGAAAAATTATAATCAAAAAGAAATTTCAATCAGAGTTGCAACGAATAGTTATTTGATCAAATACGGAATATTTTGCCCTTTTTAGCGATTTTCCCATCTAGTAGATGCCATAGATGTTCTTTAGGATCCAGGTTCAGTGACTAGTGGATCTACTAGTCATTGCGGAACATTATATAAAAGCCAATCTTTGGTTTTGCTGGCAGAATATTTGAAGTCTTGTTCTTAATATAGGGCAAATGTCTTCTCCACACTATGACATTCCCTTCTCCATATTTTAATGTTTCCAGTAAGTCTTGAGGCTGCAACTCTTTTTTTTCCCAGATAGTAAATACGTGTTTGAGATTGAAAATTTGGAACTTGTTTTTGTCACAGAAACGTTCACTTTTCCAGAGATGCAATGTTTTGCTTTTAAATTTTAGTGAAAACTCTAGGCGCTTATTCCTGATGATTTCTGAAACAAAAGGTTTCTTTCTTGGCTGTCTTTTTTTATACCAGCGTAATGCAAAACATTTTGTAAAGTCTAAGGTGCTGCAATCCATCCTGATATTGATTCGATATTTCTGGCCTTGCTTTTCCTGTTGGATTTTTAAGATTATCTTTAATCCTTTGTCGTCTTTCTCTTACAGTCAGTTTGCTTGGTCTCCCTGATCTTTTTTTGTTATCCATAACAGCAGTCCCCCTTTTTTCCCCTTTTAACAATATTATGAGTTTCACTTAAATACGCATTCTACATATTTGAATTTCACGGATTTTTTCTCCCGATTATGTTGCAGATGAACGATTTGTTCTCTTTTTTCACTGGAACCGCGTTTCTTTTGAGTGCTATGCCAGGAAACTTGTATGAAAACTATTTAAATTAATTATTATCATATAAATGAAGCTTCCTTAACGTGTCCTTGACGCATGTGAAAGTAATCTTGAAAGTTACCGACATCACGATGTAAATTGCATGTTTCTCTTCATATATGTTTCATTTTATAACCTTGAAAACTACAAAATTCATTGTTCTAATACTTTTTTTTGCCAACTGTATGTTTCGTACGAACTTAAGATCTTTAGAAATAATTATAAATACTACGGCAAGAACATTTGTTTATATAGTAGGAAGTTGTACATTTACCTTCTCATTATCTTGAGCAATTATCGTATTGCTCTAATAGGGCCAGTTTCGCTTAACTTTATTTAAGATCGAAACAGATGAGAGAGGGAGGTTAGCTTAATTACATATAATTTAGTGATAATCGAGAGCAAATTTGATGTGACAAATAATTCTCTCACCTTTTTTGTATAAATATGATGATAAAACCTAGTCAGAGTAGGGAAGTTAATATTAAAGCCATTCTACTAGATTATTTCAATCGAAATTTCCATTAAATTCAATGAATATAAATCGGTGCATTCAGAAAATTATGAATGCATTTTATTCCTAAGTATTTGGCCAAGACCGAATAATAAACTTGAAATTCGGTAAAACCCAATTTATTCTGCAGGTAGGCGGAAAATTCGTTGCATTATCAATTTTAATAACAACACCCTCCCCCTTCCTCTTAAGATGTTGTTGTCATTGAACATGTTTCATAATTATGATGGTATCACTTACTACACACCTGTACATTTATGCATCATTTATTTTCAATAAATATAATTAAAAACCGTTAATAGCTACGATACTAACGACGAATATTTTGTAAAATAAACATAATGTGAGCCACACCCGTTAGTGTACATATAAAAGTCCATTAAGTTAAATATCAGGATTGCTTCAAGTCACGGAAGCACCTGTTTATCTTATGCAAGTGGCAGAAGAGAGCAAACATTCTCTACGAGGTACGAAATTTTCCGAGATAGTACATAAAATGGCAGCCAAAGTTTTATAAGTTTACTGTGACTCATCGCAGGCTTGTAATGCAATCAAAATTTTATCAATGAAATAATTAAGAAATTTATCGCAGAAATATGCAGAATAATAACATAAAAAAAACAATAAAACTAAGCACTTAACGGATGCTTCGTGTATGCATTTGGAACCTTTTTTTTTTTTTTTTTTTTTTTATAGTATTGATCAAGTAGTCTCTTTACAGCTAAACAGCCAAAAAGCTTTTCATTAAGAAATAATTTTTCTTGCATAAGGACATAAATCCAGAACTGATGGCAAAGATGTAGAAATAAGTATTATTTTTACTGCTTTCCGAAGTTAGACACGTCACAGCCGAAATATAAAATAATGTAATAAAACGAAGTAATAGTACGAAGCAAAAGCTGAATCCTGTTATTGCTGTTTTTGAAAGTTTCCAATCTTTCAATAGCACCTATAATAGTAATGTACCCTAATGGTACATTACTGTATTTTCCAGTCCATACGACGTTTACTTTTTTACTCCAAAATGCGCCTTAAAAGCAGCCTCCTTCTTATAGGCAGAGAATATATTTTCGTTTCGTACGACGCAAGCTGATTTACTGGGGGAAAATACTATTGAATATTTTTCCAAACAGGAATACAGATAATGTTTGCCTTTACTACAAATGTTGGTAATATTTTCTGAGCTAGTAGAATGAGGAAACCGTCGACAGGGTGGCACAGTGGTAAGGCGCAGGCCTCGTACGCCCAAGATCGCAGGTTCAAACCTGGCCCACGTACAAATCTTAAATTAACCTCTGCATGTACAAATCTTATATTAACCTCTTCAGACTCCAGAACTAAGCACAAACAATTTTGACGCAATTTTTTGGTACTCTGGTTTAAAAAATGATTACAAACCAAAATAACTAAAATTTTTTTTAATTTTAATTAATAATTAGTTTAAATAATAATTAATGCCCAATTTCCATGATTTTCATGTTTAAAACGAAGTAAACTATCTGTTGATTAATTTCAGAAACAATTGGGTGTTTTAGCTTTAAAATTGCACAAACAGTAGCTAATAAACAGTATTTTACAATGCACCCAATTGGGTACACTTGGAATGCAGAGGTTATTCTGGTAGTAGAGACAGTGATGACGAAGTTATCGGGTTTTACGATGAATAAATGCTGTTATACTTGGTAACATAAAAATATCCGTTTTCATTGTATAAGCACGGTATAAGAGTCACCTTTATTTAATAGACAATTTTTCTGGTCCAGTCATTCTCTTTCAAATGGGACCTCAATGCATTTATCTATGGTTAAGAATTTAGACATTGAACCGAAACATATATCTACTATATATATATTTTGAAACTTTGATTTTTCGGCAACAAAACTGAATTTCTTTTCGATTTGAATTAACGTAATTTCCAAACACACAAATAACTTAAATGCTATTCAGTGACAACAAAATATACACATAATCATGAAAATTAATTAATTATAAAAAATATTAACTATTTGATGTGAGACATTAAATATATATATGAAATAAATTTGAGAATAATTTCATAAATTTGATATGAGGTGTTCTTTAAGCACAGATTGCAAGTTTAAAAAATATATATAGAGAGGGAGAACATTAAAACAGATTATTTTATGAACTTCTAAGGCATCTAGCACAGTAAAATTAACAAAGAGTACACGAAAACAAACAACTTACTGCACAGAAACAAACAACTTACTGCACAGAAACAAACAACTTACAGCACAGAAACAAACAACTTACTGCACAGAAACAAACAACGCACTGCACAGAAACAAGCAACTCACTGCACAGACTTAAAGGAAAGGTTTCAAGTAAAGACACATAAGAGATAATGACAAAGAAGTCAATTATCAACATGTAAAGCTTTTAGAAACAAAGCACTTCGTTTTCAACCAACATGAACAGATACGAGTAGAGCAACCCAAGAAATTTCACTAACCGGCATAATACAAAACAAAGATGTTATGGGACAGTTAAAATCAGAAAAATCTCTAAAATAACTTTCACTTAAGATGCAGCTACGAACACTTTGCATAACAAAACTAACACAGAAGCAGAAAAACTTGGAGCAGAACATGGATGCACGAAAAGCTTCAAAGCTATAAGGAAACAATCATTTAATGCGATACGAAGATGCTCATTTGAATATTTCAGCTGCGATGCACATATGCTCATCATTTAAGCGAATAATTTTACGAGGCTCCACTTACCAACACCTTTTGTATTGATCCTAGCCTTATCCATCGATCTATCTAGAAAAGAAAAGAAAGAAAGTTATGACTTAAGTTCATATGTGTGTGTGTGTGGTGTTCAGAAATGGTTAAGTTCCGTCGTCCGTTACTAATCAGACATTTCTCATAATTCTACTCCACTAGTTTCATAGAAAAATTAGAGTTAAGTAGGAAAATTATTAGTTTTGGTCGATTTGTATGTTTTGGTGAGTACCGAAGAGTCCCAATCAAATGAGACTAAAATCGGAACAAAAAATGTGTTTTATAGAAGCTAAAAGTCAATTTTATTACGCCGTAAAAAAAGTAAACCATAAGCATGTTCAATTGCAGTTCATTCACGTGACCAGAACGAATGTGTATCGGATTACAAAGAAATAATCCAACTGCTTCCATTTGCCGGCGGGGTAGCGTAGTGGTAAGGCATTGGCCTCGTACGAACAAATTCGTAGGATCAAACCTTCCCAAATCGGTGGATTTTCAAGATGCAAAAAATCGTCAGCGCCCATACCGTATGATCATGCGGCATGTTAGAGATCAATTGAGTATATGTTTGGTTTGGATACCTCTCGGCTTAATTAAATTCCTAGCATAGTTTCGCATCAATTAGAAAGCAGGTGCTGCCATCTAGGGGGAATTGAGCGTCGAAATTCTTAAGTGGTAATGACATCCGCCGATAGTGGTGTTACTTGAAAGAATGGATGCCAGTTTCCGAGGAATGCACTAGGTCTGCAAAGGTGAATGACCATAAGCAGCACTATTAGAAAGATTTGCGAACTAAGAAGCACCCGAAAAACGAAAACGAAAGTAGTGAATACGAAAGTTGGGTTTTGGTCCCTTTATATGTTTTGGTGAACATTTAGAGTCGCAGCCGAAGACCAAAATCGCTGCAAAAATGGCCCTATTAAAAAGTAAGAGTTCCAATGCTATAGCACCGGAAAACGGCAAACGTATACAATAGGCATGTTAAAAAATTGCTCTTCATTCGCGTGACCAGAACGAAAGTGTATCAGATTGGGGAGAAATAATCCGACTGCTTCGAGAACATAGAAGCTACTGAAAACATGTTTGAAAGGGGCAAATAACCTTCCTGAATCTATGTTCCCTACATCATGTTTAGAAAGAGAATTGAAACGAAAAAAATCTCCTGACATAAGATATAGACATCACCGGAAGCTTTAACCCTCTGTATCATAGCGGAACCTGTAGGCAAATACGTACCGTTTGCTAAATACCGCAACATACCGTTCGATTGATGTTTTTGTTTTTCTTCTTAAATAATTTTTAAAATTTCTGAATTATGTATTCACGTATTTCAGAATTTTTTATATTTTTTTGCTAGTATCTCGAATACAAAAAAAAATCAATACATCCAACTTTATAAGCGATAAAAAGGTTTTAAAAAAAATAATTAAAACCATTTTGTTTTAAATTAAAAATCCTAAAATATGCGGAGGTTATTTGTTTATTTATTTGTTATTATCTTGAATCTAAAAACCAAATAAATCCGAGTCGTGGAGTACCACATGGCTAATATTTTATCTGATGTTGAACTGGAGCGAGCACAGATCATTAAAATGTTTTCCACTCGCTCCATTATTTATCTGAAATATTTGACCATCTAATGAAGAGAAAAAATCACATCTTATCGTGAACCAGTCACTCTGATTTTGGTTTTAATCAACCAAACAATGGCTATACTTAAAAGAGCAACGTTTTCCTGAAATGATCAATAGCAATATTCGTTTTCCCAGATAACTCACATTTCTTATAACATTTGCTTTCGATTGCAAACTGGTAGATGGACTTTTTTATGAAGTTAAAATTATTGCACATTTTTTTTTTTTTTTTTCATTCTTTACCAACTGAGTGGATTTGCGAACAATAACTAGATCATTACTAAGACGCGATATGAGATTCTAGCAGATATAAATATATACTCAAATTATTAACTGCATTATGCATTAATTAAACCAATGCCAAGGGTCGATGAAGCATTTAAGAGGGTCCGGTTTTTGTGAATTTTAAAAGAAATATTTGCGAAAAATCAAATAATTTTGTGAAAATTGAAAATTGAAATATATAGTGATGAAAAAGTTTATTATTTTTTGCCACTTTTATAATAAATAATGGTGTGAAAAGTGGGATTTGGAAGCTTGGAAGTTAGTGAAGGGTCCGTTTTGATTGATTTGAATTTTGTGAAGGGTCCGTTTGGATTAATTGGAATTTTGTAAAGGGTCCGAAAACGGGCCCAAATTTCTTCTGGCGCGACCCCTTAATGCATAATGATTATTACTGTTAAACAAAGTTTTTGCTTCTTGTATGCAGACTAGCGTGTTCTATGCTTTCGATGCTGACTCTGAATCTGCGTGCTTAGAAATCGTCCAGCAGACACTAGCGATTCCATCATGGCATTACGTAATCAAGAGACTTGGAAGTCAAATGTTCGTCAATTATTGTTGGACATAAGAAAGAGATATTCATGCTGCAAAAATTATAAAATCATGGATAAATAGCTTCAGAAAAACTGCCATTAAAATTAAAATCTAGGCAATTTTAAGTTGTAAGCCAACACGAAAAATGAACGTTTTTCAAAATTTTAACTCTTGTCTCTCAGAAGCTATGCTTGAGACAAATTTGAAAAGCAGATTCAGAGCCAGTGGAGAAAAAGTACTACAATGTCTCCATTTGATCGAATGAATACGAAAAATGTTAGCTCGGACTGAGCACTCATGGAAACGTTATTTATACATAAAAAACCGACAGCAATTATAACTATGTATTAAACGATCATTATTTTATAATAAATAATAACGTCACTCAGCCATTTGGCAATACAACTTTTAAAACCTGAATGAAATTCATTATGGAAAGCAGCAAAATAAGATTAAAAAACTCAAGATAAAATATGTATCACAAAGACGTTTTAAATTACATCTGCTCAATGTTTGGCTGCAAGACGAAGAACGTCCAGACGATAATACAATTTCAGTCGTGTTATCGTTAACCCAAGGTTTAGATAAGGATTCATAGCCCTGCCATTCACATATATCGATATCAAAGTTTAAGAAACGGCAAAACTCAGTTATACACCACAAATGTCAAATACACAAAAGCTGCAGCCATTATTATTTGTTTTATAATAAAAATGCAAATAAGAAATCAGGAAAAGGAATGCTCGTTGAAATTTCAAATTATTTTCACGAACCTCACCAACACTAGTTTTATATCGCATTGTAATAAAAACGGTATGCGATGATAATATTGCTCTAAGTTTTTATAAAATTTATGCTTACACAAGAGAGTTTTAAATTCCTTCAAAAGAATTTTATATCCAAAACTACTAGACATAGTAAAAGTTTAGCTAGTTTAAAATATTTTATTCGTTAATTATTTAACGACAGATACGTACGGTTTTTTCTTTTGCTAATTAAATACGAACTGCACGGGGTATCTCGAATACTGTGTCATTCCCTGGCGGAGGAAAACTGATGTCATGTTTACACAATACACATGTTCAACACTCCATTCCGACAAATAAGCAGATAGTTACTAAAAAAATCCCAATAGAATAAAGACAAAAGTCTTTTAAAAGAATCGCTACCCCTAAAAATCCCCTTTACATGCACGACATTAATCACAAAAAATACCCATAAGAATGAAGACAACGGTTCTTAACGTTAGCGGTCCCACTAAAAATCCTCGTCAGAATACGAACAAATCTCTAAGAAACCTTGATATGATAAGGGTATCAGTTCTCAGATCTCAACAGTCCCCTTTAAAGTCCCTGTCAGTGTAACAACTGTCCCGTCCCGAAAAATTTCTTTTAGAATACGGACATAAGTAATCGAATAACATCGACTCTTTCTAAAAATCGCCATCAGAAACCTTTTCAAGAGGAAAAAAGACCCATTAGAATAATAAGGGTAACATTTTTCAACAACAGCCCTCTAGAATAGGGACAACGGTCCCGTAAAAATATCTTAAATACCTTTCAAAGTAAGGAACTTAAGATAAATCTATCGATCGCTTTTGTGCTACAGAAAATAAATTTCAATCGTTTAAATAGAAAGAAGAATAAAAAGCAAAACTGAAGAAAAAAAAAAAAAACTAAATATCGGATGCGCTTCAAAATGCTAAAAACATTGTGAATCGAATTTTATTTAGTGAATAGAATATGCAAATAGACAAAATGGCAATGGTACAAATAGAATAAAAATAAAAAGCTTTAGCAATCGTCTGAGGAAAATAAATAAAAGCTAATTATCGTGAATAAATAATTTCGAACTACAGCTAAAATGGCAGAAATAAAATAAAATGACTACCTCTACATTGTTTAAACAGCTTTACAACAAACGTTTTAAAAGCGATATGAAACAAGAGTCACAAATAAATAAACTGTAAAGTAATAAACCTATTGCTTGCTAAAAGCTTAATGCATCTTAAGAGCAAATATTTTGGAAAGTAACTCAATTTCTTACTTTGATTTTGAACACGTTAGTATCTTTAGATAAAAAAGTAGTACGTTCGTTCAAGTATTTTCTCTATCTCGGCCTTCAAGTTAAATACGACCGTCAGGAGTTCGGATTTCAAAATTTTCCCCTTGAGTATTTGTGAAGAATTCCTAACCATCCTTATGAGAATATTGATGGAGAGGGCTTGTTCACAAAAATTCAATTTTTATCACAAATCACAGCATAAATGCACCGAATGATTGCAAGCACTGGCGACAGATGTGTAAACATCCCCTTAAGAAATAGCTCTTTTTAAAAAAATGTTGAAATACACCTCAATAAATTGCCGATATCTTTCTGAATTTTCAAGATATTCAACTGAAATTCTTTTACGAGTTGCCCTGTACACTTGGCTTTGAACTTATTACAGTTAAAAATTGCTACCTTTCGCACATGCGCAGTAAAAAATTAATTCCTTTAAAGTCCACAATTTATCAAATAATCAACATTTTTATTTCAAATTTCAGAATAATGCGTCGCTCATATGCTGTCAAGTTTTCTAAAAGTTTGGTAACGTTTTGTGAAAAAGCTTTGCTTGTTATAAGCCAAAAACGTGTGAAGGAAATTGGAGATATCTTCGGGAGTATAAGTAAAATTTTTACGAAAATGCAGACTAATTGTTCTGGTAATTAAACCATTTTCTGAAATTTGCTACTTATTCCCAGGTTTTAACGATGCAGGATCACGCAAAACATTTTTCTCCTTTTCCAATTTGTTGACGGTCCCCTAAATGCAAGAGCGAAGTAATTTTAACTGGAAAGTGTGAGCACTGTGTATTAAACCATGACTAAATAGGTAAAAAAAGCGAATTTTTGCATTAGACTGAGTGTTAAGAATGAAATTACGAAAACTATGTAGTTAATCTATTAATTGGCCAGGGACTGTACATACGATGTCAAACTTATAATATCATCAATGAGAGGGATAAAATGTGTATGTTGAGAACATGCACATTTCATATTATAATTTGTCAGGACTTTTTTTTTTGTCATTATCATTATAATTTGAACATTATAATTATAATGTCAGGATTTTCTTAGCTTAAACTGGATACATGCATTCAGTTTGCGCTCAGAATGATGTTAAAGTTACGCACTGTAACGTCCTGTGGTGGCATTGCTTGATTAACAGGAAAACGGTCATTTCTTTTTCATATTTTAATGGTCAACACTATGAACACACAACTACAGATCTATTTACAATGTATAACTCTATATACATGCCAATCCGAGCCGTGGAGATATCCAGAGAAAAAATCCTTAGCGGCCGTTCCTGGCAAAGGCATCCAGGCGTCTCTCCCGGTGGGCCCATCGCTCCCTCGTTCTCGTGGGCCCACCCCCGCTGTTGAACTCCCAAGTTGAGGAATGTTTTTTTTTTCTCTGCGTCATCGGAGAGGATCGTTACAGCACCTTATGCATATTTTCCAAGTATTCGGCAGAAACTAATTCCATCTTCAAGATATTCGACTGAAATTTTTTTAAGAGTTGCTCTATATACTTGGGTATGAAGCTATGAAAGTTGAGAATTGCTATCTTTCGCGAATGCACAGTAAAAAAAACATATGTTCTTTACATGTTCAAAATTTACCAAGTGCTTAGTTTTTTTTTAATTTCTAATTTCAGTATGATGTTTCTCTTGCGTGTTCTCAACGTTTCTGTAAGTTTATTGAGATTTCGTGAAAACTGCTGTCTGTTATACACTGTTAAAAAAAACCTGAATTTTCAGATTGTTTTTTGACTGATTTCAACGGAAGATTTCCGTAGTGCTTCAAAACATGGTTTTTCCTTCCAAAAACGGAAATATCACGTCCTGAAAAATACGAGAACGGAACTTTTCCGTTTTACGGTTGCTGTATTTTCACAACCTGATTTGGATTAACGGAGAAAAAAGAAAGGGAACTTCTGTCAAATCTCGGGAAAATATTATCCGAAACGGAATGTTTCCGGCAACTCTGCTGCCGTACTTTTTCCGTTATTTTCAGGAGATTCTTTTTACAGTGTAGGTCAAACATGCTGGGGAAATTGGCATTTTGGAAAGAAATAATTATAACTTCGTTAATATACGTGCTAGCTTTAGGAAAACCAGAAGAAATATTGTACACAGCAAGTACCCTACACTGTTTTTCCATTTTAATCTTCTCAATGTCACATAGTAGAGTCACAAGAGCAGAAAAAAATGATTGATACTCTTTCAGTTTTTCTACAATATTAGTGGTTACGTCTCTTTTTTCTGACGGCTGTTTGTGCAAAAAAGAAACTGCACCAAAAGCTGTAATTTAATTCCCGACCACATGTTGCATGAGAGGAGAGGGGGGATGCGTGCCATATGCCGCAAAAACTGCATCTGAGCGTACATGTTATTCTTGATATCTGTTATCTCAAAAGCTAAAAAAAAACTTCTTAAAGGCAAAGGCGGCGTAGACTTGAGTTTTATGATATAGATTTCGGGAGAAATGAAGAGTGAATTATAAACGTATGATTCACTTTACACACGAAGTTACATATCATTTCATATTTAGATTGCAGAATAGATGTAATATTTGTGTTAATCTGCCCAACTGTTTCGGTGAGCAAAATAAAATCGTGAATAAGTTTAAGAAGTTGCAATAGAAAGTTCGAATAAAGTTTTAAAATTTAACCTTTTCTTTACCAATTGAATGCATGAAAAAAAAAAAAAAGAATTTGAAACTTCGTGCAAAACCTTTTTCACAGAGCTTAAAAAAATTTCTCCTCTGTACAAAATATTTGAAGCAATTTAAATTTGATGTTATGCACTATATATTAGGATTGAAACTACGGCAGAACACATTGAATAAAACGTAGTGAATAATTCGTTATTCAATATCTCCGAGATTTTTTTTAAATAAATTTACTTCCGGGAATCAATTCGAATTTCAGCAAAGGGAAGTGGATTTCTAAAAACGAAAGAATTTTACAGAGTAGAAAACCGACCTTGTAGAACACATACTCCACAATCACATGCAAATGAATAAGGAAAACAACGATACTAAATCTTTTAATGTGGAATATCAATCAAAAATAAATTAAAAACTTGACGGGGCGGGGGGAGAACGACAATCAAATAATGTAAAAGCGAATCTGGACTTTGAGAAGCTTTCAAGAACATGAAAGTAATGTGAAATTATTAGTTAAGTAAATTGTGTAATGTGTAACATTAATTTCTAAATGGATAGTTTTTGTCAGTTTACTTTTGAAGTACCCCCCCCCCCCCTCACTCCGTTGCGACCAGGTGAAGGAACTTGCACCACAGTCCTAGAAAGTATTCGAAGAATAAAAGAAACACTTCAAGTTTTGAACTATCCCTTCGACTTAGGCTTTGGCTACCGGTTCAATTTTCAAGAGTAGACTCGCGCATTTCATTTAATATGTCTCCTAGTAATTTTGGACAAAGTAATTTTACCAGTTTTACTAAATATAAATTTATTTTAGTTTTTAGTTTTGTAGTTACTTGAGAAAAAATTACTTCGTTTCTATGTATTTGCATCTTACATAAGCTGTTCTTTGGGAAATACATAGTATAGGAGCAAACGTAATTACGATTAGTTTATTTAACTCAATTTTTATACTAATCTACTAAAACTAAAACTAAAATATTATAACATTAAAAATACAATTTAAAGTCTTAAAAAAACTAAAATCTAATTTTACAATTAATATTTAAAAATAACTTAATATAATAACATAATAATTAACAAATATTAATACTAATATTTAAAAATAACATTATTAAACTATAAAAATCAAATATAATTTTCAACAAAAGCCTTATTTTACATGTAAATCATAAAAAAGCAGCCAGTCGTATGAAACGACAAGAACGCCGCCAATGGCGATAAGATCAATATATTATAATTCTATACTAATTTAAACAAATCGGGGAAAGAAAAGAGAAATAAAATTAACGCTAAAAATAGAACACTGAGGGTGGAAAAAAACGGGTGAACATTTATTAAAAGATGAGTTAGTAATCTTCTTTTGCGCGAAAACGAGTTTTCCGTCTTTAGAATACAACAAAGAGAGGTCACAGTTTTTAACAAAAGAACTATTACGGGGGTAAAAGAAGTAATTCTGGATTCATTTGAAGGGGAAAATACCAAAAATAGCCGTTAGCAAACAAAAATTGAAACAATAGTGGGCGCAAGATTCTTTTGAGAAGACACAAGCGAATATATTAAAGTATTCTTCAAACAAAAATGGCCTATTTTGAAAACAGGTTGTATTCCTCGATCTACAAGAGTAACCCACTTTCCGACAAACTTAAATCACAGGTGAAAAAAGATCGTTACGCGAAATGAACGTGCGTTTAAAAAGATAAAACTGCATAACGCTGATAAGGAGTACGTAATTGTACATCTCATTTTAATTTTGCATTTTAATAGATAATCTCTCTTATACATCACCTCTTTTATGCGTCTCTCTCAATGTCTCAATTGCACGTTGATTTTCAAAAGTCCCGATTAAAAGAAATTTACAAATTAATGTAATTTAAGTTTTATTTACGAGTCACTGTTTCAAGGTATCCCTCATATAATGTTGTTGGAACATTTTTATACTTCACTTTTTTTTCTCTCCTATTTCCGTTTTCCAAAACTTCTTGCACATTGTGTTAATAAACACAATGTGTGCGGGTACATTTCGCGGCAGAATTGTGCCGGGCTCGGGGGTTCTGAGCGCAAATTTAGTTATTCAGTAAAATCCTAATAAATCGAAAATTATTTAATTTTTTAACCTAAACTTTTCGTATTTTATATTGAAATATATAATATTATGATTGTTGTAAACAAAAAATAAAATAATTCATTAATTTATAATAGTATCGTAAATATGAAAAATCAAATAGACATATATAGTTTTAATTTTTTCGAAGTATATTATTTATAATCATTCTTACATTATAAAAAAAATGAAAATAGCAATCATAAAACTGATTAGCGCTATGGGCCGTCTGCTGTGATTTTGTATATCACTTCAAAGGTGTTTTGACATGCGCTGTTCCATTTCATTTTGTACAAAGAATAGCGAAAAATGTGTTTACCACATGTGTTTACCAGCCAACTACTTCTTTCTCTAATAAAATCGATACAAAGAAACCATGCCGTTACATTAATCCATACTAGTACGTGTCCCGCGCTCCAGTATCAATCGCCAGAAAACGTACTAGTACGTGTCCCGCACACAATGTGTTAAAATTAATCTCATAAAAATGTATGAATATTTCAATTGAAAATGTTTACTTAAACAGTACAAGAAACACAACAACAATCTTCGCTTTTCAAATAAGGAAACTGACACAAGAACATTTTGAGTTGCTCCACTCCAGCTATAAGCTCCGACTTCTAAGTACGTGCTCCAATTCTGCTTCAGCTTCGCTCTGTGTTCCGAATATTTTTAACAGTAATCACATTCATCACCTTTACTTATTTAATTTGATAATTGTATTTATGTCGGTGACAGCGTATCAGAAGTTTTTTATAAAAAAAATATTTTTCAGATGAAAAATCATTTTTCGTTCTTTGTCGTTGTTGAGTCAAAACAATTTTAATGAGGAAAAGTAGTAGTTAGTAAATTTTTAATTAAATTCTAATTAAGAAATTCGGAGCAGTGGAGCACGAAAAAGTTCCGTGCTCTGGCTACGCTCCTGCTCCAAGTGAAAATCCATGCTCCACTGCTCCGTGTTCTTGCTCCACGCTTCAGATCCCTGTTTGAAACACAGAAACACAGTGCGATTTCATCTGTGCGCACCCCACAAGAGTACGATTAGTAATTTGTGTAATAAATTTCAATTAGTACTGATTGATTGAGGCGGCGGTAGCCTGTTGGTTTGCACGTTGGACTTCCACCTGAAAGGTCGCGTGTTCGACGCCGGCTGAAAACCCGCCATGTACACTTGGGGATACGTTTATGTAAAATCCGTGAACCCCACTACCTCGCCCCGTGCGCAAGCAATCCTAAGGCCTCGGCTAACAGATAGGGATCTGGTAGAGAAGTACTGATTGATTCACTATTATGCGATTTGGAGAGATTTTGCGCAAAACAAAATATATTCCCAATAAAATGTTTTCATTAAAGTAATTAATATCTCAAAATAGTAAGGCTCGACCGATGCATCGGCGCCGAATGTTCAACAAAGTTGCCATCGCCATGGGCAGCCGATGTTAACTTTAGAAAAACATCGGTCCATCGGCCTAAAAAACATCTAAAAGCCGATGCAAGGCCGATGTTTTTCGCAGGGACAACTTTCCAGGAAACATCCTGTTTTTATCTTTCTTTTTTTTTCTACAGCTAGATTTTTATTTCCAAATAATAACAGATAGAAAATCAGTTTAAATAGCACAAAATTAATGTCATTCTACAAAGCATTTGATAAAAAATTTGGAAAAATAATTTAAGCGATCGCTGCCCGAAAACATTCATTATTAAAATTATTTTTCTTTGGACAGAATGCTCGCGAAATAAAATATATTAAAGTAAAAGTAATAGAGGCGTCTTATGAATGCTATTTGTTTTTCACACTAGGTTCTATCATTTTTGTCCGAATAATGACTTAGTGCAGAGGTTCCCAAACTATGGTACCCGTACTCTCTATGTGGTACGCGTGCAGGCAAAAAAATCTATCTATTATATGGAATAGAAGATCAATATATTATAAAGTTATATAGCAGTGGTACGAAAATGGTTCGCAAGAAAAATGGTGGTAAGCGAAAAAAAAAAAAAAAAAGATTGGGAACCGCTGACTTAGTGCATTAGATGTCATTGTGTGCAATACTATTATACCATCTGCTTTTAGTTTGTCATTTTTCTTATTATTCCGAAATTGTAAACAATACAAAGTTAACTCAATTTAAGTACGATAATAATTTTCATTTTTACCAGAGTAAACTCTTTTCTCTTAGCGTTTTTTTTTTTTTTTTTTTTTTGCCTCTTCGATGCCACGTGTTAGTTTTTCTGTAATTGCGCAGCAATCTCGTTGCATCTGCTTTTAGTATGCGATTATTCTTATTATTTCATTTTTAGTTTACAACATAGAAAAGATTGATCAAAAATAAGAAACAATTTTCCAATATAAATGTTTATTGATCGAAATTTTATGTATCCAAGTTCGACTTGCAATTTTCAAAAATTGAATTCTCAAAATGCGAGTTCACGTGACAGGATTCAATAACATCTTAATAAAAATGATAAAATTTCTTTATTTTCAAATATTGATCAACGCATTTTTTTTTTTTCAAAATACATCTTAACTTTTTTTATACGATAAATATTTTAATTTTTCCCCGTGTATACTTCGTTTCTTTAGCGCATTTTTTTGTCTTCTTCGATGCCACGTGTTAGACAGTTGACAGTCTTTCTGCTATTGTGCAACAATCTCATTGCCTCTGCTTTCAGTTTAGAATATTTCTCGTTATTTCATTATTAGTTTACAACATAGAATACATTGGTAAATAATATGAATCAATTTTTCAGTATAAACGTTTACTGATCGAAATTTTATGTGTCCAAGTTTGACTTGCCATTTTCAAAAATTTAATTCTTATAAAACGAGTTCGCGCGACAGTGTGGAATAATACCTTAATAAAAATGCTACAATTTCATTAATTTCAAAAATTGACAACGTATATATAAATATACATATATATATTTCAAAATACATCTTAATTTTTATAAATGATCACGTGTTTTTCAGAAGATTATTTATCAACAGAAAATTACTGGTGCTCAAACTATTGGTTTAGTTTGATGACCTTACATTGTGCTCATGAAGAACATGCCAAGTATTTGTGTAGTTTTCAACTCACAAGAAAAAAACCCTAATAAGATTAGTTCTTAAGACCCAGCATTCATTTGTAATGACAAAAAAAATCTCACGTCTATATTTTTAAAGCAATATTCAGTATTTCTTGGTTATGAACAGGGGGGCGTTACTGCGAGCGAAATTTTTTAATATTTTATTTTTATTTTAGAAAAAGAGCTATTTTTAGTTGAAATAACGTTTATAATGAAAAATAAACATTTCATCGTTCCCGCTTTTCTTTTAAAAACGGGAGGGGGGGGGGGGAGGAATTATGAAAAAAAATCTGAGAGGAGGGGGTTGACAATTTCGTTAATGATACAAACCCACATTATTTGTTAGTCTGTATTATAACATCTGCATTCCTCTCTATGAAAAAAAATAAGAAAATAAAGGCAGCTGCACTTTGCATTTGCAGTGCAGGTGTTAAAAGAGAAAAAGTTGAAGGAAAGGGAATTAGACCAGATCCGATCCAACAGTTGTTGAGTTTTTTTTGGCAAAGATAAGAAAAATGAATTAAAATTCCTCTGATATAGCATTTTTTTTAACCTTCAAATAGTTTAATTACTTTACTAGAATCGCGAGTGATCCTTTTAGTTTTAATTATTATGTAAACTTCCCCCTTACAGTTTTATGGTGCTTGAATAATGCATTTATGTTTTTATAAACATAAAAATAAATGAATGTTTAAAATAACATTCTTGACAAGCATTTTACACGTTTTAATGGTTTAAAGCGACTTTATTTTTTCCATCGGCCGATGGAAGAGAATAATCAGCAATCGGCCAACAATCGGCATCGGTCGAGCCCTACAAAATAGACAGTGCTGATTGGTCAAGCTGCGGTCTATGTCTTGGGATGTATTCAAGCAGATTCCCAAGCAATCTCTCATCAGCATAGAACAGGAGCGAGCTTTTGAGGAAAATGTGCAAAATTGAAAAAAAAAAACTTCCCATTGAATAATTTCCCAGATATATTCAATGCCACTGGATTAGCTGAAAAAAATAGCAAATGAAAAGAGGATTTTTCAGTTTCAGCTGCTATTTGAATTTTCTCGAATAACAAAAAAAGTAATGCAAATAAAGACACGCCGTTTTCACACGAAGCCAAAATTCATTAAAACATACTTAATTCTAAATTTATTGCCACTCAGTGGTGAAGTCAAGGGGAGACACAGACACGGGGGGGGGGGGACGCGTCTTTTTATTTTAACACAGGCGTTCCCTCCACTTTTTTTGAATTTTAACACAAGCGTCCCCTCACTTTTATGTGCCCGTATACGTAAGCATTCCCCTACCCTTTTTGCCAAGACCACGCCACTGCTGCCACTTCACTTTTTCTTAGTTATGTTGCACTGTATGTGCGATAAATATATCTTTAAAGAGCAGCGATTCTCTTCGCGAATTTATTGATTGGTTCCAGGCATTAGAATTCAGCTGAGAAATGCAAAATCTCTGATTAAACTGTTTCTTTCAGTTGACACTTTTCTCTCATTTTCCAATGAGATTAAAAATGAGTTTTTTGTAAGAAATACTTTTCACTGAAGGAAATCGTTGCCCACTCTTAACTCCACTAATATCTGCCAACGAAAGTTCAGCAGATGCTACAGATGATGTGTACCTCCGGTTATTAAAAATTTTTCTTTGATATTAAATCAAGCAACAGGATTGGAAGACATCAATCAGGGGTTACAAAATTTAATACCACTAAGTTATAACAAACTTATTATATTAATAGCTAATTATTTTAAGTTTTAATAATTAATCACTAATTATTATAGCAATCTATTAATGCAACGCCTTACTTTGTTTTTTACTTAAAAGTTTTTCTATTCGAGGGTCAGCCTTGCAAACAGACATTAAGTAAATTAATTCCAACTTTGATAAACAAATTACAATACTTCCACAAGGGGTCCAAGGATTTCCGCTTTTTTTTTTTTTTTTTTTTTGATTTGTCTTTTGTCTTAGAAAATTCAGAATCTTCTTCAGAACCTGTTATTTGCTCAAGTGACCTAACATTACAAAAAAAAAAAAAAATCTTTTAAGAATGAGGATTTTTACCAATCTGAGGAATAAAAAAATTATTACCAGTAACGGTGTTCAATATGAGTTAATGTAAGAATTATTTAAAAAAAAAATTACTATCAAATCATTAGAATAATTGAGTATACAAAGATAAAACGTAAAAAAGCACAAATTCAGAAAAAAAATGTATCGCAAATAGACCTTTCAAAGCTACTATCAGTAGCCTCTTCATCAGTGCAGAACTGTTCACTCACAGCTTTCTAGTTGTGTGTTGAGCACTTCTTTTCTGCACTGACGAAGAGACTCCATTGTAGCTTCGAAATGGCTATTTGCGATAGTTTTTTCTGAATTTGTGCTTTTTTACTTTGCTTTATCTTTGTACTCATATTTTAGCACAAAGCTTTTTGATTATTTGTCTTATAACATTAGAATAACTGTTTTGGTTTCGCCAAAAGTAAGATTTTTTTTTATTTATTCATCAGTATATAATAACCTCTTCAGACCCCAGAACTAAGCACAAACAATTTTGACGCAAAATTTTGGTTCTCTGATTTAAAAAATGATTACAAAACAAAGTAACGAAAAAAAATTTTTTTTTTAATTTTAATTAATAATTAGTTTAAATAATAATTAATTCCCAATTCCCATATTTAAAACGAAGTAAACTATCTGTTGATTAATTTCAAAAACAATTGGGTGTTTTAGCTTTCAAATTGCACAAACAGTAGTTAATAAACAGTATTTTAAAATGTACCCAATTGGGTACACTGGGAATGAAGAGGATAAACATTATAAAAAGAGTTTTTTATACCACATTTTTACTTAAAATGATCTTGTCATGTGCATACAAAAATTCAGAACTTCAGATTCAAAATTCATACTTTTATTCAGAAAATCCTACAAGTACCAAACTTACTGAGGATTCTAGAATTCTGGTCTGTTGCAACTTAAGCTCTAGCTCAGAAGCGATTCTCAGCAATTTTCTTAACACGTAAACCACTATGAATTTAAACCATAAATTATATAAGTCTAACACCTCCCCCCCTCCAGCCATACCCTAACCGAATGTATATAAGTTCCACAAAAAAAACTACTAAAAAACTACCGATTAAAGGAAATACTGTAATATTAATAGCAGAAGTCTTTTTTTGCAAGAAGCATTATTTTTGAAAAAGTATTAAGTATTTTACTCAGCCTTAAGTAGAAAGAAAAGTACTGATTTTATTCGTCTAAGAGATCTTAAGATCAGTAAATTGAAATTTTTTTGGAAAATCTATTTTTTCTTTTCTTTTTTTTTAATTTTCGGAACAGGTTCTCTAAGATTTTCGGCAATTTTGGATCAGAGTCACCCATGCGCTAGCTTGGACTAAATGATTATTGTCGTTAAAAATTGATTTTAATAAAAAAAAAATTATGAGCTTTGTTCATGTTTACAGCTGCGTCTTAATTTTACACTTTAAAGAGAGATGTCAGCTTATCTCAAAGATTAGCGATTAGCAGGATCATCTAAGCCAAGTCTTCATGTTAGCTACTTTTATTTCTACGTAGTAACATTTCAAATATTAAACATAATTTTTAAGTTGTAGTTGGTAATTTTTTAAGGTATTTTTATCAGTACACAACAGGACATTAGAAGCCTGTGGACTTTGGCCGAAACTGGCCTTCTTGAATTTTTTAGGCGGTTTTACCAATGATACACATTTTGCATAATTATGTTTAATTAGTATAATTGTGGTTATAATTCGGCATTTTTAACAGTGTCCGCTTTTGGTGGATTTAAAAAAAATGTTTGTGAAAAATCCAACATTTTTGTGAAAATTCAAAATATAAACATAAGTGATAAAATATTTTATTATTATTTGCCGCTTATTTATAAAAATAAATCAGCAAAAAGTACGATTTGGTAGCTCGAAATTTTGTGATGAGTCCGTTTTGATCGATTGCAATTTTGTGAAGGCTCCGTTTTGATTAATTGTAATTTATTGAAGGCTCTGTTTTGATTGATTGTAATTTTGTGAAGGCTCCATTTCGATTAGTTGTAATTTTGTGAAGGGTCCGTTTTGATTAATTGAAATTTATTGAACACTCTGTTTTGATTGATAGTAATTTTGTGAAGGCGACATTTCGATTAGTTGTAATTTTGTGAAGGGTCCGTTTTGATTAATTGAAATTTATTGAACACTCTGTTTTGATTGATTGTAATTTTGTGAAGGCGACATTTCGATTAGTTGTAATTTTGTGAAGGGTCCGTTTTGATTAACTGAAATTTATTGAACACTCTGTTTTGATTGATTGTAATTTTGTGAAGGCTCCATTTCGATTAGTTGTAATTTTGTGAAGGGTCCGTTTTGATTAATTGAAATTTATTGAACACTCTGTTTTGATTGATTGTAATTTTGTGAAGGCTCCATTTCGATTAGTTGTAATTTTGTGAAGGGTCCGTTTTGATTAATTGAAATTTATTGAACACTCTGTTTTGATTGATTGTAATTTTGTGAAGGCGACATTTTGATTAGTTGTAATTTTGTGAAGGGCCCGTTTTGATTAATTGTAATTTTGTGAAGGGGTCCGAAAACGGACCCGAATTTCTTTGACGTGACCCCTGATGATACATTAGTATTATTTGATTTATTTGATATAAAGCAAATATTTACAGTATAGCTTTTAAGTATGTATATCTGTATTTAAAAATACAAAAGTACAGAACCATTATGCTTAAGATATTTGTGCAGCTTTTTGCCCAGTTGCCAAATTTAATGTGGCATTATTAATGTGCAAAAAAGGTACACTCAGCGCTGGTATACAATATTTTGAGAACTTCATTTTCACTGCTCAGAACTAAATTCAACGAAAGCAGTGTGTTTCTATTAAAATGAACCTTTGCTGATCGATTGCTTCGGTTTTGGTTGTTAATGAATGACGTGGTGCTGAGGAGAGGCTGTGTCAATTTTTAGCATTCTCAGGCCTACCATCAGAAGGAAACACTACTTGTTTACCGGATGAGCACCTGGATGACGCAAATGCACGCACACCTGCCTTCGTTCGATTCCATTTTTGATTAATTTTTAAGTTATTCGTCATTACTTATTTTCAACGACTCATTAAATGATAAGAGCTTTTTCCACATCGACTGAGCTAGGTTGTTATTCTAGTAGTATACATATTTACTTGAATTTAAATTTTGAAAGCCCTCTTACATGTCACTAGTAATTTCCCAAAGGTTGACGAAGAGCCTCGGACAAAAGAGTTTCGGATAATCGAAGTTTTACTATGTACGCAAACACATTCACACACAAGCAAAGCTTTCTAAAGAATAACTTAAAGCTTTTATAAAAAAATCAAACAAGGATATCCACTTATTTCATTCCCTCCCCGATAGCTGAAAGTGTGTATCATTAACCGCACGCAACACGTCGGTTTGGTGAACGATTTCTAATGCATTTTCATGAGGCATTGGGGAGAGAATGGACACTAGGCCGTTCACAATCCCGATGGCCACTGCCATTTGATTTTCCAGCTCATCAGTTTCATGTCGGGACGCAGCGAGGGGCGTTTTGGGGCTTAAATTCCAACTCCAAAAACCCTTGTTTTTGAGGTAATATATGTATGTAGGGGCTTTTATAAGCCAATCCCCAACCCTACTTCCAGGAGAACACATTATCCCCCAAAACATCTCCCACCCTCCCCAAAACAGTACGATCTACTGATCTAACTGTTTATGGCATTGAACTTCCTCTTCCAGTCCAAAGTCTCCGGAATGTTTCATTAAAATTTTTGCATCTTCCAAATTCTAATTTGCAAGAGCCCTCCTCTTGGAAAATTATGGAATTGCAAGCCATAATAATGGAATTGCAATTAAGAATCCGGTAAAAGTTCAATCATTCGAAACTACTATCACTATTAATTGTTTTAACATCGTTTCGCAACTTTTGTTGCAGAATGAACAGTTGTCTTAAGCTAAGTAAGGGTGCTTTCACACCAAAGGCAACAAATACAATATTCCTATCTTTTCTCATCTGCGCAAGCGCGGAGCATATTTTTGAAGGAAAGAACATGCTCTGAGGGGAGGGGGGGAGTACTTTCGCATGCCAATCGCTGATTTGTGGGTGTGTATTTTTCTTAATTTGATTAGAAGATACAGTTATCTGAAATTTGATAACAGATGCTACATAGGAATACACCAGCTTTATGATATTCACGTTTCACCAATTTAGACATCGCATATCTCTCACAACTTCATTCTGTTTGCTGTATAGAATATTTATGAGAGGTTATAGAATATTTATGAGAGGCTGTTTGGAGAAACGGCAAATGTGACAGAAAAAAATAGAAGGCTAAGAAATTAAAAAGTAAATTAAAGTGTAAGACTAGTAAAGTTTGCCTTTTGAACGCCTTCAGAGACTTACGCTCCTAACTTGAGTTTTTGTCCTTAATGAAGGTTTCGAAAAGTCTTCTTGCATTAAAAACACACACATATATATCATATATACCTTTGAAGTAAATTATTTGAAATCAGACGCATTTTCAACTACAGTACTGACGCTTGCTATTTTGTCATAATCCTCTTCTTTAGCAGTCGAAAGTTTTAAAAATAACCATAAATACCTAAAACAATTTTAAATTTAATAGTTAATTCTTATATATCTTTCTTTGAACTAGAATGCATTAAATGCAAAGAACACATTTTTGAGTTAATTAAACTTTGCATATTTAGTGAAGCAAAATGAAAAACAATGCCTTTAAAGCGATATTTTTCCAATTATTAGTGTTATTCCCAGAAAGTTACGATTGTCATGTATTGATCGTTCCATTTCCAATAAATTTACAATAATCTAAAATTGTTAATTTTAGGGGAATTAAAATGAGCTAAAATAAAAATTACTTTTTTTTCTATGTTTTTTTTTATGTGTAACAAATATAAATATTCATCGCACAAACCTGATTTGGGCATTTGCCTCGGTAGGAAAAAAAATGAACAAGAATCAAAGAAATTTGAATATTTTCTTTTTCTTTTTTGTAAAATATGGAGCTAAGCCAAATTTAATCATGTACCTTAATTTGGCAGCAGAAACTTTGGGTATCTGCAACAGCAAAGTTTTTTAAAAGCAACTCCCCTAATCTTTCCAAGTTTGAAAACAGAAGCAAATGAATAATTACCTTAATATTACCATTTGGCAGAAATAGTGATCCTGCTGATTTCAGAGCCTTATACAAAATTAATTAAAAAACTAATTTTCTCTTATCATTTGAGAGTTGAAGAAAAAAGGGGAATACACAAAACTTTTTTAAACGAGTGAAAAAAGAAAAAAACTGAATGAAAATAACATATTAGAAATAAGGGTTCGTTGATATATATCAATCGATATATATCCAATATTTATTCAAAAATATCGGGATTTTTGATATTTTCATTTATATGAAGTATTCTGAAAATAGGATTATGCATCATACCTTTTGTCTAAATATTAGAACTTTAAATTTTCAATCGTTATTGAAAATTAAACTATAATTTGTAAATAAAATGCTAAAAAGAGCTAACAAAAATAATTTCTACACATCTGAAATGTCTCTAGTAATGATTTTTCAGCAAAAAAATCCCCCTTTCCGCACTTCATGTCTGAAGACGAGCTCTTAGCTCTAGAACCATTAATTTGGCGTGACAATATTAAAATTGAACAGCCACTAAAAGATTTTTTTTAACTTAGTTAATCAACTGTTTACTGCTTCACCAACTACAGCAGCAAATATATTTAGACTGAACTGTTCAGTCTAAATTTCGCAATAGGCTAAGCACTGAGAAAGCGGACAAACTTATATTTTTGTTTAAATGTTTAAACAAAATAAATAAATTTCATTTTATGTTGAAAGTTTTGCTAAAGAAGTAAAAAAGTCTTAAAATTTAAGATAGTTTTATAATTTGTGTTATGAAAGAGAAAAATGATTAACTTAAAAATTTGTTATAAGTGCTTAAAAAAGAACCAATAAATTATATATATATATAAACTAACTATATACATAAAATTAAGTACTATTTTATATTAGAGCAATGTTTTATGTTAGTTTTTATGTAATGTGTAATACGTATTGGTGTAACTTGTATTAAAAAATCTGAAAATAGCGGACATATATAAAAAAGTACAGGGTATTTATCAAAATAATCGGACATTTTTGATATTTTCGAAAGTATCACGATATTTACGACCCCTGTTAGAAATGCTTAAGCACAGTAAGTAAAAGATGCATCGTGTTCCATTTTTGAGACATTTGTCCAACTGAACCTTTGATAATTTTCTATATGTAGACACAATAGAAAACACATAGAGAAAAACTATTCAGAAAAGTTCACTAGAAATACTGAAGACGAAAAGAAACTTATCGCAATTTACAATACAGTCGTACTTCATAATCAAGCCAACACTAAAAACTTAGGGCATTTTGTAAAAATAAAAATTATTGCCCATAATTCTTGAGAATGCAAGATACGTCATGAGTGTCAAGAAAAATGCCATCTCAAAAACCGTTAGGATTTGTACGGATTCATTATTTACATTCAGAATAGCATAAAAAATAACTAAATAAATACAATTAGTCTGAGCCAACACAGACCCTTACCAGGACCGCGGGGGTTCCCGCCCCCCACCCGAAAACGTACCAGCTTTGCGGATTAAAAAACTTTACATGATACATTTCAATCTTATTTTCTAATACGTATATATTTACGCAATATTCTATATACATTTATTCTTTATGTATTTTTTAGAACTACTGCCTAGTTTTCGTTACAAAACATAATTTTGCTCTGTGGTAGCAAAATTAACTCATAACTCAACTATTTACCAATAAATATTATCAAATTATTTTTATTAAAAATTTACTAGTAATAACGAACTTATTTTAGTTTGTGAACAAAACAATTTTAGCCCTGTTTACGCGAGATCATTCTTCATATAAGTTGTATAACATGACCTATTAGGACTTTAAATAACAATACGGAAATGTACAAATGTTCAATTACACAAAAAGTAAAACACTTATGACGGGGTCCCTCACCCTCAGAGCAATGGCGCGCCCCCTAAAAAACTACGGACCCCCAAAATCGGCCAAACAGTCGACCAAGCTCCCCCAAATGCACCTGAAACGACCCACCCCCTGACTTATGACCATATTTATAATATTTTTGAATAATATTGAGGAAGGACCATATACCCTTCCACAAATCGTTATGTCATTGATGTACTCGTATATTCAATCTTAACAGATGAATCAATGGGATCAATGAAGTTGTTTCTCGGATTTGATGATACCCGAGGTTTTGGGGAGAATTGTTGAAGTAAAATTGGAGAATATATAACTAGTTGTAGTTACCTATCGATGCTATTTACCTATTACAGCTACACGTTGTGATCGACTCGACAGCAATTATTTTTACTCATTTTGCACTTTTTAGGAGACTAGTACCACACTTTGCGGAGCTCGGGTCCCCCCTAGCGCATGTACGAACCCCAACGTCATAAAACCCTCATAAGCTTTCTACAAAGCTTATAAAGTTGCCTCACATTTCGCCCATGGCATTATTGTGAGTTCACCCTTCTAAAAAGAGCTCTTTAAGAGAATTTTGAATTACTTAATGGTCATAAGCTTTGATTCTCACTAGTAATTCACGAAATTACGTTTTAGCATAGTAACAGTCTGAACTCACGCACGTTTTCTAAAATCTGCATTAGCTTGGTCTGATAACGTATAAATACCTTATACTTTTCGAAGTCCCGCCCACCCCCAACCCGCAATGGCGGGTCTGGAAAAAACACCATATCATGAGCAATCCAATGTCAACTGAATTTTTTTTGTCCATTCAAAATAATAATATTCATTACTGAATAAAATGACACGAAATTCATCTGATAAATTTTATTTTCATTAAACCCGTTTGCGTTCTCTCTTAGAGCAGACTAGTCTTTCTTGCGCAGTTGCTTCTTAGAATTAATACAAAAAAAAAAGGGGAAGTAAGTCATCCGAGTTGGGTTCAGTTTCTTTCAACTTTTCAACAAGCGGACACAAAGATTAGAGGAGAGCAAGGGAGAAAAAGCTAAAGAAAAAAAAAAAACTGCCGGCAGATTACATTGCCGAGGAAGGCAAATTAAATAACAAGACCCTCTTCTGCGAACTCAAGGCAATCATTAGGAACTTTTATCTAGAGCTAAAATGAGGGGGGGAATACGCAATATCACTGCTTAATATGTTTTTTCCCCTGCAAGTAAGATAAGTTACAATATAGCTGCGCCACTTTTTCTCGACAAAACTGAATACTTTTTTCCCTTCAAACCGTTTCTCATTCTCCTCTTTCTTTCCGATCTGTAGTTCTTCATAGCACGGTTTTTTTATTTACATCAACTCGATATAAATCATGGTTTAAATCGAGTGATTTAAAAAAAAAAGAACATTGATTTAAATCATTTGTGAAATTTTCTTAAAAAATAATTTTAGTGTTAGAGAGTGTTGTTCTAAAAATAAAATATGTTGCATTTACGACCTCTATTTCAAGCAAAACAGAGTGTTTGAATAACATATTTAAAAACTTTAAAACTAATTATTATAGGAGTGTGAATAACATCAGCTATAACACTTAAAAACACTTATTGCAGACAAGTACATAGCACAAACACACCACAACGGACTGAACGGACACACAAATAATAAGGCGGACGTCTTCAACATGTCTCTACAATTCCCAGTCTCTCGTCCATTCGTGACGTCATCGGATTATGGGATGGTGGGATAGGAAAATGGGATGTTGGGATTGTAGGGTTCAAACATTATTATCATTTTATTTCACAGCATTATTCTTATTCTTCCGACATCTTAACATCAAATCATAATTCATTCAATCATTTGAAATCCGTAATAATCATGATCCACTTTATGTGTTTTTAATTTTAATAATTAGTGTTTCATATCTATTAAATGAATGCCACAAAAAAAAAAAAAAAATGAGTCATCATTTAGAATGCATTACTTAAAGAAATGTTTCATCCATATTCCATAATAACTTTAGGTTTTTTTTCTTGTGAAATATTTTTTCCATCTTGGAAATTTTTGAAAGAAATTTGATCTAAACAAGAAGTTTCAGTTTTAAAGAACATATGATTTCGTAAGTAAATATGTGATTTTACTAAATGAGTAAGTTAAAAATTATTTGAAGTTATTGTATTTGTAAAATATAAAAATTATTTAATTGCAATCAATGTGAAACTAAGAGCCCACAATTGGTTAATTTATTTCAGCTTTTAACAGAAAAAGATTTCAGATTAAATTTGACCCTTTTTTATGTACTTAGCATGTACTATTACTCCTGGAAGGGTTAAATTTCATTTGAATCATGCATTTGTTTAAAATTTGTTTATCTGTATTATTATTTTTTTTAAAAAACTACTATCATAAAAATAGCTTATAATGTGTTTTTGCATATTGTTTAATATGCCATATTATTTTTATAAATGTAACATAATAAATATCCAAAATATTTAAGGTCTATTTAAAAAAATTAAAAAAATCTTATTTAAATTTAAAAAAATCCCAAACCCTGCCTCTTAGGCATTTTGGTAATGCAAAATATATGCTATTTCATAAAGTAAAAGTTTATAGCATTCAGATTGAGATGCAAAATCAAGAGCAATACAGCATTAGCAAAGAATATAAAAAAAATGATTGCATATTTTTAAGTGAAGGGGAGACTATTCTTCAAGCTCTATAACATAAAACAGCAATATTAATTAACTATTTCAGCTTTTGTGTATTCCTACATTGTAAAAGTTTGCATTTGCTGTATTGGGTTTTGCTGAACTTAGTCATCATACTGCCTTGAAACCGCTTCATAAAAAAGATCATTTTTTGCATTCCCCACACACACCACCATTATTATTTAATAACCATACAAATATACCAACTCCAAGGACAATTATTTTGATGAATATCAGTACACAGCCTTTAGAGTTTCCTGGAGCTAGAATATTGTCAAGCGGGTTCTGTAAAAGTGAAAAGGTTTAGAAATGCTGGGTTTAGGCTGAACAGATAGGTTAAAATAACTTTCACATACAGGGATTAAAATAATTTTTATACCGCTATTGAGATATACAGAATGCAGAGACATATGAGGAAGATGTTTCGGGTAGGTACAGAGATAGATGTAGCTATAGTATAAACACATAAATAAGATAGATATTATATAGATATAGAAAACATTGCAAAAACAATAGAGATAGATATGACAGATAGTTAAATACAGATCGATAGAGATGAATGATCGATTTGATGCATGCCGAATTTACTTAAAAAGGGGAATGTCATAAAAAAGTGAATTGAATAAATTGGGCTGTTTGTGGATAAGATACAAGTAGGAATAGAAGGTGCCATTTGGCATAAAAAGTGAATTAGGAAATCTGGCCAGCTAGAATTACATAAAGTTAAAATTTCATGTCACTGAGATTGAGATGTAAATTGAACATGTAATATTAGCATATAAAAAAAAAGTACTACATATTTTTAAGAGGAGGGGAGGCTCTGAACTTCACAAATATGTTCTATTTTACTTTTTTTTCCGTGTTTACTTGTTTATAAGGCTAATGTAGTTAATTATCAAAATGAACACAGAACAATTTATGCAACTTCTTACTACTTTCACAAACATTTTAAATCAGAATAAAAAAAATTGCTTGAGGAAATTGAAACGACACAATCTCTTTTGATTTCAAATGAACTGAGGTCGCTTGAATATTACACCTTTTGAAAATTATCATCTGCAGAAAGAAAAATTTAAATGTGACATGGAAGAGTTTGAAAATTATCTTGCAGTTAAGAACACTACCAATAGTATGCACAATTGTTATGCTCCTCCATTGGTTTTATACATCATAATTTATCAGCATTATTGGATTCAGAAAAGACAGTATTAAAAGATTTCAAGTATGGTGATTTACTGAAATCTTTTTCTCAGATGTTAACGACCCTCAACATTATTTCCTTCCAGTGTATTAAGATGAAAAACAAACTACCCCAGAATATGTCACTACACATCAAAGAAATTTATCAACAAGGAAATTCTATATTCAGTGCTCATGTGAAAAAAAAAACGTATCAAATTTCAGAAGTGTTCTTGCATGCAGTTTATATGCAAGTATTCGCAATAATTAGATTAGAGAAAAATTATGTGAATCAGGTGTCACTAAAAATGGATGAAATTTAATCAGAGGCTATTGCTTTAGAAGGTTCACACACACAGAGCAAAGAACTCATGCATAGCAATAGTGTTGCTGAGAAGATACCCAGCATGGTATATATAAAACATCACAGTTCCATCCATTTCACTATGACCATCATTTGTGGAAAAAAATGATCAATCCACTATTAATCATAGTTCAAATAATTCTCAGACTTCGAAACATCAAAAATATACTAGCAAGAAATATAAAATAAATTATTGCGATCTGGAAATTGATGATTTATGTTTTAATTGTTAATTCAGAAACTAAACTAAAAACTAAACTCAGCGGCGCGCCAGCCCTTTTGGGGGCCATGCCCTACTGCGCCCATCCCAGTTTTCGAGACCAAGGGCCCTGGGGTGCAGAAGCAGAAGTTCCGGTCAAGTGGTCGGCCTGACGCGGAACACCCAGTGTTTAGTTCCCAAGCATGCTTGGTCCTCATTTTATCGACCCCACTGAAGGGATGAAAGGCTGAGTCAACCCTGCCCAGCCCAGAATCAAACCCCGGACCTGTGGCATGGTAGCACGGAAGGCTACCACTCGGCCACTGGGCTTCTTAATTCAGAAACACAAGTATATATTTATTTATCTTTGTATTATAATTTGCAACAGGGAATAGCAACTTCAACTTCAATGTTGTATCTTCTACCACAAAGAGATCTGCAAACAGTAAGCCATGCATTCTATATTTAAGTAACAAATAAACCTTATCATTCTTCAGTGTTTAACTCTTTTAAAATGATTATATGCAACAGATTATGGGTTACAGCAAGCTGTATGCACTGTAATGTGTGGAGAAAATTGTATGCAACAGCAGTTGTCCCAAAAATAAGCACTGAATTTCGCCTTGACGGAAGGCATTTCAAATGTAAGTCATGCAGCAAGAAAGAACAGGAGAACATGTCCCAAAAGTTGGTGTTAAATCTCTCTGCAAAAAGAAAGTACATTTCAAACATGTGAGCAAGGTACAGGGGACCTTCCTACAGACCCGTTGATCGATCATAGAAAATGTCAAGTTGTGAGAAGCCTATTAATGTGAGACCCAGAGCTCATGCTAAAAAGGAAATTAGGTTCAAGCTCGCATTACTGGAATAAAGAAATATAGCAATTTGACGTAGTAAGGTCTCATTATCTTATGAAAATTAGACTCTGGATGTGTCTTTAAACAACATGTAAATCAGCTGTGGTGTTGAAGTCTAGAACCTCAATTTAATAGCACAGATAAAAAGCACCAAAGTTCTGAGCTTTCCAGCAAGATAAGATAACCTAGAGCAGGGGTCGGCAACCTGCGGCTCGCAAACCACATACGGCTCATTTGGATGTGAAGCTGCGGCTTTTTAGTTCCATACGCAAATATTATTTATTTTATCAAAAAAAAAAAAAAAAACATTTAAAAATCGTTCTGAATTCGTTTCTACTTGAATAACCATGCAAAGCCATTGCTCCCATTGAATTTATTTGTTCAATTGTTTGTTATTTAAGTACAAGTTAGTGCTGTAAGTAAATGTTTAATTGTTTTAATTTTTTATTTAAATAATAAGTAATTATCTAATTCATGCCATATATATATTATCTAATTTGCTGTGAAAAACACTACTTATATATGAATAGATATTTTTTCTTATGAATAGATATTTTTTATTATGAATAAATAGATTAGTTTTTTTGTATCAAAAAACTTTATTTAAGCAAGTACTATTTATTGTTGGCAAGAAAAAATTTTGAGGTCTTTAAAAACTTTGAAATTTTGTAAATTGTAATTTTCGACTCTTCCGACTCAAAAGGTTGCCGACCCATGACCTAGAGTAATCATTGACGTCCAGTCTCTGATGTGCCTCCACACCCACTTTGGCTTTTTCTGAAACCCAAAGTGGGGGGATGCTTGTGTTAAAATGTAAAAAAATGGGGGGGGGGGGCGCTTGTATTAAAATACAAAAGTAGGAGGACGCTTTCCCCCCTTGACTACACCACTGATTACAGGGACACTATATCATCAGGATTGCACTAGCTACCTTAATAGGGCACCAACCTCGACTTCCTGCGGGAGCTATGGGGTGGGGGGGGGGGGGGCAGGAATCCCCAATCCCCATGCCCAGAGTCACCACTAAGAGTACTGAAAAAGCTTTTCAGAGGAGGTGTAATGGCACCAAAGGCACACCGTCCTGAGGGCTGATGGGCAGTCCGCCCCAAACTGTTATAAAAAAACCTCGTATATTTTCAGAATTCTTTTAATTTTCCATTTCATTGTTATTTGTGCACAACTTTGCTATAGTATAATCTTCGAGTCAATGAGGGAGAGCTGTGGCATCTTTTTATTGTAATAGATCATGCTATGTGTTATTGTGCTCTCTATTTGAATGTTAACGGTTTGGATAGATAATGTGATGTTGTTCGATTGCCATCATTAATTACAACTACCTGTCCAATACAATATGTGCTCTGTTGTGTACCTATGTTAATAAATCAATGTTTTGAGCATGGAACTGTGTTCACTGTAAGTCTATACTGACTTGCACAGAATCTTCTAAGCAGCAATGCCCCTACGGTAAAGGGACTGGTTCATTAATAATTACTACACCACACTAGGGGAATTCACAATTCAAAGCGTGGATAATGTTATTGTTAAAAGTCATTAGTTGGGGAAACATTTGTTATAATACTTGGTTGTTGATGAAATTTTTGTTCTTTTTACTAGCAATGACAATGAATTAAAATTGCCAGAGCACCTAATGTGTTACAAGCAAAGTGTGTTGAAGTTGGCAAAAAGTAACACATTTTCATAATTTGATTAATTATTGTAATGGAATTTTTCAGTATTTCTCATAAATTGACTTCATTCATGACGTTGGAGTTTACAATTATATTACAAGATCATATGGCTAAAATTTTACAACTATGTTTAAAATTTATTTGCTTCCATTGCTTGCAATAATGCAGGGGTGTCTATCAGGGGGGTCATGGTGCCATTGAGATTTCGGGGGGGGGGGGATGCATTTCAGGGGCTTAGTCAACTGTTTGGCCTATTTTGAGGGGTCATAGCTTTTTAAGGGGGTCCACCATCACAGGGGAGCATCCCTGAATAATGCAACATTAAATGAATTTCAAAATGATGAATTATTTCTATTGAAGCCAAAACATAACCTGTTATAGATCTTAAAACAATAATTTAAAGAAGTCCTTTAGAAATAAATTTCATGGTTTTAGAAATAAATGTACAGAAAAAAATTTGATTTACTTTCTCCACTTAGAAATTGGTATTAAAATGATTTTAACTTGAAAAATTCTGCATGTCTACATTGTAACTGCGTTTTTCACCATTGGTCCTTGAACTGTCCTCAGTATAAAATCCATCTTATTAAGAAACTTTATTCTGCTTTGTATTTTCAAATACAAAATTTTCTTTTTCCTTTGCGCCAAATTCCAGGGCTGTGAGTCGGAGTCGGGCTAATTTTAGGGCACAGAAATAAGAGTCGGACTGATTTGGGGTAGAGAAGTTGGAGTCACTTTAAAATGTGCCGAATATTTGTTACATCCCTAATCTATTTTGTAAAGGAGTCTGACTTCAAATTCCACGAACCCTAGTCAGAGTTGGTCCTCTTCTCAACAGACTCTGCAGCCCTGCTAAATCCCACTTTCTAATTATTCTGCAGTGGTACAGTCGAGGGGGTGGTGCAGACTTTTTATGTTCCTATCTGTAAGCGTTCCTTCACTTTTTTCTCAAGGACTTCAACTACTGATTCCGACCAAACTCAGAATTGTATTTGTGTCATTTTGATCCATGCAACACTTCCAGAAAGCAGACAAAAAACTCTTCATAGAACATGGAAGGGTGCAGACCTTCTACAATACGGGATTCATCACTTTGTTCAGTTCAACAAAAACATTTTAAATTCTAGAGGGGCATGTCACACAGATGAAGGTGTAGTTGTAGTTTGGTTCTTATAACGGGTTAATGTGTTGAAAGGTTTAGTGATGTGTAATTAGTTGGTAAATGTATTAGTAATTTCACAACAACAAAGTGCCTGTAGTAAAACCGGAATAAAACTTACGGCTTTAAAATTTCTGGCAAAATACATTGAAAAAGTTTTTGAAAAAGTACAAAGGACAAGTAGTTTTAAAAAACGTAAATTGGTAAAGAACAGGGCATAGCTCATCCCATTCTTGAATTGAATGGCAAGCTGTATTTGTAAGAAGTTTCAATAGCATTTTTAAGGCGAATGAGAAACACGGGTCACAAATGACTATAGAAATACATTTAATGCAGCTTCCGACTAATAGAAGGCTCTTAAATAAACAAAAACTTAACACAGGCAATATATTTTTTCTTGCATGTCCCAAACCGTGGCAACCAAAGGATAATTAAATACAATTCAATTGGGTTAAGAACTATGCAGAACAATAACACTGAAATTGAACAAATTAGTCTAGCGAGGGGTAGTCAACGACGTAAAGTGAAACAAGGATTGAAAAACGTTGTATTGGAGTAGTTTTAACAAGCTCATTGTTTGAATTATCAAGCAAAAAGTGGAATATTGCAATGTAGGAACCGCGTGTAGTATCTGTATCACGAGCAATGCATGTATCTATTCTTTAAACACTTCAAGTTTGTTTGTCTCCCATATACCTATAAGAAGCTTTCCCATTTAAGATGCTTTTCTCAGGCTGGGCACAAGTATAAGCTAAAAATACTGTTCCTAAATATGCGTCGATGTATTCAAATAATTTTAAATAGCCGTACAACAGATATATTCTTTTCTTAATCCTTAGAAGCGTAATACACAAAACATTATACATTAATTAGCTGAATAGCTGCTGCGTTTAAGGGCTTGAGCCGGAAGCATCTGGTTGCCTCATTTTTCTGCAAGCCCTGGCTATTCTCTTTAAAATGTTCTGTTGAGGTAGTGCCTTAAAGGGTGTCTTTAGCAAATTTTATTGTGTAGGATAATGATGCATATTTTTAATAACATCAACGGCATGTGCGATTGCAGTTTAATTGCAGCACTTTTTTGATTTTTCAAAAAATATAAATGCAAACTTACCAGGTCCATTGAGAAGGATAAATATGGTGAAGAAAGGAACAGTGACTATTAATACACCAATGTAGAAAGCAAAAGCTGGTCTTCTAAACATCGTTATAAACATATTTCAACTATCTTCCGATTTAAATTGATGGTTTTAAGAAACGGAAGTCACGAGATGCAAAATTGTTTTCCATTCCGACTTGAGGTAAATATTTTCTGAAGTATGTTCAAAGAATTGCTGCTAATGCAATGTTAATTTCCATTTAGGTGCAATATTGATATATTTACATTGCTCACATAGAAGATACGTGCAGTCTACTTGTGAGACTCGAAATGATTTTGCATATCGGTGTTTACAATCAACTAAATCCAACTAACTCTACGTTAATAAAAATATTTTATACACGTAAGTAGGAAAGAAAATACACGACAGCTTATATTCCATGCATGATGTGCAATATTATCATTGTGGGGTTTTGTTTTCGTTGTTTTTTAAGTTATTTCTTCGGCACGACCGAATGGCTAAACCGTATATACACACATAAGCAGAAAAAGAACTGCGCTCACATCACAAACCACTCGAGTTAAATGCATGGTATCAACTGTAGTAAATGTATGTAGTAGAAATGACAGAAGAAAAAGGCGGCACTAGGTGGCGCTTCCGATACTATCAAAAATCAAAAACGGAACTCATAGAGAGCAAGAAATATGGAGAACTGATGGAGAATTTTGGTGTTATGCGAAAATTACTTCACAAATGGCAGTACTGAATTCGTATTAGATAAATAAATGATATACAGGGTGGTTATGATTAAAGGGGGTTACATCTGAGCGCTTTGTTTAGAAGAGTCGTCTATCAACACTAGGGTGAGCATATTTCTGAGTGACAAAAAACAAATAAATATAGTTATCTATAAACAAATAAATATAGTAATAATTAGACGGTCAACTTACAAAGGGTTTTTTATAATACCCCCACCCAAATTTGGCATACATAAGTGGTCAACATAAACAGGTGGTCAACTTACATAGGTTTCTCTACATCAAGGCCGTAGCCAGAAATTTTTTTCGGGGGGAGCGGCCCTAACTTTGAAACACTTTAAGGAAAGTTTCAGGGAGGAATATATGCTACATTGGGAAAATTTTCGGGATTTCGGGGGGGGGAGCGGGCCCGTCGGCCCCCCTCTGGATACGGCCTTGCTCTACATTATGTAATACAGGGCAAATTCCATTCCTGACAAAAGTGGTCAACCTAAGAGAGGTGGTCAGCTTACAAAGGTGATCAACTTTACAGGTTTTACTGTACGACTGAATAGATCCAGACAGGGAGATTTAATTTTATTATTTAATCAATTCATCTGTTGTAGCTTTTCAGTGTATATATGCTTAGTAGTTTAGAATTGCTTCTGTTTCCTAGTTACTTTGTTTTTCTTTACCATAAATATGGATACATTAGACCTGCCTTTCTTATGCTTCCCACTCATACAATATTAAAAAGCGGTATAAGGCTTATTCAAATAAAGTTTGGGCAGAGAAATCAGCAGTGGGATTCCGTAGAATTTTTAAGTATCGGTTGTACGTAGGGCAGGGTAAGAGGATAGGCAAAATTTATTTGTGAGTATATATCATTCGATTCGATGAAAATAAGCGAGTGGAAATGAAAGTAAAATTAAACACTTTTCTTTCTTTTTTTTTTTGTTATTTATTTATTTGGATAACGGTGATCTTAATGAAATTGTTACTTAACGTAGTGAAATTAAACTGGACAATTAAGCCACACCAAAAGTTTTTAATTATACATGAGTATTAAATCATATATACTGTATCATAATTATGATTTTTGTTTATGTATTTTTAGTCAAAAGGTAGCATCTAAAATTTCAGAAAAAATGAGCCCTGAATATACAACACAGAAAGTGGGCAACTGACTACAAACTTTTTCATATGCTTCATTAAGTACTGCTTAAAATGCAACAATTTAAAAAGAATGAACGTTTTTGAATTTCTCTAAATACATAAGTGATGTTATACAGACTAATTCTTGTAGCACTAAATCTAAATTACAAAAGTTGAAACAGAAAATTATGTTGCAGCAATATGGTTTATATAAGAAAAAACATAGCGGCACACCATTCAGTACAATTTCAAGCATCAATTACTCTTCGGAATTCTTCTATTTAGTAGCACCTCACGCCTCACAGCAATTTTAAAATCCAGGAATTCGTTGTGGAAAAGGTAATTTTCCAGAGAACATTTATCATTATCCAGCTGCAAACACCACAAAAACAAATTGTATATTTAACCTAAAAATAGAACAACAAACGACTTTTCTAGAACGGATTTGTCCGTATACGTACACATGCAACATTTTATTATCTTCAGAGGCCAAAAATCTTTTACCAGCACTCTTTCAGAATCTGGTATGTATGTAACCAAAAATAGACAGAAATTCTCAAATAGCTTTTCAAAATATTTTTCAGACTAAGCAACGTTTTAAATTCTATTTATCCTTCCTTTGAAATCGATTATCAAGATATTTATTGAAATATGATTATCATATTGTTAAGATTACAAAAACTATACTTTTATTTCATTATTTATATCCTCCCCTACCTCTATGTCTGCATAACCTTATAAAAAAGCGATACAAGAAATTTTCAGTCATTTCGTACAGATAGAGACTACAAATTTTTTGTAGAATTTAATGAAATTATTTCGTAAATCTTAATTACTTATGATATAATGAATGACTATTCTGATTTCTTCTAACTTAGCATTTTTACATTTCATTTTTCGATTTCTTATTCATCATTTTTAAGATAATTTCACCATAAAATAAAGTAAAAACCAGAAACAAATATGTATTAACATCAAATTCGATAAATGTATACGGGGTGACATGCATATATTGTATTTGAATGTATTAAGTACTTTTTTTTTTTCTAAAAGTAAAAATAAAACTTCACTTTTTCATTTTGAAACGAAAAAGTGAAGAAAAATGCCTTTGGTTTTCGTTTTAGCAAAGCAACTAAGTATAAAGTTAAGAAAAACTAGTTTTGCAAACAAGTTATTTTAAAAGGATGCGAAATTGACAATTCGGACCAAAGCCTCTTATGAACAGCAATTCATCGCAAGATCACGTGACACTTTTCTACTTCACCCCCCTACCCTGTTAGGACGTAGCCTTAGGGCTGCCCTCCCCCGGGCACGGGTAAGTGAAGTTTATGGACGACTCTCTCCCACCCGGAGATTGATTAGCTGGGCGCCAGCCCTGCCTTATTACATTGTTGTCTGGACCTGGCCCTCCTTGATACCCCTATGCTTGAAGAGTATTATTGGAGGGTTGTGGTTCCCTAGATCACGTGACATTAAAGACCAATCAGGAGTCCACAGTAATCAGAGTCCTAATGCTAAAGTTGGTCTCCGATTTAAACTTTCGCCCTCGGTTAACAGGCAGCTTAACATAGAGCATCCACTTTTACTGATCTGATATTTCATTGGCTGAGGAAGATGACGTCATGTTGAGGGCGGTATTACATGCTTAATTGCGCTCCGAATTTTGTTCTGTTACAAAATCTAGGTGTACTTAAAAGGCAAATGATTGAAATATTAGTAGAGATTGCTTCTGTGCTTTAGTATATGTAATTCTGATCTGAAATTATCCGAATTTTCTAAACATTTTAAAAAACCAAAAAAAAAAAAATGTTTTTTGAATTTGTTTAAATTTGTAATTCTTGATATTTCTTTGACAAATAATGTATTATCTATCTATCTATACAAATATATATATGCTTTTCTTTCTGTCTGGCTAGAAGCAAAATATTTTGCACTTTGAAAAACTCAGAGCAATGTTTTTGGGAAAAATGGACTTCTAGTTGTGATATAAGTGTCTGGTCATCACATCAAATTGCATATTGAGTGTTATCATTTAATCACTTGTACAATTTTTTGAGATAATATAGCACATTTATATTATGTGTGGGGGAGGGGGTTGTTCACGTATTATTTTCTTCAATATATACTTTTTCAAAAAATTTGAAAATATGAGTTTCTTTTTCGTCTTTTACTGAAAAATACCTATGTGCTCCTGTATGGGATAAAAGATTCCATGAAAAGCAATATTCAGATTTCAATGGGCTAATGTATGTTTTTAATTCTTAAACTAATTAACGTATTAATTGTTCATAGGGATCATTCATAAATGATGTCACGCTTCGAGAGGGGAGGGAGGTTCGTGAAATTGTGACAAGGGAATGGGTGGGGGTAACAAAAAGTGTGACATCAGGCTTGTACAACATAGCTTGATATGTGACAAAGGGGAGGAGGGGGTCAAATATATCGGAAAAAGCGGTGACATCATTTGGTCCCATGAACGGTCCCATAGGGGTTTTAACCACCCCTACCCCTTTCAGTACGCCCTTATACAGGGGTAAGTACCGCTGAACGAAACACTCAGTTTTTATCTATTACAAAAAAAACGGCCTGCATGTAATTTGACAAAATTGATTTCAAGTATAAAAAAAGTTTAAATTACAAAATAAAACCATCAACCGGAATAAAACAAAAAATAAGAATTGCAGACACGTGTTTCGGGAAAACGAGGAACCCCTTTTTCAATTTCAATAGTTGTCTTTTCATCTACAAGTTCACATTTTTAGCACTGAAAAAGAACTCCATATAAGCCCCGAAACACATGTCTACCACTTTCATCAGTACATTAGAGTACGCGTTGAATGTTGAAAATCTGTGGCGTTTGTTTTATCTGTGCCTAAAAGTTGTAGGAAACCGGTAAATAAGGTTATTGTTTCTCGAAAAGTTTCATTTTACTAAGCACCTAAAAGCAATTTAAAAAAAAGAAAGACATTTTTTAAAAAATAGGGGGGGGGGGGAAAGAAGTAGGTAGCTCAAACGCCGAAGAATAAAAAACTGTAACCATATGGAAATAAAAGAAAGAAATAAACACAATTAATTGTCTCACACTGAGCAAATAAATTAATTAATTTATTGAATAGAATAAATAATAATAATAATAAAATTACTCTCTTGAGCAGTGTAGGGGATTATTTAGAGAACTGATATTCATACGATAGCTGGCACTGCCTTGTAATAAGGAAATTATAACCATAAACATTTGGGCTTACCTGCAGAGCAAGTGGAAAGCTGGAGGGAAAGAAAACTAAAATGGAAAGGATAAATTTATCACTATTTAATTGATTACAGAATAGTAGGATACATTTAACGTCCGAAGGGTAGGACGGTCCATTTCAGTCTCCCCGAATAACAAGTTTTTCTCGAGGAGGGAAAAGTTCCGTGATTCAGGTTCAGGGGGGAGGTGGTGCCCTCTGTCGAGGGGTCAGGACTGAACATCCTCCGGCCCCCGGGAATCAACAGTCTGTAGTCGATTCAGGTAAAACAGATACCTGAGAAATTGAACGCTTTACGTCCCCTTTAGGAGTTTTGATGGACACTACTCGCACACGGTTGTCACAGCCAGGAAAGACCTTTTGGATGCGGCCAATAGTCCAATGAAGAGGAGCAGTGTTCTTCTCTTGGACCAATACAAGATCTCCAGGCTGAAGATTCGCATAAGCAGTTTTCCATCTAGGACGGGGTTGTAAAGTGCTTATGTATTCCTTGCTCCAACGATCCCAGAAATGCTTCCGGATGTTTTGGACAAGACTCCAACGGGATGTCAAAGAGATGGTTTTAGATGAAGTATGTGGAGTTGGTAAATCAGTGAGCGGGTGACCAATAAGAAAATGTCCAGGAGTTAATGCTTCGAAATCTGTTGGGTCTGAAGATAACGGTATGATAGGCCTTGAGTTGATGAGAGCCTCGATTTGATAGAGAAGGGTTGATAACTCTTCAAAGTTGAGAAGAGCTGATTTGCAAGATTTGTTGAGATGTTGTTTAGTTACTTTAATCGATGCTTCCCACAGTCCACCAAAATTTGGCGCATATAGAGGTATGAAATGCCATTTAATGAACTGCTGGCTGCAAAACGTACTGATGGATTCAGATTTGCAGAGACTAAACATTGATTTAAGATATTTTGCAGCACCCTTAAAATTCGTGCCGTTATCTGAGTAAATATCAGATGGAATTCCTCGTCTTGCAAAAAAGCGACTAAGTGAAGCAATAAGAGCGTCTGTGGTCAAGTCGGACACGAGCTCAATATGAACTGCCTTAGTTGCCATGCAGACTATTAAACAAATATAAGCCTTTAATTTTATTTTTGAGCGCTTCAAGTTAGGCTTTATGAAAATGGGGCCGGCGAAATCAATGCCGATTTTCTGGAACGGTCTAGAAGGTGTAATTCTAGCTACTGGTAGCTGTCCAATGATTTGTTGATTTGATTTCGAATTAAATTTGAAACATGTAAGACACTTTCGCGTCTCTCCTCTAACTACCGATCTTCCATTAATGATCCAGAATTTTTGGCGAATTATTGCCAACAGTAGGTTAAGTCCTGCGTGCAAGTAAGTCAGATGGTAATGTTTAATGATGAGTCTTGTTATTTCGTGATTATTTGGCAGCAGCATTGGGTGTTTCTGATCAAACGAGAGAGTTTGACTCTTGGATAATCGACCACCCACTCGTAAGATGTCTTCTGAGTCTAGAAAGACATTTAGATTGAGAAGTTTGCTCGAATTTGGAATAGGTTTTTTACGTCTTAACAAGTTGATTCCTGCGAGAAAAGCGTATTCTTGAACATTTCTCACAATAGTAAGAACAGCGTGATGCAGTTAATCAGCAGATAAGAAACTTAAGTTCCTTGAATTCGGACATTTCACATTAAAAATAAATCTCTGGATCCAAGCTGTAACTCGCATTAGCTTGGTGAATGAGGAATAATGCATCATGAATTCCGGAATTTGTCGAACTTCAGCGTGTGCACTTATGGAATTGTCGGGATCACTTGTTTCATCGGTTTCGTATTTTTCATCACTCACGGGCAAGGGAAATGCTTCAGATAGCCAAGATGGACCTGACCACCAAAGATCGTGATTTACTAATTTTTGCGGTAATATACCACGTGAAGCGCAATCTGCAGGATTTTCTTGACTACTAACATGCTGCCCTGTAGCATTACTGGTAATGGTTTGAATTTTTAATACTCGATTTTTGATGAAACTTTCAAGTTTTGAGTTAGAGTTCTTTAACGAACATAAAACGATTTTCGAATCAGTCCATAAATAAGTTTTTGATATGGAACTGTCAATGGCATTACACACTGCACAATATAGTGTAGATAGTAACACGGCAGCGCAAAGTTCAAGTTTCGGAATTGTGATTTCTTTCACTGGTGCTACCTTTGTTTTTGAAGCTATAAGACGTGTTTCGATTTCACCAGAAACGTGAATAGTTCTAATATAAATCACTGCTGAATAAGCCTTGCTAGAGGCATCACAAAAGCCATGCAGCTGAAGAATTAATTGTGAAGAGATGGAGCAATTTACATATCGTGGAATTTTCATATCGTTTAAATATTTAGATTCGTCCTTAAACTTACTCCAGACTTGGAGTACATTTTCTGGAATGGGATCGTCCCATGAAAGTTTGTTTTTCCAAATTTGTTGAAGAAGAATTTTTAAGAGAACAGTAGAAGGGGATAAAATACCTAGAGGGTCAAAAATGTGCGCGATAGCTGAAAGAAGCTGGCGTTTAGAATTAACCTCAAGATTTAAGTTTAAATTAATTTGCAATGAATCAAATTGAGTATCCCAAATAATGCCCAGAATTTTTAAAGAATTATCATTAATTAGAACGGAAGAGGAACTAGATTTTACATCATTAGGAAGGTTAGTAAGGATTTCGGGATAATTTGAGGACCATTTTCTCAAGGTAAATCCACCACTCTGCATTAAAGAATTTAGTTCAGAAATCAAAAGTTTAGCTTCATTCAAAGAATTGGCTCCTGTCAATAAGTCATCAACGTAAAAATCATTTAAAGTAATTTTAGAGGCTAAAGGGTGATTCTGTTTTTCATCACTGGCTAATTGTTTCAGTGTCCGAATCGCAAGATAAGGTGCACTTGCAGTCCCATAAGTTACTGTTTTTAGTCTGTAGTCTTCTATTGGGTCATCTGAGGAAAATCTCCATAAAATGCGCTGATAGTCAGAATGTTCCCTCGACATATCGATTTGGCGAAACATTTTCTCTATATCTGCAGAAAACGCAATTTTATGCACGCGGAATTTAATTAGGTGGCTAAATAAATCAGTTTGTAGTTTAGGACCAATTAATAATTCATCGTTCAAAGAATTTCCTAGCGACGATTTCATAGATGCGTCAAAAACAACGCGCAATTTTGTTGAAGTGCTATCTTCTTTAAAAACTCCGTGATGCGGTAAGCAAAAGCAATTTTCAAAATTTAATGAATCAGTGGGAATTTTCTCCATGTGATTTAATTCTAAATATTCTTTCATAAAAGAGACGTACTTATTCTTAAATGATTCATTATGATTTAACTTTCTTTCCAAACTTTAAAAACGTTTTAAAGCCTGCGAGCGAGTATCGCCAAACGATGGATTTTATTTAAAAGGAAGATTTACACAATATCTGCCAGAAGAATTTCTAGTTACAGTAGAATTATAAATTTCTTCGCATATTTGATCTTGATTAGAAAATGAATTGTTATCTGGGACAGATTCCAGCTCGCAAAACCTCTGAAATAATTCTCTTTCATTAAGCAATAAATTACAGCTCGTGACATTATCCCTGCTCATAGATTGAGAAGAAATTTTTCCCGATAATAGGAAACCCAATTTTGAATTTATAGCAGAAGGTTCTCCCTTTGCACCCATAATGACACCATCTAGAATTAAGTCTGCGAATAAATCAGCTCCAATGAGAATTTCGACAGGCTTAGATTCAAAACACAATGGATCAGCTAATGTAAGTCCTGCAATATGAGGCCAGTTGGTGAATGGAATTTCAAAATTAGGCAAGTTCGACGTAACCTTATTTACTACTAAAGCCTTTGTAGTAAAGAGTTCCCCTTGAAAATGAGGAGCAAACGTTAGCTCCGTTTCGAATAACGAAGTTTCGGCCTTGACGCCGTTTATCCCGCTAATGGAATGAGACGATTTTTTCAAGGTCAACCCCAGGCGATCACTACACTCCCTCGAAATTAGCGAGTTCTGACTGCCCCAATCTACCAAGCAACGGCAATCGACGAATTCCCCTGTTCTATTTTTAGCTTTTACAATCGCTGTGGACAAGAGCGTATTATGGGAAGCACAGGAAGTTGTCCCCCCCCCCCCCCGTAAGCAGAGAAACTGCCTTCTGGGCTTAGGGTTTGCTGCGTGGTTGATATGCTGCTACTCGGCAAAGTAATAGGCGATTTCTTATCTGAATTTGTCTCCCCATCGAATGCCTGAGATGCAGTGCTGTAAAATGAATGTAAAACACTATGATGTTTTAAGTTACAGGCTTTACATCTAGCGGTTATCAAGCAAGAATCCTTCGTATGATAAGGACGCAAACAATTAGAACACAATTTGTTCGATTTCAAATGTCCACCTAGAATTTACAGATAATTTGGCGAATTCGGGACACTGAAACAATTTGTGGCCTTGCCTGCAAAATACACTCAACCTTTTCCTTTTTTGAAATAGCATTATTAATTACTGCCTTTTTCACAATAGGTTTATTTTCGAATTTAGAAAAGTTATCAGATTTAGAATGATCTTTTAATATATTTAAACTTCTAGCTTGCTTTTCTAAAAACTTCAAAAATAAATTATACGTTGGAAGAGTTTTGTCCTCCAGAGATAGTTGCCAATTTTGGCGTAATGACTCGTCCAATTTTGATTCAAGAATAAAAATTAAAATGATATCAACAAATGAATTAGTTTCAAATCCAAGAGTTTTAAGATTTCGAATAGCTTCGTTACATATATCTAGTATTTCATGTAACGATTTAGCAGTAACGACTTTGATTCTTTCGATATCAAATAATTTTTAAAATTTGGCTAAATGCTAATTCGCGTTTGTTGTCGTACCGATTTGTTAGTGTTTCCCAAGCTTGGGAGAAATTAGCATCTGAAATGCTGAATCCTTTAATTAGCCGAGTACCTTTAACTGAAGCATGTAAATATTGTAATTTATGAATGTCCGATAATTCTGAATTATTGATTATGGATGTCGCAAAGATTTCTTTAAACGCCAGCCAGTCTTGAATACTTCCATAAAATAACGGAAGATCGAATTTCGGAAGATTTATGGTAGTTTTCGATTTATTTTCGACCTTTTGACAGGATTCTGGGATTTTCAAAATATAGCGATCTATTGCCCCACGAATTTCCAAAATTTTGTCTTTATGCTCTGCATAATCTTTATATAGTTCAGTTTCTGGGTCTGTTTCAAAAATATCATTAAAACACTCTTTTAAATCATTATCTAGAATGAGTATATCATCTTTAAGAATTTTCAATAGACATAAATTATCTGAACGCGTTTTAAGTTTAGACCCAAATCTCTCTATTTCGAGAGTAATTAAATTAAATTTGGCTTCAGATTTGGGTGGCATTTTGAAATGTTAAGAATTTTGAATAAACAGATTCAGTAAAAGAATTTAAAAGGCAGGCTCAGGGTAACGACGGATCAAAAAAAAAAGATGTAGGGGATTATTTAGAGAACTGATATTCATAGGATAGCTGGCACTGCCTTGTAATAAGGAAATTATAATCATAAACATTTGGGCTTACCTGCAGAGCAAGTAGAAAGCTGGAGGAAGAGAAAACTAAAATGGAAAAGATAAATTTATCATTATTTAATTGAATACAGAATAGTAGGATACATTTAACGTCCGAAGGGTAGGACGGTCCATTCCAGTCTCCCCGAATAACAAGTTTTTCTCGAGGAGGGAAAAGTTCCGTGGTTCAGGTTCAGGGGGGAGGTGGTGCCCTCTGTCGAGGGGTCAGGACTGAACAAGCAGTAAAAAATTGCACCATCTATGATGGAATTGATCTTATTTTTAGTGTTTGTTGAATGAAACTAAAAAAAAATAGGCGTCATATAGGATTGATTTGCAGGTTCATGAATTCATTTATCCTCTCTAAAAGTAATGAACCCAACTTCCAGAATTATTTAATTATTCTTGTTAGTTTTGTTTAGTTTTAGAATTATATGGATTGTAAAAGAGTTTAAAAAATTAATATGTATTTTTAGCATATAGCTAACTTCTCTGAAACTTATAATATGAATATGACATGTAATTATCCATTCAAATATAGAAGAGTCAATTGCATTGAATACTAGCAGCAAAAAAAAAAAACTATTTCCCTAATAAGTTGCACAATGACATACATTTCTAGGCCTTAAATAGTTAAAATTGATCGAAACAGGTGTAAAGAAAATATTTCTGCGAACATTTGAATTTTTTCATTCAATCACATGAAGATTTTAAAATAAAAATCTCAGATCCAACTATTTTCATCAAAAGTTCATTATAGAAACGCATTTTTAAAGTTAAATGCTTTTTTTCGAGTTTTTTTCTAGACTAATATATGTCTTTCATTTCGAAAAATGCATGTTTTGTTCCCTTCACGTAAGATTGATTTGAAAACAACATGATGTTGTAAAATTTACTTAAAAAAAAACAATATTTTTTAGTATCTTGCAGCGAAAAACACGCTCATTCTAAAATTGTACAACTTTCGGTTCTCTTCATTTGCGCTGACGTCATAAGATTTATGACGTAGTAGAATTTAACCAATGAAACAGCAGATGAGTAAAAGTGGATGCCGTATGTTTAACCGCCTGCATCCGTTATGAGCCAAATTGCCATTCCTGGTATTGTAAAATATATGCATGCCAGAGCTTTTGTGAACCTCCTCTTCGCCCCAGAAGAAAGTTCTAGTTAAGCTAATAATGCTCATGAGGCTTGGAAGAGGCTGATCACGTTATAAAATGTTAAAGTTAAGGACAATATTGCAATACAAACTATTACACGCGTACACATGCGCGTAAAATAAAAGGTACTTTGTAAATGCAAAATCGTTAGTAGAATCATTGACAGATGGCGCCACAAACCATCACCTTTTGAGCTTCGTAAGCTTTTTAATTATTCTTTTTATTGTAACATTATATCTTATATTGTCTTATACTATCTGTCATATTAGACCTTGAGAAACCAAAAAAGTTAAAATGCTGTGTATAGATAAGTTAATTTTACTGGCCAGTTAATTTCTCCGCGACAGGTACATGAATTGTAAAACCTTTCTGGGATGCATGCGATTTGATTACTAAAAGATTCTGAGTCAAGAAATCCTTCTGGTCGGCTATTGCCAAAGATCAGGAGACAAAAACTGAAAAGCTTTCTAATTAACACTGTTTTTAAAGGAATTCTAGATGTAGCCATTGATTTATATTTATCGTATTTGGTACATTCGTTTATCGGTGCTGCAGGAAAAGGATTGCTGTAGGTGTGCTGTCAAAAGTGGATTCAAAAATTTTAACCGCTACGTAATAATTTGGGAAGAACATTTTGTATTCGTTACCAAAGTATAGAGACGCAAAAAACACGGAAATTTTGAAGTGAGGGGGAAAACCCGGCAATTTTCGGGAAGAAACTCTGAAATTTGGGAATTTTGAGGGGAAAAAACAAACTTAAGCTTTTTTCAAATAAATATAAATTATTTACTCAATATAAAAATGTTTCCAGTATTCAACAATTGTTACAGAGCATATAACATTGTAACGTTATATTATTTCTATTCTAGAAATGTGATCTAGCGTCAAACACTTTTATATCACACCTATAATTTGTAAAATTAACTTGTAAATTCAATAAGCTTTTTTGTTGCGGTATATTGTTGATTCTAAAAATGTAATTGATTTGTTTACTTATGCAGAAAATAAGATTAACCTTCAAAATCGTTTTTCTTCTTTACTCATAGATTTAAAATTACTATAAGAAATAGGCATATATACATAACTTAACCGTTTCATTCATAGTATTTTATTTCAGCTTTACCAACACATTTGGAGGGGTAATTTTTTATGTGAAACACTACCAATGTAAGCTCAAAATATGTAGAAGATTTATTAAAATTATTATTTCAGAAAAAAAAAAAACGAATATTCTCAGTTTTTGAGAGTTTTCAACTTTTCCGATTTTGCATTGAATTCCCGGTGGAAAAACCGGGCGTTTTGAAAGCGTTGCAAAGCTACCAAAGTAACAGCGTGTTGTTTTTCGTTCGTTCCAACGATGATGTTGATTTTTTTTTATCACAAACTGCGAAGGATCTGTCATGCCTCTTATTTTGTTTCACCAATCACTGCATAATTATATTTTATAGAGTTCTCCCAGCGGTCAAAATTTGACCGTAATTTATTACATTTTTCAAGTTCATCCTCGAACGTTCAAACAACTTTAGGCATTTTATTTTTTTGTTTAGCAAATTTGTTTTCGTTAAATATTTCAATTAGCGATAATCTCTCCTCAGTGCGCCGATTGACTACTTAATATTATCCTGGACATTGTTAGCCTCAAATCATATATATATATATATATATATATGATTATAGTACATACATTAACTGCCACCTTAAGATTACTATTATTTTGCTTTAATATTCACGTTAATAGATTACGCTTTCTCTTTTGTTTTGTTCTTGTGCATTTCTACTGCTTTGAATTATAAATTGTAAAAAATGAACTGAGTAGTGTACAAATATTGTAAAATATAAAAAGTAGTACAAAAGAATGACGAATAAAGGTGTCTGAAAAAATTCTTTGAATCTGCATTAAAAGCAGGAGAAAAGAAAAAAAATATTCCAAATTTTTTTTATTGATAACACTAAAACTCATCAAGAGCTACTATAAGGAAAAGAAAAAGTAAGAAAATCGGTAGGCAAACAGTAGAGAATATGGTATTTAACTGTTTTGTCTTTGCCTATTTATATTTTCATGTTACTCACATTTCCATATTGTATTTAGTTTTTGGTGTAATTCTTAATTTGCAAAGACACTTCTTTTTAAGCCATTCTTTTATTTATTTTTATTGCATTGTTGAAAATACTGTGTTATTTATATTCTTTTCCTGTTTCCTGGATTATACTGTTTGTCGAGGCTATATTTTGAAAATTACAAGAAACACATTGATGAGCACCAATTGTGTTTTTTTCACCTTTTACTGCTGTATTCTTCACTGTTAGAAATTTCATCATGAAACTGCAAATTAAAATAATTTCATATACCAGCTGAATTGAATGTAAAATTCCAAATTATTGTAAAAAATACTTGATACACTGTTAGAAATTTCATCATGAAATTACGGTTAAATGACCGGCAGCAGTCTGTCCATCTAATTCACCGTTAGGAACATTTTTCTATCTTTACGGGACCTAACCATTTCTAATCAACTTGGTTAAAAAGCCGTAAATACAAAAGTTTACGATTTTATAACCATTTAAAAATGGTTTCAACCAAAATTTTTAACGTTTTTGAGGCGTAGAATCTTCGAGGCGCAGAAATCGTAAACGAAGCTTGCAAGAATCGAACCCGGGGTGTACGGTATACCAACCTTGCTCTCTAGCCATTCGGCCATCTACACCACGTGAAGCGGCCGTTTATTTATCAATAAATCTTTTTTTCCAACAGGCAAACTGCCTTAAAATTGAGATTTCAGTTTTTGATTGGATCTAAAGTCATTTTTACTCTAAATTTACTGTATATTGACGAAAATCATTTTATTTTCTGCAAAAATTAAAACACAAACAAGCTTCAGCAGCTCAAATGATGGATTCGCTCATTCGCAAACAGTTCGGGAATCCGATGTCTCCAATTTTTGATTTACGTGTGTATGTGTTTCTATTCAGTAACCACTGTTTAAGCCACTTTTTTTTCTTCTTTTTTTATATACACATGCAGATTTTAAATGATAAATCCGTATTCCTATTTTAAAATAACGTACAACCGGTAAGGTTTCGCAACCAAGATGGATGCCCGACTCTTATTGAGCGCTTGAAAATTACGGTTAGTTAAACGTTCTTTAGGATAAACAGAAAATAAACGATTTTTTTCGCCATCAGCGGTTTGAGTACCATCTTCTTAATGGTTATTCAACTGTTGTAATTAAATATGGTAAAATAACAATCAAATAAATGGTTATTTTACTATTGTCTTACGGAAATTTTTAACTGTGTTTCTATTCTATTTTTCATGGATACCCTGCCTTTATTTCTAGTTGACTCAATGCTCAAAAATCTCATGAAGTAATTCACCATGAGAATTTTAAAGACTTTATTTTCATTGTTCCTTTCCCACATTACGCAATTCGTTAACAGAAGCAATTATTAAATTTTTCCGCACCTATATGCTTTTCTGAGTACGAGTGATTTTGCGTTGTTAAAGGAAATCAAAATAAAAAAGAGACCATTGAAACTGAGAAATTTTGTTAAGTGATTATTGTAAGTTTTAAAATTTAATGATGAAATACTGTAAGCCACATTTGAAGACACATCCATGAATTTCTTGATGACACATATAGGTCAGGAAGAAGCATAACAATATTCTCCAATGAAATGTGATGTCCATTATATAAAAAATTTTCGTAACAACATAACGAATGACTTTTAGTGTTTCTATATTATTTAAATATTAATTTTATTATTGAGAAATTTTCTATTTTCATTACCATTATTTTGATGTTAACACTTTGCAAGTTATGTGTACATGTGAATTTAAGTAAACTAAATAAGCTGCATGTTTAAACACACTGATGTTCCACTGTGCCTCATGTTGAAATGAAACAAATAAAGGCACTAAAATTATATATGAACTATAAATGTGTAAATAATTTTTAGAAACTTAAATACAGCATGATTTCACCTTTCTAGAAGGACTATATAATACTCATAGCCATTTCAGACATGATAAAAAAAAAAAAATTCAAGATGGAGAAATTATTTTTAGCAGCTCAACACAAAATTTTCTCATAACGGGTGCATAAGTATTTCCCATATGATATTTTCGGCATTTTCGTTGTAAACAACCATAACTACACATGATGCAATTTAATTAGATCACTACAAAAACTGTAAAAGGATTGCCCAAGTCCTGAAAAAAAAAAAAAGAACATTACTATAATAACAAAACAATCCCTGAATCCAAACTAATAAGTGCAATACATGTATAAATATATATATACACACAAATATATATACGAATATATATACTATATATATTTACAGAAGAATTATACTTGGAAATATTTGTATATAGTGCTTGTGTACCAACACATGAATGCATTTCCTTTATTAGAATAAATTAAGGATAAGAATAATCGTTTGCAATTTATTAACTGATCATATAAAATAATGTGAATTAGAGGGTACGATAAGCTATAAAATAGTTCTACTAGATAAAATATTCTTTAGCAGTTTTTCCTCACACACACAGAAATGTCATATTACCAAACACATAAAAGCTTTATTTCTACCAACACTTTTTTAAAATATTCACCAGTGAAATCAAACCCTTGATGGCAGTTTGGAATATCATCTGCTGTGTTAGGGCTAAAATTCACCCAGTTTAGTAAGGATATTTTTTCACTTGCATTCTCTAAAAGCTTAAAGAGCAAATAAACTATAAAAACAGAAGAGTGCAAGCTGAACTGCAGTGAAATAACAATGGAATTTACTAGATAAAATCTTAACTTTAATGACTTTTTTTTCATGTACGCACACATTAGTACATTATCAACAGAAAATTCCTTGTAAAATTAAAACCATGATGCAGAATTTTAAAATTCAACTAGAACTTCACATTTCTTAATTTGCAATGACTCTCTGAAAGCAAAAATAATAAAATCCATGAAGAGCGAATAAAGTATAAAACATTTGATTCAAACTATTAAACAAATTTTGAGCTCTAAAACATTAATCTTGTTAAAAATTCAACATATACCTATTGCTTAGGAATTGCACAATAAAAAGATAAATGAAAAATATTGTTCACTATGAATGTTTTGTCGAGCTGAAATCAGAATGATAAATTTTGAAATTACCTTGGTTCTAAGTATTAAGGCATCGTTGCAAAAAGATACCTATCTAATTTTAAGCTCTAGTCATTCTCTAATTAAAGTTTATACCACATATAGGGTGCAAAGTATTTTAATCGCAGCGTAATACACCTTTTTCAGTAGGATATTTGAAATTACATTACACTTAATACACTAAGGAAGAAACAGTGCTTATATTTAGGAAAACATCCTATCATGCACAGGATTTAGTAGAAAAGTTCCACATTTTTAAGATATTTACGATGCAATTCCTGGTTACACAAAAAAATTCCTGAAATATATACCAGAACAAGAAACCAACTTGAACAATAAAATGAAAAATAAAAGAATCATGTTTAAAACCGGATCACCTGATTGATTAAATACACATTAATTGAAGACCAGATTTTAACAACATAACCTACCTCAGGGTACGAACGATTAAAAAGCATTAAGTCTCCTTGAATGTGACGTCATATTCATGGTTTTAAGCAGCCAAAAATTAGACTGCGTAGCGAATTCAGCATTAATGCTGCCATCTGGCGTTTAACTGTACAAGTAGTCAAACTAAAGTTTTTATCATAAATTTTATTGGTTTTAGAAGTATTCATGACTTATTATTGTATTAAAATTCTAAACTGATTTCAAAAAAAGGAATTTTAAAATAGTGGGAGAATTTTTTTATTATTTATTTATTTACTTGTTCCTTTACAAATAGAATTTATATTAATAAATCTGAATGAGAGGCGAAGAAAATAAGTAAATGCAAAGCGTTTAAAATAAAAACTGCTACAATCAAACAATTATTTTAGTTTGTTGATAAACGTAGTTTTTGAAATAATAGCATTGAAATATTTTTTTAATCCCTGCCACAAGAGAGAGGAAAGGAAAAAAGAAAACACACATACAGTATTTGTGATTTATTCTTACTTCAAAACAGAAAAAAATAATAAATAAATAAATAAATAAAAATGAACCTTTTTCAACAAATTTCTTTATTTTTAAAAATTATCAATAATATAGATAAATGACTGGGGAAGTGAATAATTAAAGTATAAGCGGTATTTAAAAAAATAATAAGCAGAATATTAATAAAAATTTAAATTAGTTCGTTTATAACTATATCTTCTAAAATGATGAATCCTCTGATAAAAATTAATTAATTAATTAATTAATGTTTCTAAAATGATCAACAAAAATTTTGAAAAAAAAAAAAAAGAAGCAAATATTTATTATCATATTCATTTGCAACGTTTCACAATACATAGTAAACCAAAAAGTCACAAAGTTAAATGAAAAAAAAAAAAAAGAAAGAAACCAGTTATGCTGATATAAATATGTGCATCTTGGAAGAAAGTCTATAAAGTAAGGCAGTCTCAGTGCTGGCTACAATTTTTGAATGACTTTTCTGTAGGCTCTACAAATACATTAGAGCATTTCCAATGAGTCCATTTTTTACATTTGTCACATTCAATCATATTTTCTGATTACTTTGGGGCATAAAGAACAAGCCCAAATTTTTTGTTTCAAATTTATGATTTTATTTATATTCAGCCATGATTTAATGCTTAAATATTTTTTACTGGCTTCCAAAACACTGCCAGAAACATAGTTCAAGACTGCATTCAAAATTCAGGGTCAGTTGATACATCTCGCTCTTCAACAACCTTATTTTCTTTTAGTATATACTTAACTTTTTCACTTGGTATGGAAAATTTCTTTTTGATTGATCAATTTTACTTTTTGATTCCTTATATTTTTGTGAGAATGAAATATTCTTTAAAGGGTATGAATGTTCAACAGGTTAGTCTGTTGTATGATCATTCAAAACCTCTTGTTCCAAGTCTATTTTCTCCTCATATGTAGGCTTGGCAAACCTAATGTTTACCCTTTTCCGTTTTAATTTAGTTGAGAAAACTTTCTTGGTTGAATTATGTTCTGATTTAATTGAGAATTTCTTTTTCGAATCTGTGTATGTTGTGGAAGTATATTTACATTTTCGATTTTCAACAGAGAACTAGCACTGTTAATGTGCTCTCGAGCGGCTAGTAGTAACTCTTTATTGTCGTCATTTTTAATATTCTCACACAAAGCCATTGCTTTCGAAATTCAATTCTTTCTTAATTCAGAAACATCGGAGCTGCTGCTCTTCATCATTACATCTTTAAAAATATCAAAATTTGATGAAGCGCCATCATTTTCATTTTCCGTGTCATTTTCAGGAATATTTTCTTCAACTATTGATTTATTGTGTTCATTTTCATTGCATTCAGACGAAAAACGCATAACTAAATGAACATGCTTACAAATGTTCCTTTTGGAAAGTGCCTCCGGACAACTGCATGAATATGAATGCACACATATTTTGCAGTATGCACAATTGATCTGGCAGTTTTTCGTGCAATTCGGTTCCTTCGTTACAACATACTTATACTGTTGTTGTAGAATTGAAAGATTTTTTCCGATTTAACTTGTCAGGCAATAGAAGAGAGTTTTCTCACTAAAGTCAATGGGAGTTCCAGAGACGATCCGTGTCGATTATTAATGGAAGTGGTCTTCCATGTGTTTTTCCCCTTTTCTAATTTAATCAAACGTTTGATCGCAAGGTCCTTTGAGAACTGAAGCAAAACTGCTAAACATTTGTCAGCCATTTTCCCTTGTTTTCCTTTTACATAACTTTCTCCTTATTTTAAACATTTACGGAAAGACTCGAGAAACATATTGGTGTTTATTTCAGATCCAATTCTGTAGCATTTTGCCCACACTTCCTTAATATTTACCCATTATGACTCAAAATACTGTGCGAAATATCTAGTTTAATCGTTTTCCTTCATTTTTACGAGGGACTTCTTTAACAGCTCATTAAACCGCGTTTCTTGAGGCTCTTCCAATTTCCAATAATATACAGTCCTTTATACAAGGTTGCGGCTACTTCTTTATCACGTATTTTACTTAGGTTCTTGTGCCAATCACGATGTACGTGCCAAAGGCACAATAGCTGTTTTGGATGATCTTGAACAGATCGATCCAAGCAGTGTAATATTGAGAAGCTTTATCAGACATTATGATATCAGCTTTTAAATCTCCAGCTTTTCTTTTGAGCAGAGAGAAAAACAATTTTAATGCAACATGTGTCTCTCGGTTGCATATTAACCACGCACTGGAACCGAATTGTTTCAGCATACTGCACTGAAACTCGGTCATTACACCGATCGCAGAATCTTGAATTTCAAGTGTAAATATTTCGTTCTTTGGGTGGTGTAATTCGCTTTCTCCCTGTCTTTTATATAAAAAATATTTTTTTCATTTTCTATATTTTCTTCAAAATACACTTGCACACTTAAATGATCTTCAGAATGTTTCTCCACTTTTGAAATTCCAAACGCCTTAGATATGTTTTTCAAGTCCTGCTTTGTAGTTAAATGTTGTCTTCTAAGCTCTGTAGAATTCCGGGAAAAAAATTCTTCATAACACGGGACCTATCGATGCCTATAGAAAGTTGGCTTGCTATGAAGTTTCTGTCTGTTTTTGAAAGTCTCAAAAACGCAAGTCTATTCTCATGTTCATAATGTGTGTTGCAAAAGACATCATGCACGATTTTAGACTTTTCATCAATGTTAACTTTGATGTTCGCAGGGTATTTCATTCCAATCTTGGATGATCCTTGGGATTTTAGGCAGCGTTTCCCAGTAGATATGGACACATGACAGCCTGACCTATTGCACACGAAATATTTTTTTTCCCAGTTAAAGTTTTTTTTGAGGATCTTAAAATAAACTTAGCTTTCGTTTCACTCTGTATTTCCTCTTTAAATTCTTCAAAGTCTAAAATAATAAAATAATTAATTAATAAGTGCATTTCAATAAAACATGCAAAAAGACCGGGAGCGAAGCGTATTATGATACATTGATACCGTCTTTCTGCAACTCTAATGTACCTTTAAATACTGAACCAAATTTCGCAAGCGACTTTCTAAGGAGGGCTAAAAAGAAACTTCCGAGAAACAAAAGTAATTTTCGAGGCTTGTGCCAGAAAGTAGAAAGAAATGATCAAACTCTTCGCGAATAAGATTGTGAAAATCGAAGAGATTCTATGATGTATATATATATAAACATGTTTCGAAAACATATAAATTGTTAATGTACTATGCAAATGGAATCAAGGGGACTTCAACGCTAAAATTTACATGGCCATATAACTAAAGGCCTGAAAACAAGCAATATATTAAAAAAAAAAAGGCATTTGATTTTTAAGAGAACTTTAGAAAAGATAGCAATGACGCCATCCGTTACTAAAAAAGACAAAATTCTGATTTGTTACGTTTAAAGGGCAGGTCACTTCATATTTATTTTTAATTGCCCAGTAATTTGTCCGGTATTGATGTAGTCTTTTAAAATGTTCATGGCATTATAAATAATTGTTTAAATTATTTCCAATTATTGTTTTAAAATGTTTTTTAAAAATCTATTTTTCTTATTTTATTTATTAATTTAGTTTATTTTGAAGACCTAGAGGTACTAAGTTTAATACTTTCTACTATGTAAATTAAATGAGTGAAATTGGTATTTTTAAGTACAATAACTGAGGTAAAAGCACTTTAAAAAAAGCTTTTAAAACAAGGATTACTTCAACTATAACCACTGGTAAATGCACTCGGACTCATAAATTATTGTTAAATATCTATACTTGTTACAAATATACGCTTCACTCTCGGAAAATGTGCACAATTTTCACAACACAAGCCAATACAACCAGTGCGCGGTGCGCAGCGGTCTGTTATAGATGTTACCTCTCATTAAAATTATTCAATACCCGAAATTTTAAAGCACAAGTAAAATTGAAATTTTATAATACAGAAGAAGACAGAATAATAAATAATCCTAGTTAAAAAACAGAACAGTTTTTATTTATTACCAACTGTTTATTTACAAACTGTTCACAGATAATCAATTTTTCCACTTCATAACAAAACACTTCGTCGGCAAACTTAACATTAAAAATCATAACATCTTGAGGCAGTGGCTCCCAAGTAGAGGGGTGCCGCGAGGTGCTCCTATTAAAATGTAGATGAATCGCAGGTGAGCATTTTATGAATAGGCTGCCGTGAGAAAAGTCTTCAAAGTACCACGACTTTGAAACGTTTGGGAATCCCTTATATTTTACCATTATATATGCATAATCTTAGAACCAAACATATACCAAGAAAGGTACAGCTATTTAACGTGTTGAATGTTTACTTAATAAAAAAGTTCTAGCCTTCTCTTATTCACGCTATTTTATTACTCTATACCAGCGACTTCCAACCGATTGTTCGCGAACCCCAGCAGGAAAATAATATTGTAAAGGCGGAAATTTTAATTGTTAACGAAAAAGAATCAACGAAATAATAGACTAACCTGCATATAGATAAAGTGTAAAAATATTTTTTTATAATTTGTTTTCCAGATACTGCATAGTTGCGGATGCGTATACTATACATACAAAATTTGAAATGATCCTATTTCTACTTTTGATTGATTTTGAAAGTTTGATCGCAAATTGGAACCGGAAGATATTTATTGATTTATTTTAAATTTTGAACATATGTTTTCCTATCATCTCCTACCTTTTCCACATTAGCGTGCAAAAAAAAAAAAAAAAAAAGAGTCGGAGATATGAAAGTTTACTAAATTGCAAAATTTTGCATCCTTTTCGGCTAATTTATCTCATATAAACCAAAATGGAACCGGAAGACATTTATTGATTAATTTCAAATTTTGTATTCACATTAATTATACTTTCCATCAACTTATCTACGCTATCGCAATGGGAAACTTGAAAATATGTATATTTTAATATTTCGGTAAATTTCCATAAATTTTGGCGAATTTCGAGCGTTTCAAACGAAAAACGGAACCGAAAGATATTTATTGATTTACTGAGTTTTTTGTAAGCATGTTTCTTGTGCCATTCCACAATTTTTTCACCTCATCGGAAAAACAATGTCTAAAAATTGTTTTTGCGAATACATATTTTCCTACCCTCTTAATAATTCAAAAAGAACAACTAATAAGAAAGCAATTAAAAAAAATGTTTGATTTCTTGTAGCTTGAACAAGATTATATTTATTTTTGCTTCGCTGTTTTGTAATCGTATTTCTTCTTATAAGGGATCATTCCTAAACGATGTCACGCTTCGAGGGGGGAGGAGGTTTGTGAAGTTGTACAAGAAAAGGGGAGGGTGTAACAAGAGGTGTAACATCATGTTTATGCAACATAGCGTGGCGTATGGCAAAGGGGGAGGGGATATTTGAAGTGTGACATACTTGTGACAAAGGGGGAGAGGGGGTCTTATATATGGGGAAAAAGCGTGACATCATTTATGGAGGGTCCCTAAACTATTGTGCAACATGGAAAATAATTACAAAATACAAAAGTGACAACCAGCAACAGGTTCTGGGCTTAGCCCAGTTGGGCTAGGAAACTTTATTGTTTTCTTCCGTTAATATAATGAATACAGTTCGCCATTTACAATGGGATTTAAAGGAAGTTCGCGAGAAAAAGGTTGGTAACCACTGCCTTTTCTAATGCACAATGTGAAGCAATATATATAGATACTTGAAGAGATATTAAAATTGCGACCTTATTTTTTAATTATTTTATTTTATTTTTTACCATACAAGTTAGGTCTTTTTTGGTTATTTTTTAAAAATAAGCACCTGTCGGCAGAATTTTTACTTTGTTTTTAAAAATGGATAAATATGGGGTCATTAACTGTCACTTTTTTTTGCAGTGACAACCAAGACCGTCATTTCAAAATTATCCCAGATGGGGGGGGGGGGGGGAGGAGAGATTTTAAATGTTTATTACAGGCAAAAAAAAAAAAAAAAAACAAACATAGAGACATAAATAAATTCAATGCATTTCTAAAAGTCAAGGGTGGTCAATTGAGCTCCTCCTGATCGCCTAAATAACTTTCCTGGTGAAAACGTCTATTAGATATTACAAAACAACAAGACAAGATTTACTGATTAAATTACATAAGACAAGGAGGAAAATAACGTACGGATAACAAATTTTCGAACGCAATTTTCAAATTTAAACATCTTCAGAACTACTGTCAATAATTTTATGTTTCAATAATTGGCTAACTCAGAATTGTCTCTAAATAACTCTTAATATTACCCTTTAGATTTTATATTACTTTGTATGAATGGTAGGTAGCGGTGCCCACCCCCTCAGAACGATGGTGCACCCCTAAAAAGCTATGAAACTCTCCAAAAACGATATGAGTCCTTGTAAATTTCGCCTTGTGGGCGATAAGGGGGAAGTCTTTTAGGAGGGGAAGATGATATATATTAGATGCATATTAAATGTATGAAATAACAAAATACATAAACAAATGTATAAATTACATATTGTATTCCTTTAAGTCGGGGGAGCTATTGCTTCCCCCCGACCACCCAAATGACGGGCTTGACCTTATAAGTTCTAGACAAAATTATCAAAAAATCAGTATTTCAACCCAGTAGTATTTGACTCAAATACTACTGGGTATCCCTCCCCCATTTTTTAGATCAGGAATGATGAACAAACATTTCTTTTTTTGTCTCTTATTATTTTTTGTGTCTTTCATTGCCCTCTGACTTCCCGCAACGACTAAAGTTGTACAGATACTTAAACAGTAGATTTTCTGTTCTGCACACTCATAGGGCCGAACGAAAGTGTTCAGATTATTCGGATGTAAGTTATAGAGGATGAATAGTGCAGTACGTTTTTAGGCTTGAAGTCAATTAAGACAAAACATAAGCGTTTACGATTATGAGCAAGAAAAATAATGGATTACAATTGTAGTAATCTTTTAAGCAATAATTACGATTTCCACAAGGATTACACAGAAGGTAAAAAATGTAATCGGTTAACAAAAGGTTAATTACAGACTCACGAAACGAAAACAATTTTGATTTTGTTTTCTTTATCAATTGATTACTAATAATTGCCATTTAAATTATACTAGTATGGTGAATCAAGCATAGTTAGTTGAAATCTCAATGTAAAAACCCAACTCTAATGTAAAAACCAGTAACTTAATAACTCTAAGACCATAAAATCTGTAATTTTGGGCTTTATCCTTTTCAGGGTACAATAAATTAACAAAATTTAGTTAACTTTGACTCAAAATAAGTATTTTTTAAAGTTTTTGATATGGAAGAACAAATATTCTTTTAAAAAAATATAAAAACTCATTTAAAGAGGAATCTCAAGATGTCAATATTTTGAAATGAAACTGGTAAGGGGCCGTTCATAAATGACGTCACGTTTTTTTCCCATATTTTTGACCCCCTCCCCCCCTTTGTCACAATATGTCACACTTCAGCGGACCCCCCTCCCCCTTTGTCACGCGTCACGCTATGTTGTATAATGCATGATGTCACACTTCTTGCTACCCCCTTCCCTCCCCTTGTCACACTTTGTTACAATTTCACGAACCCTCTCCCCCCCCTTGAAGCGTGACATCATTTATGAATGATCCCTAAGCAATGGTGTTTTAGCTAGTTCGAAACAGTTTTTATTTCAGAAAATAATAGTATTCTTTTTTACCCCACTCAGTTTCAGTTTAATGATGAATTAGGAAAAGAAGTTACAGTCGACGCTCGATATAACGACCATCTCCGTTCCACAAAAAAAGGTCCTTATAACGGGTGGTCGCTATAAGAGGTAGAATTTAAAAATGTATATGCATGCATCATGCAGTATAGTAATTCCATTAAAATTGCCAATTTTTCAAAGATTCCAACAAAATGCTCAAATTATATTTTATCATTGGAATTTAAAAAAAATTATCAGTGCAATATGTTATAATAAAATGTTAAACAGATTTTAAAGTAGAAAATATAAGGAAAAAATTACATACTTGCAAATCATTCATTTTCGGAAGAAAAAATCAGAAATGGTTGTTTGCCTTTTTAGCACATGTGATTTTTGCAAAACATAATTTTCCATTTCAGTTATTGATGACAAATAGTGTTCTGTATTTTCTTGCCTTTCAAAAAAACATTTTAAAGTCTCGATAGCATTAGACACATTTTTTATGCTAGGAGTTTTTGTTACAATTTCTTCCTCTTCTTCATCTGATGATGATGCATCAATTTCTTCCTGTCCACAATAACGGGAAATTAGTTCATCTTCTGACAGATGCTCGACACATTCCAAGTCATTATCGATTTTAGCGTAATCGTCAAAGTTCAACGTTGCATCCATGTTCATTTTCTGAGAAATTTCTTGCAGCATTTCCTCTTCTTCAACGAAATTTTCATCTTCGATTGCCGGACTAATTATTTCAGCAGTAGATTCCCTTTCCTCTTGCTTTTTAAAACCAGCATGATGGAAGCAATTCTTGATGGTTTTTTCTGAGACGTCATTCCATGCTGCTTTAGAGAGATGCAAAGCTGTTAGGACATCAACTTTGTAATCTTGATCTTTGTCGAGTGCAGAAACAACTCTTCGCAGTAGTAACTTCCTATAATTGCGTTTAAAACTCATAATGACCCCTTGGTCTAGTGGCTGAAGAACAGATGTGACATTAGGTGGAAAATATTTCACGGTGATTGATTTCAACCCATTTAGTTTGGGATGAGCCGTGCAGTTATCAATTACAAGAATAATTTTTCTACCTTGAATTGTCATTTGCTTATCCAAGCAACGTAGCCATTCCTCAAAAATGACAGATTTGGAGTTGTTTTTGTACGTGACAGGTAAGGTTTTGAGTCCTTTAAAACATCTCGGCTTTTTTGATTTTCCGATCACTAAGAGTGGAAGTTTTTCAGTACCAGACATATTTGAGCATAAGAGAACTGTTAGTCTTTGCTTGGCTTCTTTCCCTCCACTCGCAGTTTCGTTTTTTAAAACGAAAGATTTATCAGGTTTCATCATGAAAAACAGTCCAGTCTCGTCTGCGTTAAAAATATCCTCTGGAGTATAATTTTTGATAATTTCTTCCAGCTTTTCTTTTTTCCATGTGTCCACTGCTTCTTCATTCACAGAACCACTTTCGCCACAAAGCTTCCGGAATGAAAGACCATGTCTGGTTTTAAATTTTTGCAACCATCCGTCCGAAGCTTTGAACACAGTTTCGTCAATGTCCATTTTTTGAGCAAAAGTTAGAGCTTTTGACTTCAGCAAATTTCCATCTATTGGGACATTTTTTGATCGCATTATTTTCAACCATTCATATAAACCTTCTTCGATCTTCTGAAATTTCCCTTCACGGGACCGATTTCTAGAAGATTTGACTCCAATTTCTTCTTTTCTTAAAATTGAGTCCCGGTTGTTAATGATGCCAAATAAGGTGCTTTTGGGAATTTTGAAAACTCTAGCAATTTCGCATTTTTTTAAAACTTTTTTATCAACTTCATTTAAGATTTTAATTTTAGTATCTAGACATATCGCATTGCGCTTGTTTGAACCTGCCATCTCGTTCAATAGCGAAAATGCAACTCCTGTTTGCAGTATGCATTTCACTGAAGAACCTTATTCTTTTTTCGCTCCTTCCCCCAGAGGATAACTAATCCAAGGCACGTGACCTGGAACCTGTCAACATTCAGGTTGAAGAGCAGGTTAATTTTTCTCGAACCCTCTCATTCACATTTCTGGAAGCAGAACTTCTGAGCTGATATGACACCACCAGTCACGGACAGCAAGACTCCTCGTATTTCGGAGAATCGACCCTTGGGAAAACACGTGATTCAAATGACAAAAACTACCAATACATCTGTCAACCCCCCCTAAAATCCGTAAAGTCCACGTGCTCTCTCCCCCTCTCTATTCTTTCAGTACTATGGTGAGTGGTAATCCCCTCCCCCTGTCAAAGTTGGACTGACTGAACACTGAAGGCTGCATGCAGCTTGTCAGTAAACTATAATCAAGGTCATTTCAAGTTACAAATTTAGAAACATGTTCTTTTTGGAAAAATACCGGAAATAGTGTCCGTTGAATGCGGTCGCTGTATTGGATTGGGCGATACAGAACGGTCGTTATACCGAAAGCAAATTAACATAGAGTTCATAGGGATAAAGTTGGGGCTTTTATCACTGGTCGTTATAATGGAATGGTCTTTATAATGCGTGGTCGTTATAACGAGCGTCGACTGTATAAGTTTATGTAAAAATCTAGCACATGTCTAAAACAAAGGGAAAGGGTGATTTCTCAATTCTGATTCTGAACACAATCAGTATAAAGAGAAGTAATGATTGAACGGAGATTAAAAGTGGTGTTCATATTACTGGGGTATTTAGATTACAGGTATTCGGAGTACAGAGAGGTCATCCTATGTTAATTATATGAAGTGTAGCCGAGACCATCGAAAAGTATTCATATCATGGGGGTGTTCACTTTAGGGTGTCTTCAGATGGAGCGAGTTCACTGTATATAGTATTTTCATTAGTTTTTTTTTACTAAGGAGATAAGATAAAATATTCTTACCTATATAGCTTTCAATTTTTTTGACTTCATTTGCCTCTATGGAATGAATGGCCTTCAAGTGACATAAAAAATCAGATTGGTAAGATGTTTTGAAAGAACAGTTATCCGCCTGGCAAACATAAAAACCGTGCTTGCTTTCAATCTTCTTTTTCGGACTTTCAATGAATGTGCTTTTTTTTTATGCTTGTAAAAATATGATCGTGAAAAAGTACGTCCCCCATCATTTACAATCATAGGATTTCAAAACTTTATTAGAAGATGGATCCATCTCCGTGCTGTGTATCACGATGAGTACTGACTGATTCACTATTTATTGCGCGCTTTGGGAAGATTTTGCGCCAAAAAGTCTCAATGACATAATACTGCCAAAATGAATGGCGTTGATTCGTCAAAGCACACAATCCACTGTCCTTCTCCTCCGGATCATACACAAAAAAGCTGGGTACTATTATCTCCCGCGGTGTTCGGACACAGGGAGTTGGCCCATGGGGCGGAAAAATTGCCTCGAACTCTGCGGTGGCTAGCCTCATCTTCGAGGAATTGAAGAAAATGTGCAAACAGAAAAAAAAAAATCCTCATTGAATAAGCGTGAATAATTATTCAATTCTACTGGAAAAGCATGTGAGAGGAATAAAGATAATGATTCAGATGAAAAAAGTACCCTTGAAACATGCGATATTTACAAAATGATGATGTGCTCGGGCAGTGGCGTATTCAGAATTTCTTTTCGCCGGGTGATTTGCTGGGATTTTTAATGCCTGCGTTTTTAATGGCTTCTATTAGATTTTGGAATTTCGGGAGGGGATATTTCCTGATATCTTAGCCCCTGAATGCGCCCATATCTATTCAGATGCATCAATGATCAATGTAATCTTTTGACGTACGAAGAAAATAAAAATAGGAGCAAGAACAAAGTTTTTACTCATTTTATTAGTCTTAAAATGTTGTTTTTCTTCTTCATTTTTGCAAACATTAAGAAATAAGTTCTGTGATGCTCCATTATTTTTACTTATCATCCATAAAAATATTTGTTCCAGAAATTTGTTTAAAACGAATATTGATTTACTTTAACACAACTCGTTAGTGATTTTTATTTGCTATACTATTTCGTTTCCCTTTATTTCTTTAAAACTTATGAGGGTACATAACAATAGTGCACATTTATATACGCATACCCATATTATGCTCGTACATTAATATGAATTAAATTTTTTCGACCATTTTAGAACCCAATGGTATTTTTCGTAGCAGTTGTCATTATTTTGAAATAAAGTACTCGGATCAGTTTTTATTGTCACGATTTTTATTTTGATAGCGCTTTGCAATGCCATTGTTTTTTTTGCTTGCCGTTTATTTATTTACATTATTCTTAACTGTAAAAAAATAAGTAAAAAAAAATCATTCTGTATATGTTTATATTAAAAATACTTCGCCGTTGACTTTAATTTGCAGTAATATATTTTATTTTTTTACGCTGAGATTTGCAAATGGTTATAAAAAGTACATACATTACACACATACACGCATATCATATGGGCATACTACATAAACATACACACACCACACACAACCTAAAACATCCCACCCTATCATTTTAAACACAATTTGGTATTTTTCACCACAGCTGTCTACTTTAAAAGCTGCGCTTATCAACGAATTGGTTTAATTCATTTTATTTTAATGATCTATTTATTTTAATACTACATGCATCCAGTCATTTTTTTCAGATTCCATGCCATTCATTTAAATTATTGTCAATTGTATAGACTTAAAAAAATTCTTTTAATCATTTTGTATTATTTGTTCAAGTTTTATCCCAAGGTAGATCAATATATATATATATGTTGAAGGTATTAGAAAAGTAGATTTTTATTTTTCCCCTCATTAAATAATGACATTTGTCGTAACTTTACATTAAAGTTAAAAAACAGGTATTTTAAACTTGACCACTGGCCAATAGATGGAAGCAGTAATGCGGAATCTCAGTCTTTTTTTTTCGCATGGATATGACGTCACAAAGAGTATCTTAAATTCCACAAAAGAACACGTGCAGAGGAATAAATCCTTCCTCCATGATTGAAGCAAGAAAAAGATTAATATAAGATAGCAGTAAGTTTGGCGAGAATTGATTTGGCGAGTTTGCTCCAAGCGCATGCGCATAGCATAGGGGAAATTTAAGAATTCAGACGCTCGTGATCGCGTGACACTAAAGACCAATCAGGAGTCCACAGTAATCAGAGTCTAAGGCTAAAGTTTGTCTCCGATTTAAAATTTCGCCCTCGGTTATGATGAGCCGAATTCCCAAACCTAGTATTGTAAAATATATGCATCGTCAGGACTTTGGTTAACTCTCCTTCGTCTCTAGAAGAAAATTCTAGTTGAGCGCATGAAACTTGAGAGAGACAGCTGAAATTATAAAAATTTCAATTTAAGGACACTATTACAGTACAAATTTTTGCACTCATTATTTCCTTCTCATTATTTCCTTTTTAGTTTACAACATAGAAAAAATTGGTCAAAAATAAGAAGCAATTTTCCAGTATAAATGTTTATTCATCGAAATTTTATGTGTCCTAGTTCGACTTGCAATTTTTAAAAATTGAGTTCTCAAAATGCGAGTTCGCGTGACAGTATTTAATAACATCTTTAAAAAAATGCTAAAATTTCTTTATTTTCAAAGATTAATCGATGCATTTAAAAAAAAAAATACATCTAGAAGATTTCTTGTTATTTTATTGTTATTTTACAACATAGAACATATTGATAAAAAATTTAGATCAATGTTTCAGTATAAATGTTTTTTATCGAAATTTTATGTGTCCAAGTTCGACTTGCAATTTTCAAAAAAATAATAATTTAAAAAACGAGTTCGCGCGACAGGGTGGATTAATATCTTAATAAAATGCTACAATTTCATTAATTTCAAAAATTGACAACGTATATATAAATATATATATGTATTTTTTTTTTCGAAATACACTTCTCAAAACAATTAAAGGATCACTACTTTGGAATGATCGTGTACAAGAATAAGTTTTATAATAAATATGAGAATTTGACCTTTGGTACTGGACACCTTTAATGAGAAACAACAGAGTTTGTTTTTGTTTCTTGGCTTTCAATTAGTATAGATAATTCTGATGTTTTTGTAAACACACCGAAACAGGAATGAAAAAGAGCAAGATTCCAAGTACTAACCAGTTGTTAATCGAACTTACAAGGTGCAGTTCACTCATTTTCTGCTTGTTTCATCCTGTTTACGTACTATGGCAGGTGTTAGAAGATTTCTTTCTTACAATGATGTGACTAGGGCTGTCACATGGATTGAAGGTGGTGTTTCTCAACGTCAGTTGAGTCAAAGGTTCGGTGTAAGTCAATCAGTGGTTTCAAGACTTTGGAACCGCTACCAACAACTAGAGACTGTCCATATAAGGCCAAGTCAAGGGCGGAGGAGGTCCACTTTAGCCCAAGAGGACAGGTATTTACGTCTAAGTGCCCTCAGACGCAGATTTTCAATAGCCAGGGAGCGGCAAAATGAGCTAAGATGAGCAACGGGGACCCAAATTTCCGACCAGACTGTACGAAATCGACTTCGGGAAAGTGGATTGAGATCTAGACGACCAGTCCAAGTACCTCTGTTTACAGCACGTCACAAAAGAGAAAGAATGCAGTTTGCTTGGACACACAGACGTTGGCACTTAAAGCATTGGCGTAAAGCACTTTTCTGATAAGTCTAAATTTACTCCTTTTAAAAATGATAATGATGGTCAAGCTAGAGTATACAGAAGAAGGAATGGACGTTTTATTCCCTGCTGCTTATCTTCAAGGGTCCCATTTGGAGGAGAATCAATAATGGTGTGGGGTGGAATAACACTCGATGATCGTACAGACCTTGTAGTCATCCGCAACAGATCGCTGACCGCCCAGAGGTATGTTAACGAGGTGTTGGATGTCCAGATACGTCACAGAGCAGAAGCAGAAGGGCATAATTTCATTTTTATGCACGATGGGGCCCGTCCCCACACTGCAGGGATCGTGCGTCAGTACCTACAAGACCACAATATCACCACTTTGGGGTGGCCTGCTTGCAGCCCGGACCTGAATCCCATCGAACATGTCTGGGATCAACTGGGAAGAAGTATCAGGAGCCGTCAAAACCAAGCCACCACTTTGGAGGAGCTGGAAATCGCTCTTCGAGAAGAGTGGGAGCGTTTGCCTCAAGAAAGCCTCAGGAGGCTTATAAAAACCATGCCCCGGCGAATCCGAGCTGTGATTTCTGACAGAGGAGGAAACACAAGATACTGAGCCATTAATTGTAACACAAAAACAACTTTTTGTTTACTTTTGATTTTAATAATTAAAGGGTTTTCATTTTGATTTTGGTAGTTTTTTAATTCTCTCACCTATTCCCAATACACAACAAAAAATTATTCAATAATTTAGCAAGGATTTGGTAGCCATTTGCATTGCCTTTCAAAATAATATAACATATAATCAGTTTTTTAACTGTTAAAAAAATGACAAGCTTATAAAGAAGTGATCCTTTAATTGTTTTCAGGAGTGTACATCTTAATTTTTATAAACGGTCGTGTTTGTCAGAAGATTATTTGACAACAGAAAACTGCCGGCGCTCAAAATATTGGTTTATTTCGGTGACCTTACATTGTGCTCATTAAAATATAAAGAGCATGTCAAGTATTTCAGGTTAATTCTCAACTCACAAAGAAAAAAAAAAAAACTAATAAGATTAGTTCTTAAGACCCAGCATTCATTTGTAATGACAAAAAAATCTCACGTCTTTGTTTTTGAAGCAATATTCAGTATTTCTTGGTTATGAACAGGGGAACGTTACTGCGAGCGAAATTCTTTAATATATAATTTTTATTTTAGAAAAAGAACTATTTTTAGTTAAAATAACTTTTTTAATGAAAAATAAACATTTGTCGCTCCCGCTTTTCTTTTAAAAACGGGAAGGGAGGGGGGATTATGAAAAAAAATCTGAGAAGAGGGATTTTAGTCTGTATTATAACATCTGCATTCCTCTCCATGAAAAAAAAAATAAGAAAATAAAGGCAGCTGCAGCTGCACTTGGCATTTGAAGTGCAGCTGTTATAAAGAGAAAATGTTGAAAGAAAGGAAATTAGACCCGATCCGATCCAATAGTTGAGTTTTTTTTTTGCAAAGATAAGAAAAAAGAATTAAAAATCCTCTGGGGGGGGGGGGGGATATAACATTTTTTTATTTTTTTAACCTCCAAATAGTTTAATTGCTTTACTGGAATCGCGAGTGATTTTTTTAGTTTTAATTATTATGCAAACTTCCCCCAAAGAGTTTTACGGTGCTTGAATAATGCATTTATGTTTTTATAAACATAAAAACAAATAAATGATTTACATGACATTTTTGACAAGCATTCTACACGTTTTATTGGTTTTTGGCCGATCTCGGAACAATCGGCATCGGCCCATCGGCCAAAAACTGCCATCGGTCGAGCCCTACCCTTTATCATTGCCATTTAAAGGTGATTCCTTATTTACCTTCTCTATCTCTACTAATAATAAAGCAGCAAGTATGTGTGTCTGTCTGTCTGTCTGTGTCCGGCGCAGGGCCTAGACCATCCAGCGGATTTTCATGAAATTTGGCATGAAATTAATTTGCAACATGGGGGTGTGCACCTCGGAGAGTTTTTTCTGAAATTCGAATTTGTTCTTCTTTTATTCCAATTTATAGCCGAAAGTTTCATAAAATAGTCATTTTCTATAGGAAGGAATTATCGCATCGCTTCAAGCTTGATACCGTTGAAAAGCGCGTAAAAAACTACCCCGGAAGAAGTTTTGCTCTGCGTGCGAAAATTCGAAGCCTTTAAATTACCTAGAAAAGAAGTTATAAGCATTTTTCTCTGCAGTTCGAAATTATTTTTTCACGGTAATTAACTTTAATTTTAATTGTTACCATGCCCCCCCCCCGACTGACTATTGATCCTTTTTTCTTTTAACGAATTAAAATTTATTGCTTGCGGTTTTTAGCATTTTGACGAGCAGCCGATTTTTAATTTATCTATTTCTTTTTTTGGATTTTGATTATTAGGTCGTGATTATTAAACGATTTTTTTAAAACGAATTAAAATTTATTTCCTGCGGCTCACAGGCGATCACAGCTTTATTTTGATTTCCTTATTTTGACATGTATTTTACGGGACCATTTTCCATACTGTACAGGAGTTTTTAAAAGAAATGTTATCCTTTATAGTGATTTTTGTTATTCCAGCTTATTATTACTATTTATACTTTCATTTATTTATTTTTTCGACAGTGAATTAGCACGTATGTTATTTTCCTATTTGATCTCGGATGAAAGGTTTATTCCGCTTTCAAAGCTTTGCTTGCTGCTGTTTATTTCTGCAAGCTACAAAATTTCGTCTTTCTGTTTTAAGCAGGGTCCAGACGCTACGTTTTGCACAACCTTTTGTCTGCGCAGTTCAACAAGTTGCAGATAAAACTTTGCGTGTAGATTGGAAAAGTGCGCAGTTTTGAGTCCGGTGCGAAGACTGTACAGTTGCAGCCATAACTGAGCTAGAAAGCATAGATGTCTTTGAACTGTGCAGACAAATCGGCACATGTAGACGGTAGCACCCTTTACGGATTCATTTTGTTTCTCAGTTTCAATTCGTCAGGCGACAATGGCTGACTTTCGGCGATGTTCTTGGGAGTTTCTCGCAGAATTTATTTCATTGTGCGAAATTTTCCCATGCATTTGGCGTGTCAAATCCAAGGAGTATAGTGACAGGGATAAAAAGGGGGAGGCTTATGAGAGCTCAGTGGAAAAATTCAAAGAAATTGATGCAACCGTAAACAGAGAAACAGTTGTAAATAACTAATCCTTTGAGAAGTGTTTACCGTAAAGAATTGGCAAAAGTTAATAAATCGATTCGATCTGGGGCTGGAGACGAAATCTACAAGCCATCTCTCTGGTATTTTGATTTGTTACATTTCCTAAATGATGAGGAGACATCAAGGCAGTCTAGGAATACCATGGATGAAAAAAAAAGAGATTGCAGTTGTCGAACCACCAGAACAGGCAACAAAAATATATTTATTTTATGTAATCATTTGACCACTTTGAACGCTGGGTACTTCTGAGACGTTTCAGTCTTTCTTTTAAACATGACACCATGCCAAAATTGACCAGAGTAGTACCTCCTTTATGACGATATCGCACAAAACTGAGTGAAATATACAGATATCTCTGCACCACGTAGATGCATACAAAACTGCAACGTTTTCATTCAGTCTTAAGACCGTAGCATCTGGACCCGGCTTTAATGTCAATAAATAATAGATAAAAATTCATTATACTAAAAATTTACTAATTAAAACTATTATAATTGTCCTTTTTGTGTGGGTACTTGAACTAAACAAACAAAATGCGTTTTCTTTCAAATATTTTCTTTTTTGTTTTGTTTCGTTTCTTTCTTTCCTTTTTCCTTTTTTATTGTGTGTTTTGTAAAAAAATGCTTAAATGTGTAGGATCTCTGGTTGATTGCCGTGGGCAGATAATTTTAATTATGTGGAATGCTATACATTTTAATAAAATAACATAATTTGCACCTAAAAAAGTTATCACTATATACACAATGGCAAACCGAATGGTCTTTTCATTTTTTAACACGGGCATAGCCGTGCGGGTACCGCTAGTTGTAAATAAAGCCAGCCCGAGCACACAAACATTCTAGCGAAGAGCTCCCATCACCCCACCACACAAAATAACATTTAAAGCCCTATTGTAATCATGGATGTAAGAATAACCGGATGCAACATGGGAAGAACTTCTTGAAGCATTTACTGTAACCGTAAAAAGATCCGGATAGCCGGCATGTCAAAATATTTTTTTAAATTAATTAATGAGCAATTTTTGAGAATATATGTAAATTAAAGTTACTACGCATTTGGAACCTGTGGAATGCTTAAAAATATGTGTAGATTTTGCAGGTTTCTAATCCGGATATCCAATATGGATCGTCAAACAAGGGCACCGAATGTCCGATATCCCACAAAATCGATATCCGGTATACTCGGATCCTGAGCTCGGTCCCCCAGTGGGCGATTACTTTTTTAAAATTTCAAAAACTCTTTTATAAGTAATTTTTTTCATGAATACTGAAATGTCCGTATACTAAAAGAATCTATATCTATAATACGAAGCACAGAAATATTTGTTAATCTTCAGAAATCAAGAACTTAAAATAAAACAAAATTATTTTAAGCTGTATTTTGAAGTTTCCTAAATAGAAAATAAATACAGTGATACTATCAGTAGAAGAGAGAAAAGTAAAACAAGGAAGATCTTCACCCACACCAATAGAATTTCCTTCTCATGGTGTGCCCAATATGGCCGACAGTTGCTTCAATCGTAACAATGCTGTTAGATAAGCCGTGTTCCCTCCTGTATTCATACCTCCATGATTGTAATAGGCCTAATGTACACCTTTTGGTTTATAACCTATCGCCGTATAGACTGATTGCGCAGTTGAGATGGTGTGTTCTTGCACAGTAATTACAGTGAATAAAATAGCAGCAAAAGAAGAAGAGAAAACATTATACTATAGGGGAAGACAAGTTACGAGTAATTGATAAAGTAAAAAATGATAAGCGAGTATTATTTCGTGAATATGGTTCCGCGGTATAGTTTCACTATACCGCGGTAAACTATACCGCGGTTATGTTATGTCCCCGACACTTGCGTTTCAACGTGGTTTTACTGCATATATATGTAAGATTATAGGAAATAGATTAACTGACACCTTAAATTAGTATTATTTTACTTTGATATTCATGTAATAGATTACACTTTCCCTCTTTTGTTCTTGGCATTTCTTCTGCTTTGAATTATAAATTGTAAAAAATGAATCTGAAATACCATGGGCTTTAGTTCAATAAAAATTTCAATGGAACCAAATGCTCCGAAAATTTTGGTCGTGAGGTTGTGCACCATATTATGTTTTTAGCTGATCTTGTGAAATCAAGCAAATGGACGGAAGGTTTTCATCTACTTTGAAATCAATCGAAGTTTTAATTCCAAGTAATGATATGATTATTTTATAACATATATTAATAGTAAAATATGCTAGGTAACATACATGGGAAATATGAACACAATGTCTATAAATAGTTCACTATAATACTGAACTCCCTTAAAGCATGAAATTTAGAACTGATTAGATCTTATTCTTCGTACTTGGATCAGAACACGTGCACAAAAAAAGTGCAAGTAATTGCTGAACTTGAGAAGGAAATGAAACAAATTTTTATTTCTACATTTATAGCATATGCACTGCATTCCTTGCTTAAACTTACCTTGTAACAAAAATAATAAACTTTATGGCATAAATATTATGAAGAATTTAATAACAGAAAATAACACCAGCAACACTACATGACAAACGAAATAAATATCGGTTCATCGGAAATCATAAACAAACGTTTATTTTTGTTTTAAATACTATGAATACAAAATTTTTTTATAAATTACAGATACTTTTGTGACTTTAACTTGCCCAATATCAATTCAAATAGATTTTAATGCTAAGAAATGTATTTGCAGTAGATAATTATACCATTGGACGTGGCTATTGCGCCTGGGCCAGGCTGAATAGCTCTGGGTCTATTATGCCTTGACATTCCTGGGTATATAACCTGTGGGCTATATATCCTAGTATTTCCAGGCTCTATAACCTGGGCAGCTATTGAACCTGTGAAAAATTCTCAAGGCACGATTGTTTAAATCTGTTCATCTCATTTTTTAGCATACTTTCCCGTAAAAGTAAACAATAATAATAACAAAGCATGAAAGAACTCTTAATGTATCGAAAAATACCGTTAAAAATAGAGAAAAGTAAAAAAAGTGAAGTAATTAAACAAAGATAGAAAAATAAAAAAAATTTAAAGTAGGGTTTTAAGATGGGGAAAATGTGTGTCTCCCCCCCCCCCCCAATAACTTTTGAACGAATTATCCGATTAGAAATATTTTTTGTTGCATTTGGTAGATCTCGGCAAGAACATCTCATTTCCTTTTGATTTGATTCAATTTTACTTTTTGTTTTGATTTAATTTGGAACAATTCAGAAAAATCTTCGCCTATAGGCAAATTTTGTAGACTGCGTGCAAGATCCAAATACCTGTGAACAAGCTTACTGGAAGCTTACTGGAGAGCTTACTAGAAGCTCTCGGTGAGAAATATTTTTTGATTTTAACAATTTTTGTTCATTTTTGAGCAGTTCAAAACTAACAAACAAACAAACAAACAAACAAAAAAAAACATTATCGCCTAAGAGGAAATTTCAATCCTATATAAATTATGATCTAACAGACGGATTTGATTGGAACAAACTTTATCGGAAATCGCTTATGACGTAGAACATGTACAGATATGAAGATTAACCAGAACTAAACGAGCCTATTTTCCTATGAATTTTTTTGATCAGATTTTTAAAGATATTTTCGAATGAATGAATGATTGAGTGATACATGAATGAGTAAATGAATGAATGAATAACTGAATAAATGAAAGAATGAGTGAGTGAGTGAATATATGAATATGTATTAACCGTTGGAAAAAGGTATATTTGAAGTGAACAAGAACTAAAGCTAAATGAGAAAGAGAGGTAGTTTATATATGTTATTCTCATTTTCCTGTTACTTATATATTTTTATTCAGTGAACGATTAAGGTGTTTTCAATTAATAATTCGAAGATTATTAATGTTTGGTTTTGAAATAGATAATTGCGGTGATTTTATTTGAAAATTGATTAAAAGGAAAAAAATGAATTTGCATCTTCCTTTGTTTTTTAATTAACGCTTTTTGACATACATACATTGTCACCTCTACTACGAAAAATTACTCTCATTAATATATTTCACTGGGTATCCAAACATATTTTATGGATATTTTCCTACGTCATTGCCTGTTATAAATTTAAATACTAAGCCAATAATTTGATAATTGCCTTATTCCCCACATATATTTGACCTCCCCCTTTGTCACATGCCTCGGCTATGTTGCATAAGCACGATGTCACACTTCCTTGTTACCACTTCCCCTCCCCTTGTTACAATTTGTCACAAATTCCCGAACCCCGTTTCCCCCCTCGAAGCGTGACATCATGAATGATCCCTACTTAAGTTTCTTTATTTTTGAGTTCTAAAACACTCTCTCGGTACATTGAATAAAAGCCGAGTACAAAATAGAATTTAAAAAAGACGAATTTCATGAATATACTATTGTAGGGAAATAAAGATTCATCCATGTCAACACATGTCGTGCTGCAGTATAGAATAAAGTTCTAAATTAGTAAAGTAAATAGCTTACAGGAATATGTTTTCATCATGTAAAGTTTAGGCGAAAAACAATTTATAATTTACTCTCCTTTCGTTCCTTTCTGCTGTACCCCAGACAGAATTTGTCAAGTGTTTTCTACTCTCGCTGAATTTACAGCTCCCTGGTCATATTAGTAAAGCAGAGGCGTAGTTAGGCGGGGGCAAGGAGGGACAGCGTCAAGGGGCGCCAAATTGATGTTAATTTACTTTTTTTCCAAATGCGAATAGAAAATTATTTGAACTGAAGAGATGTAAATATGTTCGACAAAAAAGTGGGAACTCTGAAAACCATATAGGGAATGACCAATGTAGCACAAGAGTGCGTGGGAAATCAGACAAATATTTTTGCGAAGCCAAAGTGTCCCATTTTTTCCTTAGAAGTGAATGGTCGCTAATAAAAAGGAAAGTTACAAGGGTTGCTTTTCAGAGCTATTTATCATTTAGGAAGCATAAAAGTCTTTTTAGTGCAGGGAGCTGTTTTCCTTTATAGGGGCGCCTCTAGGCAACCAGGGGCAAAGGGGGGGGGGGGCGCAAAATCTTCAGGTTTCCCCGGGCGCTGAAAACCCTAGCTACGCCTCTGTAGTAGAGGCATTGCAAAAATTTCGTAATTTCATATGTAGCACTCAGTAAAATGTAAAAATATACTTATGCCGTTTTATACTAATTTGGTCCTGTGTTTTACTATACCATGTTCACACGTTCCAGTAAAAATTCATTCGCTCTTGTATTGCGTCAACAAATTGAAAAAGGAGGAAATTGTTTTCGCGATGATCCTGCGTTGTGAAAAGCTGGGAATAAACTGTATAATTCAGAAAGTCGTTTGATTGCCATGCCCAAAATAATTATTTTGGGCATTTTCGTAAAAATTGTACTCATGCTCACGAAGATATAATAAGCATTTCTCCAAAGTCAGCTCCCCCCCCCCCCTAAAAAAAATTCTGCACTCGGTCTCGCGTCTGGCCAGCAGAAATAACATCTGGATTTAATAAATCTGATTTTTTTTATTGTTATTTTCTCTGAAAACAAAAATTTTTGCAAATTCATAGATTTTTTTTGTGTTAATTTAAAAATTTTCAGATAACGCATCTTCATTAAATGTGTTAATAAATATTTCACAAAACTCTGCGAGTGGTCCTATAGCCCATTCATAATTTGGGTTACGGTTTTTAATACTTCTTATTTAACTATATAGCATATTATTACATATAAATTTAAGGTGTCAAAGAGTTATTTTTGAAAAAAAACCCGTTTTTTTTTATTTTGAGAGTTTCATAAAATTCTGAAATGGTCAGGCTGATAATAATTTTTTTTTGGTTGTTTCGATGCGACAAGACCTATTAATAGTTGATTTTATTTTCAACAAAGACAAATATTTCCTAATATGGAGTAAAAGATTATACATGCTTCTCTAGATGGCAGCAGCTACTGAATGCAGAGTGAGATCGTCAGCGGGACGTTTTTGTTTTGCAACTTCTATTTGCGTCTGTGCAACTTTATTGGGCTAGTTACTTGCTTGCGCGTTGCTATTTCATGTTCCATTCTTTGTGAAAAAATAAAAATATTTAAATGACTGAAGTTATTTGCCAAATAGTCTACACCTAAACCATTGCATGTACCATGTAACCACATCGCATTTTTTAAGGATTTTTCGAAAGGTAATTAAGGCATCGCATTTTAAGATTTGGAGTCTTGTTTAATTCTGACAAAAAAAAAAAAAAAAAAAAAAAACACGACTTGAGCACGGACAACTTCGGTTGCTCCATGCTCAAAAGGGCTGTAGCCCAGGCTCATTTTTTCGAATGTCAAAAGGGATCAATTACCAGCATGCATGGGGGTATGTCAGTATGTCCATATCAAATCATCCAAAAGCAATATATATATAAATAAAACAAAAACTCGAAAATAGCTCTTTGACGCCTTAAATTCTCAAAGCAACCGAGAGTTTTCGTCTAAATAACATATTGCTGATTGCATTTTATATGCGGATTACCAAAAATTCCATCTTGCCCACCGACCAGCCACCTCTAAATATAGATATTTTTAGATTTTATTAAAACTTTATTTAAGGAAATTTTTTTAAATACTTGTGATTTTAGCTTAGAGACAGCATTATGCCGTTTGAATAAATACTTAAACGTATATAAAAGAAAAACATACATATGTAACATTACTAAAAGCAAATCCAAAGCTGGCTGTCAGATATCCGGCAAACTCTCTACCTGGTGCACCCGTAACTTATGAACCAACTCCATTAGAAAACTCCATATCTGTTGGATGGCACAAAAACTCTGCGAATGAAAATACCTGTGACCTGTGCCCCCCTCAAAAGATCTGATGTTCTTTTCCCAATGCATGTTTTGAAACAGTTTGGTACCCAGGGCCCCAAGCAAAGGGCACTTTCAATTTTTCCTGCCCCCTGTAATTGTTCACTTACTTCATATATATATTTATATAGGTTATTCTGTATGTGCTACGGTCAACGTGAAATTAACTAAATTAACAAGAATAACTGGTTATGAAAAATTAGCAGCGGTTAATATTAACACCGATTATTTTGCATTACAGTGAAAGAAAAAATAAATTTCAGATTTAATTTAGGTTTTTCGCAATCTAAGATTGCGCTCGCTACCGCCCGCTCTTGCTGTTTTAAAATTCATAATTCAAAATTCAAAATTTATTCAACTGTTTTTTCTTTCTCAAAATCCTTTAAAACATTTTTTTGTTCCTTTCTTTCTCAAGATCATTTATTTTTTGGTACACTGTACGAGCTGTCATAAACCCGCACATCATTTTTATTTCGAAGGGATCGATTGTTGTTTTCTGTCGTGTCGTTGATTATTCTGGATTCGTCCGTAAATGTAAATTGCAATGATTTCCTAAAATTTCGATAAAACTGTTTTTTTTTCGATGAAGCTTAATACTGACATCTCCGAAAAGAATACTGTTCATATCATAAACACCGACGAAATCTTTAATTATTTTCAATACTTCTTTGTCTTTCCTGCGTGGTTTTGCATAAATAGCGAATATACATAGTTTATTTTCGAAAGTTATGCCTGCGATATGTACTCCAAGTTCATAGTTTTTAGTTATGTGAATGTCATTTGATGTATTGTAATTATGAAAAACGTGGAATATCATAGAGATTAGAGAAATATTCGAAGTTTGCTATGAACTGGGATATAGAATACATGAAAAAAAATGAACCAGACAGCAGATAAATGAATAAGCATAAAAAACCAGAAAAAGTTTGAAAAATGAACCGGACGACATTTACCGCATAACCAAAACAAAAGGCAATTTTAGAGTGTTCAAAAAAAAAAAAAAAAAATATTATTGAAAAATTTCCTGCCCCTTGCAAAGTTTCTGCCCGTGCGATAGTTGGGGCATGTCGGTACCCGATGAAGATGCACTTCAAATAAAGTAAATGTAGTTTGCGTAATCAGGTCAGGTATTTATTTATTTTTTTTCAAAAATTACATTTTCCCCACTGCCTGATTTCGTAATATTTGGATCTTTAAATTAAATTAGCCTCAAAATACTTCCGAGGCTAGAATAATGTAGGTTTTTTTTAATAACACCATTAGTATACCGTATGCTCATGTTTTTAAAAGTTAACTTGAACTTCGCGCATTGATACTACGAAATCTTAATCCTGTATTCGACAGAAAAATCTGTGATCGGATGCATAAATGCATACAACTTTCATGTTTCACTGAATTCCAGAACATATATCCTATTAAGTATTTAATATATTGTGTGAAGCATAGGTTCTCAACGTGGGCGATAACGCCCCCTTGTGGGCGTTTGAGACTTTCAGGGGGCAGTAAAAGACCGAGAGAAAACTAGGGGGTATTGCGATGATACGGAGGGGCATGGGCAGATTAATTAAATATAGAATAAAATAGACTAAACAGGCTGATTATGTACTAACAAAAGTATTAGTTTTATGGTCGATTGTTCACCGATTTCTGATAGCATTCCCATCTTCATATTTAGCTGAACATGGCTATAGTGCTGTAGCGACATTGGTAACCAAAAAGAGAAATTGGCTCCATATTACTGAACGCGGCGACTTACGATTGTTTTTAAGTAAAATCCAGCCTGATATTATTATACTCCTTAAAATGCATCAAATTCAACCTTTTCATTAGTTAAGTTACGAATTCGATGTCTGAAAATGTTAATAAAAATACTTTTCAATATAATTAAGTACGCATTTTTGATTGCTCTTATTAAAATAGTCTTCCTTAAAAACAGAAATAGGATAGGGTCATATCTTATCTACGAATAAAATGTATAATATTACACATTTAAAAATATATTCGTGGGAATAGCTATTTCAGATTCGCAAGTTAAAAAAGGGGTGGGGGGGGGGGGGGCTTTAGAATTTTTTTTTCTCCAAGTGGGCGGTGAGCAAAAATAGGTTGAGAACCTATAGTGTAAAGCATTGAAGCACTTTAACGACTTGCATTCAAGTGCTTTTCTTAAAAATAAAATGCTCAATTTATAAGCATGTAGAGAATTTGTTAAACATTTAAAAGTCCACATAAGCAATACTTTTGACAACTTAGGAAAAAGCTATTTGTTACGTAAACACAAGTTAAAAATGCACTTAACTTAGCTCTGCATTTGTGATAAAAAAATTGAATTTCAGTTGTCTTTTTAACAAGGCAATTCGTTTTTTTCTCGTATGTTCGTTACTGTTGGAAAAGTACTGGGACCCCTTAAACTATTTTGACGAACTACGTTATACAGTGTGATAATAAAAGATTGCCGAGACCCGCAATGAAATTTCATTCAACATCTGTTTAGCATAAACAATATTTCCTTAATTGTAGTGGCACATTGCCATCGTTTCAACGCAATGATAAATATTTCAAGTGGCTTGGGGCGCATCTTAATATTAAAATTTCGCACTGAAATTTGGCATGTGTTCATTTGAACCACAAAGGTACCTTTTCTGCCCCCCCCCCTGCAGATTTAAAATTACAGAATTTTTTCCCAATAGCATTCACTCCACCCTAGTATATAGGACAGTTTTGGTAAGGTCATAATTTTTGTTAAGAATAGAGCAGTTTAGTACTTGCTAACAAAACATCACACCAGACTCAATTTCAAAAGTTAAAGAAATCACTTCAAAACATTTTAAATTTTAATGTGAAATTCTGTACTCGAAGATTAAAACCACAATTTTCCAGTCAAAAGTTTGGTTGCGTATTTGGGAGGCAGATCAATTAAGTCTGAGATTAAACATATTTTCCCTTGCAAATTTCGTGCTATATGCATTTTGAAAACTAAAAAGAAAACCATTTCAAGCAATTTCAAAATGTCTGTGATTTCAATATGTTATCATCCTGTATTCAAAAAATACTATGCCAATTTACCAGACAAACTCGGTAGGCAATTAGGAGCCATAGCAGTAAATCTCTTGGATGGAACAAATACAAAATTACTTGATCTGCCTTCTAATAATGCAACCGAGTTTTTGTCTGCAAAATTATTATATTCTTTGAACGTCGGTACAGACTTTTGAAATAATTTGAGATGATTTTTTTTTTAAATTTTGAAATCGCGTCTGGCGCGATGTTTTCTTAGCGAAGAACAAAACCGTTCTATCCGGGACTTTTAATTGATCTGCCTCCTAACTACGCAACCGATTTTTTGTCTGGCAAATTAATGTTGTATTCTTTGTGTACAGAGTTACATTTCATTAGAGTGACAAACATTTTGAAAAGGTTTCAAGTTATTTTATTTATTTATTTATTTTTTGAAAATGCGGACTCTATACTGAATGTAAGCACCGGCAACCGAAAAATTAAGAGCAAGAATCTGAGAGAGTGTCGCACCTGTGATTCATGCCATCTCAGATTTTTCCCCAAAAACTACTAGCTGTTATTTGTCTTATTATAAGGTCATAACCATCACTTTTTGTTCTAAAGTTGAGTTGTTCAGCTTTTATGGACCCCCAAAGGTCAATGTGCGGTGGCAAAAACGGAGCGGATTTTGAAGACATGGAAATTTTTAGGAGCCACAACTCTTTGCGAAAACAACCTGCCACCAAATTGTTTTTAGATATGGAACATAAAAAGATAAAGCTATATATGAGTGATTCTACAGAAAACCTGCATTTTAAGTCACAAAACAATAAAATGAAAATTATTATTAACATTGCTTATTTTTTTATTTAACATGTAAAAATACAATGTTTTCTGAGTTATAATTGAAAAATTTTAGAAATTAGAAAAAATAAATAGTAAAAAAAATCTATCCACAGAAGGTGATATATCACTTCTGTGGACTGTCACAAGCCAGAGTTGTACCATTTCAATAGTTGTAGCTGATGTATTATACCACATACGTAGATTAAGTATGTGCATTTTCATTAGAAAATGTATGGATTTAACATTACATACGAATTGTTTGCCCTATTTATTGTCACATTGAATATTTTTCAAAAAGAAAGCTTGTCACAAGGTTTTGCATCACTTCTGTGGACATTTTAAAACATTTAAAAAAACAACTCGAGATGGCGGTACTCATCCTTTCATAGTGGCAAATAATAACAGAAGCAGTCGTGTTGGCAATGCAAGCAAGTTGCTTTGAATAAGTTTGAAATCTTTTGGGTAAGAATTTGGTATTTATGTTCATTCGTAATCTGTTCAGCTTACGTCATCACCTCTGTGACCTTTTTTAAAGTAACAATTTAAAATTATAATTTTTATTCAACGTGCCATATTAAACAAAATATGATGTTCTAAATGTGCACAAACTCATAGAATTAACCCTAATGTAATTATTCAATAAATCAGAAATTTTTCTCACTTCTGTGGACATCCCTTCTGTCTCAGAAAATTTACGCCATGATTCGGCAGGTGTATGTATTCATCTGAAACTAATTTTTCAAGAACTTGAACTAGAAACACTACAGATACTAAGTGATGGGCCAAGCACTCAATATCGAAATAAAAAAATCTCTTGAGAGCATTCATTGCAAAAGAAACAGGAGCAAGTACATGTGTTTGGCATTTCTCAGAAACTAGTCATGGCAAGGGGGAGCCTGATATTGTGGGAGGAACACTAAAAAGAACTGAGGGGATAATATTATTGCACATGGTTATGGTATTACTGGACAAGATGAGTTTGTTTCTCTGCTAAAAATAAGATGCCCTGGTATCAAAGTGATTGATATCACTAAAGATGCTGACGTAGAAATGAAGAAAATTAATGAGATTTTAGAAAAAATAAATATCGTAACATTTAAAGGTACAATGAAAATACATCAGATTACTTGGTCAAAGAAAGACAAGCACTTTCTAGATGCTAGACATCTGAGCTGTATAACCTGCAAACCTGAAGAAAAGTGCGTTCATTTCTTAAATTCCTGTTCATTTTGATGATGATCATAACAGCTCCAATTTAGATGAACTTGAAGCTTTGGAAAATAAATATGTGATTGTCTGCTTTGAAGGAAATAAAACTTTTAAGAAGCATTATATAGGAGTTGTTACAGAAGAGCATCAGACTGAGTGCAAAGTGAACTTTTTAAGGAGATCTGGAAATAAAGTTTTTTCTTTTCCTCAGCAGGTTGATGAAGAAATAGTTGATAGGAAAAACGTAATTAATATTTTAAAGTTTCAAACCAGGAACAGAAGAGGTTGTTATGTATTTGAGGATGATTTAACACCATTCCCAAACTTAGAATAAATTTCCGTAGTTAGTAGTATAACTAAATCTGTTTGAAAATTTGTTTTGTCTATATTTTTTATTTTATTTACTTTCTTTTTTTTGTCATAGAACAACTGGATTACTGGTTTCTGTCAATAAATTTTGTCTGATTATTAAATACCAAATTTTTTTTGCATAAACTCGCTGTCTTTTTCTTTTTTTTTCATCAGAAATTGTATGTTTTCAGCGATATCACTTCTGTGGACATAGTCAGCACTTCTGTGAACTGCTAAATTCTTCTTATTTTTTTTTTTCACAAAATCAAAACAGAGTTGATCTGTGCGACATATGTTATAGATATATACATATCATAAGCCAACCTTCACATTTTTTTGAAGAATTTATCTTGAATTTTTTTAATTTGAAAATTTATGTAGTCCAATTGCAGGTTTTCTGTAGAATGACCCATATAATGTGTGATAAGATTGTGGCAAGTCGTTGCCGCAAGGTCACTGAAGGTCATAAAAATTTTTAGCATTTTAGTTGGCGTTTTCAGCAGTTTTTAGCATTTTAAAGGGCTAACAGCAGCTTGCGCCTTCTAGTTGCCATGGCAAAAGGGTGTCAGTTGAAAGGTATGTATTAGCACTTTCAAAGAATGTATCTATCATTGAGGCAAGTTGAATGCGCTTTTATTATTACATGAGGCCAAAATTTGAAAAATGTCGCATTTTGCCAACTTTCAATCTGTCCTAACTTCTTGCGGCATCGGTATATTGAAATATTTTTTTTTTTTGCCATAAATGTCCTCTACTATTGGTCGATACAAAAAAGTAAAATCCACTGAGTGAAGTTGCTTTAAAAAAAGTTGAATTTTTTTTTTTAACATTGTTTACTTCTGTTGCCTAATGGTTTTTTTTCCCCTCAAAAAGCATAGTTTGCTACATAAAAATATTTTAATATATTGTGAGATATCTGACAGATTACACATATTTGATATAATTATAGTATATTTAACATATGCTGTGAAATGAAGCTGTGTTTACAATAATGAAACAAATATTCTTTCTACCATTTTAGACTTTAATATCACTTGGAAGTTCCATATAAGATTTCATAATCCATGTTTATTTAACCTGAAGTTGCAATACCGTTCATGCTCTGAAGTTACCTTGATCAACTTGAATAATCAAATAGTAGAGATGTGAGTGTTATGCTGGCTACACACCGATCGTGACAGCGACTAAATGTGCGTCGTGTACATGATATGCACTTCATTGCATAAATTAATTGACACTCGCTCGTGTTTTAAGTCATTAAATGATTGTGTCATTTGTTCCATCCTTAAAAGTTACATTCATCCAGAGGGACATGATTTGTCGATTACGCTATGACGTTAAACGGAACAGAAAACATGTCGGAATCGATGTAAGGCCACATCAGCCGTCCAGACAAAAAAAGATACAAACGTACTTTGCGGCTGTTACGTCCGGTGTGAAATCAGCATTTTCGTTAGAGTTAATAATAAAAAGAACAGAAAGTTAGGAAATATATTTATTATAACAGTAGAGCAATGGGAATGGCACGTTGAACATTAAAATACAAGCAGACAGGCGTAGAATCATTGTTTTAAAATTTAAAGAGGTTTTAAAACATTTTACCAGTGCAGCATCCGAGAAGCAAATGAATTTAATCAAAATTTTGAGCAAATAATTTAAAGAGCTTCTCGAAACAGTTCTGTAAATTCTAAATAAGTCCCCGACTCAAATCCAATAAAAAAGTGAAGTTTTAAAAAAATACATTTTCTTCCGTTCCTTTCAGGATGAAATCAAATTTTTTAGCGGAGACTCGTTTCTTTTCCTTGAAACAGAAGGCCGCCAGTGTTGTGGCTGATTGTTAGTCGGCGAGATAAAAACAATCCTAAAGAAAATAAATAATTTTCACAGAATCACAGAAAGTTGAGTCGTCATTCCTTGGTAAAGGCTTCCCACTCGGAAACGTCAGCTGAAGAGCTCTGCTGCAAGTTCCGAGGACTTTCCAGGGGACGTCGGAGCAGGACTGTTGTCTCGCTGCTGGAGTCGTCACTGAAGAAAAGAAGGGAAAGAGGGGGGATTCGGACACTTTACTCGACTACTTAAGCAGTGATGGGAAGGGTTCAAATGAGGATACTTTAGTTATCTTATAGGACATGCATTGATGAAAAAGTGGCATAGCATCCAAAACGTAAGTCAAAGAAAAGTTTACACCTCATCAAGATTTTCAATTCATGTTTGAATAATATGAATTAATATATGTTCACTAACTACAGAAATAATTTAATCGCGGAGTTTTATGGTATAAGTGAACGATTTTATTTATAAATTAGTTTATTTCATAAATGAATATGAATGTTTTTTCATACATATGATTTTTCTATTAAGAATTTCGAACATAAAAAATTTGATGGCATGTTTTATATTTTTGATGATTTGATATGTAAAAACTTTTCATTACCAACTATTATTAAATCATGAGCGTGTTTCAGCACTGTTGATTCTGCTGAAATGCGTTTAAAACTAATACCACTATTTCTTCTAAAGAAAATTGAAATGCTTAGCGTTTAAAATGTATTAAGTTACTAGATTAATATTCTTGGATTCTTGTTTTCAATCAGATTTTATTTCATCAAAGACGAGGAACTCTCCATAAACGGATAACGTTTTTTAATGCATGAGACATAAATATATATATATATATATATTTTGAAGTAGTCTTCCAAATGAAGTACATCTTACAAATACGTTTTGGATACTCTAAAAATTATAAAAACATCATACTGAATTACCTTGGTTCATCTTCAACAATTGCCTCTTGCCTTCGCAAGCATGGATGTTCTTCAGCAGATCGAGTAATTTCTTCAGAAACAAGACTAAAAATACACATTAAGGTGATTATTACTACATAAGAACAGACGTTAACCATTCGTGTCAAATATGACTTTTCATAGTATTCACTTATTATCCCACCGACCAAATTATCTAGTTAAATTTGAATTAATTATTTTACCAGCCATAAACTCCGCATTGCATTCAAAATAGTAATAAGTAATCAAATTCCCTTGCTATACATTAAAGTTGTATTCATACTTTGCATAAGAATACAAGGTTTGTCGTTTGTTTTTGCTTGTCGAGAGTGGTGGACGAAAAAACACGAGAGTATCCTCTTAGAATATTGTAATCACAATGGACAAAACGTCATGTATGCCTATATATAGAAATACTCGCACGATTGTTTTTTTTTTTTTTCAATTTTAGACAAACCCTAACTGCTTGATGGGTTTAAACAAGATTTGGTACAAAATTCAATTTCCGCTGGATGGACAACTTTCGCTATCTCGCAATTAACCCTTAACTGCTGCGTCACAAACTGTCTGTTAAGGACTTTAGATGGGTCTCTCAGACCTCGCACACTAAAGCTATATTGTCCGCTGTATTCTAATACGTACAAAACTAATGAAAAATATTGCTATTTTGAAAAGTTCAAAACTCTGCATTTTTGCTTAAAACAATAATCTCAAAACGGAGCCAGAAAATAATAAATATGTTAAAATATAAATATAATAAACAAGGCATTAAGGTATAAGTATAATAATAAAAGAAAATCTACCAGAATAGCATTTCAAATTGAGTAGTATGTGTTTTTTAGTATTATCTTCACTGAATTATACATAGACGGAAAATATCATATACGTTAAATTCCTAGTACATACTGTATAGCAGGGGGTCTCAACATCTTCTTAACCTCAAGTTTTGCCTTTGGTGCAAGTCCTTTCATTTCCTCCTTGTAATGCCTTGAACAATGACTTGGTGGAGGATATGATCTTGTATGTTCCAAAATTGGCTTGTGTCTAGTACAGTAAATCTGCAAAATAAAACCACACTGTAAAAAACTCTAGTTCAAACTTGCACCAAAACAAAAATGAAAAAATGGTGAAATCTAGCGGCAACGAATATTTGGTACTTTGGCCCATTATAATAACAGTTTCACCAAGAACGTGAAGCTAGGAACCTTTATAATGGTTCAACTTTACTACCAAATGTTGGTTTCAGGTAAACTTTTTTCCTCCTTTCCCCCCCCCCTTTTTTTTTGGTTAAAGGTTGAACTAGAATTTTTTACAGTGCATAAATTTTCAGAGTTAGGGTTAAAGTGCTGTAGAACATGCTAATGAAACGAGAATATCATTCTATTGCTCATTCGCATTTTTTTTTTTTGTTTTGGTTTTAAGAGCCAATTACATTTGGTAAAAGGAATATGTATTGGTTTAATATGAGGGTCAGAAACGTCCAGGGAAATATATATGAGGTGTGATGTTCCTGACTTACTCTTCTTGTTTCTCGGGAAGGCTCTTCTAAGGCCTGGTGAGCTTACATCAGTTAAGTTAAATTTTTGCCCAAAAAAATGTTTAATTTGCTTACAATAAAATGCTGCTCAGTACCTTTTCCCTCATTCCGCAAGCATTAATTATGCTAAGTTATGTTTCAGTTATACAGTTGCTTTTGCCTACTGAATTTAATTTTTTATTGCTACATGATACGTGTAATTTTAGTAGGTAAATGGCATCGATATATAACTACAATTAGTTATATATTGTCCAATTTATTTCAACAATGCTCCCCAAAGATAGAATGTAATCAAACCCAAGAAACAACTTCATTCATCCCATTAATTCATCTGTGCAGACTGACATAACGATTTGTGAAAGAAGGCCTGCTGAATATAATTCAAAAATATTATAAATATGTTCATAAGTGTTTTGCATTTTTTACTTTTTGTGTAATTGAACATATTTATACATATTCGTATTGGTATTTAAAATCCTGATACATAATGGCCTATACAACTCATATGAAGAATTATCTCGCTTAAACAAGGCAAACATTGACTTGTTCAAACTTCAATAAGTTAATTACTAATAAACTTTTAATAGAAATATTTGATAACATTTATTCTCCTAGATATTAATGTTTTCAATAATTTTTACTGCCACAGCCCAAACTTATAGTGTTACGTAATGAAAATTAGGCCGAAGTTTTTAAAAAATACATATAAAAATGAGTAAATATATAGAACAATGCGTAAATATATATCAGAAAATAAAACTTGAATGTATGAAATGAAGTTTTTTTGGGGGTGGGGTGGGGGAGGACCCAAAAGGGTCTGGAATCCCGAAAAATTGCACGCTTTCGGTTGGAAGTCCGTGGTGGCCTGTAGTTTGAGAACCTTTGCAATAGATCAGGTGTTCGCCAAACGGTTGAGGACACTGAGAAACAGTACCGTTTTCAAATTCTCCTGCGAGCTGCCCCCTCGCTTTCCTTTGAAGAAAAAAACCCACAGCACAAATATAGTAAGAAACTCAATTCTCAATTATTAATCAACTCTCAGTTGTTTCATGATACGAGGAACCAGTAAGTTTTCACTGCTAAGGTAGATGTATTACAAATAAAACACAGGTAAAGCATTCTTGGTTTACTGGTTTTAACTGCAAAATGGATTGAAAAAATTATGTATTAAGTGCTAAGAAGTCTTATTAGAACTTTTTACAATAAAATAACGAATTTTAATGAAACTCATTAAAGCACTCTAGGAATGGTAAAATTATTTTTTTTTCGCTTGGATTAAAAAAAAAAATCCATGTTTCTAAAATTGAGACATGCCTCATAAAAAGCAGGTTTTTAATTAGTAACAAGTGTGCATGAAAAAAATAAAAGGTTAGAAGTGAAATATGCCATAAAAGATATTTTTACTAATTTTATATTTATTAAGATTTTTAAAAAGGGGGGAAAATCATGCATTAACGCCAACAAGAAAATGTTTCATTGCTCCATCCTCCTAAAGCAAACAAATATTTCACTACTAAGATTATCTTATTGGAAAGAAAACATATGTACAGAATTTATATTTGTCGCAATATATTAAGGATTTTTATACTAGAATAATGAAATTCTTTAAAATTTAATGAGTTTTTGAGCCACGCGCTATTCAATGCCAATATTACCGACATTTTGAAAATGAACTAACAATCGCTGTGTAACAAATCTGCAGACTAACCACCTGAACGCGGCCCGCGAGCCAAAAACGACACCACGAGCTAGTAGTAGCTCGCGAGTCGCGATCAACAGTTTGGCGGCCACTGGGAACGATTATTACCAAGAAGACGCGCCATTTCCAGTTTACTATACAATTGAACAGACAGTAGAAATTGTGTTTCAGCGGGTACATCGCACTTAATCATTAATTTAGAAAATAGTATACATATCAATTTTTTTTTTGGCAATAAAGGCTACAAACATATTCAAGAAAGATTGCAGTACAGAATTGATGTAAGCAAGCTTTGGCAACAGAACTTTTGACATACGAAATGGCAGAATTTATTTATATTTCAATAACGAATTTGAATCCGAAAAACACAAGACTAGGTTAAGGATGAAATTAATCCCTGTATAAATAAAAATTGGTTTTAATAAGTGATAAATCGTGTCTTACTTTTTCAGAGATTGCCGAGTCCCTTGCGGAAGGGAGGGAATCAGAGGATGATGATGCGGGAGACCTAGAATCCATTGGTGCTGAATCACCGTTGCTTTCTGAAAGAGGACTAGATCGCCCATTAGCATCTGAGCTTTTGTCTGTTTTTGGGCCACTACTATCTTGAGATGGCATTGAAACCAATGGTTGCTTATGGGCAGAACCAACTGCTTCGTGCTGCTTCTTGGATCTACGAGTTTGACTCTTTTGCCGAGCTCCTAAATATCCTTCTGGATCATCACTTTCCGATGAAGACACTAATGGACCACTTATACTAGTTCGCGAAGAGTTGCGAGGAATGCGGGATTCTGCATTTTCACCATGATCTTTCACAGGTGTACTAGCTGGTGACATGATAGGGCTTCGACGGTGCTTATCTACATATTTTTTAGGTTTATCTCCTTTACGTGTTGCCGCTCTCGGACTACCTTTAAAGCCAGAACCATTTCCTGATTTGCTATTGACAGAGCAGGTAAGTAAATCAGGTTTGCTTGCTTCAATCATTATCGGCGATGGAATTGCTGGTGGACTAGTTGTCTTTTCAGAAGCTATGAAAATTTCCAAGTCGTGAGCACTTCGAACTTCTCCTTTGCGGATTTTAAAGTCAATTGTATCCATTCCTATTCCTTCATCATCAATTGAGTCATCTGTACTCGTTGTTTGATATGAATTTCTTTTATAAAGGAGCCGATGCTTTCCTGGAGTCCACACACCAGGCCCCGCAGGTGTACTCTTTGGCTCAAACACAACTGGTGCAGATTGATTTGGTGTATGGCAATGACATGCGATCGTTGGAGGAAAGAAGAAAGCTTTGTCATTTCCGCCTACACTAAGGTATGTCATTTGTAGTCCATGGGGTTTCTTCGGGGACTGCAGGTCAGTCTTACGATTACAATTAGAATGATGCTGATGTTCAATATCATCAGAAATGGGACTGCTGGAGTTGCATCTCGACAAACCTGGGCTAGATATAGATGAATAACCCGATGTGCTTAAATTGGATTCAGATATTGTTCTATCAGTTGATGAAGAAATTACCGCTAAAGGGCTTAAATACATCATTGATTTATTAGGATTTGGAGTTCTTGGTGGACTAGCTTCATCGGAATCACACGAAGTCATATTGGCAGTTATTAAAATTTTTGGCGTGGGTAAATCCACAGAATATTTTCGAACAGGCACGAATTCTTTTTTCGAAGGTGATGAGCAGTCAATTTTATCTTGTTTCATTGGGCAATTACTTTCATTGGAGCAATGTGATTCATCGCCTTCTGCAGAAAATACATGAATTGCAGGTATTGGATGAGGCACTTCAAGGTAGGAACTCTTTCTTGATATGACTGGGCTCAGAGGTCTGAATACTTCACGTACACTGCTTTTAGATTCGCTATCACAGTTTTTCTCATCTGATTCAGAATCTTGTTTAGATTCCGAGTCGCACGCTTCAATAACGATGCTAACTGAGGGTGGTGCGGAATGTTCTGTAGGTGTAGGACTTGGGGCTGCGGATTGTGATTGGCTGGTCGGAGATCCGGGAGGATTAAGTTCCATGTCCTCTTCTAGGGACTTTTGGTCAAAAGCACTAGTAATTGGGGTAGGTGAAACATCGGCCTGTATTTCGCTAGTACTTGGTTCACAGCTAAGGCTTTCTGAGGATGAAATATATTCTATTGATTGTTCTCGAATGCTTTGAATCTCCGAGAAAGATTGCCTTAAAGTTTTAGGTGATGGCACAGATATGAAACTTGTTTCTTTTCTAGCTCCTAAAAGCATGTAAAAAAACGTATTTTTTAAAAACATTACGAAAATTACATACACACATTATGTACGTATACAGTAAAAACTTACCTTCTGATTCAGTACTCTCTGCAGCACTGTTTGTTCGTTTGGCACTCAGTTGCAGTTTCCGCTCACTCATCCGAAAAAATTCATCAAGACTCATTCGGCGCGACGCCGCTTCTTTGTTACTCGTAACAAGAGATGCTAATATTCGCGATTTCTCATCTTCTTTTTTTACTGTATCCTCCTTTGCAGTATCAGCCTCAGCTGTAGAAGTACTGGCTCCGCTGAAATTATAAGATATCCTTGTAATAATTTTGTCTAATTTATGCATACTGCATTCAGTTTTAGTTCTAATGCAGTTTTAGCATAAAACAATGTGAAAATATGTATTTTGGGAGGCATTACTCTTTTGTACTAAGCACACTATCTCAAAAATTACATTGTTTCCAGAACTTAATTGCATAAAAAAAGAATACAAAATTGCTTTTACTATTGTTTTGACAACTATACACAGATACAACTTAAATAAAAAAATTAAGCTAAAAGTAAAATATTTTAGTACAAAGTTTACATAGCTTTTAAACCCAAGCCTTGTTAAATGGATTCACTCGAGAGAAAAAAAATCTTCAGCAAAATTCATTAATATTAACATGTGGCAATTAAAATGCACACTTTATTAGGCACCTCGGGACTTTTATATTTTCATCAGTAAATCCTTTGATAAAATCACGTGTTAAACAGTCAAAAAATACTTTTACAGCAAATGTATTGTTCATAATGGAGAGCGATTCAATGTCTCTTTAAAAACTACTCATTTTATTACATTTATTGACTTTTAAGCAAAAACAGTTGTAAAAATTTGGATAATATGGCACTGCGGTTGCGCAGATCAGAAAAGACAAGTTTTTTGTCTTTGTCGCCTTTGCTGTGAAAGCACCCTAAGGTGCATTCACACCAAGGGCGAAACATGTGCCACCGACGCAATAGACTGTTGCTATCGTTATGAAACTAACAGCAACGACGACTCTTCTATAGCAAAGGGATCACGGTCGACTGAGTGGAAAAAAAACTGCAATCAGTCAACACGAGGGCGTGATTATTTAGTTATGTAGAACCAGTGAAGAGTCTTGAAAGGTTTCGTCACTGTTGCTTATCGTTTTCGATTTTGGTGTGAAAACACCCTTAAAGTGCTTTCATCAAAGGTGAAAAAGACAATATTCCTGTCTTTTCTCAACTACGCAAACGCAGAGCATATTTTTGCCATCAAAAATATGATTTGCGGTTACGAAAATAAGTCTTGGTATTATGATGAGACTGGAAGATTGTCTTTATAGCCTTTGGTGTAAAGCTGAAATTGGTTTTAATGCTATGTTGGAAAGCAACATTATCCCGCATATGTTTTATTTACTACATTTACGTAATGAATATAAATTGAGAAAGACAAAAGTGGCAAGATAAGCAGTATGAAAAAGAAACCTGGAAGCTTGGTTAGTTGAAGACGTTCGGTTTCTTTTCGAAGAATGCACCCTTCGCAGAATATCGTCGAAACTGAAGGTCCTCGGTTGCTCCCGGTCGGCAGTGGGGCTCGGACTGCAGGCTGCACTCAGCAGGCTGTTTTTCCGAATGCGGTTAAAAAAGGATTTTGGACATGTCTGTGGACTTTGATTTCCGGGTGTCAGACTCGGCTGAGTAGAACTCAAGCTGTATCTGGTTGCCGGAGGGGAGGGTTCTGGAAAAGAAAAGAATAATATAGTCATTTCATTTTAAAACTTTAGTATGCTAGAGGACAATTTTTCTCTTCAAACATTCACCATTATCTCCTTTCTACTTTCTAATTGGGACTGCTTATTGGTTATTAATATTTGCAGGGCTTGTGCATTCTGCAGTGACTGGTTTTTCAACACAATCAGCGGAAGCCATTACAGACTATATGAGAATTTTTACCCCTAGTTTATTCCCTAGAATAAGAAGCATCTGGGCTCTGACGATGCGAAATTGTACTAAATATTTAATTTAGCCAAGAGTATCCAGGCCAGACAGATACTCAAGGGATATTCAACATGCGACGTGGGCACAAACGATTTTCTGCACCTTGGAAAATACACCGACATGACCGGGTTTGAATGCGCGAACTTCAGCGTACGAGGCCCACGTCTCAATACGACGTCTCTTTGCCGACAAAGTCATCATTATAGAAGTAAATACTTTAAATGTGACAAAGCAAAGTTGACTCCCAAAATTACTAAATTTGCTGCATACATGTGATTTTGGGTGTATGGAGCCTCTTTCTTCAATGCAAAACGTTGTGAACTTTGCCCAAATGAACAAATGCCATCTAAAATTGATATTTAATAGAATTCAAATACATATCCTACACTAGAATTATATGTTTCCTGACACTTCCAACTATTTGCATTAATAAGAGGTTCCTGGTAATACCGAAACACTTATGTCGGTAACTCTCAAAAAATACAAAATCTTCAACTGAGAAAAGACGTTTTTTTTTCTAAAATTCTGCATAGTAATTGATGAAATCATTGATTTAGCTATGGATTTATCTGCAAATGCATAAGCAATTCATTAGTACAGCTTTTAAACAGTTCTAAAGTAAGCACAACAATTCACTTATTCAATGATGTAAAATAGTACATTTACTAATTTAATATTTTGAGTCCGTTCAAAGGTTTCAAAAAATGCGATATTGATTACATGATTTTCTGACTCACGTCAATATGTGCAATTTTTTTTCAACAACGTGGAGGCCTTTCGGTATTCGTCTTCTATACGCAAACTTTCCTACTGAACTCAAATTAACATTTCAATAGAAATTAAAATATCGAAATACTTACGATATTTGCTTCTTTCAATTTCTTCCGCAAGAAACTTCTCAATCTTATCCGCAAATTTTCTCTTGATACAATAAACAAAAAGAATTATGATCAAAACAGTAAACACTGTTATGAGTCCCAGCCAAAAAGGCTCTTCTAACATCCTCTGACTTAATGGCTTGTAGGGAATGCGAAGAACGAATTTTTCGCAATGAGCTCCTGCAATAAAATGCAAATCGCCAAAATATCATTTACATGTACAAAGTTTTATGAATCTTAGTCCCATTTTATCACACATCTATAATATTACAATTTGCAAGCAGAAACCAGAATTGTGCGCATATTGGGTCAATGAGTTGAAAATTTGCATGATATTTCAACAACCTATATCGTTCGAGTCATTAAATGTATCTTTTATATTTAAATTGCTAATTGTACTTATCTTGTTAATTAGTTTTGACTGCAGAAAACCTCTTTTTTGTTCATCTTTCGTTTTGGATTAGACGTTTATTATGTACGTTTTTGTAAGTACACTGAAAAAAAAAAATTCTAGTTCATCAAAAAATGAAAAAAAAAAAAAAAAAAAAAAAATGAAAAAAATGGAGAGATTTAGTTGCAACCAACATTTGGTACTAAATCGGAACTGTTATAATGGTTCCTAGTTGCACATTCAGTCGACAGAGTGGCGTAGTGGTAAGGAGCAGGCCTCGTACGCCCAAGATCGCAGGTTCAAACCTGGCCCAAGTCGGTGGACTTTCAAGATGCAGAAAATCGTCTGCGCCCATGTCGTATGGCATGTTAAAGATCCCTTGAGATCCCCCGTTTTAAAGGTCCCCGCTTGGCATGGATACTCTCGGCTAAATTAAAGTCCTCGTGCCGTTTGCATCAACGAGTGCTCAGGGGCAGCCATCTAGGGGGAAACTGAGCGTCCAAACATTTGCGGCAATGGTACCACACTCATTGTGGCGCCACTGAAAGAGTTGGTACTAATCTCTGGGAACGCGCTAGGTCTGCAATGGTTGAGGAACAATACTGCAGCCCCAGTAGAAAGAAAGCCCAGTGAAACTAAACCATTATAATGGTTCGACTTAGTACCAAATGTTGGTTGCAGCTTAATTTTACCATTTCTTTGGTGACAGGTTGAACTAGAATTTTTAACAGTGTAGGCATTTATGAACATTCAACATGAAAGTTTCTTTTTAATCTTAATAATTTACAAAACAAGACAATGTTTTATATTATAAAGTGAACATCGATTAATTTTCTACTATATAGTTCTAAAGGAAATTGATCAATGTAAAGACAAATCCACGAAATAATGAATTTGTATTAAACCAATAAATTTAAATTGTTGCAGGAATTAAATTTGACAAGAACATTTATTCAGTAGAAAACATTAAAATCAACATCTAAAATTCATAACTGCAATATCGAGAACGTTCTGGTAAAAGTCACTAAAGTCACAACGAAAATTTGATAGACTACTACCCTTCTGCAGCGAATTATATTCTACAATTACGATTCTCATGATATAAACCAACACTTTGAAAGTTACGTTTGTATACTTATGGTAGGAGTTAGGTGTCTTGTAAAAATATTTTTAATATTTTTCGTAGCGATTTACAAGTTTAAGTTGACAATATCTTAAAGCTGTTGTTTTGGACTTAGTGACTTTTAACTGAATGCTAACGATATCAAGTAGCAAAAAATGCTGAAGTACAATGATAAAAAGAAAAAAAAAAAACTATTAGGTAATGCATTCATTGTAAAGCTCATAAAAATACATACTCTTATAAAAGCATTTAAAAGAGTCAGAATTGTTGTGAACGTAATTTCGTAATGAGCAATTTCTAGCAGTATACGGCAACATTGCGTTACCTATTTTTTTATTTCCAATACTAAAGAAAAGTAATGATAATTTTAACGGAAGGCAATTCCTTTTAAACATTTGTTTTTGGTTTAAGCATTTTTCAAATTAAGTAGCTTATGACGAACTGTGGCATCTATATATTTCATTGGAATAAGTTCGTATACATTGAATAAAGGAATCTAAAATAATCTTGTATATAGAAGAAAAAAAAGATAGTGAAAAGAATAAATTCAATTTCAACTCACATTTAGAAAAACTTAGCGCTAGGAATGCAATGCATTAACATGTGTTAAAAAAAAATACTTCAGCATCCGTTTAAATTCAAAATCCAGAATAATTATAACAATCTTAAACATGAAGCACTTCAATACGCCACAGTTTCAAAGTAGTCTGCTTGTTATTGCATTAAATGCAATAAAACTTATACTTCATTGTAGTTAAATTACTTTCAATACAAGCAATCCTTTTTGGACTTTCTTCTCTCTAAATGTCAACGGTCATTATGATAATACCAGCTTTTAAAATAAAATATACGATTGTGTAACTTAATTTATCAAATCTTGATTGACAAAAGTTTTTTCTTTAATTTTTCTAGCCCCTAGAAATAATTACTCTGTTTCCCAAAATGTGCTTTGAATATACGGTACTCGTAACTTAAAGAGCGAGCAAAACGTATAGTAGATTGGGTATTTCATTTGAAAGTGGAAGATTGCATACAGTATAGGAAAACATGCACATGCAGAGAAATCTACCATTTTTAAAAAAAGTTTAAGACACTAAGGTTCAACTAAGATAGGAACCGAATTTCAGAATTAAACATTGTATAAGCTAAACTGTATTTAATGCAATTATGTGTTTTTTTCTACAATCCTAATTTAAGAGTAAGACAATATATAGTAAGAAGGAGCTCAAAACTACTGTCGATACATTTGAAAAATTAAACGTTGGAAATAATCTACCCAGAAAAATAAAATATTTGAGCTTCCTAAACATCATTTTTACCTTCGTATTCAGGGCCGCAAAGACAGGAAAACGTTCCATTTCGAATAGAACAAACTCCCTCTGATTCGCAAGGGTTGGGGACACAAGGTGTCAGGGTTTGTTGACAATGTGGGCCAGTAAATCCTGATAAGCATTCACACGCCCATCCATTCGAAGTTAGATTGCAAAGTCCATTTTCCCCACATACATTAGTGTCACACCAAGTAAGGTGACAAAAAAGGCCTGGAATGGAATGTAAAGATTAGTCTATGCAATACTGGGGAAAATACCTTAACGTGAAATTTTGGAAGAAAACTGCGATATAAATATACAGGGTGGAGCGCGGTAAATTGCTTTTTTAGAATTCACGCTGTGGGTCGAAGAGAGGGGAGAGTGGGAGTGGTTTTTTGTGACCGATGGGAAGCTTGTATTCATCTGCTGGTCAGTTCGCGTAATGCAATGGCCACGTGAGGAGCACTCATTTTGTGTTGAAGTGAATTTCTCGAATTCCCACTCGATCATTGCAGTGTAGCGCGCTTACCAAACTTAGCCCCATGCGATTTTTTTTCTTTCGGGTACCTGAAGTCGAAGGTGAATTGCAACCGTTCCAGCACCCTTCAAATCAATATCGAGGCTGAAATTGCAAGAATACCAGAAGACATGCTTGAAAGTGGATGAAAATTTCAGAAACGTCTCCAGCAGTGTGTGGATTGCAAAGGTAGACATTTTCCAGATACACTGTTTAAAACCATGTAATTAGAAACTTCCATTGTTGTCCAATGTGATAATTAAAAAATGTAAGTTTCTAAGTGTTTATTATTATTTTTTTATTTCATTCCCAAATCACCAACTTATCGCGCTCCACCCTGTATATTTTATGATAAATGATCTTACTTCACAACTTTACAAAGTTGATGCCTGCAGAAATGAATAGTTAGGCTAAACAACGTCAGCGAAAACGCTGAAATATGTTGCATACTAGATTTTATTGGCAGGACATTTACATTTTATGCAAAACAAAACAATTTTACTCTTTTCTGAAAGAAACGGCAAAAAAGCGGAAATACGTGTCTCAACGGAAAAGTGCGCTGTATAATCAATCATTGTTAAATTTATAGACATTTTATACATGGAATGGTAAAAGTTAAATTTTGAAATAGCAAAAAACTATAACTTATGTTCGCAAAGATGCCCAAGAATTCAAATTCGTCTACTCAAATTTGTGCCTTGATTCCTTTTGGAATTCCCCTAGCAATTACTATTCAAAAGCAGTTTCTTAATCGTAACGGAAACTAAGTTAAAGAGTCGGAATCTTTTTGAAGAAAAGCTCCGAGTAGTATTCAATTTGAATTTACCTGCTCGGCAAGAGAACACTCATTAATACATATTTGTGTGATTTAGCGAGTTTCCCTTAATTATATGAGAGAGTTGAAAATCTTTCCTGTAAAAAATCGTTAATAAACGGAAATGTTCCCAGGAGTGGGTTTTCCGCAGTTTTTTCGCATTTTGTCATTGATAATTATAATTTTCTTGGAAATTTTGATGCATGAATATCTACATTTCATATTAGTTTTAAAAACCATTAAAAAATCTTTCGATCTATACATAAAACTTAGCGTAATTTGTTTCATGTTCTGGCTCTTAGTTTGAACAAATGCCATATAAAATTGATATTTAATATACTACTACTGAACATGAAAACGAGGAACAGTTTCTTTATATATTGTCTGCTTTTTTTATTTATTAAATAACATTAGAATGGGATTTAGTGCATACTAAATTCAATGTTCGAAAGAGTGTTACGTATATATCAAAAGACCATCAGATTTTTGAATGCTAGAAAATTACCTGTATACTGCCCAAAACAATGACACTTAAGTGCGGTTCCATTTTTAATGCATCTTCCCCCATGCTGGCATGGATTAGGCTTGCATGATTCTATCGCATCCGACTCTATTGACAAAGTAGTGTTAACAAAATGGTCATCTAAAAGGAGAGAAAACAAATCTGTAAAACAAGGATAAAGAAACAAAAAATCTAATTTTTGTAAAAAATGCCATTTGACAATACAACTACTTTATACAATACTACTTTAAGCAACTAAAGCTATCTCTGGAATAAAAACTTAATTAATCTCCAAATACTTGAGAAGTTGCATTACTGTTGTTTAACGATGAAACAGCGTTATAATATTTCAAATACACTTAAAAAGCTCATGCCCGTAGAAATCACGGGTAGAGCGATTTTCGCTACATTTACGTTGCACGTGGAAATCGCGGGTTAATCAGTCAGAGGGTTAAAATGCAAAAGAAAAACAAAAGTTAAATACCTTTTCCAACAGAATAATCGAAGAAAAATATCGGCAGATTCCCATCATAATTCCAGGCGTGAATACTTAGTACATGCAGTGTGGACCAAAAGCCATCATTTTCCCAGAAATTAGTAGTTTTGCAAGGACTCCAAAACAGAAGTGTTTTCTGTATGGCGTAGTTATCACGCAATAGAAGTCCACTTCCATCGCAAGAAGACGGCAGCAGCGTCGAGGGTTGACTCATATTCGGGGACTGTAAATGGATCTTATATCCAATAGGAACTATTATTCTCTGGCTGTAATTCAAGCCGATTGGTTGAGCATGGTTAAAATTTAGACTATAGATGCGTCCTTTTCGTCTGGTATTTAGGTATAAAGTTGTTTCCAATGTGGTTTCGGCCCCTTAAGAAAAAAAGAGCAGTTTTAGTAACTCGATGCTGTTATTATGGTACAAAATATATAAAGAATATTGTAAAGTTTACACGGAAAGAATGACTGAAAATTATTCCTGTGATTGCCTTTTTCAGTGACTAGATTTATTTGTTCAGTAATTGACAAAATGTAATTAGTTGGTTTTTGCAAGTCTAAAAAATAACGTTTCAAAAGGACGTTTCTGTAACGTTTCCAAAGCACGTTTCTGTATTTGGTGTATCCAACCAAATATATACTCAAGGGATCTTCAATATGCATCATAATCATACATGGACGCTGTCGATTTCCAACATCTTGAAAATCCACTGACTTCGGCTGGGTTTGATCCCGCAAGCTAACTCATTTGTCAATAATAAAAGCTACACACATAATAAAGCGTTCTACAATTAACTAAAAATTAATGAACTAAAAGATGAAATTTTTAAAATTTTTTATTTTAACGTAGCTTTTACAGGTTTTACAGCACTGCAATAAAATATTGTAAATGTTTTGATAATGAACTCAAATATCTCATTAATTTTTTTTAAAGCTTAATTATAAGCAAAAAATAAAGTTCGGTTAGCGGCATAAAAATGTCCTTCTTGAAAAACAAAAAAGAAAAAAATCCTTACAATATATGTAGGGGTTCAAATAAGTAGAGTAAATTACTTATATTACTGTATTCTATACTCACAAGTTTGACACGTCACATTATAGCCTCTGTGACCTTCACTTCCTATATTTTTCCCATCACCAGAGTGGAAAAATAAGTGAGCTTCATTTCCATATGCCATTAGCTGCGTTCCAGGAAGTAGATCGTTTCCGCAGAGTTTCACTTTCTTGCTATCATCCACGGGGTCCAAATTTATCTAAAAATAGTCCCAAATAATTCGTCACAAGAGTTGTTTTTTTGTTCAAAATGCGCCAGGTAATAAAGACATTTTATATGCGTAGAAGATATTAAAATATAACGAGAAACTAGGATGAATGCCGAATTGTCTAAGGAGAAATTCAACATTTTATAAACTATTCTGGTTCGTAATGAAAAAAAAAAAAGTAATTTCACTAGACTGATGGCGCTGAAATATTTTTTTTACTGGTTAACTCCCAAGATGTATGATAAAGCATTCCGAATTTTACAACCACGTTCCACAAAAATGCCTAGAGATGAAGACAGCAATAAAATGTGTTTGTTACTATAAACGGTTGCTATGGATGGTACAATAAAAGCGCGGATTTATACATTCCATATTATGTCATAGCGAAATCGATAAATTGCTTGAAAGCCCATGATTTGGTCTTCTAGGGGAAAGTCATTCTTAACGATGGACCAACGAACAACCAATGCGCAAGTGATTAGCAACGCGTGTTTATTAAATTATGAAAAACCTAATATGTGTGCCGGAAGCTTGCAACAAAAATTTGTCGCTGTGGAGAGGAATCAGCTTCAGCATTTTTCAGGATCTGGGGGGGGGGGGGGGGGGGGGGGCGAGTAACATGCTTTTTTATTTTCGACAGCCTAAACTGCTGAATCTTTTTAAAAGTTATTTACACATCGCGTACACATATTCCTAGTTTTTGCCATAGTTATTAATTCATTTATAATTTTAGGCCTTTCTTCCGATTGTTTTCTGTAGTTCTTTCTGGTGGCATAAGAGAGATTTAGCCTAATTACTTTACAGGAGAAATAAGTAATTTTTATATTTCACTAAATTACTAGAAATAAAAGATAAATTAACTTGATATCTTACTTCCAAAAAAGAATCAATGCAATGACTTAAGTCCAAATCAGTAACTGTGAGGAGCAGCCTTTGTTTAGCAGACGAGGCAATTACAGTTACTCGGCACTCGAGGTTACTAAGGTATGATCGAGGATATCGCAGACTTGAAATATGAGTAGGCTCTAGGATTAAAAGTCGCCTGTTTAAACAAACAGAAAGATCAACTATTTCCCACGAAGCTTCATAACCTGATGCTGTGATGGAAAAGTCAGAATGGAAACTCAAGTAAGCCTTGTTCCCTGAAGACACGAATTCCCTAAAAATATAAATACAAAAGACACAAATCATCGTTATATTCATCATAAGAACCATTTCTTTTCAAAAATTCAAAAGGGATAAAAAGCTCTAAAGTCAATTTCTTCTCATGTGAAACATTTTTTTCCAGATAAGACGGTCCTTTTTTGGAAGTCGTTTCACAAATAAATAAATAAGTAAAAGAACCAATTTTAATAGTGATAATTTTTCTGTGATGATAAACGTGGTTTTCTTTTCCAAATTATATTTTATAATTTTTATGTATTGCTTGTTTGCTTGTTTACTTAACACCCTGATTCGCTTCAGTGTGTGCGGCTGATACTGCGAAGTGTAGAATAGAACTATGGAAAGATTTCGTTGAGAAGCATCTTGGTATTTTTAAGCACAGATACATAATTAAAGAGATATAAAATATCCTACATGCAGAATCATGATAATGCTAGATATAAATTGTTTATGTGAATATAGTATGTTATTCCGTTTTTTAAAGAGATATCCGATAGATGGGATAAATCTATTATCTTACCTCCAGATGTTTCACACGATATGTTATTGCAAAAGTTTTAGATCTAACCCTCCTAAACTTACTAATAGGTATAGCACTAAGGAGCCATAATAATAATAATAGGAGTTTTTTGTATGAAAAAACTTGCGCATAAAAAGGTCAAGTAAACGGTATTTAGATAAGAGTGAATATATATTTTTAAAAATAATTTTGAAGGAATAATGACAAGAGTTATCATGAAACTTTTTCTGCTACATCAGTGTTTGTGTTTTCTCAAGAATAAAAGGCTAGTGAAAGAAATTGGCTCTGTTATAGATTAAATATTTCTTCATAAAGTAAGCCAACACAATTTCAACCTGAAAAATATATTTCTTTGAAATGAAAATATAATTTTATTTTTATTTCGGCCCCAAATTCTTTCCTCGAGCTGGGATGATGTTTATTTTGGAGGATTATAAAACGTGGATGAGTCAGGATTAATAGTCGACTGAAGAGTGTTCAAAAATAAATATTTGAAGCCTCAAATAAACAGGGCCTTAAGTATTTTTTGTTTTCACAAAAGTTCTTTATTTTATTAGTTTGAAATATTAAAAATTATGCATTTAAAAATAGTTCTGAAAACAACACAATGAAATTAGACATTTGAACGAAAAAGGCTAACATGCAACTGTTAAAAAAAACTACTTAAAAATGAGACCTCGGGCGTAAAGTAAACGCAAGAGAAGTGAGCCACTTCAGTTTTTAAGCTAAAAAATTTAAGAAATTCAAATATTACGACGAGAAGAAATCTGCCTATGATTGGCTGAAACCCTTATCAACAAAATACCAAATTATCAGACTTTAACTCACATTTATTTAGTTAGGAGTAAAACATTTTATTCTGCTATCTGATCTTGAACAGCACAACTGTGAAGCGACTTTTAGCAATTTCCTTAAGAGGTAACTCTTCATTCAATTATTTTTTTAGCATACACTCCATTGGTTCAAACCGACTGTTTTAGGAGACTTAATAAAAAGGTTATGTATTAAAACGTCGTTTTATATGATTTTTTAACCTTATTTTTGTCATATTCTTTGAAAAAGGATTAGATGATGATAGTTAAATTTATGAACAGCTATGGCGAAGTCATTTATTTTGTAACAATTTGCCCTACTACGGGGCATGTGGTTGCACTCATTGGGGTAAGTTGTTACACGAAATATTTTAACTAATAATAACAGGTCTGGCACACTTGTGAGTATGTATACTTTTTTCTTCGTTATTATTTTGTACTTTTTATAGAAATTCAAAGGCTTCTTCATGTAGGTGGACAGTTTTTTTTTTTAGTGAGTGATAGTTTTATCTTCATTGATTGGCGTTTTTTGGATTCTACTTCCAGAGCATTTTCTACAGCTTGTATCTTAAAATAGCACTCAGCGCAAGTTTCCACTTATGGATCACTTTTCTTTTGCCAGCTTTGGGAAATGGCCTTATTTCTTGTGGACTGACATCGACCTCTGCTCTTACCAATGTAGGAGCATCTGTATTTGATGTATTATAGAGGCAGGCTTATGTGTTTCTGCTGAAGACCTATTTTTGATATAGGACCAGCCACCGTTGTTCCACAGTTGCTGAATGTGTTTTGACTTGTATCTTGACACTGGGATTTTACTCTGTCGTAGGCATTTGCAAGATTGGCGAAGAAGATTTTCAACGTGTCTCCTAAAGTGTTAACTGTAAAGAACTGTTGAGTTTTGCTGTAACCCTAGGCACACCTGCATTTGGATTTTAAACCCAAAATAGACTGTTTACTTTTTTTTTTGCACTCCTGATTTATAATTGTGACATCATGATTTTAGTTTTACAGACAATATTTTGCTGTATCTATCTGTGAATAGTTTAGCAATATGTGAGACCAAGGTCGCGAAACATATTATTAAATTTAAAAAGTGAGAAGGATTATCAATACAACTTACAAGGAGTAGCAATTTTTATTTTAGTACACCTCTAAATTATTATGAAATTTACTCCGTGTTTATTACATCTCAATACCACCAATCATCACTTTTTCTGATGCCTCTAGAAATATTTCCTATGGCCATAACGACTCTTAACGGTCTTCCCTTTATAACTTTTCATATGGCTCTAACGAAGAAAAAAAATATAATAACAATGTTCATTGGGTATGGTTGTTACACTGTAACAGCTTGCCCCGCCGCAGGTTGAGACGCAAGAAAAACAAAATACTATTTTTCAAAGAAATTACTTTTGAAGACAAAATCAACATTTTCACACGCAGTATCTCTGCCATTGATAGCAAGTACTTCTGGGACCGGCGAAGAAATCAGAACAAGAATGAAAGCAACCATATACCGTGAGTAAAACGAGTTTCGCCACGCGATTCGTTTTATATTTGAATGTAACAACTTGCCCCGGTCTCCCCTATATACGTATGTTACGGCGAATGTCCGAAATTGGAGAATGTCGACATTCTCCAGTCTCATAGATGGTGAATATCGACATTCACCGGAGATTGTCGACATTTTCCGATTTCGGACAATCACCGTAATATATGTATATAGATATAAAAGGAAAAAAAAATGCAGGAATTATTTGACAGGGACAGAATGCAATTAACTAACCTTCCGTCGAGATTCTCTCCGCATATTTTTACACCAGGATCTTTGAGGTCGGTCTGTAGCAAAATGTAATCATAGAGACAATCCTCTTGCCATTCAAGGTCAATGTGATGAAATGTCAATACAACTCTGGAGTTAGGCGGACCGATGATTTCCACGATGTAGTCCAAATCGTTGAGATAATTTGATGGGTAGTTCACGGATGTCAGATTGCCGCTCATTTGACTGACAGTTTTGTTCAATTCTTCTGGCACAACTGAAAACATACATGATGCACACCATATGAAAATTGCTTGTGTTTAATTTTTTATATGAAATAGTTTGTGCAATTATTACAACAAATAAACAAATACTAATAACTTGCGTTGAAGATGAGTGTTAATAATGGGGAATGATCGTTTTATAGTGAATGGAAATAAAAGACAAATAAAATAATTGAGGCATTGACACGGGCAGAGAACTGAGAGGAAAAAAATACAAGTATACTTGATTTGTTTTCCAAGTAACAGATGAACCTGTGTAAGTTGAAAACTTGCGGTGTAGCACTTTAGTTGTCAACTTAGACAGGTGGTCAACTTTTTGGAGGGTGAGATAGAGGATGAAGGGCTAATTCCGTTCCTGACAAAAGTTGTCAACTTAGACAGGTGGTCAACTTACAAAGGTGGTCAACATTACAGGTTTCACTGTACATCCCAGTTTATAAAACTTAAATTTTTTTCAAAACTGTACGCAGTCGTACGTTGTTTACTTGCAATTCCTCTTTCGGACTTTTGAGCTTTAATATCTATTCAATATTGAGGACGGACATTTAGTTTTAATACCATAGAATAAATAAGTAAATAAATAAATAAATAAATAAATAATAATAACAATTGATTAGGGTAGTTCGAGGAGAGCTGCCCCTCCATAAAATAAATGGCTGCCAAATTTTGAGTTATAGATGATGTCAGTCGAAATTCTGATAGGAAAAGTATTATGTTACATAGTTTAACGTATGTAGCCGAATTTATTTTTTGAATGTTTACTTTTGAGCAGTGTTCGGAATTAGGATGGAAAAGTTAGGCGTCATTGGCACCTAGCTCATTTGTTTTAGTTGCCAAAAATGTTCTGCAATGTGTCATTTTTAAATAATTCAAATTGCTTGAGCAGAGATATCAACTCATAGCTATGAAGACAGTTGTACAATTGTTAAAAAATATCGCAAAACATCACGTCCTTAATGAGAAAATTATTGATAAGTAAGAAAATAATGTTCCAATATACATTTCTGTTAGTAAATTTTGAGAAGTTTGTCATTTTAATTCAGTTTATGCATCTATATAAAATATTTATATATTATATAAACGTTTATTTTAATCAGTGCCTAATAAAATAAAATGAGAACTTTTTTCAAGTATTACTTACAAATGAGTAAATTTTGTAAGTAACACTTACTTACAAATAAGTCAGAATTCACAATTCAAAAATTTAAATGTCAAAAAATTACCATAGCATTCACAGGTATTGTAAATACTCAAAATACAGAAGATTAAATGAAATTCGCTCATGAAAATGTAATTGTAAAAAGTTATTTCAGATTGATAAAATATGTAAAAAAAAAAAAAGTAATAATGGCGGTGAAAAATTGTGGTTGTCAAACTAAAAATTTTATGAAAGGCTAGGCGTCAAAAGTGACGACTGGATGTGAAATTCCGGTCGTCAAACGAAATTTTTTAGTGGCCAAATACGACTAACGACCGCTAACTTCGAACAATGCTTTTGAGTAGCAGGAGAAACTTTAGAAGATCGAATTTGGGTATCTCTCAATACATGTGAGTTGAGTGGCCCCAGCGAAGGAGGAGAGCGAAAATAAGTCAATTAAAATAGCAGACATGAGAAGTTCTGCACGTTTATTACCATAAAGGAGCATAAAAAAATAGTTACCTACTCTAAACTTTAAAAAGAACGTAAAAAATGAAGGTACATTTCTAAGTTTTGGAAAATAACACTAAACAAAGTTAAATCTTTAAATTTTAAAAGTAACATAATAAGGTTGGTTATAATCTACTTTTAAACTTTAAAAATAAAATTGCATCTATAAATTTTTTATTTTGTACTTTCTTAAACAAATATTGTGTTTTTCATCCATCCATAGTAAAAATTTCATGCATCCATTTTTTAATAATTTTTTGCATTCAAACCATTCAGTAATTGACGTGGTTTTATAATAATTCTTAAGGCATTTTTTGCGAGTATTAATTATCATCGATATCTATTGGTTTAATTATTTTAATTGTTTTCTGATAGGAACCATAACTGCTCCACAAAATATCGCAAACATAAATGGAAATAAAATAGATAAATACAGCTTAAGCTGAATGCAATCTGAAAATATTTTAAGAGCAATTTTAAACTATAATTTATGTCCAGTAGCGATATTTATATTAAAAAGATTCTTTTCACTTTACTCTCCTAAAAGTCTGATAGATGGCGCCAAAATCCAAATTTTTCAGTGTTTCATTGTTGAGATGCGACATCTAAAATTTTAGTTTTCTTTCCCTTTTTTAGTTCGTTGTCTATCAGTTTCGAAGTAAAATCTGATTTTATAACAGCGATTCCTAGCTATGGCTCCTGTCTGAATAGTATTGCAAAGTTGGTTTTCTTATAATTAATTTTAATATCAATTGTAATATATATTTTCAGAATACTTGCCGCAGTTCCTTGATACTTAAAGAATTTTAATCATATTAATCTCCAAAGACTCACTGTGTGAATAATAAATATATAAAAAGAAAGTAAAGATAAAATGACATTTTTTGTATTGTCAGTTCCGGAAAATAAAAAGCGATGAATAAATAAGAAGTAAAAAATAGGCTGCTTCCCATGTTTCCTTTCCAGAAAATGATGCTTCAAGGGAAATTCCAAAATCAAGACATTTAATTAAAATCAAGGACAAAACTGTTCCTTGAGCTCCTCACAAATTAAAATATATGAAATGACGCCAAATATTGCAGACACACGCACACACACATTATATATATATATATATATATAATTATATATCTGTACCTCAGGACCAGACTAATGCAAGTCCAAAAATTGCGATTTTCAGATATTGTTCAGTTGTCCGAAAAGTAACCAACTATAGGGGGATAAAGCATATATAATTTTTTTAATGTTAACAATCATGTTTTGTAGCCTAATTCATATAACAGCTTTGTTATTAGGCAACGAAATATTTCCTTTCAGTTTTTACGCTCAGTTTTGAACTACGGATAGTGGGACTTGCGTTAGTCTTGCACTGAGGTACACATATCGGCTAGAATGTTTGCTATACCTGAATGCTTGTGAATATGTGAATCCCTCAATTGGTGAGGAAAAAAGGTATTATGGGTGATTAAAAAGCGTTTGTGATAATTTTTGAAGAGGAAAAAAAAAAAAAATGTTATTTCAATTACATAACTCAGAGTTTTCAAAATCACTGAAAAGAAGGCCAAACACATTCTGGAAATACCTCTTATCGACAATTTTTTTGATTTTCAGATTTTCCTTTTTATTAACTTTATTAACTAAAAAAGTTAAATAAAGAATTCTAAAAAAAAAAAAAAAAAAGTAGGTAGGAGGTATTGCTAAATATTTCGCGACACAGTTTGTATTAAAAACATGACTTGACATTTCATTCCGTCTTGTTTGCAGGCAAGCCATTTGCATACATGCGCGTTACTTTTAAATGCACTTAAAATTGAAATCATTACACAAAATGTATCCAAACTATTTGTTCGAATCATATTTAACACTTTCCTCGCGGCAATTTCGAACCTTCGTCCCATTCTCTGCGCTAAGGGTTTTCCTGCTGCGCTAAAATGGAAACAAAACGCAAATTCCTTTCAAAAATGTTTAAATAATAATAATTAATTGCAATCAATAACAATATCAATCCCACTAAAACGATTTATTTGTTTACATACATACAGATATTAAAATAAAATAAAAATAATAATAAAATAAAAATGATAAATATCGCATAAATTAGAAGTATGAAAATTTTCAAAGCAAGGTAGTTACACGTACTGCCGGCTTTGATGTTGTTATAATTTTCGTTTATTCATCTTTTTTCTCAAGAAGCGTAACAAATATGTGTAAAATACGAGAAACGTAATAAGAGTGCAAATGAAATTCACTGTTGGGAAAATTTCAAAGGTGCTAAAAATTGTAGCGCTAGCGACATTTTGTAGAAATGTTGAAAAGGCAAAATATTATGAACAGGCATGCATTAGAATGCTGATAAATAAGTTGCTGGATACGCTGCAATAATATAGAAAAACCTTGTGTAGAGGAAGGCAAGTTATCTCGTCCCTAGCGCACAGTGAATATTCTTGGAAAACGAGTTATCGCGTCTTTCGCGATGAAAGTATTAATAAAAATTAAAGAACTAGCGCAAATTAAGTGATTGGGGTGTATTGTAGTTCTTAAACCGTAATATTTTAATTTTTGCTAAAAATCGAACATGATTCCTTGGATTTGCATAATCTCGTGTAGTTATGTAATCAACCAGAATTTCTGAACTCATTTGCGTAGAGTTTGTATATTTAGTTTATACAAAGTAATTAACTGTTACCAACGGACGGCTTTTTGCAAATAAAACGTCCAGGATGGTTGCAGTTCTTCGCCGTCCAACGTAATGCGTTTGAGCTTCTGAGTTGTTTCCATTGAATAGCTAGGCACGAAGTCCTTTGAGAGTCATCAGAGCGCAAAATCCTCATATCTGGAAAGGAAAAAAAAGAAGTGAACATTATTTCACATCATTTTATTGAATATATCAAATATTATTCAATGAGATTGAGGGTTCAGTACATTAAGTGATATCTCTGATGAAACGGATATTTTGGGACAGTGTCATTCATTGAAAATGTTTGCGTGAAGCAGAGAAAAAGAGCAAAATGAATTCTTTGATGCTAATTTCATAAAATAACCACCTCATCCAATCGAGTTATTATTATGCAAAACATCTTTTCAAACAAATATACAGCACTTCCGTGTATTGAACATTATATCGAGGAAGTACCTGCAAATGTATACTGATGTGACACTGCAACATGATGCAGGAATATTTAGAATGAAGTAGGTAGAGAAAAAAGTAAACCTAAAACTTTTCAAACTAACTACATCATGTACAAATTACACCTGAAAATACATGCTCCGAAATGTGTTTAGCCCTGCACATTTCCACGCCCCCACCGTGAAACACACAGAAATTGAGACATGTCGCGCTACCAGTTAACTCAATACAAGTATACAAAATAATACGATATTTCCATTAATAACAGTCTTGACAACAAGATATGCCTACAACAATATATCCACTCTTTGCTACAAATACTGTATACAATTGTTTTTAACCGAGGCAGGATAATTTAAATTGTAGACACTCACCATTTAACTATTCTGAAACTCATATCGAAGAGGCATAAATTATTTTGTTTTACCACTCCCCATCTCAACATAAGATAATATATTTTTCCTTACGAAAAGGCCATTTATTTCCTTTTTTTTTTTTTTCAATGAAAGGGACCATTTCGTTTAAACGCGCGGACAGCACTTAAGCCAAATTTTTATGGCTCATAAAAATGATTGAAAGCTCCTCTTTCAAGTGATCAATACACGCGTGTGGATTTAAGAAGGAATTTTCCTCTCCATGCGAGATATTTCATGTAAACTGCTGTAGTATATGCCATGTATCTGATTTTAAGTCTATCTGAACTGTTGAATAGGTTATACTGTAAAAATAATAGCATATGCATAAAACTGATGTTATCGCATTCACACGTAATATCTTTCATATTAAACGTTTGCATATTTTGCCGTATTCTAGAGCCAAATTCAACCGTGCTTAACGCATTTCATGAGCTCATAATTCAATGCACTTAAGCTAGTAACGGGCTTTCTAGCGGGAATTTAGTACTGCAGAAAAAATACAATAAAAAGAAAACATCTTCGTTTGTAGTGCCTCAGCCAACTTGTACGATGCCCAACATTGAGTATCATTCGTGTAGTGTTTCTATCTTTGTAGTTTTTTATGTAAATACAAATACAAAAGTGATGACCAGCAACAGGTCCTGGGCTTAGCTAGGCTGGTCCTAGCCAATTTATCAATTCCCAACAAAGATAAAGAGCTTTCGTAAAACTTTTACATTATTACAAGTAACACAGTATTTTCCGGTAAGCTATTCCACATGTCTTACAATTCAATCGAAGCAGAAATTTTTCCTTGTTTTAAAATTAGCCTGAAATTTGAAACACTTAAATCAACTCTCCAAATCAAAACTAATTAAAATGGATGATTTGAACTCAAATACACGCTTTTTGGAAGAAGAAATATACTTGATTTTAAACTGCAGTTAATGCATACAGCGTCGTAATCTACCAATCGGACCGCCAGTCTTAAAGAATTTTGAAACACGTACTGAATAAAAACGAAATTGACGACATAGAGCATATCTGTTATGGAGTATAGTACCTTAACTATCTGCAGTATAACGTTCATTAGTGGTTAGAGCGTCGGACTTCCATCCGGAAGGTCGCGCGCTCGATACCCGCTGAAGACCACCATGTATACTTGGGGACTGTAATTGCCTCCATTCATAATTTGAATGAGGTGGCTTACCTCATGCGATTTCGTTCCGGTAAATTGGTAAGACAAGCTTAGTAGATTTAAAAAAAATACTGTATAAAATCATCTGCTCATGTCTTCGTTTTGCGCACTGTGGAAGGATTTACTCTCGAAACAAGTCTACGTAATTTTTTATAAACAATTCCTCCTTGCTTATTCGAGGAAACCGCACAACTTGAATAACCACTTTAAAGAGTCTAGTTAGTTATATTTAAATAATACTTTTAATTATGAAAGTACACAAAGCCTTCTTGTACGGAGAAAAAAACACTTGATTAGTAGCACATAGAGTAAAAGAGCTCATCGGTAAATGTCATAAATTCCTCAAAATTTATGAATTCTACTGATACCAAGGGAAAAAGTTAACTTTTTTTTGACGTTATCATCACATGAAACGTCGGTACAACTCGTTTTAAAAAGGGTATTTATCTTTGAGAGAAGCAAGTCCAAAATTTTAGCGACTTACTTTAGATGCATAACGTTAAGTTAAAAACAGTCTAAGAGTTTGAAAAACCCTTTATTGATGAAGAAATTAACCGTTCGTTATATGAGTCGTTGTGCGCCCGAATGAAACATCCAATTTTTTTGGTCCGTGCTGTCGTATATTGTTTTAATACTTAGGGGTATAACATCTATCATTTAGAAAAAAAAATGTAGAATGGTCCGCTCTGTCGCTCAACCCCTCATCTATAAGTTTAAATCATATTTCATCATGCGGATGAATACCCATGAAGAGCATGCTTCCCTAATCGTTGGTTTTTTTTCTTCTCAAGAAAGATAGAACCCTTTGCATTGTGGTGTAGTACCTCGTTATCGTCAGACATTTCTTAACGATGCCAAACTGGTACAAATTCACTAATAAGTACTACATCAAAACTAAGGTCAAGATTGGTGAAATAATTATAGTAACCCTACATCCCACACACATCATTGGCAATAACTAAAGTAGGAAACAATATATGTTGATCCAGCTACCTTTATAGGGTATTTTCTAACGTTTCTGGAATGGTATTTTTGTACAGATCCTCTTTTTTTCCCCATTTGTCTTCAGCATGCGGTACCCCATAAAATATGCATCAATGCAAACATAATATCTCAGCATTCAATGACGTACACTATAAGTATAATTTATTAATTATAAAGAATAATGATTTGTGAATCAGTTTAAAATTGGCTTGCCAGAAAAATTGTAAAAAAAGGCGAAATAGGCTAAAATGTGCCAATTAAAGACCTGATAGCAGTTAGAAATTTCATATCAAAGCAAAACGAGTCCGATAATATAATGCGGAACTGAACTTCATCTACCAAACTATACTACTATTATGAATGCAAAAGTTTGGATGTATGTTTGTTACTCTATCACGTCAGAACCGCTGAACGGATCTGGATGACAGTAAGCACAGATATATATTTTAGTCTAGAATAGCACATAGGCTACATTTTATACCGGAAAAGGGTAAAGTTCTCGAGTTATATCATTGTAAAAAAATGTGCATTACCGTAAGCTGGACGGTGTGGCTCAATAATCTATATAAATAAAACCAAAAGTTTGTGTGTGTGTGTATGCGAGTGTGTGTATCGCTCGCCTCCTGCCGAGATGGAGAGGTCTAGAAGTACGAAATTTTGGTTAGAGGTACTTTGGGTCAGGTCCTCGTGCACCTCGAAGTGTTTTTCCGAAAATTCGAATTTGTTCTTCTTCTATTCCAATTTTAAACAACACTGTTAATTTTTCGATTATCTCATCGAAGAAACGTCTCGCATTTTAGATTTTTACAGCATATTAATGCCCGTAAAAAACTGCACAAGATGATCTCTTTCTGAAGTTTGTAGAACAAATAGAACACGCGCAATATTCGTTTAAAGTAGTTTTCGAACTTTAATCCGAATTTTATAAAAGTGCTATTCAATTGAACTTTCCCGAAATGTTTTGACGATTTTGCAAGTGGGATTTTTAGGAACGGGCGTCCTTAGTTTAATGGGGAATTTGGGATGGACTGTTGGTAATTTTAGGAACATCTGCTCTTAAAGGCCTGTAGTATAATGGGTATTTTAAGTCACTGACGTATTTATTCTAATAGAGATGTTTTAATACTAATGTTCTTATTCTATTAGGGAAGTTTAGGAATAGTTGTCTTTATTCAAAGGGGGGCTTTAAGGAATGTTTTCTTTATTGTAGCAGAAATATTCAGGGACCGTTGTCCTTCATGTGATGAGAATTTTTAAAGAGAATTTTGCTCTTATTCTAATGGGAATTTTTAGATGTGGTGTAACATATTGTAGTTGCGATTTTTATAGATTCTTAATGTCATTTTGGAACAATTATCCTGATGAATATCTACATTTTAGTTACTGTTACATTGTTTACTCTAAAGGCAATTTTTACGAACTGTTGTTGTTATTTTAATGTGGATTTTTATGGACTGTTATTTTTGGTCGAAAAGGAATTTTTCGAGGCTGTTGTTTTTAGTGAAATCGTGATTTTTTATGAGTTTTACTGTTTAAATGTGATTTTTTAGGACTATTGCCCATGTTCTACTTGGATTTTTTCAGAAAATTTTTCCTTATGTATTTACAACAGAATTTTTGACATGTGTCACTTGACTTGCGAATGATGCAATGTTATCCCGTGCAACGCCGGGCATGTCAGCTAGTTATAAATAAAATTGAAAGAAAATCAGTAACGCCCTGATAGTTTTAGTGATAGAGCACTTAGCGCGTAACTGGGGGGGACCTGGGTTACAGTCCCTCAGTTGACTAATTGATTTTTACTCAATTAAATAGCACATGGGATACTTTTTATGCACGAGAAATTTACGGTTTCCGTGTGAAGAATTGTTTTTACTTTTCAAAGAGCAAGGGATCGACATAATTTTTTTCATAGTGGTAGTTTAGGGGTCAGAGAAGGACATATGCTACTTTATATCCCGGAAAAATGCGTAGCTCCCGTGGGCTAGATTTGTTTTTCGAAGATCAAGGGCTCGACATGATTTTTTGCATTGTGGTAGTTTAGGGGTCAGAGAATGACATAGGCTACTTTTTATCCCGGGAAAATGCACGGTTCCTAGGGGATAACATAATAATTGTATGCTGCAGGAACCGTGTATTTAAAAGGAGCTTCGTTAAAATCAGTTAAATAGAGTTTTAGCATTAATTGAGTAAAAAGCGATTAGGTCAGACTGGGACTCGAACCCCGGTCTCTCATTTAAACTCCGAGTGCTCTACCACTTCAGCTATCAGGCCTACATAGATATCCTTTCAATGTCATATATAACTATAGAGACACATCGTCCATATTACGGTAATGCACCATCGTAATTAAAACTAAATTTAAGCCTTTTCGATAGATCACTTATAAACTAATTGAGTAAAAAACAAGTTATTTATTCTTTGAAAACAACCTCTGCGTATAGTTGCGTCCTAATGCTGTACTTTAAAGCCCAGAATTGACAAAAAATTGTCTTTGATCGCTCGCTTTGTAAAAAAAAAAAAAAAAAAAAAAAAAAAAAAAAAAAAAAAAAAAGTTTAGTGCCATAATGTTCCGGTTTTTAAGCCATCGACGCCTCAACGCTGTTTAATTTTGTTTAGGCCTTCTGGCGTCCAGAAATGCAACTCCCAAAAGGACGCCTTTTATAATGTTCGCCCACATTGATCACATTTTGATCAGACCGTCAGTTCCCACACATACACATCAAAATTCCACGCGAACGAAGTTTTGGGAAATAGCTAGTCGTTAATAAACGAGTAAAACGCCGAATCCAACGTATTTTAACATAGAATGAAGCAATTTTTAAAAATAAACAACGCCTATATCTCTAACGTGTAAGTATAATATTAACTGATTAGAATAAATGCATTAGTAGCAACTTCTTTAACTTAACTGCTCATTGATGAATGTATACGAGTAATAAAAGCATTGTAGTTAGCTTAGGAAATTAGGAAGGAAAATTTTTAATAAATTACCGCTTCATGACTTACGAATTCAAAATTACACTCGATTAAAAAAAGAGCATTGACATAGAAATAAAATTTCACGTTAAATTAAAGCACAAATGAGCATTAAAACGCAGACATATGTTTCGGGATCGCTTGGAATCCCTTTTTCAATGCGACAGGGAGCTTCTAGATGCAAAACATCCAAATGAAGCTTCATTTGGCTTCATTTGGATGTTTTAGGCTTCATTAGGCTTCATTTGGATGTTTTGCATCTAGAAGCTCCCTGTCGCATTGAAAAAGGGATTCCAAGCGATCCCGAAACATATGTCTGCGTTTTAATGCTCATTTGTGCTTTAATTTAACGTGAAATTTTATTTCTATTACTTTGCACAAAGTTTAATCATTACCATTGACATAATTGACAAATTTGCTGTTTCTGTTATTTCGAGACGCGATTTTGAAACCATATTTATATGTATCTCTCGTGAACTTCTTTTCTGTAATTGCAACCATTTCTCTCTGGTAAAAATCTGAATTTAGACAAAAGTGCATTTTTAAACATTTCGAAATCGTGCGTATTTAATGCTTATTTCAAGAGTGGGAATCTCTGGTTGTTACAAATTAAAAATATTGATCGCAATGTTGCTAATTTTAGCTTAGGTCTCGGCAAAACGTTCCTTCCTTATTAATGCGAGCAAATTTTATCTGTTGTATATAGACTTCTATGCGTCAATTTTTTGCATACTTTCTGAATTCTAAACAAACTCTAATCTTAGGAATTTAATTCACCAGCACCAAATAAATATTACATGAAATTAAACACATGCAATCCATTTATGCGGTTTTCATATACTAGTTATATATTGTAAAGCTGTAAAATTAATTTACCTGTTTTAAACCTGCAAAGTTAAAATTCTTGTTTTACAAAAACATACTAATTTGGTTTATTTCTTCTCAATTTGCTCGAGCCAGAATTACATGTAACAGACATTTAATTTAATAGCGAAATGAAACATTTTTCAGAACAATAAATTTTTGGGAAAGTTCTTCACTTGTTCTAGTCCTTATTTTGAAAGAAAACAGGCGCATCAACGTGCAGTCAAATGTTTTACAGTGTATATACAGAGCCGTGGTAGCCTAGTAGTCAGGACATCGAGCTTCGGATCGGAGGATCTCGGGTTCGATACCCGAGCCACTGAAGACCCACCATGCACACTTGGGGATACGTGCATGTAAAATCCGTAGACCCTGAAGTCCCGAGACAGCTCCGAGGGTACTGGTGGGTGGAGATTTTCCCTTTCCTTCACCCATAGGTCTAAGAAGGAACGGGCGTATTTGTGGTGGCGCCATCTGGTGTTATCCAAGTACATTATGAGCCAAGTCGTACTTCCACCGGTTGTGCTCATATTGAAACGGAAGGTGCACGCTTCTGCCTTAATTCCAGGTCGCTCAGCGATGGGCGCTTGGATATCCAAGTGGCATAAGCAGCAAGCATGAAGTCATTGTTTAGTGTTGAATATGTTTATTTTATTTATCGCAAGCAAGCGAGTTTATTGTTAATGTGGCAACGATGGTTTGTCTGAGCTGAATGAGGAAATGCGATTCTGTGTGTTTCAAATTGTGGTTATGACTTCAATAAAGGTGTTGTATTAGCGTTAATGTGTATGCTGTTTCAGTCATAACAAAAACCTACGAAAATAAATTGGGAAAATCTCCGAGTAGAAGAATCTATTTATTTCCTCTGAAATAAAGGAAGATAATCGTGGACATAAATCTTATTTATAGCACACAGTTTTGAAATAAAATAAAGTGGAATAAAATATAGAAATAAAATATAGATGCTTCCAAATAAAAGTACGTTTCACACGATAAACATTCTTCTATATAGTACTGTATTTGCATTTCGATACATCATTAACTTGAAATCTTCTGGTGCCTAATATACTATTTTCAGCAGTAACTTTATATTATTGTTATTTTTTTCTGATCTGTTTTTTCGTTTACAGCTTTAAGTCTAGTGTATTGTTTAGTTAGTGCAGGGAGAATCATGAATTTAGTTCAAAATAGTTATGATTTACTAATTCGTGTTATTCGAAGTTATTTAATTGTTAGTTTGTCAGTTTAATAGCCATCTTCAAAAATATGAACATTATTATTGAATTTAAAATATGTATATGTGTTTTTAAAACACATTTGATTGAAAAAAAGCTAGAATATATAACTGGGCACGGCAACTGAATGCATTGGAAGTATTAATTCATTCAACTTGCGCTCATGGATGTATAATACTGTGTATAAAAAGTATTGATGAAAAAAAAAAGTATTTGTAAAAAAAAAGTTTTGCAAAAGATGTCGCTACACAACGTCAAAATTGTCTTATAAAATACGATCCTTCAGCGTCGGCACAGCTCTTCCGGCACCTTTTTCACCCTTTGATGGCCCTCTGACAGTTGGATTCCGGAATGTTCTTCAGAGAACTCGTGAAAGCGTATTTGAAGACGTCTAAAGCCCCATGATGTCGTGTTTTAAGGGCCGATTGCATTCTGTGGAGCTGGAAAAAGTGGGCCGGTCAAAGTCAGGACTATATGGAGATTGGGTGACCATTGAGATACAGTTTTTGGTCTAGAAGCCCGGAAGTTTGATGCGCTGCCGTGGTAGTTTTCAACTGGCAGCAATGTCTGGTTTCACTCGGTTGACCCTTCCTTTCAACGTTTCATTATGTAAAAAGTACCATTGTCTGCCTCAAATGTAAGAGTCTTGCACTAGTGCTAGTCAGTACTCAGTCTATCAGAGAGCTTAAGGCTAGATGCACACGGACGGTCCAGTAGTTGACGCTTATTTTACGAACGCTTACAATGTTATGAAAATTTTAGTGGTCAAAAAGTGTTCTTAAAATCTTATATACACTCAAGAGCCAAAACATTATGACCACCCCAACATTTTGCAATGAACTCGCCTGGATGACGTGGAAGGCACGTGATCAGGTGGAAGTGGTATTTAACTGCTGCTGGAGCGTCTGAAGAATCATTCTTTCACTTATTTCGGTGTGTGATGGGAAAGGCTGTGGATGTAAGCGACTTTGATAGAGGCCGGGATTGTAATGGCTCGAAGGCTAGGAACAAGTATTTCCGAAACTGCACGACTCGTGGTTTGTTCGCGATCTACAGTTGTTAGTACTTATGCAAAGTGGATGAATGACGGTGAAACCAGCAGTAGACGACATGGTGTTAGACGCCCACACGCTATCAAAGAAAAAGGTCGTCGGAGACTGTCTCGCATGGTGAAGCAAAACCGGAGCCAGGTAGTTTCTCAGCTGACAGCCTAATACAATGCAGGGCCGAGTAGAATAGTATCGGAGCACACTGCTCAGCGGACACTGTTGGATATGGGGCTACGCAGCAAACGTCCCACTCGTTATTGACAGGTGGTCATAATGTTTTGGCTCTTGAGTGTATATATATATATAGTGAATTCTCGTTATACCTATTATAGATGCAACGAAATATACGTTATCACGAAATAAGTGTCCCGTCCTGTTTTAAACGCTATTAAACATGACATGTATACGCTATTTTGAACATTTACAATAAAACATTTTCTTGTTCCCTTGGAGTTCATTATGACAGAATTTCACTATATATATATATATATATATATATATATATATATATATACAGTCAGACCATGGAGTTATGACACTTAGGCGCTTCTGCGCATGGCAGAAAAGGATGAATCCAAACGAGTTTCCGGGAAGTTCGGTTTGCAGGTGTGTTTATTGGCACGATAATAGGTATGTTAGCTTTTCTGCTTGTTACAATTAAATTTGCAAACTAGAATACAACATCAGTTCAGAAAATAAAGTATGCTAAACGAACTAAAACGAGAACAGAATGCGGCACGTTTCTTACAACAGCAGCTTCTCCCTTGAACATAAATTGATTCTTCTTGGAACTCTTCCAGGCAGAGGTCTTCGTTTGCGAGTAGGACCATATATATACTCGAGTATGTACAGAAATATGCTTAAACTATTAGTTTAAAAGATACGATTTAAAGGTGATATTTGTGAGAAAGAAAATAGTTTTCTTTTAATTTCTGAGCAGGGGATTTTTTTTTTGACGAAATGTATAAATGTTTAAAAAATTCTGAAAAATCTGAGTAGCCACAAGTCTACTATTCATTTGCCAAAGCATCATATGAACCTGCAGATAAAAAAAAATCTAAGCGAGGAGATGGTTTAGAATTTGTGTTGCTGACGAAGAATAATTTTGAATCATTTTGCAGCGTTGCCAACTTGGTTTAAAAAAATCATTTTACCATCCTCGTATTTACTCAATAACTACAAGTCCTAATCTTAAAGTGCAGAAAATAAATGTTTTTGTAAAAGTTTATAAACTATCTTTCAAAATTACATGCAACAGAATAGTCTCATTCATGCAACAGAATAGAATTCTTACAACACGAAAAACAACGTCCTAATTGGAAACCGTAACTTAAGTAACTTAATATTAAAATAATTGCACCTCTAACTATTTTAAGTGGAATGTTAGGTTTTTATGTATTTTCTTTTAACTCATAACCCTTCTTGTTTTAAGAAAATCAATGGAGAGCTTGTGAAAGTAAACGTCTAATTAGTAAGAACTACCAGAAAATTTAAACCAGGCACGTTCAAGAATTATTAAGGGTAAAAAATTTTCAATTAGCTTAAAAGGCAGGTACACTAATGCCTTTTACTCCTAGTTTAAGCATCGCGTCAAAAGAATTAAGAACGGCTCATCAAATGGAGTAAAGAATAATATCTTTAAGCGTTGAAACAATTTAGTTCTTAAAAACCTGAAACGAGTTTGTACGAAAAATGGTAATTAATCCCATGGGATCCTGTTTGAAATGCTTATGTTTTTTTTTATTGTTTAGAAAACAATCCCTGTTCCTCATTTTTAAAACATAAATGAAGTGATTTTGGAAAAAATGAAAAAAAAAAAAAAAAAATATAAATAAAGCACTTATTTTAAAAATAACCATTTTCTATTGAATTATAATAAACATAGCACATATTTTTTTTTTAAAAAACTAGCATCATCTCCAGAGAGAAAAATATTGCGCAGTTTTTGCCTAAACAGTTTCAGAATAGACCTGCCTTCCTCTGAAAAAATTGTTATTATTATTATTATTTTAATTTGTTATTTGAGAGAAGCACTAAACGGTTTTATTTCTTCTTCTAAAAAAATAATTCCTTAAACTTCTTAAAGTTTATACATGATACTGTACGCAATAATTGATATTTATTTATTTGAAAATATTTAATGTACAAGATTATGGGAAGTGTTATTGAATTTATGCAGCATTAAAATAGAAGAAAATGGTGGTGTCTCCTCCAGAGAGAAAAAAAATTGGCACTAATTCATACCTCTCGTAGATTGATTGTATTTTCTACATTTAATGGTGTTTTTAAACTTATCTTTTATTTGGATGTCCTAAAATGATCCATATAAAATGTGCAAAACGAACCTATCCTTTTAAATGCACTTAAAATATACGCATTTAATTATAAATACTAAATGTACTTAATTTTATTCACATGATAATTAGTTGAACGATTTTGTGGTTATTGGAAGCTTGAAATAACATATTTTAAATCGTTTAAAGCCTATATATTTTAAGCCAATTCGTTCGAACAAACAAAATGCTACAAATGCAGAAAAAAATCGTTTGTTTATATTTTGATCTGTGGCATCCAGCGCCTTTTCGAGTTTAAGATGGCAAGGCAAAGAGAGCAAAGAGATGGGAATGGTAGCGCGGCAGCAAATGATTGATATTGATACTGTCATATCGAGGAAAACGATAAAACATATTTAAAATAACAATAGACGCCTAATAAGCTAAATTATTTCCTTTAATAAAGATATTTATTATTTATATAGCTAATACCTTAAATACCGATATTTTAGGGTATCAAATACCGGTTTGACGAAAGTGCGAAATAGCACTCAACACCGGTTTTGCAATCACTATTTGTGATAAACGGATGAACCACAAACTCCCCAGGCAAAATATGAAATTTAAAAAAATGAATAAAATAAAATTAAGCCTTTTATATTTATTCGTAAAAGAAAAAAAATCAATGCGCCTTTATAATCTCTAGTAGCTATGTTTTTTTCAGAAATTTCACTAAGTTAAATACACGACGTTGAAAAACTTGAGAGCTTAAGTAAAGAGCTATTTGAAAGTCAACCTCAGTAGCAAAGCAAATAATGCTCGAAGTATCGCATAAATAATGCTTTCGTTGTAAGGAATAAATAAGGTCTGGCTGAAGCTACAAAGGTGTATCTCAAATATTCAGAATCAATGAAAGAGGATTATTTCTTTGCATTGGTGACTGGGGATAGAAGGAAATAAAATGATCAAGCGTACTGTTTGACTAGGCATTTCTTTTTCACACAGAAGGAATAAATAGCTGCGATAAGCATAAGAAACATCGATAAGAGACTTAGAATATCAGCTAGATCTGTCTAAATTATCACCCTGTTATCAGTTAAATAATTCCTTCATGCCCTATATATTTATGTGACAAATACCTTAATATATTTTGAAAGCGACAGTTAATTGTTAAAAATAAAGAATGCGTGTTACGGTATTTATTCTTTCTTTCATTTGTTTTACAAATAAAGACTTAATTTTTAAAAGATTTTGGGAAATACAGGTCTAGAACACTTTTTGCTTAACAAATTTCTTTTTTTTTTGGTCTTAAATTAGTTACTTTGATGTATTTAAAACTTATATATTTTTGAGAGCTGCAGATAAATTAATACTGTAAACATTTTATAAGAAAACAAAATATCTCTGCACAACGTTGAGAAGTAATTTTCCTCTCAAATACTGAACAGCTCTCAGAAACACCTATTAAGAGCATGAATGGAAGCTTTTTTTGAAAGAGTGACATTTAGGAAATATTTTAGCTCGGCCTCTTTTGGTAATTATTGTGAAAGAAAATATGTTCGATGTTCTACATTTCCCAATAAAGTCTTATGCAAATATTTTCTTCTGAGCTCGTTTGTTTCGAAATATTCAAAATTTCGTAACATTCTTTTCATAAACAGCTCCCTTTTCGATTTGGTTGAAAATGTTTATTGTATGCAGGAAAAATGACAGCGTGCTGTTGACTTGTCAGCATATTGTGGGAAACGCATTTACAAATAAATTACAATGACACGGAGAGTTGACATGATATTTTGTTTCGCCACTAGCTGAAGGTAAAATATTTTCTATGCTTTTTGGCACACATTAATTTTATTCTAGACGATCATTTTCAGTTCATTTAGTCTTAATTTTATGCAACGTGCAAAACATTGAGAAAATCTAGTTTAATAAATATTTGAATTCTTGAAATTATATTTGTGGCAATATATTATGTACGCATTTCAGGAATAAGTCTATAAAACAATGCTCCTAAGCAAAGGAAAGCACGAATACTGGTTATTGCATATTAGATTCAGTTTAGTGATTATCTACGCCCAAAATTATGGGGATATTTCAGGAAAGTTACATGAGCTTCGTGGAACAGTTGTGACATGTTTATATATATATATATATATATATATACTTCATTTATGATGTTTCAAGGACTTTTGTACTCGGAGAAACTAAAACAAGTTTTGAGAGTTGCGATTAAATATGAAAACAATGGTAATCAATGGAATAAGGTTAAATGCGCAAATGTTTTTTTTTTCCAAATACTTACTGAAAACTTTCTTGTATTTTCACCCTTAGTTAATTATTTGTGTTCGTTTTCCTTGAAGATGTAACATTGATTTTTAATATAAGAAAGAACGACTGTAAAATATATCTCTTTTTTAGTATTAAGTAATTACTGCGTGTACTTTTTTTTTCAATAGGTCAGAAAGGCTTTCCCCTTGCATTCGTTTTTACACAGATAAAATATTAGGATAAAATGCAGTTGACATTTTATTGCAGGATAATTTTATTCTTCTTATGCGCCATGATTTTTTCTTCCTATACGTCGCAATATAATATTTTTAATATTTGACAACAGTAGCTATGTGTTCTAGAAATTGAATTCTTGATTACAGTTGTTACAATTCAGCCCGACGTGCACAAACAATTTCATTTTGTGAAGCATTCACTAAAGGTTTAGTTTATAGTTATTAATAAAGGAGCTTTGTGAACGAGTAAACTAAAAAATAACTGCACGTAATTAAAGCACAAATGGACATTAAAATGTAAACATATGTTTCGGGAATGCTTGGAATCCCGAAACATATGTCTGCAGTTTAATGCTCATTTGTACTTCAATTACGTGTAAGTTCATGCATCTCAAACAGATTCTAACTTAAATTACTTTGATGTTATTGATGCCTCTCTGTGAATCTCGAAGCCACCAGACCCGGGCGGTAAGGACCATCCGATTTTAAGGCCACATGAGCGTCTTCCGTTTTTAATTTAGTCCCCCAAGGGTAAAAGCACGACTTTGGGATGAACAAATAAAGTGTACTCGGATGACACTAGATGGGGCCACCAAAATAACCCTAAGATTGAAGGAGGTCAGACCTAAGACTGAAGGACAGGGAAATTTTCTAGCCTCCGCTACCCTCGGAACTTCCTCCGGACTTCAGGGTCCATGCCATTTTATACGCACGTATCCCCATGGTCGGTCTTCAGCGGATCAGGTATCGAATATCTAACCCTCCGATTAGAGGTCTGAGATCTGATCCAATAGGATACGACGGATCCAATTTATTCTTCTTAAGATAGAACATTTATTTTTAACTAATTTTAACTTATTTTGACTAAGCATTTTCATTTTAGGAATAATTAATCCTCTGATAGTTACAGCTTTCTGAAACAGATAATCTTTTTCGTTCATATAACAAATTAATTTTCAAAAATTGAGTGTAATACTTTTCAAAACCGTAATAGATTTCAAAGACGTATGTGACTTTTCAAAAAATAGTTCAAGAAAGTCAAAAAGCAAGCATAACTTACTAGCAGTGTTCAAGGAAGTACCATCAATCCATTTCCAGGAAGAGTTGCCAGCAGGAGCGTAGGCTCCTACCCAGTATATAACTCCTGACATGTATCCAAAAGTGGATCTCACCAGTTCGTCTAAAATAGGAACCTGATCTGCATTTTCAATGACTGCTAACTTGGCTTTAGCCTCGGAGCATATCTGGCGAGCTGTATTCCAACTTGTTTCAGGGTAGTTGACAACCAAGTAACAGTCACTACCTTTCAGCTGAAACATGTCGTTGTCACATAAGGCACTTTTTGTAGATGTTTCTGAAAGAGAAGGAAAAGTGACTTGTACCCTTTATTCGTAAGTTTTCGGTATCATTTAAAAGTAACACATGAAAAGCTTTGGGATTAACAAATAAAGTGTGCTCGGATGACACTAGATGGCGCCACCAAAATTACGGCACCCCTCTCAGACCTAAGACTGAAGGAGAGGGAAATTCTCAAGGATGTAGTGGCAAAATTAAGACTTTTGGGAAAAGGTGGAGTAAGTTCCAATCATATGGGACTCGTATCCAAGAAATGTAAATGTCGGACCTATGTACAATATCTTCAAAATATTTTAGATGAAATTGAAAACATGCATAAAGCAAGATGATTATAAAGACATAGATTTTCGAAACAAAAAAAATCTTATTAACATTTCATATTAAAATTTATAATATATATGTAAGAATGAAAAAAAAAGTCCACAATTTAAAGACGAATATTCAAGATTAAATTCAAAAAGCATACATTGTAATGCTATTTTCAGCTTTCTAAGAAAGAGTTCAACAATGCCAATTTCTTCGAGAACAACGACCCCTGATGCTTTCTTTTAAATGTTTATAAGTAGCTTCGCACCGTACGTGCTAAATGATCCTTCGAAGAGTGTTCCGAGTTCTGAGACTATAAGAAGCTAACTGGCATTTCTAAAGTTTTATCCTTCTAAGCCCCGAGTGTCTAAGTTAAGAACAAACATTTTCACTATATTAAACCGTGGACAATAGGACTACAACTTCTAATCAAACGAAAGAATTTTCCTCTCTTTGTGCGCAGTACTGGAAGCAAATTGGATTCTTTCGGTTCGGTAGATTTTATTTTGAGTATTAAAGGGATAGCGATGTTATCTGAAGCTTATCATAAAATCTTGTCACACAGAAAACCTTATTTAGCAATTATTTCATCATAACTGTTAAGAAAATTAGAAGTTCCGTCTAGAACTATACGAGCCTACTTTCTCGTATTCACCAATATCAAGTGGATACTCTAGCTATATATCTCTCTTTCTCATTTAGCTTTTGTTCTTAATTGCTTCAAATATACCTTTTTCAACGATTTATGCGTATTCATTAACTCATTAATTAATTTATTTATGCATCCATTCATTCATTAATTTATTCACTTAGAAATATCCTTCAAAATCCAGATGAAACAGTTTCGTGGGAAAAAAGGCTCGTTCAGTTCCGGATGAACTTCGTATCTATACATGTTCTATGTCATAACATATTTTTGATAAAATTTGTTCCAAGAAAATCAATCTGTTAGAACAGGATTCATATAGGATTGAAGTTTACCCGTAGGAGCTAATATTAATATTTTTGAACTGTTCAAAATTGAACAAAAAATTTTCAAATCAAAATAATTGAGAGCTTCTTACAAAAAACTTGTTGAAAGGAACTTTGATCTTATGCGCAGCGTTTACTTAATTTACTTCAGTTTTGCCCATAAACGGAGTTTAGTTCTTGTTGCAGTTTAGAGTTTTTTCTTTAAGACAATGAATTATTTTAAGTTACTAAACAATAAATTAATAAAAACTCAATTTCTGTGTTTTTCATTCAACAGCATACTTTGAATTTTCATTCGAATTGGGATATCAGTAACGTAGAACCCTCAAATGTGGACCGTAGATGATGTATAAACATTAAGCAATTTTCAGATCAACTAAATGCAAATGATTTGTGATGCTGCTATACTTTTCCTTTTTCTTTTGGGAAAATATTTTTTTATCTGCTAAATAGTTTAATTAACACAAAATACAGTTTATAAGTTTTTCAACAGCATGCTTGTCTTTGAAAATTTCCATTTAAATTTTGACTAATAATTCGCAACATGGAGTATGTTTGCTGACACATGGGTGTCTTAAGTATATGTTTATTTTGAGAAAATGTAATATTATTTCACCATAAAAATTTTATTCATAATCATTGCATTATAAAAATCGCACCTAGAATTGAGTTTTTATCTTAGTTTTCAAGAAAAGAAATATTCAAATAGTCGCTCTTAACCTATTTGCTGAAAAAATAGTAATGAAGTTTTTTCGTTCTAATGGGCAGCAGTATTGGTCCTCAACCATTGCAGACCTAGTGCGTTCCCAGAGATTGGTACCAACTCTTTCAGCGGCACCACAATGAGTGTGGTACCATTGCCGCAATTTTTTGAAGCTCAGTTTCCCCCTAGATGGCGGCACCTGAGCTCTCGTTGATGCAAACGGCACTAGGAATTTAATTTAGCCGAGAATATCCATGCCAAACGGATACTCAAGGGATCTTTCACATGCCGCATAATCATACGACACTGGCGCAGACTATTTTCTGCATCTTGAAAATCCACCGACTTGGGCCAGGTTTGAAACTGCGAACTTGGGCGTACCAGGCCTGCGCCTTACTACTACGCCACATTGTAGGCATAGTATTGAAGTAAAAAAGATTAAAATGAATAAAAGTATAGAAGTATTGCAAAAATAATTTTCTTTTAAAACGTCATTAATCACTAAAAAGAGAAAGAAAGCGGGAAGAAAAATAAATGAATTAGACAGTAAAATAATAAAAAAACTTACCTGATAATATAGAAAATTCTATTCGAAATCCTTTGAAAGAATGAGAGAAATCTGATGAAAATGTCAAATGAATTGTATTCCCATGAGAAATGTAACGAAGGAGTTTAATTTTGCTTTCCCAGTTGCCGCATCTCCGCCATTTCATTTCGTCTTCTCGTAATATCATAGAGTCATATTCGCAGCTGGAAGGGAAAATATTATTTAGCTGAAGCTTCGATATTATATGTATGAATGTAGATGTATGAGAAATGGTTTTAAAAAGACGAACGATTCTTCGAAAAATTCAGTATTAATATAGATATTCAAGAAGCAAATAAAGAATGGAAATACAGTATAGCGCCGATTATCCGGACTGGTTGGGACCGAGGTAGATCCGGTTAAAGAAAAATACGGATAATTGGATTGCCAACTTTAAAGCACATAGGGCTAGGTTTCTTAGGCAGCTTTCCTTGACACTTTTTCCAGGCTTAGGACCAAGAAAGAGGATCCCTCTTTCTTGGAACGCCAAAAAGCAAATGAAGGTGGTTTTCGACCTCCAATCTGAAGGTCAAGACTTTAGTGTTTAATTTTTTTTTTGCAGAGCGCAGGGGGAAAAAACGCATGATCCCAGACTGATCCGGTTGATTGGACATCCGGTTAAGCAGCGTCCGGATGAGCGGCGCTCTACTGTATATTTAAAAAAGGCGATACATAAATTTGGCCTATTACTTGATTTATAAAAAATATTTCTCATTGAATGATCTCAGCGGACTCAAAAATAACTCAGCGGGCCACATGCAGCCCGTTGGTCGCAAGTTGAGGGCCATTGCTCCGGAACTTCTTAACCTTCCAAGCAGACTCTCTATGAAACAGTTTTCTATTTGCATCAACCTCATTCGAAAATAAATCTCTGTTTGCATCTACCCCAGAGGCTCTGGGGTAATTGTAAGCACACTGGGGTATATGTAAACACGAGCTCATTCGCTAACGAATATTCAAAAAGTGAAAATGTTGGTACACATTCACTGATGAGAAGTACAGTATTGGCTACAATGCTCACCATTTTATCTCTCAATTCATTCAAGACGTTGGGAAGGAACAAAAGTTAAAACATTGAAAAAGCGTTTTACCCTAACTGACCCTAAATAAATTCATTTTAATCACTTATGGGTATCTGCGTTTTTCAACATTTGAGGCACCCAGAAGCAAAGGGATGTATGTGACAAAATTGAAAATTTGGAGATAACTATTACAAATGATAGAGAAAGCACCACTCTATATTATGGCAAGATATGTTAGTGATAGCTTTAACAGGTACAAATGAGGCAGTTCGCACTGCCTCATTTGTATTTTTATTTATATATTTATTAGTGTATCATTTGTATTTTTATTAGTGTTTCGTGGATGGTGATGTAGTCTTTTAAAATATTAGTTTTAATTTCATGTGCTTTTTTAAATATTTTTTTCCCATTATACTACTGATTAATTCTGCTCACACTGTTCTTTGTTCATTTTAGTATCTATTTTAGAATGAGGAATTTACGTTTAATTTGTTTACAACGCATAATCGGGATATGCTTATGTTTTTGATTCAGTATGTTGGAAATTTATTGTTTCGATTTATATGACTAAATGTTATGCGTAGCAAGTATTTAAAAAAAAATTTAAAAGATATTATTTTCCTAAGCTCTAATGAAATGGAATTGTCATAGTTACTATTTATTTTCCAACTATCCTTAGCCTTTTCTCTCATTAGATTATTCTTAAGTTAATATGTATACATTTGCTAAGAACAAATGAAATATATTGTAGAATTATTGCGTGGTTATTTGATTTTCTGAACTACTCACCAATTACTTCGGTGCCGATTTAGATTGCATAGCAAATTTACAAGAATTCAAGTTTTCAGAAATATAATGCATGCCGTCTGATTCTCGTACGCTTCGAATCAACTAAGCTATCGTTTTCAAGTTGGTCACGGGACGAATTTGATATGTGATTGGTATGCGATTTTGTCACGGTGACTAGTCAAAAATGATGGCAAAACTAATCCGATATGGACGAGAATCAAGCTATTTGTCACATCATTTGCTATTTGCTATGACAACTGCATGTAAATTCCGAAAATGTATTGAATTATAACTCTAATTTGACTGGTATTCTATAATATATAAACTTCATGCAACTTGGTTATTTTATGGTATTTGAAAAAAAAGGGGGAAAGCAAAATACTTCTCTAACAAATCGTGCAACACTTAAAATCTTCCCGTATTTATAGTTATATTAGTTAAAATTGGTTTTGTAATCGATTTAAATGTGCCACAATATAATCATAACCGACGAATACAATGGGATTATTGAGAGAATTTACAAACATGATGGGAGATTATAGTAATATACATTTTGCCGACATTATACTAAATTAGGCGCATGTAATACTCACACTAATCATAAGGGTCACACAACGGCTAGGTTGCTAACAATTAGCGAGGTATTGTATCGTCTCAAAGCTTTCACCCCATTACCAGGCAGCTCAAAACGTTAATAATACCCTGAGTTGTAAGATAAACTGAAATTGCTGGAATGCTCGTTAAACTATCTGGATGATTTAGCGGTTTTAATAGAAATCATAACTTCTACTTTGATTCTATTATTAAAATATTGTCAGATATGAAGGTATTACGTAATGCTCAGTATATCCTATAGGTAATATCGTCGGCAGTTAAGTCATTAAATCTAGAAAAATAATTTGACAGACGACTGGGGAGAATTGGCATTTAATTAAATATTGCATGACATAAATCGATTATTCAATGTGAAAGTTACATCAGTAAACCTACTCTAAGTTTTAAAAAGGTTCAGGGAAATAGTTTTTAATATTTTTCATAACTATTCGTAAGTTTAAATTGATAGTATCTCAGAAGTGAAGTTTTGAACTTATTTTGTGATTTTTACATAAACACACCGATAAAAATGAGAAAATATATCTTCTTATTTTTTAAAAAGTAATTTCGCCTTGAGAGAGCGCAGTTATCAGTTTTAAGTACCGATGCTTACTTAGAAATTAGAGTTACAGAAAGGGCTATTATTAACTACAATAAAGGAAAAATGTATGCAGCAACTTTACGTTCAAACTTAATACGGGTTTTTTTTTCACGATTACTTCTTCAGAACGATGGTATTTGTATCAAAATAAGTGAACTAGACGTTAGAAAGATTCAAGAATGTGAGTAGTCTGTTCCTCTCTTCGGAGCAGAAATACAAGATGAATAATTCGTCGGATTCGGATTGGATGCAGTGAAATAAGAGAACAGAATAGATTAGTGGATAATTAATGAAATTCTAGGCTGCACTATGAAAATATTTGGCAAGGAATTACTTTAGCACCCGCAGTTGGTATGTTTGGAAGCTATATAATTCAACTTTTCCTTTCCCGTTCGATGGAATTCTGGTGCAGTGCTTAGAGTTTAGCTGAGAGACAAGACAGTCCACGTTCAAGCCCCATGTGAGGAAACTTTTTTTTAAATTTTTGGTGGTCTCAAAAATGAGATCGTGTTCGGATCATTTTTGAAAAAAAGCGAGAAGCAGGTCTTCGTCATTTTGACTCGGAGCTATTCTGAGAACGTGATGTACTTGAAAATGAGCCATTTTACCCCAACAACTAAAATTCTGATTTAACAGAGCACCAACGATATGCATATAAAAGCTTTACTTCGTTTTAGTTAACGTTGCCGAATAATCCTTCTGTTGCTTAGAATTTTACTTAAAACATCGCCTGATAAGAAAGACCAATTATAGTACATAAAGAAGCTAACTAAATAATAAAATATTGATTGGACGGGGGCTACTGTTGAGAATTAAAATTTATATTTAAATAGACAAAAATCAGTAATTAAATGTAAAATTACATCAGTGAAACCTACTGTAGGATTTAGGGTTTTGTAAAACGTTTACTATTTTTCACAACGATTCGTAAGTTTAAATTGACAATAGCTCAGAACTGGAGTTTTGAACTTAATTAGGGATTCACTTGAACATCAACGGTATGCTTATAAAATCTTCTATTTCAGTTTTGATATTAAACCGTTGTCGAATAATCCCTTTGTTGCTTAGGACATTGCTGTTAAAACATCACTTGATAAAAGGGACCCATTCCAGTAAATAAAAAAGCTAAGTAGATAATAAAATATTTAGAGCTGCTTCGATCTTAATCATACAGCTTTGTTTGATGGTGAAGCTCTTGTTTCCCCTTTGATACATCAAAGGGGAAAATATTCATGAGCTATTTATTTTTTGTTTGGATCCTATGATTAAAACGATGTCTGATAATGAAATGGCAGCGATAATCCCTAAGAGATCAAAAAGCTCACCGTCTAATATGATTTCCAATTCTACTTTCATCTTATTCATTGAAAATTGTATGATAATGACGCTGTAGTAAGCGTTTATAGAATTAAAAACGTGACTACAGTTTGCCATTTATCTGCAACTAAACGCATAAAAGTATTTCAAATCAAAAAGTTGAACGACAAAGAAAAACAAAAAAGAAATTAGAACTCTTTTCTTTCTGAAGAAACCTTTTCAATTTTTAAAAAGCAAATATGGTTTTGATTTTAATCAAGGCTATGTATATTTACTTTTATGCTACTTTTGTTGAAAATATTTTTATAGTTGTATTACAGAAAGAAAAGTCCAATTTGAAGATAGCTTACACCTTAAAACATTACGTATAACATTTTATTTTTTAAATATTTGGCGAGGAAGAGTATTTCGAAGCTGAAAATTTAAATGATTAATAAATAATCCGATAGCATCGGGAAAATTAAGAAAGAACATTACAACAATTACCATGTTCATTAAAAATTTAATTCTCCTCTTTATATTTTATTTTTTTATACCTTTCATGAAAAAAGAAATACAATTTACAGTGAATATCAAAACCAATCGGATGTAGTAGTAATTTAAAATTAAATATTGAATTATTAATGAGCTTATTTTTGGAAAGTAATGTACGAATCTTAGAAAACTGAACTAAGCTTCCTACGAATTGTTGATAATAAAAGCTTTATTACAGTGCATTTGTCTTTGGGATATGAAAATCATCCTGCATTGAATTTTTACTTTATCAATTACATTTTTTACTTTCTTGAGCTTAATTTCCGGGTTTACAGCTTTATTTTAATTATTTACTGATGAAAAAAGTAAAGCGTTTGTCCTTGTGCAGAACACAAACAAATAACGTTATTAAAAACACAAAGTTCAAAAAAAAAGAAAAAGAGAAAATGCTTATACGTGTTCCGAGTTTCCTTGTGGTTGCTGCTTAGTGCCCGGAAGTTCGAAACATTTTCACATTGAAAAGGAATTTCTTATAACACGTGCATGTATTATATTTTGCCAATTTAAGAAAGAATAACATTAGTTTGATCGTTAACTGATTTAGAAGCGTGATTTTTACTAACTATAAACTCAATATTCTGATGAAACTACAATATCGCGCTAAGCAAAAAAGTCGCCGCTGAAACTGAGAAGTTGAAGATTAAAGTTTCATACTTTCGTAGCATTTGTTGCTTATCTTATTGGATTTTAAACTTTATATTAACATTTCCCGTTCACCATATGACCATAAAACTTAAGATTTAGGCAGAGAACATTCTGGTAACAATACTTGAGTACTTAAGAAATGCAAATATGACTTTTGTGCTTAGTATGGCAGAACAAATAAGATTCTTTCAAAATCTTGTATGAAACATTCGTGATTGGCTTTAAAAATAATTTTCTCAGAAGATAAAGCAAGCTTTTGATATAATAATTAATCAGCATAAAATCTTTTACTGCTAGCATACCGTAGATGCATTTTCTGCAGTAATTACCTCAGTTTTTTATAGAACCACTTTAATGCAAGTTTATCTAATTAGCCAATGTAATAACAGCCATTGAGCAGAAGAGTTCATTAGAGGTAAAAGCAACTCTTTTAGTTTGGCCATTTGGTCATTTGCCAAGCTCTTTTCTTCTGCTAGTTTTCTTATTGGAAAGGATTTGGGATAAGTACCTTTCGCTTTCTTCGAGAATAAAATCAGTAAACAACGCAACAATCCGCTTCCCATGAGTAGTCGATATGTGGTAATGACATTCCACATTGTTAGGATAGTTGCTGGGAAATCCAGGCGAAGTAATGCTATCCCGAGGGTGTTCCCAATTCAGGAGGATGCTTCGATTACATACTGGTATAGAGACTGGTTCCAGACTTACTGGAAGAAAAAAAAGTAGCACAATCTAAGATTATCCGTTGAACGAAGAAATTGGTTTACAGCAAATGCAGAATTCTTTGTCAAATACCCTAAGACGAACGATTCATTAACAATATAAATTAATTATTTTAACATAAATGAACAACAATTTATTAAGTCAAAAATACCATACATTTTAAATCGTTTTTAAAGCAGTTAATATGAGCCGTTTATTTTGAAAGTGGTCCAAGTCCATTTTTGATGAAAAAAAAAGATATTCGTAGTTATAGATAAGGCTTATATTTTTCTGTAAGCAATTCATAGTCAAAAAAATTCAGAACCCCAATGTTTGGGATACGGAAGTTTTATCCCTTAACAGAACTGCAAACATATTGAAATGCAACCCAATATATCACATTAACAACAACAACAAAAACGACGTATCAAATTTTCAAAATAAATGACTCATATATACAACACACCAATTACTTCGCATTTGTCTCTCTATGCAACATAATTATTTGAGGTCGGGCGCTCAGTGGCAAAGCCTTGTCACAAATAGAGTTAGATTTTTTCATTAGGGATGTTCCTTAATATCCTCAAATTCTTAGGCTTTAAGCGATGATAAATATCGGGAAGTTTATACATCCAAATTTTTTAAATTGCAAGTGATCCAACGTGTTTTACATAAATTTTGGCTTTTATTGTAAAAATTTCGTTTATACACTCAAAAGCGATGAACAAACATCAATGATAGAGAGCTAAACTTTTGCTCCTACAGCAAATTTCTTTCTAGTAATTATAAACACAATAATAATAAATAAACTACTATTAAATAGTTTTCATACGAAAGTGGTAGATACATATTTAGAAACGTCTAAAACGACTTTTCAGCCTACTTGCCTATAAAAGTAGAAAATCACAAGCATGAAAAAGGCTTAATATATTGTTAAAAAAAAAAGAAAAATAAAAAATAAGTGAAGTAATTAAATGAAGACTAAAAAATAAAAAAAATGAAAGTAAGGTTTTGAGATGGGAAAAATGTGTATCTGTCTGTCCGTCCATCATAACTTTTCAGGAATTTTCCTATTCGCAAGAGTAAAAATTTGGCGTTGATGTATGGCGGAAAAGTAGCTCGTATAGTTATAGATGAAACTTCTTGCTTATAGAGAGAAAGCAACTTGAAATTTCTTTTTCTTTGTTATTGTAGTCTTTACATCTTAAAGCTTCCCATGGCACTAGTATCTCGTCTTGAAAATTACTAATCAGTTCATCACATTCCGTAAACATAGTAAATTTACACAGATGCGTTATTTAACAACTATCCTTTGAGGTTTAAACAAATAGTTAAATAATCAGCTTTAAATATAGAAAAGTTGACAGTTGATTTCTCATGCATGACTTTTGATGCGTATTCTTTAATATTTTGCTTGGGGAACAGATGCTCGTATTTGAGTTAAAAAAAATCACACAAAGAAACGTAAAACTCCAAAAAAAATTCAGTGTATGCTTTTAGTTTGCGAAAATAAACAAAATCCCATTATGGTACTTTACACTCTTGCGAATGAAAGAATGATTTAACTAGGGTGAAAATAAGCCTGACATTTTGCATATGGCAATTAAATACTCCTTATTTTCTATTTCAAAAGAAGAAAATTTGAGAAGAGGAAAAATAAAGTATCAAATAATTTTACGAAGAAAAACTGAAATTACTCATCTCAGCATTTAAAATATTTTATATTGTTAAGTATAAAATATAATTCTCATTTTGAATTCTGAAAATTTGTTTTACTTCTTCGACTGATTTCGCTTATCTAAGTAACTTCGGAAGTTAATATATATATATATATATATATATATATGTTTTTAAAAGCGTCATATCTGTTTCTTATCTAGGAAGAAATAATTAGATTGTTTTGAAGACTTAATTTTTATTTTCACAATTGAAAATTTCATATTTCCCGAGAATTGTCTATGTATATTAATATATATATATATGTGTAAGACACATTTGCGTGTGTGTATTGTAGTTTATAAAGAAATGAGTGGCCTATTAATGTCCGAAAGTGGTTTTATGTGATTCATATTATCTAATATTGAAACGTAGCTTCTCAAATATATATTTTTCTTAATCTGCGCAAATAAAGAGTTTACTAACCTCCTGGTTTCAGTCTTTGACAAATGAAAGGATTAGCCACTTTGCAGTCTCTGTCGTTCCAGAAAAATCGTTCCGTAATTCCTTCTCCTTTACTGGGGTATCTGAACAGGTTCCGCAGTTCTACACAGTTTTGCTGAGACAGGCCATCGTCACTTGGTTGAACACTATACCAACCGTAATTTTCCCAACCAGGAAACCAATCTAAGAAGTAAAAGTTAGTTTTTATAAGGAAATAAAAAACACTTCGCATAAAGCGAAATATGAAACAGTTAATCATTTTAGTTAAACTGAGGTACATTATTCAAATTGATGTATCCTAGTATTTTTGAACGCAAGTTTATTTAACTGTCTCGCCGTTAAAATCCAAGCAAAGTGTATTTAACATTTGGTACCTCTAAATTTTTTAAACACTAAAATTTTATTGAATAATTCAATAACGCATGCCTCAAATGAAATATTTGTAAGCCGCAAATTTCCGTAAGAAAAAAAAAATGCTCATATTTCACGTTTTTCGATACCATGACTTTCGCATAAGTGGCAGAGGAATAAGTAAATTTTACGCTAATTGGATTAATTTCCTATTTTACCTTTTAAAAATGGTTCAAAATTTGAAAATCATTCTCACCATAATCTAAAAGAAACTCAACTGTTTATCAAAGCAACTATTAAACATTCAATGAGACTCTGACAAGAAGACGCATGACCTTGAGAGCTCATTTGTTCTTGGGGAGAATTCGTATAATGGAGCAGAGTCAATAGCTATTGTCCTACGTTATTGGCGAGGCATACCTGTTTTCCTCACCCCTATTTCAGCAAATGGAATGATTTAACCTATTACCCATCCAAAGCCTTCTTGTCAGAGCTCATTTTCTATTCCAAATGAAAGCAGGTTTCTTTAATATATTTATTTTATTGTAAGTAAATAATAATAAAAAAATAATACTTTTGATGTTATAATCTTATCTCTACTGCGTTATTGTACTTCCCCATTTTTCTCGTAAAAAATTAAGAACTAAAATTGCATTGGAGCACTCTATGATGATAAATAGCTATCTTCGACTTGTCCTCCGCTTTCAGAAATAAAATCTCCGAGTCGAATTTATTTTTCCATTTCTATTGAAGCATACGGTGGTAGCAGAACTTCATAATCTCCGATACAAATTGGTATTCAACAACTGTAAGGGATATCAGTTTTTATTGCTACGCCACTTTTGGTACAGTTCCAACTAGAGCATGTAGAAACCAGCTTAAATATTTAGTATGATATAAAACAGATATTACTATCGCTACAGAGAACGTGATAATTTCCTGTTGAAATCGGGAAAACTTTAGCAGTGACTAAAGATAATGCGGAATCTTTTACTGAGGAGTATAAAACTAATGTTACGAATAATGTTAGTCTCTTAAAAATGTTTGGCGGAATTCATTTTATTGAGAGGAAAAATAAAAACTGAGAATATTAACACCCTTTTAATGGCGGATTCATCTTTAAGTTATTAAGTTTACTAGAAATGTGCTTTCTCCACAAAAGTGTAATAATATTACTAGATTTAAAAACTTTATATGAATTTCAATAAATAGGAGAATAACTTTGACAATTAACTGAACTTTTTTAAACACTCGTCATAATATAAAAGTTTTCCAAATCAAACATACCTACACATATATTTTGCAATTATATTTTGTATCTTTCCAATTTCATCTGCATATTTGTTTATAATAGTTGATGTGTACTTGAAATTTTGAGAAGATTTCAAGAAGAAAGCTGTATGCCTCAAATTCAGCATATTATTGAGATTATTAGATGTATTGCTTTCGTATTGTTTTTGTATCCAGATGGTTAAAAAGTATGTCTATCTAATATACTTTTCAACACGCAATCTTCACTAAAACTAAAATTGAGCTCCAAATTTTTTATGTTTGTAAAGGTTACCTACTAAATCTGTTAAACAGAAAAGTCCACCTTTTTATCACTATTTAAGAATGACATCAGATATTGAACTTAACCGGATGGGCGTAATGGAGATATTTACATTAAATCCCTCCAGATGTTCATTCGAAGCTGAAAAGCTTTCGAGAGGTTCACTCAAATGGAAAAAGCTCTCAAAAGGTTCATTAAGTTCTGAAATCACTCGAGAAGTTTATTGAACCTTAAAAAGCTTTCGAGAGGTTCACTCAAATGGAAAAAGCTCTCAAAAGGTTCATTAAGTTCTGAAATCACTCGAGAAGTTCATTGAACCTTGAAAAGCTTTCTATAGGTTCATTCAAATGTGAAAAGATCTCGAAAGGTTCATTAAGTTCTGAAATCATTCGAAGAGTTCATTGAACCTTAAAAAAGCTTTCGAGAGGTTCATTCGAATCTGAAATCACTCCACATGTTCATTCGATTGTTGATCATTCGATTATGAAATTACGTGGGAGACTCACTCGATTGCTGAACATTCACTCGATTATGTATATTCACTTAGATATTCGATTTTTCGATTATGCAAATCACTCGATTGTGCCCATCACTAGAACTTTTGTTAGCTTTTAAGAATAATAAGACAAATATTCACATTTTTTTCTCACGTAAAAATGTTAACACTTTCACTGCTGCGTAGACTGTCTTAAGCAAGTATCAGCTGTATTTTTAACAAATTAATTAAATACAAATATATTTAAATTTTAATGAGGGAAAGCAATGTTCTCTAAATACTGGATTTCATCCAACATCAACTGCTTCTTTTTCAATCCTAATCTCTAACACCTTACTCAACAAATACCATAGTGATTTGTTTTACTTCAGCGCTTTAGTCTTCTAGCAACGGGTTCAGAACTCAAATCACGTTAGAGTCTTTCCCGCAGATAAATAGTTCCCTTCGATCTGTTTCCAGATCCAGAAATAAAATTTTTAGGAGACTTTTGCTTTTACTGTACCAAAGTATTTCTGCCAGCTGAACCCATAATCTCAGCTACAGATTGCAATTCACGGCTGTAAAAAGAAGGGCACTTTTTGCAGCAGCAAATCTTCTGGCACTGTGCCAACTATAGCATATAGAAACGTGCTTAAATATTTAATAAGTAATATAAAACAGATATTGCAATTGTATGTGCTAGACGGACGTGATGATTCCGTATTGAAAATGGCTCTCAAAAGTTCGTGACAGCTTGGTTTCCGCGAGCACGTTGATGTTTCCTCGAGCACGCGGATTCCAGCAGAGCTTTTTTTTTTTTATTGCTGAGAAAGAAATTAATCCTAGGCGTAAAATTAACTCTGAAATGGAAATCTATGAGTTACTTTTCTTTTACCGAAAAAATGCTTTGATTCCGGCACATTTCCGTAAACACCTTTCGTTTTAATGCCTCACGTTCAAGCGATAATGGTTTTATTGACCAGATTTGAAATTGAAAATGAAATGTAGTTACATTATCCATATTGAATTAAGCATTTTTTCTTTTTACTCTAAAATCTACTCTTCATAAGTTATATATTTCAAAACTATTATTTGCTTTCATTATAAGCTTTTTGAGTGTAGTTTCTGGAAATGAATAAACAAAGTACATTGATCGGTTAACTAAAATAACTTTTCAATTGATTCATAAGTTTGCATATTTTTTTGATAAAACATTTCTAGAAAACTGATGAATTTCTATCAACAAAATAAATGTCATTGCTTCCAAACGAAAAGGCAAATTTTGCCCTGACAGTTGGAATACAAACTATATTTAAATACTATTGGGATTTTTAGACTTTTATTACTCTTCAATATATTTTTGAATTGAATATCCTCTACTGCAAGTTTTGATTTTGTCAGTGATGTCAATTATTTCTCAAATCAGGAAATTAGTACCTCTTCTTTCTCTGCTGTATGATTACAACTCATTTTAGAATAATGTATGATCGAAAATCATTTCTGAAAGAATTGCAGTTTTTTTCCCTCTCAGAGCAGAAATGAGGAAATTTAAAAAGATATAACTATCAAATAATATTATTTTGTCCCCATTGATTGTAAGGGAGCTTTCACACCAAAGGCGACAGTTGAGAAAAGACATGAATATTGTCTTTGTCACCTTTTCATCTTTCGCTTTGAAATAAGCGAAAAATATCTCTTCATTTTGCTTTTAGAAATAGCTGTCTCTGGATATCACAATTGAAGTCATTTGCCCATTGTCTGGTAGGAATATTACAAACGCCAAACAAAAGTTTTAAATTTAGCTTATGATAATGAAGATTTTAACGTTTTTGCTTAAAAAAATCGATTCTGTTTTCGATCATCAAGAAGATGGTTTATATTGACTAAAGAATTGTCTAACTTAACTTTAGCTATTACAAATACAGCTATGTGCTTCATGTTGTAGGAATTTCAAAATTTTCAAAGACCTTCAGTAATATAACCTTTGCAGTGTAACGTTTCTGTTTTGTTTTGTTTTTGGATCCACCCTCTTACATATTCACATTAAAGCATAATACCCAGAAACCTTTTCGTATGGGGGAAATTTGTGTCAAGATATTTAAGGATTTGGGACCTGTATAAGAATTAAAACTTACTACTTAAACAAGTTAAAGTTGCGGTGAGAGTATACACAAAAAAGAAGATGATACATTATTAAAAACTAAGCAGAAATTTAAATGCAGTTTGGTTTAGAAAAGTGTACGGTAAGCATTATCGTCTATTTTTATTACGACAGTAAAAACTTTGCCTCCTAAAAATCAAACGAAAGCTGTAACCGTGAATCGAAGTCAGAAATTTCTAAAAGTTTTAAGACTGTCGAAGATGCAACATCACAATTTTTTTACTCTAATATTTTTTATTTCCTTTATTTCTTGGGCTGTTAAAAATTTGAAATAGCTTTTTTATAGAACATAAAGTTGGAAACAAACTCAGAACAGGGCCCTACAACCAGATAATTCCTACTCTTTTCAATGATTAATACAGTGAAAACATCACTTAGACGTTAACTTTTAGTTTATTTGCAAAAGAAAAATATTAACTGATAAAGTAGTGTTTCGTTTTCTACAATAAAGCTATATGAACTATTTCTTTGCATTTACTTAAACGCAATATTATAAATTCAGAAAAATCTTTGCAATTTTATTTACAAAATACATGGTAATTCTTTTTATAGAAATCCTCAATATTGTTTATGTTTTCGAAAAGGTCTGCATCGCATTTCTTTTGTAACTTCTAGTTACCGATGTTTATAAAGAACGAAATGCTGAAAATACTTTCTTATCCCTACCACTTAACATTTCTCCGAATTTTTCTTTAGTAGAAGAAGATATCTTCCCTTGCTTGATCGTCTGCTCTTTAAGTAATAGAAAAAGAAATCGAGTAAGTGTTTTTTGAAGATTGAAGCTTTTCTTTTGCTCTATAGACAAAAAAAATGAATAAAATGAATTTCACTTATTTATTAATGTTTGTTCAAGTTCCTATTATATTATTAAAGAGAGCTGTTTTACTGCTAAACCTCTCTAAGAAATGTAAAGTTAAACTGTAATTAATTTTTTTCTCGTTTTAAATTTATTTCAAACTAATATTCTTGAAAGTTTTGTATATCACGAAATAATATTTCCAAGTAAGGTTTGAGAACTTTTCGGAATGAAATAGCAAGAGGTACAACGAAACGTGTCTAAACAGAGGTTCATTGCTTCATTTAAAACTAACCTCTTAAAGAGATTTTTAGTAAACGAAGTGGCATACCTAAACTTCAACAATAATAATAATAAGATTAACTTCAATGAGTATGAACGAGAATTACATTTTTATAGCTAATATATTTAAAAATAAGTAGCAAAGAAAGCCGACCACTGATTTATTTATTTTTTGATTTAAAAATTTCCATACTTTAGTGGCGTCATTAAAAACTAAAGTGATGTCTGTAGTAGTGTTCTAGATTTTGTATTTGCAGAAGATCTTTAAAATAGCTGCTGGAGGAGCTTATTGTAAATAAAGGTAGAGGTTTTTTATTTTACTTTATTTTTTCTTAGGCTGTTACGCTACTATTCTCCTTAAAAGAAACTAAATTGTTCCGCATTTTGATATAAACAATTATTATCAACACTATCACATAATACTAGGTGGATAAGAAATTGTCGAATCATTTCGAATCACGAAATCGTTTTGATTTGTCAGTTGTCGACGCACAACAATGTTTCTAATACAAAATTCACGCTTAATTATGTTGCCACTTGCCTCTTCAGTCAACTTTTAAAAAAAAGTCACAAAGGAATATAACAAATAAAACGACAAAACTTTTTAAGTACACGAACATAGGTAATTTAATTAATTATTTATAGAAGAGTTTGCATATTACGTATGCAAGAAGTATGCACTAAGCTAAGATGCCAGAAACAATTTTAATTGAAAAATATGCATCCCTACCCATTTGTAGGTTTTAATTCAAGATTCATAGTGTGATATTGAAAACTTCCAGGTGAATAAGATTTCCCATTTATCAAGATGACACAGTGTCTGATCGAGCTCTAAATATAATGATTATTGTGAAATTTTAAATCATATTAAGAAAAAGTCACTCTGTTGATGCGCAGTAAGAAGAAAAGGAGCTGCTACATCAACTATAAATGCAAATTATTCTGTTGCACACATAGAAGCAACTTAATATTGTTTGCTTTAATGAGTTAAAAATAAATTCGCGAAAAATAGTAATTAATATTAGCAAGATACGTAGCTTACAGAGCTTCTGCTACGTTTGGAAAATAATAGTGTTCTTATTTTTATGAATGATGCTTTCAATGCAAACTTTTTTCTTGCATATCTTTCCTTACAACATCATAAAAATTCAATATATATTCAGGAAAAATGCAATTATACAATTAATAACTTCATCAATCATTTGGATTTAGGTTATCATGAAAAATATGTACATCACTATGGTCTTTTTACATAACAGCAGATGGTAAAGTTCACAGGAATGCTACAATGGAGCGAGGAGCAACGAAGACTCGCATCGCTTTTCTAAAGTACGTTTGATCGATTGTTTTGTATCTCAGTTTCGATGCATCATTGTGACATTTCAGTTTTGAGTACATTTTTCCCGTATTTTGAAAACTGCATTCATCTTTAGCTTCATATTTTATGACTTTTTTTTTTACTCCATTCATCGATCAACACATAAGAAGTATTTGTAGAGTATACTGGATGACTTTATTCAGCGAGTAGGAAGTTACGGAAAACAAAAATCAAGGTAAAAAGATTCAGTAAAATTGCATTTTAAAACTAGATTAATACTTTTAAATTCTTATTGTGAAATAATACTTTTAAATTCTTATTGTGAAATAATACTTTTAAATTCTTATTGTGAAATAATACTTTTAAATTCTTATTGTGAAATAATACTTTTAAATTCTTATTGTGAAATGATACTTTTAAATTCTTATTGTTAAATAATACTTTTAAATTCTTATTGTGAAATAATACTTTTAAATTCTTATTGTGAAATGATATTTTTAAATTCTTATTGTTAAATAATACTTTTAAATTCCTATTGTGAAATGATACTTTTAAATTCTTATTGTTAAATAATACTTTTAAACTCTTATTGTGAAATCATATTTTGGGAAAATATTTAAACTAGGCACATACATATTCATAGGAATAATTTACCAGTCGGTAGAAGCTCGGTTCCCGCAGAACACCGAAAGTGAAGCAACACTGACTAAGGTCAGTGTTTGGGAGGGTGACAACCTCTCGCGGCTGGTTCCTAAAGGGGCCGTGTACACTAAAGGGAGCTGGTGCACGTTTAATAGGTCGTGGCCCCAATGTCCTCCAAGTGAAACGATACCTCTGGGGGTGCCAAACCCAGGTGATGGTCTCTCATCTGGGAGCTGGTTCAAAATTAAGAGACCACAACATTTGAGGTAAAATTCCGACTTCAGCCCTCGTGGTACCTCGCTCTAAATGAAGCTGGATAATTACCCTAAAGCCAGTGGATTATTGATCTTCTGGACCTGGTAGGATTTCCTATGCCAGGGGTATTAGTAACAACAACAGGAATAATTTGAACAGACACATTTTCATTCTAAATATATCTTTTGCACATCTTTAACCTGTTGCTAAAGTATTTGTTGTTTCTAATGCCACTTGGGTACCCAAGATCCCCTTCGCAGAGCGACCTGGAATTAAGGCAGTAAGGAGCGTCTTCCGTTGAAAGAGGAGGACAACGGTGGGAGTACGACTTGGCTCATTATGTATTTGGATGAAAACAGACGGCGCCACCGCAAATACGCCACCTTCCTTTTTTGGAGTTAAGAGTGAAGGGAGGGGAAATTCTTCACCCTCGGAACTTCAGGGTTCACGGATTTTACATGCAGGTATCCCCCAGGTGTACTAGGTGTGTCTTCCGCGTGTTGGATACCGTACACCCAAGCTTCCGGTTGGAAGTTGCTTTTTGGTTTCTATAATTTACTTTTTTCCTATTTCTTGAACCAAAAAAAAAAAAAAAAAACTAAAAATACTTTTTACATTATTTGTAATTTTCTAGATTTTTTCATTGCTAAAAATAATTTTTGCTGTTGTTAGTTATTTAGATAGGAAGGTTTGAATTTATCCCGTAGGCGAGGCTCTAATGCTAAAAGGTTTTGTTTCGTTCAAAAATACACTTAAAAACTAGAAATATAAAATACCCTATTTTTAGCCTGTGATGCGTCGTAAGCACGTTCTGGATGAAATTTGTTTCAACATAATCGGTAAGCTGGATCTGGATTTATATAGGATTCAAATTATCTGTAAACGTTTATGTAAGGTTTTTTAAACTATTCAAAATTAATCAAAAATTGTTCAAATAAAAAAAGTAAAATAAAATGCTCGTATGAGGAGTACTCGTCCAGATCTTTCGCACCAATTTTCTTTTTCTCGAATTGGTTTATTAACTTCAGGGTTTTCTTAGGGTTCTAACCAACAGGACATTTTTCCATTTCAAAACCCAACTTTCAAATTTTTTATGTATGCCATGGTGGCGTCGTGCTAAGGCGCGGGACTCGTACGTCCCAGGTCAGAGGATCGAGCCTCACAGTGTCGGTGGATTTTAAAAATGCAGAAAATCGTCTGCTCCCATGTCGTATGATTATGCGGCATGCAAAAGATCCCTTGAGTATCTGTTCGGCTGGGATACTCTCGGCTAAATTAAATTCCTAGCGCAAATTCGCATCAACAGAGTCCGGGTGCTCGCCCTTTCAGGTGGAGAAACTGAACGTCAAAATACTCATGCGGCGATTCTACTCATTGTGATGCCGCTGAAAGAGATGGCACCTACCAATCTCTCGGGAACGCACTTGCTCTGCAATTGACCCATTAGAAATAAAGAAATAACAATCTTTAACTATTTAATTTATTTTTGACTTTTCATAAGCTATAATTTTTCAATACAATAAACCTTCCTCAGTGAAACTAGTGCAGTTTGAAAAAAGTCGTTTGCCGTAATTAAATTTTACGAAAATTACGAAAAATTAATTTCCGTATCTTTTAAAAAAAATACATTAATAAACTTTTGTAAACAAAGAAACTATTTATTCTAAGAAATCCAAATCACTGAAACTCTTAATTCTATAAATCTGAAGAAACTACATTTCTGAAACGGCATTAGCGTCCATCATGCGAAGCATATTACATTATACAGCAAATAAAGACCACTTAAAGCAAATCTATTTTTAACGTAAGAGGCTGTTCTTTTGAAATCGAACGAATCTATTGAAGCATAGTTCAAAAATCTTTTTTCTGCATAACAAATCTATCAGAGAACGAGAATCTGTAACGACAGCGAATTAAATATTCGGGCTTTGAGAACTCATTTTAATAAAGTCCTCGAAGTAAAGTCAATATGTTGCCATTTAAATTTCCTACAAATCGCCTATCAAACAGTTTCCTAGTTATACGCTGTCATGCATATAAAAGGGTCTGACATTTCTGTTTAATCACCCATTCCTGAACTGCCATTTATTTAATCAGTAATGCAACGCTACAAGTCGCTTACATTTTTCGCAAAGAAATAGCAATAACGTTAGCTTGCTTTATTTTTCTCGAAGGATAAGCTTTTTTTGAGCAATGTGTTATAGTATTAAAGATAAATTCAGAACTTAATTCATTCCCAAGTGATGTAGATGATTGCTTGCAATAACGTTAAAGGTGATTCTGAAGTGTTTTAAGTTCATTTATATTTTGTATTATTTTTAACACCGCCAACAACAATTTTCAATAAACCTCATATGTTTAATGTTTGTTTATATTTTAAAATACGTGTGTCTACTGCGAAATGTTTATTTATGAGGTAGTGTTAAAAATACTTAAATAGTAGGGGACTGTGGCGCAAAGTTAAATGGTAAAATATTTACTATATTTGCAGGGCCCCCAATTTAATAACATTTAAACTATGTCCCATAGTATGCAGATGATTCCAGTCAAAAAATAGTTCACTGTAAAGATCAAGCAAGATAGGTGATGTTACAAGCGACTTTCAAAATTTCATTCTCATGTTGCAACACTTTGAGTTAAGTCAAAAAAAAAAAAAAAAACCTAAAAAAATTATAAAATTTTTACTATTTATATTTTAAATTTTAATTAGACCTACTAATGGTCCAGTTAGGTGTTAATGTACTTTATGTTAGGCTTGCTTTGATTTTAAATGTTTAGTACAATGTCATCTGACCCAGCAGTGCGATATTGGAAAATTCCGTATCGCGCTGCTAGGTCACGTAGAGCCGCGGGACCAATGCTAATAGATGGCGGGAGAGACCACGCGCATGCGTGCCCTGTATGAGCGACATAAGACAGGTTTTAGATTTTCTATAGCAGTTTTTTTTTTTTACTTTTATTTAACTCACCCTCGAATATTTTTTATGTGGAATTAGCAATATTTATAAGTAAGACTCAAATGTTTTAAAACACATTTTTAATAGCGTCAATTTTGTTCGCTTACAACTGCAGTACTTCAAGCTTTGCACGAAACGCACGCATACAGGAATGGGATATTCTTACGTCCTCATTAAAACATGTAAAAAATAGTTACTCCTTAAAAAAAAAAAGACTACTTTATCTTAAACAATTATACTAAAATTCAAGAGTACCAATTTAAACTTAATGCACTGCACAGTTGGAAATACATGAGTAAATATAGCTTCTTTCATTATACACGCGAAATATATTTATGCAGATTAAGTAATAATAATTGATATTCAATTCAATTAAGGGGACCCGAACCGTTTTGAGGCGGCCAATTTGTAGTCAACTTTTAAGCGTTACTCCTCAGTCATAAGGAATTTTGCTTCGCGGTTTTTTTTATTTTTTAAGTAGGTCTTTATCTATATGTAGACCAAATTGTATTAAAAAATATTGAATATTTATTTTTTTATTCAATATCAAAGTTTTTTACAATTTCATAACTTCCGGAAAACTTTTCTCATAATCCATTCAATATTTTATTGATCTTATTTTTTTACTTTATTTGTCACATCTTATAATGAATTCACAACCAGGGATATTTAAAAATTTCACTTTATAAAAATCTGGTCAGCTAAAAACTTTTCGTAGTGAATACACAACATTGAAAAAAATTGTTTTTCGTAGGTTGTTTTCAAAATTTTGAAAAACCCTTGGTTGTGAATTCATTATAAGATGTGACAAATAAAATAAAAAAAATAAGATCAATAAAATCTTGAATGGATTATGAGAAAAATGTTCCGGAAGTTATGAAATTGTAAAAACTTTGATATTGAATAAAAAAATAACTATTCAATATTTTTGGATACAATTTGATCTACATATAGAGAACGAGCGACTCAAAAAAATAAAAAAAATCGCGAACCAAAATTCCCTATGGTTGAGGAGTAATGCTTGAAGAAAGTTGACTACAAATTAGCCGCCTCAAAACGGTTCGGGTCCCCTTAAAGGCAATTCAAAATCAACCAAGCATAGCAAATAAATTATTCTAATGGTTACTATGTCACGTTACAAATGTATTTTTATTTTTTTTAATCATAAACATAAAATTTTTATTGTAATGAAAAGGTACATAGTAAATAGTTATTGCGGAATATTTCTACCCGAGCTGTTTTATCCGAAGAATTTCCCCCTATTAAGAAACTTAGTTGGGAAGAATTCAGATAAGGAATTTCAATTTCCTGCGATAATTCAATAGCACAGTAAGAAATGCCGGAGGTTTTAATTTATTAAGACAACAAACATTTTCAAAACCAGCGGGTGCGTGAAATTCAAATATGCAAACAATGTCATCATAGGAATTGGTCTGCCTTTAAATCATCCGGGAGAAATTTTGTTGAGAAGGAGAATATATCTACTCGTTCTCAATTCATGTTGTCGTTTGTTTAAATAAAATTCTTGCAGTTGTGTTTCAAGAGTTCGAAAATGATCAAGCCAAGGAATTGGTTATAAATTATTGCAATTTTTTCTGTTTAGAATTCCAGTTGATTTTGAAGCTTTTTTTTGTTTGTAATTTTGCTTTTTCAAGCAATAAAAAATAATGTTCGTATTTAAACAAGTTTGAAAAAAAAAAAGTATTCAAGTTTGAAAGAATTATTTTTTGTGGCATTGTTTCGGTATTGTAGCTCAAAATATAACCTTCAAGTGTAAATTACTGATTCTATGTTTCACTTTATTTGGTAAAATTATTCATATATTTTAGTGTTTATACAGTGAATACATGAGTTACAAATTCCCATTTGCTTTCAAAATCAAACGAAGAACAAATTGATATAAACAAACGATACGTACTCAAATAGAGTTGAGAGCACAAATGAACTGCAGTACGATTTATACAAAACGTATCAGTTCTCAAAGAATTATAGAATAGCGTGCAACAAAGAATCAGTATTACTAAAAATGCAGACTTTATTCAATTAGTATTAAAAAATGAATTGAAGTGAAGAATGAAGGTCCAATAAAATAAGAAACGATTAATTGTCTCAAGTGAAATTAAATGAAAACTATTTTTAGGATAAATAGTTAAATGTAACTTTAGGGAACACAACTGCTATTAAGGAATCAATCTCAAGTTTTTTTGTGGTGTTTACCAATCAAAGTATAAATTAACAGATGAATGATGAAACAAATCATTTTAAACTACCGTTTAAGTATCGGCATGCGCAGGGGTCGGCAAACTGAGGCACGCGGGCCATATGTGGCTCCTTTGATATTTGAATGTTGCTCTAGAGAAAAAATGAATGAGAATATATGACTCTTATTAAAAAACTCCCAATGCATTTAATGTGGAAGTTAAGTATTAACTTCTAAAGTTTGACGACCACTAGGCTAGCAGAAAAAGAGCCTGAGATTTTTTTTTTTACCGATCATCAGTCCTATGTAATAAATCATTGTTGTTAACGTTATTACCTCAAATAGTTTTCCAACAATTGATTGAAAGTCAATGATGATGTTACATTCCTTGCTTGAAAAAGGAGCGACCTACACATTGAAAAGCTTAGATATTTTATCCATCAGGCTGTTTGATATCGACGTTATATTTTTATTGTTTTTTGAGAAATTTTACTAGTTTAACGCTCGATATGTAGGGTCAGTTGGGGTAATTGTAAAAGCTTTTTCAATGTTTTAACTTTTGATCCTTCCCTACCTCTTGAATGAATTCAGAGATAAAATTGTGAGCATTGTAGCCACTACTGTACTTCTTGTGAGTCAATGTGTACAAAAATTTTGTCTTTATGACTATTTGTTAGCGAATGAGCTCGTGTTTACAATTACCCCAGAGATCTAGGGTAATTGTAAACATTGATTTATTTTCGAACAAGGTTGATGCAAATGGAAAATCGGTTCGTAAACAGTCTGCTTGAAGGCTTAAGAAGTTCCGGAGCAATGGTTCTCACTCTGCGGGAAATAGGCCGCATGTGGTCCGCTGAGTTATGTTATGAGTCTGCTGGGATCATTTAACGAGAAATATCTTGCAAAAAATCGAGTAATGCGATAAATTTATGTAAAATTTGTCCCGCAGTGGATCAGTCGGTTAAGCTTGGATCCCACAGAAACCCAAAAGTGAAGCACAACTGGACGGGGTCAATGCTTGGAAGGGTGACCACGCCCCGCGGCTGATTACTCTGAGACCGAGTGCGCTACAGGGAGTGCACGTAAATACATCGTCGCTTCAAATGTCCACCAAGTTAGAAATAATTTCCGCTGAGGGACCAACTTAGGTGACGATCTCTCATCTGGGAGCTGGTTCAAAATCCTTAAGCCCCCTGTGAGAAAAGTGTACTTCACTCTAACGGAGCTCATTAATAATCAGTAGGAGCTTCCTAATTCATGGTCGCCCTGCAAGGGGGGGGGGGGGCTTGGATTTTCAAGTGGCATTAGCAACAACAACAACAGTTATGTAAAATAGACACAAAAGTGTAATTTACATCAAAATACAATACTTATTGTCTCCTCAAAATAGTGGAAATAGGATAAATTTAAGTGTTTACAATTACCCCAGAGTACGAAATATATGGGGTAATTGTAAACACCTAATTTGCGCATGAAAAATAACAGGGAGGATTAAATTGATAACTAAGTGTTTTTAGCAGCATTCCATATGACAAATAAAAATGATTGAAATCGCTTACATCGCTTTTGTAGATGAACTGGAGAGGAAAATGCAAGATCACTAAATTTTGTTAAACAACTTTTTCCCTGTGCCACTTTCAAACAATAGTTGTTTCTGAACAGTTGTTTCGAAACTTACGAAAATGTCTCAATGTCTTCACTATGCTTCCAGTCTATCACTCACAAGCAGTTAAGTTTTCAAAACCACCACAAGTGTAGTTATGAAGCTTGTTTACAATTACCCCGTGTTTACAATTACCCCAACTGACCCTAGTATGGTTAAATGTATTTCACTGCTCTTGCTTGACAATAAAAAAAACGTCCTTTTTATTTCATTGCATCCAGCTCCATGGAATTTACTTAATTTTCATTTATGAATTCGGCAACATTTAAAAACATCTGTTTGGCTTGTGACATGGACGGCATTTATATTAATGCTGCATATGTATTTTTAAATAGAGTGTTGATGTTTTAAAAAGGGTTTTTTGAATTAAGGAAGTTATAGGCACGGATAATATTGCATAATTATCAGCGTCCCAATGTTGTGACAACGTTAGAATAAGAAAGAAATTATTCTTACGTAATGTTTAGCACATAATAGAATACATTTCTGTTGATATCTGTTAGGTCAGCCTTAGAACGTTGTACCATAATGTGGATAGAGTGAGAATAAAGACGGATTTTTAAGTACAAAAGCCTCAATGTGGGGGTTCAATAAGCTCACAACCATCAGATAGATTAATAAAGATTAAGTTTGTCGTCGTTTCATTGTTAGTCACAAAAAAGAATCTGCTATTCTCTACAGAACTCAAATTCATTTAGAAACCTCTGCCGTGCTTAGAAATTATATAAACTTCGATTTAGCGATACTCGAGTTAACGATTTCTTCCGGCTTGGATTTGATAAATGTTAAGATTTCCTGATTTCGCGAAGTCCTAGATTTAAAGCTAGCATTTAAGTCCATAGACAATCGTTAAATCGGGGATTCCATTCTTGAGCAATCAGATTAATTAAAAAATGAGTTGATGGTTAAATGAGAATAAATTTTGCCATGCAGATGAGTTCTTATCTTATATTCAGTTAAGCTTAAAAACTAAAATTCATGTTTCGAAGCCTTTTATTCCGGTAGTTAACAAATGACGAACCTTCATTACGGCCATTAACCGCTTTGCATAAAGTTATCGTATCATAAAACTTTCAAATACATCGAAATATTTCCGAAACATTAAACAATACTTACAGAAAAAGTCAAAAGCTTGTCCGTCCGTCCATTCATAGCAATTTTCATATCTCAAATCGTTGGCACCGATCCAGTAGGCATTGTTGGTTTCATGAAAAGGACTGCAAAGTACAATTACAAAAAGTGAAATAGAGCGTGAAACATTTGATTGTTCTGCTTTAAAAAGTAAAATAAAGTATTTAAAAATATACAGGAAATGATTTTTTTTAACGGTAATGATTTTTGGAATCGTTCTGTCATTTTGAGTACATTGCGTACGCATGCCAAATTTATTTGTTCTCTATGCTTTAAAAAGTTGAATAGAATTCTGTGGTGAACCGGCATTTCCGTATGAAGATAAAATTGTATTTTACCAAGATTTGTAGTTAATATACAAAAATATCATTATTTCTTGAAAACAGCATTTTTCTCCAATGAAAGGGGGATATTTTTACGTTAGCGGTTATATAGTTTGTTTTAAAATAGAAAAAAAAATCGTTAAACTTTAAGACGCATTAACGATTTGATGCATCTTTTTTTGAAATGATATTTCTCCTGAAAGAACAGAATTCGTAGAGGCAACTTATTTGTTCTTACGGTTACATTGGTTATTTTTTTGATCTGATGCTTTTTTACACTTAACCGAAGAAAAAAAGTAATTAGTTAGTTAGGTTTCTCTTCATCTGAAATATTCAGCTCATTTACACATGCAGTTTAAGCACTAACGATGAGGCCTCCAAGTTATGTTCTATAAATATTTATTTCCAACAGATTTTAACAGAGTCAGCGAAATCTTATTCTTAGTTGTTTAACCAAAAAATGATTTTCTTTAGGCACTAAGGTGCATTTTTATAATGTGAAAATAGTTGCAGACAAGAGATCAAAAATGAACTTTGGTAACTAGATTCAACCTATAAACGTGAAAACGTACGTTAGAGTTCGGTCTAGGCTGACACTTTAACATGACAGTTAATTTGGGCTTATTTACATGCATTGCTACTAGTTAATTTTCTCGGCATGAATTGATCGACAAATTAATTTCTCGATCCATTTATGCCAAGAAAACTAACTAATAACAACTCAATAGAAATAAGCCCAAATTAACTGATTAGTTAATACAAGCTATTTTTAGCACGAGCTGAATGGATCAGAAAATGTGAGAGTTAATTTTGCCCAGGCTGCATTAAACGCAATAGTCCGTCCTGCCCGGCTGTCAAATAAGATAGCTAATTGTGATATATTCTGTTTATTAATTTTAAACAGAAATATGGCTTGCTATACTAGCTCACGTTTAGAAATTTTATTTCTTTTACTTGTGTACCTGTTCTGCTCTCCATTTAATTATCTTCCTTATGACTCAAAAATGAATAACGCACGTAATAACTTTTCTCCAGAGATTATAAAAATTCATAATTTAGTTAATCATGTTCTCATCTTTAGTAAAAAATAAACTAGTTTCAGAACTGTATACAGTGTGAATACAATTAAAAGTAAACCATAAAATGGTTTGAATTAGCTAAAGAATAGCAAAATATTGGTCCCTTTTATGAAAACTTTCTGCTTTACCACATTGCAAATTATTCCTCTTATGTGCATTCACCTTTCCTAAAGGTCTGACCCATGAGTAAAGGGGCTCCCAGTTTTAGCTAAACTTCAAATAAAATGCTGCTTGTACACTGGACACAACATTTCACAAATTGGAAACATGAAAATTACTGTATAACGAAACGAACTTGATAACTTGATTCTACTCGCATAATCTACAAATTTTGTGTAGTTTGAAAATTGAACACAAAGTATCAATGATGTTTCGCACCCATATTCCTTATGTTAAACATCTATTAAGATATTTATTTTTATATACAATAATCAGTGTCTTGAAGTCACAGAAATATGATGAAGTTCTGAACTTAAGTCTAAGGAGAAAAAATGGGCCTGCAATATTAAGCCTCCAGACATACAGAAATTTAGTTTAACCCTTTATAAGGCGGTGGGAAGTATGCTTCCCACCTAATTCATTAAAATATAGATGTTTATAGTAAGCTATTTTAACCTTTCTAATTGGAATCTTGCAAAGACGCTGGGAAGCCTATTTACCACTACAAGCATCAATATTCCCATATTAGAACATTCCCCCCTGGGGGGCGGGGCGCGGATACAAAAATCATGTTAATCTTATTTAATGTCCTATATGAATTTCTTTTGTGAAACGAACCAAATTCGGAAAAACATTTTCATATACGGATGCTACAAAAAAATGGCCTTATAAAGGGTTAATAATCAGTCAGCACAATAACTTTAACGGAGTGCTCTTTCTTGAGTAATAGATACAGAATGTACATCAAAATTGGTTTAACTTTTTAAAAATAAGACCATCAGAAACTATTATTTTTAATACGCCACTTGACTTATTATATGAATTACGTTCAGGAGTGTGCAAATCATATCAACACGGTAGATTATGGGAAATAAACTGACACATTTTGGCAGTCTTTTTAGGTTAGGAAAGGTTATTTTAATTACATTTAAGGTCTATTTTTTCTATCTTTTAAAAACATACTTAAAGAAAAAAAATATACCATTACATATAACTTCATTGTACAATGTTCCAAGGTTACCTCGATTGCTCCAGGCAACCTGGAATTGGCTGGGCTATTTGAAATGATCTGTATTTATACTGCAAGAGTCAATAAATGTCCGGTAAATTCCATGCTAATCCCGTAACAAGGGATCAATTGCTGATGAAACAATACGTCTGAGTTAAAGTCAATGCGACTACGCACAACTTATTTGTGCTTGCCAGAAGAGCAATGTTTAGTTTCCAAGGCTCGTAGAAGAAGGTATAAGTGCTTAATGGTGCATATGCGTGTATATGACGCGAATCACGTTAGAACTTCTGCACTAATTTTGATAAATAGCCAAAGGAAATCGATGTTTAATTCAGGCAAAATAAATTGCAGCAATTTTCAAGCTGTAATGTCCACGCATTCTTAGTGGATTTATTATGTCAGACAGCTTAATTAGCAAAACATAGTTGATATGCTTGAAACGGAAACTATGATAATACTATTTCAAGCTGTGAGACCACAATTTATCGATTTTATTAAATTTCGAAAACTAAAATGAAATACATCTTCTCGCTTTAAATAACGTCGTCATTTAAGAAAGGTCACTGCATCAATTAGAGATACAATTAAATTTAATTATATTATAAATTAATAAATACGCCACAAGACAAATTCACCCAGTAATAGGCATTATATTTTTAGGAAAATAAAATAGTATCAACAGAAGCCTGTTTAATTACTAAATTATTCTTTAAATAATAAAAATACTCTAACCATTTATAAAGGTAAAAATAAACCTGTCTTACCTATTCAAAATCACATCATCAATAAGCAAGGCTATTCTGTTATCTGTAATACTTGCTAAGTGACCACCTTTCATTTGACACTCTTCTTCTGCGCTTATCCAAGATAATTTCCTATCAAAAATCTTGTAACAAAACTTATGTCCAGAAACCCAGCCATACGGACAATCTAAAACATTACTTGGATCATTTGCAATCGCTTTATATGACGCACAAAAGCCTTTGCGTGGTAGATCTTCTTTACGGCGTATTCGGATGTCCAGGCGGTTATCAAAAGAGCGCAAAGTAAATATATCTTTTTGGCCATCAACAGCATCCAGGCACAAACCAAGCAATATTTTCTCCCCGTGCGTTGCATTACGTGTCAGCACTTCTAGGGAACTGTTTTGACAGAAGGCACCAGCCGTCACTCCTAAGACACTCAGTTTCAGTTCAATCGAAAATCCAAAAGGCACATATATGGAGTAAGAAGTATTGCATCCAAAAAAAATATCGGGGTAACCAGGAGAGCAAAAATGGCCACTCGAGGTATCTCCTAAAGTTCGGTTGGCACAGAGGGGAAAGTATTCATAGTTGAGTAAGACATCTTCAAACTTGTTATCCCATTGGACTTTCAACGAATTACTTTCTGATATGTATAATTCTGTTTGTGCCCGAGAAACGTTGTTGCAAGCTGACCTAAAAGTTAAAAATAGAGTCAATAAAAGAAAGTTTTAATGCAGTTAGCTTGTATTTTAGATGTCACGTCCATACTAGAGCACGCTCATGGTGACGTCGTGTCGTGAACATGACGTCACGTAGTGCAAAAAGAGCTTTTGCGCATGACCTGAGCATGCGAGCAATCATTCGGAAGAGCCGATTGCCACCGTTCAGGTACAGCAGCGCTCAAGTGTGGACGCAGTAATAGATCTACACAAATTGTCCCAGGAATAAGACTACGTTTCAAAGCTCATTCGTTCAGCAGGAAAATTTCTATTGTTAAATTTTGTATTAGATCAAATACCATCGATTATATTATCATTCATTCTAAATGTTCAAGGTCTCCCGCAGTGAATCAGTCAGTAGAAGCACGGTTAACGCAAAACACCAAAAGTGAAGCAACAGTGACCGAGATCAGTGCTTGGGAAGGTGATAACCTCTCGCGGCTGGTTGTTCTGAGTCCGTGTACGCTAAGGGAGCTGGTGAACGCAAAATCCGGGAGTGGCTTCAATGAATGTCATCCAAGTGAAACGATACCTCTGTGGGTGCCAACTTCCAGATGACGGTCTCTCATATGGGAGCTGATTCAAGAGTTGAGAGACCTCTCAAAAAGAGGCGGAAGTCGGATTCCTGCCTATAAGGGCCCCGTTAAACTCAGGAGCAGCGCACCCTTTTTTCCTCGCTTCGCGCGAGAAATATCGCCGCCAACAACTGCAGCTGGGTTATGGTTGCAATCAGAGAAGAAGTTGATGAAAGATGCAAACGTTAAAATGGTTTCAAAGTTGCACCTGGAAATATCGGACACAGAAATTGTCAATGCTCTTTTTTCAATCAAATGCAATTTTGAATGCAGTTATGTAACGGCAATTTGATAATAGTTTTGCTTCCTAAACTAACCGTAATGTTTTTATTACACCGCCTGAGTTCCTGAATAGTAAATTTAATGAAATTGCTCTTAATTTATTTATTCTAATTGGTAAATATACATACACGTTAGAGAAATTGGCGTCGTTTATAAAAATCTACATTGTTGTAATCTATATAAAAATATGTTGGATTAAGAGTTTAACTCGTTTATTAAAGATGATGATGTTTAGCTTCGTATTGTATATCGGGCTTATGGGGGGTCAAGTTACACTCCCAGTTAAGTGCACCCTCTCTTCCTCGCTTATTGCGAGGACTCGCCAAGAACAACCAATTTTCAAGGTGGAATTGAGAGATAGATTATTGTTTAGGACCACCAAATTGTTAGAACGTTTCTACAATCAAAACCGATAAGTATTTTTATAACATCTGTAAAAATTTTTGATTAATATTTCTAATGAACTCTGTCAGGAAGAATTGTTTGAAAATAATTACCAATTCTAATTGGTAAATATATATACACGTTAGAGAAATTGGCGTCGTTTATAAAAATCTACATTGTTGTAATCTATATAAAAATATGTTGGATTAAGAGTTTAACTCGTTTATTAAAGATGATGATGTTTAGCTTCGTATTGTATATCGGGCTTATGGGGGGTCAAGTTACACTCCCAGTTAAGTGCACCCTCTCTTCCTCGCTTATTGCGAGGACTCGCCAAGAACAACCAATTTTCAAGGTGGAATTGAGAGATAGATTATTGTTTAGGACCACCAAATTGTTAGAACGTTTCTACAATCAAAACCGATAAGTATTTTTATAACATCTGTAAAAATTTTTGATTAATATTTCTAATGAACTCTGTCAGGAAGAATTGTTTGAAAATAATTACCAATAAAAATGTAATGCTGCTAAATCGTTGTGATTTACTGTACTGCACCATTTTCCTGAGATATTCTGTGTAGACGTAAAAGTCTGCCGATTGAAAGGAAACTTACCATATTTTTTGCTTAGGCACGCCAGCCAGTGGTTCAATAACCAACTGTCTAAGGCTGCATGCTTCACTTGCAGTGGACCCCGAGCGTAAAGGAAGCATATCAACTACTTTAAGGAACACTCTATGGAAAGTTGGAGCTTCAAAAAGCAAGTTACATCTTCCAGAAGCTGAACGCTTTACCAAGTTAAAAGAACCTCGTGGAAGCTTGAGCGTCGAATTGCATTCTAAAAGATCAAATAATAACAAAGTAAAGTATTTGAACATTCAAACAATAAACATTTTTATAGAACCATTTTATACTTATACATAGACAAGAACAAGCTATGCATAAATCATAAACCGAAACTGATAAGAAACGTTTTTAGTTTGTGTGAATCTTATATTACATAAGCTATAAGAAAATACATCTAGTTTGTTCAGAAAACATGTGCTCAAAATTCTGCTGGATGAAGCATCAATACAACGTAAATTTGTATTAGCGTCCTATTATATTCCAGGAACAAGAATATGACACTGATTAAGTATGACACTATTTGTTTTCAAGTAGAGCATTAGATACATATTTAAAAAATATCCATGTTTTTTTAATTTTAAAATTGTTTAAGTATAATTTATGAAAATATACGTTATGTCTAACACGGTAGAAAATAATTAATATCATTAATTTAGTTAAAATGCTCTTTGGTTAGAATGCTCATACAACGCTAACCGAAATAGTACAGTAGTGTGAAAGATTTCAAACTTTCACTGGGCAGTGAAAGTTTCAAACTTTTACTATCTATCAGCATTCCCAGTTGAACTACGTTCATTGAGTCACGAACTGTAGTTAAACTGTGCATTCATGCACAGTTTAACTGCTTCCGTTCCCTCTTGGAAATTCAGTTTTTCATCAAACTTTGTGTTCAATTAATTCACAAAGGAAATATAATTTACGATAAAACCAAAACAATACAAATGGTTATCACGTCTAATTTGTGAATATATTTTTTAAATTTACACATTATGAGCGGGTGGCAGGTATTAGTACCCTTTTCGTGAATTGCCATTTAAAAGCGGGGCTCGTATTTGTACCCGTTTAAAATCACCACTTTTCAGTCACACAAGGAAAAAAATATTGTTTTATATATAATATACGAATGGGTGTTTTTTTTAGAACAGCTTTTAACTTAGTCAACTTAGCCCGCTACGCAACGTAGTTGCGCGTGCTAGGTCACCCGCTCATAATGTGTTATTGATACTATAAATTTTTATAACTCATTGGTTATGAATTTTTTAACTGAAATTAAATGTCCTCTTAGTTAAAACTCAAAATGTATCTATTTATTTTAGCAATAAATTTCTATTTTACATTAATAGTAATAACATAATAGATAAATATTGCTAGTATGTTTGAAAATTGTTACAAATCCTCATTCCTTCTTCGAGTTAATGTATGTTTTAGAAAAAATTATAAATATAGTGTATATTTTGGTAATTAAGAATGCGTTTACCTACCATATTTTGTGGCCACAGGTTTCATGACGGCTCGGAATCTGCAGTTAAAGCACCTCGAAATATCTATCAACAGAAATTTTCCATCTAAAACTAAAAGGTTCAGTTGGTCCTCTTCTGATGATGAAAGAGTAAGTGCGACTGTAGTCTCGGATATATTGTGAATAAGCACTTTTGCCTCGGGTGGCATGAAAAGGTCTTGAACCTGCAAATATATAAACAACTATTCATCCCATCTAACTAAAAAATAAACTTTTAACTGTTGTGTGGTAAAGTAAAATCATAAAAACGACGTCAAAAATGCACACGTATAAGTGTTTTTGACACGTGTTTCGGAGTTGAAAGGAATTCCGTTTACAAGAAGGAAATAGAGTTCCGCGTAACCCTGAAACACGTGTCTGCAGTTCTTATAGCTATTTACGCACTTTTAGGGTTGTTTTGATGCTTTCAACACCTAGTGCAAGATGCTTCAATTTAGCTTGCAAAATACTTCTATTTGGTTTTAAAATTAACCAGCTAATATTTTTATCGATATTGTTTTCTCACATTGAAGATTTTCCATATTATACTCTTCAGTAAGGTAGAGCGGGGCTAGTGCAGTAAATTTTCACTTGATCAGTCAATTTCAGATATCGTCTGAACGATAAGTCAAATTAATTTATTCCTTTCTAAAAGTCTAATAGAACATTTTTCTCTGATAAATCTGTTTAAAGAGCTACATCCCCTTTAATGAAAAAGTTTAAACATGCTCAACCTACCCCATAGGTGAGGTAAGTTGAGCAAGGGTAGGGGAAAAGTTGAGCAATTAGAAAATTCAGCCTTAAAATGGCGTAAATGTTTACTCGACATGTAATGAAACTTCTTTTTTGCAAGCAACTTCTTATTTATAATATCTGCGTGATATAATAGTAAAACAAAATATTCATTTTTTCGAATATTAATTATTAAAATATAATCACTGCGGAGAAAACTTTTCTTGCAATTAATTTGCTGAAAAAAATCCGTTTCTCTACTTAAACATACGTTTACAGTTAGGCGATGGTCAATTGGGTTTATATGTAAAAAGAGACATCAATTTGATGCAGGAATCAAATTGTTATTGTCAGGGCATGCTAATTTTTCATTGCATTAATTTTTCCCATGGAAACTTTTATAATAGGCTTCACAACGAGCCGGATAGTCCTAGTCGTCTTCATTCCTTTTCTCACCTGGTTGGAGATTTTAATTTTTTTTATGGGGGAAACACTGTTCTTTTTTTATGTAATTTGCTATTGTTTTAACTTTATCGGTTTTTTTTCATGTATATAATATTCCTCTTGTGATGCACTTTTTCGGAAGTCATCATCATCACCATCATTCATGGCGCGCCAGCACAGGGTGGGCCAAAGCCTTCCGAAAAAGATTTTTCTAGCCACCTCTGCTAGCAGCCAAAGTCCTCCAAATTCTAATTCTGAGGGTCAAACAATCCTCCTCGACTGCATCCACTCACTGAAGCTTGGGTCTTCCTTTTCTTCTTGTGTTGATGGGTGTAGCTGAGAAAATTTCTTTAAGGATTGTATTGTCCAATATTTTTTCGAAAGTATATGTCATAATTTTTTAATAATTAAGTCCCTTTTCTTCTAATAACAATCCCTGTATTTCTTAGACCTATCTTTGGGTATGGGCAAAACATTTCAGGAACAAAAACTATTTCCCAACTAGCCCCAACCCAAATATTTCAGACAAAATCGTAGTTATGAAAACACCGTTTGAATAAGAACCAGATCCTTTCTAGCTATCAAAAATACAGCAGACTTTTAAAATTTAAGACTTACGTGATCGAAAACAGATGATTTTTGACGTGTGCAGAAGAAATATGAATTGACTCTATTTTTTTACTTTTCGTGTCAAAATAAACAACGCTTGCGTATGCACTCATTCGACAAACCGTCACTAGAGGTCATGCCGTTAATTACCCTTTGTGGACGCTTCTCTCTATAATTTGATTGCATGTGGTGTATAGTTACTGCTCAACTAGCCCCGCTCTACTCTACATGGACAATATGGATGCTAGTTATGACAAAAATAAACATAACGATTAAATAACAGTTATTTATTTCTGAAATCAATCAATACTTAATCAATCACTAAACACCATTTCTCTAATCATGCAAATACAATTTCTCTAATCTCACAAATACAATTTTTAACCACAGAAATGCCATGCCTACAATAAAAAGCATCAAAATGGTTTTATTTGTTTCAGAATAAATAAATGAATTAAAAAAAAAACAAATGAATAAAAAAAAAAAAAACAAATAAATAAAAAACATAAGTAAATAAAAAAAATAAAAAACATAAATAAATAAAAAATAAAAAACATAAATAAGCAAATAAATACGAAACCATAAATAAATAAATATAAAACATAAATAAAGAAATAAATAAAAACTAAAAATATTTACTTCCGTTTTTGTGCGTGAGTGCGTTTCATTTTCACTAAACAGTCACAAACATCTTTTATCCCATTAATTTAAAAACAACAAGCAATTTCGCTTCCTGTTGTAAAAATAAATAAAGTTTAATTGCTTCTTACCATGGTTATGCTCATATAACTCAAAAATAAAGTTTTAGTTAAAATAAAATACATTAAAATAAACAATTTATAATAGAATAAATAAATATATATATTTTGGAGATTAAAATGAAAAAAATAATAAACTGAAAGCACACAGCAAACCTGTGTAGGGAAAATACTACAAATAACATCGAACAACTTCGAACAACTTGAACCAATCCCATTACCACACATTGAGTTTTCGTCCCTTATTAGTACCTCCCAATCCTTTGCACCTAAATAAAGATCAAGAAAACAACAGCATACTTTGTTTAATTAAGAGTTCCTTGAATCGCCAAGTTGTGTCCAAAGGTTGTCGTAATTAATTAAAATACAAGATCCGAGCTGTAGTGACGAAGTTAATTAATGATCATAGTTGTTTACAATTGTTCTTAAAATATATTCCGATTAAATACACTTTATCTTGCATGCCAATTAGAAATTTCCGTTAGTTTTGAATTCATTGCATGATCTAAGTGAAGAGATTGCTGTGTGTTGTACGTAAGTAATTAAAGCTTCATTAAAACAATGCAGCAAATAATATTGTGCAAGATATTACATACATAACACTTTTAAGCGTTAATATTTATATAAATAGTACAATAAATCCTTCATTGAACAATTCTTTAGACACTTTAAAGCATAGTTAATTTGAGCAATTAAATTAATAATTTATTTTAATATGCTTGTAATTTAATTTTTATAACTCTACCTGCAGAGTTTGTTTACTGTATGAAGCCTACATTTATGGATTGTAGTTTTCTTGGAGGAAAGTTTCAATCGGTTTCAAATAAATTGCGGTTCAAAACGGAAAAACACTTTGAAATATTTACTAATACTTATTTATTTATATTAAATCTTTTGAGGTGAGTAAATACTTTAATAGCTCTTTAGGATTAATTAGTAGAGAAGACTGGGGCACATTGAACATGTTTTAGGTATTACTGCATGCGCAATTAAAGCTAATGTAAAAAAAAAAAAAAAACATATCTTATACAAAATCTGATGTTTTAATATAAATACATGTATTAAACGCTAATATAACTAATTACTGCATCAGTAATGTAGAGAAAACTAATTTTATAAACATTATGGGAAATGGTTTAACGTGTCCCTTTGAGTGGGGTAGGTTGGACCTCCAGGAAAAAATGTAAACACAGCTTTAAAAGGTACAAAATAAGTGAAAGTATATTCAAAAGCACTAAAATAAATTTTCGTTTAAAGGTAATTAAAGAATAAAAGAGAATTCATTTACGGTTTTGAAATAACTGAAATGCACGTCTTCTACTTGTCTTTATTAATTAATCTAAAAGTCTCATAAAGATACGGAAAGAAGTCTAATTTTCTTAATGGGGATGGTTGAACATAGATGCTAGCTGTACTGTTTTTTAGGGTTTAGTGTGTCCCATTGGAAGACATTTTAAGATATTATCCCAATTATGGAGCATCAATTAAGTTTAAAACTTCAAAACAACGAATGATGTAAAACATCATGTACTGTTTAGTACAAAGAAACTAATTAAAAGCACATTAATAAAAATGAAAATAAGCTTATGTTATGGGGGAAATTCGGGCAACGGGATTTTGCTCGAAACTAAAGCGAAGCCAGGACAAAAAACGTTCGCACCACTGCTCCGTTTTATAAAAAACTTTTTAAAAATTTATCATATAGAAAAATTAAAGAAAAAAAGATAAATAATATAATCAATTGAAATTATTCGGAGCCGGAAGGAGTCGAAGTGCAGCAACTCAAAGCAGTTGCTGCTCAAGATCCCTGGATTTTAAAAAGAAGATCCCTTAGTAGCAACAAGCAAGATAATTGAGCAAGGCATTGGATGGATCAAACTTAATTTCAGTTTAATAGTACAGTAGAAGTAATAACTCGGGAAACAAAATAAAAATTAAATTATTAATGCTGATTGTTCAAGGTCTCTCCTCTTCTATTAATAGAGAAAAGTAAAATTTCATTTCGGTTTTGTATTTGGTTGGATATATAAAAGTCATTCTTTATTTGTTTCTTTTTATTGAGTTTAAACTTGGTTAAAATAAGGATCTCATAAGATGTAAGGAATAAAAATAAATATCGAAATTAAATCATAATTAGTTATTACACAGCCGGAGAAAGTTGCCTCCTAAATCTGTTCAATCCTTTAAGTACTGAATTATTTGAAGATTTTTATGCCCTTGGGACGGATTTAATATGTCGATGTATGGATCCCCACTGGCGGGGGTGCCGCGAACATCAACGCCTGCTTTTTAAATCCAGATAACAGTTTCACCGTAACTTCGGCCAAGTAGGCAGATGACGAGTCTCACTCGTCAAATGTACCCAGAAGGTTAAGCGGGGATAGGCTTAAAATAAATGCTAGAGATTTGAACTTGAGTTCTAATATGTACTTAAAGGCTTAACTATGAATGTCAAAACCGTGGAAGTTTCGAATTATGTGCTAAACAACTCGATAGGCAACAACGAAATGTTTAAAAGGATTTTCAATAAAATAACCCTTTTTAATGATCAAAACTATTTTGTGTAATTACTTCTCTAACTTTTTTGCAACAGCAAACATTTACCGCATCGTATAGCGATATGTATGTTTCTAAAGTATTTAATTTTTTTTTTGTTGTTTTTGAAAAAGAATTGCTATGCGTAAAGTCCGGGAAACTACATTTTAGAATAAAGAATTTGAAAATGAAGCTATTATTTTCTCTTTCACCTCCCGCCTCCATATACAGTTTCATTTTTCCTTCTAGAAATTGCCTAATAAAAGAGCTAGAAAGTGTGCCTCAGCCTACTAATGTAGAAACCATTTAACATTTGTTTGTAATACTCGCATGTTTATATTTATAAAAATTTCATCTTCGTTCAAAAATATTTATATCTTTTTTATCCACACGGTACTTTTGACAGTGTAAAAAAGAGCGTTTCCAGCAGAAATCGCGGAAAGAGAAATAAAAAGGGGAACTCACTAGAATAAATAAAACCTCACCGGTTCGATTATGGTTTGCTTTTTTCATTGCTGTCTGTTGGATTCTGATATCTTGAGTCTCAACAACGTGTAATTTCTTTTTTCTACGACGGAAATTATTAGTGTATTCCTTTGCATTTGAAAAACGAGAATATTTTACTAATTTATGTAAAAGTACTTGTTTGCTTTACTGATTAAGGTCTAGACTCTTGTATAAAGAAAGACAACAGTAAGTTAATACGTGGTTTAGTTAACGGAAAAGAAAATACATTATTTAAGCAGACTAGAAAATAAATTATTACTTGTATTGAATAAAACAAGTTTTATTTTTGATATATTTTTGGGTTTAAAATGTGATTAGAATTGGTAATGCGCTAGACCTTGCAAAATGCAACATCCCACAAATAAAATAATTTGAATTCTTTGTGTTTGCAGACCTGCTCGTGAGGAAAATGTTTGATTACTAAATTATAAAAATAAGATAAACAACGTTTTAAGCATAAAACTGCAATAAAAATTAGACATGTGTTTCGAAATTCTTAGGGATTCCTTTTTCTATTCAAAAAGATGAGAGCTTATGGAAACAGATATCCAACGAAAGCATGGAATTCCGTTTCTTGCAAAAGGAATTCCTTGTAATTACTAAACCCGTGTCTAAAATGTTTTATTGAAATTTTGTGCTCAAAACGTTGCTTACCTATTTAGATTTTTCGCACAAAGGGATAACTTTGTATCACGAAACAATAGTAAACAACTTTTTTCGGTGTTATCTTCAAACAATAGTGACGTCTCCTCAGCTAATTGGAATCACGCGAGAAAACAATCAAAGCCTTTTCCATGTTGCCAAATCGCCACTCCCCCTTAATTTAGAATTAAATATCACATCAAAGATGGTAAGGTAGTTTGTTTCCATTTATCTCACGTTTCCAATTACTCCAACTGATCCTTAAAATTGCATTGACCTTATTAAATTCATGAAATTAATTATATTACTTACACAATAGCTTCCGTCAAAAGATAAGTACTTTTTATAACACAGAAAATTGTCATAATATAAAATATTTTCAATTCATACGATATTTAAGACAATGAAATCGAGAAAATCGATATGAAAACTAAGACCCTTTCAAGAGTACTTCTGTCGAAAAACTCATGGTTAAAAAGTCTTTGACGGCAATGCGTAGGGTTAAATTTTATGCCCTTTGGATTGAATTATATATTTAGAAAAAATAAAAACCATTTTAGATCTTTGAAAAAGCCGACTCTTCAGTTCAGAATCTAATGACGGTTGAATGAGTTTCCAGCCTAATTTGCCTTATTCATATATTTTTTACACTAATTATTTTAATTTTTTAGCCGCAGGTCACGTTCTTGTTACCAAGCAACCTTAATATTTTTTCAAATGAACTACTTTTGTTGACTTTTTTTAAAGCCTGTGCGATACTTATTTCTTTTTCAAATAACGAAAGCGTTTGGTCGAAAATTTGATTAAAATGTTTTTAGCATGAAAATTTTAAACATTGATAGTACATAAACTTTTAGACACTCAATCACAAGTGCAATTGAGGTGCTTTACTTAGTTACTTTTTACTTTCTTAGTTTCTTTAGAAACGTCACGATGAACTGTGACATTTTTCATGTTTTTCTTTCTTGTAAAAATAATTATTTATATATATATTAATTAATGTGTTGCAATACATTTTTGGGCATTTCCCGCTATGATGCTGCTAATGTTTTTATTCGAATTGAAATTTTTATTTAAAAAAAAATATTTGTATTATTTTCTACATAGAAATCTGTAATCACAAAGCAACGGAAAAAGTGCAACTTTTTAAAGGGAATTTCTGCTGCCTTGTCAGTCTTGGACAGCATCCTGTCATAAGTCGCCATCCACGCCTCCCCTTTTCCCTCTTGTTGTTATTCTGGTGGCGCAATATCTGACCCCTGACAAATTCTGGTGGAGTATTTTGTTTTTCAGATGATTTTGCTGAAACCTTTGGAAGAAGATGCATCGGTGGTGTATATCATATAAAAGCGATCTCCCAAACTGGGGAGGCACAGACCTACACACAGACTTTCCCTCTCGCCTTATGTGCCGGTGACGCAAGTTGTCGGAGATATTTTGCAGTGCCTTGACTTCAACGGAACCCCAGGGTGACCATCGACGGACAGAGGAATAACCGGACTCCCCTACGATCGGCAGTGATAATGCTACCGTGATTTTGCTCTGTAAAACACCTCAACGCACGTCCCTCAATTGTGTGCAGAGGCTGCGGCACTAAAAAAAACTCTGCGCATAATTCCCAACGTAATAATATGTATAGATATATAGAGTAATATAGGTGGATTTCCGCAAATGAGATAATTCGAAATGTTTTATTAAATGAAAACTTGAAGCATAACGCAGAAGTTGGTTAGCAATATTCTTTGTTGTGTTTTTACTATTGTCTTCCATATCTTCTGGTGTTTTGCAAATAACCTTTTGTACTACCACTAGTACTACCATGTCCTCGCCGAAATCTTTCGAACGTAAAAAAAAATCTTTTGAATCGGACTATTTTTTCAAAAGTTTTTGGGGGGGGGGGGGGGGGGCAGACAGACCGACAGTTGTTTAATTACTTAACTTATTTTTGACTTTTCACGATTTTTAACGATATTTTCACGATACATTAAGCCTTCTATCATGCTTTATTATTATTTTTTTTATACTATTACGGGAAGTATAGGCTAAAAAATAAGTTTCTTAACGGGAGACAAACTATAAATACTTGCAACGCGTTTTTAACTCAAGAATGATTTCTTCTGCAGCATAAAATATATTTATTTATTTTCCTTGAACAAAGATTTATAATAAATTCCCCCTTTTTATTTCGGCTGAATTTTCATTCGTTTGTAATAAGGTCTCCTAAAGATTTTATTACGGGTTTTTTAATTTTTTACCACATTAAACGCCGTTGTAAGAATACGTTTTCTGCGTATAGAAAAGACCCACTGTTTGCCGAAGGCCTGTTACATTTATTTTATTTCATTATACAATTAATAATATTATTATAATTTATCATCATCATTATTCATTGCTTTTTTTCTCCATAAAGTTTGCTAAAGGTCGCACAGTACTTCTTTTAGCTTTTTAGCACGGACAACACTGTAGATGTATTGCTAGTTAATAATATAGTTAACAAAACAAAACAAAATAAAATAAAAGTTCACTGCTTCAAAGCATTTTTCTACGCAAAGCTAAACTGTATAGTTTTAAAAGATTCGCTCTTTTAATTTTTCATGAACTTGATTATGCAATTTACAAACTGCCACTTAAAAGTTGATTTATTTAATGCAGCCTTAATAAACCCGTAAAGCAAACATTTTTTTATGGCTTGAAATATCAAAACTCCTTGAAGCGTTTGAACATAATTCACATTTTCTTTCTTTCTGTCTTCAAAATACGGCGAGAGGAGAATTTTGGGCTTATTTTGTCAAAAGTACACGATCCGACATATTAAGCCTACTTGGACAAATGGATTACGGATAAAAGAGCAGTTTGTCATCCAGAGGTTTTACAATCTCATTAATAAATTCAGTAAGAGAGAGTCTACTTAGCATTATGAACATCAAGTTATGCAGAATAAAAGAGGATAAAGTGCTGTGGGACTTGGTGTTCAATACTTTGTGGGAGGAAATGACACAGAAGACGTATTTAATATTTAATCCAATAAGAGTAAGAGTTGTTCATTCATGAAAATCAATTACTGTTTAATAAAATGGTAATTAATTTAATTACTTACGGCATTTATTAGGAGTTGGATGCAAACTATATTCGATTTCCTTCTGCAATTTCGATTCAGGTTTATACGTTTTACTACACTGTTAAATAAACCTGAATTTTCAGAGTTTTTTGACTGATTTTAACGGAAGATATCTGTAGTGCTTCGATACGTCGTTTTTCCTTCCAAAACGGAAATATCACGTCTTTAAATAACAAGAACGGAACTTTTCCGTTTTACGGTTGCTGTATTTTCACAACCTGATTTGGATTAACGGAGAAAAAAGAAACGGAACTTATGTCAAATCTCTGGAAAATATTATCAGAAACGGAATATTTCCGGCAACTCTGCTGTCGTGCTTTTTCCGTTATTTTCAGGAGATTTTTTTTACAGTGTATTAATATATACCTATGCAAAGGTTTAAGTTTTATGTTTTATCTCAGTCTGTATTTAGGGAGAATGCTCTTAATTTTTATGCACAGTGCTTACTTGTACTTTCTAACGCTGCTTTTTAAATTACCTGTTCTAAATGATTTCAAAAAGAATGTAACAGGCTTTACAACTGATAAAACATTCCCCCTAAAAGATTTACCTTATAAAGAAAATTTCCTTCGCAACTTGGTGCCGTTAAATTACAGAAATCCACTCTTTCTGAATTCAGAAGTAATTTAAAATTCCTACAAACATTTCACACAATACACTTGAATTTCCCAAGAAGTTTAATTTCAATCCTATCTCGACCTTTAGAAAACTCCAAACTCTAGTTTAAAGCTATGTTAAACAGACATTAAACATATCCATTAAATACAAGTTAAGGGAAATAGTAATAATCTACTTTGCATGCCAGAAGAGAGGCAGTGAAGCAGGAATAATTGCGTCTTTACTGCAGCAGTTAGTCACGTTGCGTGTATAACTCGCCTGAACTTAAATACGTTGGTTTAAAGTTGGGTGAACTTTAAAGTTGGGAAAACCGTAAATTTTGTGAAAGCAGCAGAACAAATTTTTCATGCTGACTGCTTCAAAATCGTTGCGCATTTGTTACATCAAAGGGCGCGGTTTTAATGATTTAATTATTTATACACAATAGAAGATACATCATCATAATGAAGTCTAAATGTGTGATATTTCTCCCTAATCTTTGTATTTTCTAAGGGGAAAAAATAAACTTTAAACACGAAGCGTAAGATAATTTGTTTGGAAGTAAGAAAATAGCAACAACTCTGTATATGGATTCACAAAAGGAGACATTTAAGGGGTTATTTTACTCTAATGGGGCTGCTTATGGTCACTAACCTTTGCGGACCTAGTGCATTCCCCGGAAATCGGCATCCATTCTTTCAAGTAGAACCACTATCGGCGGATGACATTAACATTTAAGGTAAAGTGCTCTAAAGGTTGCACCCTCAAATAAAAATAAATTTAAAGTATTATCAATTTAAAGAGATTTAAAAAGTGAAAGGATTTAAGAAGTGATACCATTTAAAAAGGAAGAAAATATCATTTTAAATTAATTTATGGAATTGGTAATACTTTTAATGTATTTTTATTTGAGGGTGTCAGCTTTAGGGCACTCTACCTTACTTGAATACCATATGAAGCATTAGAAATAACTTTAATCAGACTATTTTAGTGAGACCTAGCCACCTTCATTCAATACCATTAATATACAAGTAAAAAAACAAGTAAATGTGGATTATATACGTTTAAAAACTTCTAAATAGCAGTTTATAGTGTACTACAATTACTCCAAACTCAGAAAGCTGTGATGAACACAGCCTTCATTCTCAATTGTATGGACTAGCTCTTAACCACTTTACTGATCTGAAATGTCCATAAAAAAGCATATAAATGTATATTTTTGCATATAATAAAAATTCAAACCTGAATAAAAAGAGAATGAAAGTTTTTTTATTTCATTAACAGTAAACTTAAAAATTTTTTCTTATTTTATAAGTTCGGATAGCAAAGTCTTCTAAATGTTTGCTTTTTTGCAATTATAGAGTTTATACAATGAAGACCGAACTACAGATCTTACGAACAATTATCTGAAAACATGTACCAGCATTTGTATTCTTAACATATATTTTTTTTGAATCTTTCATTTTCGTTTTGTACCAAATTTGAAGTCTAATTATATGCCACAAAAAATATGCTTTTTTATGAACATGTTGTCAAGAAATTGACCAGCTAATGGGTCAATACTACAGTTTTTCAATCAATTAACAATATCAAAACAAGAAGAAAACAGATTGAAACAAAGGTTTACAATTAGTGATACAGAATACGCCAATGCAGCTTAGAATTCCGTTCCTTACAAACATATTTGCAATCTAAGAACAATGGATTAGCGAGACACAAAGATGTAACTTAACTGCAAGAGGTAAGTGTGTAACTTAGAGGTGCAGTCGGGAATTTTTTTTAGGAATGCGAGAATAATTGCGTGAGGGGTCTAATTTATAGCAGGGAGTTCAAACTAAAACGAATAAAATGGTAAATAAAGTATTTTTCCCCTTTTTTAATTTGTAAGTTATGCTTTTTTTGACTGCATAAGATTAAGGCAAAGAAAATCTGATGAGTACTTACATTTGCGTTTATTATTCTGTGTGTAAGAATAAACTCCCTCCAAACAATTCTAAAAGTTTCAGCAGTATTACCGAGTAACTTCATTCCCTAGTTTCTTAGATATAATTGGATCTTTCATTATTGCGCTGCATTTCATCTTATCTTTCACGCATCTTTTCTCGTAATCCTAATTGGTTCCATTTAAAGCCATACGCTATGCGCAACTAAAGAATTTCAATTATCATAGTTATTTAATCGCCATTCCTTTACAATTAGAAAATGTAAATAAATAAGTTTCATAATTAAGAGAAATGTATTAACTGAAACAACCTAGAGTGACTTAAGTTTGTTTAAGTACAGTGGTTATTATGAATATTTTATATTTTTGTTGTTGCATTTTTGCAAAGATTCGCTTCTTCAGAATTGAAAACATGCGCTCCTAGCTTCCTTTAAAATAGAAAGATGCTACGAATAACATTTGACAAAATAGAAACACATACTTAATAGTTTAAATTTCTCAAATATTCCTACGATAATACTGTTACTTTTTTACTTCACATTCAATTAATTTGTTTACATCAATATGATTAATAGCACAAAGGTTATTTTAGTAAGGAAAAACATCTACAGAGAAAATCAAATATAGTCCTATCAGCAAACGAAGACCTATGCCTGGCAGAGTCCTAAGAAGAATCAATTCCATGGAGGGGACACTGCTGGTATGAGGAATGCGCCTGAGTATGTTCTCGTTTTAGTTCGTTTAGCATACTTTGCTTTCTCCGAGCTGATGTTACATTCCAGTTTATAAATTTGGTGTTTTTTTAAAATAAAGAAGCAAATATTCTGACTACCGTGCTAATAAACGCAACCGCAAAACGAATTTAACTAAAACTCGAATGGCATCGTCCTTTTCTGTCATGCGCAGAAGCACCTAACTAACAAAAATTCCTTGGTCGGACTGTACACCAATAAGCCTTTGGTTTTTATTTATCTTGGTTTAATACAGGCTTTGGATAGACACACAAAATCTTTCAAACGCTCACTATTTGCATTTTTTGTTTATAAAGAGTGCGCCAACTAGTCTAGCCAACCCCGTGACGAGGCAAGTTGGAGCACATTTTTCTCTTGCTTCAGGCTTCCATAAAACATAAACTACAAAAACTACAAGTTCAAAACTAGTGGGAAGTTATTGCTCAATATATATGTCTTAAGGTTATACTTCAATTTTGTTAAAAACATGAGTAAAATATTAATAAAAATCAAAAACTGAAAAGAGCGCCAACTAGCCGCAGTCTCCCCTAAATAATAATAGTTAAGTAATACATATCTTAGAAGCATCAATATTTTTAACTGACATTTATAATACATATGTTCCTTAGTGGGAGCATCGGTTTTGTTCCGTATTCATTTCGTATGGCTTCGGCTTCTTATTAATTATTATTCATTTTCAACGTTTGAAATAATTATTTCGAAACAAAATAGATGTCATCCAGTTTGTTTCATAAATTCATTGCACATCTCATTTCACAGAATTTTACATAGTATTCAGAAAGTAATGCTACTGATAACGAAAAATAATATAAAGGGAAATGAAAATTTTTCCAGTGCAGAAAACCATCTCTATGACAAATAACGTTATTTGCCCAAATCTTCCGTTGCCATATAGAAAACATTTCCTAATTTCAGAAGTTCGCTGCGGCATTTTATGGCAAACAAAGTCTGCAGTAAAATGTGGTTTGTTTTTGCACACAATTGTGCTTCCTTTAGGTAAGATTTCTCCTAAGAAGCATGGTACTTTAGACAAAACAATTATACGAAAATGGAACTACGCGAACAGCGCTTTTCGTCGCACAGCTCCATTTTTTGCACAGTTAATGTAGTTTTATTTTAAACTTGTGCGCTATATTAAGTTTATTTTATTTTTGCACAGGAGACACAAAGATAGGCTTTTAAATGAACTATTTTTGTAGTGCTCAAAAGCCGCTTTTAAAAGTTCAAATCAAGTAACATTTTCATCTATGTTCGTCAATCGTTTTTTTTTTTCTGAGGATGTTTTCTCGAGACACTTTTACTTATTCAATCAGCATTTAAAGAAAACAAATTTATTAGCAGAGCCTAATATAAAAGTGTTCCTAACTAACTTACTAAATAAATAAATAAAAATCTCTTTTAATCAAGGAATGAATCAATAATATGAATGTCATATTCGCCCCGTCTTAAACCACCATTTCTTTAAAAAAAACCACTTAACAAAATTCCTTACTAAGCTCTTTAATTCATTTACACAAGAAAATAAAATTAGCTTTATCTATTGCAGTTTTCATTAATTTGTAAAAATATAATTCTTTATTTAAAAGATGCCTAGAATTTTATAGTTCTTCAAAAATAAAATGTATTCCTAATTCTTCCGAATATATATGGAAATATTACGCTATCATTTATTTATGCCCATTTGAAACAATATCTTCCCAATATTTATGCACTTTGTTTCCGATATAGTCTTCAATAAATGGATTCATAATTTAGAAAGAAAGGAAATGTTTTATTTTCTATGTTTCAACAATATGTTACTTTTAAACGCTAAAATATTGAACTTTAAGAAATATCCGTAACTTGCGCTGAAAAATCTTTTCAGAAAACCATTGCATATGTGCATTTTTTACCCCTGACTCTTTTCCAGAACGTTTCCATTTATGACAAGAATTTTTGTTGTACTTCCAATACTTTTCACTATTCTAAGGATTTTGAAATATTCACCAGTGATGTGAAGGAATTTCTTCGCAAATTCCAATTGTGAGTATTTATTTTCACCTCTACATAACCACAAGAATTTATTTTTACTTAAAAGAACTGCGATAAGAAAACACAAATACATTAAATTTAGTAACAGTAAGATTTATAAAAGCATAGATTAATAAGATTTGACTAGTAGACACGTGGGAAATTCCGTACTAATTTGGAAGAAATGACATTATGAAGAAGAATGGAAAAAACGGAAAGGGTGTTGGTACAAAAGAAGACATGTAATTTAATACATCAGTACAAATAGCTGTTACAATTTTTTCCCCCACTATTATTTATATATTCAAAATAATAAAATAATCGCAATAATAGAGATAATTATTTTTATTATTAGTATACATAGCATTAAAATACAATAACGAAACAGTTCCATTACTTAAAATATAGTTACGGTTGGTTGGTTAGACTCTACACATTCATAATAGAAATGAATGTGTGCCTTGCGATTGATGAAGTTTAACATACAGACGCCGCTAAAACTGTCCAATTTTCTACACAATAAAAACAAAAAAGTTTCTTGTTTGTTTACTTGATAACAGATGGCACCATCATACACGACACCAATTTGGCACCCATTAAAGGACCTCTTCTTAGATGATTTTAAATCTCAAATTTAAGAGAAGTGGTACATTTTGAGACCGTGGGTCTACTTTTCGTCATTAGCCGGTACGATAAGCCTTAAAATGAGGAGTAAATCACGGAATTTGATAAAGGAAAAAGGAAGATCTAGCAGAGTGACAAAAAACAGGCTGGAGAAATAATATATAAAGATGAATCAATGAAACGGAAAGTCAAAACTCAGTCTAAAGCTTCTGGAGTTACAGGCTGAACTTCCATTTTTCTGTTGAGAAGCTGCGTTCAATTATGCACCATAAACCTTTTTGTTAAAAGAAACTAACATTTAGTTAATTGTATAGTAAAATTTATCACCATATGTTTGACTACCAGAAAAGACGAGAGAAATAAACGAAGATAGTACTCCGTTCCTAAAGTAAGAATTTCGCAAAACAATCAATGCCAGGTCAAATATTTCTGAAAACAGCGAAAACTACTTCAACATCTAGTGCAACATGCTATTCAATGAAGTAAACGATTTGAAGTCTGAATGTCAGTAAAGAGGAAAAAATAGCTCAAGCTGTATAAAACTGCATAAAAAGTAATTTGCTTAAAAAATAGTCTTATGTTTAGGGAAGTTTGAAATATGGTATATTATTTTGCAAAAGTAATACATGCAGGGATATACAAATGTCGTTCGATACGGCACAAGTTCCCAACAATACAAAATAGTTTAAAAGCTATGCAGCAAAACTAGGGCTACGTAACAAATGGCGCTGAATGGATAATGCTTTTTCATGTCTTGTTAAAAAAACCCTTAAGTAAGTGTAGGCTATCATGTTTGTATCTGTACTCAAACATAACGAATAAAATATCCTAAAAGTATGTTTGCCGTATATCAGGGTAATAAAAAATTAATAAATCTTGGGAGCGTATATCGCTCTGCAAGCATGTAGAAATGACACCAACAACGGCATGCACAACCTGTCTCTTAGACATAGAGATGGCTGTATTTTTTAGCGCAATTATCAAAAATACCGTTTTACCCTATCATCCAATGTTGCCAACCCTTTCCTTATATAATATTTTATAAGTGATAAAAATCTAGCTTTTCAAGTAACTACTACTAAAGAGCTTTGAAAGTAACTACAGTATAATCACAAAACACTAATCTTAAACCCAATACTGCTTGGAAATACAAAAAAAAAGCACGAACCAGTAACAGCATCATCACAATTGTACAACCAGTAACAACCTCAATACTCGGGCTTGAAGAAAAACTAGTATCAGTTAATTGCCTGCGGTTCAGACTATTGCTTGCGGTTCAAAATCTAAATTATTGTGGCACACCAAAATAACAACACTGTAAATTTCCTTGTCAAGGTACGTTGGCATCAAATTGTTTTGCTTGAATATTCATATGTTATGCTATAAAAGCAATGAAAAACAGGAAGTCAAAACAACCAACATTTGCAGAAAAAACTGATAATATTTTTTTGAATGATGAGAATGCTTAAACATTCTAAGAAAATAATTACTCATCTGCAGTGACCAAAGTAAAATTTTCTGATGCAAAAAGCGAAGATTCTTTTTCCATTCTTGTTCTTGTTACCTCACATTAAAAATAAAGTAATGAGGAAAATACACAAAAAGTTCATTGATTAAGCACTAATGGAGAAATAGAGGGAGTGAACATACGAAGCTCAAAATATTTTAACCTCTCATGAAAAATATCTCTTAAGGGGAAAAAATAAAAATAACATAAACAAATTAAAATAAAAAAAGAGTTCATTGAAAAGATTGTGTGATATAAATCATTTTCAATTCTTACTCTTTTAGTATCAATAATATTTAATTGTTATATACACATTTTGACAGTGATTCAAAAGTCAAAAATTTCTATTTGAAACACTTAACATTTTCACTACAAAATCGTTAAAACGTTTTACGATTGTCTAGAAAAGTAAATTTTACGTCAATGAAGCGATTGACTTCCAGAAACAGTAAAGTTTTTCACTTGTTTTCATTAAGCTGCTTAATTCATCAATTAAATGAGTTTTTCACTTTAATTTAATACTTTAATTCTGCAGTGAATTTTGTTAAAAACTCTGTTCAGGTAGTACAAAAACTGTTTATTTTTATTTTGCGTCTTTTTCATTTTTTGCACGGATTTTTGTTAACATTTTTTTTTGTCGTAATTAAAACTCGACTTATACTTATTTTGTAATAGCTTGTTTTTTATGCTTTAATTCTAACTGTTCCCTCCTTTCTTTAAAAGAAAGTGAAATTTGTGGGAACAAGTATGTGACAGATATAAACTTTAATATCGCGTCTACATAAATTGAAATCTATTTTTATGACGCCTTAGTCCTCAAAACGGAAAAAGCACCGTTTTATTCCCAGCACACTGTTTATACATGAATAACAAAAATAAAATAATAAAATACCAAAAATCTCAAGATTTGCGAGAAGCAATCTCTATTTTAAGAAAAGGGACAAAGCCAAACATTGTCTTTAATAAAACGATGAGTCGGTATTGCAAAAGATCTAAAGAAAACTCAATGCATCGAGAAATATGTTTGTTTTCAAAAGAGCAGCATGAGATGACGAAATAATAATACTGCCCTTTTTTTTCGAAATTAATAAGTCTGCCATGGAAATAACACGGAAGCGCTGTTTTCTGCTATCAATACGTAATAAAACTGCTTCGAAGATAAAAATAATTTTATCTACTAACGCGAATAAAGAGAAATATTTTATGCAATAGGTTTCGGTTCCACATGCAAAAAAGAAAAATATTTCATACAAATAGAGCTTTTCTTTCCCTGATAAGGATGGAATATAAAAATCAGCTGAATATTTTTTTCCTACTCTGAAATCAGAAATAAAATGTGCATTTGATTAATGGCAATAACCAAAGTCTAGATTAATAACATTAGATGAGTCAATAAAACCGAAAGTAAAAACTTAGTCTAAAGTTTCTGGAGTTTCAGGCTGAACTTCTATTGTTTTATTGAGAAGCTACGTTTAATTATGCACCATAAACATTAATTATAACCATAGATGTATAAGGCCATCTATTGTCTGCAATTAATTTTGTATAATAAAAAGGGAATTACGTTTATAACTTGAAACATATTTTTTTCCAAGTACAAGTTCAAAAATTTTATTTTTTGTGTTACTATAATATACTTAACATATATATATATATATATATATATATAACATATGTATGTATGTGTGTATGTATATATATATATATATATATAAAGAACATTTTTGAAACTCACAAGGCATAGTTTAACTTCAGTGTCGTCTTCTTGTGTGTCCCTGAACAAATATTTATTCTTAAAGCGAAAGAAACCAACTTGGTTTTATTGTAAATATGGTATGAGGTGCTGTCCTTAGAATGTAAACAATGTTTTTAAAACTTAATACAACCAAGGTAAAAAGAGTAAAAAAGTATACGCTTCAAAGAAAATTTAATGTATTCCTGGGTTTTTGGTCTAAAAATAGATGTAATAAAAGAGCTCCACGTAAATGATACCTCCATTTCATAGAATGAAAAACATACATGTATTTTTCCATTAAACGATAGACATTAATTTGAAATTGTAAATTCTTTCACTGATTAACATTTCCAAATTTGTATAGATAACAGATTTGCCAAGTTTACTGGTAACGAAATTGTGTAATTGGAAGTTACTTGTATAATATATACCTGACTTTTAGAATCGGAAATTATTAGCTGAAACATATTAACTTGGTGTACGAAATAACACATGCCTTCAAAATTTGGGCAGTGTTATGGTTTGTTGAGTTATGTTTATTAATTTATGATGGTTTATTTCAATGTAGATTTTAGCTCTGAATCCTATAATGATCATTGTTTTTTCCCTCATGGCAAGAATTTTTGGAAAACGCAAATTTATAAATTATTGAAATAATGAAAAATCGCGAGCCTTTGAGGTGATGAAATTGACGACTGCAATTGGTTGCTAGGTAGCTTTTCAGTTATTTTGGTTATCTTTGGAATTTGAAACAGCAAAGACAATGAAACAGCAAAGACACTGAGCAAGTGACTGGCAACTTAGCGTCATGTTCTGTTTTCGGGATACATACGACGAGTACAAAAACTTGCATTATTAACTTCGATTTTGTTTGCATAATATTTCCTATTGTCTATGATCAAGTACTTAAACAATAAAAACATAATTAAACACTTCAACTAACAAAAGCAACATCTGTTGTAAAATTAACTACAACTCTTTCTTGACAAAAGTTTTATTCTTTGATAGTTAACAATAACATATCCAGACAATCACTGGCACGCATCCAGCTGTGGTGCCGTGATGTCCAAAAATTTTGTGCCATTACCAGGAAAATAGCCCAATTTACCATTCCAAGCATCAAAATAAATGTAGTCTACAAGCTCTTAGTTTAGCACGACCTACATTCAACTGTGTTTGAAATGAAAAATTTATACTTAACTAGAATAAAGAGGCTGAGAGTTTGACTTTAGACTTCAAGGGGCTGAAACATTTTGACGAATGACTCGAGCATTTGAAAAATGGATATGGGGGCATGGGAACACTTCCTTACGTTTTTCACGCGCCATTTCATATTCGGAAAAGGCAGTTCCTTGAAGCATATTTCAATGGAAGGCTATAAAACTCAATGCTATAAAATGGGAAATTTGTGAGTTTTTATAGTTATGAAAAAGAAAAAAAAAGCACTATCGATCTTTAAAGTAGGGATAAAATTTTGTTTTTTAATTACATCTATTATTTTAAAATTTATTTATTGATTTTTATTTTAAACGCATTAAAAGTATAAATAAAAATAAATAAAGAAATAATATAATAAAAACAGGAGAACTTTAAACGCAACAGTAGTTATGAATCAACTTCGTATGTTAATTAGAAAGCGGCATATAATCATAGTAGATTTAATAGTAGAATACAATATAATACATAAATTCAAGAAAAAGTCAAGTGAAAATCAATTACATTTAAATAGCATGTTTTCTATGCCAAAACAAATAAACTATCTTCTAATTAATCTTACTTATAAATGTATTCTTACTTCTTCAAAACTTAGCGCTGCACTATACGTGCGGAAATAACTGATTTCAGTGAAATACACTGCATTAGCATAGCTGCAGAACCAAGCTGTAAACATTCATTAAACATGTAGTTAATAGGATCTGTTTCATAATTTGTTAATTTGTTGTAATTATATTTTCCATTTTATAATTTTTAAAATATTTTTATTTTTATTTTTTCATAATTAAAGTATTGATATTTTTGAGTAGGCTAGTCTGTAGTTGTCATAAACTCTACGTATTTATAATCAAGTGGCTAAGTTGATTTTTAAAAGTTCAAGACATGATCCGGGGGAAATTTTGATTTCTATTTTTTTTTTTAAATTTTCTAATGCGCCTTGTAATGACATTTTTACTAGGAAGCCAATAGTGGCTGCTCCACTCAAAATAGTGGAACACTCACTATTTTGAGTAACTCCGCTCCGACTTTTAAATATTTATTCTGCCTCCATTCTGTGATCTGAATAGTTTTAAAATACGTAATATGAATAAAATGGTTTTATCTAACTTATTCATTTCATTAATAATTCATGGGTCCTATATGTATACAAAACAGAAGTTATTTATATACAATAATATCCCAGATGCTGAGAAAATAAGATATGCCCTGAAAATAATATTAAGCCAGACCTACAATGTTGACTAGATATGTTGATGTGATTTGATGACTTATGTAAATTAGCAGTATTGACCAATGTAGTGCTAACAGAAAAGGGGATTGGAGTAGAAAAGCAGTATTGACCAATGAGGATTAATAATAAGCATCACTTAAAGGAGTCGATTCAAATTCACGAGTAATTTAAGTTGCTTATCTGTTTGTGATACGGGGGAGTGTGAAGAAAGATATCTTTAAGACACACCTTGCGACTCTAAGTACAGTTGCTCGGTCAAGCAATAGTAGATTAGAAAAACCACAATTATAGAAAGAATAAGAAAGGAAATAAGTAGTGTGATCTGATGGAAACTATCAAGGATTCAGTGAGCAATAATGGAAATAAAAAGAGAAAGAAAGAAGCAAAGATTCACAAAGTTTTAAATATCCGCTTACTATGCAGTTCACTTGCACAATATTTAGCTTTCCCATTAGTGATGAAACATAGATATTATACCAATACGAAGATAACCAATACAAAGATTAAATCTGTGATATCATCAATGAATGTTGACATCCACTCATCCAATTTTATACAACTATTATCGAGGAGCAAAATCAAAATTTTTTGAAACCCTAACATTAGTGATGATAAATAGCTCTTATACAATAACCAACTTTAAGAGAAAAAGTTATGATGACTAACTAATGGCTACATTAACATAACATTGGATTTACGTTAGCAGTTTTGTATGATCAAGAAACAAAAACAGACCTATATTTAGTTTTAAAATCGTTAATGAAGAAAAATAGTTCTGATACAACTAACGGAAGGATCAAGTTATGATGACACCAACAGATCGTTACTTCAACTCGGCCAAATAGCCTTAGTGATTACCCAGAAGCAAAATCAAACTATTTCTGTTCTAATAACATTTGTGGGGAGAAATAGGTCTCAGGCAGCAACTAAGGTAAAAAAAGTTGTAACATTACTAATAATAACATTCAGCCAGAAAATGTTCTACATTTACATGTATTATCCCCATCTTTTTATTATAAAATCAATGCTGATGAAAAATAGGTCTCATACAAAAAACAGTATATGAAAAAATTCTGGCGAAATCTACTAATGGTAACATTATTTTGAATGTGTAACTTCAGTAATTCAGTATTGTGAAGAAGCAAAAATCAAATTAAGCGTTATTATTAATATCAATAAGGTGATAATAAGTAGAAATCGGAAAAACGACCGAAACATCGAAAAAAAATATGACTTCAAATTGTTCTCCAATCCTTTACCTTTCAAATGATGCTAAGATGTTGCTATTACTTATCCTCTAGTAACAAGGATTTTCCACTAGGTACAACCGTACTATTATATAAAGTTCTGTGCTTCCAAAACCTTAAATCCAATTTCATGTTTCAGACCAAATGACGCTATGCTTAAAACACGATAACTCAACAATAAATTAATCTAGCAGAATTATTTGTATACCACTAAAGTCTGCATAATACAATGGATACGTTCTGCATCAATCAATTTTTAATGAAGAAATTCATTTTAAATGAATTTTTAAAGTTAAAATTCCAGATACAATCTTCATGTTTTGTATTAGCAGCGAGAAAAATTATAAAAAAAAACCTATCCTCCCCAATATCTTGATCGAGACACGAAACATGAAAAATGACATTAGATATAATCTCCAACGAGAAGTGTATGTCTAAATAAATTATATTTTAAAGTATAACTTTTCTAAAAATATGTCTATTTGGTCGTTAAAACTTAATTTGAAAATTATTTTTAGTTCAATATACATTTTTTATGCTAAAATGTCGTTAAATACACACCATTGATTTACCGTAAAAATTTGGATTTTAAAATTAAATTTAAAAAAAATCCAATGTGCATGTATACCTTTTCAAAATAGGTCTTGTAAGACAATCTAGAAAAGAAAAGAAAATGTGTTGCAGACTAATTAAGACCATAAAACTAAATGTCGACGGAGAAAGGCGTGTGATAGAGTATTTCGATTTTCAACTAGTTTGGATTAATGAAATATTCATAGATGAATAAGTAATGAATAGCGGCCCGTTGTTGCCAACTATATGACCCTATAACTGAAACTTTTAATGAAACCCTTCACAGTTCCGAAAAGTAAAGCCATAATCCGTTGTATAATAAGCTTTAAAAGTCCCTTTTCTGAAGGATCTACGATTATTACTTTAACCTCATTTCTATTATTCATGTGCTGTTGCTACGTCAGCATTTTAGTACCTGAGAAGTTTAGAAATCTTTTGCCTTTCTTACGGAAGCACTAACCATTTTCAGAATGTGTCGGAAATTTACAAAACTCACCCTTTTATAGTCAAATTATTTCTTTCAGACATATATTTTTTGGTAAATTTTTTTTTCTTGCTGTTATGAATTTCATCGACAAATTATCAGGCAAAGAAGTAGGATTATCTGACCTATGAACGGACGCTTAACCAAATTTAATTAAAAAAGAATATTATATATTTTTTTAATCTGTAGCATGTGATACATGACAGTAAATTTACTGACGTAAGTAAATTTAGATAAAAATTTGAGGGTTTTTAAATGGCACTGATTCAGTTGTTTTTGAGTGTGCAAGTAAAAAGTGGTGCAACAAAAATGGTAACTGAGCAGTGAGTGAACACAAAATGTCCCAGTTAATACGCATGCAAAACTTCGATTCAGAATCATTCAGGGGTCGGATAGTTTGTAATTGCATAGAAAACTACGACGTTAAAAACGAGCGTTTAAATTAAATATTGAAAAATGTAAATGGCAATTATATTTTTTAAAATCTGTAGCATGTGATACATGACAGTAAATTTACTGATGTAAGTAAATTTAGTTAAAAATTTGAGGGTTTTTAAATGGCGCTGATTCAGGCGTTTTTGAGTGTGCAAGTAAAAAGTGGTGCAACAAAAATGGTAACTGAGCAGTGAGTGAACACAAAATTTCCCAGTTAATACGCATGCAAAATTTCGATTCAGAATCATTCAGGGGTCGGATAGTTTGTAATTGCAAAGAAAACTACGACGTTAAAAACGAACGTTTAAATTAAATATTGAAAAATGTAAATGGCAATTATATTTTTTAAAATCTGTAGCATGTGATACATGACAGTAAATTTACTGATGTAAGTAAATTTAGTTAAAAATTTGAGGGTTTTTAAATGGCGCTGATTCAGGCGTTTTTGAGTGTGCAAGTAAAAAGTGGTGCAACAAAAATGGTAACTGAGCAGTGAGTGAACACAAAATTTCCCAGTTAATACGCATGCAAAATTTCGATTCAGAATCATTCAGGGGTCGGATAGTTTGTAATTGCAAAGAAAACTACGACGTTAAAAACGAACGTTTAAATTAAATATTGAAAAATGTAAATGGCAATTATATTTTTTAAAATCTGTAGCATGTGATACATGACAGTAAATTTACTGATGTAAGTAAATTTAGTTAAAAATTTGAGGGTTTTTAAATGGCGCTGATTCCGGTGTTTTTGAGTGTGCAAGTAAAAAGTGGTGCAACAAAAATGGTAACTGAGCAGTGAGTGAACACAAAATGTCCCAGTTAATAAGCATGCAAAATTTCGATTCAGAATCATTCAGGGGTCGGATAGTTTGTAATTGCATAGAAAACTACGACGTTAAAAACGAACGTTTAAATTAAATATTGAAAAATGTAAATGGCAATTATATTTTTTAAAATCTGTAGCATGTGATACATGACAGTAAATTTACTGATGTAAGTAAATTTAGTTAAAAATTTGAGGGTTTTTAAATGGCGCTGATTCAGGCGTTTTTGAGTGTGCAAGTAAAAAGTGGTGCAACAAAAATGGTAACTGAGCAGTGAGTGAACACAAAATTTCCCAGTTAATACGCATGCAAAATTTCGATTCAGAATCATTCAGGGGTCGGATAGTTTGTAATTGCAAAGAAAACTACGACGTTAAAAACGAACGTTTAAATTAAATATTGAAAAATGTAAATGGCAATTATATTTTTTAAAATCTGTAGCATGTGATACATGACAGTAAATTTACTGATGTAAGTAAATTTAGTTAAAAATTTGAGGGTTTTTAAATGGCGCTGATTCAGGCGTTTTTGAGTGTGCAAGTAAAAAGTGGTGCAACAAAAATGGTAACTGAGCAGTGAGTGAACACAAAATTTCCCAGTTAATACGCATGCAAAATTTCGATTCAGAATCATTCAGGGGTCGGATAGTTTGTAATTGCAAAGAAAACTACGACGTTAAAAACGAACGTTTAAATTAAATATTGAAAAATGTAAATGGCAATTATATTTTTTAAAATCTGTAGCATGTGATACATGACAGTAAATTTACTGATGTAAGTAAATTTAGTTAAAAATTTGAGGGTTTTTAAATGGCGCTGATTCCGGTGTTTTTGAGTGTGCAAGTAAAAAGTGGTGCAACAAAAATGGTAACTGAGCAGTGAGTGAACACAAAATGTCCCAGTTAATAAGCATGCAAAATTTCGATTCAGAATCATTCAGGGGTCGGATAGTTTGTAATTGCATAGAAAACTACGACGTTAAAAACGAACGTTTAAATTAAATATTGAAAAATGTAAATGGCAATTATATTTTTTAAAATCTGTAGCATGTGATACATGACAGTAAATTTACTGATGTAAGTAAATTTAGTTAAAAATTTGAGGGTTTTTAAATGGCGCTGATTCAGGCGTTTTTGAGTGTGCAAGTAAAAAGTGGTGCAACAAAAATGGTAACTGAGCAGTGAGTGAACACAAAATTTCCCAGTTAATACGCATGCAAAATTTCGATTCAGAATCATTCAGGGGTCGGATAGTTTGTAATTGCATAGAAAACTACGACGTTAAAAACGAACATTTAAATTAAATATTGAAAAATGTAAATGGCAATTATATTTTTTAAAATCTGTAGCATGTGATACATGACAGTAAATTTACTGATGTAAGTAAATTTAGTTAAAAATTTGAGGGTTTTTAAATGGCGCTGATTCCGGTGTTTTTGAGTGTGCAAGTAAAAAGTGGTGCAACAAAAATGGTAACTGAGCAGTGAGTGAACACAAAATGTCCCAGTTAATACGCATGCAAAATTTCGATTCAGAATCATTCAGGGGTCGGATAGTTTGTAATTGCATAGAAAACTACGACGTTAAAAACGAACGTTTAAATTAAATATTGAAAAATGTAAATGGCAATTATATTTTTTAAAATCTGTAGCATGTGATACATGACAGTAAATTTACTGATGTAAGTAAATTTAGTTAAAAATTTGAGGGTTTTTAAATGGCGCTGATTCAGGCGTTTTTGAGTGTGCAAGTAAAAAGTGGTGCAACAAAAATGGTAACTGAGCAGTGAGTGAACACAAAATTTCCCAGTTAATACGCATGCAAAATTTCGATTCAGAATCATTCAGGGGTCGGATAGTTTGTAATTGCAAAGAAAACTACGACGTTAAAAACGAACGTTTAAATTAAATATTGAAAAATGTAAATGGCAATTATATTTTTTAAAATCTGTAGCATGTGATACATGACAGTAAATTTACTGATGTAAGTAAATTTAGTTAAAAATTTGAGGGTTTTTAAATGGCGCTGATTCCGGTGTTTTTGAGTGTGCAAGTAAAAAGTGGTGCAACAAAAATGGTAACTGAGCAGTGAGTGAACACAAAATGTCCCAGTTAATAAGCATGCAAAATTTCGATTCAGAATCATTCAGGGGTCGGATAGTTTGTAATTGCATAGAAAACTACGACGTTAAAAACGAACGTTTAAATTAAATATTGAAAAATGTAAATGGCAATTATATTTTTTAAAATCTGTAGCATGTGATACATGACAGTAAATTTACTGATGTAAGTAAATTTAGTTAAAAATTTGAGGGTTTTTAAATGGCGCTGATTCAGGCGTTTTTGAGTGGGCAAGTAAAAAGTGGTGCAACAAAAATGGTAACTGAGCAGTGAGTGAACACAAAATTTCCCAGTTAATACGCATGCAAAATTTCGATTCAGAATCATTCAGGGGTCGGATAGTTTGTAATTGCATAGAAAACTACGACGTTAAAAACGAACATTTAAATTAAATATTGAAAAATGTAAATGGCAATTATATTTTTTAAACTCTGTAGCATGTGATACATGACAGTAAATTTACTGATGTAAGTAAATTTAGTTAAAAATTTGAGGGTTTTTAAATGGCGCTGATTCAGGCGTTTTTGAGTGTGCAAGTAAAAAGTGGTGCAACAAAAATGGTAACTGAGCAGTGAGTGAACACAAAATGTCCCAGTTAATACGCATGCAAAATTTCGATTCAGAATCATTCAGGGGTCGGATAGTTTGTAATTGCATAGAAAACTACGACGTTAAAAACGAACGTTTAAATTAAATATTGAAAAATGTAAATGGCAATTATATTTTTTAAAATCTGTAGCATGTGATACATGACAGTAAATTTACTGATGTAAGTAAATTTAGTTAAAAATTTGAGGGTTTTTAAATGGCGCTGATTCCGGTGTTTTTGAGTGTGCAAGTAAAAAGTGGTGCAACAAAAATGGTAACTGAGCAGTGAGTGAACACAAAATGTCCCAGTTAATACGCATGCAAAATTTCGATTCAGAATCATTCAGGGGTCGGATAGTTTGTAATTGCATAGAAAACTACGACGTTAAAAACGAACGTTTAAATTAAATATTGAAAAATGTAAATGGCAATTATATTTTTAAAATCTGTAGCATGTGATACATGACAGTAAATTTACTGATGTAAGTAAATTTAGTTAAAAATTTGAGGGTTTTTAAATGGCGCTGATTCAGGCGTTTTTGAGTGTGCAAGTAAAAAGTGGTGCAACAAAAATGGTAACTGAGCAGTGAGTGAACACAAAATTTCCCAGTTAATACGCATGCAAAATTTCGATTCAGAATCATTCAGGGGTCGGCTAGCTTGGAATTGCATAGAAAACTACGACGTTAAAAACGAACGTTTAAATTAAATATTGAAAACTGTAAATGACACGTGCATGAAGCACAATTTTGAGGGACTTAGACGGCGATTTTTTTTCCATTGACCTGTCAGAGGTGTTAGTATTCTTTCGAAAGTTACGTAATTTGGAACAAATTTCTAGAAAAAGTTTTAGCATTATAACACTAAGAACATAAGAAATTGAGAATATGGTACCGGCAATGCATGAAACACGGCAATTTATAGAATGTTTGGTATTAGACACCGGCATCCTACATAACGCCTAGGCATTGTATAGAATATCGGATTTCAAACACGTCCGGCTACACATCCACACTAGAAAAAAGGGTGAGAGGATCTGGGGCAAAATATTACAGCTACCATTTAAAAATTTAAAATGAAATTGGACAGCAAAAATTTGAGAAATAAAATGTTTAATTTGTTCACCGTCGGAAAATTAACCCTGTAATGCCCAAGTTTTTCTTATCATCGTCCGCCTTAAGGCGTTGGGAATTAGAGTGTTAAAAAAACAATGAGAATTGGTATCCATTCATCTACGTAAAATTCATAAACGAGAGTATTAAACTATAAATAATTAAATAAGAAATTACTAACTATATTGAATGATTTCCCAAACGTAAATAAATACACAAAATCAGAACTTAAAATAAGAAAAAAAAACTTAAAACTGATAACTATAAAAGAAAAAATACCTACAGTTCAGTAATGCACATGCTATCGTTGGTCGAAAAAATCGAGTTCATTTTGTGGTCAGAGAAATTAATAAATAGGCTACTGTGCCCAAGTCGTACAATGATAGTAAGAAAAATTTGAATGATGTCACTTAATCTAGTGTACCAATAGATTGGATGATTAGTGATAAAGAACGTATCGTAACTTATTTCATTTGCTTCGTTACATAATGCAATTGTTGTCGTGAACAAGACTCAAAGTCTTTGTAGCAAGAATACAATATTAAAAATAGAATTAAATGCAATATAATAGTCCGAATAAGAATATTAAATGATGTTATTCGAATAATAATGTTTTTCCCATTAAAAATAAATAATTTCTTCATTTAATTTTCCTTGTTACAACAAAAGCAAATTCATTAGTAATAATTTCGGCAAAAAAAGCATGGAAACAGGATGTTTCTTTGACAAAGAAGCTAAAGAAAGTTACTTTGTTGATTTAATAAGTAATGTATCGCTTTCGAATTGTTTTCACTACGGAGTGCATAAACAATGGAAAGATATTTGGATTTTACCAAGCGTGCCAAGCTAGAGAAATATAATTATATAATTATCCAACTAATTAACCTTTCAAAGAATATTATTATGCTGAAGATGATACTTACACTCACATTTTTTAGGTGGGAAAATTTCACAAACTTAGTTCCCTTTTTTATTAACTAAGGCATTCAAAACTGACTGTTAAAGGACTAATCATTATCACATGTGACATCGCAATTTCTTTAATTTCCTTCCTAAAAAAAAAGAGTCAAGTTTTCTGTTATTTTTCCCCAAGTAAAGCCTATTGCTAAACGTAATTCTGTATGTAAAAGTTCTTAATTATGTCAATTACTTTCCTTGGAATTTTCGCTTCGGCGTGTTTCCCTACACCAGCTGTTCAACCCGATATCCACTTAATATTATACGAGTGGTCGAAGTCATCGTGTTATTACTCCTAAAATGGAAGAAAATGTCATATTTTCATGTTCGGATTAGTTAATTAAAAAATAATATATGTGTTGTGAGATTTCATTAATGTAATCAAAACTTAAAGCTGACGTGAAAGCGGAAAAAAAGCTTGACAAGTTTCTCATTTTTCAGGTTTCCACTACTGATGCCATCATTTTGATGGCTGTTAATTAAATTTCGATTTTTTAATTGATTCATCAGAATGAGCATGCCACTTCTCATTTAGTTGAGTTTTTTCTATGTTCATTAATTCCGAAAGCACCTTTCATTAATATTGCATTTTAAAAATCCAATACTTTAATGGGAAGCTTTTAAAATTTCCGGTTTTTGGGATACATATAAATTAGTAAACCGTGGTATATATTTAAACAAAAATCTTTTCTTAAAACTTTTTTTCCCGTTGCGTGACAGATTTCATGCTTCATTGCTTTTTATATTTTTCGCAGAAAAAATTTGCTTGCTATGCAAAGTTGATAAATGATTGAAAATGATAAACAATTGAATTCTTAGTTTGATGAAAGGAGCAAAAGAAAAGTTGAAATAAATTTTGTATAAGTGGAAAGAGTAATTTAGAACTTTTTCTAAGATATTAGTTTGCAAAGCAAAATGCAGTATTTGTTGCAAAAGGATTCCTTTAGTCTGAACATATGAAAACAATAGCTGTTGCTAATTGTTGTAAATGTCGTTTTTTTGCTATACGACCGCTTTTTGTGCGATAGAATATACTTTTTAAGCAGTTGCGTTTTGGCGTCGTCGGCGTTTTTTCCCGATTGCACATGAAATGTCAGCTGAGCATCCCTGCATAAGGCTACCGTAATAAATAATCGAAAGAAAAAAAACGAAATTAAAACTGGTTCTTGGAGTAAATCCTGTTGTCTTTGATGGATGCAATTTACAAAAGAATGATTTTTGAGTTTTTATATCTCACCTATAGCGGCATTGTTACTAAATGAATGCCAAATGTAAACGACGCGTATGGCATACACCGTATGCAAGTTGTTCTTAGGAAATTACCGTATGAAAGGAACTGACAAGAGGTAAAACGACTATTCTCGATGTAAATATTTTTTGATACACTCGCTTTTGACAAAAATAAAGTTGGTTTGTAATTTTGCAAATTAAGCTTTAGCGGCTTTTATTCTGAATGCACATGAAATAGTAGAAGTACGTTGTAAGTTCTAAACAAGATTACTTATACCAAAAATCAGCATAAAACGAACTGAAACGAAACTAAAGCCACGTATCTTGATGTAAATCCTGCTATCGTTTTCCGATACAATCGCTTTTTGCAAAACGAATGAATGTTTATAATTTTACGGTATTTCTATTAGTGGTTAAATTGAATGCATTGAGCCCAAAGTCACTACTTAAATTTTAAACGACAGTTACTCGCAAAAAAAGAGAGAAATTTAAAAGTATAGTCACATCGTGCATTTATTAGACCAATTAATTATGCACTACATTTCAAGTGTGAATTTATTTGGTCAGAACAATTTCAGTAGGCCTAATATTGTCATTTTGCCTTTGACTTACTCAATGTTAATCATTGGTACACTGTAAATATTTTTCCTTTAGTTGCCACGATTTTTGGTGTTCAGTTGGTGTAAAGTTGAAAATTATTCATTTTTTTATATATTTTAAATTGTTTTGTGTGTCTGTCTAAAAAAATATAGACTGTATAATGTTTCTTAGTGCGTGAAATTTGTTAACTCAATTACAAATAAAAATACAAAAGTGACGACCAGCAACAGGCTCATGGCCCAGCTAGGCTGGTCCTAGTCAAGCAGTCTTTAGCAGTCCCCAATGAACATCAAGAGCTTTCTTAAAAGTTTTTACCCCACTGAATTAACAGTGGCCTCTGGTAAACTATTCCAACTGCCTACAACCCTATTGAAGTAGCAATGTTTCCTAATCTCAAGATTAGGTTTGAAAACCTTAAAACAATGACCTCTGGTTTTACTTTCAGCAAATAACTGAAGCACATCAGGATTTCCCATTTTAATGAATTTAAACAACTGAATCATGCACCCTCTAACTCTTCTTTGCTGAAGAATATACATGTTGAGCCTTTTAAGCCTGCCCTCATAATCTAATGCACGTATCAAAATTTCATAACGATTGCCCATTTCTATGAAAATAGGAATGAGCAATCGTAATCGTAATGAGCTTCTGATACGCAAATGAGTTAACGAACTTAATATGATAAAATATTATGCTGTCTGTTATTTTAGACAGACACTCAAAAAAATTTAAATATATCAAAAAATGAATATTTTCCAACTGAACACTAAAAATGGCGTTCAGTAACACCAACAATGGTGGCAACTAAAAGAAAATGTTTACAATGTAGCATTGCAGTCATAAAGTATCAGGTTCTAGTGTGAAATATTGTCTAGAGATTGAATTTTTAAAGAAGAATTCTGAATTATTCAAAAGTTTGTGTCTTTAGGAATAAAATTTTGTTTTAAAAAATGCAACAAAGGATGAAATACTAAGAAAATTAGATAATTTTAAACAACTTGAAGAAATTACAATGTAATCTTCTAAGCACTTTCACATTATATTTCACAACACACCAAACATAAGTTTATTTAAGGTTCTGGTGTGAAATATTGTCTAGAGATTGAATGTTTAAAGAAGAATTCTGAATTATTCAAAAGTTTGTGTCTTTAGGAATAAAATTTTGTTTTAAAAAATGCAACAAAGGATAAAATACTAAGAAAATTAGATAATTTTAAACAACTTGAAGAAAATACAATATAATCTTCTAAGCACTTTCACATTATATTTCACAAAACACCAAACATAAGTTTATTTCATAAAATATTGTGATCTTCGTATTTCTAAATTCAGTTATCAGTAACATGGACAGTTTAACGGCTCGTTGTTGTGAAAACAAAATCCGTACATTAAGCATGTTTATAACGCATCAAATCATCAAGAAAACATTCACGTAACAGAGACAGACTAGGGTTCTCTAGCTGTTCTATTGATTTTATTTAAAAAAAATCAGACGAGACATATATTTACTTCGGACAAAAATTTCTGCAAAAATGTATTTACCATAGGCTTACGGGTTAAATTTTAGTATGCGTCAAACGTTCATCCCGAATGATAGAATTTCCTAAAATGGTGAAATATAGAGTGTTTTCTAGTACTTGGTTTCGCTCTTGGTTTCCCGGTGCGCTGACATAAATTTTTTATTCTTCACTACATAATATTATATGTATACAAATACGCGAACATATATATACATATATATGTGTGTGTAACATCAGCTATGGCACCACTTCATATTGTCGAATGTCCGTCAAATCGTAAATTTAGTCGCAGCCAAATTATCAAACCTTATTTTATTTAAAAAAGGAATTATATAAAGTGTCTACAATTGTCTATAGGTCACTTTGGTTTTTGTGTTTCAAAATCGAAACTGAATGTAAAAAGGGGTTAGGAAATATTATTTGTTTTTAATGTTATATAATATATATATATATATATATATATATACATTATATGTATCTTTTCACTTGGTTTTCGTTAGCTCTTTAAGGAGAAAAAAAAGCTGGTGATATTACCCATTAATACCTGCAATAACTGCTATGGAATCTACGGTTACATTCGCTAAGAATGCAAATAAAAAGCTTAAGTACATTTTCCTCAATGATATTCCAGCAGTAAAAAAAAGTAAACTTTTCCACATGTATAAAAAAATGGACCTCTTTTTGAATAGAAAAGTTTTTTTTCCTCATGGTTACCATGTCAGATATGTATATTTTCCTGCAGGCTTAAGAGATCAATTCAGTAATAGAAATCTCTCTATCTCTCCAACTAATAATCTTATGCCCATATATGCAAAGATATAATCAAATTCTTAATCAAAATCTCTGACGCAAGGGCACATTAGTTTAAATATTTACATTTCTTCAAAAGCTGCAATCCTGTTACTTTTTTATTCTCACAAAAGGGCATTGCATCAGATTCTGTTGCTACATAGAAAGTATTCGGATGAAGGCATTTCTTACGTTTAGCACCGTTCAATATTGCATTTCGTGACCGGTGATAGCGACAGTAATGCGTCTGGAATATAAAGGGCACAGTAATCACAGCTAAGCTCCGAGCGTATCAGGTGCTCTATACCTTTGTTTATTATAGTTCACCAGCAGATGGAAATGAAACTAATGGCATTAGTTACAATCTTTCTCATACATAACCCTGGGTATTAGGGATCGGAAGCAACGAATGTTTCCGAGAGGGAAGTCTTAGCGAGTAAGTATATAAGCTGGTATTTCTTCTACGCGTAAATATGAAACTTATTGTAATATATTTTGATGAATTTTTTCCGAGAAATATTTTACCACGAATGTTGAATCCCACATTACGTTAGTTCATTTCATTTTTTAAGTTAAAACATGTAATTAACCTTAAAAGTTTGGAACTTATTAGCGTATTATAATTAGTTCGAGAAAAATTATATTATAACAAGATCTTTCTTATCTGTTTTTGAAATATCTACCAAAAGTTCACTTGTTAACCATTTATTTGCTTTGTTGAAATGTTCATGAAGATTTAAGACCACATTAAACAGTATTTCAGTGACAAAAGAAATTATAGTTTGCTTCTTATTCGTATACATTGGAAATTTCATGTAAAATAGCAAACATAGCAAAACATTAAAACAAAAGAAAAAAAAAAAGGGTAAATTTTAAATAACATATACCTAAGAGTCTTCAAGAGTTGCTTACGTGGCCAAGGAGTTAAACGCATTAAGGCGTAATTTAATTATTATTATCGTATTCAACAATAACTTTAGTGAATTGATGAGTTTTGCTCGTTATTGTGCAGTGTGGCATAACAATTTGACGATGAATTAGACTCGTAATTTTACCACAAAGGGTTTAACATTTTTATCACGGTGTTTTATCCAATGAGTCAAACAAGGGCTTGATGTATTTACTTTAGAAGCATTCTCAATCGTTTTTTATGAGTATTTTTTAATTAAATCTCAAAACACTTAGGTATAGGAAAAATGAGATTGACAGAAAAATTGAAAGGTTTACGTATTTACAAACAAACGTATACATTTTAAGCACATGAAAAAAAATCAATGTTTTATTTTATAAAGAAACCGTGTTTTACGAAAGATAATATTTTCCGGCCTATAAGCCCGGAAAATATCATCTTTGGTATGGACACCGGCCGTGAAAGCCTAAGTTCCTATATTCGTGTTTTACGAAATTTTAACCTTTGTTTGCGTTTTAAAACGCACGCAAACACAAGTATAAATTTCATTAAAATGTCTTTGAAAAAAAGGGGGAAAATCGAATGAAAAAATTCTAATCAGTTATGAGTACTTGAGTTTTGTGTATAAGACTACGAAAAGTTTTTTTTCTCTCGATTTATTTTAACTGTAAGGATTTATCGTATGTCGTAATAAGAGGTTAACTTTTACTGATAAATTAATTTTTAATTAAAAGATCTTTCTACGCGTCAGCAGAAGAGTGAATTGATGAACCATGTGCGAACAAATTGACCTTTATAAATGTATCATAATCGATCAGTACTTTAGAGGGAGGACTTGTATTTTTCGTATATTTTCGGGAGACACGACACAAAATTAACGTTTCTTACTTCCTTTATCAGGCATAGATTTTTGAGCGATACAGAAACACAAAATACAAAAAATAAACAAAAATAACACGCAAAAATATATTAGTTTTAAAATTTATTTCTAAAAACGTTACTGTTTTGTTTAAATCTTTTAGAAATAGTTTAAAAGCCCCATGTTTTTCTTGCTTAATATGGCATGTTAGAAAAATGTTTACACATGCAATTTTAAGAATAACAGTAATATAAACACTGATTAATTATATTTTGCTGTTCTAAAAGCAAATTGGCGCATGCCATATATAAATAATATATATTATGAATTTTAAAAAATCTGCATTTACAGCGAATTACGATGTAATAATTTTAAAAATAAAGCGTGCGATTTAAATATAGTTGCATTTACCAAAGTAAATTTATAAATTTTTACATAAATAATGTGTCTTGACTGTTTGTTTAAAGCTCTAATCCCAGTTATATAATAAGAAAATTGCAGTAAATACACTACACAAGGAACCAAAAGCTGTTGCAATAATAAGACCAAAATGAAAATCTTTCTGCATTTAAAAAAACTATTGCTAAGACAAGTCATGCTTAAACAGTAGAGCTTTACTACATTCATAGACATATTTCAAAATTTGACAGCAGCATTTAAGCGTAAAATTAAATTAAATCTATTCATGTTTACGCAACATTATTTTAAAACAGTAAGCTTGAAATTAAACTCCTTTTCTCCCAGTTTTAGAGATATATTACCGTCCATACGTCAGTCTAAAATGAGCCTTCTCTCTTCCGAAAGCATTTATGTCAAAAGCGAGAAAAACGAGGCAGTGCTCGACTAAGATTTTTTTGTACTTTGTCATCCTCCATAACTAAATGAGATAAATGAGTGGAACTCTCTAAGCTGAAAAGCTTTATCGTCAAGTAGAGAGTTTTAGAACAAAACTAGGCCTAGGATTTCTTGTTTTTTTAGACTAAAAATATGCAAAGACGGCGCTTCTTGCATTCCTTGGAAATAAAGAAGAAAATTAAATTGAGTGCTGAGATATTGAACATTATCACTGGACCATGAAGTAGGATGTTCATTATTTTCGAGGCACTGTTCAACAAAGTTTCTTAATTTTGTCTGCCCTTTATAAATTGGAATAGTACGTGGAGTTCTCAAACGCTAAAAATGTAGAATCATTCTGGCTTCAAATGGAAAGCAACAACAACAAAAGACCGGTTACTCAGGTTTTGCGCTTGTGCACTGTGTGAAAAGATATACTGAAAAGACAGAGCCTGAGTGACAAGATTTTTGTCACTGTTACTCTCGGTCCATAGCCAGCAGCAAGGCAGCCTGTTGAATAAGATACAATTCTTGACAATGATTTTACTTTTTTTTTTAACAATCGGTAACAAATAAACTACATAAGTTATAAAAAAACAGCGAAAAGGGAAAAAAGGAAAGAATAAAAAATCTCTATTTGGATTAGAACAACACATTTGGAAAAGGAATATATTTAACTTAATTAAGATTTAAACATAAGATAAATTACCGAATTTTTTCAATCCTCAAACAACCAAGTTCTGTCTGCTAGACTATCTACTAGAGCAGAGCTTTCCAAACTTTCCCTGATGGCGACACCCTTCCAGTACATACAATTTAACGAGACACCCTTTCACTAATACAAATACAACAGATTTGATTTTATCATAACAAATGGTATTGTAAAGCAATAATTATTTAATATGTGAATTAGAAATACAGTATAATTAATTGGAATTACAGTTTGGAAGAGTTTTAAGTACCAGTTTCTCTCCACAAATCACACACTCCGGAGTTGGACATTCTTCAACTCCACACCACATAAATCCCATTTTTATGTATTCTTCCTTATACATTCTCACTTTCGTGCTCTTGCTACTGCATATTGGGTAGGAATAAACAGAGGCTTGAGACACACTATTTAATTGTTGTTCAGTAACTACTGAAGTATCAGACACACCACTTGACTGTCGTTCTGCATCTGGTGCTTCATAAACTATCAAAGGTGTCCTTCTGACGATAAATTTATCCATAGCGGATGAGTTCCGTAACATTTATGGCATAAATAAGTCACTTTGAAGCAGATAAAATAATGGCGTGTGTCACGAATGAAAGAAAGAAGCTGACTGAAGGAAATGTACAATGCCCAATGTCGCCGCTCGAAGAACTAGTAAAAACAAGAAGCTTATAGAAAGTGCCAATGTACAGCAGCACAGTACAGAGACATATAGCGCCATACCTGGAAGTTACATGGACAAATTGTAGAAATCCACATATCGATCACGGGGATACTATGTGATCTATGATTACACTGAACCAAGAAAAGGATGTTTGATACTATTTTAATTATTATTTGATATTATTTCATAAGCTCCTCATTCGCTTTGCAATCTCGCGACACCCTTGATGCTAAAACGCGACACCCCGGGGTGTCGCGACACCCAGTTTGGAAAGAACTGTACTAGAGCCTACTTTCCCGTATACAGTAACATCAAATTCATAATCAAGCTATCTCTCTCTCTCTTTCCCTCTTTCTCGTTTAGTTTAGTGCTTTTTATACTTCAAATATACATTTTTCAGTAAATACATATTCTTTCCCTCATTCATTAATTCAATAATTGATCCTTTCATTTATTCCCTCATTCATGTATTTATTCCTTTATTCAAGCACTCATTCATTCAGAAACATCCTTTAAAATGCAGATAAAAATATTTCATAGGAAAATAGGCTCGTTTAGTTCTGCACGAACTTTGTATCTGTTCTACGCCAGAAGATCTTTCCGATAAAGTTTGTTGTTCCAAGCAATTCCGTCTGTTAGATCAGAATTTATATAGGTTTGAACTGTCCCCGTAGGTGCTATATTTTTTTGAACTGTTGAAAATTGAACAAAAGTTGGTTAAATCGAAAACTATTTCACGCTGAGAACTCCAATAAGAGTATCTAAAGGATCCTGGATCTTAGGTCCTGGGTTTATATACGATGCTTCATATTTCCTTATAGGCGCGGCAAATATTAAGATTTTTTGAACTGTTCAAAAATGAAGGAAAAATTGTTTAAATCAAACAATATATGGAAATGAGACGTCCTATCCGATATTTCGAATGCAAAAAAATCTTCTGACTCTGACAATTTCTTGAAAAGCTATTGAAGGAGGGGGGAGATGACAGCCAGACAGACACACAGTTTACTTCCATTTTATTTCATTCTTTATTTAGTTACTTCACTTATTTTTGCCTTTTAAAAAAATTTTAACGATACTTTTATGATACATTAAACCCTTCTTTCATACTTTAAAAAAAATACGAGAAAGTAGGTTGAAATGGTTATGAGCTGAGTGGGAGACCGGTAATTTTTAATTTCATTGTTGTTACACACCACAAATTGGTCGAGGCATCTACATTGATTAAAAATTAAAAAAAAAAAAAATAATAATTTTTAAAAAAATATCATTTTCATAACAAAATTTTAATTTTCATGAAGATAATAATTGGTAGAAAATAATAACTGGTAATAAGAAATAATACATTGGCAATAAATTAATTGGTATTGTAGTAGTAAATGGTGAGAAATTAAGGATAAAATGGTTTGAAAATGACTTCAGTCAAAAGTTTTTTTTTCAGTTGCAGGCACAGATGTAAAAAATCCACCAAGTGATGAAAATCAGAATTATACAATCTTTCACCCAGTGATGAAAAAGAGAATTACAGAATGTTTCACCAAGTGTGTGTGACGAAAATCAGAACTATAGAATGTGAAAAAATAATTTCGTGTATTGTTTCATGTTACCCTTCGTCCATGAGACACGTTCACCTTGTAAAAAGGAGAATAAATAAATAAATAAAATAGATAATTTTAACTTTCAACCTTGTAACAGACCCGTAAGTACAGTAATTTGTTCACTCTGGGTGACAAAAACAAAGGAAAACATCTAACATATTTTATATTTGATTTTTTCCCCCTTTCTGACAAAAACAATATATTTCTAGGCTCATAAGACTTGGGTTGGGAAATGCATATGAAAAGACTGAATTGGAAAAGTTGGTATCGATTTTCTTAAGGAATATAAAGTTCTTTTCGCCAACTGCCAATAAAATATTGAAGAAATAAATAAAACTGGGGTATCACAGAAAGGCAGTTGCAATGCTTTAAAGATGTAAAATTTCGGCCCAGTTGAACCGAAGGGGTGCATCATATGTAAGAATTTTCCACGTCATGAATAATTTATGCTGTGTGGGAAAATTTTAGGAAACGGAAATGTAAATTTCATTTCGAATGAAAACATGTTTTAGCTGCAAAGTCTACGTGAAGTTTTGGCTTCAGTGAAAAAATCATTAATATCCCTTTAATTTTAGAATATTCCTCGCAAATGAAGCAGAATCTGGTTTCTTGTTTCCTTGAAAATGTTTGTTCTAAATCCCGAAAATATTTACCGCAATGTATGTGCATATTTGTATATTACATCACACACACACACACACACACACACAGAATAATGTGGACCCTAGAATATGTAACTGATAAAAAAATACAAATGGTAACCGAATAACTCCCGCTCATCTTACTCAAACGAGTGCAAAGCGTTAAAAAAATTTGCAGCTATATATGATTTCTCACAATGCCTAAAACTTAGTCTAGCTAACATGCTGGGAAATAATACCTAAATTAAAATGATCGTAAAGAACACGTGGATTATAAAACAAAAAACATATTACATACTTTAGAAAATTTTGAAATCCTCACAGTAAAAAAAAAATGTAGCACTCAAATTATACATAAGAGGTAAAAATAATGTTGATTTTACGAAGTCAAATGGGCTGTTATACAAAGCGGAAAACCAGTGTTTAAAAATATTAATGCATTACAGTCCTTATACAAAAATATTAATCCAAAAGGCTATACAACTTGAAGAAAGAATGAATTAGAATGTACGGAAAGACACTTGTTACTTCTAGCTGTAAGAGAATTTAAAACGGAAAAACGTTGCTTCTCAATGAAAATGAGAGAGAAATGCTTTTGTGCAGTTTGCAGTTATTGGTAGTAATTTTGAGCAAAGCTGTTAGAGTGAGTAATAACTTTTCAGCATATTTTTAAATACTTTATCGTCGTCTTTATCGTGTCTCGTTATTTTTTGTTGTTGCAGAAACTAAATTCTAAAACGGTGACTAGTAACAATGGCTCTGCATGTTTATTGAGACATTAGAGCAGCAATTTGTAACGTCGTTGACAGTAAAATTGAAGCCTTGTTTTTTGCCAAAACGTATCTATTCTGCTAATTTTGATGACCAGAAAATCTATAGATCCTTTAGTGATAGTGGGAATGAAGTTTTCTTTATGGTAGAGCTTAGGGTGTTTTTGACTTCTTTTATTGACCGTTTGAAGGTACATGACACTATTAAGATTGTAACAAGGTTATCAATAATAAAATAACCTTTTATTTTCCTTTGGAATTCTTGTTTCCTGGTAGTAGCACATTCTTAATCAATTAAGCACGTATTTATGATAAACAAACGCTAGAGATTATTTCAGTTTTTTGCAAAAATATTTAGAATACTTGCATAAGTTCTGGAAAAAAAAATTCCAGCTAGTACAAAAATCTTTTTTCCAACTTTTTTTGGAACGAAACGGAGTTGAATCAAAGAGCTGCAACAAATCAGCTTAGAGATACTTGAAACACACTTGTGGACTGTACGAGGATATTTTATTCTCGACTGCGAATAGTTTTTAAAAGTGATTGAAAGTAGTTTAAATAGAAGAACTATAATAAATCAGCTTACTGTTACTTGAAGCCCAAACTCAGGTGGGGACTGTATCAGGATAACCTTCGCTGTTGCAACCACTACATCTTCAGATGTTAAACTTTCTTCTTCACTAGGATGAATGTAATAACATCCTGAAAAAGAAAACGCTTTGTAAATAACTAAATACTTGGCCTGATTTCAAATAAATAATAATATTACTTAAACAAATATATTTATGTACATATACCACGGGCTAAAATTTAGCACGGGATGACGGGATTTCCGCTTAAATTTCTCAAATCCTCTCCTTAAAAATTGACCGTGTGGGATTCTCCAGTCCGAGGAAAGATTCAAAAAATTGCAGCGAAATCACGCATATTTTCACTTGTTATTATTACAAGAAATACACATAAATCACAATATTATTCTAAGAAAAAATATTATTTTATTCCTTTCAAAGAATTGCAATATTCTCCGCATATAAAGCATGGAGAAAAGTCTCCCACCTGAAAATTTGAATTTTAGCCCCTGTATGTGTAATGAATTAGTATTTTTAAACAGATAAAGAATTATCTTTTACGCTGGGTTGCAAGTTAGAGAAACATTACTACACATTAGGCGTAGTGTTTGCATTATTCTATGGAAAACAAGATGTGAATGAGAGGTATACCATTGTAAAATAATATCTTCTTTTATACGAAGAACAAATTTGGTTAAAAATAATCACTTAAAAAAAGGCAGCGCTATTTTAAAAGTAAAATTTATTGTTTCTACTTGAACAATTAACGAAATGAATTTCCATCGATATCCAGCTTTTGCTGGGAATTTCATGACTTCAATAACAAGTGACAGTTAAAGTGTTCTGTTCTTATGTACTTAGTGATAGATATTTTTATACAGTGAACAGGGAAAAATAGGATATTACATTTACGAAAAAAGTAGCATTATAGAAAAACCCCTAGATCGGAAGGGTGTTCCATATTTTAATCACATTTCCAATACTAAATATATGAATCATGTCCTTTAAGTTTAAGAGGCAGCAAATCCGATTTATCGAACTTATTTCATCAGGCATTATGAATTTCAGTATTTTAGTTTACCCACGCGTTTTACCATTTAAAACTGACTAAAAAATGCTTAATACGGTATTTTCATAATAAAATAATCTTAATGAAATAAATAAATACATAGTTATTAATAAAATAAAGAATAGCTTTAAATCAATCAAATATTTATTAGGTTGCTCAGCCAGCACAGGAAAATATATCTACCCTCTTATTAAAATATCATCTCTTAGTAGCGAACAATTTGATGAAGAAGGCATCGCATTTAATTTTGGTTGTATAGCATTATACTAACAATGGAATGTGACATAATCATATACCCATTTCCAAACAGCAATAAATTCAGTAACATAGATGTGGTGAACATTTTCTTTTATCATCTTACAGAACTGTGTTTTCCATTTAGTTTGAGAGTTATGACACTTAGGCTGTCAATGGGTTAAGAGGATGATGTCGGCCAGATGTATACTTCTCAAGCTCTTGCAAGCAGTTAGTATTACATTCCAAACGCCACACAGAATGGCTTCGCTCACCCCGGAATGATGGAATCGTAAGCATTCATGCGCAAAAAACATACTGCAAGAACCAATTTCTGCTCACGTAGAAAACGAAAAGTACACATACGAGGGTGAGTCGAATGAAAACCGGAAATATGTTTTACAGCTCCTTCATTACAGGCACAGTTGAAGCAAGTAACTTATTTTTCACAGTAGTCTTCCTGCTTTTCGATAAATTTCCGCCACCGAGTCAGGAGAACATGGATACCTCAGGAAAAAATATTGTGGCTATCCACTCATCCACCGTCAGTTTCGCCTCCGTGTCGATCCCGAACTTATTGCCACCTAAGGAGTCCTTGGTCTCTGGTGGGTAGTGATGGACCCTGGACTCGTCTCCAGTTCCAATCCGGTCCAATAAATGTGTTACTTTCAAATTCGTAGCTGTGCAGCAGCTCTCGACAGGCATCGGCTTGCCTGTCCTTCATTTCGGTAGTCAGCTGACGAGGTACCCCTCTTGCGTTCATTTTCCGGTACTTTAATTCGTCACGAACAATACAGTGAGCAAAACCATAACTGACCTCTAAATGCATTGCAGTGTCATCGATGGTGACCCGTCTATCCTACAGAATCATCTACTCCGCCACTGCAATCGTCACAACTGTCACACCACGATGTGCCTGTCCTGGTTTCCACCATACTTTTTGTGTCACTGCTGAATTTCTTATATGATACATATACCCGAGACTGAGATAAACGTGCAACCCCATAAAGATTTCGTACCTTCACTGTGTAGGAAACGGATCAATCTTCTTTGGTGTAATCCAACAGAACGGCTACCATATTGGAAACACCGATCCGCTCTGCTGGGTCACATGGGGTCATGGGACTAATGTCAATTGATGGTGGAATATTACACATGCATGCGTAGCGTGTTATATCGTAATAAGGGAGGTTTTATATTTCTTATAGCAGTATTCCGGTTTTCATATGATTCACCCTCGTAGTTTAATCCACAACTAGTGAATTTACCCCATCGAAAAAGGTTTTTGTCTTAGTTCAAACAAGGAAGTTTAACCAGTGAATGACCGCTTAAGCATAATTTCATTTTCACAAAAATCATATATAATTTTTTTTATTTGTAGCATTTGATACATGGCAGTAAACACATTTTTACATATCTGTATAAATACTGCTAAAACATATTGGGGTTTTAAACGGCACTGCTTCAGGTGCGCAAAAAAGTGGCTCAACAAAAGTGGTAGATGACAAATGAATGAACACAAACTTTTCCAGTCAATAAACATATAAGATTTTGATTCTAATAACCATTCATGAGTCAGGTAGCTTAGAATTGCGTGGAAGAAAACTGCTCTTGTCAATCCATCTAGAAAAAGTCCTTTGAAACTTATTTTTGATATGAATTAAAGACTGTTCCCTCACTGAGAGGGTTTTCCTTCACTAGTCGGTTTACACTAGATAGGTCTGTAATCAAAAGCAAAAGATCTTATAAACCAATACATGCTCGCTATTTTTACGAAGAACAATAAAAATGGACGAATGCGGTGTATTAGGATCCCATTAAGGGCGTAGAAAAAAACGTTATTCCTGAACGTGCGTTTGGAATGCATCCCCACATTCTGGGGTAATGGCAACGTAATTTCTGTTCGCTATCCCGAAACAAAATACAAGTGTAGTAAATCAATTACTAGATCAATTTGCTCCGAAGATGCTCCACAATACCCTAGAGTATCATCAGCAACTTAATATAGTACGGTAGTCAGTTAGTTTATGTAAGCGTTAGCAAAAAACATACTGGATTAAACACTAAGACAAATAATATTATTGCATTAATTATGTCTAGCGCTTATGAAATGAATTTATTGAACTTAGTTTCTGTAACGTTTGGTCATGCGACTATATTATGAAGTAGCGCGATTTTGACCTTCTTTGATTAAGCAGTCGTTTTGCTCTCAGCACTAGTGATCCTATTTATTCCAAAATACTTTTCTGATTGAGTTACCATTTTTTGCATCGTATTAGTGGTTGCTACCCAAATAAATTTTTTTTCTTAGACTTAACTACGTATACTTTTGGTTGTAAAAGGAAGTTTTCAATGAATTTAGCTTTTTACAACTTACAGAACGCACTCAGAGTTAAGTCTCTTTTAGTTAAGGAAAATTGACTAATCTTTTCTGGTTAACAGGTAGTTGAAAGTTCTTAAAAAAGAAGGGCAAGTCATGCAAATGCATCATAAATTCTTTCCACAATAAAGAAGAAGAAAACGGTTACGTTTGGTATAAACTTTTTCTAAGTCGAAAACGTACATACGTATTGCTTCAGCAGTGGGACGTAGCAGAAATAACAGTTATTTAGCAATAAAAGAAAATAATGTTTTATTGTTAAGAGAATAGACATTACGGAAGTTTTTCAACAACAGTTGCATTTTATAATCATTTTAGACTAAGTAAGAAAAAAAAATTGAAATAAATAACATCCCTAGAAGAAAATTCTCAGTATGAAAATATTTACTAAAAATATTTCCAATAATAGTACGAAAATAATTAAAAATGTGTCTTTTCTGTTTTTGTTTCTTTCTTATTTCAATGTAACAATTAGACATAAAAATAGGTTTCCATTTTCCCTGAAAAATTACCGTACTATCTTAAAAGGCCCACAAGTTAGTTCTCCAATTTTAACTGTTATTAGTAAAATATTAGCCCTTACATGGAAGTTATTTATCTTTTGTTTAACTATTACTAGATAAATATAACTTTGAAAAAGCGTACATCCAATCTGACATAGAAACAGTTAGGCAAATATCTACTTCAGTGTTAGTTGTATGTATTTGTGGTATACATTTACGTTACTTTTTTTTGTATAAACAATATATCTCCGTAAGTTTGTTAAGCACATTTAGAAGTAAATATTAAAGCTATCTGGGAATCTAATCTAGTAAACAAGAAATTTTACGAATTCGAAAAGTTTGTATGTTAAGACATTTAACAGTTGTGGCTGCCTAAATGATTATCTTGAATTTTGATTGAGTATTCGTTTAGTAAGTTTTAGTAAGATAAATCAGAATCATGAGTCCTAATAAGCAGTTAAGTTTTAAAAACAAGCAAAATCAATATATAAATAAAATAAATAAATAAGTAAATAAATAAAACATGAATGTTAGATTGAAAGAATTTTTTTTCTAATTGAGAGTTTCAGATATTTGTATATGTCTTTGTTTTCATGTATATTTTAAAAAATAATGATGATGTGCCAAACAAACCCATGAAGTGCTTTTTCTCAAATTGGTCAGGAAGAAGTAAAAATGTTACCCCTTTGAAATTTCTTAATCTGAAATTTTATTCCCAATATAATTTCATAGTTTTAATGCATTGAACATGTCTTGACATTAATTTCCAAAGCATCCTACCCAAGTGGACCAAATCCACTAACTCCAGAATTATTCAAAGCAAATCACAGCATGATACCATAACTGAACAATTTGTAAGCTTCTGTTAATATTTAAACAAACAATATTCGCAGTATATTTTAAAACTAATAAGATTATGGTTCTTAGTTTATTATAAACTGTTTAATTATGGCTTTATTCAAAACAAAAACTTATAAATATATAAAATAGTAAATAATAAAAATTTAAAAATGCATATATATATATATATATATATATAGGGTAAATAAATGGAAATGAAAATAAATTCTTTAACAATTTGAAAGCATCAAATAAATAAACCGAATTTTAAAAAAACATCTGTCACAAAAAATATTTTGGTAATTCGTCAAGTTTTAATTAAATTTCTTTTGTCATTTAAATTACATACTGTAACAAAATGGTATCCTAATTAAATTGGCGCAAGATTAAAATGTCAATAAAAATAATTACAAATCAAGCAAATGTTTTAATTTAAATTGAACAGAGCATTAGAAAAGGAAAACCAGCGTCAGTAAAATATTACGTTACAACAGCAAATTACATACTGTAACAAAATGGTATCCTAATTAAATTGGTGTGGGATTAAAAAGTCAATAACAAGATTTACAAATCAAGCAAATGTTTTAATTTAAATTGAACAGAACATAAGAAAAGGAAAACCAGCGTCAGTAAAATATTACGTTAAAGAGTTTCTTTCAAAATAGTTTATACGTTATGTCAGAACATAAAGAGAGAATGATATCTTTAAGTTACATATTTGCAACGAGGAAAGAAAGATTTTTGTCATTTACTCCATAAGCCTGTCAAAAAATACATTTGTAACTCTTGTGTTACAAGATATCTGAAAGGTTGTTGTGGCAAGAAATGATAAGATTTCTTAGAGAACACACATGAAACATTATTCCGCGGTGCGAGAACAAAAGCAGATCACATCCCATTACAACAACTCAGTCAACAGAGATTGGGGCGAAAATCGATTTAACCTATAGATGGCTGGAGTCGATCTATTTGCACAAAAATATCCTAATCAAGTTCATTTTTTCTCCGTGGTACTTTTTCCAACTTGTTTCCGTACCGTTAAAGGCATAATCTGTAAGTTGAAATATTTTCTGGGCATAGCTCCATCGCTCGTTTGCAGTGGAACTAGTCTGAATCCTTCCCGTAATCGATTTATTTCTGCTTTACCAAGCGTTGCAGAGCACATTTAGGGGGAGTAGTAAATGGTACAAGAAACGCCTGTTGAGCTATCGCTCAGTGAAAAATAAGAGAAATAAACAGGCTGTGGGTGCAATTGCTGCTTCTTTTCGTAAGATTAGACTATGTCTATTACAAAATTTATTTCTTGTTGAAATTATAAATACAAAATAATAATGTAACGCGATGCGGTAACTGATTTCAGTGTTACTTTTTTACATTTTTCCCAAATTGTTTTAGCGTTCGCTAAAGTCATAATCTCGAAGTTGGGGCTGATTGAGTGGTCTGGTAGAAAAATTAGAGAAGGCAGTCCCAAATAATATATTAAATCTCCGAAAAATGTTTTACGTTACACAGTTTTATTAAAAAAAAAACTAAAACGCAGTAATAGTGGTCGAAAACAAACTTCCGTGACAAATCAAGTTGAATGGAATGGATGAGACCGGCAGGAACTGGTTTAGAACTGACGACCTGCCGGTGTCACAATCCAACGCTATAACCACTGCGCCACAGAATCGGCTACAATTCATGTTAACATCGTTGCATTATCCAAACAAAGCTACCGTTGCCATTCGACAAATAATAATTCTGATAATTTCCTCAGAGTTAAAATTATTATTTTTTTTCCTAATTAACGTTATAATAAATTATAAAATGGATGGAATATTGTATTGTCATCGGAAGATAAGCTTGTGTGCAAAGTTTGAAGATAATTTATGCAGTAATAGTGGCCGAAAACCGCGTAACAAACTTACGTGACAAATCAAGCTAAATAAAACTGTATAAAAAAAAAATGTCGGGAACTGATGAAAGGTCACCAATTCCCGACTACAAAAAGAAAAAAGTCGATCCGACTGAAAAAATTAATTCTCAAAGCCTTATAAAACTCTTTACAAATATGTTACATATATATATATACTCCTCTTTGCTTTGTGTCATCTACGCCCTTTTTTTTTAAAAAAAATGACCTTTGCGTAGAATATAAAGGCTGTAAAAAATCTGGTTTAAATCAGGAATAGACCAGGTATTTCGAGAAGGGAATTTTTACAACTTCCAAGACATGGGATTTTGAAATGTTTTCTTTACGTTTTCCCAAAAGGACAAAAACAAAAATGCATCTTTTAAAAAAATCACATGGATAAGTTGGGATTCAAAATCAATCTGAAACGATCCGAAAATGATCAATTTAAGGAAAATAATGTTTTAAATTCATTATTTTGTAATAACCAACCCAATAATGTAACATGTATTGTAAGAATGTTTTTTTGTAATAACAGTTGAACTTATTAATAACCTTTTTCCTATGAATTATTTGACAATAAATATAATTAAAATGATTTCCAATGATTTAAAATAAATAATCGTTGCTAAAATGATTTCTTCCACAAAGGTACCCAGTATTTCCGAAATCATAGATTTATTCCTCAAAATTCCCGAGTTTGTTCCCACGTCTGAAACTTCCTGGGATTTTTTTGTGTCTCTAGCCTTTTGTTCTTGTTGAGACTTTTTTTTGTTAAATTCCTATTTGAGAAAATCCTATTTTACGCAGAATCACCCCTAATCTAACTAGAAATATTTTTTTGGATATTGCTCCATCGTTAGGAATGGAGTAGCCTAAATCCTTCTCGCTATCGATTTTTCTGCCTTACCAAGCATCAAAACACAGATTTAGAAGCAAATGGTAAATTTCACGAGGAACGCCTGTTGAGCTATCAATTGGTGAAAGAAAGAGAGGGAAATAAAAGATAACGAGAGAGAGGGAGAGAGCAGTTTTTCCTTTTCTAGGTACAAATAAGTTATGCTTGTTTTTGTAGCTTTTATTTCCCGTTGAAATTAAAAATACAAAATCGATAAACGTTAGAAATCAACTTCGATACGGTAACTGATTTCAATTGCGTACTTCAGCGCTGATTACCCCTAAAGGGAATCATTTAAAGAACTCGCTGCTGAATTGTAAATACTTCAGCGGCTATAAAACTATTTTCGCGAAGAGATTTTTCCTGCGGAAAGCTATTCAGAAGCGTATCACTGAAGTCACTGGGAGAAAGAGGATATTTAGTTTTTCATTTGTGGAGCTTAGGGCTTTTCCTAAAATAACCTGCGTATTTGAAAATGAAGACTAGTTAAAGAATCATCAGAAAGCTATTTGAGTTCATGAATTGGCTCTTGAGTTGAATAAAAGCGAAGATAATTTCAACAGACGATGAATGTCCTGGTTTGTTACAGATACGGACAGGATGTATAATAAACAGGAAAATTAGATTTTATTCAAGGAGATAAATAGGCAATTTAAAAGCGCATTTTTTTTTAGTAAGTGTAGTTACTTAGGTTTTGATGATTTTAATAATGTAAACTACTACAAATACTATATGACAATTTTATGTTCAGCGAAAATTATTTCAAAGCAAAAATGGCGAACATTGAACATTTTTCTCTAACTCGGATTCTTCTCCTGTAGAAAATTTCGGCGCCCAGTAAGAAGAGCTCGCTTATAACCCAACGACATCGGTGATTGGGTGCTTCCACACCAAAGGTGACAAAGGCAATATTCCTGTCTTTTCTCATCTACGCAACCGCAGAGTAAATTTTTGCCTTCAAAAATATGCTCTGTGGTTGCGCAGATGAGAAAAGACAGGAATATTGTCTTTGTCGCCTTTGGTGTGAAAGCACCCATAGAACTGCTTTCGAGAGAAATGTGTTGCGGATTGCGCGGCAAATAGAAAAATTGGGTTCGATTGATAAAAATGTTTTTTAAATTAGTTAATATCTACTTTTCCTCCTAAGAATAAGCTCATAAAAGTTAACTTCAGTAAGAAAAATCAAGAAGCATGGGTAATTATGGAAAATAAATATTTAAGAGAATTATGAATTTAAAAGATGTGGTATGACGATGCCACTTAACGCACTTGCGCGTGTCTGACACGTGCGAAACTTACCGGAAAGTTTGCCCATGCTCGTGCTTTATTTTATTTCTAATGCCCGTCTGAGCTCCGTTTACACTTTGTTTGTGTAATATATTTTGTTTCTGTAACTTTTAATCCAACCCCGCTCCCTAGTCATCCCCAGCAACCTGAAATCGCAAAGAATAACTTACACTATACTAGTTTTTCAGAAAAAAAAAATCGTGCTTCAAGGGGTTAAAAAAAACGATGCAGAATTTGAGCATCAAATGTGTGCTTGGAACATTTTCCTGACTAGTCTTCCATTTCTACTTTTTAAAATATTGCAGTACATTTGAGTGCAGTAAATCATTAATATGTGATAAAGCTCCAATTTTGAACACATATAATCAAAAGCAATACTGAAAGCAAGGATAAGTATTACAAAAGCAGCACTTAACAGCTTATACAGTTGTTGTTATTTCAAATGAAGAGAAAAAAATCTATTAACTTTTCTACTAGAAAAGCAAAGAAAAACGTTCCTTAAACATCTTTTTTTTTTTTTTTTTTGGCACTTTACCATCGCCGAAATTCTAAACCGTTTCTTCGGAATGTTTAAGAAGATTTACAGCGAAAAAGCTTTTAGAGAATTTCTGTTTATATGGAGGGAAACTGAATAAACCGTATCGGTAGCAATAGCAAATTGTCGCTTTTAAATGTCACTTTGTCAATTTAGTAAAAAAGAGTACTAGTATTAGAAGAAGATTCTTTTGTAAAAATTGTCATTTTGTCCGTTTAAGAACGATACATTTTAAAGTTCATTGAATAAACATAAATATTTCAATATTGTGATAACTTATTTGTAACCCAGAGTTGGGAAATATTCAATTTCGACAGTACACGAAGGTTACAGGGTGTCTTCATAGATCTTTTAATTACATATACAAATATCCTTTATTTCTAGTGTCGTCGCAAATATTGTGATAACTTATTTCTAACCCAGAGTTGGGCAGTATTTAATTTTTCGACAGTTCAGAATGTTACCGTGGTAAAAATTTAAAAGGAGTCTCCAGTGGTGATCTTCCATAATTTATAAGAGTATATTAAAAGAAATATAACAAATTATATATATTTTAATAAAGTAATTTTGCTACATATTCAGTTTTCGCATAGCGTCTAATCGTGGTTTTTCAGATTTTTTTCACACCATAATTTCATTTTATCACTAATCACTATTTTGATTTTCCCCCGCCAACTCTATCATTTTTCAACTGTCAAAAAAAAAAAAAAAAAAAGAAAAAAAGAAAAAAAAAAGAAAAAAAAAAAAAGGTTATTGCATTCAGCTAGAAAAATAAAATGTGAGTAGATACTTTCATTTTATCATGTTTTGAGTTTTGAGAAACTGTATGCAATAATGAAACCTGTAACGCTTGAAGCGATGTTTTGACAGGTAACTTCAGTACTTTTTTTCCTCGTCACTTTGTTATGCAAAACATTTTCCAGCAGCTATGATATTTAGTGGGTTTCATGAAATAGATAAAAAAATAAGAAAAGTGTTGTTTAATACATAGAACATGATTGGAATAAATTATAATTTCTTTTTAAAATTACAGCTTGGTTTAAGGAACAATATTCTTAGCCGGAAGCAAAATACGACAAATTGAATTAGAATGAATTATGATTTCATTGAATTTACGATTTCTAATTAGTGTTGATTTTATCTATTACGATGAAAAGGTTCGAATAGGGTATTTATGATAAGCTGAAGGGGGCCATTTTTTTGTAAGTTTTCTCGTTTGACTTATTGATGCTAATAATAAAATAGAGTATCTAGATTGTCTGAGGGATCATCCGATTATTTTTATAACGAGTTTTACTAAATTTCGGTTGTTTGTTAGATTCAGAAATTTGAGATGACTATCATGGCAACCTCACCATTAACCACTAACCACCTCACCACTAACAGCTCTAAGATTTTATGTCACAGAAGGCTTTCAGCGTCTGATCTGCCATATCATTGCCGCAAGCTAACTCCTTTGTAGCGAGAGAAATGTAAACAATCGGTCAAGAGTGGAGTTCACGAGGTCACGTGATTAAATTGAGCCAATCAAGCATAGATGTCTTTATTGCTGTCAGAAAACAGAGTGTCGATAGAACAACAGTTCTAATTGGGTGATGAATACTGATTTTTCACAGCGGTTTTGACATGGGATCGCTCAAATAACGGTTGCACCGGCTGTTTGACCGTGTTTGGTGAATAAAGCCGTTAGTGACTTGTTTGAACTCCGACGATAGGCGTTCAAACTTGTACTATAATGATTTAAATGCTATGTTCACATTTTAAATATCTTGACCCAATGCACCCTGGCCCAAACGTACTGAGAAATATATTATTTACTATATTTTGGAAATACCAAGATAAAGAGCTTCCGTGTGAAATTTATATTTAAATGCTGCTTTTAGACGAAAAGCATATTCAACAAAAATCGTGTCACTGGGTCTGTTTACCGTATGCAAATATGAAATAATGACAGCAGCGTGCTGACTGAAAGTATTAACGTCATATTTTTTGTCAATGTTGCCTTCAATCTAGAACCAGCTTAAGAGGGCTTAGGTATGATGCATTAATTTGAAATTGTGACATATACATATTAACAGTATTAGCAAAGAAAGAAAAAAACTTTATTTGTTCCTCAGAATTCATGCATTTTTGTCATTCTTCTTACAAATAACTGATTAATACTTGTTAGTTATAGTTATCAACAACATATACTGCAAAGAAATATATACCAAACATTTCGCCAACGAATTATTGAAAACGAAATTAAAATGAAAACTGTCTAGCTTTAAATTTAGTTTTCTCACATACACTACTGTGCAGCAATAATAAGTAATACTTTAAAGAAAATCTTCTTTTTGAATTATGAGTAAATCGGATTAGTGATGAAAATAAGTTTACACATCATAGTTTGCTATGCTACCTGAAATTCTGAAAACACTGAAATTGCAAAAATTTAAAACAAAATATTATACCAGTAATTAAGCTTTAAAATACGCAGCATGATTTCTGCTGTAAAAGTTATGTAAGTAGAGATAAGTATATTTGAAGGTCCAAGGAGTAAACGATCATAGTCACAATTCTCTAAATTCTCAAGATTACGTTATTAAAGTTTCAACTTCTGAGTTTTGATCATTTTTGCTCGTCAGAAGAGTTATCAATGGGTGGGTCGTCTGCATATTTCTTGCCTAAATGGCAGTGAATATGCATTCTGTCCATACTAGGCGACCTGTATGCACTAAAAACGCAATTTGGCAAAATGTTGACTTTATATTCATTTATGTAATAAAGGTAACTTTGATTCATACTGTTGTTTAGATAAGTTTTTGATAAGATTATAATACGATATATAATTACTATTTGTGAGGAGTTAGAGAATTATTAAAAGAAATCATGAATATATTGTTTAAAAGAGTTGAAAGCAATGCATATTAAAGGAATTCAGAAAAACTTCGGTGAAAAAACTCAATGCGAAGCGAAACAAAAGTGGGTAATATACACATCAAACTTTTGTTGATTTTTCTTTGTATGAATTCAAAACCTTTCATGAATTTATTGGACGAATATCTATGTAAGAACAAATTAATCCTATGTGCCAAAGAATTCAATGAATATGAATTTAATACCTTTTACGCATTTAATTTAAAAAATAATTTACGTAAACGATCATGTTAATAAAAATTATTAATTAAGTAATTGAATAGCAATGAATAGGAGACGGTTTATGGAAATTAGTATACCTGCTGTGTAACGTAGTAATTTAAAAAGAAATAATATTTCAATCATCTTAAACTAATCTTTATTTGTGCCCGGTTTTATTCATTTCAAACAAAAGATATGCGAAAAACTACTCCCACTGAACAATGATTCCATAAATGCAAAACCACAAATACATATGCATTAAAATTAATGTCCTCAAATTGCATCGCGAAACAGAGGGGCAAAAAATAAAAAAAGAAATAGCCCTCCTTCCCAAATTTAGTGAATAAAAACTTCCGATTACATTTCAGATTTTTATTTAGATAAAGAAATAAATATTTTCTTCAAATTATTTCAAGAGAAAACCAATCAAGGATTCTTTATTATTCCTCTTTTTCTTTTCTTTACGCAATCAAAAGCATCAGAAACACATGGTCCTTTCTCAAGCGTTTTAAGAAAATTTACTTTTGTGAGACCTTTTTTAAAAGTAAAAAGAAAATTAAAATCCGCAAGATTTACTCAAAGCGGTGAAAACGTTTCTCTTTAAAGAAAATCGTTAAAACTCATGAAAGAACACAAAATAAATTCAAAGTCTTGCCCGATTCATTTCGGGGAAGATCTCAACTTTTTTTTTCCCTCCGAAAATCATTTAGGATTATTTGCAGAATAAGTCGACACATTTTGTCTTTTGCTTACATTTTGGTGAAAAAAGTGACATTCTCATGACATACATAAATGGAAAGGAAGTAAATAAATAAGTACACATTTACCGAAGAAGAATAGAAGAAGAATAGGAACAATTATTTAAAGGAAAACGAAATATATTCTTAACAACTTTTATTTATAGAAAGAGATAGTTTTACCTTAAAATTTAAAGAACTTAAAATACACGATAGATTTTACTTATTTAAAATCATTTATGTTTTATAGTAACATATCATGCAGTAAAAGAAAACATAAAGGATTTTCAGTAATTTCTAAAAAGGAAAAGTCTGAAAAATATTATTCCCAGTACATAGATATGAATATGAACAAAAACAAGTATATTTATAGGGCATAGAAATAACTCTAAAATTAAAAACTGAGAAATGACATGTAATACTCAATTGATAGGAAACATACAAAGAACGCTCTAAAATTGAAAATTGAGCAACGACATGTAATATTTAATTGATAGGAAAAAACAAAGAACGCTGAAATTGAAAACTGATGAAAGACACGTAATTTTTAATTGATAGGAACCTACAAAGAACGCGCTAAAATTGAAAACTGAGGAACGACATGTAATATTTAACTGGCAGGAAAGCTACAAAGAAAGCTAAAATTGAAAACTGAGGAGCGACACGTAATAATAAATTGATAAGAAGAAAGCTAAAATTAGAGACTGAGGAGCGACATGTAATATTTAGTTATTCACGCTTTACATTAGAAGTTATTCACGTTACAATTCCTTTACTTTTCTCCTTGTAAGCTTTATATTTTACTTTCCTTCCGTATGAGTTGCAGTGCACATGAGAATAACAAGCGAAAGAAGTCTTAAAGCTAATGAAATAAAACTTCCATTTCACTTGATTAAATGTTTTTTTATATTTTGTTTTTGTTACGACAATACATTGTTTCAAAGAGGAAGTAGTAAGAATGACCTGAATTATTTTTAACAGGAGTCGAATAATAAAAAGCTGTATTTCCATGATGCAGAAGAAAATGCAAAATAAATAAATGAAACTGGCCTGTTATTTTTTTGCCTGATATGTAAAAAATAATTAAGGGAAAATTAAATAAATAAGAACTTGTACCCTTAATCACGCTATATATCGAGTTTCTATATACATATGATGCATAACTCAAGGTAAAGGCAAACAGACAGTTAAATGAATAAAAATAACGCTTGCATTTAGCTTGCTTAGCTAATTTTCTATTTTCAAACATCTCATAAATTTAAAGAGAAAAAAAAAGAAAGTAAAATAAATATTATAAAATACATCCCCCCCCCCCTTTGTCAAATTTCATTTTACTTGAACTTTTTTGCATGAAATGTGCAAAGTGAAAAGTTTTGACATACAACTTTATCCTACTTAAGTTTCAGGTATTCTGTATTACAGATATAAATATATGTGTTTAATTCCAGAATGTATTGCATTACCAATTGATACGTAAAAACAAGAAAAAAATGCGACGTTTTTTTTAAATTTTTTTCACGTTTTCCTTCGTCATTCCTTTGCATCGTATCATGCCTTTCTCTTCAGAAAACTTCAGAATCAGCTGCTATTGCCATCTAACTAGTGTGTACGCTGTGTAGAACCGCGTTAGTGCTGCCACCCAACACGTAATGTACCGCTTATAACTGTGTTTCAGAATCTCGCTATCTTTAAAAGCTTTAAAAAATCATAAAACTGGTGGTATTTAGAAGTCTTATCAGTAAATATAAGGTTAAAGCTAATTTTCTTAGGTGCGCTTACTTGACTCATAATATATTTTTCTACAAAATTCTCAAACTATATACTTGCCACGTAAAATATATTTAATTACAAAGATCACTAGCTTTAAATACAACGCAGCATTACTTATGTTTTATTTTCATTATAATTATTCTTCTTCGAAAACAATGTACATAATACGGTACTAGTCATCAAAAAATTTTATACATTGTTAATAGTAGTATTTTTAAGCTAGAGTCAGTTACGTCGTAACAGAAGTATGGGGGTCCGAAACTGATGGGCATTTTTGCAACTGACAATAGCGAAGAACTCTATGGATACAAAAGACTATCGATGAAATAAAAAAGCGATATTAATTTTATGAACCTGGACGGCTGCGGAGGCGAAAACACCGTGGGAAGACGGGAGCACCATAGGCAAGAGGCTCTGATTGCGTGAATCCTCGCAACGCCCCACTCTTAAAATCACCAGCAAACGACCGATGAAAAGCACCATGATTGGAGAAGACCGATAAAAAGGAGGGAGGTGAATTGAGCCAGAATTGGCCAATAACTCTCGACAAATCAGGGAAAAGTATTGGTGGATTAAAAACCAAAATCTCTGATGAACAAAGTAGATTTTTCCATAAGATTTTTCATGAGATTTTTACTGGAAGGGGAGATTCTTCCTGAGTTTTGAATATCAGATTTTTCCTAAATTTTGCAGTAGCGAGATGCAGAAATGTTATTTAGAAAAAGCTGAAGTTTTATCTCTAAACATCGGAGTTAAACTGCAGTTCTGCCGTAAGTAAAGTAGGCGCGGCAGACTTTTCTCCGTTGAATAAATTTGACGCGGTTTCCTGCCGAGGTGTTGTGGTATCCAGGTACCAGATGATGAGGACCCTGAGCTCTGATTAGACGGAACAACGACCGAGATGCGGTACCACAAACCCGCTCGATCGTATGAATTTAATCATAAAATTGAATAGAAGTGCTGCCCAGCTGGTTCTAGATCCTTATGGTTCGTCCCTTGCACATTTCCTTTTTATTATCTATTTAATAGTCTCATTGTATCAAGTTAATCAATTGTTTGTTTGTATTTAATTTTATACAGTATTTTCCATTGAATAAATTAATCTAGTTTCCCTTAAAATACTTTGTTCTTTTTCTTGGCACCGAAAACATCTTTTGCTGGTCACAACCTATACTTCTTACCACTTTACGATGTAACGCGCCTTTACGTCGCAAACCTGGCCACGACAAGTTATAAAAATAAATTTAAATCTAAAAACACATGAGCCAAATAAACAACATGGAGGAACCGACAATCGATCAAACGCATTTTCATCTTTCCTTCCCTTTTGCATTTGGATTCGTTCAGATAATGCGTTCGTGAGTGAAGAACACGGAGAATGTTAGGGAATAGTAGTTTGGAATTTTCGTTAAAGAACTTTTCACCATTCCCCCGCAATTACTTCCAAAGCAATGCGCGATTATATTTCGCTTGAACCAAATCCGTTTTATGAAGCAGGTTGAAACGGAGATTTAATAGTTATGTAATTGTTGAATTTTAGTGGGAATTGAAAACATTGCAGAATTATTTCTATAATGTTATTCAGGACATAGGCTCTATAAGGATTGAGTTTGTGTTAGAACTATATCGAAAAGGGAAAAAAATGTTGGTTTTAAAAGGGGTTTTTACAAACTAATTACAGACCTGAATTTTCAGATTGTTTTTTGACTGATTTTAACGGAAAACTTACGTAGTGCTTCAAAATATGGCTTTTCCTTCCAAAAAGGGAAATATCAAGTTCCTGAAACTTCGAGAACGGAACTTTCCCGTTTTACGGTACCCGTTTCACCTGTATTTAAAAGGATCAACGGAGAAAAAAGAAATGGAACTTCTGTCAAGTCACGGGGAAATATTATCAGAAACGGAATGTTTCCGGCAACTCTGCTGCCGTACTTTTTCCGTTATTTTCAGGAATTTTTTTTTTAGTGTAGTCCCTTAATATTTACCATAGCATGATTTTAAAGGTCTTACAATTTATATTACAGCTAGTCATTTTATGAAAGAAAACATTTGGAATAGCGGCTTATTCTAAATGTTATCTCAACAACTCGTGATGCTGCTGTTTTGTTGCATAAATTTTAATACACTTTAACCCTCCGCTGTATTAAATACGCTGCGTCAAGGCAAAGGCGTAGTTACGGAATAACACGGGCTACACACATCTTAAATCAGTTAGGGTGCATTCACACCAAAGGCGGCGTGATAGGCGGTAGCTATGGTTCTCAAAGTAACAGCGATGACGTATTTCTTTCACAGCGCAATCAACAAATCACAGTCGTCTGAGTGAAGGGCTCTTTTAGTAACGCAATAAAAATACGCCAACCCGTCAAAACGAGGCCGTGGTTATGAAGTTAGGTGAAACCAATACAATGTCCGAAAGGTTTCGACTCTGTTGTGCTTGGTGTGAATGTACCCTTAAGTGCGGTTTGATGTTTTGTCTCACTAAGCACGCTGTTTTTCAAATTTCACGCGAGTCTAAACCAAGTTAAAGGTAATATGCATATGTGTTACATATTACGTAATTTATAAGTAAGGCAATAGAAAAATTCCGCATTCACAAGCCTTTTTATTTTGTTTTTTCTACTCAAAATTCACGTGGATGTAAACTGCATGCAATATTTTTCAATTCATGAAACAAAGGGTTTTAGACTTCAGCTACTGCACAGATAACGGAGTTTAGAACTTCCTGATTCTACTGAATTGCATCAAGTGTTCGCTACATTAGCTACCATTTAAGTCCACAAATATATCAGACGTAGCACAGATTTATGAACAAACAACCAACTAGATATCCACTCTATTTACGCGGATGCAATTCATACTGCCTAAATGCATCAAACAAGCTGTAAAATATCCACAAATATATTCTGAATAGATGCTATTTCTCAATAAACAACCATTTATGTGTCGATTTTAACCAATGCGGAAGCAAGTCATACTACATAAACTCGTCGTATGTGCTTTAAAACGATGTTTTACATTAAGTGATAATTTTCGTATCACAATATATATATATATATAAGTTACCATTTAGTTTTAGCCTATTTAGAGACTTCGAAATTTTTAATTCCATTTTCTTGCAACGACTTCGAAATCGGTAGTACATGAAGTGAGAGAATACCATTATATCTAAGAATTATACACTGTTAAAAATATCCCGTAAGAGAATAGTAAAATAACCATTTATTTGATTGTTATTTTATCATATTTAATTACAACAGTTAAATAACCATTAAAAAGATGGCACTCAAACCGATGATTGGGAAAAAAATCGTTTATTCTCTGTTTATCCTAAAGAACGTTCAACTAACCGTAATTTTCAAGCGCTCAATAAGAATCGGGCGTCCATCTTGGTTGCAATACCTTACCGGTCGTACGTTGTTGTTAAAATATGAATAAAGATTTATGAGTTCAATTATGCATGTGTATATAAAAAAGAAGGAAAAAGAAGTGGCTTCAGCAGTGGTTACTAAAAAGAAACACATACACACCTAAATCAAAATTTGGAGACATCAGATTCCCGAACTGTTGCGAATGAGCGAACCCATAATTTGAGCTGCTGAAGCTTGTTTGTATTTTAATTTTTGCAGCAAATAAATGACTTTCGCCAAAATACAACAAATTTAGGCCAAAAATGAGTTTAGATCCAATTAAAAAGTAAAATTTCAATTTTAATGCACATTACTTGTTGGAAAAGAATTTTTATTGATACATAAACGCCAGCTGTACGTGGTGAAGATGACCGAGTGGATACAGAGCAAGGCTTGCACACCACACACCCGGGGTTCGAGTGCCAAGCACTTTGTTTACGGTTTCTACGCCTCGAAGATTCTTCTCCTCGAAATGGCTCAAAAACGGTCAAGATTTTGTTTTGAAACCATTTTTAAATGGTTATAAAACCGTAAACTTTTGTATTTACGGCTTTTTAACCAAGTTGATTGGAAATGGTTTAGGTCCCGTAAAGATAGAAAAATGCTCCAAACCGTAAATTTAACGGTGAATTAGATGGACAGACTGCTGCCGATTATTTAACCGTAATTTCATGATGAAATTTCTAACAGTGTATTGGGCAGCTAAATGAAGTAAACATATGACTTTTGAACTCATAAAGGTCACAGCTGTCCCTGTTATGTCACTGCTGTATACGTTTGAATAGTTCACGAGAAGGACAGCAGTGACAAACTGATTATTTTCTGCGCACCAAAACAGAAGAGCACGTTTAAAGCTTAATCGGAAAGTTGTATTTTAAAATGTAAATCATTCTACTTTTAAAAAATTAAAAAAACAGTATATTTAGAGTGTTATTGTCTTGCCATTGGACAGGGGGACAGTTGTGACACTAACTGGATTACAAAAGATCAATTAATTCCAAAAGAAAATACTGCTAACAGACAACAAGAAAGTCATTGCTATATTTATGTTTAACCAACTCAAAATGGCTGACTCATTATCAAGAAAAATAAACATGATTACTAGTGCTCCCAGTAAATATTTTTTGCTGCAACAGTGATACTTATTCAATGTCCACAAAACTAAGTTTTACAGATGTTTAGCTTAATATATCTTAAAAACTATTCAATAGATAATAAGTTTCTAATGAAGAACAAGATTAGGAACTAAAAATTAAATATTTGAAGAACATAAAAAAGTGAGGCAATAAAGTTGCGATTTCAAGTTCCGGACTACGGAGAGCAGTGACATTTTAAATCATTTTCATGATGACAAAATGAGCATTTTTCAATCATTGAAAATGTGGGCATTTGGAAACAAATGCATTTTTCCTGTCCAAAATACATAAAGAAGCAGAAGATCATTAATACAAAGGCAAAAAAAAAAAATATGCATATATGAGGACTTAACAATTCTAGTTGACAGAGAATGATCCACTTGGTGTACCATACACGTTTTAAAAATTTTTATGTTCTGATTAAAACTATTTTCTTTTGATCGAGCAGCTATTTCTTCACAAAACATATTTTAAGAAACTATATTCTAGATTACTATCAGCACAATAAATACTGCTTTTTAAACTACGAAAGAATACGAATTTTATGATGATTTTTCAAATCATTCATATTTCGGTTCAAAAAGTTTTCATCTTTGGTGGTGCTTACATTTATCATGCTAGAGCTTCTAAATTTGTCATTTTACGCACTAAATTGAAAACAATATTGATGGGCAGGTAAAAAACACCCTAACTGCTTTTATCCTTCGTCAACTTAAATTCTCATTTTTGCTAGTAAATTTTTCAGTTTTCAACATGTCGTGATATCGAAACTTAATGGTCAGCAACCAATTGATCATGTAATTAATGTGCAAGTACTATTTTTTATTTTCAGTTAATTGATTTTTCCTCTAATTAACATGTATTCAACTAACACTCAAACAGTGCTAGATTTTGCTGCGAAGTATTTTGAAATTTTCCTTTTTTCTAATGGAATGAAACATGCAATCGCTTCATTAACATTTTCCCTTTTTATCTCGTCAATGACGAAATATACTTAATTTCTACTCTAAACTAATTTAAGTACATTTAAGCCTACAATGAACTTTAATCACACATTGAAATTTAAAAGAATAAGAGGAGTAATAAAATGACTCGTTAATTTATAAATTAATATAATTCAAATTTTAAATTTATTTTTATTATTTTAACGCATTTTCGAGTGTTTTACACGGGCGAAAGTTACTGACAAATTCGCACATGCCCGTGTCTCACACGGACGATCTCACTTTCTTTCTAAGTAGACAAAAAAGTATGAAATTATACTTTTGTGAATATTCAACATGAGCTATACTCTTTTGTTTTTATCATTGTTGTTGTTTGTAATTACTTCTGCGATTTTTTCTTCGTAATTGTACAAACATAGAATTATAAATATCACGGATAGATGAGGTGAACGTTTAACCCCTTAACGGTCGGGTAATTTTTAAGAAAACGGTCATAAAAGTGCCTATTTTTTTATCCCTGAAAATTAAATTAAAATATGTGTATGAACAATATATATATATATATGTGAAGGAGGGAAACACCTCAACCCTTCTCCACAATCTGACCACGAGCGCTCTCACTGCGAGAACAGGAGAGAGAGACGGTAGAGACGAGAAAGGATAGACTACTGTCTTGTCTTCGTTAATAAATCTGTGTTTGTCTTAAAACACTTGATTCTTGGATAACGGAAGGGACTACACCCAACATGGTGGCAGAAGTGTGTCTACCCAGGATTAGTTAGTACTCCGCACGACTCTTCAATTTGGGTGAGTCCGTTCCTTTATATATTTTTAGTATGGCGAAAATATCGCTAAATGACATTCCTCCCATTGCAAAATCCCTCAAATGTGGAAGTGCCAAAAGTGTTAAATTGTTAAATAAAATTGTATCTGATCATCCATTTGACCGATCAACACGTAGAAGACTAAGACAATTTACTTCCTTCCCCGATGATTTCGATGTTGAAAAGCGTAAACAAAAGCTTTTAGAATCATTTTCTTTAGCTGACTTTATCTCTGTGTGTAATTTATTGTATATCGACTGTTCCGGTTCGCAAGAAATTTTTTGTGACAGAATTTTTGAATCTCTTTCTAATTTAAATTCATTTCAAACTACTGTTGAAATTTAGAGTAGACCTGTGTACGGAGCGCGGTGTGGAGTTCGTCGACATATGGAAGGCCTGCAAAAGAGATTGGATCGGCGCCGATGGCATTCACCTCAGCCGAAATGGAAACCGAGAGGTGAGTAAAATAATTTTGTGTGGTTTGGAGTCAAAAAACTAATTAGGAATGGGGGTGACTTACCTACTCAGCAGATAGGAAAAATTGCTAGGCAGATTTCGATAAAGTGTTTAAATGATAAATTAAAAGTTTTGTACTGCAATGCACGTAGTGTTAGGAACAGAATGGATGAGTTGAAAGCTTTAGTAGCAATGGAAAATTTGGATATAATCGGGATAACTGAAAGTTGGGCAAACAAAGACGACTCTGCAATTTTAGAATTAAATGGTTTTTCTGTATTTAGGCAGGATAGAATATTAAGAAAAGGGGGAGGGGTGATATTATATGTTCGAGATCATTTGAGCTGTAGGGGGAATTAAATTTTAGTCATAAATCTGAAGCTGCAGAAACAGTATGGGTAGAAATCTTACATCATAATGGAAGAAAATTAGTAATTGGAAATGTTTATAGACCACCTAATATTAGTATTTTACTAGGTACTAAAATTTAAGCATATAGAAGAAGCATGTAGGTCGGGGGAAATTATCTTGATCGGAGATTTTAATCTTCCGGGCATAGACTGGGAAGAAAATTTTTCAGCAAGCGATAGGGGAGAAAAATTTATTAATGTAATACAAAATAGCTTTTTACAGCAAATGGTACAACAAGGTACAAGAGAAGAGGCAATTTTAGATTTATTATTTTGTAGTAATGAGGACAGGATTCATAATCTAGATATTGGAGAGCACTTGGGAGATAGTGACCACAACATCATAAGATTTGAAATTATTCTAAAGACAAATAGTGATCAAAATAATAGGTTAGTTCCAAATTTTAAAAAGGCTAATTTTAGTTTGATCAGATCTGAACTTATTGATGTGTTTAAGGAAGGGCTAATGCATGGAAACGTTGAAGAACAGTGGGCTGATTTTAAAAATAAAATAAATACAATAGTTAAAAACCATATCCCATTTGTGCAAAAAAGGAAGTTGCGTAAATTATATCCTATGTGGTTTAATAAGGAAACTAAAACAGCTTTAAAACAGAAACAGAGGACATTCGGTATATTCAAGCAAACAGGAAAAAGAGAACATAAGATTGAATATAATAAATCAAGGAAAAGATACAAATTCATTAGCAGAAAACATAAATGCGAATTGGAGCATAAGCTTGCAAATGACATCAATATTAATCCGAAAAGTTTTTTCGCATATGCAAATGGTAACAAGAAAGCGGACACACACTTAGGCCCACTAATCGACAGTCAGGGCAAGATAGTAGATGATGATTTAGAAATGGCAACTATGTTAAATGAATTTTTTGCAACTGTATTCAGTAGGAATTTTAACTGTGATAGCGCTGTTGTGGAAAATGCTAACAGTGAGGGAATAAATGATCTTAAATTTAATAGGGAAGAGGTTATTTACCATCTAAGGAATTTAAAACCTTTCAAAGCTCCTGGACCTGATTCTATCTATCCAAAATTTTTAACGGAGTGTGCAGAGGAGATGGGGGGTGTGTTATGGTCTATATTTGAATGCTCTTATCAGTCAGGAACAGTGCCGATAGATTGGAAATTAGCAAATATTACTCCTCTGTTTAAGAAAGGATCCAAGAGTGAGCCAGGGAATTATCGTCCAGTTAGTTTGACATCAGTTATTTGTAAAATCTTTGAGACCATGCTAAAGAGTCATATAACTGAATTTATTGAAACAAAAGGTTTGCTAGCACAAAATCAGTACGGATTTAAGAAGGGAAAATCTTGCACGACTAATCTTTTAAATTTTTATGATGTAATAACAAAGGAGTTAGACCGCAATAATAGCATAGATGTAGCTTATATTGACTTTCAGAAAGCATTTGATAAAGTTCCACATAAAGCTCTGCTACTAAAATTGAAAAGATTCGGTATTCAGGGTCATACATTTGAATGGATTAAAAGTTGGTTAATCGGGAGAAAGCAACGAGTGCAAATCAAGGGTAATAGTTCTCGATGGATAGAAGTAGAAAGTGGTGTTCCACAAGGTTCTGTTCTTGGACCACTCCTATTCATAATATTTATTGATGACATAACTGAGGGTATACTGGGCAAAGTTAGTATATTTGCTGATGACTTAAAAATAATGGGAATTGTCAACACAGAGGAACAAATAGAACGATTTCAAACAGATTTATCACGAATATCGGAATGGGCTGCTAAGTGGGGTATGTCATTTAATATTAAAAAATGTCAAGTTCTACACATGGGTCATAAAAATAAATGCGCAGCATATAACTTGCAAGGACAACAAATTAAATCAGGGAATACTGTAAACGATTTAGGTGTAGTGGTTTCTAGTGATCTTAAAATGGGGTATCAATGTAGAGAAGCAAGTAATAAGGCAAATAGAATGTTGGGGTATATTAAAAAACATGTTTCGTGTAAATCAAAAGACGTTATTTTGCCATTGTACAGAGGACTGGTTAGGCCACATCTAGAGTATGCAGTACAATTTTGGTCGCCATATTTAAAAAAAGATATTGACATGTTAGAAAAAGTTCAACACAGGGCTACAAAAATTATTAAAGGAACCTCAGGTATGGCTTATGAAAACAGATTAAAGAAATTTAACATGTATACGTTACAAGAAAGAAGGAAACGGGGAGATTTGATTCAGTTGTTCAAATTTATAAAGTTAAATGAAACAGAAGGTTTACAATTTTCTCATAGTAATAGGACTCGGGGAAATGGATTGAAATTATTTAAATCACAATTTAAGAGGGAGTGTAGGAAACATTGCTTTTTCAGTAGAGTTGTCGACGATTGGAACACTTTGCCATCGCACATTGTTAATTCTAAGGATGTTAAATCGTTTAAGGAAGGTTTGGATCGTCACTGGGGGATTGTGAAGAGAGCAGCCAGTTGAAATCTGATAATGTTTCTCTCTTAGCTTTTGTTCAAATAGTTTTTTATGTAAATTGATACTGCTTTTTCTTTTTCTTTCATGCAAATGGGCGTTCAAGATAAAAGTAGGGACAAGAAGAAGAGGAAGAGGAGCATGAAGAAGTCAAGCAGGAATTGCTCATCTATTCACCAACTTTGTTGGGCCTAGCGCCTGTTGTTGGTGTACTTTTTGTATTGTATTGTATTGTATTGTATTGAATTTTTTCTTCTGATGACGATTCGAATGAAACCAAAACCATTTCACAAAGCAATTCTTTCATTCCGTCTGAACACGTGACGTTGAACGACGCCACGAAACCACAACAGCTGTCTCCCCCGCGCCAACATTCGTTTCCTCCCCACCTCATGGCGAGCATAGCGCCAGGGAAGAAAAAAATTTAGTGACTCAGAATTCTTATTCCGCTATCGAACTTAGAGAGAAAATAAAAACAAATTGGAAATTATCCAGTGTTCACAACGTTTCACCAGGAGACAATAATTCAATTTGGCTCATTTTGAGAGAAATATGCGATTTAGCTCGTATCTTTTCAGGAAAGGGTTCATAGTCTATATAAAATTTTATCTTTGACTTAGAAGCGCTATTTTCAACTTATGGTTTTACTGCAGACGTACATAAAATTTTGATTACAAAAAAATTATTAGTTGATCCAGCGCGTATTTTTGTATTATCTTTGAAAAATGTTACATGTTTTGAAAATCTTAAAGAACACCTTATTACTGAATTTGGCACAAAAATTCCATCCATTGATGTTCATAGGCTTCTTAATTCCCGAAAACTTAAGCAAAATGAAACTGTAACAGAATACTTTATCGCTATGCGTGCGTTAGCTAGTCAAAGTCATATTGATGATGAATCTTTAATTGAATATTGTATTGATGGTTTGCCCGACTCTCAAGCTAAACTCATCTTGTATGGATGCACCGAACTTTCCGAATTTAAACAGAAGTTACGTTCTTTTGAGAAGCTTTATTCTAAGGATGTTAAATCAGAAAATAATTTTCATCGTGCTGTCAAACCAAATAGCAATTTTTCTAGAGATCATCGTAAAAATTTTACCGAGGAAAAAACTGTTGGAAATAAATTTACTGCACCAAGATTTCACACTTCCAGTAGTATTAATGCGTTTCGCTCCCCCAAAGTAACGGAAAAATTATGTTTTAACTGTGGTGAACGAAATAATCATGAATCTCGTTTCTGTCCTCATAAAGATAAAGGAATGAAATGTTTTGCATGTAAACAATATGGTTCTCATAAGGCAGTTAATTGTCCATCAAAGAAGGTACAATCTCATGTTACAATTGGACATCCTCAAAATTCTACTAGTTTGTTTACTAAGACTGTAAATGTCAACAATATTCCAATTTCTGCTGTTGTCGACACTGCGTCGAACAAAACACTTTTAAAAGAAGAGTTTTTTCGTAAAATTGCTCCTAACTGTTTCTTAGATGAGTTAAATATTCAGTTACATGGTTTAGGAAATAATACGATAACACCGTTGGGTTCAATTTCAGCGTCTATTTTCATTGATGGTTTTGAATTTAATACTGATATTTGTGTTGTTTCGAATAATACTTTACAATTTCCGATGTTGGTTGGTGCTGATGTACTTTCACAGGGTGATTTGCAAATTTCCCATGGTGTAGTATCGTTGACGAAGACTAATACTTTAATCGTGACAAGTTCATCAACCCACAACGCTGATCAAGATTGCAGTATACCTCGCACAAATGACCACAAACATTCGACAATCAGTACAAATGTTGTAAATTCCGAAATACTTTTCTCACATTTGGCCAATTCCATCGAGACGACACCCTACGATTTAAGTCACATTTTAGACCCATCCCTCAAAACACAGTTATCAACTTTGATAAATAATTACAAACCTCGCGGAACTAAGCAAACTGATTTACAAATGACTCTAATTCTGACGGATGAGATCCCAGTCGCTCAACGACCTCGAAGATTGCCGCTCGCAGAACAAAAAATAGTGCAGAAACAAATACAAGAATGGTTAGATGACGGTATAATTAAAAATAGTTGTTCTGATTATGCTTCCCCCATTGTGTTATGCAAGAAGAAAAACGGCTCATACAGACTTTGCATAGATTATAGACGCCTCAACAAAAAAATAATTAGAGACAAATTTCCCATACCACTCATTGATGACGCTTTAGATCGATTGCAACAAGCCAAAGTGTTTAGCTCCCTTGATTTGAAGAATGGTTTTTTTCATGTTTCTATGAATCCAAACAGTACGAAATACACTTCGTTTGTCACACCAGAAGGCCAGTTTGAATTTTTGAAAGTCCCCTTTGGTCTTTCCAACAGCCCTAGTGTTTTCCAAAGATTTGTTTCCACAGTGTTTCGCGATCTTATTCGTGAAAACGTCATTATTATTTACATGGACGATCTAATAATACCGTCCCAAGATGAAGAAGAAGATCTTCAGAAATTAAAACGCGTACTAGAAGTAGCATCAGACTTTGGTTTAATTCTTAATCTCAAAAAATGCCAATTCTTACAGCGTCGTATTGAATTTCTCGGATATGTTATTGAAAACAGTACTATCAAACCTTCGCCGTCGAAAACCCTTGCAGCTCAAAATTTTCCTTTACCGAAGACGCTCAAACAAGTTCAAAGTTTTTTGGGCTTAACAGGATATTTTCGAAAATTTATAAAGAATTACTCACTGAGTGCACGACCTTCAAGCGACATGCTCAGAAAAGACTCATCTTTCCCTTTTGGTCCTGAACAACATCAAGCTTTTCTTGCACTCAAAAATTCTCTTTCGAATCAACCAGTTTTGCATATCTTTAATCAAAATTCCTCTCTCGAATTACACACGGATGCAAGTTCTTTTGAATTTGGTGCAGTCCTATTACAAAAATCCGATGATGACGACCAATGGCATCCTATACAGTATATGAGTAGAAAGACTTCCCCTCAACAATCTAAATACTCCAGCTACGAACTTGAAGCACTTGCCGTTATTGAAGCAGTAAAGAAATTTCGAAATTATCTTCTAGGAACAAAATTTAGAATCGTGACTGACTGCGCTGCTTTCCAACAAACATTGCAAAAACGAGACCTTACTCCGAAAATAGCTAGATGGGCGATGTATCTAGACGAATTTGATTTTGAAATCATCCACCGTCCCGGTAAATGTTTGCAACATGTTGATGCTTTGAGTCGAAATCCCGTTTATTTGACGACATGTCTTGACTCAGATCTAACATTCCAACTCTCTAAAGCGCAAAGCGAAGACGACTACATCAAAACACTCAAAATTTTAATCCAAAACGGAGAAGACACCGAACATATAATAAAAAATGACATAGTTTACAAAGTCGACAAAGATCGTGAGTTAATTGTTGTATCTCAGAAAATGCAGACTGAGATCATACGTTCAATTCATAATAAAGGCCATTTCGCAGTCGCAAAAACGCAAGACCTTTTCAGTCAAGATTTTTATATTCCACAAGCCCGCCGACAGATTGAGAATGTTATTGCCAATTGTGTCGAGTGCATACTTTGTAACAAGAAACGAGGGAAGAAAGAAGGTTTTTTACATCCCATTCCGAAAGGTGACCAACCTATCATATCGACTTCCTAGGACCACTCCCAACAATCAACAAACAACATCAATACATTTTTAGTGTAGTGGACGCATTTACCAAGTTTACGTGGTTGTATCCCGTCAAGTCAACGACTTCACGCGCTGCAATTGAAAAGCTCCAACTTCAGAGCATTACATTCGGAAATCCATCCAGAACTATATCAGATCGTGGTTCATCTTTTCAATCCTCTGATTTCGCAGAATATTGCAAGAACGAGAATATTGACCATGTAGTGATCACCACGGATATACCCCGAGGCAATGTTAAGTCGAACGCATACATGGAACTTTAATACCTGTTCTGGCTAAACTTTCTATCGACGACCCCTCAAAATGGTTTAAATTTGTGCCCGACGTCCAACGCATATTAAACAGTACAAATTCGGCGACCACGAACTTTTCCCCATTCGAGTTAATGATCGGCATTAAAATGAAAAATAAAGAAGATCTACGAATTAAGCAGTTACTCGAAGAAGAAAACTTAAACATTATCATGCAAGCCAAACATAAACTCCGCGAAACTGCCAAACGAAATATTCTTGATCACCAAACGCGTTCTCAAATTTCGTACAACAAACGTCGCAAGAAACCAACTACTTACAAACAAGGCGACATCGTGGCTATTCAAAAGACTCAATTCTCTCCAGGTTCCAAATTGTTTCCCAAATTTCATGGTCCCTATAAAGTTACCAGCGTTAAAGCAAATGATCGCTATGATGTGAAAAAATTAGGTCAACATGCCGGACCCAACACTACATCGACCGCTGCTGACCATACGAAGCCTTGGACTGATCTATCATCACTTTCCCCCACCTGATTGCGACAACCAACTTAATGACTGATAACGATGACGACTTGGGCTGAACTTGGACTTCACTTTTGATCCTGATTTACATGTTGACGCTCTCATACTAGAACTGACTTTCTGACGAACAGTTTTAACCCAGAATTTTGTATTGTTTTTCCTGTTTCTTTTTTTTCTTTACAGATTTAGACGATTGTTTTGTTTTCCACGGGTCTTGGAGGTCCAAGAGTCATCAGGATGGACGCGTGTGAAGGAGGGAAACACCTCAACCCTTCTCCACAATCTGACCACGAGCGCCCTCACTACGAGAACAGGAGAGAGAGACGGTAGAGACGAGAAAGGATAGACGTGTAGCTTTCCACTGAGACGTAACCCTAACTTTAGAAGTGTTTTCTACCACTTTGACGTAACCGAAATGTTTCTATGTGTTAATGTGAATGTTCTAACTGTCTTGTCTTCGTTAATAAATCTGTGTTTGTCTTAAAACACTTGATTCTTGGATAACGGAAGGGACTACACCCAACATATATATATTCATTTTTAATTTTTTATTTGTTTGTAGCTTGAAATTTTAAACAATCCAGCCCGGAAATATCACGGGAGCAAGAAATAGAAGGCGAAACCTCAGCCCGTCATTTTCACGGGAGCGTGAGCGAGGGGGATAACACTTGGGTGCCGGGAGAAAATTCAAATTATCCTATGAGTGCCACGCCTTAGAAGACCTAGGAACTCCTCTTCTAAGCAAAAAAAAAAAAAAAAAAAGTATACTAAAACAATAAGCCATTGTTTTTTCACTTATCGTATATATACTTTCTAAACTACTCAAAATGATACTTTTGAGAGCTTTAAGCTCTCAAAAGACGATTTTTCTTCAGCGGCATTTAATAAAGTACTTTTAAAAACTTCGAAAAATACATTTTTGGTCAAATATTGATATTCAATTTAATGTTGAAAAAGCAACAAAAAATGATAATTTACGATATAGTTTCTCTGAATGAGTGTTAAAAAAAGATAACTACCAATCGTTTTTTTACGCTGGATTTAGAAGTTTTATCTTATGATAGCACTAACATCAACAATTTAAGAAAAGAATGTAGCTGATACATTGGTGGCTGATTGCTCAGTTTTGGTGACTAATTGCTCAGTGTTGGTGGCTGATTGCTTATTGTTGGTGGGTGATTGCTCAGACGCTTGTTTTAGTTGTAAGATTAATGAATTTTAATACCCTGTCGAAATTCACTATCGATACCATACTGTGTAGTTTTCGATGTTTTATTGCTTCACTCTGCAAAAAGCAAATAATGAATACTGCTCCTTTACGAAAGCCGCGCTAACTTGTCACGGTTCTTTTCCCCAAATGGTGATTCACTAGAGACTTACCGGAGTTTATATTTTAGGCTCGTATTTGTTGCTTTTTTTTTCAAATGTTGATAATTTCCGATTGGAATCGTTACCTCAGAAAGAAAAAGAACGTGTCTAGTATATTGCTCTTTATAAAAGGTAAACATTTCCTCATCTTGTATTTCTCCTCACGCCCCTATTTCGATGAAATCGCAGACTTGACGCATGCGCAAAATTGCGGAGGGGTTCCGTTCACAAAATCCAACAGTAATCATTGGTATTTCCAAAGAGAACATTTTGATATCATCAAAATAATGAATTTTCCGATACTCTCACCCTTTATTTACTAAACGAAATTTTTAGGTTTAATCAGTTTTCTCGCTTTTGAAGCGTTTTTAAAGCGAGAGGTTTTTTAGTCTAGCTTTACGCAGCTCATTTAAATGCTGTGTCGCAGCTTTAACTGATTTCTGTTTTTAAGCTTGCACGAGACAAAGCAGTGAGGCGATGTGAAACCAAACTTGGTGGTTTTTTAAAAATCAGTAATTAAACGGGAATACTATATATAAATACTAAAAGACTTACCAGATCTTACTGGAAGTGTATACTCGGAGGTCACCCACAGAGTGTCATCCGCTGGTTTAGTAGATAGGCTGTCGAAAAGGAGAAAGAAATATATTAAAATGAGTTACCTTTTTTGTTAAGTACATATATAATCTTCACGGTGAATTGACTTGATGTACCGGAAAATAATATAAGAATGAATGAATGTCTGGTAAACTTTAAATACCTTTATTCTCATGAAACAAAGTTGCTTTTATGAAAAACAACATGTTACTCATTATATGTAAGCTCAAGTTATGTTTTTGAGACTATTGCAGAAGATAAATCAATTTAATTTAAAACCTTGATTTTCTCCAATACTGCTTTTGGGTTTTGCCACTATTGTCGCTTGTGAGTGATCTATGCAATAAAGTTACATATGGCTGAGACAACGAATACATTGTGAAACAGTACTATACATTGTCATGCTTGCTATCTTACCTTGAATAAATAAGTGCCCCCATGTATCGACTAAAACAAATCTTTAAATTTTATACCTTGATACGGAATATACTGAAACAGGAAGGTAATATGCTTCATTCATAAAACATTTAATTAATACGACAGTGATAATGATATTTATTTATAAAGAGTAGCTGATGAAGTTAAGAAAATTTATACTTCACTTGATTAATAATACGTTACAGTTGGTGCCTAAATAAAGTAAGAGAAATCATCAGAATGATGAATATTTTTTCCCACTCTTTACATAGTATACTATACATATACTCTCTGCATAACATATAATAATTAAGATGTTTCTAAGTACTAAATAATCTATTCAGTTAAAGGAAAATGATGTTGAGTTGTATCAAATAAAAAACAGCACAAAATAGTAAACATTAACACTTTCATCACTAAGACGAGATATCTCGTCCTCCAAGATCATATTTCTATACGTTAGCAACGAGGTAATTTGGCATCTACAAAAGAGTTTTCCGTGCCGTTGCATCGTGTCCAGTGATGCTTTATTGAATTTTAAGCACATTCCAGTTTATATTATGTTTTCACTAAACTTTAAGAGAAAGGGCATGTCCATTGCTGTAATGAATGTGCTTAAGTATTATACTGAATTAAAAACACAAATTTTTATTCATAATTATTGTAAATTTATTTTTATAGCTTTTAATTGGGCTTTAAATGTAAGAAATGATTTCATTAAGTACTAGATAATTTAAAAGCATATTCGTCAAACGTAATAAATGACAATTTTGAATAAAGAGACATTTTTAGCGAGATAAACCATCTTTTTATATAATGATTCTCTTTTTCGACAGTCTCACAAATGAAACTATTTTCATCGAAAAAACGAGTTCCACCCAAATTGAGTCGAGTTGGAAAGGACAATTGACACCGAAACGAAATTAAGAACTGAAAAACTCAAGTTTCTCAATAACAGCTTTCTAACTACAACTTCACAAAAAAAAAAAATCTTTGCGTGGAGTCAAGAGGAAAAAGAAGTCGAAAACTTAAAAGCCTAATTTCTCAGATTCACTCTTTCGTAATATAACACGGTCTGGCACTATGTTCTTCCATTTATCTGTGATTGAAATTGAACTATGCTTAATATCCAATCTTATGAGCAGTGGTTTGAACTCAAACTTCATTGTTTTCAATTGAGAAATCAATAACACTATAGCGTTTTCTTACTTAACAATAAAAACAACTAGTACCTGCAGAAAATACTTTTGATCTGTTTCTAAATTAATAATTGATTTTTCTCGTTCATTCATATTTCCCGAAAGGGTAATTTTGACATGGACTATTGGTTACTAAAATAAAATTGAACTGTTATTTGTTTATTAAGATCAAATTGAGCTGTAAATAGGTTTTGCTTACTAAAATCATTCTTCCTAAAATTGTATCTAAATATTGCATTTATGTATATACTTTAGTTTCAGAGCTTCGTATAAACGCGGTTTTTTTATAACCTTTTTCAACGTGGTTCTTAAGTTAAAAACTTCTAACGGAAAGTTACATAAGCAGTTTTTTATATCTATAAATTCAGAGTTTCAGAACTTTGTAATCCGGGAAGTTATAAAGCACGCACATAATGATACGTGAGCGTCCGAAACTTTAATGACGAATTGCCTGTGGAAGTATTGTAATTTTGTCTCGTAATCTAAAGAAGACGATAACGCAGTAATTTTTACGATTCATATGCAAAACTTTCGGATCAATTTGAACATGGAGCTCCAGTCGATAAGAGACACATGCTACCGCCTGTATTCTCGACTTGTTTATAACTAATTGTAAGATTTCACAACATTATAGCCTGAAATAGAGTCAAAAAAATAAAATAATTTAAAGTGCCAAAATACATTATAATATTTGTTGTTTAAAATGTGCTAAGTTCCGTTATTTCTTGTGATTACAAGAGAGATTATAGTTATTCATAACTCAACAAGATACTCAATAATAGCTAAGTTCATTATGGATAACATTTTTCAATCACCGAAAACTTGTTTCATATTCATTTTAATGTTACAAAGTAAATCATAATTAATCAATAATACTTAGGTTAATTGAAATTATTAGGATAATATTATAAATAGGATGGATAATGTGAGGATAAATAACACATTTAATCTAACATGAAAATTTAAAAAAATAAATAATTTCCTTCTATTAAAAGGAGTAATAAATTAAAAGTGAGAAAAGTTCATGCTTAAAAATGTTTCTGTAATTGTTACAAACATTAGTTATTCTTTTTATAAATTCTACATTTTTTTGGAGAGAGAGGAGTATTTAGTTAATTTTCTAAACAACCACTTTTAAAATAAAGTCCTGTGGGCGTTAAATAATATTTGCCCTTTCCAGGAATGTATATTTATTTGTGTAAAGTGCTAAAATTCTTATCAAGTATCAAATTTAACGAATTAATTAATTTTCCAGTATTTATAAAATTTGCTGCTTTCTTTTTAGCTTATAATGTTTAAGGCATGTTTTTCTATGAGTAGTTACAAAAACAAATAAATAAATATTTTTAAAAAACAGTGGAATTATATTTTCTCTGCGTTTAAATAAACGCCAGAGCTAAAAATTAAACAAAATTGGCCAAGAAACTTTTGTTCTACTGTAACGAGGCGAGAAAAAAAAAGGAGACACAATTTGCAAAGACCAGCGAAGATTTAGTTACATACAACTCATTACCATGATATCATAAAACACAGGTACGAAAATACAGTTTTGCATTTTTTATAAACAGAAAAAACCTTTAATTACCAGCTACGAATTTTTGTATTTTTTAAAACGATACCACATTGTTGGGGAGTAGAATTAATATATAATGTAAACGCAGTTTGAAATCTGAGAATATTTTTTATAAGGCACTACAAAAAAAATGTCTAAAAGTTAATGGAGGGCAACTAAGCGTGAAATGTAATTTCGTAGAAAATTACAGATGTAACTAAATGTGTAAATAATATATTATTTTTGATAATTTTAATTAAGATTTTAGTGTCAGCTTTACGGCCTTTTTGCTGAAAATTAACACATTGGTGGCATTTTTCACTTGAAAATAAAACTTTTATAATTTCTTGTAATTTCAGCAGCTATGAACTGAAAAGCATTTTTTATGGTACTCGTGTACATAAAAAAAATGTTGTGAAGTGTCTTTAAGTGAGTAACAGATGAAAATTAATGAACATACAATAAGTGCTTAAGGAAAAAAAAGAAACAAATTTTTGAATTTTCAATTGTTCTGAAAAAAAAAATGTTAGACAGTGGAAAATAAATTTCCGTATGAGAAAATGTTTTAGTAGCCACGAAAAAGCTCCTAATAAGTCCAAAAAAAAACCCGCCCTTTACTATATCCTTAATGTTTTAAAATGAGAAAAGACCACATATAATCGTATCATAAGCGTTGGAAAGAAAAATAAATGTTTCTTACACAACGGGTCAGTGAATAACATTATTGGTGATGACTGAAAGCTTAACGGTAATCGTAACCCATAGTTACTGGTATAGAACATGGTGCTCACTCATATCAATTTACGCTGTAAAAAACTTGATGAAACTTTTTAGAAATGTACGGGCAAGATTTTCGATTGTTCCAATGTTTAGACAACCGGAAGTCCAAGCTGATGTTGCTTTCACCACATCTCAAATTTCAAAATGATAAGAAAATTCCATCACGAAACTAGTTGTTCCAACGTTTGAAATGAGATGACCGTTAAACTTAACGGTGACCGTTAAACTGTTTGGAAACTGACCAATAACCGCCTAGCGGCATAGGCATTGATCTCACGCCTTGAGTCCTTTGTTCAAAACCCAGCAACACTAAAAAAATGGTGCTATGTTGCTCCAAAAACGCGCTGATTTGCTGGAAACAAAAAGTGGGGCTTATTTTTACTATGGTTGGCTGTATATTTTTGTTAACGCGTTTGCCGTTTTTTTTTTTTTTTTTTTTGAATAACAAAAGAATACACACAGAGCCGTGAATAAGGTATTAATTCTTACATTGAAATAATTGTATCTCAATCTCTCTCTGTATGTACATATATGTAAGTATATGTATAAAAGTATATATATAAAAGTTTTATGTCAAAAGACATTGAAAAATAAAGTGAATGTGTGAAAAGGAGCTGAATAAAGGGTTTTTTTTTTCACCAAAATCTCTACTTCTTGATTGCGTTTACTTCAATAAAAGACAATTCTTAATACAGTGATCCCTCGTTTTTCGAGGTTAATGGGGACTAGAACCTACCGCGAAAGCTGAAGAACCACGAAGTAGGATTTGCCCCTAGGAATTTTCGTGTATGCGGGCACACGAATGTTTTAAATATGTAAACAGTATTTACAGCTTCCATTTTCACAATTCCGTTAGTACGCGGAGTTACCACACGTTTCGCTTCTTCATTGAAGGTTATTGAAGCAGTTTTGCGGATGTTTGCTTCCTCTTTCTTGATGTACCGCACTGTAGATTCATTCACCCCGTAATGGAATGCCACAGATGCGTAAATTTTTCCCTCTTGATCACATCTAAAAGTTTCACTTTTACGCTGATGGTCATCATATTCTTCCTCTTGGGCGTCCCGGAGGAAGCTTTCACAGGGGCACAGCGTTTAGGCGGCATTGTGAGGGCTTAATTAATTTTAAAAAAAGTTATCGCTTAAACAAAACAAGTTATCGCAAACTCAATACTAAAATACATTATGCGAGACAGTCAACATCATGGACAAGACTGGCGAGATACAACAAAAGATGCTAGGTGACGCTGCTATTATGCGCAGATCCTTCTCTCTCGCGCATCAACATGAAACAACGCTCCTTGCTCCTTTCCGCAATGTGGCTGCCGACATGGTTGTATTTTTTCATTTTTATTTTTTGATGAATGTTTTGGAAAAACCCGCGAAGCACTGAAGCCGCAAAACATGAAGCGCGAAATGGCGAGGGAACACTGTAATTGCAATTTAATATCTAATACAAAAATGATTCTTACATTATTTAAATAAAACTTACCTCCTAGCAAATTATCCAAGATTTATTGTGCAGAAAAATTTGAAAATAGCTCGGATTTACAACTTACCTTCAGATTAGTTTGAATATAATCGTCCATTACATGCTTATTAAGTGTATGATCATGTGTGACTTCATATAATGTATATAACACATTCCGTAAACAAAAGAAAAAAAATGACTTTGAAAAGCCAAAATGATATAACGCGTCATTTTTATAGTATGAAAACATTGAAATTCGGCTTATAAGAAAGCATTGTTGTTTCTGTGGTCGCTTCTTATGCCACTTGGGTATCCAAGCTCCCCTTCGCAGAGAGACCAGGAATTAAGGCAGTAAGGAGCGCCTTCCGTTTATAGATGAGCACCACAACGGTGGAAGTACGGCTATACACATTATGTATTTGGATGACACCAGATTGCGCCACCACAAGTACGACACCTTCCCTTTTTGAACTAAGAGTGAAGGGAAGGGAAATTCTCCACCTTCCGGTACCCTCGGAACTGCGTCGGTACTTTAAGGTCCACGGGTTTTGTATGCACGTATCCCCAAGTGTACATGGGGGGTCTTCAACGGGTCGGGTATCGAACACGCATTCTTCCAGTTAGAAGCTCGACATCCTAACCATTAGGCTACCACGGCCTTAAGAAAGCATTTTGCTTTGAACTGATAACAATGCGTAACAACGTGAAATAACCATTAACATTTCTGAATGCTTAGTTACTCATGAAATTTTATCAAACACTTTATTTATTTTTTTTACTAGCACTTAATTTTCTTATCAATATTTTCTTAAGTTTTTTTTTTTTTTTTGGAAATGCGGAATTAGCAAACGATATGTAAGTTATTTTAATCCATAATAACCAACTGAATTTTTCTAAATATAATTTCTTACATATTGCAGAAACAATTTGAAATGGTATTGAAGATATAAAAGTTTAAAAGGTTCTGAAATAAAGTACTAGTCGTGTTAGTCGCAAACCAAGTCCAGAACGAAATAGAAATGTGCCCAGCAGTCAAAATCACAATGTCAAATGCTGGCCTGGAAACTGATCAAGATTTTATCTCCATAAATTATCTGAAATCAATAACTGAATAACCGGTTTGTGGCGTTTGTTTTTTAAAAACACGTTACAAAGAATATAACTTCATTCCTTCATGTTAAGTTTACTATTTTAATGGTTTTTAATACCTTTTTATTTTTATATAAACCATACTAAAGTTCATCTAATGGACGTTACTTTAAAGTAAAATATTTGCTTTCAGCCCGAAAAATTGTAGAAATAAAGCATTTTATTTCTATAAGAAATTTTAATATTGTAATTATCAGATAACTACTTCATTTTTGGACATATTCGTCACAAGGCACTTATTACCTTTAATAAATATTTCTTTATTAACGCTATCATAAACAGTTTTTATTAATTTTGTCTGTTATTTTTAAGGGTTTTGAAGACATCTATAAAATATTAGTAATTCAATTGGAGTAAACACTTTCTGTTGAGAATTTTTCAAAATAACACTCAGTAGGAATCGAAAACGTTGCGTTTGCACAGTGGTTTTTTTATACGTTCGACGACCACTGCCTTAGACGATTTAAATTGTTCAAAAACGACACGATTTAGTTGGCCTCCAGTGCCAAGTACATTTGTATCCATAATGTATCGAAAATTTCCACAACAAATATACATAAAAGTTCGACCAGAAGACAATTTAATGGTGGGTATAAGCACCATTTAATTTACAAAATAAAATATTTTCCTTACACGAAAGTTTTTTTGTACATTGATGAATGTAATTTAAACAAAGGTAAACTCATTTCCTAAGTTTGTTTCACTTTCAATTTGCAATAGAGTAATTTACATATACGGATGAAAAATACAAGGAATTTATTTAAATCTTCATCATATAAACCAAAATAGAAAGGAAAATTTCGTAACACGAATCTTGCTTAACATAATCGAACATGTTATTATGTATGAAAGAAAAAAAAATACTGCAGATTATGCGTGACATAAAATGAGACACTAAATGTTCATAATCAGATTTTTTTTTTTTTTAAAGGGTACTTCTCCTAAATCAAACTTTTAGTTTGGAAAGTTTTAAAACATAGCTTACTTACCTTGCTTTTAGAATAAATTATACGAAAATATTGTTTAATATTCGTGAGGAAAAAGGAAACAACAAATAACAGGTACAAATCTTCTAAAAACTTAAGATTTTTCTGCTAGAATTTTGGATGACATTAAATAAATCGAGAACTATGCTTGAAAAAAAAATAATTAGCAGTAAAGCTGGAAATTTCACTACACATTTAAAGAAAAACGATAGTTTTAGACACAAAATACATATAAAAAGCATGGATATTTTTTTAAATCCACAAGCAACAACTTATTTAAAGTTTCAGGATTTTATGTTTGATAAGGAGTTCCAGCAGTTAAAGAATTAATAGGAAAAGAGAAAAAGCAAGAAAAATACACCAGTCATCTCACTAATTCAATATTTTCCTATAACATAAATTGAAAACTATTTGGAAGCACTATTATTGGATGATGTTGAAACGAAGTTTTACAATGTTTCCCGATGTCTAGACACAAAATACACACTGTTCAGTGGCGAAATGACGAAAAAAAAAAAAAGGCCACCAGATGGCATTACGAACTCTATGAAAAAAGAAGGAAGGATTGGGAGACTTGCCCGAGGCCCAGTCAAAAAATCTTGTTATGAACGCATCAAAAAATTCTGTGTGTGTAAATATCTCATTCAAATCATCTAGGTTTTGAAATTATGTCTAAGGAAAATAAATCAAAGCTCCATGCAAATCGTGTCCTTGGTAAGTTTCAATTCAATCTGATGTGTTAATTCCTTTAATGTTTTTTTTTGCTATTTAAAATCCATTTCTATACAGTCCACTGTTATAACCTCCAAACATTGGTCCTAAACGACCCGGAGAAGCGATTATGGATAAAATGTAGTTGATTTGTTTAATTGTTTAATTATTAAATCAAATGTATTTGTAATTTCTTTAATTGTTTAATTTGTAAATTAATCGTACTTGAAAAGTTTCGATTCTTCGATTCAGCTTATCATTCCATTGTCCGTTCCTTCTTCCATATTCTGGCAAGATGCCAAAACATACAGCTGCTTATAATAAATTTCTTTTTTGTTGCAAAGAGATAGAACGTTTTGCTGTGAAAAAAAATGAGGTGTTACTGGAAGGAAGTTCGTATTTGGAAAATGTGCTTTTGAAGCTTAAATCGCTGGATGAAAAGTTGAATGATTCTTTTATTGGTTTATCAGAGGCTGAGTCAAACGATTTTGAATATGATAAGTTTGCATTGTCTCAGGATTTGGTTTTACAAACCATTTCGGATATTGAGAGTGTTATTAATTCCAAATCTGAATCTGGTAGTTTGGATGAGCCATTAAAAGGTGCTAATTGTAATCTAAAATTACCAAAGTTTGATTTGCCTGTTTTCTCAGGCCAGAAAGATGGTTGGCTAGGGTTCAAAGATATTTTTGAGTCAGCAATCCTGAATAATACTCAGTTAACGAATCTACAACGATTGCAATATCTTTTAAGCGCAGTACAAGGAGACGCCTTAAGACTAATTAGGGGGTTTCCCATTTCGGAACAAAATTTTGTGCAGGCTTGGGATACTTTGGTTTCTCGTTATGATAACAAAAGAGAACTTGCTTTTGTGCAAGTTTCAAAATTCATGTCTCTAAAGTCTGTTAAATTATCTGAAAAGGGGCTGCATGATTTATTGGATACTGTTAACGAAGCGCTTAGAAATTTAAAAACCCTTGGGTTTGAGAAAAATTCTTTTGTAGATATAATTTTGATATTCATTGTTGTAAATAAATTAGATGAATCATTAATTCAAAAATGGGAATTATCTCTTGATGGAAATATTCTTCCAACTTTGGAAAATCTTATTGATTTTTTGGAACGACACGCTCGTAGCATGCATGGAGCTAGGGAATCTATTACGAATTCTAAACCTAAATTTGAAAAACGGTGCATTGCTGGAAATGCGTTAGTAAAGGCAGAAACTTCTACTTTAAATTCGGCAGCTTGTAAATGTTGCACCAAATTGCATCCAATTTTTAAATGTGAAAAGTTTAAGTCGCTAAGTCTTGACGAACGTTGGAATTTCGTCAAACAAAACAAACTTTGTATCAACTGCCTTCGAGTAGGACATTTTTCAGAGAAATGTTTAATCTCAACTTCATGTAAAGTATGTCAGGGTCACCATCATAGTCTACTACACCCTTTCAAACCCACCCCTTCATTGGAGGCACTGGAAAGAGAAAATGTAGTTTCCGGACTTAACCCAACAGAAGAAAGTGCCCAATGCTTCTCTAACCATATAGCTAAATCGAATATGGACAGTTATGTACTGTTGTCGACAGCTATCGTAAATGTCACAGGTTCAAATGGAATAGTTTTGCCAGTTAGGGCGCTCCTGGATAATGGTTCTCAGACAACTTTGATTTCAAACGAACTTTGTAAGAAACTGAACCTTCCACTTAAAACAGCTAAGTTTTTAATTTCGGGAATCAATGATAGTGTTGCCGAAACTTCACATTTTGAAGTCCGTATAACTTTCTCACCTAGAATAAATAAAGAAGTTTTTGAAACTCGAGCATTAGTTGTTGGGAAAGTAACTTCTGAATTGCCAAATTTCAAAGTTCCCGATATCAAATGGCCTCATCTAGAGGGACTCACGCTTGCAGATCCAGAATTTAATGAAACTAAACCAGTCGAGATGCTGTTGGGAGCAGATATCTACGCAAATTTAATATTGGGACAAACCATCTTTGGCCCCAAGGGATCTCCAGCTGCACTTAATTCTAAATTAGGCTGGTTATTATCTGGAAGAATCTTCTCTAAAGCTATAACTCACACTGCAAATAACATTTTGAGTTACCATACGCAAGTGAACCTCGACAGAGAATTAAAGCGGTTCTGGGAAATTGAATCTGTCCCAGAGAAATCATTCATTGATCATGAAAGTGAAATATGTGAGGACATATACGCATCAACAGTCTCCAAAAATTCTTCAGGAAGATACATCGTAAATTTACCGTTTAAAGATGACAGGGAATTAGGAGATTCGAAATGCCAAGCATTAAAACGATTCTCCTATCTGGAAAGCAAGCTGAAGCGAGATCCTGCATTCCATAAAGACTACTCTGCGTTTATGCAAGAATACATCGATTTAAAACATATGACTCTGGTTCCAGCTAGTGAAGTCACTTCAAGTTCCCAACAATTCTACTTGCCACATCATGGAGTACTGAGAGAAGACAGTACGACCTCGAAGCTTAGAGTAGTATTCGATGGATCGGCTAAAAGTTCGAATGGTGTATCTTTAAATGACATTCTTCACGTAGGTCCAAAACTTCAATCTTCCATTTTTGAACTGCTAATTCAATTTCGAACATTTAGGGTGGCTCTTTCTGCGGACGTGGAAAAGATGTTTCGACAAGTTCTGGTGAATCCTGAACATACAGAATATCAAAAAATACTTTGGCGATTTGACCCTCATCAAACTATTGACACTTACAGATTGAATACGATTACACATGGCTTAACTAGTTCTCCGTATCTTTCGATTCGAACACTAAAGCAACTTTCTATTGATTACGCAGAAGAGCTCCCAAATGCTGCCAAAACCGTATCAGAAAACTTCTATGTCGACGACTTGTTGACTGGAACTGATTCTATTTGTGAAGCCAAGTCATTGGTCTCTGACTTAAATACAATCTTAAGTCGAGGGGGATTTACTTTGAGAAAATGGTCCTCGAATCTCCCTGAAGTTCTCGCACAACTCCCAAGTGAATTGAGATCTAGTCTTAAAAGTATTCAACTGGAAGAAGACCAAAAGATAAAGCTTTTGGGGTTATATTGGAACTCTGAAGAAGATATTCTACAAATCAAAATAGCGGATCAATATCCCGTTCACACGAAGAGACAACTCCTCTCAGTCATCGCAAAAGTATACGATCCACTTGGATTCTTGTCTCCAACTACCATTCTCATGAAAATCATTATGCAAGATTTGTGGAAAAGTCAAGTTTCTTGGGATGCAGAAATTCCTGATGAAATAATGAAGACTTGGAGAGAATTCTACTCACAGATTGAAGATTTGAAACTTATCAGAGTTCCAAGGTACCTGAAGATGAGCTCGTACAAGAATATCCAGATTCACGGTTTCTGTGACGCCTCCATCAAGGCATATGCAGCTGTAGTTTATCTCCGTGTTACCAGCAACACTGAAGAAAACTACGTCAGTCTAATAGCAGCGAAAACTAAGGTAGCTCCCATCAAATCAATAACTTTGCCAAGATTGGAGCTTTGTGCAGCCTTATTGCTTGCCCAGTTATGCACTTCAGTTGTTGAAGCATTAAAATCAGTCAAGATAGATGAAACCCATCTTTGGTCAGATTCTCAGATTACCTTGAGTTGGATAAACTCACCACCTTCCAAAGGAAACCAGTTTGTGCTGAATAGATCTAACCAAATCAATGCTCTTATTCCTCGTGCAAAGTGGCATCACGTTCCTGGCATCATGAATCCAGCAGATTGTGCTTCAAGAGGTATCATGCCACAGAATCTCCTACATAATACACTTTGGTGGAATGGTCCAGCGTGGCTTTCTGAAGGACAATTTCCTGAAACCCTCCTTTCAAACTCATCCGGCAGCGTTGAGGAACCATCCCACTCTTCTGACATCCTAGTTCATGTGACAAAAACGAATCCTATTCCCGATTTTTTGTGCAAATATTCTTCATTTTCAAAGTTAGTTCGTGTAACAGCTTACATCCTAAGATTCATAAACAACATCAAAACTACAAGTAAATCATCAGGAACTTTGAAAACACTTGAACTTGATAGTGCAATCCAGTTCATCGTGAAAACTCTTCAAACTCAAGCATTTGGCACCGAAATACATGCATTAAAACAAGGAAAAGCGTTACCACATAATAGCAAACTCTTGCAACTGAATGTTTTCCTAGATTCTTCTAAAATACTTCGTGTTGGAGGACGTCTGTCTCATCACCAGTTGCTCTCTCAAGATCATAAGCACCCGATGCTAATTCCAAACGACCACGTCGTAACAAAGTCCCTCATCATGCAATATCACCTAAGATATTTGCACGCTGGTCCGCAACTTCTTTTATCGCTTCTTCGTCAGAAATTCTGGTTCACGAATGGAACATCTTCCGTTAGACAAGTCGTCAGAAGCTGCATTACTTGCCTAAAGTTGAAGAAAAGAACTTGCCAGCAGATGATGGGTGACTTACCTGCTGAGAGAATTACTCCAACCAGACCTTTTCAAAAAACTGGTGTAGATTTCGCTGGTCCAGTTATCACTAAGCCTAATCTGGTCCGAAGCAAAGTAAAAGTGAAATCTTACATATGTCTTTTCATCTGCTTATGTACGAAAGCTGTTCATCTTGAAGCAGTGTCCGATTTGAGTACTCACGCCTTTCTTGCTGCATTCAAACGTTTCATCAGTCGACGCGGTCTTCCTACAGATATGTATTCTGACAATGGCACTAACTTCAAAGGAGCATCTAATCACTTAAAGAAACTTTACAGTCTGATCAAACACCAATCGGTTCAAACCTTTGTGGCTCAAGAAATGATCACTTGGCATTTCATTCCTCCATATGCACCCAATTTCGGTGGTCTTTGGGAAGCGTCAATAAAGTTAACTAAGACCCATTTAGAGAAGCTTTGCCATTCAACTCTTTTAAACTTCGAAGAATTCTCCACTCTCCTTTGTGAAATTGAAGCATGTATAAATTCGAGACCATTAACTCCCCTTTCGTCTGATCCAACCGACTATCAAGCCCTCACTCCAGGTCACTTCCTCATTGGTGTACCTCTTCTCGACATCCCACAGCCTGGGTCATCAGCAAAGGATGTCAGCCTTCCAGCTCGTTGGCAAACTCTTCAGGATTTGAGGAAGCAGTTTTGGACACGTTGGTCTCGTGATTACCTTCACCATTTGCAGCAGCGTTCCAAGTGGCTTTGCAAAAGACCTGATCTACTGACTGGCGATCTCGTCCTAGTGTTTGTTCCTGAATCTCAACCCATGCAGTGGACACTCGGACGTGTGACTAAGACCATTCCAGGAAAAGATGGTTGTATTCGAGTGGTCTCTGTCAAGACTGCTACTGGAGAACTTCTTCGTCCCATCTCTAAAATATCTTTACTCTCCCGGGCCGGAGGATGTTCAGTGGCGAAATGACGAAAAAAAAAAAAAGGCCACCAGATGGCATTACGAACTCTATGAAAAAAGAAGGAAGGATTGGGAGACTTGCCCGAGGCCCAGTCAAAAAATCTTGTTATGAACGCATCAAAAAATTCTGTGTGTGTAAATATTTCATTCAAATCATCTAGGTTTTGAAATTATGTCTAAGGAAAATAAATCAAAGCTCCATGCAAATCGTGTCCTTGGTAAGTTTCAATTCAATCTGATGTGTTAATTCCTTTAATGTTTTTTTTTGCTATTTAAAATCCATTTCTATACAGTCCACTGTTATAACCTCCAAACACACACATTGTTATGTTAACACATTTTCAAAAGTAAAATTTCGTGACCTTTTCGTTACTTTTTCATTACCGGTCGGTGATACATCCGATAATGACTCTGCCAGATATCGGATAGCCGGTGTCCCCTGTACGACGTATACGTGTAAGATATCCGGCTGTATTGTATGAAACTTGTAAATTCTATGCATATTTTCAATCATTCCACAGTTTCCAAGTACTTAGGGTCAGTTGGGGTAATTGTAAACAAGCTTCATAACTACACTTGTTGTGGTTTTGAAATTTTAACTGCTTGTGAGTGATAAACTGGCAGCATAAGGAAGACATTTCAACAGTTTCGTAAGTTTCGAAACAACTGTGGAGGCGTCACTATTGTTTGAAAATGGCACAGTGAAAAAAGTTGTTTAACAAAATTTAGTGATCTCACATTTTCCTCTCCAGCTCATCTACAAAAGCGATGTAAGCGGTTTCAACCATTTTTATTTGTCATATGGAATGCTGCTAAAAACACTTAGCTATGAATTTAATCCTCCCTGTTATTTTTCATGTGCAAGTTAGGTGTTTACAATTACCCCATATATTTCGTACTCTGGGGTAATTGTAAACACTTAAATTTATCCTATTTCCAATATTTATGGGAAACAATAATTATTTTATTTTGCTGCAAATTACACTTTTGTGTCTATTTTACATAACTGTTGTTTACGTGCACAGCTCCCTTTAGCCCACTCGGTCTCAGAGTAATCAGTCGCGGGAGGTGGTGACCCTCCCAAGCGTTGACCACGGCCAGTTGTGCTTCACTTTCGGTGTTCTGTGGGATCCAAGCTTAAATGATTGATCCACTGCGGGGCAAATTTTACATAAATGTGTCGCATTACTTGATTTTTTTGTAAGATATTTCTCGTTAAATGATCTCAACCGACTCATAACATAACTCAGCGGACCACATGCGGCCTGTTTGCCGCAGATTGAGAACCATTGCTCCGGATCTTCTTAAGCCTTCAAGCAGACTGTGTATGAAACAATTTTTTGTTTGCATCAAAATTATTCGAAAATAAATCACTGTTTACAATTGCCCCAGATCTCTGGGGTAATTGTAAACACGAGCTCATTCGCGAACAAATAGTCATAAAGTCAAAATTTTTGTACACATTTACTCACAAGAAGTACAGTAGTGGTTACAATGCTCACAATTTTATCTCTGAATTCATTCAAGAGGTAGGGAAGGATCAAAAGTTAAAACATTGAAAAAGCGTTTACAATTACCCCAACTGACCCTACTTTTCTTATTTTCATATATTTTCAGAATATGTTACTTGACTAAATTTTGAATATAAGATTTTACTTGCTGGATAACCGGTTATTTCATGCATTCAGATCGGATTCCGGATATTTAAAAACCTGTCGGATACTGGATATCCGATGCAGTCTGGGGGAGGGGGGGGGGTTATCTTGGTCGTAAAAATATTCGTAACCTATTCGTAATTTTCGTAACTTTTTCGTTACTTTTGTGACAGATTTACAAATTTGTGCTTTTTTCAGGACTTTTGTTATGTGCAGTCACTCTGTATCGATATGTGATTTGATCATAAGCTACTGAGATTTAAGCCGGATAATAAAATAATAAAGTGTTCCATACTTCCAACATTTTTTTTTTTTTTGAGAAATTCAAATTAAAAAAAATAATAAAGAAATAAACTTGACATTTCAAAGGGGAAAAGTGCTAAAAATCTGGGTTGCTTAAAGTAATTATATGAGCATGCGTGATTTCGGATTTAATCAAAACCATTTTCATCGTATTGGTGGGAGTGAAAGTACAATATAAATAAAAGCTCAGTACAGAACTTTCCACCAGATGTCAAAAACCCACGTGTATTCCACCAGAATTCCACCACGTGCATACATGTATTCCTTTCATCCTTTAACAAAGCTTTTTGTTAAACTCTGACCTCACTTGAAAGACTTCAGTGTTTTGAAATCGTTTGCTTTCTTCAGACCTTTCCATATTTATTATAACTGAAAACTAGAATTTAATGAAATAAAATACGCCTTATTTTCTTCCATTTGAAAGAAAAGTATTCGGCCCCATTTTTTTAGTACATAAAAGATATGTTTTGTTTTGAAATAAGCATTTCAAGCAATGAAAAGGGGCATGTAAAACAACATAGATCCGAAAACACGATAAATATGATCCAAAATCTAGTCTGGTACATAGGAAAATGATTAGTTTTAGAAAAAAGCTTAGAAGTGTAGTTTTGAAAGGAAAATAAACTTTTAAACTTCTCAAAAGAACTTTAAGTTAAAGCGAACTTTAAAAGAAGTTTAGACTAACTCTAGATTGTGTACTCATTGAATTTAGCATTAATATTTCTTCCAATCTAACTTTGTTTTAGAAAGATTAAAAAAAAGGTTATTTCAGAATGAGTAGAATAGTTATCTGCATATCATTTCTAAAATAAGAATAACTGTACTGCTTAACTATTCATTTAATCCAGTGATGACAATGCATATAGAAAGAACAGTCGTTATCCAAGTGATTGCTTTATGAAAGTCAATATTAGTTTTCAATTTTAAAGTTAGAGGATTCAACTTTCATTACATTTCGCAATAGTTATAATAGTTTATTTGAAGCCAAATATTTTCTTTAAATCACAGTATGAAATACAATGAGAAGATGGTTTGAATAAAAATTTGAAAGCAAATATTTCTAAATAAATATGTATTATCCTTAGGAAATAATTCTTTAAATTATTAATTCCGCGAGACAACATCTCAGCAGATATTTTCTTTCTAAAATCGAGTTTCCAAATCGATTAACTCCACTTCTAAAAAAAAATCCCATTCCAGCTCTAAAATGGCTTTATTGACATGTAGTAAGTGAATTTATAATAAAATTTTGTTTTAGCACATCTCTAACCATGTGAGAGTAAAAAATGTAACGCGAATACCTGATAACTTCTACGGAACACAATCTTTGTTAAATTTCTCAACACCTGATAACTTCTACGGAACACAATCTTTGTTAAATTTCTCAACACCTGACAACTTTTACGGAACACAATCTTTGTTAAATTTCTCAACACCTGCTAACTTCTACGGAACACAATCTTTGTTGAATTTCTCGACACCTGATAACTTCTACGGAACACAATCTTTGTTAAATTTCTCAACACCTGATAACTTATACGGAACACACAATTTTTGCCAATTTTCTCAGCACCTGATTACTCGACCGTGGTAGCCTAGTGGTTAAGATATCGGACTTCCACCTGGAAGGTGTCGTGTTCGATACCCGCTGAAGACCCACCATGTACACTTGGGGATACGTGCATGTAAAATCCGTGGAAAATTTAGCTGCATGTTGCACCAAAAAGTTGTGTAGATTGATACCAAATGCACCACAAAACAGTATTGCTTACTCCAAAGGATGGTGCTTAATTTTACCATATTTTGGTGCAACGTACACTAATTTTTTTACAGTGTACTCTCACTACCTCGCCCCCGAAAGCAGGGCATCCCTAAGGCCTAGTGTTAAAAGGGAAGGAGGATTAGAAAAGTACCTGATTACTTCTATGGAAAACACACAATCTTTGTCAATTTTCTCAAGTTCTGTCATTGCGGAGTTAATCGATTTGGCAACTGTTCCATCCATATTAATGTGAATAAATTTCAACTGATTTGTACGGTAAGGTGATTGGGCAAGAAAAAAGTTTACTCACAGGAAAACAACAGAATCGTTAGCTGTCACTGGTAATGAGAAAGCAAATATGGAGTCCCGGGAAATTCTTCCAACCAGTATCTGTGAGGAGTGGTCGCAGTTACGTACGTCCGGTGGTAACTGATAAAAACTTCCCAAAGGATTTGCTGCCAGCACAAAATCGACGATTTCTGCTCCAGGCTTGGCTCGTAATGATACTGGAAGAGAAACCATAAAATTAAAAAAAAAACTTTAATAAGTTATTCATTTTTCATTCAAGTTTACAGGAATAGAGAGAAGTACATAGATAAACCTTTTAAAAAACGTTTTGTGTTTGGACTTTTTCTATTTTAAATAAAAAGTTTGAGATAATTTTCCAAAAATGCAGTAATTTACAGTGTATGTTCCGACAAGATTTTAACCCTCTTACGACCATGACGGTGCTATTAACTTTTTCAGAAGCAATTTCCATTGGCTCTTAAAGTTACAGAACACTTAACGACAAATATCACTTTTACCTTTAAGTTAGATGTTTGAAGAATCCCACGTTCATGAAAACATTACGTTCATGGTCGTAAGAAGTAATTTCTGGATTCCTATCAAAATAATCATTCGAAAGGACATATATATGCAATAAGTCTCCAAAAGGTGGACCAGTCGGTGGAAGCTCGCTTCCCGCAACCACCGAAAGTAAAGCAACATTGACTGAGGTTAGTGGTTTGGGAGGGTGACAACCTCTCGCGGCTGGTTGCTTTGGGACCGGTGCTAAAGGGAACCGGTGCACGTTAAATCCGTTGTCGCTCCAATGTCCTCCAAGTGAAACTATACCTCTGGGGGTGCCAACCCCAGGTGACGGTCTCTCATCTGGGAGCTGCTTCAAAAATTTAACCTCTTAATGGGGCGGAAGTCGGACTCCTGCCTATAAGGGACATCTTAAAACTCGGGAGCAGCGCACACATTCTACCTCTCTTCGCGCGAGGACAAGACAACAATAAGTGTCCAAAAGGACTCCTACATTTTAGAAACGTTAACTATTAGGAATTAAAATATTAAATCCTCTCATTTATTTACTTTTTAATCTTGCATTTATTTTCAAAAAATATTTGATTTATTTTCAAAAAATGTTTTATATCCAATTTACGTTGTAGTCTTAACATACAATTCACGATGGTATTTTCCCCCTCCTGAGTAATTTTATATTCAAATTACAAAGACACAATTATGGTATCAATAAATACTCGTATCAACCCTCTACTTATAATGAGTAAGAAGCTTAGAAATTCGAAAATGCTTTTTAAATATCGCAAACGTAAAAAGCTTTCTTTTTACCCCCGGAGCCATCGCTTTAACATCTTGCACAAAAAAGTCAGGTGTTTCCGCTGCAAGTAATTTGTTTTCTTTGAGGATTCTAAGCTCTTCTAATAAAAAATGGTCCATTAGCTCAGTTTTCTTGAGAGTGATAATCGATTCCTAGTTTATTTTGCTTCAAACTGTGTGCGAAAGATCGGAAAGTTTGAATAAGACCTGAGTAAGAAACAACTGGAGAAAAAGAAAAATGTATTTAAATCAATTTTTCAGTACAGAAAAAACTGTTTCTTTTTCGGATAAAAGATATGAGACTGAAATTCGCATGGCTCTAGCAGCACTTTTGACTTGACGTTGAGTAAAGCATTTTCCTTTAAAATGGAACCAATAATTCGGCATTGCAAACTAGTTCCCATTCTTGTAAAATATTTTTAAATACAATTGCATGCACAATCTAAGCATATAAAATTTTCTTATAGGAAAAAAAATCTGAAGCTATTAGTGTGGGAATGTTTTTCTTAACTTAATAAAAAAATAAATGCTTTGACGTTTACAGATGCAGATCTGAAATGCATTATACATATTAGAAAATTTTTGAAGTATTCCAATGCTTTCGGAAGAATGTTACGGAAGTATGAGTTCTCGTTTAACATGACGAGAAGTACTCGTCCCAGACCGGACGACGACGAGTAACATTCGTCATTGTAAGGCAATAATGGAATTTGTAAGGCAATAAGGCTTTAATTCAATCCTATGTAAATAATAATAAACTCAAATGATTCCCTATCTTTATTTTAGACGTGTTTGACTCAGATAATCTCAGTTGAAACTTTTCTGATTCAGAAATTAAACTGTTAACACCGCACGCTTCAGATTATTTTCCAGGTTAAGGGGGTTAATACCAGTTGCATTGATGAACACTTTGAAATCATTAAAAACCTCCTCAAACTTCCACTTCAGAAAATAGTTTCTGATATTTTTTTATATCGTCGCCTCAGAGCAACAGTAGGATGTGAGTAAACCTAGAATTTCCTATAAAATTGATTTTTAAAATTTGCTGTTTTTTCAATTCTAAATATCTAGGCTGTAGTTCAGGGATTTTACTGAAATTTTGGGAATTTTTTGAAAAATTTAATTGCTTTTATAGGAAAATGATTTAGATGTCTTACTGTTGCTCTGAGGCAACGATATATTTTATTTTTGATCTATTTTAGAACGACAAGCGAATTAATTTTACACGAGGAATATTTTCCATTCGTAATTATTATTTAAAGGTTCACATTTCTATGCATAAGATAAATGAAGAATCACGTTCTTTTCCATTTACAACACAATACTTCGACCTAAATTTATCGATAGCTATGCTAATCAAAGGGGGTGAATAATAAATTCGAGTAAATTAATAATAAACGAAGCAATTCTCAGAAAAAACTTCAGATTTCGCGAATGTGATTGAATATTTTTTTCAGATGAAAAAAAAAAGAGAACTGAACGAAAGTTCTTATGCGTCTTACTGAAATGCTTCAAAATGCCATAGTTGCGTTTTCACCAATCTTGTAGGACAGTTTAACAACTCATTAACCAGTTTATTGCTTAGGACAGAGAAATGGAGTTTGACAAACTCTTAAAAACCGAGTCTTAACGGTTCCTTTTTGCGTGTTGGTTGAACGGGATAGATTCAATTGTAAATAACTCGTATATTTCAGTCGATTTAGCGGATACATGACTTAATTCTCGGTTTCGGAAATTCGAGGCAATATATATCATTAGGCACCGGCAGGGTGGAGTAGTGGTAAGGCGCAGGCCTCGCACGCCCAAATTCGCAGGATCGAACCTGGCCGAAGTCGGTGGATTTTCAAGAGGCAAAAAATCGACAGCGCTCATGTCGTATGATTAGACGTCATGTTAAAAATGCCTTGAGTATACGTTTGGCGTGGATAAAATAAAACTCTTTTCTAAATTAAATTTCTAGTGCAGTTTGCATCAATTAGAGCTCAGGTGCCGCTATATAGGTGAAAACTGAGCGTCAAAAAATTGCGGCAATAGTACCACACTCATCGTGGTGCAGCTGAAAGAGTCCGAACCAATCTCCATGGGAATGCACTGGGCGTGCAATGGTTAAGAACCAATACTACGCAGCCCATTGAAAATAAAAAATATATTATACATCTTTAGACTATATCATGCATTTTTAGTTATTTTTTGTTATTCGATCGTGTTGCAGTCAAATGAAGATGAAAATTTCCCGGTTTTTTTTCAGCAACATTAGTTCAGGCCGCTAAATTACACAAAAACCACATTTTGCGTGAAGCACAATTTGGACGAATTTGGAATCCACATTTTGCACTTGGATTTTGTTGTAAAGCTTTGCCCAGCAACATTTAATTCTCCCTAAATATTTTATTTTGGGAAAAAATATATAGAGAGAGCTATTAAAACGTCCATAAGAAAGGGTATATTTCTCAAAATGTTATCTATGCTTAATGTTATCGTTAAGTTTCGCAATATTTGACATTATTTACTGATTCACAGGGCCGGCAATTTGACGTAATGATAAAACGGTAAAGCACTGGGCCCTTATTACTTAGTTTTCCAGTTGAGAATGAAATTCCTCGTGCAATTTGCTTCGTCAGAGCCCACGTGCCGCAGTGGTTAAACGGGGGTATTGAGTGGCAATGGCATTCATGGCTAATATAATGAAAGAATGATTGCCTGTTCCTGGGAAATGTACTATATTGGCAAATGGAAATGTACCAATACACAACCACATCAGAAACAATAACAATGTCTAATTTAAGGGAATGATTCAAGAAACAATTACTGATTGAAGGAAATACTTGAAGAACCAATTACTGATTTAAGGGAATACTTCAAGAAACAATTACTGAGTTAAGGGAATACTTCAAGAATAAATTACTGATTTAAGGGAATACTTCAAGAAACAATTACTGATTTAAGGGAATGCTTCAAAAAACAATTACTGATTTAAAGGAATACTTCAAGAGTAAATAATAAAACATTTAAAAATATTGAAATTTAAAAAAAAAAAACTTTGCCATTACAATAAGCTTTATAATAAGGGCTTCACAAACTTGAACTTTTATCAATTTATTTTTTACTTTTTTAAGGAACTTAATTGCAGTTAAAATTTTCACGAGCATTGAGCAATATTAAAATGAAATGTTTAGAAACAAACTACCGACTTCCCTGGTCACTTTTAAAAAAAATGACAGTAAAACGTTTTCTAGTTAAGAAAACTAAACCATTGTGAAGTTTTTAATTTTTGACGGGCAGGAACTTAAATGCCAGTTCATCAAAACTCCTGTGGTTATTTCCCAACATGATGACGCTCATCCCCATTCTACTGCTGTTACCATTCTCTATAAAAACTAAATTCAAACCTGATTAAAAAGCAGTGACATTTTCTGAAAAATGAAACGGAAACTATGAAAATGCAAGTTATCAATATTTCATTACCATTGTATTAAACAGTTGCATTATATATTGATACTTTAAAACAAAGGTAACACCCTAGTTTAACATTTTTATTTCCCTAAATGTGAGTTCAGTACTAAAATAAGATATCGAAATTTATTAAAGTTATTTCCTGATAAAAATACTTCTTGTTGAAACGATCTGTTAAATATTCCCCAACCACAAGTTTTATTACTCCAATATATTACGTTCAAGAACTTCAGTTCTATCGAACCACAATTTTAAAACAATACATGCCAGCCTGCTAAACCAGAAAAGTTGTCTGAATAGGAATTTTACACCTGGTACCATAGAAACACAAATCTACAATATGCAAAAGCTACATGGAAGGAATGAAATCGAAAAACTCAAAAAGAATTTTGCAAAAAAAAAAGGGCATGGAATACGGATGTAAAATTTTAGCGGCGAAATTTGATCTTATCCTCCTACATTCTTTTCGTTATAGGCTTTGTATTTCGTTTCTTGCATCTTCGCTCAGTTTTGGTGTTGAACGTACGTTCCTTCCCCGATCAATAATACAAGTTTCTTTGTGCCTTAAATGTCAAAAAGAAACTTAGATATATTTGGTTCCAGCATAAAGCTACGATATGAAAAATTTCATGGATTAAAGTTGCAAAGTTATGGTTAGATTTTTAAGGGACCGTTCATAAATGATGTCACAATTTTCAATATATTCGAACCCCCACCCCTTTGTCACAAATTGTCACACTTCAAGGTTCCCCCCTACTCTCTTTGTCACATGCCACGCTACAGTACATTCGCATATGTACTTGCAGTGTTGCAGTTCATAGGGCCGTGGTAGCCTAGTGGTTAGCACGTCGGACTTCCACCTGGTAGGTCGCGCGTTCGATACCCACTGAAGACCACCATGTAAACTTGGGGATATGTGCATGTAAAATCCGTAGACCCCACTACCTCTCCCCGTGCGTAAGCAATCCTAAGGCCTCGGCTAACAGGTAGGGGTCTGATGGAGAAAAGTGTTGCAGTTCAGAAACTAAGTGCCATATAAATCACATTTCCAATTTTATTTTTAAACTTTTACTGACCTTTTTGAACATATTAATAATAGTGCTTTTATGTGTGCTTAATTTGTATAAAAGGAGATGAAGTTGACTGCAAAAAAGAAAATTAGTATATAATAGTAAAAAATATTAATTGTTTGAATTCTGGAAAGATGAACCGCGGTATTTTACCTTAAAACTAAATGCTTAAGATTTCCACATAAGCTTTTAACTAAAAGTAAATTTAAACCTTAATCAGCATCGGTGTTTTCGATATCAATGACAACAATAAATCAATGAAATTTTTAAATAAAGTTCCGGAAGTCAAAAAAATAAAAAAAAACTTCAAAATAAATTTAACACGTTATGAGCGGGCGACGTAGCACGCACAACTATGTTGCGTAGCGGGCTAAGTTGACTAAGTTAAAAAATGTTCTAAAAAAATACACCCCAATTCATACGTAATATGAAACATTATATTTTCCCTTGTGTGTCTTAAAAGTGGTGATTTTAAGCGGGTACAAATACCAGCCCGCTTTTAAACGGCAATGCACGAAAAGGGTACTCGTATCTGCTGCCCGTTCATAATGTGGTAACTTGCTGATTATAAATATTTTTATAGAAGCCAAAATGTATGATGTCACACTTCCTTGTTACCCCCTCCCCTCCCTTTATCATATACTGTCACACTTTCTGGCCCCCTCCCCTTCGAAGCGTGACATCATTTATGGATGACCCTTTAGGACATTGAATCCGGGCACATCATGTTAAAGCAGGAAATGAGTGGCGAGAGAGTAAGGGGATTTCCCTGATAGCACACGAAGTTCTTTCAGAACTAACAGAGTACAACTTCCTGTACACGAACATTAGTTTCGAAATACGCGTTCTGATTTATTTATCTTTCTGTTTTATTTAATATTGTATCTATCATAGGTTAGAATATTTATTAACAATCAGAATGAGCTACAGTAAAAATTGTAATGTTGGGCACCTGTCTAAGAAAACCACTTTAGGGAAGAAAAGGAACGGAATTAGCCTTATATTTTTTAATGTAGGGAAAATTTTGTAACTTTACCACTTAAGTTGACCACCTGTCTGTATTGACCACTTATGTAACTCCAAATTTGGCCGCCTGATTATTATTATATTTATTTCTTTATCTATTTTTGCAAACTTAAGAAAAACTAAAATACCTTCTCCAGGGATTTTTTTTTTGCCATAATGTAAGACCAGTATTTGTCTGGATGGATGAAACATCAATATAAAGTTTGCCTAAACCCCCTCTGTGGAAATTAACCATACGGGAAAACTACTATGAGCACTATTTTCTTCTTTAAATAAGTTTCTTCTTTTTCATCTAATTGATCTAGCCATTTTGAAAACTTAGGTATTTTTAGAGAATCTTTACCATAAAACAAGTAACTTACATAATTAATAACATATTATCTTTACTTTAATTAAGTGCTTTAACTTTAAAGTTGCATAGGATAGATTGTAAGTCAATCAGATGAAATTTATTTAATGGTATTTTAGATAATTGTGAAAAAAATAGCTAATTACTAATTTTAAAGTAACGTTAATACATGAAGTCATATTGTAATTCGTTACAAATTAATAAACGCACAGTGTAAGATATGACAAAAAGAAAATCTCCGCCCTCTATAAGTTGACCACCTCTCTAAGTTGACCACTAAAGTGCTGCACCGCAAGTTGTCAACTTACACAGGTTTCACAGTATTTGTAAAATAAATAACATATTATACACGAAATGAGTAAGTTATTAATAAGTGATATGTTTTATTCTTCAGTTTGTTAGGTATTGAATTGAATTCTAACTTGTTTCTGTGGAAATGCCCTGTTTTGAATTTAAGAATGAGATAAATTTTCATTCCAGTTTTAATAAGCAGTTTTAGGATAAAGTAAATTTCAAATTAAAAGTAAACATTAATGTATTAAAAAAACAGATGATTTAGTACCGACAAAATTTTTTTTTTCATTTTTGTTCGTTACTTATTCGCTTTCTCGTTAAAAATATTAAGTGCTTCATTTTGATTTTACAATTCACAAAATGCTTAAATAATTGCTTTGAAAGGCATAAAAATAAATCACATTACATGTGCAATCATAATAACTTATGCAACATAAAAATAACATCATGGGACATTTTGCAATTACAATCACTTTTGAGCCTATTGAAAAATAATTAAGTAAAGATTGAAAAATAAAATATATGAAAGTAGGATTTTGAGATGTGTAAAATGTGTATCTGTCCTACCCCCCCCCCCCCCCCGATAACTTTTGAGGGAATTGTCCGATTCTAAAGATATTGTTTTTTTTTTTTACAGTCGAAATATTTCGGTTTCCATATATTATTTTTTTATCTAAAATTTTTCGTTCAATTCTGAACAGTTCAAAAAATCCTTCGCACAAACTTATTTGAAGGAGCTCTCAACGTGAAATATTTTTTGATTTGAATAATTGTTGATCAATTTTGAACAGTTCAGTTTTTTTTTTTTTTTTTTTTTTACAGTATCACTTAAGGGAAAATTTCAATCTTGTATAAATCTTAATTTAACAGAAGGATTTGCTTGGAATACATTTTATCGGAAGGATCTTATGACATAGAACATATTCAGATACGATGTTCATCCAGAACTAAACGAGCTTGTTTTCCCAAAGTGATTGAATCAATGAATAAGTGATTAAAGGCATGAATAAATGGTTGAATAATTGAATGAATGGAGGAGTTAGTGAGTGTATATTAACCGTTGAAAAAGGTATATTTGAAGAAATTAAGAACTAAAGATAAATGAGAACGAGAGAGATAGCTAGATTATAAATGTGATGTTCGTGTATATGGGAAAGAAGGCTTATACAGTTCTCGACGTAACTTCTTGTTCTATTTAATAATCCACTAACAGATTTTTATTTTCAAATGTGACTTGATAGTTATTTTGCTTTGTAATCTTGCATTAACAACATCAGAAGAACGTTACAAGAAAAACGTTATCGGCGAGTTTTAAGCAGAATACTTATTGAATACATTCATTATGAAACTTCAGTCAAAAAATCATAATCGACCTTTGCATATCACAGAATCTTTTTACTCACCGAACTAAACATTATATTAAAGTTTTACCTTACTATTTCTCAAATCCTTTCTCCTGCCCTCCCCTTTTTTTTCAATTCGGGTTCTTCAGTTCTCTTTTTTTTTTTTTTTTTTTTTTTGCTTTCATCCCTACCTGCCTAACTTGGATAATGAGCATGAATTTTTTTTTTTTTTTATATTTAGAACAAAATCAGACTAATTTAATTTGCAAGTTGTTGTAACAGTTAGTCCTCAGGCTGAATTCAAACAGAAACAATGAAGCGCAATTATTTTTCGTTTGTAAAAGAGAATATATATAAAAGTTGGGAGAAATGAAGCAAATTACAATAAATTTGTGTTTTTATTTATTTATTTAATTAATTATATTCTGTAATTAGGTGTCTATGTCATGAGCACTAAAAGACTTAACACATTCCTTTCGAATAGTAATTATATATCGTGTACACATCAATATCATCTTTTTAGTGGATTTTGCAATTCTGGTATTGAGCAAACTAAAAACATTATATTACAAAATTATAAAATTATTTAAAGCCATTTTAGCGAAATAAATGCTGTTACAATCTAACCCGCATAATGGAATATCGGTTAAACATATCCTGCTTAATGTAATATATTTCCACTGTACCAAATCAGAGTACATTTTTTCTGTGATCCCGAATAATGGGATATCCAGCTTATTAGAATAATTTTTCGTGGCAAATTGTCTATTCCATTTAGCGGGGTCGATTGTACATTACACTCTGTTACTTAAATTTCTATTTATGGCCATATTTCATCAACAGTATATATGGATGCAGTTTATAACAGAAATTATCTTAAAGTTTATCATGACTGTCATTTTAAGGTGCTGATGACACTAAGAGTAAAATCCGTCTTTTATTAAAAATGTAAAGGTTTTTTTTCTTAATTCATATTAATATAGCTATGGAATTTCTGAATAAAATGAATATGAATTATCTCTTCCGGAAGAGGAAAAATATCGAATATATAAACCGCTCAGAGTTTATTAATATGAGATATTTTATGATGACACCGAACTTGGAAGCACCAAACACAAATTTATGGTCTGCCTAATTATGTTCTTAGACATTGCGGTTACGGATAAAATTACTTAGTGTAAACAACATACGTTGTCCAAGATTTATAACGTAGATACTTTTTTTTTTCAGGGGAGGAGGGCATAATAACGTTGTGATGTTATTATTAAGATATTTATAAGCCTATTAAAAGAGTTCACATAATATCAGAAAGTAAGCAGAATTAAATGCTAGTTATTTTGGAAGAAAAAAAGAAAGAAAGTAATAGCTTTGGCCCTGACAATGAAAAGAAATAGCTTTCAGTTAACCTCTTTAGACCCAAGAACTAAGCGCAAACAATTTTGACGCAATTTTTGGTTCTCTGATTTAAAAAATGATTACAAAACAAAAAAAACTAAATTCTTTTTATAATTTTAATTAATAATTAGTTTAAATAATAATTAATCCCCAATTTCCATGCTTTCCACGTTCAAAACGAAGTCCACGTTCAAACGAACTATCCGTTGACTAATTTCAAAAACAATTGGGTGCTGTAGCTTTCAAATTGCCCAAACAGTTGTAAGTTACAAAATCAAAGGTAATCAGACAAAGTAATTTTTTATGTAAAAACGAAAGGTGATGGTGAAAAAGATTTGAAATCGTGACTGTTAGAGCTAAAGTCCTACAGACACTGTTTTGCGCAAGCCGAAACAGAAACATGGCCTCGAAGTTGCACAAAAATGGAAGAAAAATATATCGACGAAGTCCAATTCTTCAAGTGTCAAAAGTTACATTATCAGAGTTTTTCAGCAGTTTCGAAAGTTAGATTTATATAGCATTCAACTAAGTGTATGGAGAAAGCGACAAGAGAAAAGTTGAAATAGGAAAAATTGAATCGGAAATCGACACATAATAGAGTAGAAATTGGATTTCTTTAGAAAAAACGGTGGTTCATTACATTGGCAAAGATAAATGACATTATTACTATTTTATGACTACTGCAACAATTGAATTCCTCATAAAACGAGACTGAGGATATATTTATTTTTTGCTCTGCTGTATTACATTAAATGCTTTATTTTAGAAGAATATAATCTGAAAATTGTCCAATAATGCACTTTACACCTTCCTTTAAACCTAATATTAAGTCATCTTTTAAAATATTTTGAAAAAAATATTTAAATAGGGATACCTATTCGTTTTATGCAACATTAAAAATTGCTAAATAGTCATATTTTGACATTTTAAACGGTCAATTGTTTTTTCATTTATTAATTACCTACATAAAAATAGTCAAAGACAATACACATAAGTTCCATTTTCTCTTCTGTTTGTCAACCGATTTTCTTACTTTTTTTATTTGGTAGCTATTGATGAGTTTTAGTGTCATCAGTGAAAATTTTTTAGAAATAGTTAATTATTTTTACCTCCTTCTTCCGACGTAAATTCGAGGCCTCTTTTTTTAGAAGTCTTTATTCGTCATACTTTCATGCTACTCTTTATATCAACCAATCTACAATATTTGTAAAATACTCAATACACGTTTTACTACTTATAATTCAAATGTTGAAAGCAAAACGAAAGAGAAAATGCAATATCTCAAATGAATGTATATACACAATAATATTAATCTTAAGGTGTCAATAGATCTATTCTCAAAATATATACAGTGAAACCTGTGTAAGTTGACCACTTGCGGGGCAGCACTTTAGTGGTCAACTTAGACGGGTGGTCCACTTATTGAAGGTGAGGTAGAGGGTGAACGGCTGATTCCGTTCCGGGCAAAAATGGCCAACTTAGACAGGTGGTCAACTTTACAGGTTTTACTGTATAATAAGTCAGTCAGATTGTTTGTCCGGTACAATGTCCAACAAAATAAAATACAGGCTAACAGTTTGTAATATAATATAAAGTGAGATAATAAAAGCGTTCAAAAACGTTTCGTAAGTTTGTTTATTTGCAATAGCGTTTGAACTCTTGAATAAATATAAAGTGAGTCTTTGTATTTCTAATTTATTCAATAATAATAGGGTGGCATGAAACTTTCTATTTTTATTTTCTGAATTAACATTATCTAACATTACAAATTACAAGAAATATATCGATTAATACTTAACCAATATTTCTAAGTTTATTGAAATGCAAACCTTTAAAGATCTCAAAATAACAAAAAGTGGACTTGCCCCACTTTCAAAATAAACGGCTCAATTATTGAGCCTTATTCAAATGTTTAAATTCTGTTAACTGGTAACATTTGCAAGTTTCAGAAATGACAAACCTTTTACTTTTTTCCCCTGATTTTTTTTGGTACAATTTAGAAAATGCAAGTATTTTTCAATGTTGAACTTGAAGAATAATGAGAGCATTTTTTTTTTTTTTTTATAGCGAAATTGTATTCTTAATGATTAGGAATAAATCATTCGACATTCACTTTAATGCTCATAAAATAAATAGCCTCGAATTTATTAAATTCACCCCTCGAAATATTTTGAAATGTCTTACCCTGGCGTTTTATTCTAATTGGCGATGAATTAAAATCTTCAATAGTCAAATTCCATACGTCTTTTGTCATGACCGTGAAAATTTTTTTGTTTCATATCAGGTCCTAAATATTAAAACTACTTTACAAATTTTGGTGTGGTTACACATCTTTATTCCCAAAGATTTTTCGTCTAAGAAATAAATATTCTTAGTTACGTAAAATCACTCTGTTACAGACAACAAAAAAATGGACATTGTCCTCATATCCATGTTTTTTCAAAATATTTCAATATTTTTTTTCTCGGACTAAAATTATTCCCCTATCTTTTTAATAATTATGAAAATGTGTAAGCATACTAAAATTATGCTATTTATTTTGTTACTTTTATATTTAGTACATGAAATGAAGCGAAGAGATGTGTTTTGCCTGCCTGTCAAATACGGAATTAACCCAATGCGATTTTTCTCCCACTCCCTTTTTTTAACATTGTTGCGTATGACGTACTGCATCACATACTCATCAGATTCCAGTTACAAAAGCATATTATAAATTCATCACATCCTAACTTATAGCATATAGACACGGCGCGAAATTTTAGCGTCACCATTACAGAAAAACAAAAAAACATTTCTGTTACGAAAGCAGTCAAGAGAAAGACGACATTTTGTCACAACAGTGTCCTGTTCCTAGAATAATCAAAATACCTGTTCCTAGAAATACCTGTTCCTAGAAGTACGTAACATACATTCAAATTTTTTGAACTAGAATAAAGGTTAGTATTAAGCCCGAGAGTCTGACATATTTTTATTTATATTTCTACTGAAATGATAATTATTACAATAATTTATATTTGTTCATAGTAGCCATGCATTTCAAGTTATAAAAGTGCTTGAAACCACATTTATCATTCATTTAAATTCAGAAGAGTAGTTTTTTAATTAACTGCAAAAAGGTTGTGCAAAATCATTTCAGAAAATCTCACATTCAGAAATAGTGATAACACTATTGAAAAAATAAGGAAAAGGTAAATACCTAAAATGAATCATCGAGTGTACAATTAGCGGAACGAAACAGCAAATAAGCAATTAACATCGTAAGTTTTAATTTTATAACTCTTAGTAACATCTAACATGTTTCGAAGAAATAATAATAATCGGTAAGCAGTAACACATAATCTTTCGTAATTTCAAAAAAGTGTATCTAAAATTCCATTTTTAAAAATATAATATAAGCAGAAGAAAAAAAGGAAGGAAAAGAAAAAAGGTGGAAATCATACAAAGTTCCAAACTGATTTAGAAGTTTCAAAACTAAGAAACACACTTTAATCCATTCTGAAAAAAATCCCCATTTAAATTAACTTCGAATTTCAGCAAAGGTGAATAAAAATTCACCGGCTAACTTTAATATTCCCTCTCAATTTTCAATTGCTTTTAAAAAAATGTTTTTTTTTCTCGCATTCCATACCGCAAAAACTTTTGACGTCAGTCCCTGAGCTTCATCTTGGGAGATTAATGCGTCTTTCTGGCAACACACGACTTGAAATGAGAGAAACTGATCGAAGAAGCTTTGCTTTACTTTTCTTCAGTTTCTTTCTTTTTTTTTCAACCTCCAGGGTAGATACACGAAAAAAATTTACTTTTTCGAGCTTTGTAACATATTCAAGATTAAAGGTTGTTTTCTGTTTTTTTTTTTTTTGGCATATACCTAAACAGAGATTCTCGAAGCAATCTTCGCTGTCTGAATGAAATTTATTTTCGTTTATAGATTTTAGGATCCAGCTGCACAGGTACTTGAAGGATATGCTTTTTCTGTGAGCCACATTTATTTTCTAAAGAAGATTTATTGAAGACTTATATAAAGTTTATGTTACTGATTAAATGGGAAACTTCTGCCGGGTTTCAATAAAAATATTTTCTCTTCGAACTGTGTAATTTATGTTTGGGATGTAGTCTTAATGCAAAAATCGATAAATACGTTTCAAAGGAAATTTAAAATAGAAAATATGCATGTGTGTTAATCCGTTTTTGGAAACATGCAAAAAATTTAGTAAAATTTTTACCAAACTTATGCCAATACTATCATTTTATTATGAATCACAGATGATCAAAATCGAATTGAGCACACAAACCTTCCATTTTATATATATATATATATATACGAGGTGTGGCAATTAAATTCCGAGAGTGGACAACACAAGCGAATCAACCTAGCAACAAACTTTATTAACGGCCTTCTCAGTAGTCCCCTCCTAACTCAGAACGACGTTTCCAACCTTTCTCCCATGATTGGAAGCAGCTTTGATAGTCATCTAAAGTTAGGCCTAAGAACAAGAAGAAGTCACAAGGGGCCAAGTCGGGGCTGTCGGGTGGATTTTCGCAGTTGTTTTTTGTTCCATTGTGAAAACTTTGGGCACCATCTTTGCGCAGAGCATTCGCATTTTCAAATTTTCGTGTAACATCTTCCCAATTGTTTCTTTATTTATATTTAACATGTATGACAACGCATGAAGGGTTAAGCAATGGTTAGAAAGAACTAGCTCTCGAAAACGGTCGACATTTCGTCTACGTGTGTGGAAATTGGCGTTCCTTATGTAATGTTCTGTATATATAATTGGCGTTCCTTAATTATGTTTTTAGCCGTACAAAATAAAGAAGTATTTTATATAACCTCTTTTGCTTTGACAATGATGAAAGAAAGGTGGTAAAATTAAAAGACATCAAAACTTTTAGTCAACTTGTACTGTAATATAGTATTTACATTACTTAAATTACAACTTAAATTTGATTACTTGCCCTAAATTACTTTATATGATTTGTTTTGTTTTTCAACTTGCCTAATCTCATGATTCGATATTTGTGATTACCTCATGTACTGCAGAAGATTTTGGAAGCAAGAGCAATTTGAATACTAATAATTATAATATATAATGCTAGTTTTTATTGCAAATATTGACTGACTTAGGCGACAATTTAAATTAAATTATATTATAATAATAATTTATATTATTATTATATAATTATTAATTTATTACATATGCTAAAATTTCAATGATGCTACCCATTATCTACGTAATATTTGCAATAGACAAGGGATAATTTTTTCTCTCTCAAATATACTATTTTTGTTTTCCTAGTCATTAGAAAATTCAAGCAAATCTCCAAATGCGGTTCGAATTCACCATGCAGTTGGAATTTGCGCCTTTTCTGACAATTTATTTGAAAGGTGTAATCTAAAATTCGTTTTAAATATTGACAGGGCTTTTATCAGCCGATATTCTTACATTAAAATTTATCAAACTCATTTCTGTTTCTCATCCCCGTAAAAAATTAGAGTCGTGTTTCTTCCCCTTATTTATAAGAATCAACTGTAGAAATAAACTGTAATTGAACGGTAAAAATTGCAATTTATACGGAAACAAATTTCCATCATTTTATATTAGGACGAAAATGTGTCGGTTAGTTAATATTAATTACGCATTAGTACACTATTCATTTTTTCTTAATCAAAGCATTGATAAAAAAAAAAAAAAAAAAAAACTGGCTCTTTACACAAAATATTTAATATTCGTACTTTCATACTTCTCACGGCAAAATAAATGACACATTTGAGAATGACGCATCATATTAAATAATGTCGAAAATGGTTATAAAAATTAGGAGGCATATATAAGTATCGTACAGATAACTACCGTATCAGACATCAGGATCGTGCAATGGTAAGAAATCGTGACAGATATCTGAGCTCAATTATCTCTTGCACTCCATTTGTAGTATCGACAGAAATAAGCAAACAGCATGACACAAATGTTGTAAAAAGAGACAAACCTCTGACGCGGTTATTAAAGTGAAGTTGAGAAATATCACACGCAGAATGCATCACTACTACTTTGGAATATGTAATAAAAAACTGATGACAAGTGCATAGCTATCATTAAAACTTTTACGCTCTCACTTTTCCTATGCCATGATATCCCGCATTATTATTCTTGATAAAATCTTAGCAGTCAGAAAGCATTAAACACATTATTTTTTACGTAACTACTGAAACCACCCTGCTCCTTTAACCTATCTGTGTGTAATTGTCTTGCGAGTTGCTTAACTTACTTTACTGCACTTCCCTCAAGATAAGAAATCACGTTGAAATAAGCATAAAGTGGTCATACCAATGCAGAATTAAACGAAAGCAGCAATCCTCACAAATGAAACCCAAGCTTCCCTTCTTTAGAGGTCGATAAGGCCATTTTATGAGTATAGCAGAGCCATACCCACCGAAATGGGTACGCACTAAAACGATTATCGAACGTAATTTGGAAAATATAAGCATTCGGTGCTCTAGGCTAAGGAAGACAAGTTGTTATGAGCTGTCAGACGCGATAAGGCAACAATTTGATTCGCTTGCCATTCTTTGACATAAACTTGGAATGTGTTTAATCGAAAATTACCATTCCTTATCTGTACTTGCTCAAAAGGACCAAAATAGAAACGTGATGCTTTAGTAGTATTCTCTGAGCTGAAGATTAAGTTTTCATTTAGTAATGGAGAAAACGGCGCAATCAGAAAAGAAAATTTGTCTTGAACAATTGAATTACCTCAATGGAGCTCATTTAAGTGATATAAATTTAGGATAATGGGTCTACAGATCTAATTTTACTAATATTTTCTAATGAAGAGTTTGTACTTTAGTTTGTTAATGAAACCCTAAGTAATGGTGACTTATTTACAATGAGCTAAAATACGTAATTGCATTTGAGAGAACTCGAGTAAATTACAAAATTCGGAAGGTAACACGTCACCATGCAGTTTACTTTCTGTTAATTAATTATGCATACAAAACATTAATTACACATACTTGTAACGAATAGTTTTGGTACAAAAAATAATAATAAAAGGGCGTTTTTAAAATTAAGCGCAAATCACTAGCTACTCGTTGTTACATTACTTTCCTGCGTAAGTTTCTGTACATTTGATTAGTTACATTAATGTTATATACATACACCGATTATGCGCACCTATTTTGTTATATATACATCTAGATGATACTTGACTTTTGATTATTGTTTTAAATTATTTAGATAACAGCGTACCCCATTATGGTACAAATTGTTACAAAGTACATGAATATATATATGAGCTATTTTTTGTTTTTGATTTTCTTGATTTTTTATAAGTGAAAGTAGGCCATGAGAATTGACTCTGAAAATTTCAGCATTCCTAAAACTTTTGTTCATTCAAGGACAAACGCCCTAAATTTAACTGCACCCGTCTAATAACAATGCTAATCTTATGAAAAAATATATCAGTGAAGAAGTTCCTTATTAAAGTTCTACCGCATGAAAACAATCATGTGTACTTTCGAAATATGTCTTTTGCCAAAAGGTATTATGTCATTGGAGCAAAAAGTAAGGAAATATCAACTAAGGGAAACAGGATTAAGCATTTCCTTTCCATACTAACATTAATAAAACTTACTTCCGTTCGAAAATGATCTCATTCTTATTTCACTTTTAAAATATAAAGCCTATATTTTGCATAAGAAACTAATTAAATTTGCTAACATGCAACTTTAAACAATAAACTCATAGTGTTTCTTTAATATGGCATGCATTAAATATTGTAATATTTATTACATATAAAGAAGCTTTTTAAAAAAATATCTTAGGTCCAGTTACTTACTTACTTACTTTCTTTCTTTTTTTTAAAATCTTTTAGGTTCAATTACTTACTTTTCTTTCCTTCTTCATTTTTTTTCTTTTTTTTTTGTGTGTGTCTAAAACAGAACCGAGATACAGCAGTTTAACTATGTTTTAAACTAGAAAATAATATATTTTACTTTTGTTTGCTATTGCACTATCACCCTAATGCACTCGCTTCCTGCATTTGAATATTCCTACCTTTTCACAATTTCTAGCTTTCTACCGCTTTTTCAAAACCCTCACAACAACTAAAGAACAAGGACAAAAAAATCTTACTTGCACTTCTCCCGATTAGAAAACTTAGCCGTAGCCCTTGGCTTTTACGTGACGTAACTTGCTTTATTCCGTCATAAATGCGCGGCAGAAATATTTATCTTAAGCAAAGAAAAGTGCTTAGAGATAAATGATTCACCCTTCCAAGCTTCTGAAAATTCTACGCATCTATCTCGGATAAACATGGCACGTTGTCGTTTAATATTCCCCACAAGCCCTCTAGAAACGCAACATACGTGTTGCTTTGGTTTGAGCTTGTTTCGTTCAGCTCACAGGATGGCAGAGAAAAGTTTTCTGGAGGAGGTTATTTTCGGTCAGAGGTTAAAAATAAAGTTAGGAAGTTTGAGATAAATTTTTAATTCCTTAATTCCCCCACAGGAAATAGTTCAAATGCTGATCAAGGATTGTTTCATGCGACAGAGGCATGCGTAAGGTTTCAGTCGTAGTCTCTTTTGGTGAGAAGACTGACACGTGCATTAGATCGATTGTGAGGGTTGCCTCTTTATCGCGTTTAATTAAGAGTGAGCTGAACAATACGTTGCGTCATCCGATAATGTCTGCTTAATTTATCAATGGTTTCGGAGTTGCAGTAATAAATTTTCTATATGGCGACTAACTAAGTTGTGCTCATTTAATTTTACAGGCTTTTTTGAACAAATTTATTGTTAGGAGTGATGAAATAAATAAGTTATAAATTTTTATTTGGAAAGAAGAAAAACAAGAGCTTGAGAGCTTAAAATTGTGTACACGCAAAAATGCGAAAAAATGAATAAATAAAAATTAAGCGCTTTAGAAATAGCATAACATAATAAATATTATGATGAGAAACTTAAGCAAAAAAAAAAAATCATAGTAATTTCTCACCCACAAATTATAAAAAAAATTTATTTTCACTGAGTTACAAAAAGGTTTATTAATATAAAAGGCAATTCATGCTACCTTCTTTAGAAAAATAACAACAGGTCATTGTGGAATTTATAACGATAAAAATTATTATAAGCTCATGGAAATTTACTTCCTTTATATTACCTTTTAAGATAATCTTTTCGAGAAATGGAATTCCAAGGCACTTCGTTTCTGGTATAAAATGGAACCGAACTTATGATCAAAAAATATTTATATTCCATTTATCAAATATATATAAAAGGCTTGTGTTTGTTTTGAATAGTGTGTGCAGGCACACCGTAAGTAATAAATTAGTCATTTTCCTTGCCGCATTCATTATTTGGAAAAATGTGCTTAAATGAGTGGAGTTTGTTTTAACAGTATATGCACGAGATGTTTTAAAGTTAGACAACAATCGTTCCTTTGAAAAGTGCTGCTTACAAGCCCGCTAAATTTTAAAAATAAAATTATTTGTGTATCTTATAAGACACACAAAATAGTTTATTTACTCTTTCTTTTTGCACCATATTATATTTTGGAAACAATATCTAATAAAATGGACATTCAACAGCAATCACTATTTCGTTTTGTAATATTATATATATATATATATATATCTTAAGCGTCGAGAAAGCATCTGCGATCATGGAGAGTTATGCAGTTACAGACGGGTCCATTCATAAAGTTAAAGCTAACTGCTGCCGTTAAGATAATAATCTATTCGAAACATATTTTAAAAAAAGAAATCAATAGTTGATAATATGAAACAAGTGAATGTACAAATAGTAAACCTTCCAAACAAATAAAAACTAACTAAGTCGCACTTTCTGTCTTAATGACAATGCAGAAACTAACTTCGGAAAATTACAGCCAAGAACTACTTTACTTTATAACAAAGTTTTTCTTTAATAATCGACAAAGGAACTCCTTGGAACGTTTTAAAAGCGACGTTAATTAGACGCTTTATTAAGTCTGAAATCCTGATATTTTATCAAAGACTTTCATGGCAAGATACTTTGTGGGTCGACTCATATATTGTAAGTTTTATTTTAGAGAAACACATGACGAAAATTCTTTCAGCCTGTTTTATTTTACAGCTCTTTAGAAATTTCTTCAAGGGAGTATTTTAACATGATTTACGATAATACTTAAGAGAAAGTTCAGTTTTATTATTTTTACAACATTTCTCTGTCAAACAGTAAAAGATGATTCAAGAGTAAAATTTACATGTCGCCTAATTTTTAAGAAAAAGCAAATGGGCTTTTATAACTTTTAACTACATTCACTCTTTAGCAAATGAATAAACAAGCAAACAGAGCACTATGAAGAATTTTAATGCTTTTATTAAAACTAAATACGTTTACTGAGCACACACATTTAATGAATTTATTAAACTTTAAGGACGAAGGAGGTATCTACGGATAGCAATTTCTACTTAAATGTTTAAACTATTAGTTACTGAAACTGCCTCGGACGGCGTTGCTCGCTTGCTTTTATGTAAATCTTGATTAACGCTTCCAAATGTGATCACGCGATACATTGTAACGGGCATTCATAAATTATTTCTCTAGATCTGTGACACGTTGGGTTATCCGAAACTAGTGCCCTACAAGTGAGGTCGTGGTAGCTTAGTGGTTAGAGCGTCGGACTTCCACCTGGAAGGTCGCGCGTTTGATCCCCGCTGAAGACCCGCCATGTACACTTGATGACACGTGCATGTAAAACCAGTGGACCCCACTACCTCGCCCCGTGCGCAAGCAATCCTAAGGCCTCGGCTAACAGGTAGGGGTCCGGTAGAGAACAGTGCCCTACCAGTTTCCTGGCATGGTCCATTTATGAAAAGTTTGTGACCTTGCTGGCAGAGGACAATAGTAAGAAGATAATCCAGTTTATCGGGCTGGATATTGTCTTGGTCGAAACTGGCCACAGGAGGACATGGCCTGAAGGGTAACGCAACCGAGTGCAGGATAATACCAACATGTTATTAAGCAGTTAAAATTGCATACAAAATAATTAACAATGAAGGGTAACGCAACCGGGTGCAGGATAATACCAACATGTCATTGCGCAGTTAAAATTGCATACAAAATAATTAACAATGACCCACCCTTAAAAAAACATACCCCACGCCGTCTTACCAAGAATAAGGTGTGGATCCCTCCGTAAAAGGTAAAATAACTAGGACATCTTGCCCAAATACTACTGATGCATGTAGAAATTAAACGAGAAAAAAAAGAACAAAGAAAGATAACTGTTAAGACACGAAATTATTGGAAAGAGCCTGCCTAAAATGTTTCCTAATATCATATACTTTGCTAGAAAAACTCCCGTTTTTGTTGCTGTTTGAAAATAATAAATATTTCGTCTATGTATGAACAATCATGAATTTTCTCTTTTGTCAAACCTTCAATAAGTTAAATAATAATAATAATAATGAGAAGGCTTAAATTACTTTTTAAATAAATCTCAATTTTCTGGAATGACATTAGCTATATATATATACATAGTTTATGATACAAAGGAAATAAATCAATACCTAAATGCATCTATGAAAAACTCACTGACAAGAAGGATCACGATTTAGAACAAACCCAATTAGTATACGTTCAATTAATATCAGTTATCGAACACAGAATTCAAACTCTATCCTGATTTGGCGCAATTTAACGAAAAATCGAAATATGTTCACATTTGACATTTCATTTCAAATATAATTAAGCTGACACATGTAATAATTTGCGTTGACGCTTTTGTGACAGAGATACGGTTTCCTCGACCACAACGAGCAATTCATCTCGACTTATGCAAATATTCATTAGCACGTGGCATGGCTTAATTTAATTTACGAGTCGATTTGGAAAGGAGAAAATATATTCCCTCGAAATATTCTTCAGTTCTTTTCAATAAACACATTGAAATTTTCTCTAAATTTTGAAAATACAGAATATTAGTAAAAATTAATAGGATGTTTCTAATTCATGCACCATTCATGATTTGTATAGTCCCATAAATGAGTTTTAGAATTATACATTATAAATCTCCTTCAAACTAATATTTATTCGGTGTTGACAAGAAGGTTTTATGTGTGGTTAGACCCAAAAGTATCACATTTCCTAAAGAGAAAACATTTATGGATTATAAAGCAAAAAAAAAAAAAAACACTTTAAAATATGTCATATCAAAAATACAAAGATATTTTTTAAAAATTTTACAAGTTGAAATCAATTTTATTTGCATGTATAGTGTTTCCGTCTACATTTATTAATTTTTGAGCCGCAATTATTGTACGAAGGGTTACTTTCTATTCTTTCTTTTTGTTTTTATGCGTTTAATGGCTCAAGGTTACCAGTAGAATATACTGTGCCAATCAACATATATTTTATGATTGTTTTCAACGCAGAGCACCTTACAGGCAAATAGACTAGTTTACAGTTATAGGAGTGTTAATCAAACAACCACGCCAATAGTGTTGCGATACCGCTGAATTAAATGATGTCCGTTTGAAAGAGCAACGCCTGACATGTTTTTCAGCTCCTAACCTATTTTGACCTCACCTACATATTCGCGGGAAATTTTTTTCAAGTTGGGTATTAGTGGGAAAGGACGAAATAAAATCTTGACCAAACCAGTGAAATATGCTCTGTACTTGAACTATTATTCTCAATAACATTTGAAGGGACATGGAGAAAAATGATAAAAGTCCATTTCTTAATATACAGAATACATATGAAGTATCATTTAGGCAAGAAATATCCAGATGACCGACCCATTGATGACGCGTCTGACCAAACGAGCAAAAATGATCAAAGTGCAGAAGTTGAAAGTTGAAAAAAGTAACCTGACAATTTAGAGATTTGTGACATTGAGTTTTCAGTCTTATTATAGACAATGTACATCCGATATTATTTAGGCAAGAAATATGCAGTCGACTCACCCATCGATAACTCTTCTGACGAGCAAAAATGATCAAAACCCAGAAATTTAAAAATGTAGTTCCGATAATTTTAGAGATTTAGGACTATGATCGTTCCCCCCGTGACCCTTCATTTATATACCAACAGAAGAAAATGCTAATCCATGTCCCGCTAGTTGTCTCTTTTGTCTGAGTCGGGACATTTAATTCTTTCATTCACTCTCTTTAGCTGCCAAGCACAGGCAAATGAAAATGACAAAAGTATGAAATGTGTTTTCTGGAGAGCAAAGAGGACAAGAAATGTTTTCATTTTTTAAAGAAATTATTAATAGTAATAATCGTAGTTTTATTGTTAAAACTTTGGGAAGTGTCAACTGTATATGTTTTATGAAATACCCTTTGTTTAGCTCTTAGCTCCTTATTTATTTTCCATTCTGTGTATTAAAGGTATAAGTCACTAGTCAGCTTTTATTACATATGTTGATAGCTCAAGAAAATAGGTAGAAACTCTGCTATAGATAATCATCTAGCGTATTATCTTAATAATTCATGATAAAACCCATACTATGTGTTAACAATACATCTAAAAAAATAACCTTTTGCCTGTGTTTAAAAAGAAAATTCAAGTGCATACGTGAAGTAAATACATCAAGAGTAGTTTTCTTACAGAAGGCATACATATTGGTTTTTCAACTTTGAAATTTATGCCTAAATCTTGACTTTAATTTTTCAACTATCAACACGTTTGATTATGATTGCAAATATTTGAGAAAACATATCTTAGCTGTTAGATAAACACATTGAATTGTAAATATTTAATTAACAAGAAGAGTAAATATTTAATTAAGCTATCAAATTAATTGGACTAGAAAAATGTTAAATAGAAGTGATGTGTTTATTTTAAACACATCTTTCGGAGGTTGCGATTTTGATAACGCTGTGATACTCTGCCTAAGCAATGTAATGTTTGCTCAAAATACTTAAAGATTAACTCTTTAATCGCGTTAGATAAACATTTAATTAAACACCTTTCAAACTATAAAACAAAACATAGGAAAGCTTGGGAGAATGTGCCTGTCCAGGTAATGCTCCAGTTTGCTATGTCTCAAAGAACTCAATAACCGCAACTATAATTTAGCCAGCAGCTGTTAGCTTACATGCAGATATTGTTTATGATGGTAAACTGCTTTGTTCCGTGCATTATAGGCTTTCAAACAAAAGCAAGGCACTTTTCATAGTTATTTTTATTAAATACCGCACAACTGCTCTTAATTTTATGACTACAAACTGTGTTTTAATCGCAATGTTTTCATAACGCTTTTTGGAATGACGTTTTAGAGTGTTTATTTATTTTTCATTTTTTTTAGTTTGAAAAGCATTGAGTACTCCGTAAAAGATAGCTCAAAAGATCCGCTCCAGTTTCGAGGATGTTTTTTTCTATTCTGCATCACGCTCCTGCTCCACGTTCCGCTTCATTTTTGTTTTAGTTTTAAGAGCACCGAGTACTCCGCAAAAGATAGCTCAAAAGATCCGTGCCAGTTTCGAGCAAAGTGTTGTTTCTCTATTGCATCGCGCTCCTACTCCGCCTTCCTTTCCTTTTTTTTTTGTATCATGAGCATTGAGTACTCCGCAAAAGATAGCTCAAAAGATCCGCTCCAGTTTCGAGCAAGATGTTTTTTCTCTACTGCATCACGCTCCTGCTCCACGTTCCGCTCCATTTTTGTTTTAGTTTTAAGAGCACTGAGTACTCCGCAAAAGATAGCTCAAAAGATCCGCGCTAGTTTCGACCAAAATGTTGTTTCTTTACTGTATCGCGCTCCTGCTCCACCTTTCGCTTCATTTTTTTTTTTTTGGTATCAAGAGCATTGAGTACTCCGCAAAAGATTCGCTCCAGTTTCGAGCAAAATGTTTTTTTTCTCTTCTGCACCGCGCTCCTGCCCCACTTTCCGCTTAATATATATTTTTTAAAGTTTCAAGAACATTCAGTACTCTGCAAAAAATAACTCAAAAGATCTACTCTAGTTTCGAGCAATGTATTGTTGCTCCCCTGCATCGCACTCCAGCTCCCCGTTCCACTCTAGATCCCAAATACTCTACACGCGCTTCCTTAAAACAACGTTTTTGAAAATGTTCTGCATAAATTTCGTGCTATAGAAAGGATAACTTTAATGAAGAAAACTTATTTAATAGCATATTGTACACAGAAATTTTTCAACTGAAATATACAATTCCAATTTCAATATTAAAAAATTTCTTAAGTATTCACAAGATGCAAATTATCAATTTTAAAGGTACCGGTCTAAATTTTATGCTGAATTGTATTTTTACATACCGGTGTAAATTTTATGTTAAATTGCAATTTTAAAGATGCAATATACGGGAAGGAAAATTCACCCATCGCTACAAAAAAATTTTGTCGAACTACTGAAGCGTGCATCCCAGCTCTTTTTGTTGTTCTAACATCTTTTCAAGAATGTTATCCCAGCGGTTATTTCACTCATGTGAATTTCTCATTTTTAAGCATCTTCATTCAACGTTTTTGATAGAAGCAAGTTTTTATCCCTCCCAAAAAAACAATGCTAACAGAAACAATATATGCAGGTAAAAAATGTAAGTGATCATTTTATTTTCCTTCCGTAAAAGAATTCCACAAATAAAAAAAAAAAATGAAAAATATTCTTTTGGATGAAAGATTCAATCCCAATGAAATAAAAATAAACGCATACATTGAATGAAACGAAGGAGAAAAATACATGTATATGCGGAAAAAACGAATCGATTAAATTTTGTCGATAAACCAATAAAATCGGCTAAAAGTACAAATAAACAAAGATAAATGAAAAAAATAAAGAAAGAAAAAGATAGATGTCCTATGAGAAGCAACAGACTTTTCTAGTGGTTTAAAGCATTAAGCGATAAAGGATAACTCATTTTAATCCACTTTTTTTCTATTGAATTGTTTTTTCGTGCTTTTTCGTTTCTTTTGAAGGAAGTATTGAGACTTGCTGTGACTTTGAGCATTTTATAATATTTAATTTTGCGATTAACACGAAGTTACTACACATTACATTTCCCAGAAGTTAGGGGTGGCGAATTGTACTACTCTTCAGAACATGGGTTATTTTTCTTCTTAAATTCATTACCGTAGACTAAAGTAGTGCCATTCATTCTTCTCCTGATTCAGCTAATCATGTAGAAATAAGTTCAATTGTTAATCATATTATAGTAAATCATTTTATATATTTTGTTAAACTGAGTGCCAACAAAGTAAAAAACAAAAGATCCAACTTTTAACTGGCTCCTTACAAAATATTAAAATGGAAATTTTGATTGAGGGGTTTGCAGCAAAAAAGAGTTAACTCCATTTTTAGGCCAAGCAGAGTTAACCGATTCTTGGGAGAAAAATCATTCATTCGTTTGGTTCAACAAGGAGTTATCTCTCGTTGATAGTTCTCAAGGTACCCGCTAGAATGAGTTAGCTGCTTCATTCGCTTGGGGCAACATGGAGTTAACCCCAGAAGCTTCCTAAAAATTATAAAAGCTGTTATTAACTCTGTTTCTGCAAAACCTTCAATTCTATTCATACATTACTGGTTGTACAACTAGTTTATTTGGTATTTCAGCTTTTAAAGTAGAACAAATAAACCGCCCCATTCCTGCCTACACCTTCATCGTAGTGGTTTAACCCATAGGCCTACTCAAGTATGTAGACATAGAAATTGGCCGATGTCGACTGGACAAAAATTTAAACGTGACGCAGCATAATTACTTCTTGAGAATTTGACTTCACATGAAGAAATTTTACTAAGACCAGACAAAAGACGAAAATCAGACAGTGTACTAACGAGGAGATCTTGCTTCATGAAGAAGAAAATGCTACTTAGTCTCTTCTATAACGGAACGCGAAAAGGAGTGGCTCAGTCTATAACTAAAAGCAATATGTATACAACCATCTCTAAGGAGAGCGCAACTCCCAACTATATGAAGCTTAATTACTTCCCCTGGACTACACAACGCTAATGATAACTAGACCCTACAACAACTTTACTGTTCACACTGCTAGCTTTTTTCTTGCATTTTCTGGTGAAATCATTCATATAGTTCACCGAAATTTACTTCTTTTATGTTCAACTAAAGTATAAAATGGCATAAACTATCCGTATCGCATCTTGTGTGTGATATTTCTCGGGCGAAACCAGAAAGACGCTGCCACTAGCACAAAACGAAAAACGCAATTTTGAATAAAAATTCAATCATGGAAATAGTGTGAAACATACTTCTCAAAATACTTCAGTATTTCTGCCTACTTGTTTCGTTTTAAGTTAACAGACTCTCATCTGTGTGTTTATGTGACTATGGACAAGTTTTTAATCCTGATAACCTGGACAAGTGCTGTGATCTCAGAAACATTAAGATATTATCCCAAAGGTACTGGAGAGCTCGCGAACTAATGGCATAGAAACCAGAAGTTCGGCATTTTTCAACAACAACATTCTCAGTAATTAAAGGCACTTTAATACTATGATTATGAAATATAAAAATCTCGTAGGTAATTAAAATAGTGTAGTTTTTTTGTTTTGAATTCTGCCTGTATAAAGTCCTGCTAATGAACTGTAGCTTTTGCACAACCGCTTCAATCTTAAAAGCAGGAAAATGGTATTGTAGTAGCTTTCTCATTGCCAAAAATAATGATTAAAAAACATTTCTTACATTTGTTAGAAAATAGAAATAACATAAAAGCAAATCTTGAATTACTAAACTTTTAACAGCGTGTTTTGCACAGGATATTTTTGCTCTCAACTATTTTCAATTCAATAACGTTTTAAGACATCTTTACTTTATATTCATTGGGGCGAGCACCTAAATTCGTATTACAATCTTTGACTTCGAAATAGTCCGTTATTGTACTGAGTCACGCAGCTATGACATAACTTCAATTTTAATATAAATAAAGAATGACGTATTACGAAAATTTGATTTGGATACTTACTTTGAATAAGTTATTTTTCTTTTCTTTCGCAAAAAAAAAAAAAAATAAATAAAATAGTAATAAAAATTTTAATCTATTACAAAATAAGTATTTGCAAATGCAGTTTAATTGCTTTAACTTAAAATGACAAAACTATTAAAACAATCATTCAAATTATAATCTTGTTCTTTACATTGACTCTCTTTATCCGACATGATCAGTCCAGATACTAATTAAAGTCATTAACTCCTAAACTACAGCAAATATGCCTTATTCTTTAAGTTTAACTCATTGGTATGCTTCAAAAAAGAATTCCATATTCAACTTTTCTCTTTAATCCGTCATCTTCCAACCGGTGTCGCTCGTACACCTCGAAGCTGAATATTTGCTTAATGAGTAAATTATTGATCTCTTCTACCATGAAAGCCATATTTTTCCTCTCACGGCGTGGGCATTAAGGGCCCAAATTTTTGTAAAGATAATTAATTACGTTTACGATATTATCAATAAATAAAAACAATTTAATTTGCGCTTTATGAAAGCTAATGGGGAATTGCTGAAGCATGAAATTACTAAGTAAAATATTCCATAGCTCAAGGCACCTTGAACTTAACACTGAAAAAATTTGAATTATAACAGAAATAAAGAATATTTTCAACAGAAATAATTTCAGCAAATTCTAATTACTGACAATAAGGAAAAAGTTTTCAATGTTTAGCACAGGTCTGTGTTTTATGGAAATTCTAAGATTGAATTATCTCCTACGTCCAAATATATATTGTTGTTAATTAGTTACACAATGAATTAATGTAGTAATAGAGATTCAGAATTAACAAAAAAAAAAAGAAGAAGAAGAAATTTGGCGAATTGCAATCCATAAAACGTTTTGTCTGAATTGGCTTTGTCGTATCTTTCAGTTAATAAGCCTGTGCAAAAAAAAAAAAAAAAATCAAGGAAAGGCTTTACAATTTAAAATAAAAATGAGATGTTTTATATCTCTTATTAATTAAAGTAAAGCATGAATACTAGATAATAGTAACAGATGATGAAACAGCGATCTATAACTTATGCTATTTTCTTAATTTAGGTCATGATTATAAAATTTAATTTTCCTCCAACAGTATTATATTAAACTAACGATCTTTGTATTCATGTTGATGTTTACCAGACCTTCACAAAACGAAAAAACAAGTTTTAAAATAGTGGCTTGTAGTCTTTAAGAGTGTATTTTTTGTGAAACATTCGCGTGGATCTTGGATAAAAGTGTGCTAGAATAGACCACTTTATCGAATAGGCTATGTTGTTACTGTACAATATCCTTGATCGTAGGAAAGAACGCTGTGCTCCATCGACAAGCTAGAGAATCATATCAAAATGCTAGTGTGTCTAAATAAACATCACAGACAACGTAGTATATAAGGTTCAGCAGCAAGCGAAATATAACGGAAATTGTGCTAATGACGAATTCATCGAAAGCAAAAGATGCTGTAGATGTATTAGATTATTATTAAGAAACCAACAATTCCCCTCTCAATTAAATAAACTTCTCTTTTATCAAAGTATTACACATACGCTCATTACATCGTCATTTAGCAATTGCTTAACAAAGCAATAAGGGGCCGTTCATAAATGATGTCACGCTTTTTTTTTCATATATTTGATCCCCCTCCTCTCCTTTGTCACAATATGTCACCGTTCAGTGGACCCCCTCCCCCCTTTGTCAAGCGTCACGCTATGTTGCATAATGCATGATGTCACACTTCTTGTTACCCCCTCCCCTCCCCTTGTCACACTTTGCCACAATTTCACGAACCCCCCCCCCCCCTCGAAGCGTGACATTATTTATGATTGATCCCTAAGTCTGGTCTTTCTCACAGGAAAAGTAATGGACCGGGAGAAAACTCCAATCCCTATTCTGGATCCACATATCTTCATGGTTGAATATGCAGCCATTCCTCTAGATCACGAACAACCATAACGGTGAATTCATACCAATGGCGACGGAGGCATTTTGTCCCCGTCGTAGTAGACTTGCTATAGTTATCAAACAGCAATGACGTATCTCTTCGATAGAGCAATCAACAAATCATGATTGTCTGAGGAAATGTCACTTTTAATGACGCGATAAAAAAAGCCAGTCATTACGGTTGGTCCGAATGTACCTTAACGGCCTTATTCACCAGCCGATTTGAACCTGCGAACTGCAAATCAAAGCCTTCCTCAACCAATCAGAACGCTCAAATCGGCGGTTCGAGTGTTTGACCGAGGTTCGCATCGGTTGGTGAATAAGGCAGTAAGTGAAACGAATACACCTGAATGCACATCAAGCGACGTGCCAAACAATCAGAAATGTTAATTTGTGTTAATGTTAACATTCAACAATATTTCTTTAGTTTTTTACTTTTCCTGGACACAAACTCCAGCGTCTGTATTTTCTTCTATAAAGCTCTGTTTGATTTAATACTGTCCAGCTACCCAAGCTCCAGTAACTATTAGATGTATCAATAAAGACAGAAGAAACACCTTCCATAATCTTATTTATTTACTTTCAGTCCATCTATGTACTGAATGCGCTGCGCATTAGTCGCAGCCCTGGTCACATTTGTGTAACTATAGAGGTATACACTTCCAAAAAAAAAAATGGAAGCATATTGTGGTTTTTAGTAAAAATGTTCGGGAATTTAAGTGACTATTGCATTATCTGCTGATATAGTATTCTGTTACAAACGTAGTCAGGCATTGATAAAAGAAAAAACTTTTTTTATATAACTTTACTAACGTAAAGTTAAAAACAGAATTTTTATTTTGGGGAAAGATGACCAAAAATTGATATAAAATTCATAAATCATTCACAAATATAATGCATACATTTTGATGTTCTTTGTTGCAATGTTTGGAAACCCACACTTATGCTTTTTGTACAGGCAACATATAATCTGCTAAATATTTAAAAGACGCTAAACTATTTTCCAATAAAGAAAATACTCTTTAAATATCACGTACTAAAACAACATAAAATGCCAGCATTGCTTTGGGATAGTGGGTGTTCTCAAACTGTCGTACCTTTTTTCAAATTGTTCAATCCATTCACTTAAGTATTCCAAAAAAAATCTCGTTTTACGTTTCAGTAAATAGTTCAAAATCTCCAAATAGCTGATGACAATAAAATTCCAAAGAAATTAACTTTTAATAATTTTTCTCTTTCAAAATATAGATCAATCAAATCGTGCTCAAACTTTTTCGAAGCATCTATGAGAATGCGTGGGCAAATAATGTGGTCTGAGGTGTTTTATTTACTTCAAATACAAGGTCATATAAGTAAAGAAGCAATAAATAATGAATTTTGCGAACTTGGTGAAAAGAATCAAATAACAAAACTAAAAAATGAGATTTAGGAGTCTATAATCGAAAGAATTGAAGCTATTGTAGTGAAGCCATATGACTGATTATGAAAAGAATGCTTTTAGGGCCCAAAAGTCTCGAGAAGTTTTCCAAAGGAGCATATTTGTTGGATTTATTTAAACTCCTATTCAATATGTCTTTTAAATAAAATTGAGTGAAAGAATAATAGTTATTGAAAATATAAAAGCAGATAGTTGAGAATAGTCAGTTGTTGTTTTCGTGTTTATGTTACGTGTACCGATCCATCCGCCATTTTGGATACAGAGAGACGAATAATTATTCTAACTGCTCTCCATGATAGAGCGATTCAACTAAATGACAAACCACCAGTAAAAATAATTTAATAGAAGCATTATTTCAAAAAATATATATATATACTACACTGCCATTTGAATGTATGTAGACATAACAATTTTTATGCCTTTCTGTGTATGGTTTCTACAAACAGTAAAATTTTCCGTACCTGAGATCTATAGTATGTTCAGTCCATTTTTCGAGTTTTTGCGATGAATTTAAAAAATAAACATTTTTAGTACTATAAGGCTAAACATTTCCGTGTGAACTTTAGAATAAAGGCGTTAGATCTGTGCTTTAAAAGTTCGGACCCATCATGTAGCTAGTGGCTTTATCATCAGTATTTTTTTATGTAAATTAAATGTAAACTCGCAAAAAATGGAAAAAGTCATTACATACTATGGTTCTCAGGAAATTTTTTTAACACACATTTCTTTAAAGTTATAGAAATATTAGTTCGAAGGGACTTACCATTATATTGTATCCCAGATACTAAGCCTTTTTCCACATCCAGAAATGAGTGATAGAGTGATATTAACAGGTGAGAGTCATCACTAATATTACCCATAAGGCCGTTTTCCTTCACGAGCTGACACGTGTCTTGTACAGTCCAGCATCTCCCTAACATCACAAACATGGCCAAAACAACGAGAAGGCCTAGAAATGAGGTCATATTTAAGCCATTGGTCCCACACTGAACTGGAGAAAGGACTTTTTGCAAGCTAAGTAAATTAAACCTGTACCAATGTCTACACTATTCGTAGTGCTCAGTGCAAGCGTAAACTAGCTGCTTTGACTAAAATCAATAACAATCACTACAGTAGATGAGTATGTCTAGTACAAGAAGACTTGTATTAAAAGGAATTTTTTTCTATTCCTAGTTTCAATGACACCAAGAGTGTCTGAGTTAAACATAGTACGAGATGCTTCTGTAAACATCAAAAGAAGCTGTAATATTCTACAGTGAGTGACTAAATTATACGACGTAGATATCACGTTTGATTTGACATTGAAATTGAATAAAGTATGATATGTTCAGCTGGCATATTTATGTCATATGCACAATTACGCAGTGCGATGTCTGGTTTTTAAATATCATTTTTTGTTTTGACAAAAGGTCAGCTGAAGTGGAAGAGAACACAGCAATCAGCATATACTCCGTAGGTTGCCATCCTGAAAAAATAAAACATATTTTCAATTCAAAATACATTTTAATACAAATTCCATAATTATATGCACAATAATTCAGAATCAATGAAAATAATCAAAATGAAAGGACTAAAAATTGTCAATGTTGTTCCTAAAGCCACCTGTAAGAGCAGAAAATATAACATTTGGTCATAAAAAACAGGAACTATGAGTAGAAATAATGGAAACCCATTCTCTTGAACATGATTCTACGTTTTTCCCCCTAACCTGCATTTCCACTTAGATTTCCGTATTATTTTTTGAGATAATAATAATAAAAACTGATATATCTTTATGTCTTTATCTCAATAGTTACAATTCCGTAGTTCATAGGAATGAAAAGTACTCTGTTATGATTGCATCGCAGTTATTAATCTTGCATTGAACTTCCATATTACATTTAAAGAAAATTGGTCAGCTCGCAGTAAAAATTAAAAGTAAAACTATATAATAAAATCTGATAACGGAGCACTTTCCCTTTTGTTCCTGAATATTTCTTACCAGATAAAGTACATGTTTTAAAACATAATGGTCAATTTCTGAAAGAAACAATAAATATTTTAAGTCTTTTAAACCGTAGCTCTTTCGACAAGAGACTGAAATCACTTGCAAACATCAACATTTACATAAAAATTTGTTGCTCTAAAAATAATATTTCTAATTATTCTGCGGCCAAAATAGACATTTTCTTGCTAAAAGGAATCAACTGATTATGAGAAAATCGCAGAGTTGCAAAAGCATGATATAAAACTACGTGGGTCATTCTAAAAGTAAAGAAAGTTTTTTTCTCTGGACATATTTGTTCAAGATAATGAAATAAATCTTTTTTTACAGCCTACTTTGATATCTCATCTATTTTTCTATGCAATCAGCATTCAAATTGAAACATTTTTAAAGCGCTCTACCAGTTTTTCAATGCTTTCTGAACACTCTTTTGCCGCCACGTTTTTGAAGCAGTCACTAAGTTTCTCTTTTAATTCGCCATCATTTCCATACTGGTTTTCACCTAAAAAGTGTGGAAAACGAAAGTAATTACTCAGGGCCTATAAGGCAAAGGTCTAAAATTTTCCTGTTAATTTGCTGAAGCAAATTCTTCGTCAACTGCGTTGACGAAAACTTGGCAGCAAGTGAGTATACAGAAGACATAGGTAAACTAGTAGAGCACTGTGATAAACGTTTCATCGGAATGACAACTGCATATAAGAATAGGAGAGATATCAAGTATGTTGTGAAAAGTTTTTTTTCCTTATCTTGACCAAATTTGTCTAGAGAAAAAAACATTGTTTAGTTTTAGAATGTTCCTCGTATTATAAGATAGTTAATGCTTTCAATTTATCTCAATTTTTACAATACCTCATTTCAGAGAAATGAAAAAAGTACCTAGTATCGATTACGTACCAGTTATTAATCTTACATTGAACTACTATATTACTTTTAAAATGTGTCAGCCTACATTAAAGTTAAAAGAATGGAGTACGGAGTACATAAAAAATATAATACGGAAGCAATTCGCAAGAGAAGATACTGATATGGGTATTGATCATGTTTTCGAAAAAATCATTAAAGATATCTTCATCGTTTTAATTTATTTTTCATGAGTAATTAATGTTGTATGTATGCGTGCAGATGAAATGGATCGGGAAAAGAGGTGTTTCATAGAACCATTTCACCCAGAAAAATATAGCATTTATATTAAATAATTAATTATAAGATGTTGATGCATGGAAAAAACCTAATAAGGGTCATTCCACGGTGACTGACGTTACAATTTGACTGAGTTTTTTAACTTTTAAAATCCGCACTGTCTTGAAATTTAATTTTATTTTTCTGAAATTGATCTAAAATACTATGATAGAGTACATTAATGCAGCCCATACCTGTTTTTAGACATAAGAAGCTTTTTTGTGTGGAATTAAGGTAAATCAAAAATTGTGACTGATGTTACACAGAAGAGACATTAGGAAAAACAACTTTTATATCAATTGAAATTCTCCTCAAACTAAGAACACGAAGATTAAAATTCTTTTTTTCCAGTCAAGTAGAGATTTCAAACTTTGTGAATACACTTTGTTTCATTTAAAAAACTTTAAAATTTACAGTGGAGGAAATTTTTAACTACCGTGACTGATGTTACAAACATTTTGTGACTGATGTTACACCAACATCAATTGGTTCAAATTATAATTTATTTCTACTTAAAAGTCAAATTAGCAAATTTTTTTTACAAAATTACACTTATCTACCTAAATGAGAAAAAATAAACAATAGTAAATGAATATAATTATGAAAATGATGTTTTTAGTGCTATTCAGGAAATGAAAAGTGTCCTCGTGCCTTTACTACATCTGGTGTACTAAGATTTCTTATCATTTCTTCTTGTGAATAATAAATTTCATACACATTGTCAGACCATTTCCAATGCTTCCCTATTGGAATCATAACACTGACCAAGTACTCATAGTTTTCAATGGCTAGGACTTCACCTGGATAGAGCTGTCCATCGTATTACACAAGAACCCACTCTCCAATTGTGCCCACCAATTCTGGAACTTGTTATCTTGGTTTTGAACACGCAAATGATGTTTTAGATAAGTTTGAGCTTTTGGTGATTTTGTGTACCACTTCCAAAAAGTGTTTCTGCGTGATACCAGCTATAGCTTCTGAATCAGAAAATATTTTATTCAAATTTAACTCTTTATAATGCAACTGTAAATCGTACGAGGAGATCTCAAAGAGTTTCACACTGCTTGAAGTTGCGGCATTTACGAAATTTTTTGCACTGTATGCTTTCTTTTTTACAGCTTCCTCTACCTGCCTCTTTACAGAGCCGCCAATGCCGCCCACTGGGCCTTTCCCATCTGAAGTAGCAAAATAATTCGATGTAATTAACAATTTATATTTTTTCTGTAACATGGGTATTGAGTCTGCAATGAACTTGTTTTTGAATTGGGCCATCTGACCAAATATGTAAGACTTCAATTTCTTGAGGAATCTTTTCCAGCATTCTTGTTATGGGAGGAATCACAATCTCTTTAGAAGGAGACAGTTCATCTGAGGCTATCACATATCGATGAATTCTACCTGAGTGGTACAGTGCTGCTGTAAAAATGCTTACTTGGGCTTAATAGGAGCACCTGTTTCACCAATTTCATTGTCAAATCATTTTTTTATGACAGCCTTCTGCTTTCGTGCAGATGTAGGCAGGGTACGCTTTGCACGAGTTACAGCTTTTCCTAAAGTTTTATTATTTTGGAAAAGGGGTTATGTCACTGCTGCTTGAAATTTTAAGCTTTTTAATGCTCTACATTTTTCTATTATTTTTCAAACATTTTCTTTGATTTCTCTTTTAACTCTATTTTGAACTGACTTAGGTAACTTGGCTAGGTCATTTCTCTTTTTATCTCTACTCCTTTCAGCTTCTGCATTGTTTTTCTTTTTGTAATCTTCATAATTTCCTTCCTTCTTTAATTTATCTTGCCTCTTTTTTTGCCTTTCTGCAGCAGTCAATGCTATTTGTGCAGTGTTTAAGTTTCAAACTGGAAAAGAGAAAAGTGACTGATGTTACAATGTGACTGATGTTACATATTTCAAAGAAGGTTTTAACTCATAAATTGAACTATTATTAACTATTTAAGTAATTGATAGTTAAGATACTATCATGAATGAGGAGAACATGGCTTTTTGTATTATTAACACTAATTTTCTTTAAGTAATAAAAACTTTTATAAATTTTTGTGACTGATGTTAAATTACTATGAGGCCTAATTTATAAAAATTAATTTTCAATACAATAATCACAGTTTAAAGATTCTTTACTGGCCTAACCTCACATATAGACTAAATTTCAATAAAATAATAGGATTTTATACATACCTGTTAATTTCTTTACGAAAACAAGATGAACCTTCCGAACCTCTCTAAAGACAACAACACTTGTAACAAAAGTAAACTTGCCAAACATTGCCTATAAAACTTACAAAAAGGTACTGCTAACTTTTTAAGCATAATTTTATAAAAATTCACATATTTTTACCTTAGAGGAAAAAAAAACTGTATATATGAAAGAATTTTTTTTTTTATGTTGGTGTCCCTGTTTTCATGGAATTGCCCATAAGCGAAGCATGCAAATTATCTATTATAAAAATATATAAAAGAGTAGATTCTTAAACATTTTTTCTCAAGTTATTGTAATGGTTCAAATGTTAGATTATTTTGTTTAGCGGGAATTTGTCGTTTTATCAAAATATACTCCAAATAGCTTTAATACTGAAAATGCATTCATAACAGTACATACTGCAAGAAGGCCCCACCCCTTCCCCCAAAAAAAACCGCAGTTAAGCGTTGTTTAAGCCTAAACAGTATTAACAAAAACGCCAAAAAGAAGGTGTGCTACAATCTATGGTTTGCCTCGTAGAGCATCGCCTAAACACGCAATTTGCGATTTTTTAATTATATAGAAAAAGGGGTAAATAAATTACTTTAATTCAACAATAACCATAAGTGAATGGTAAGTTTCAACATTAATAAGTCAGAAATAACTATATTATGCTAATATTTCGGAGATACACCAAAAGAAAAGGTGAATGCTAACATTCACCGGATTTCGGTCTTTCACCGTACCCCCCTCATATATATATATATATATTAAAACACGCGATTTAAGGTTTCAAATTATAAAGCTTCTTTTTTCACAGAATAAGTTTTACAGTGGAGCAATATTTTTACTCTAAAATTAAAACATTGGGAAGAAAATCCTTTTTTTGACTCCGTACTATAAGATTTATGCATATATATACATGCATATATATATATATATTTATATATATGGCACAAAACATTGTTGGCAGGAATTATTACTTTCAAATGAATTGCTACGGAAAGAAAAAGTTGCACTTCAAATTTTACTTATTTTAGAGAAATCTAAAAAAATTAGAGAACGAAGAGACTGAAACCTACAGTCGTTTCCCTCTCTCTCGATTTTTTTTCATCGCATCAACAGTTTAAACACCATTGATGCACGGACGCCGATTGCCAAGTGTTTGCTTTGCCAGCGTAGTCATGGCAATTCAATCATTGCTTTCTATAGCTGCATACATTTTGACGGCAAACCACACAATAGCTCTCAGTTTTTCTCATAATCTAGAATGTATAACTATGATATCGAACGTTTACATTCTTCGCCTGGATAAAAATCGAAGGCAATAGAATGACTAGCAATCGATTACTCAATCACGCAATAGGGACCGTCTCGTGTTACCAATTTGAAGCTGTCATCATTTGAAAGATGGCCTCGATTTACCTAGGATTATTAAAACTAGTTTTTTCATACTTACCTTTCCTTACTACAGAAAAAGAATTCCGCTTAATGGAATAACGTATGTCTCGAACGGAAAATAACGAACTATCTTTTTTCTACGCCATGAAGCATTCATTTAAAATAACTGTCAACTGTGATAAAGAAAATGATAGCAATTCTCATTTTTCGTACTTATGAAGAAACATCTATTTTCAAAGGAGTAGACAATTATTTAATAGCATTTTAGTTCTAATTTGACTTACGTGAACAATATGTCAATAATGTCGCGTTACCGACATTTTGAACAAATATTCCGTGAAAACAACGCAATAAGTGCTTCCCCCGCCCCTAGAATTTATGATATTTGTGCTTTTAGGCAGTGTATCTATTTATTGAAAACTCAGTTGTTGTTGTTGTTTCTAATGCAGCTCGGATATCCGAGCTCCTCTTCGCAGAGCGACCAGGAATTAAGGAAGTAAGGAGCACCTTCCGTTTATTGATGAACACCACAACGGTTGAAGTACGACTTGGCTTATTATGTATTTGGAATGACACCAAATGGCATCAACTTCTTTTTTAAAAAAATGTTCAAAAAAATAACGAATATTTTATTAAACTAATTTACTTGATCTTGTCTTTTTATTGTGCTTCATAATATATTTCTAATCATAATTCTTGAATGAAGAAAAGAATATAAGTTTCGATGAACATATTTACTTTTACTAACCACAAATCAACCTTCTAGAACCAAACGGCTTAGTTATCACCTATATTATTTTAATGCCACCATCTATGTACCAAAATATGAAACATTAGAAGAAAGTAATAATATAGATAATAGGGGGGGGGGGTCCATTTTACCCCTAAGTCTCCCCTACTGACATTAAACTTTTCTTTTATGAATTAAATCTGAATTGCTTATTTTATCGATAACTTGATCCGATACGACATAGAAATAGAGTGTAATATCAGAATTTATTTTCCATTCAATGAATGAAATGGAAAAGAAATACTAAAATAAAAGGAAAAATGATGACATTTATTTTTTTAGCCAATTAATTAAGCCGACGAAAAATGGATTTCGAAACTAAATAATTTCTATGCTCGGATGCGTTTGAGCAACTGTGTCATGTGTGTCGAATGCGGACGAGTAGAGGAACGAAAAGAATGACCTAGACCCGTAATTTCACATTTTTCTGTGAGAGGGCGGAAAAGGGTATCAAACTCAATGCATATTGCATTAGAAAACCCCAATGCATATTATATATATATATATATATATATACAGAGAAACTCTGCTATAGCGTCATGCAAGGGACCGGGATATGTATGACGCTATAGCCAAGTACGCTATAAGCGATCACAATTATTATTGATGGATGAATGAAGGGACTGGAATTTCTTGACGTTATAACAGCGATATCACCATAAACGATGCCGCTATATCCTATTCCTAGTTCAACTGTGTATATATATTTATATATATATATATATATATATACTCCCAAAATGACGGGCCTCCTGGAATTGCCCCTCCCAAATCGAGTCTCCGGATCCGACACTGGCGCATATAGTAGCTTTATTTTTCCACGATTTATTCTTTAATTATGTTTAAAGCGACATGGATGAATATTTAAAGATTTGTTGTTTGAAGATATTTTCGTTCAATGACTTTACACTGTTAGAAATGTCATCCTGAAATTACGGTTAAATGACCGGCAGCAGTCTATCCATCTAATTCACTGTTAAATTTACGGTTTGGAACATTTTTCTATCTTTACGGAACCTAACCATTTCCAATCAGCTTGGTTAAAAAGCCATAAATACAAAAGTTTACGGTTTTATAACCATTTAAAAATGGCTCAAAACAAAATTTTTACCGTTTTTGAACCATTTCGAGGCGTAGAAACCGTAAACGAAGCTTGCGATAATCGAACCCGGGTGTATGGCACACCAACCTTGCTCTCTAACCATTCGGCCATCTACACCACACAAAGCGGTCGTTTTATTTATCAATAAGTCTTCCTTTTCAACAGGAAAACTGCATTAAAATTGTGATTTCAGTTTTTGATTGGATCCAAAGCCATCTTTGGTGTAAATTTACTGTATATTGACGACAATCATTTTATTTGCTGCAAAAATTAAAATACAAACAAGCTTCAGCAGCTCAAATTATGGGTTCGCTCATTCGCAAACAGTTCGGGAATCCAATGTCTCCAATTTTTGATTTACGTGTGTATGTCTTTCTATTTAGTAACCACTGCTTAAGCCACTTTTTTTTTCTTCTTTTTTTGTATACACATGCAGATTTGAACAGATAAATCTTTATTCATATTTTAACAACAACGTACGACCGATAAGGTTTCGCAACCAGGATGGACGCCCGATTCTTATTGAGCGCTTGAAAATTACGGTTAGTTAAACATTATTTGGGATAAACAGAGAATAAACGATTTTTTTCCAATCAGCGGTTTGAGTACCATCTTTTTAATGGTTATTCAACTGTTGTAATTAAATATGGTAAAATAACAATCAAATAAATGGTTATTTTACTATTTTCTTACGGAAATTTTTAACATTGTAGGTATTTAATTTAGACGAGAGTATCCACGCCAAACGGATACTCAAGGGATATTTAACAAGCCGCACAATCATGCGACATGGGCGCCAACGATTTTGGTTGGATCGCAGGTTTGAACCTGCGATCTTGGGCGTACCAGACTTGCGCCTTACCACTACGCCACCCTGTCGACCAACGAAATTATTTAAAGGATATGAAAATACCTACATCTTTAGTCGTAAACTATAAATAATGCAGTTGTAAATAATATAGCTCTGCATACTATAACTAGCAAACATAATTATTTTAAATGTCTTATAGAAAACATTCATTTTTGGTTGAATACTACTGCTACATTATGTGTTTAGATGTGCATCAAGCATAGTTATGGAAATTACTGTGGATATATGTTCCTGTATTGTACATATGTAATATCCAAACACACGTAATGTTATCTGTACAAATATTTTGAAGTCCAAAAGAAACAATTAGCAGTGTATTATTGACAGTAATTCTGGTTCTTGCAGCATTAAACAAATGCCATGAACGACAAATTGTCAGGATATTTGTAAATTCTGAAGATATTTCCATTCAGAAACTACACTAATGCACTACTACTACTGCAGAACTCGTTCCTATTGTATTGAATAAATATCATGAACCGTATAATAATTGTAAATTCGCGGTCTTAACATATTCCCTTTTATAAGCTTTATTGCCGTAGGCAGATGTATTTCGTGCAGAGTAGCTGCAATAATTTTTATTTTCCCTGAAGATTGCAAGTCAGAGTTTTATTACGTATAGAACTCATTTATGCAGCATTAAAAAACATATTAGCTTGACTTTCGAAAACAACTCCATTTAGAACTCCATTACTTACTTTGGAAACCGTTCCTGTAGCATCAAATAAGTATCAATAATCGTATATTAGTTTGAAATCTTTAGACTTTTTATATTCAACAATTTTATTACTCTTAGTAGTACTTAATCATGTAGTCTTAAGCAGATGTATTTTCTGATTTAAACAATCAATTCACAAAATTTTCAGATACGCAGGCAAGTCATACATAATCCTTAAACTCAAAGCTTAAAAAAAAGTACGTTACAAAATTGGTATTTTACATTAATTACGAGAAACTTGACTCATATCGTGAGGTCAAGACTTGGGCTTTTTCAGAAACTGGTGTTTCTTTTTGAATGTCCTCGGTAAAAGCGAGCAAAAAACAAAACAAAACCTTTTACTACTAACAAAAACCTAAGTTTTTCTTGCCAGTGCATTATAAAACGTACTACGATGTTACCTGGAGCATTTGTGATTTTTGTTTTTATTTTTTAACGCAAATTATTTTTTATACGCAAACTATTGATATAATATAACATTTTCATTTCTTTTATCACAACATCCTATTTAATTCTTAACACTTTACCGACCGGTAACGGTTCGAGCATACTATGCCCTTTCACCGCAAGCAAACGTCGAATAATCGAAGGCCGATCGGTATGCGCTGAGAACAAAACGTCGATTAATCGACGGCCAGTCGGTAAAGTGTTAAATATATAATTCAACTATTTAAAGAATGAAGCAATTCGAAATTTGTGCAATAAAATTTACTCCAAGAGCTAAATATGAAACATATAAATCAATACATTGGAACGAAACGTATAAAGGAAGTACAGTAAAACTTCTCCATAGCGAAACAAAAATATCTTCGTCCGTAATGGATGGGTGTCCGCAGCAAAGGAGGTTTTTTTTTTTTTTCTAGCCTCAATGATTTGCTGCCGGGGAATTGAAAACTGACTGCTTAAGAAGGGCCGTTAGAAGGGGTTTTTGCTGTATGTATATATATTGCCTCTTCTAGTTCAGAATTTATAGAAGAAAGAGAAAGTTTTAAAACATAAGTTTTTAAATTAGAGATATAGTACACGAAAAACCGTTTGCTTTTCTCTGCGAGTGCTTTCACACCAAAGGCGACAGGGGAAAAAACTAGTATGTTCTCATCAACGCAAGCGCAGATAAAATTTTTTCAAAACAAAAAATAGCTATGCGCTTGCGAAAATGAGGAAAGACAGCAATATTGTCTTTGTCGCCTGTGTGGTGAAAGCCCACTAATATATTTAGTAATTAAATAGTATGTTGTGATAAAAGAAAGGAAAATGTTACGGTTAATCAATAGTTTGAGTATAAAACCGAAGCAATAATTTGAATTAAAAAATAACAAAATCACAAATGCTCTGGACAACATCGTAGTACGTTTTCTAATGCACTGGCAAAAAAACCGATTTTCTTCTGAGTAGTAATGAATAGTTTTAAAAATCTGTTTTTGAGCAAAATTTCAGTGCTTCGTGTAGTGACAACAATGAAAACAAAATCTTGATGTTATCATTTGTGTAATCGGAACATACTATTTAACTCTTAAACACGTAATTAAATAAGTGAATGAAACAATTTAAAATTTGTTAGTAAATAAAATCTAATCTAAGCAAACAGTTACCCACAGATGCCGAGAATAGAAATATAAAGAAAACGCTAACTTATATTATTTCAGCATTTATTGTAGAAAGATAAATTTTTAACAAGAGAAAATGTTGCGTGAAAGATATAATACACAAAACATCTTTATTTTCGCTAATAATTTAAATAATCGTTTTCTCAGCAGAATTAGTGCTTTGAGTGATAAAGAAGAAAACAATTAATTCTCAACTAAAGGAAACAATTCTATCTCATGTAAAGTACCCGGAGAGAAATAATTCAAGTATAAAACGCAATAATATTGGATGTTAAGCCAAACAAAATAACCATACCAACAAATATAAGTTCGAATCGATTCCGTGATCTTTACTTTAGTAATCATCCGCAGAGAGAACAATTTGCTTCTTATCCTTGATTTATCTACCAAATCGTTTCGGCGGAAACGAAACCACCGCATTTACGCATGCATTCCCAACGACTGCTTATCACATTAGCGAAAGAATATTATTGAATTTTAATTTATTAATTCTTACATCTACATAAAATGATTTGTTTACATTCGACACCGTTGTGTTTAAAATACTTACTGTAATTACCTCTGATGACATAATTTTTCAAAATCAACCATCTTTTTAATTTTTGCATCGGTAGTTTGATTTTTATTCCTGTTTTGTGTGCTCGCGTAACTAACTGTTTAACTAACTAAAGTCAATTAGCCTAAATGCGGCAGTCCCTAAATGCGACAAAGTTCGCTTACCTTAAATATTACTGAAAGAAATGTTCATAAATGTAGTATATTAAAACAAGAATTTCGGGAACAAAATACGAAATCTTCGCATCTTAAGCGCATCTTGTTAGGAAACTCCCTATTGCAATATACACAGGGTGTCGAAGGATTTTTAAGACTAAGTTTATAAAATAAAATAAAAACTAGTAATTACATGTTTGTAAGTATTTTCATTTAAAATAAGCTTTTTCGGCTTCAATACATTTGTTACAGAGGTTTAACAACGATTCGAATGCCTGTTCTCGCTCACATTGTGGCACTACCTCCAAAGCTCGCGTAGAAGCTGTTTGAATAGTGTCACTCATCAAAGTAAAAAAAAAAAAAGTAAACAAATGAACTAACGTTTTGGCAGTGGATCAGCTGATAGGCAAAGAGTTTCACGAATGCTCGATGACACAGATAGTGTCACTGTAAGCTTAGTTCCAGCTGTAGTCATAAAAATTCTTCGACACACTGTGTGCGAATAGATTCGACGCGAGCTTTGGAGGCCCGTTCCACAATGTGAGCTAGAACAGGCATTTGAATCTTTGATAAACCACTGTAATAAATGTATTGAAGCCGAAAGAGAGAGCGTATTTTGAAAAAAAAAATATTTAAAAAAAATATATAATTACTTGTTTTTATTTTATTTCATAAACCTAGTCTTAAAAAATCTTTGATACACTCTCTAAAGACAAATGATCAAAAGGCTTTGTGCTAAAATTTAAGTACAAAGATAAAACACCGTAAAAAAGCACAAAGTCAGATTCTTTTCATTCTGAATTTGTGCTTTTTTACGTTGTTTTATCTTTGTACTTACACTCTCTATATCACTCATTTTGAAGCCCCCGCAACATTTCCTAAATGCGACGGTGATACACATTTTTATATAATTATAATTCAATTTCGGTACAAACTTAGATTAACATCAAAAGAATAAGTGTACTCAATCCTTATTTTCTTTTATGCCAATATGCCATAAATCGGGTCATAAACTTCATAAATGCAACAAACTTGCGTCGCATTTGGGCACATTGACTAATCGTATTAATTAAAGAATATCTTGGAACTTACCATAATGTTCGCTTCTGAAATGTTTCAATAAAATTGCAAATTATGCACTTTGTGTCAGTTTTATTTCAGCTTTTTTCCTGTGAGAAACCCTTTTTTGCTGAAAGTTAATTTGCTAAACGTAAAGTGCTATATCTTTTACATTTTTTTTTTATTCTATTGCACTAAATATGGTTTAAAATAAAGAGGAAATTTATCGTTCGTGCAGTTATATGAGGGAAATATTAGTGTAATTTAATACATAAGAATTTCTCACAAAATAAAGAAAAAGAAAAAAAACGCTCTAAGAGTCGAAAATTCTTATATAAGTCTTCTAAAAAACCCACAACGAAATCTTTGCCTACTGCAAATACTATTACTTTAAGTAATCATACAAATTTTCTATAACGTACTTCATGAGCTATAATATTTTCATTTATAAATTTTGCTATGCAGTATATCGAAGTAAATTAGGCACGAGTCTGGCCAAGTTTTACCTGGAAGTCATGTCGTTTATTTTTAATTTTTTTAATAACAGCATGTGTTGTATTCGTTATGGTAAAATTTTATCTATGAAATGTAATCAACAGAGCAATATTTATTTCCGAATTTTACCCATAAGTCATCGGAGTTTTTCATTATTATGATTTATTACTTTTAATATCGCCGGCAAGGGGGCGTCGTAGTAAGGCGCGGGACTCGTACGCCCCAGGTCAGAGGATCAAGCCTGGCAATATCGCGTCTTTTCAAGACGCAGAAAATCGTCTGCGCCCATGTCGTATGATTATGCGGCCCGTAAAAGATCCCCTAAGTAGACATTTGGCTGGGATGCTCTCGGCTAAATTAAAAATTCGCTGTGGAATTTGGCATCAGCAGAGTCATGGTGGGTAAACTGGACGTCCAAATTCCCATGCGGCGATGGTACCACACTCATTGTGGTGCCGCTGAATGAAATGGTACCAATCTCTCGGGAACGCACTAGGTCTGCAACTGGCAGACGCCAACAGCAGACGATTAAAAAAAATTTTTTTTTTTAATATTATAAGTCGAGATAAACGTGATGAGAAAATGTGTTTGTATCACTCGCTGCAAAGAATCCCACATAACTTAGACTGGCAGCCGAGTTAGCTGTGCAAAACCGCAAAACATACGAAGTAAACCCGTAGTCGCAACTATTTTTTATCGTCCGAGAAAACAAATTTTTTATAAGTTTTTGTCCAACGGTAAAAAACCGTTGTGACTACGGATTTACTTCGACTTCTACGGTCACTAACCCAGCTGTCAGTTTAAAACAATGAATTTTACTGGTTTTTTTTAAAGTTTTGCTTATGCTTTAATAAGTAGGTATGTTAATCTGTTGGGAGTTTTTTGATTCAATAAAAAATTGCAAAGAGTTGCACAATCGAAAAATATTTCTTTAAGCTTTCTTCGCTATCAGTTACCATGTTTTTGTGCTGAAGAACAATATCATTAACGCGCCCACAAGTGCCAGACAATACAAAAATACTTTTGCGAAGTCCTACCGAATATTTTTTTTTAAAACTCGCTATGAGCTCCAATATTATAAAATTATATTCAAAGTTTTTGGATTATTTTTATTTATTTATTTATGTTATGAAAATAAAAGAAAAGGTCATTAAAATTTTCTTACAATACATTCAGTACTTTGTAATAATTTTTAAACCTAGAAGTGTGTAATAAAATGGTTTCTGGTAAAGTATACTTTTTAATATAACCTTAATTTTCATTGTTGATTTTACATTTTCCATTAGTTTAAAGATATTTTGAAAGCGGACTTTTATATTATAGTTGCAAAACAACTAGAAACACAATGTTTTACACAAGAAAGGTAAATTATTTTACAAAAAATGTATACTTTTGTATTTCTCACTCATTAAATAAAAATAATGGTTTCAAGAACATAACATAATTTTAACTTTCTAGTTTTATTTACCACAGAGTTACATAAACAAAATATTTAAATGAAAATCATTTTCATAAACCTAAAATTAGCAATTGTTTATGGAAATCTATAGATAATTTATAAAACTAATGAAAACTCATGCTTCGAAAAATATTTCCACAATGGCAAACTGCGAAATGTAAAAACGCATAATAAATTCAGCATTTTGAGCTTCAACTATATACAGAAAACTCGAACACGTAATTGAAACATTAATTTTTGTTATACTTTTAATAAAAAAATAAAGTGCAAATACATTGCTTCAAGGAAATTTCGTAAGCTTCAAATCCATTCATCATAAATCTTTAAACTATAAACTATTTTCGTTGGAATTTTTGACAACATAAATAAGTCCGTAGTAGCATTTTCTTTTTTCCCGTTAAAATTATTTAAACAATTCAAAATACCATTTTACACACTAAATTTTATAACCAATTTGAGAAAAATTCAATTATTTTAAAATGCAATTAATTACTATGTTTTAATAATTATACAAATAAAACATAATAGGCAGAATACAGAGTTGAGAAATTACTACCAAAGGATAAGACGAATAAATATATATATTTTATATATCCGAGCAGTTTCAAAGAATAAATAAATAATATTACCAAAACGTTCATTTATATATCTGAAGGCAAATACAAACAAGTTACCGAAAATTGTTTCCAACCTTCGTAACAGTTTTCTGGTCATGTCAGAAACGGAAGTTTCTACAACACTCATTAACTTTGCAGAACATTAAAACGTTGTGAGAGTTAAAACAGCAGCATGCACTAGTTTATTTTTAAGCATTAGCAGAAATAATGTTAGCACTAATCAAAACTGTAATATAAGTAGTTTATTTTTCTTTTATAATGAAATAATGTTACATTAAATAAAAAAGTAATAGTGCAAAAATGCATTTGTTAAGTTTTATAAAGCATGCACATGTCTAGGTATATATTTATGCTTTATGCATTCACGTCAAAGACTTTTTCCCTGCAGCAAAAACAAACTGTTTGAAACTACCTTGAGTTTGAAACTTTTGCGCACATACCGTTTGCTTGACATTTCTCCTATCAGATTTCCAAGATTAATCAAAGACGTGTGTCGATGCATAATCAAAAATTGCATTTAAATTGTAATTCGGAAATGACAGCATCCATTTATGTACCAATAAAACATACGGCGTAATTAAAAAACAAGAAGTTGGTTTTTCGCAGAAAAAAAATTCATATATTTTAATTGGAAATGATTGCATTAAAAAAATAAAATGCAATGTTTGCTGCAAAGTAAAGATAATTAAGTGCATTTGGAGCGTGGGCAAATGACCGTTTTATTTATAAAACAAGAAAAAGACTTGCCTTACAATACGTTGAAGAGGGCCGAAGCTGAGCCAGGTGCATAATATCGGGTACGTCGCCGGTCACTGACGATCGGAACTGGGGTTGCCAAAGCGTGCTTACGCGGTCGCCAAAGACGGCGCCAAGACAAAAACTTTCGGAATGCTTTGTAAGCATAGCTCCAGGAGGCATTTAAACTGCGTAGGCGTAAAGATGAGTTGAGGATTAGGGTTTAAGTAATACTTAAAGCTATGGATGGGAAAAAAATATAATCCACTTTGATTTAATTTATTTACTTAATAGCTGAAATCAAATAGTTTCCAACAAGTTGAAAATTATAATTTTTTGAAGTTTAAACAATGTATGTATTAGTAAATTTTTAAACTTTCTTTAAAAAATATTAAAAGGTTTTGTGCAATACTTAACTGAAGTACATAGTAGCAATTATTTGCCTGTTAAGGTCTTTTGCAATGAAATAAGGGTTAAGAAAAAAAAGTACAATTGCATTGCCCATTTACAGTTTTAAAAACTAATTAATACATCACAAAAAAACACTCTATATCCTAATGTTTTGCGTCGTACATAATTTGTGTGAGAATGTAATCTCGGGCATATATTTTTTTCAGCGTAGAACACGAATACTTACTTTTAATTTTTAATGAAAAAGATAAATTTGGGGAATTTTACAGAGAGAGAGAGAAAGACCATTTTCTCAAATGAAAAATGCGAATCAAACTGCAATTATGATTAATAATCATTTAATTCCAGCGTAAAGAAAATACGAATATTAATACTAATAGTAATAAACAGAACAGATGATTATAACTAGAACGTAATTAACTGCCTGCTTTAGTACTAAAACATGATTCAATCATACATAAAAGTCACATTTTTACTATATTTACGACTCTTACATTTAAAATCCTGAAAGTGTCACTGACAAATTACGTTTCAATGTGTATGAACAGCCAAACACCGCCTTTAAAAATATATATAAAGAAAAACTAAAAAGAAAAACAAAACGAAACCAGAGTTTCCCAGCATTTATCAACTTATGAAAGAAAAAAGAAGTTCCGTTCAGAACTATACAAGCCTACTTTCGCGTATACGCCAGTATCAAATTTATAATCCATCTATCTCTCACTCATTTATTATTATTTTTTATTTATTCACTCATTTATTTACCCACTCATTTATTCATTTTTTCACTCACTCATTCATTTGTTCATTCAATCATTCATAAATATCCTTGAAAATCCCGATCAAAAAATTGCATAGGAAAATAGGTTCGTTTTCAGTTCTGGTTGAACTTCGTATCTGCACATGTTCTACGTCATAATATCTTTCCGATAAAGTTTGTTCCAAGCTAATCCGTCTGTTAGATCAGGATTTATATAGGATTGAGATTTACCCGTAGGCGCTATCTTATTATTATTTTTTTTTTTTTTTTTGAACTGTTCAAAATGAACAAAAATTGTTCAACTCAAAAAAAAAAAAAAAAGTCGCACCGAGAGCTTCCTACAATAAGGTTTATTCATAGGAACTTGGATCTTATTCCCAGAGTTTACATAATTTGCTTCATTTTTGCCCATAGGCGTTTATGTTAAGATGTTTTGACTGTTTAAAATTGAACGAAAAATTGTTCAAGTCAAAAAGTAAAATATGGAAATGAGGTGATCTTGCCAAGATCTTTCGAATACAAAAAAAAAAAAAAAATCTTTCTAATCGGACAATTCCCTCAAAAGTTATTAGGGGGGACCGACTGACCGACAGACACACAATCCCCCATCTCAAAACCCTACTTTCAATTTTTTTACTTTTTAATCTTTATTTAATTATGTCACTTATTTTTGACTATTCTCTAATTTTAACGATATTTTTACGCTACGTTAAGCCTTCTTCCATACCTCGTTATTATTTTTATTTTTTACATTTACGGGAAAGTAGGGTAAAAAAGAGTTTCCCTTTTTCCCTGTTAAATTATACATAGACCATATAACGTTTTATGCGTTTATACATTTATAATTTTTAAGCTCTAACATATTCCGTGAATTTTGAAACCGTTCTGATCAAAACAAACTCACGGACGAATAATATGACACAAATTTTTAAAAACTAAAATGTTAGGTGTTCCCTCTGAGAGCATGTTTCGGCGATTCCAAATATAATGATGTATGTTTTTACGGTTAACATTTTATATCCATTTTATTTCCCCTTAATTTTTTCACTGACAGTAACGATACTGTAATTCATGTTTTACGTCCCATTGAGTCATACTGTAAGAAAAATATATTTACAGATTCTTGTTGCGTTTGAACAATATCGGTGAATTTCGTGACTTGCAAATGTTATTAAAATTGCAGGCCTTCTTATTGCTATTCACAAAATACCGTGTTACCTCTGATAGCATGTTTCGGCGATTCCAAATATAATGATGTATGTTTTTACGGTTAACATTTTATATCCATTTTATTTCCCCTTAATTTTTTCACTGACAGTAACGATACTGTAATTCATGTTTTACGTCCCATTGAGTCATACTGTAAGAAAAATATATTTACAGATTCTTGTTGCGTTTGAACAATATCGGTGAATTTCGTGACTTGCAAATGTTATTAAAATTGCAGGCCTTCTTATTGATATTCACAAAATACCGTGTTACCTCTGATAGCATGTTTCGGCGATTCCAAATATAATGATCTTTGTTTTTACGGTTAACATTTTATTTCCCCGTAATTTTATCACTGACAGTAACGATGCCGTAATTCATGTTTTCCGTCCCTTCGAGTCATGCTGTAAGAAAAATTTATTTACAGATTCTTGTTTCGTTTGAAAAGTATCAGCAAATTTCGTGAATTGCAAAGTCGCTAATGTTAGTAAAATCTCGGGCCTTCTTCTTACTATTCAAAAATACCGTGGGATTTATATGTCCATACGATGCATTAGAATCCCATATGATTAAAATACCAAAATAGTGTACCTAATAAATTAAGGAAATTTAGCTTTTAACATTGCTTCTTTAATCAGCGGTGAAAATGTATGAAATAGTAGAAGACTTGGGCCAATTGGGAAGTTACAAAAGTTATTATTTTTTCTTTATAATGAAAATTATTAACGGCGAAGGTACTCTGTGATTTTCGTATAAATACGATGCATTTAAGTTCCATATAATTAAATAACTAAATTATTGCACCTTACGCATTAAGAGAATTTAGCTCTTAACATAGCTATTTTTATTGTAAGTAATAAGTGGTCGTTTAAGAAAAAAATAATTGAAAACAAACCACCTATTAAAATATACGTATGAAAATAATATTTGTGTTTTAAATAGGTTCGTCTAGTTGTAAATGAATTTAACTTAAATCCTTAAATAACTACAACCAAAAAAGATGAAAGTAAGAAAATTAAAACTAGTTAATGTACTCGAGTTGTAGTAACTTCTTCAATAACTTTTCAAACAGACGAGAAACTTCATGCTTACGTAACAGTTCCCAGTTCTTAGCGAAAATACTTGAAAATACAAAAGCAAATAGCGTGAAATTTCGATTTCGTATAGAATGTTTTATGTATGCATTAGAAGAAGCATTAATTAAATAAATAAAACACTTAAAACATTTAAGAAAATGTAAAAACTTAATATCGCTTAGTTGAAAAAAAGGCTTCCTATTAAACGTGTGCAATATTCACAGAGACTCTTCTTATTATTTCTTTATCTTAACTTGCTGAAGCTTTCCTCGTGAAGACTTAAAAAATAAATTCTTATTTATTTAAGACTTGACGTAGGAGATTAAAACAGAAGCAATCAATTACAAAAAGAATTCCAAAAGAATTCAATTACTTTATAAAAAGAAGGGATTTTCACACGTAATGATTCTCTACTTATTAAAAGGACTGGAAACTTGAATTGGACTGGCTGTTATTCTTATAAGTACATACTTTAATGCAAACATCACGTAATCTTTCTGTCGTTATTTATGTTTCTTTAATTGTAAAATGTGACGGATCTAATTTTCCATGACAAACTAACAAATTCTAAAGATTTTCTTTTCTGGAAATATTCGAGTTTATTTATATATTTTTTAAACTTGTACCTTTGAAGAGTTCAAAATGAATTTCAATAATTTAAATAAGCACGCTACATTGCGTAATATGTTTCAGGTGAAAATCTAAAATGTTGTTTTCTTTTCAACGATGTAATTTTTACACTTAATTACATTCCATAAAAATACATTAATATAAGGTAAGCATGCCATACTTTAATTAAAAATGCTTTAAAAAACACCAGATTTTTGACTAAATATGCATTTAATTCTTTTTAAATTACTTAACACACTTCGTTTAAAGTCAACGGTCCCCCCTCCCCAATAAATTTGCATTTTCTACGGGATATACGGAATATTTATGCTATTTTCTACGGGAAATCTACGTAATTTTAATAAGTTTAAAAAACCTACGTTTATGAAAAAAATAGGTTGTAATTTTAAATTTCCACTATTGTAACTATCTGAGAAAATAAGCAAATATTTATAAATAATGCACAAGATAATGCTCATTGAATTTCCCGTGTTGCATTTGATTTTAAAACTGATTTTTAAAAGATAAAATAACCGGTAAATTTAATTTATCTACAGAATTCAGACCAGAAGCAAAATCTATATATAGTCGTTCAAGCCTTGCAGAGGTCCCCTGTGAACAAACATGACAATGATAGCACTGAGCAAACGGATAGCCTGGGCGACGGAAGTTTGGTTGCTGTAACTCCCAGCCTGAAGGGAATTGTTTCTTTATGTTCGACTGTTATGTTCTAGGTCATTTTACATCTCTTGCTTTTACAATACTTTCAGGCATCATTGTTCCATTTCATACTGGTTAGCCACGTCCTTAGACTCTAATGGAATTAATTTTAGATTAATTTTATTTGTTAGTGTTATTAATGAAGAAAGAAACATTTTCTTCAGCAGGAAATCGGTTATTGAAAAATAGTCATTTTTTTCAAAAATAAAAACATATTTTTCCGACTGTTTCAGCGCGAGATAAAAAATTATTTTAAAAGAAAAGCCGGCAGAGAGGGCACACAATTGGAAAACATGATGTAAAAGAATGACATTGTAAATTTTGTCCAAACGTTTGGTGAATATTTCGGACTACATTCCTTCTGTATACGTATTTCCATTACTACTTTCTTGTTAATTATGTAATTAAAAACGAAAGCAGGAATAAAGCCAAGACAGCTATTTTTCGCTTCTCTCCCTATTGGGAGGGTGCGTTTGCACATATGGGGGGGGGGGGAGGGCTCACACCCATGGCTTTTGATAATAAGTAGATTATATTAATAACAGCTGCAAGTAAATAATAAAAAAAGCTGAAAAAGAGTTTGCTTAAAAATAATCTTGCAGTACTCTCATCACAATGAACATCACAGGAACAGTAATGAAAATTCAAGCCCTTACATTTGGAAAGCAAGCAAAAAAAACAACGTTGTATCATATAACTTTCAGGAAAAAACGTATGAATTCAAGCAGACACTGTGCTGTTGTGGCTGTACAACTACCTAGAATCGTGGTGCACTCACACGCTTCCTTCCCCCAAGTGCGCCATATTTCCGACCAATCGGCAGATATGGCGCGTAGTGGGCCATATCTGCCACTCACCAGGTTTTACCTTATAAATAGGCTGACAAAACAGTTAAGTTCTTCCTTTTTTTTTACTTAGTAGCTATTGATGAAATTTAGTGTTATCAACAAAAAAACAAAAAAAAAAAAAATGGAAATAGTCATTTCTGTAAGTTCTCAAGTTCCCAATAGTTTTTTCTACTTCTTTCGACGTATATTCGAAGCTTTTTTTTTTTTAGAAATCTTTATTAGTAATATTTTCATACTACTCCTTACATCTACAATATTCACACAATATTCAATTCATTTTTTACTATTCATACTTCAACGAAGAAATATCAAGAACAAACTAAAAGAAAGAGAAGCCCTAGAAATGAATGTCAAAGAAAAAAAATACCAATGTTAAGGTGTCAGTTAATCCATTTCCAAAATATATATATATGATAAGTCAGTCAGATTGTTTGACAAGAAAATTTCAAACAACACAAAATACAATTTGAAGCTAGCAATGTATAATAGCTAATGTAAAGTGAGATAATAAGTGCGTTGACGCGTTTTTGCTTCGAAACAAAGTTTCGTAAGGTTGGTAATTTGCATTAGCGTTTTGAACTCTTAATTAAATTGAAACTAAGTGCCTGTATTTCTAACTCATTCAATAACTAGCTAACGTGCCCGGCTTTGCACGGGTTATCCCGAATAACTGCATAAGTCACTGGCGAAGAAAATAAGGGAAAACACGTGTCAGATATGCAGCATTCTACCAAAAAATGGAAAAATTTATTTTAAACTTTCCATTTATGATAATCCATTCGAATAGACAACGTTTTCTTAAGAACGTCAACAATCTTAAAAAATTGTCATTGTAATAACGTTAGCAATATCCCTAAAAATTCCGTCTGTTCAAAAGCAATAATTATAAAATAAAAGGTCCTTGGAATTCCCATTTGAATAAGAGTAACAGCTCCTAAATAATGTCAACATTTTTTCTAAAACTCCAAATCAAATTAAGAACCATAATCTTTAAAAAGTTAAATAAGCGTAAGGAAAACAATCCCCCAAAAATCCCCATTATAATCAAGATTTTAGTGCTTAAAAATTACCATTATATTTAATCATAAAGTTCTTGTATAACGTCAACAGTCCCATATAATCGAGTTTTGAATAACGCAACAGTCTCTAAAAATAAAAATTTAAACGAGGGCAGAAGTTGCTCTAAAAATATATCTTCGATTGAGGAAAACAGATCTGGTAAACCTCATTATAACCTGAACGTTCTAAAAATCAAAGTAAAGTAGCAAAGTAGCGATTTTATCGAAGAAATAAGTATTAAGTAGCCAAAAAAGAATGAAGAATCAAACTCAAGATAAAGTAATTGAAAATCGTCTGCAGTTAATAAAATATTCTACAAAATATGCATTAAAATGAATTGAATTTTTAGAATTTGTTTCGCTAATAAAACGGCATGAATAAAGATAGCATACGCTTTTTTTCAATCGCCTGCGCTGTCCTAAAACAGTTATAACTTCTGCCCTAATAAAGTTACAAGCATGAAATAATGTTTATAAAATGCAGAAAATTCCACTCCGAATGACATAAATTATGCAAATTTTCAAGAAATTATTCGTCTTAAAATCAGAAAATTCATGTAATTGCTTAAAATTGAAATAAAAAGGAACACATTTTATTTTTGGGAAAAACTCTTAGGTGCACGAGGATCTGACCCCGACAGACACACACACACAAATTATCGGTTTTATTTCTCTAGATAATAATAGGGTGGCATGAATTTACAGGAGAAAGAGTGCAGAAAGATACAATTTATGTATAATTTTTCTTTCAAATGCATACAATTAAATGCACAAGTTAAACGCACAAATCAGTGGTCAATCTGAGTGGTCAGCACTGAGGCGAGATTATCGTTGATTGAAATATTTAAACAAAACAAACCATTGCCAAACAGAAAAACAAAATTGTCTAAAAGTTTTTTAAACGTTCGAGGCTGAGCTATAAAGTTCAGTGACTACGGTCAAATTTTGATTGCCTAGGCAAACTCTAGTAATAAATAAAAGAGGAAACAAAAACCCCTGTAATATTTTGCTCATCAGAAAAATAAATAAATCAAACTATACACCTTTAATCAACCCAAAAACTATTAAAAAACTGAATTGTAAATTTAAATTTCGTTGATATATATGTATATATATATTCGGAGTTTTTTTTCTACTAAAGTTGTGTATTTATTTTTCTCGACTATAAACGGTTTTAGTGCTAGTTTCAGTCCTTCCATTTTCTTCAACGCGAGCAGTGAAGGGCTTATAAATACAACCGCTTCTGTACAATGGCGAAAGTATGCATTGCAATTTTCTTGAAAATGAATATGATGCCTCATAAAATTAATTAAATATAATTTATTGAACTGAGCATAATTAACCGATCTGTATTAAGGAGAAAAAATAGCAGAAAAACAATGTAAGCGTGAAAACTACTATTTATGTATAAAAAAATCACTAAAGTTTTTTTTTTAAAGCTGATTTCCGATAAAAACAATATCGGTGTAAAATAATACTGAAAATAAAAAAAAGAGACCAATAAGATTTACGAATTTTTGGAGACACACTACTGATTATTTTTTAAAAGAAAAATATTTTACGTAAATAATGAAAAGCAAATATTTGTTACATTTCAATGGTGAAAAAAAATGCTATCATTTTTTAATGTTATAAAGTCTTTAACTCATAGTAAGATCTCCCACCTCTTGTTAACCTATCAGAATTTCTTTCTTTCTGATGATTTGTTACACCAGTACTTATCTAAAAATTTTAAAAAATGTAAAACTCATGGCTATGTCTATAAACCAGGAAATCCTTTAAACATTTTATTACATTCACTCAAATTAAAAACATGAACTACTTTCCATCATTCAGGATCATTTTTTGTCTGTTTAATGCCTTGTCGCTAATGATTTAGTTATTTACGAGCAATGTCGTTAATTATAATCAATTATGCTTCGCCTTGAAAAAATTGAACGCTTTCTGAATTCTGCTTTATTGCATTATTTTAGCTTAATGTGATAAAAGAACAGCGTTTAAAGTAAAGATGTAAAACGAGTAACAGGACAAAAAGGAAAGTAATGCGATTAACTCTGCGTCTCGAGGACCGAAAAATATGATTTGTACTACTACGCTTTATAATTCGCTTAGAATAACAAAACTTTTGTGCTTCAAATAAAGAAGTAAAAATCTATCGTATATTAAGCATATTTTTGCAGAAGATTACAGACAGGCGTTTCGAGGTCGTAACGCACCCCTTTTGCAATGCAGTGACCAAATTTTTCAATATGAGCAAACTGAATTTGGATGTTTTTAAGCTAGAAGTTCATTTATTGTTTAAACAAAGGCTTCTTTGCGACCTCGAAACACGTGTCTGCAACCTTTAGCAAAAATATATGCGTAGTATTCGTTTCATTTTACTTTTTGGGCTTATCCTTAATTTGTGTTCTATCGATCAACAGTACTAAATTCAAAAAAATATTACAGAATAAGCCATCAATGTGCCGTAATTATTATTATGAAGTCATATTATAAAGATTAAGGCTCGACCGATGCATCGGCCTCGCCGATGCATCGGCGCCGATTGTTCGACAAAGTTGCCATCGGCCATCGGCATCGGCGGCAGATGTTAACTTTAGAAAAACATCGGCCCATCGGCCATGAAAGACATCTAAAAGCCGATGCAAGGCCGATGTTTTTCGCAGGGACAACTTTCCAGAAAACATTCTGTCTTTAACTTTCTCCATAGCTGGATTTCTATTTCCATACAATAACAGGCAGCACATCAGTTAAAAAAAGCACAAAAATAAAGTCATTCTGCAAAGTATTTGAAAAAAATTCGGAAAAATAGTTTAAGCGATCGCTGCCCGAAAACCTTCATTATTAAAATTATTTCTCTTTGAACAAAATGCTCGCGAAATAGAATATGTTAAAGTAAAAGTAATAGTGGCGTCTTATGAGTGCTATTTGTTTTTCGCACTAGGTTAGTTGCCTCATTTTGTCCGTTTTTCGTTTAATAATTACTTAGTGCATTAGATGTCATTGTGCAATTATATTATACCATCTGCTTTTAGTTTGTCATGTTTCTTATTATTCCGAAATTGTAAACAATAAAAAGTCAACTCAATCGAAGTACGATACTAATTTTAATTTTTACCAGCGTAAACTTTTTTCTCTTAGCGTTTTTTTTTTCTTTTTTTTTCGCTTCTTCGACCCACATGTTAGTTTTCTTTCAATTGTGCAGCAATCTCGTTGCATCTGCTTTTAGTGTGCGGTTATTCTCATTATTACAACATAAAAAAGATCGGTCAAATCAAAAATAAGAAAAAAATTTCCAGTATAAATGTTTATTGATCGAAATTTTAAGTGTCAAAATTCGACTTGCAATTTTTAAAAATTGAATTCTCAAAATGCGGGTTCGCGCGACAGGATTCTATAACATCTTAATAAAAATGCTAAAATTTCTTTATTTTCAAAGATTGATCAATGCATATTTTTTTTCAAAATACATCTTAACTTGTTTATACGATAATTATTTTAATTTTTGCCCTTTTATGCTTGGTTTTTTAGCGCACTTTTTTTGGCTTCTTTGATGCCACGCGTTAGACAATTGACAGTTTTTCTGCAATCGTACAAACAATATCGCTGCATCTGCTTTCAGTTTAGAATATTTCTTGTTATTTTATTGTTAGTTTACAACATAGAGCATATAAAATGAAAATAAAAAAATATGAATCATTTTTTCAGTATAAATGTTTATTGATTGAAATTTTATGTGTCCAAGTTCGGCTTGAAACTTAATAAAAATGCTACAATTTCATTAATTTCAAAAATCGACAGTATATATATAAATATATATATATATATATATATTTTCAAAATACATCTTAATTTTTATAAACGATCAAGTGTTTTTCAGAAGATTATTTGTGAACAGAAAACTGCTGGTGCTCAAAATATTGGTTTATTTCGGTGACCTTACATTGTGCTCATGAAAATATAAAGAACATGCCAAGTATTTCAGTGTAATTTTAGACCCAGCATTAATTTGTAATGACAAAAAAATCTCACGTCTATGTTTTTCAAGAAATATTCAGTATTTCTTGGTTATGAACAGGGGGGTATTACGGCGAGCGAAATTTTTTAATATGTTATTTTTATTTTAGAAAAAGAGCTATTTTTAGTTAAAATAACTTTTATAATAAAAAATAAACATGTAATCGTTCCCGTTTTTCTTTTAAAAACGAGGGGAGGGGGGGGGGGGGTAATTATGAAAAAAATCTGAGAGGTGAGGGTTGAAAATTTCGTTAAAGATACAAACCCACATTATTTGTTAGTCTGTATTATAAGATCTCTATTCCTCTATATGAAAAAAATAAGACAATAAAGGCAGCTGCACCTGGCATTTGTAGTGCAGGTGTTATAAAGAGAAAATGTTGGAGGAAAGGGAATTAGACCCGATCCGATCTAATAGTTGTTGAATATTTTTGCAAAGATCAGAAAAAAGAATTAAAGATCCTCTGATATAGCATTTTTTAATATTTTTTAACCTCCAAATAGTTTAATTACTTTACTAGAATCGCGAGTGATTCTTTCAGTTTTAATTATTATGTAAACTTCCCCCAAACAGTTTTGCAGTGCTTGAATAATGCATTTATGTTTTTATAAACATAAAAATAAATAAATGATTTAAACGACATTTTTGAAAAGCATTCTACTACGTTTTAATGGTTTAAAGTGACTTTTATTTCCATCGGCCATCGGCCGATGGAAGAGGAGAATAATCGGCAATCGGCCGGTCTCGGAACCATCGGCCAACAATCGGCATCGGCCCATCGGCCAAAAAATGCCATCGGTCGAGCCCTAATAAAGATCACTTGTACATATCTCTAAACTTTAATTACACCCTCCAAAAAATTGTTTCATATTGAGTACAATAACCATCACACGTGAAAGCACTTTTGCAAAGATTATACTCTGAACATCGTAAAAGTTCGTATGTTTTTGAAGAAACTCCTACTATGCTTTTATAATTTTACAGTTTGAAGGCAATCCAATTTCTCTTTTTACTGAGCGCATCAACAACTAATGGCGCGAGTACACCTAAGTCTTCTACTAAGTATTCCACAAATTGCTGAATTTGTTGCTTTTTCTACAAAATACAGCAACTTTTTCTGTCTTCCACTTGTGTAGAGAAAAAAACTGAATTGGGGTTTCCCGCGGAGTGTTAGTAAAGATTAAAGAAAGTTGACAACTAAAAGTGGAAGATTTGTTGCTGCGCGCTTTGCACTTGCAACTTGTAGGAAACAAGTGGAGAACTGTTTCCCCTAAACACGCCCCGGGCGTGACGTGGCGCCGATTCCTTGGCAACAAATTTTCCACTTGTTGATCTAAATTTGAGAAGAACAACTATTAGTTTTCTACAAAAACCTTCCACTTGTTGTTCTTTAATTTGAGAAGAACAACTTTTAGTTTTCTACAAAGAATGTTTTATCAACTTTTAGTTGTCAAGTTTGGTGTAAGCGCAGCTTAAGGGTGCAATCATATCAAGCGCAACAGCGCCAAGCAACAACGACGAAATTTTCAAGGCACTCCAGTGGTTCTACATAACTTAATATAACCACGCCCTCATATTGATTGATTTGCGATTTTTATTGCGTCATTAAAAGTGACTTTCAATGAAACAACCGGGAATTGTTGATTGCGCATTTTTATGCATGATGTGGTCTTTTTTGCTTTGTTGTTAATTGATATTTGTTTTTTACTTTGTGTACTTTCAACTGGGTTCGTTTGGTGCTTTCTTGTTGGTGCCTTCCGTGTTACTTCCACTTACACGCTGCCTCTATTCTCATTGGTTTGAAGGTAAATCTTAGGCTATATAAGCCGTGTTTTTGTTGTTTTGTCTGCTTCATTTGGATGTTTTTGCATCTGAAGCTCCAAGCAATCATGAAACATATGTCTGCATTTTAATGCTTATTTGTGCTTTCTTAACGTGAAAATTTTTTATCACAATCTACATTACTGTTACGCATTGCATTAGCAGTTTTAATCTGAAGAAAGTAAAATCATGTTAAAAGATGCTTAAATAGAGAGCCAAAACGATTCAATCTTTTCGCTTTAAATTGAGTGTCAAAGCATTATTTCTCAGCAATATAAGGACACCATGTCTCAATACGCTCGGAAACTAAATAATGTCAAGTTTCTCTATGGACACAAATACTTTTCGTCATAATTTGATAGTCTGTATATCTTAAGAACGTTTGGGAAATTTTTGAAGGATACATTTATAAAATTACGTGCCTACGCTCTCTAGAATGCTTAGCTTCAAATAGGGAAACAAGACATGATTTCTCGATGTCGATTTATCTTATGGCAAAACATTTTATGTCATAACTTGTTAGTCCGTGTGTGGCAAGAACATTTTTAAAAAATTGAGAAGAATGCGTTCCTCATATAATTTGCTTACGTTCTCTAGAATGTTTTCGCTTTAACTTCGGTGACAAGATATGATTTGTAAAGAAAAATATAAGGACAACTATGGTCATAAATAGCTTAAGTGAATACTTTCAATTTATCCTATGGCAAAATATACGTCATAATTCGTCAGACAATATGTCGTAAGATCGTTTAAAAAGTTTGACAATAATTTGTTCCAGGTATAATATATTTATGATCTCTAGAATTTTTTCGTTTTACCTTCGGGGCAAGAGATGATCTCTGAAGAAAATATCTGTACCTGGGAATCATCGTGTCTTCAGTTCTTTTTTTGCGTTTTTCCGAACTTACAGTTAATGGACATACAGAGTACCGACGACAAAGCCACGTAGATACATTAAAAGCTTCCATCGGACATCTTGACTTTAAGGTTTGCGCGAGAAGGTCTATTCTGCTGTACTAAAAATGTTTACTTTTTGACTTCATTGAAAAAACTCGAAAAATGGACTCATGATACTATCGCTCTCAGGTAAAGATAGGTAAGGACAACTACGATCGCGTAAATAGCTCAAACGGATTAAATAGTTTCAATTTATCTTATGGCAAAATATTTTATGACATAATTCGTTAGTCCATGTGTCAAAAGAACGTTTAGAAGATTTGAAAAGAATTTGTTCCTCAAATAATTACTTATGTTCCCTAGAATGTGTGCGCTTTAACTTCGGTGACAAGAGACGATTTGTGAAGAAAATATATAAGGACATCTAGGGTCATAAATTGCTTAAGTGGAATAAACATTTTCAATGTGTCCTATAGCAAAATATTTTATGCCATAATTCGTTAGTTCATGGGTTCTAAGAACGTTTATAAAATACAACATTTACGATAAAAATATTAGATTTAATAAGGCCAATGAGAAATCGGAAAAATTATTTGAAGAGCTTATAATAAATAGAGCGCAAAAACATCATTCATATCCTAAGCACCATGTGACAGATCACTTACTGTTCTTTTACCGGCATTAGAAAGAGAAAATATTTAACAAAGAAATTAAATCCTTGCGCACTGAAAATAATGATCGAATCCCAAACAAAGTACAACAGAATTCCCAATTTACTTATTAAGTATTAGCGTCTCTCAAAATCTTTATCATCCCCAGGGCGTTTCCTGAAGCGAGGCAGATAATTCGATTAGAACGTTTCTATCTTTTACTTTTTTTTTACCCCCATTCCGTTGCACAATCAATGCTACGCTGTTCCGCGTTCGTAGAATTCGGGGCAAAAGCAAAATAGTTAAACACAAAAATCAATTCTTGACAGTCCTACGGTGTTGGGTTCGTCAAATCGTTCGAGAAACCTCGTAATTTATTGAATGGAAGAAATCTATAGTTTAAATTTTTCTACTTCTCTTCAATGTTGAATTTTAACTTTAACATGCAAAAATTTTTTGTGTTACTAAAGAAGGATACTTTTCTATTAATTTTAAAAATATTTTCATTCCAAGCGAGGAATAGAAAATTATATTTTTTACATTTTATTAGATCATAAGCATTATTCGACAAGTCATCAATTTTCGTGAACTTTTATTTCCTGTATGTAACATTTTACAGTAGTTTTTTTTCTGACAGGTTGCTGTTGGCTTCTGCCAATTGCAGACCTAGTGCGCTCCCCAGAAATTTATGCCATCTCGTTCAGCGGCACCCCAATGAGTGTGGTACCATTGCGGTATGAGCATTTTGACGTCCAGTTTCGCCAACTCTTTCTTCCTGAATATGCGAGCACCCGGACTCTGTTGATGCGAAATTGCACTAGGATCTTTATTTAGCCGAGAGCATCCAAGCCAAATGTCTATTCAAGGGATCTTTATCATACCGCACAATCATACGACATAGGCGCAGACTTTTTTCTGCATCTTTTCAAGATGCAGACACTGCCAGGATCGATCTTGTTACCTGGGGCGTACGAGTCCCGCGCCTTACCACGACGCCACCGTGACGGCTATTTTACAGTAGTAGTACTGCTTATAAAGTGTTCTAAGTGTTTTTAATGAGCAGGATATAGAAAATTGCAAATCGCGTGTAATGAATAACCGTTGTTTTTAAGGACCTTATTTCGAAACGTGTTAAGAACACCTGACCTAACCTTAAACAACATATCATCATGTTATTTGATTGCTTACGGTTCAACCCCATTAAATATAGTACTTTTTAAAAAATGTGAACACCTAAGCATTTTGGAACACATAATTAATGGAGCCTTTGTTAGAGGTCGTCTAAATGCTTAAAATTAAAATAACATTAAAAACATACATATGTGCAATATTTCTTGATGTTTCATTTATTTCACTATGTTTCATTTTCAATGTTTCATTTATTCCATTTTTTTTCTTTCGTTTCTTTTATTTTATTTATTTATTTGATTATTTTAACAGCATTAATAGATTAAAAACTAATAGTTGAGATACACATTTTTTAACCAGTAGGTCAAAAATAACACGGGTCAATTGCAACATTTCAATTGGCATAGCAAAACTCTCGAGACGCGGCTGTCGCTTCGAGTACTGCCTCTTAACAAGAGTAACACTTCCATGGTCTTGCTTTAGGAATTGCCAGTGAGACAGCGTGAAAACGCGTTTTTTTTTTTTTTTTTCGAACAATAAGGCAAAAGAGAACAAAAAAAAAATGTTTGCTCATAGAAGAAAAATAAAAAGTATTTTTTCTTGGTGTATCATTTTCCCGAAGGACATTTGAAATATTTTTATTTTTGCAGGATCAAGCACCAAACAACTTCTCACTCACGCTACTCCTTGCGAAAAACCTCAGTAATGCAGTTTTTAGTGTATTTAAAACAATATGCTTAAGAACAAAATCTTATTATCATTTTCTTAAAGATTATTTTCTTTTTAACAATTAATCCGGTTAAATATTGTATTTCATCTCGAATTGTGCAACATTTCCTCAATCTATAACGATGTTGGTGCGGATCAGTTTTATAAAGTCTCATTTCTAAACCCTGATGCAGTGGATTTTGAAAACTGACATACGCTCCTGTTAAATACAAATTTTCAATTTATTATTATTATTATTATTATCATTTATTTTTATACCTATGATAGACAACGCAGTCTCTTGCCGTTTCTTATTTTGTTGCATAGGGAATCAATTTCACTTTTTAACATGTATATTTCTAAACACCAATTTTGAAGCGTTTTTAGATGCGACAAAATAATATTGACAATAATTAAAGCAACATAAAACTAAGATGGTAAAATTGTTGATCAAAATTTGATAGAACTGCAAGGAAATAAGAAATAACAGAAAATTATGAGGCTAAAATCCATCATAGCTTCAGCAAAACAAAAAATAGCTAAAAGGGGAATTTTTGTGTTAAAACATAAAACGCTAGTTGTGTAATCCATGCATTAGGGTTTTAGGCTAATTAAAGAATTTGCGCATTGTTTAAGAAATCTTCTTAGTCGGTTTATTTAAGGGAAGGAATTACAACTCGTTCAGCCCTCTTTTATCTGTGTTGATGAAATACATCTGCAAGGCTTAAAGGCATATTCTTGCGCTTACATTTTTTACGCATTTGCATGTATTTCTCCTTTTATCTCGCACGGAGCTTTTCAATAAATTTCTGGTGAAAGAGTCTCAGATACCTACACATTTACATTTTTAGGTTTTACTTTATTTATGCAATACTGACATGGTTTTCCATATTTTATATATATATATATATATATATATATATATATAAACTTCTATAGCTACAGTTAACAAATCAAATTGACTCATTCGAAGAAAAAACATCCCCATCTTTTACAAACAAATAATCTCAAATTTATGATGGAATTGAAAGAAAAAATTTTAATCTTTCATACTCAAATTATTTTTTAAAGAAAGTTTTTTTCTGAAAATCTGCTATTAAACCAATGAAAATTTTAATAATGAAATTCACAGCTCGAAGACCTAAATGAGTTTTGACGGAATAAAATTCAATTTAACAGAAAGAACAGGTTCTGAATTTGATTTTAAGCAACAATTTGTAACAATATCTGTTTCGAGTAACATTTATTTGCAGTTTCAATGTTTTGGATTTTATCTTGGACTTTATCTTATTAACTACATTTTTTGCAAACTATTTTTGTATTTACGCTTATTTGCGTTGACTACAGTATTGCTAAACTTCATTTATTGGTCCACAGCAATTATCTCTTTACATTATGTTTTCATTTATCTTATTATCATCCAGATTAACAGCGAGTAAAAGAGTTTAAAATACTCTCTCACCTTCAATTTCAAACGCATTAATTAAGGCATTTGAAATTGAATTAAAATAGAATTACATTAATCCTTTTAGGTAAATAAATAATCCGACTTAAATAAACAGCTTAAAAATGTTAATACTTCTATGATTTGAGATATACATTGCTCTAAATAGCATACTCAAAATTTTGAAACATAATGGGCTTAACGTTTTTCAGATCTGCACTTTTTACGAATGTTATTTTTACTACAATTTAAAATTCAGTTACAATTATAATCTGAAATATTAATTTCTACTTAAGTTTGTATTGATGCTTATTTTTTTCTACCCTCTCAAATTTTAAATCATGTTATTACCTTTTGAACTTTTAAATTCCTTTTGTTTTTGTTTTATAATGTCACCAATTGTTCTAATTTTTTGTATTTTCAATTACTTCTGCATTTTCTTGGTATTCTTCAGGTAATTAAATTACATTATTAATGCTAAAAAGATCAACTGTAATATCTGCAAATACAGGGTGTTCATTTATTATTGTCGGGGTTTCCGTACTGCATAACTTTCGAATAAAAAATATTACGCAAAAACCGATTTCGGATTCGTAATTTACAACTCAAAGAATTTTGTTAATGATAATTAAAAGATTAATGAATTTGCACATGGCTGCCCTTCGTGGATCGTAACACATCGAGACGAAATTCGATTTCCCTCCAATTGTTCTCCAGCATTTGTGGGGTAACATTTTGGATCGCAGTAACAATTCCGCGCTTCAGTTCACCAAGGGGTCTTGTATACACATACACTTGTTGTCTCGTACATACATACACTGCTTGTCTCGTTGATTTTCGTGGACTGCAAATAAACGTTTTTTGGATGCGATCAACATTTTCCTGCGAAGTGCTCGTTGTTCCCGCTCCCTTTCGGTGTAGAACCTATGGCGAACGCGACTTGCGCACCATCACACGGCTCTATGAGCTCAGAGACAGACGAGCTGGAACTTTGAGCCTGAAAGCAGCGCATCCGATTCTCTGCGCAGAACCACGCACGATGATTGTATTGTGTAGATAGCTTTATGTAATCGTGTAGTTTAGATTAGTGTATATAAAATGTGTTTTACAAAGCTTTGGTTCTTCATTATGATTAACGGCCAAACGTGGTGACCCGGACGTGATTCTGCGCAGAGAATCGGATGCGTTGCTTTCAGGCTCAAAGTTCCAGCTAGTCTGTCTCTGCGCTCATAGAGCCGTGTGATGGCGCGCAAGTCGCGTTCTTTATAAGAACGCTACCAGTTTCCTGAAATTGCGTTAACCAGCGTCTGATAGAATTATCCGAAGGAGGATCTTTCTTGTACGGGGTCCTGAAGCGACGTTGAGTAGTTATGATTGATTTAGTTTCGAAAAACCACAATACACATTGCTTTTTCTCGCACGGTCGCCATTTTTATTTATGACGTCATAATTACCCAGACTGCAAATGCGCTAAGATCGCATTGTTGCCACGTAAAATTCTTTGAGTTGTAATTTACGAATACATAATCGGCTTTTGCGTAATATTTTTTATTCGAAAGTTATGAGGTACGGAGACCCCGACAATAATTAATGAACACCCTGTATTATGAAAAAATGCTTCCCATAAATAAGTACTGCATTATTTTTTTTCTTTAATTTAATCGCTTTAGAAATTTTATACGAGTACAGTCTAGTGTCGTAACCTCAAATGAAAAAAAAAAAACATTTTTTTAACAACCAAGATTGGCAAAAATAACCAGTTTAAAAACTATTTTTTCTGTAATGTGAAATACTATATCTTCTACTTCAAGTTATTATTAATGCATTTTTAGATATTATGGTGGAGTTCTAGTTAAGTATAGTGGATTTTTTTTGCGCTGGATTGGAAAAGGGAACTCCACCTAGCATATATTGTGAAACTAGGATTCGATCACTTCCCTACACTTACCATATTTTTGTGTGCGTGCCATAGAAAAAGAGCAGACCCCATGTGGGGCTAGAATCACCAGCTATAAAAAACAATGCTGCAAGGGAACGAGGAATAAATGCATACCTGTAAAATCAGGAAAGATCACACGGATATAATGGTGAATACAAACATTACATTTATTGTTTACGTAAAAGGGAAGGCCGGAGATCAGGTCATAGCGCGTATCGCAAGTTACCAGAGTTCGTGCTGCTTATGCTGGGGCGTCCCCCATCGGATTAAAATAAGATATCTACGTAAGTATACATTAGTGCTCTTCAAACTTCATGGCACTATGTGGATCAGGTTGACGATCAGCATCATGTCTTGAAGAACATAGTTGCTACTCAATCAAAAATACATGAAGACGCGTCCTGCGTCCGAGCGAAAACCGTTCTCAGCTACCCATGCCTCTTTCGAACTTCCTGCACGGGCGCCGCAAAGAGTCGGGTTGCCAACTTTTCCTGTGACTGGGCCAATCGCCAGGCGCGAATCCGCTTTCCATTGCCGGGAAGCAAGGCGCAACACTTCATCGCCCTAGGAGTGTTCTTCTTCTGTTTCTGTCATGTGACAGTGGAGAGGCAAATTCAACACAGCTATGTCGAGCATCACGACAGATATTTTTCTTTATATACATGTGCGATCCTCACGTCTGATTTACGAGTATTTCAGCACTTTAAATTTTTGATTGATGAATGGCGTTGCGTGTAATTCAAGTTGTTATACTTTTAATATTATTTTCGGATACTGAATCATTCGCAAGGTACATATTTCTTTATGTTTATCGAAGAGAAAGTCAACTATTTTTGATAAGTAATTAAAATAAAGGTTGAAGAAATTGATTTCAAAAATTTAACTGCTGTGCAATATCAATAGATTTAGAGATGCACGATATTTATGCAGCAATCTACAACCGTTTTTGTATATAAAAACTCACATTTGATCAAGTTGGTTAATATACTAGTCTGTATAAATTCCGAAAAATGCAATTTTGGGTTTCAACTGTGGGTGTTATCTGAAGCAGTATTAAGTTTCAGAAATAAAACTATTTCAAATGTATTTTTAAGATTATTACGCATTTATTTTCACGTATTTTCCCCTATAGTATTCCATCATCTTATAGCTAAATGAAATCAGTCAGACATTTTGTTAAAAAGTATGTACGTATAATAAAATATTCCTCCCAAATATCTTTAATAATTTATTTATGTCATTAAAATCACGTGTCTTATCCACAGCTGTTTTTATTTCTTTTATTAGGTATTTATTTTATGCTAAAGTATGGATAACCAATTTTTTGTGATTTTCTCACACACTTTTTATTTGTCTATTACGTTTTTCGTAACGTTCCCAAATTTAAAAAAAGAGTTTGTTTTCCCTTTTGTTTCTCATTCCGAAGAAAATGTTTTTTAAAATTAATCTTTAATTTAAAAAAATTGAATATTAAGAAATCTTAATTGAAATAGTAATTACACACATGAAGTAAAAGATTTCAGAAGCAAGTAAATATATTACATTAAAACAATCTGCCAGAGAATTATTTATGTATGAAACTATTACAACATCAATAATCATGAAACTGAAGTAGAAAGAAATCATAGAATATATCTCGGAGAATGGGTCAGTGTCGGAAACCAAATTCCGTCTCACATTCCACATGACTAATAAAAAAATGCCATGAATTATCATCGTGAATCGTGAAGCTTTCATGTGCAATGTAGACGGAAATACCATTTATTTTGCTGAATTATGGACAAGAACCTTTCATATTCATAGTAGTTTTTAGTCCGTATATTAGTTATCAGCAATCAAAACTCCGTTCATTTTCTGATGCTGCAATTAATGCTTCAACAAGTTGATTATAGAAATGAACATTGTCATACCTGCAAAATGGGCATTTTTCAAGAGAGGAGTTTGAACGTTTTACAATTTGTGTTATTTAATTACCTTATTTGTTTCGATGATTATTATAATCGATTCTGTTCAGAAAAAAGTGATTGTTCTAGTTTTCTCTCACATGATGGATGTTGTTGATGTCACAAAAATTAGAAATAACTATAAAAAGTAGTTATTACAGTAATGCACCAACAAAATAAAGTTGACCTCTAGCCTTAATTTTTGAACATTTACTTACAGCAGTACTCCCAATATAAAGAGCTCAAAAATCTGAAAATTTTGATATAAAAACCAAAAAAAAAAAACGATTTTTTGCAGATATGACAGTGTTCATTTCTAAGAGCAAAGTGATTTTAAGTAAAAAATAATTAATTTCGATTACATAAATGAAGTAAAAATTGTTTAAACAATCGTTTTAAATGCTTCATAAATTAACCTAAAACTTCAATACATTCTAACGTTAATGAATCTCTATTGAAATATATTTTGCACAAATGCAAAAATAAAAGGTATATCACATGAACAGAGTAATGCATCAAGAAACATGAAACTAAGTCAAAGTAGAAAAGTAAAAGATCTCGGACAATACGTCATTTCCGGACGCTTAAGCAAGACTCCGTTTCGCATTCCACTTATGACTGATAAAAATACCATGAGTTATCGTCCTGAATCATGAACCTTCGTGCGCAATCTAGACGTAAATCTCATTTATTTTGCTGAATGGTGTGTGAAAAATCTTCTTCATATGGACTTTGTATTTCCCTGTATGTTTCAGCGATCAAAATACCGCCGACTTTATTAAACAGAAATTTATCTTTTATTAATTTATTTCAACTACCAAATAGTTCAATAGACTTATATAAGAAGGGTTTCTATTTAGAGAAACATTTCATGTCCTCCATTAAGTAACTTCATTAAGTAAATAATAATTTAAGAAAGTAAAGAAAATGTAATTGCTTAAGAAATCACGCGATTATTTGCACTGAATTAGAAGAATTTGTTCAGTGGGTCGATAAAAGTAGGACCAAGCATGCTTGGGAAGCAAACACTGGGTGTTCCACGTCAGGTTGACCATCTGACGGGAACATTTGCTTCGGCACCCCAGGGCCCTCTATCTTGGTAACTGAGATGGGCCCAGCAGGCCTTGGCATCATGGGCTGTCGCGCCACTGCGTTTTGAGTTTTTCTTTACAAAAGTTCAAGCTTTTAGCTCTAAATATTCTTTCAGCTATAAAAGTGTTAATGAAAATTTAGTCTAGTTGGCCCACATGTGACAGTAGAAAAGCCCTTGTACTAAAAACGAATAAAAACTCGAACGAAGATTTTTTAACGTGATAAACATAATAATTTTATAACTGAAAAGCTCATACTTTGTGTTTCTATTTCGCATTATTATTAGACTTATTATATGTCTAGGATACACAGGCTCTAAAACTAATTTCGATATTTTCAACACATGCAACTTCGTTTTCTCGAAATGTTTCGTAAACAACGAATTTATCGAGAATTTTTTTTTTGTGAAATTTCTAGATACTCGATATAGATGTACTCGATTAAGGGGACGAGGAATTTGAAATAAGAATTTTCTTTTTTTTGTGAATTTTCACTGTAGTTGGACTTATTTTAGTATTAATTATGCATATTTTGTCGTAATTTTTAGTACTAAGCCACTTAAAAATATCCCCCCCCCCCAAAAAAAAAGGTTTTTAAAATTATAGAAATATTTGGAAAACTATTAAAAATACAAACATTGACTCTTGCGTCTGAAAAATTTTTGGTAATTTGCTTTACAAATTTTTATGGCATTCTTTTGGGAAAATTATTACAAATATTTAAAGGGCTTACTTTTTGTGAAGAAAAATTTTGAAAAAAAATTTAATTTTTGAAAAAATTTTAAAAGTAATAAGTTTGAAAAATTTTAATAATGTTTAATAAGTTTGAAAAATTTTTAAAAAGTCAAAATATTTTTTTTGTTTAATATTTAAAATTTATCCAAAATATAGATAATCAATGATAAAGTAAGTCCAACTACAGTGAAAAATTGAAAAAAGAAAACTTTAACTTCAAAGCTCCCGTGTACAACTTAAGCATATACTTCTCCGTTAATGTTGCATACTACATTATAGGAGCTTCGAATTAAATATATATATATATATATAGGTAACTAAGTTTAAAGATATTTTTTATAAACATAGTATTAAACATCTCTAGCATTAAACATATATCATATTTTTCTCATGATTACGCTTGTGCCAAAGCAGTCATTTTGATAGTTTCGAAGCTTTCATCTGGCTATAAATTGTTAATAAATATAGTGTAACATTCGGTTGCGTTGTCTTTTCCTAATATACAGTAAGTAGACAAGTCAACGTAACTGAAAGTTGTAGCATAAGTGGTAATAACTTAGTGTAAAATGAAAGTTTCGAAATAGTAAAAAAGGCCCGGTGCTACTAGGTTGAGTACGTGCTTCAAAATTTCCATTGTAAAAATTACGCCATGATTCAATTTTTGTGTCTTTAAAATTTCAAATGAAACACAGAAAAGGTCATGCATCCGAAAAAGCCAAGAAAGCTCTTTCAAAAACCAAAGTTAATTAAAGCAAACAAGAGAAGTAATTCAATTTAAATTTAACTCGAGATGACTTCTTTGAATTTCTTCAGCGCAAATAATTGTCATTGTCGCTTGATGCTACATTTTTATGTTAAAATTAACAAGCATATTTTTCAAACATAACCTGAAAGGAAAGTCTCTCTTGAAAAAATGAAGTATGTTACTCAGTTTTCATTTCCATAACTGAATAATAAGTGGATGATAAATATAAACCTAATTTTAGCATATTATATACATTTTCCAAAAAAAGAAAGAAAAAGTAAATTCAATCTTTACTTCATACCAGATGTAAACTTCTTTTGTCAGCAATTTTAATACATTTTATTGTTTAACAATATTTATTATCTTACATTATATATTACATTATTTAAGAACTAAAGTAAATTAAACGAAATTATCTTTCATCCATGATGATTTTAATTTTATGATTTGGATACGTTTACGTATTCATCCCAAGTGTAACGTTTTACAAAACTACTAAGAATGCCTCCGCCCAGGCCCTTTACTTAGTAGAGCCAGGATGGGGCAATTGACCCCCTCACTGGCTTTGAGAATATAATGTATTTTTATGAGTTTGCATCTATTTAGCTGTTCTTTTAAATGAAAAATACAAGGAGAATATATTATTGCCCCCCCCCCCGCGGAAAAAAATCGAATTGACGGGCCTGCCCACATCTCCTCCCCAAAATTTGATAAGATTCTCTAATATATCCATATTCATAAATTGAATCGTTTATTTCAGAAACCAGTCAAACGCCAAGTTTCAAAACTGAAAAAACCCATTTAGCATCATATAAAATTTTCCCAATAGCATTTTTTTTAACCGAAAGTAATACATATTTAAATATATTTCTTTCAGTAAAAAATATCGTAATCTCTGCGGAACAATTTAATATGATACTAGGCATGTTTTTTGAAAAGTAGAAGATTTGGCGTTTGACGGGTTTTTGAAATAAACGATTCAATTATCAGTTAAATATTAAAGGCAAAAGTTTGTATTAAGCTAACAATTAAGTTAAGGGTCATTAAATCCAAAAAAAAAAAAAACAACTGACTGATACGAAACAATTTGTCTTCATTAAAAAACTCTCAAAAAAGTATGGAAATTCAGCAGTGTTTCCCTCATTGTCAAAAAAAGAAAGATGATCGAGCAACACATTGCCAATGTTAAAAGTAAGTTTCTCGAGAATTTGACAAGAACCATTTGACTTGGAGTCCCTAATTTCGCCTCTGAATATCAAATATTTTTCTCTCATATATCGAAATTTGGTCGGCAGGCCGACATAAGTATCTTACTGTAAAAACATGTAAAAAGGTATCCAATTTATTTCACAAATTTGTTTTAATTAAAATGACAAAATAGGACACATGAAAATTTAATTCTGATAAGACTGTATTATATTAATAGCTGCAAATGTAAGAACCAAGAACTGAAAATTGATTCAACCAATGTTCAATGAAGTCAAAAAATGTTTAAAGCGAAAATGGCTTCACGTATTTCTCTTTTTTTTTACTTCCCTTATATAATACTTTTTATTTCATTTCCTTACGTTTACATCTTTTCTTCATATTTTCAGATACTTTTCCCTGCATCTTGTTGATTTACATAGCAGTCGTGCTATCTGTTTAAATGGTATTTAGATATTACTCCAAACTAATGGCTTAGTATTTGTTTATCATGTTATCTACCGAAATACCGCTCGTAGCTTATAAACTATTTTAAAGTCAAACAGAAAAGCAACACAAATATACAACTAATATGCAAACTTTTTTGAATATAGATAACCGTTATACTTACTAAAATTCATTTTATGATTTATAAATCTTTAGGGGTGCAACTAACATGTAAACACACATACATACAAAAGAGGAAGGAAGAAATAAAAAGAGAAGGAAAATATGATTGAGAAAAAGTCTCTAAAGTTTTTTCTCCCTCTCAAAATAATATCAATTTAAAATGTATTTTAAACGCCAGCTGAAGTTTAAAACTTTAAAAATTACAAACTTTTAAACTACAATTAAATTATCACTTTTTGAAACTTAGAATAACTTAATGAGTGTTGAACTAATCAACCGCTGGGATCAGCTGTAGCTACGTTCATAATCAGCATGGCGTAAAATAACTTTTAAAATAATGCTGCTAGAGCGATAAACGTTTTTTCAGTGTCCATCTAAAATAATTATTTACTTGAAAATATTAGGCTAATTTTCATGAAACGCTGCGTTTTAATTCTTAACAAGGCTTTTGCATCTTTATCCTGTGTAAAAAAAGAAACTTAAATGCAGCACCAAATAGTGAACGTAAAATCAAGATAACTTTAAAAATATTTTAGTAAAGAAATCAGCAGCAATGTTCAATACAGTAATATTTGAAAATAATTATTTGAAATTCAATAGTATTAATAAACATTTTGGATCAACTCTAACCTTTTTTTTTCACGGAAAAAAATGTTTTTTTATGAAAGCAATGACTAAGGTAAATATGGAAGAACTTTTCAAAATGTTTGGCCGCCAAAGAAGCGCTTGTTTGCTTCAGAAGAGCGAAGGGGAATCTAGTTGGCGTTCAAGATCTCGCACCTGGCTGCCTCCACCAATCGATAACTTCCCAAAGCAGCAGGTTGCTTCAGCACAGGTTGATCCCCCAATTATCAAGCCATCCCACCGAAGCCCAGCGCGAAATATTTTCTTCACTATCGCGTGTCCCGCTGACCCCTGTATCCTCCTTCTTTTCCTTGTAGGGAAACGTGACAAGGGGGGGGGGGAAAATTATCGGCAAAAGGCAGCTGATGCTTTTGCTGGAAATCGATGGAGAAAGAGATTCGCGACCCAAAGATTTTCTTAAAAGACGCTCGATCGCGGATGGGGAAGTTTATTAATAGAAGTCTTGCCCCTTTCTATAGCTCAGAATATTGTGACAAGATGCGAAAAGGTTCCACGCTTTGCCAGAGAAAAAAGGCGAAATAATTCCTTTAGTCACGAGAAACAGTCGTCAGCTTGCGTTGTCCCTTCTTAGGGAGGGAGGAAAACTAACTATCTAAATTACTTTCATTAACAATGGCACGCTTTTCCCAATGTTGAATTCCCAGAGAAATACAATAAACTCGTTTTTGTATTGGCAGAAAAGTTTACTACAGTTTAAACTCTTTCAAAACAAGCAAATTTTCCTCATTTATATACTTTCGATAAAGAAAATGCGTTTAAGGTACACAATTGCTTATAGCTATTTAGAAAATGTCCCTGCCAATTTATTAAAGTAAAAGTTAAGAAGATTTTTCTTGAAAATTCAGAATAATTCAGAAAAAAATCGTTGTTTATTAAATACAATATAGATTAATACGTGTACTTAGTTCTAATCCAGTATTAAAACTTAAAGGACTCGGTCAAGACCATTAAAGTCCAAATAAGCCATTATTTACTTTAATTCAATTTACTTTAATCGATAATCGGTTATTCATTAAAGACATTTTAGTCATTTAAAATTGTACATAAGTTCTAGACTGAAGTTCTTGTTTATTTGCAATTTGTGAGTCACAACGCTGTTTTCTCGTAAGACGAGACCTGAGTAATAGAATATGTATTTTTGCTAATACTTCTGATTGTAAATTTCGTGATTTTGTTTAATACATGAATTAAAGTATTCGTTTTAAAAATGTTCATCGAAAGTTGCTTTGCGTAGTTTTGTTACGTACGTCAAAGAATGCTTATTCAAGTTTCATTACTCCTTTATGTCTAATTAACTTTCACTCGAGAAACAAATGCCCGAAATTTAACATCGCAAAAGTTGCTGTTTTGGTTTTCAATGTTATTCATAGCTGGTAGCTTGCATTTTTTAATGCATTTTTAAAACAATTTTGTTGTAGTCCTTCACTGATAAAATGCAATTTATACTTTGCGATTGGTGCTTCTCCAAAGTTAGTTATACAAACATGTTTTTCTTTTATTATAAATAGTGGATGATAAATTCATTTCAATCTTCACATATTTCCATAAATAATAAGTGAGTTTTCTATACTAGTAACACTAAACACTGCCAACGCACCTTTGAAGCTCTTTTAAAAAACATAATTTTAGAATGACATTGTTTCTAAGTTATTGTTACTGGACACACAAATAAGGACAACAGTTTGTTTACAAATTCAGTTAAAAAACAACAAAAAAAAGAAGAAACATTTATAGCTCCATTTCTTCTTATATAGGGTCGAAAAAGTCTTAGTATTCAATTCATTCCTAGAAAAAACTATTTTTTAAAAATCTACGATAACATGATATCATAGAAGAACGCTTGTTTGTTAATCTCCGGTAATGTCAATATTGGTCAAAGAATGATTAGTTCGTACGCGAAACAGCTAAGTCAAATTGATATTGCACTTAAAATATTCTTTTATTTTCTTTAGTTGTGCGTTGTGCAAATGAATCGTATTTAAATGAAACTTATAAAATTGGAATTTCACAGGCATTAAACTCGAATACAAATCTCTAATAACTGAATCAGGAGAAATGACATTTTCATATTGAATTCTCCTGTAATTCAGTTTAACAGAGTTATTTATTTTATGTTTTCATAAAATGAGAAATATTTACGGAACATCTGTAGACGAAGAATTACGTTTGCAAATTTTTAGAAAATAAAATTGTCTCATACTCGGTTTGGATGTTTGAGCGTCATGGATACGATTGAGCAAATACAGAATTATTAGAGCACATGAAGATAAATAGTGGAAAAAAATTCACTCAGTAAATATTTCATTTGCTTTTAATGTCTTGCACAAAATAACCGAATTCAACGTCTGTATCTAGTATTTAGACGCATCCAGGATTAGGGTGCATTAAGAGCAAAACCACAAAGGCAAAAAAAATTGTCTTTTCTCATCTGTGCAAGCGCAGGGCATATTTTGAATTGAAAAATATGCTCTGCGCTTGCGCAGACGAGAAAGGACAGGAATCTTGCCTTTGGTGTGAAAGCACCCTTACAGTCCGCTTTAACTGTCTGCCATTGTTAAGTAATTTAGAGATTAAATTTTACCTTTGTTTATGCTGTAGCCAACTCGTCTGAAGAAGAGTATCCCGACAAATTGGAGCAGCTATTTAGTTTGCTTGGGAAATGCACAAATGATTTTTTTGATTTCACAAATGAAAAATTGTGCAGTACCCACGCTGGCCCTTGCTCCGTATTTCATTTTTCGTACCCATCGCCCACCTTGATCTCAATTTCGTACTTCACAAGGATATTTTTATCTCTCATTAAAAACTCAAGAATTCATCAATGGATATTTTATGACAAGAAAATACCTTAAAAATTCGGTACTTACGTTACACATACCTACACGCACACGTAAGGGTAAATGTAAAATTATGTTCAGGCATTTAAAAAGGAAGCAATAAGAAAAGATTTCATGAAGAAAAGGGCTCCAAGTTGCTTCCGCTTTTCTTGGAGCAGTAGATTCCCTTTTTCTCCCGGGATATTTCCGGAGGCTAAATTTAGAACCAAAATAAACTTTAAACTAATGATTTCGCGTTTTAATTTAAGAACTAGAAGTCGAAGCATTTTGAAAAGGAACGTAGGTAATGATCCCAGCTTTACACTTTGATACGCAGTTTTCCCATTATCTTCTATTTTCCAGATGCGATTCCAAATGTTCTTTTGTTAAGATAAACGGTTCGGATTGGTGTGTGATATATTCTCTTAAACAACATTTTGTAGAGCGCGCGTCACATAAATACGTTTGCTTGGAAACCAGATTAACGATCGTTGAGCAGATTTATACATTTATCAAAAGCTTTTTTGTAGTTGGTCAAACAGCAAATGTATAAATTCCAAATTTATAAATTCCGTAAAATGTATTCGTAATGCATAAATTCCATATTATAACTAAAAAAATCCAAAGTGTCTCCTTCGCATCACGATACTCATTTTCTTTTATATATATATATATATATATATATATGAAAATATTTTTTTTAAAATCAGGTGCCCTTTTTTGTTACAATGAAGTATAATAGTGACATTTTATTGCAGAAAAATCATTTCTATACTTTATCATAATAAGGAGGAATATGGATACAAAGTGAAACTTTCAGAAGTTGTCCTCTCCGCAACGCATTTTCAATATTTTTTCTGCACTCTTTCATTTCTTCGTTGATTTAATTTTCATGTAGGAGCACTCTCAAAAATAGAATCCTCATTTTCGACGATTCTTCAATCGTCAAGAAAATTTCGTCATTTATAATGATTCTTTCCTCGCGCGATCACGTGACTTCAAAAAGTTACTGCACAAATTTCGGCAATTTGACGAAAGGTTTACTCGGAGCAGTGTTCACGACGCCATTTCGTCAAATACGACGAAAGTTTCGTGAGATTTAAGCCTGTGTTTCTGAGATTGAGTGTTTTCAGCCTTGCTTACTCACTCATTAAAAAAAAACTGAAAGTGGAAAAAAATTAACAATTTGAAATACTGAAGTGAAATAAATAGTGAAATGTCGTCCGCAACGAAATATCTTTTCGTGGATTGGTCCATAGATAATAAGCAACGATACACGAACACTTTGTTTTTCAACTGTTAACTTAACAACTAGTGTAATCAATTATAATTTGTCTCAAAATATGATAAGTTGGTTTAAAAAAAAGTGTTCACATATTATTTACACAATCATCACACATTAATCCCATATTTGGTTACTTCTAATGGAAAAATCCTCAGCAACTGAACTGGGATCTAATCCTATATAGTCGGTTTGGCAAATACAACAAATAGTTTTAGCCTTTTGACTGCGGGAATCCCGCGATTTCTTTAACACACTTTTAGCACATATTTACGCTCATTATATATTAGTCAATAAACATAGTTGTGCTATATTTGAATAGTTTTTTTGCATTAGAACAAGAAATGTAGGAGGAGGAGGAGCAATCAGACAATTCCGCAAATAAATTATATACACGTGGCTAATCGTTGTTTGTTCATGTTTGTTATAGTATATATTATAAACACGATTAGACACGTGTTTTTCACGTATAAATGTCTAAAGACAACATGACGTTTAAAATATTAAAATGTACTTCATAAAATATAACAATCAATTTGTTTAAATATTAAATGCAATTTAGTTGGTTAAATAGCATGCATAATTTTCCTACTCCACTTTTGTATTTTAAAAATTTATCTGCGAAATCTAGGTAAATGATTCATTTGAAACTAAGAATTAATTGGAAGTTTGCACGGAAACTTCTTTTCTAAAAATAGCAAATTAATTTGTCTTTATTTGCCAAAAATTTTCGAAGAAAAAAATTATCCTCCCTGAGAAAACATTAATTATTTTTCACTGAGCATTAATTATTGATGATTAAATTGTGTTCGTTCAACAAAAGCAGATGAACACTTATCGATTAAACGCAATTTTACTTATTTTGTTTCTATGGTAACGATAAATTAAATCAAAATAGCATTCATTGTAAATAAGGTTATGATCTTTCATTTTTTTCGAATTTAATAAATAATTCTATTTTGGGTTTTATTGTGCTTTAAAAAAATTATCAAAGTTAAAACGAACTTGATTGCAAGAGCTGGTTATGGTATTTATTTTGTAATTTTATGATGAAAGGAATAAATTTACTTATAATATTTTAACGGTCAGAAATTTTGGCAAACTACTGTCGATTTTTGTACTGAATTAACCTTAGGACATAACCATAACTAAAACTCTTTACAAATGAAAAGTTTGACAGAAAATTACTAGACACACCAACACGTAGATAATCTATTTTTGACATGGTTTTTAGCTGTACAGAATATTTCATTAACCATCCAACAGTTTTTCAACTAATTGTAAATATAATATCATCATTTTCATGCAAAACCGACATTGTACGGACAGTATTTCAGAAATAAATCGTGATCACGTAAGTGCGATTTGAGTGTGTCGGGGAAGTATAGGTGAAAAGGAAATTTGTCAGACTTGAAATTTATTTATATATGTACGGCCTTTGGTTGCAAAGTTCCTTTACCTAGCATCCAGCAATATCATACATGCAGCTCTTCATGGGGACGTTTCAATAAATCAGCTTGATATTGCTAGGTAGGTTTATTATTTCTTCCCCCATTCGTTTATAATTATTTTGAATTAATTTCAAATAAGTAAAATTTTAAATCAGGCAAGGAACCAGGAAAATGCCACATAGGAAGGCACTAGCATTTTTAAAAGCAAGAAACGACGTTTCAAAAAGACAACATATTTCTCCTCCCATTTTCCGTTTTTATTGTTAATCCCCTTTTTTTATTACTCGTTTAAAATAATTTCAAATAAGCAAAAACTTTAAATTAGCAAGTTACCACCAGACAAATGCCACAGATGAAGACACTTGCACTTTTAAAGAAAGAAACGACTTTTGAAAAGGATACTATTTCTCTCCTCCCATCCTCCTTTATTATAGCTCCTCCCATTCATTCATTTATTAATCGTTTGAAATAATTTTAAATGAGAAAAAAATCTTTTAAATTTTAAAATCCTATCCAAATCATATATATCGTATTGTAAAATTACCAATGAATCGTCTATAACAGCCATAATGAACATTCTATCAAATCAGACACAAATATTGTTGCTAACGCTGAGATGTGATTCCTGTCATAATTTTGTTTTTATCTTCTTCTCAACAATTGCTTTTTCCAAACGATTTTTAATCTTAATTTTAATCCATTCTACTTTAAAAAATCATACTATTTTTGTGTAAGGATGTTTGTAATGTGAAGTTTGCGCATTGGTTTGTTTTAAGTTTAAAACGCCACACATTATTCTGAGCATCGCTTTTATTTACTTTCCTTTAAAATTTTAAAAATTCTGTGAAACTCCGTCCAGAAAGAGCATTGTTTTAGAAAACGAGATGAAACGTTTATGCGTAACATAATTTATTCAGAAGTTTGGTTGAGTACGCTCAGCAAAGTACACAGAAATAATATTTTTTCATTATTTTGTTTATTCTTAATTGTTTCTCTGAACATTTTAACTTACATATTCGCAAAAGACCTACACTTTGAGGCATGTCTCATGTGTCAACAAAGTTTAGGATTTATTTTTAAATTTCGCGAGGAAAAATTTTTAAATGTGAAGCTTCTACGTGCATATTTCACAGAAGGAAAGTAAAGACTTTTGTCGAGGTTCACCTGATTTTCCTGCCATTTATAATAAATAAATGTATTTTTTTTTTTAATCCTCAAATTATATTATCTTAGACTGCTTTAGTCAAAACAGCTTTATGCTAACATTTTCACTACAAAAATAGTGCACTATCTGTGTACATGTAAATTTAAATGAAATAAATTAAATCTAATTTGTATTCAATATCCCCCCATATATATATATATATATATATATATATATATATATATTATATATATGTATATATATATATATGTATATATACATATATATATATATATGTATATATATATATGTATATATACATATATATATATATATGTATATATATGTATATATATATATATATATATATATATATATATATAGTTTTTTTTAAAATAAAAGTTTATTTATTTATTCATTTATTTATTACCCCCCCCCCCCCCACCCTAAGGAAGGTGCTCAGTTGGCATTTGCACGACGGCGCCGGTCAGGCTTCGCTCGAGCCTGTCTACAAGTAAGTTGACGGAAGAAGGTTCTAGATTAAATGCTAATAATGTTTAACTTTAAGATAAAAAAGACATTGTTTTTTAGTTAAATATTATATAGACTCTCATATCTATTTGTTTATTCAAGTCGAAATCAACGTTATGCCACATGAACATGAAAATTATCAAAAAAGATCAACGAAATATGAAATGCTAAAAATACAACCAACCAATCGCTAAACTATATTTTACATGACGTACTCCGCTAAACGTCATTTTTCCCGTTCATGCGTGCAGCAATTATTTTCGGCACTATACTATAGAATAACTTGATGCCTCTCGTATCTAAAAAAAAAACCTTAAAATTTTAAAACATAAAACTTTACTAGCCCATATAACAATATAATAGATTTCTATGCCAATTTATATTAGTCAGAGAGGAGCTGATTATGTGGGAACTGCTAACAGCTGACACATTCTAAACCTAAACATGAAAACATATCTGATAAGTGCACTCAATATAAATAATAATCACGAAAAATGTTTGTGATGTAATTACATAAAAATGCAAATGCAAATTTCCATAGAAATTTTTATTTTCTATGCTGATTTTTTGTATAGAAAATAAAAATTTCTATGCAAAAAATAAGGCAAATGTATCAATGGCTTAGAAAAAAAACCAACATTGGTGGTAAAAAAATCAAACAAGTGGCATTTTTTCCCAAGCAAATGCAAGGGCCAATAATTGAAAACTCGCTTTTATGAAGCTTCCAACACAGAAGCTTTAGCGTTTCACATTGATATATTACAAAAGACGTTATTCGATTATTTCTATATTCTTGAGTATTTATACGGCAGGAAAAAAAGATCAGGAAATCCTCAATGATCCGCACATGAACTGCAAGTTGGTATCTTTTACCACTTAAACAGCAAATAATGCATTCCCGTTAGAGATGCCAGTGACGTTTCAATTATTCAACGGACAGCTATGATTGATGAACGTAAATGTAATGCGCCGAAGATGCAACTGAACAGATGCACCTGATATGTTTCTCTCAAACATGTTTAATAAATTAATTTAAGCGTTAAAACATATTTCAGTCATACCAGGCGTTGCTGTCCACAGCCAACATTTACTCTCAGAGTTCATTTACCTCTGATAAATGAGAAAATAAAGCAGAAGCCTCATCGTTTATCGCTTAATTTTGATTAAAAATAAACACGCCGATATGTATGATTGTGTTTTTGCATTTTTGTGCTAGTTTAAAAGTAAGGATATCGGAAGTGACTTTGTTTATTTTTTATCCATTGCTTGCACTCTATGAGTGCAAGCTCTAAATACTTCTGACACTTATTATAGTGATACATAAACAGCACAATAAATTGGCAATAAGAGAATAATTTATTTTTTTATTCATTCACTGATTAATTTATTTCATAATTTATTCACTCATTTATTCATTCATTCATTCTTACACTCATTCATCTATTCATTTATTCCTTGAGAAATATCCTTAAAAATCCGGATCAAAAAATTTCATAGGAAAATAGGTTCTTTCAGTTCTTGTTGAACTGCGTATCTGTACATGTTCTACATCGTAAATTCATTCCGATAAAGTTTGTTGCAGGAAAATCCGTCGGTTAGATCAGGATTTATATGGGATTGAAATTTTTTCCGTAGGCGCTGATGTTAATTTTTTTAACTGTTCAAAAATTAACAAAAACTGTTCAAATCAATATTTCACGCCGAGAGCTTCTACCTATAAGCTTGTTCATAGGAACTTGGATTTTATGCCCAGAGTTTACATATTTTGCTTCATTTTTCCCCATAGGCGCTAATGTTAAAATATTTTGAACTGTTCAAAATTGAAAAAAAAAATGGTTCAAATATGGAAATGAGATGTTCTCGCCGAGATATTTAGAATGCAAAAAGAATTTTTCCAATCGGAGAATTCGTTCAAAAGTTATTGGGGGGTGGGAGACAGAGAGATCGACAGACACACATTTTCCCCATCTCAAAACCCTGCCTTCAATTTTTATTTTTCAAACTTTTATTTAATTACTTCACTTTTTGTGTTGACCTTTCTTATTTTTTAACGATATTTTCGATACATTAAGCTTTCTTTCATGCTTTATTATTATTTTTTAACTTTTACGGGAAAGTAGGCTTAAAAAGAATGCTTCCAAAATTTTAAAATAAAATATCGTATTTATTTTCTGAGTTCAACAAAATTAGTACGTATAAAGTAATGAAAAATAAAACTAAGACAGACTACTGAAAACTTACTATATAATAGTAGATATTCTATAATAGTAGTAGTATATCGTGTTTTTCACAATTATAAAGGTAATTCCGTACAAAATATTCAAATGATCCACACATGACCATCACCAATTTTGACAACACTGCTTTTAGAATAAATGAAACTAAGTTGTATAGAAGTTCAGGGCCCAGTTGTTAAAACTAAGGGTAAGTTAAGTTTAGGGTTAAAAAAATTTTGAGTACCGTGCTAATCAAGAAGCTATGTTTGGATATACCTGGGAAAGCAAATAATAAAACCACTATTTTGATGTTTGTTTTTTCAAGGTAACATTTAGCGCTTTCAGTTTAATTCTTCCACGTTAGCAACTGTATAGTTTGCAGGTATTGACACCTACTTCCTTGTTTTCGGACCACATCCAAAGAAAAAAAAAAGAATCGATTCCTTCAACTTTTAAACGGCGAATGAGAAACCGGATAGACTAAAACATTAACCTTTTAAGAATTCAGAATCGGTTAAGTAATCACTACAAAATTCTAATTAAAAACAAAGAAAATAAGTCAACTCGAAACCTAAAGCAGCTGCAAAGATTTATAGCTAGTATTATATTCTCAGTTGGGACTTATCGAAAATTAATGCAGGCCGTTTTGAAGCATAAGTTTCCTTACGAACAAATGAAAAATTAATTAAACGTATTTCAGAATATCAATAATACAAAGCGATAACAGCCACTCATTGCACGGGATTAAAATTCAATGGGAATTATCTTCCTTTCATACCGCATCAGTTATTTAGATCTTAATTTATTAGCCCCATTTATTATGGATGGCCCAAAAAGACATTATCCTAAAAGCAAGTACGCAATAGATATTTTGGTTAATCCGACATTTTCTTTAGTTGTTTTGATTAAAAATTTATAATTCACTGAGCTTATGAATTTTTAGTAAGATGATATGCATGATTTGAATTAAAAAGAAAGAAAAAACTCACAGTAAAACGTCTGATACATTAAGAGTAGCAACAAAAATATATCTTTTATTTATCTTTAAAAAAATATTAATTGCTTAAGTACTCTAAAACATAGCTCAAAATTATTTGATTTTGTGGTTTGAAAAGAATCTTAATTCGCAACTGGCTTTTAAAAACGAAGATAAGTTATTTCATGATACAAATTCATTCAAAACATGTGTTTTAATGGGCAAGATGCTTTGGTAGTGTACGGTCTGTTTTTACAATTAGTTACTTTTCTTTGGATCGGGGGCGTTGCATTTTCATACTCTTTCCATGCAAGAAATAGCGCGTAATACGTATCTGGAGAGAGCGGACAATACCTAATACTTGGTTTAACGTGAGTTTAGTATATTTGATGTAAGAAATTAAACCCCACATGGGTGGGGGCTAAGGGGAAGTAATCTATCAATCTTTTTCTTCAAAAGTCAATTAAAGTATTTAAAAAACAACTACAGATGCGTACTTTTTTGATAATAATAAACAGGCGTAAGGATTTTCCCTGACAGTCAGAAGTGTTGAATTAAGTCCATTCTTGTATATTAAATGTTAAATTGAAGTTATACATACTTTGTAGCGATGAGAGTGTAATTACAGCCTGCAACGAAATTTAATTAAGCAGTGTAACACCACGTGAACTGGATGCGCGTTTTTTTTATTTCTTAGGAGGGATGTCAAAAATTCAAGCTGTCGGATTGACTTTACACCTTTTATCTTTTAATAATCCACCTATCAAAACGTACAATGAATTAAGTTTCAATCATTTGCTAATATACATCTTAAATATTCTTTTACTCCGGAAATATTTCTCAAATAAATGTTTAATCAGACAAAATATGGATTACACTTGAGCACAGAAAGTTCCCGTCAGGATCTGAGCCTGGGTAGTACTAATTTAGTGTATCTATTTATAGACTCTATACTATGGGAAATTGTTTAACACTAATATTTTTTGTTGTATATCCGTTGCTATATGATATCAGTTCGTAATTCCAAATATTCCGTTAAATTGAATGACTCAACGAACAAATTCACTTTTTCAAGTTTATTTCATGTTTTTTAACATAATCTTGTTACAAACTAACTTTATATTGTCCTGCATTGCGAGCACAACTTTCGTTGCATGTGTAAATTACATTCTCAATTTAACTTCATGAAAATTAAATCTAAATTAAAACTTATGCACTTAAAAAGTACATTTTCTAACGCACGCAAATTGATTTGAAACACACTTTTGTGTTTTATTTATTTACTTATTTTTTTTATTTTATAATACATAGAAACAAAAATTAATTTCATATGTTTTACTTTATAAAAAAATAGCTTTTAGATGTTCAATTTTGTCACAAAATGTCAAATTTAATATACCCTCGTACCATCCCCTTTTGTTACATGTCACGCAATTTTACATAAGTATACATAATTGCAGACACACATAAATTCAGTAACAAAGTAATACGTTACATATCGCAATTCCAATTTTATTTCACGTTTAATGGCATTTTTGAGCAAGTGATAAGTATGAGTATATGTGTCTTTAATTTGTGCAAAACAAATTTAATGTTTAGAAATATATAAATTACATATAACTTGTATATAATAGTAAAAATATTAATCGTTTCAATTCTGTAAAAAAATCCCCTTTAAACTAGAATTTTATCTAAACCTTAATCAGCATCGATGCTTTCAATACAAATTAAGATCAATAAGAATACGAAAAAAAATTCAAATGAATTACATAAAAAGAATTTCATCTTCTGATTTTAAATGTTTTTGTTGTAACCAAAATGTGTTAGGTCGCACTTCTTTCTATCCTCCCCCCTCCCCTTGTCACAAACTGTCACAATATGTTGAGCCTCTTTCCCCCCTCGAAGCGTGACTTCATTTGTGAATGACCCCCAAGTATTCAAGCCGTATTTTCAAATTATAGAAAAGCACAAAAGAAATTAAGACATAACATATTTAAAATGTATGCAAAGATAAGTGCATATATTTTATGCACTTATCTGTGCATATCCTTTTTTTTCTTGCTTGCAATAAAAGATTTAAAACACAGCTCAAAGCTTAATGTTTGAGAAATGCACCTGTAAAACCGCACGTTGAAAAATGTTACCCAATATTTTCATTTTTTCCACAATCATACGGTTTCGCTTTAAAAAAAAATTGCATATTTTGACAGTACACATTCACAAGAAAGAAATGTTTTTTTCTTTTTTAATGTATCACATACAAATAATCTTTTTTTTTTTTTTTTTTGCGTAATATTTTGCATACTGATAAATACCACCTTCATTGTTTTCCAAATGCTCAAATTACAGAGAACTAAACGAGTTATTTCACTACAGAAAACAAATTTCAGCGATTCGTTATTTCTGAAAGGCGTTATTTAATACGACGTATTAATTCTTATTACAGTCTGAATTATGCTTCTGAGAATGTCTCCGTTATTTTTGAAATGGTATGTCGAATAAGAAGCATTCCATGAGCTTATGATTTTATTTTAATACATTCTAAAAGAAGTTATTCTTTGAATTAATAAAAACAATTTATTTATTCATTCATTACACACCATATAACTCTTCGCGTTTTATTCACTTGTTGATTTCACTGCAAGATCTTGTTTATTGTTCTCTTATGCATTATTAATTCTGTAATAGGTAATTTCATTTATTTAAATGGCTTTTAAAGCTTTGAACTTCGTTTAATAATTTATTTCTAGCTTTTTTTTTTTTTTTTTTTTGCTGCAGTTTGATTAAACGAAAGAGAATAAATAAATTTATATGTTTAAAAAGCACAGAAGTGGATTACTTCGAATATAATTCTTCGTCAGAATTAAATATTATACCAAAAAAAAGCCAAATAAATCGTTAAATAGTAAACATAAGCTGCAAATTAACAAATTCCAAAGTCTATTCACATCTCTGCACGAAGTGTGAAAATATATCTAGAAATAAAATTGAGAATATTGACGCAAACAGAAATTAAGTTATAAATCAGCCCAAGGAGCAAAACAATTTTTAAGCACGCAAACTATGAAGCGTTTATGAAGTGCATTCATTACCGATTCCATACTGCCTGTGTTTTATGGAAACGCATTGGAGAGCAATTTAAATGAAATTTAATCAATCTAAACTACGGCGATGACGGTTTAAAATTTTATAGAAAGCTTGATTTGCAAAAACACATATAGAATTTTACGAATTATTTTGCACCAGACATTATTTTAAAACCTTAAACACTTAAGCTAGATATAGTTTGTAAAAATGATACATGCAAATGAAAAAATAGCTTTGAGAAATCCATAGGTTTTTCATTTTAAACTTAATATCTTTTCGATATATTTATACTACTTCTATAGATAAATTTATATCGCATACATTTTTTAATTCGTGCACGTGATATTCATACGTTAATGCATACCGTCAATGGATATAATGTATTTTAGCACACTTTCTGATACTACACAATATTCATTTATCTGCAATAAAAATTAGTACGTTCGTCTTTCGACTGTTTCGGGTTTAAATCTCCACACAAAAAAATACAGAGAGAGTCACGGAAAAGGAAATGTAACACCAAAGCAAAACCAATTAATAATATCTTGTAATATAAGGTAAAGCTAGGTGAGTCTGAGCACAATTGGAAAAATAATTTTAAAAAATCGAAATATGACTTTTTTATTAAACTATTGATAAATAACTATGACTTAACTTGTTTTTTATGCATTTCCATTGATATTTCCTTGTTTTGCTTTACTTTAATGCAACAGCTGTAGAAAAACAAAGAAGACTAATTTGCGCAATCTGTCCTTACAGGGTAGGTGTGATTGCGCACATGGGAAGGAGAGATGGTTATTTATAATAACTGCAATTAAATTGTTAGCAATAATATTTAGACTAAAACTATGTTGTTGTAAGGGTTTTTATAAAGATATACAATTGTAATAGGAATAAATATTTTAACTCTGATTACAGAATCGGAAAAAAATAGTGTTTTAATTAAAGACAAAAAAATAAAGAAGAAAAGAAGGTTTAAACTATAATTAATCTTATTCATTTACAGTTTCAATGTCTTTTGTTTGTTCACCGAAGTTGTCGTCATCCACAATCGGTATACTTATTGTTGTAAGTAGTGCAACCATCTGCCACAAATAGCACACTTAATCCATTAATGTCTACCGTCTCTTTTTAGGAACGGTTTGAAAAGTACGTCTGAAGCACCCAAAAATAAACATTTCAACAAAAAATTGCTTTAACGTATTTCTAATAGGTTATTATAAGGTTATGAATACATTAAAACATTTTTTGTTGAAATGCTTACTTTTGGGTGCTTTAGATGTACTTTTCAGACTGTCCCTAAAACGGGACGGTAGGCATTAATGTCACTGGTCGAAGTTGTCTCCTGGTACAGTTTCAGACATTCACTGCACTCATCCTCGTTGTCCCGTCTGACATGGTCCCAAATATTCAGTATTTTGACATTATGAGATGGCTAATGACCAAGTTGTTTCAAAATTCAAACATTTTTTTGTTTTCCTTCCTGCAAGTTTTTTGGTTCCCACGTTTTCTGGAAGCATCTTATCTTCAGACGTTCGCTTCTTTTTTGTAGCTGCTTCTCGAATATATGTGTGGGTTAGTAACATTCGTTGCACTTTGGTTTCTTTTTAATTTTGACGGCATTAAACTGTTTGGAAAAATAGTTTATTAATAAGAATATTTGTATAAAACTAGCACATTATTAATTTATTAGCAAAATTTTCGACTAAGAAAATTAATTTATTCACAAATTACTTTATTAGCACATTTAGTTCAGAAACGTATATTTCATAAGGTTAAATCTTCAAAAGAAATAAAATCACACGAACTTGTTTTTAACGATTTCTATTGTATAAAAAAAATAGTCCCTTGAAAACAGAAATTATAAAGTCACGACAACTTTATCCTCTCGATGTATAACTATAGTCAAAATGTTTGATTAATGCCTGTTAAAAAGACAAAAGTGAATTTATTTATATAAAGAAATAACTTCAAAAATCAATTTAAAGTTTTAAAATATTCAAGTCTTAAAAATGTGTTGAGAGGGCAAAAGTATTTTCATATTTTAGTAAAAATTCAGAACGCCCCTTTTCGTCCATGAATGCAGCGAATTTAATCGATTCATATATTTCACATGTAATTTGCAATTTATGCTACATTACCAACAAGCTATGGGTAATAATATAATGTGCAATCTCTCTTAGCATGAAAACTAACGGGAGAAACGCGCGATCTCTCCTAAGTACAAGACGCGCAAACTATCCTATTTCGGCAGGATAGATTGCGCGGACTTTTACTTAAATATGGAGGCTTCTAGAAAGAAATGATGGCCTTTCCACTATTAGTCTAGCTTAGTAGCTTACGAAAAATCGCAAAAGTTTAAAATATGTTGTACTACTGCTACTCTATAGAAATTCAAAGAACGCATTATGAAAATTCAAGCACTTACCTTGTGAAAACAATATAGAATATCGATGCTCAATCACAGACATTCAAATCAATTAACTTGCACTTTCAAGTACACATTACACTATTGCCGTTGTACAAATGCTTGGGGTTAGGGCTCACCCACCCTACTTCTTCCCCCCTAACTCGCAGGTGCGCAATCTCTCCGACCGCGCAATCTATCCTCGCTTTACCTTATACTCTATGTAATTTTTACAACATAATGCAATGCACACGAGAATACGTTAAATTAAGTTTATCATGAAATACACACATTCGAAGGACTAACGGTTTTTGAAGCATTAGTACATCTTAGAAAAATCAATTATTTAAGCTTTGATTTCAGCAGACTTGTGCTTCGCAGCATTTTTATTTAGTAGGAAAGGAATTTAGCTTTCGATAGCGAACTATGAAGTTTTAATTACATTGAAAGGAAAGAGAGCTGTCAGGCACCAAAGGAAATTAATCGCAAGGATATTGCGCTTTTCTCCTAAAATTACAAATCCCTGAAAATGAATCGAATGAAATTTAATACATACTTTAGAATTAATTTCCAATAAGTTAGGATTGGAAAGTACACTAGTCTGAGATTAGGATAGATAAATAATTTATTAAATTTAGATATGTAACTTGCGGAGTATGTAGCTAGTATAATCTAAGTACTAAGAAAAAAAAGAAAGTGCACATTATGTGGTATACTTTAAAAATACATTGATGCAGAAATGCTTCTTAAACATAAAATTATTAAACCACCTAAAAGACTTGCAAAATGTTTGAAGTATTTTATAAATGTTGTTTAAAGTTTTAATAAATGCTGCCCTTATTGAGCTTAGTGATTCTTATTTTAAAGAGTCTGCAAAGAAGATTCAATTCTTAAGATAAAAAAAAGCCACACAATTATATATGAAAAGTCCACTGGAAAAACGACCTAAGTCACATACTACTTGATGAACTTTGCTTTATGTTTTATTCATTCATTTTATAACATAAATGTTAATTTTAACTATACTATAAATTAGATTATAAATTTGAATTTGGGTGTTACGGGAAAGTAGGCTCGTATAGTTAAAATTAACATTCAGGTATGTTATAAAATGAATTAATAAAACATAAAGAAAGTTCATCAAGTTGTATGTGACTAAGGTCGTTTTTCCAGTGGACCCTTCATATTGTTTTCTGTCAAATCTCTATCAGCTTTGTCGTTGTAAGATAAGATCATTCAATACCCCATGTATGATCTATCAGTGTGGGTGGAAAAGTTGCATTTAAGCGCATGCAACAGTATCGTATAAAGAAATTACCTGAATTATTAGTTTCGCTTAGTAAACAATTTTTATCTATACACAATTGCAAAATATTTCACAAACAAGAATCTAGAGGAAACGTTCCATGGAATGTTGGAATACTGTTTTAGGGTAGCAACTGTATTGTAAACAGGAATAACACGCAATTAAAGTTTGCACACTCTTGTACAACTCACTGGCATCCTCACTAGCCCAGCTTTCAAAGAAATTAACCCATTTAATCATGAAGTCGTTTGTGTTAGGGAAATTAATCAGTGCATTATGTGAAAATAAGAAGAGTTCGAGTGTTAAGAACAGTGAGGATATGCTCACACAAGTTCTGTAATAATGATACATCGAAATGACCTTTAATTTTTATATGACTTATACCTGTTCATTTCATCAACACCGTATGTGCTAATTAGAATTATTCACAATTCAGAGCATCTTCTTTAGTTTTTAACGTGAAGCCACTATTATGTGAATAAGTCTCAACAACACCTCAAAAAATAAATAAATAAATAAAAATTCAAACAGGTGACCCCCTGAGAAACCAAGTTCCAAGAAAAATATCGAGCTAAATGATGGGCCATTTAATTCCCATTCTTTTCATACTTTTTTTTCTTTGAGTTATGTTGTTAATCTGAAATGAATGATTCTCCCGTTAATAAACGAATGTCAAATAACTGGGATAAAATATGTAAGGTAATTCCGCATAGAAAAACCTTTTCAATAATAAAAAGGACGACGTAAATTGAACAAATTATTCAGAGAGCTAAGTTTCTACTGAAAAAATGAAGGGGAACTGTCAGCACCGAGTGAAACAATCTAATACACTGGTATTAATGGATCTTGTCGCGTCCTTGTTTTGTGTGTGATTAAGCATCCACATTTCTGCACTATTTCATTTTTCTTAGCAAAAGGCTTAACTGAGTGAAAGATCCATATGCAGTTTTATTTGTTCGTGTCCTATAAATATCTTGGGGAGTTTTGGTATTTTTCACTGCTGATAAATAATCTAAAATGATGATAATCAAACACGTAAAATAACTATTATTCATTCAAAATTATTACTAAACGCATAAAAAATTTGATATAAGCATATTTAATATAATGGTATGTAGTATAAACCTTCTTGAGGAGTTTTACTTAAAATAGACAGTTTCTGAAGGATGAATATCGAAGTCGAAACGTTGAGTAAATGAAAACATTGAAGTTAGTGACTTTTGCTTGAACGCCAATAATGTGCAGTTATGACGGAACAGGGGTAGGAAAACTGTTAACATCGATTTTTAACTATTTTTTGTTCAAGTTTTCGTAACAACGTTTTATTTATATTTTGAGGAATGAGCTTAGATTAATCAAGGAACACTATTTTTATAATCTACTTTCTTTATTTTTATATACTATTTATGTAAATGCTCTATTTACGAATATTACGTATGCTCTTTCAATTGCAGAATCAATATAAATACATTTCGAAATTGGTTTCAATAATTCCACCAAAGCAAAGACTTTCCCAGCGAAGAGAAATTTTGAATTCCAAAGTGCGTTTTCAGTTTTACCATAAAGCGTCTAAAGAAACTGAGATGTGTATTAAAAAATCAATGAATAAAATAGAAAAATTGAGTTCGATTGAAAATCAAGCACAGAAAAATAAAATCGAATAAATCACTAATAACTAACTTTTAACTGCATTTTAACGCTGCTTAAACACAAAAAGGGATTTTAATTCAGCAATCAGAATTATTTAAATGAGACAAAATAAAAACAACCACATTTACAATTAGTGGAACAAAATGTGCATTAATTAAAATAGCTGAATTTAATAACTTTTTGTTTAATTTGTATTGAAGTGCCACCAATTGCAAATTACGAGTATGTTTTTCGGAACTAATGACTTTTTTAATCACTTGTGACGTTTCTTTTTTGAAAAAAAAAAATGTCTGAAGCATAACATATTTCTTTTCATTTTCTACATAAAGAAAAAATAATAGAGTGATCTTCACTAGTATTCTAAAAGAATTATTTTCTTACGATCAATAGCTCAATTAATTCATCTATATTCTTTTTTAATAACTTATAATTGTTTTGCAATGTTTAGTTAAAAATATCTTGTCAGCAGAATGTATAAGTGTTTTGCAATGTTTAGTTAAAATATATTGTCAATAGAATGTAAGCATTGGAGCGAATTGGTGCCATTTTATGAAATTAATTTTTGCTTGATACTGTTTGAGGAAGTAAAGCTAACTGATAATAACATTAGCTTATATATTAATAAAAATGTTTTTAAACCCGCATGTGCAAAGAACTAGATAAATCGGTATATTTATCGTATCGACAAAGACACATAAATCAAAATAACAATAACAACAATAATAATAATAATAACAATAATAATAAAAATAACGATAATAATAATAACATTATTTCCGTGTCCTATTTTTCAATTACATTCCTTTCCTCAAACTGGAAAATCAGTCAGAAATTTTATTTTGGGCATCATATAGTCCATGTCTTATATTTATAAAATAATTTACCCTAGACACTATTTTGATTGTCATCATTCCATGTTATAGAAGTTATCACAACAGTTTCCTAAAGTATATTACACTGTCATAATAGTCACTTATTAAATCAGCATTTTGAATTCGAACAAATTCATTTGAGGTTTAATTACCTTTAACATTAATTATTTACCTTTGAATTTTATATTTGATAAACTTCACTGTGATGCCTATAATGCCTGTATTTGTAACTGATTTACCCCACACTGCGCCGTGTTGTTTTTAAACAACACCTCTATTTTCGTTCACTAAGCTCTTGTTTTGTATTATTTTTAACAAGTGGGGAATTCTTCCGTTTTATTTAGTATGTAAGATCATATTAGTTAATATAGTATCCCCTAATTCTTGTAAACTTGGCTCCAGGTTCATCTTTTTTCACAAAATCGACAACAACCGCAAAAAAAAAAAAAAAAATGTGCGCAGTGCAGGGTTAATTTCTTATGACTTAAAAACTACATAATTGTGTGAGAGGGGGTTTACAAATACACAAAATTTCAAGTCTTCCTTTCATTTGAGTTCTAAGGTTTCGTTTTTAAGAAAACGTCGCACTGTCGCGACCGTTTCTAAGACCCAAGTCTTAATAATCTACGGCATTGTACACAAATGGACAATTCACACAGATGTTTTTAAAAGACGAATTTGACTTTTTTTTACATTAAGCCTTATAACATCATACAATCATTTCATGAAATGTTATTTTTTTGAATATTTTGTTATAATTATAAAATAAGCTTTTTATTGTGTCCATTCGCCTTTTTCATTCAGCATTTACAAGTCATATTAATTAACAATTTTTTAAGTTTTTTTTTTACATTTGATGTAAAAAAAACCCCCTGGGATATCTAGTACATAAATCTAAAAAGTACATAGTAGATAATGCTCCTGATAGGTAAATTTCCGACCATGACAGAAACAATTGTAACGGGAGTACCCAATTACAGACGTCCCCAAGTTTTGTCAATTTCTGACTTTCTCGAGTTCATCATTTTTTCCACTGAACAGCTAATATATAAGATAAACTTGACATTTTCAGCAACCGAATACAGTGCTTGAATTCCATGTACTATAATTCCATGTGTACAATTGCCATTATGTTTGTGGAGGAAACCGAATGGCGTTTGTATTTGTGGCTAAAAACCTAAAAACCATCTTTCTTTCATTTTTGCATTAAATGGGAAGGAGAGGTCGAAAAAGAAAGGAAAAACAACCATCTTTTTTTGTTCTCAAACTGAAAGTAGACAAATTATCATATAAGACGAAATATATTTAAAGATACCTAAACATATTACAATCAAATGCAGCAGTTAAATTTGATTAAACTGAAAAATCTGCATCAAAATTTCACTACCTGTTATGCATATATATAAGCATTTATTAAAAATTAATTTTAGAATGTATTCTTAAAACATTCAAAACAATGAATCTCATATCTGCTCAAAATGTCACTACAAATATGAAGCCTGCTGCTGCTAGAATATTGATAATAGTTCACTCCTTACCTGAATAACTTCTCATATTAGTTTTTTTCTAATGCGACTGTTCACTGCACTGTTCTTTTTAACTATTCTTACAGTATTTAGTTTACAGAAAAATACAACCCTTATGAGAAAAATCACCGTGAAGTAGTCATTATTCGAAACATTAAGAAAGTTTTTAGTCGTAAATAACAATCATTTTGGAACAATTGATTAAATTTATTCTTACAATTTTTGGTAGTTTCTGCTTCTAATGATAGCTATAAAATATATTTTAAAGTACTTTTTGTCAGTATAAACAACTCGTTCTGCAAATTGGCATTTTAAATAGCATCATTTACTTCTTTTCTCTGAAATATATAATGCTGTGAAATTAGGAAAACTTTCTGTGTAAAATGCACATATTAAAACAAAAACACTTTTTGACATGAGTTAAAGCTGAATAAAATACTTACGAAATTAACCTGGAATTTCCTCATAAAAAGTATGTTTTGATACTTATTTTCGCCCAGAAATTGAGAAAAGTTCATTAGGTTAAAAATTTATATAAAAAAATAATTTTAAATTTGGTACATTTTATAAAATCGGATGTTTCAGGGAAACAACCGAAATAAAAATTTTTTAACAAAAATCTGAGTTTTAAAAAATAAACAAATGTTTAATTCCAAAGCTTGTTAATAAAAATTACAGGTAGTAAGAAAACTAGCTTTATAAAGGAGATAAAGATGCAGCAGAAGCTCTTGTATCCGGTCCTCTGTTACCCGAATCCGATCATATCCGGTTGTAATGAAAAGAGGTTGGCAATGAACCTCTATCACTTAACGCTAATGTATTGAATTTTAAGTTGTTTTTCATTTTTTATAAACCTATTAAGTTTACTTTTATAAGCTTTTGGGGAATGAGAAAAATGTTTGATATATTAACACACTATTGTTGGAAGAAAATGTAGTTCAGTAATTGAAACGAAATGAAGTGACGGTCTTTGCCTAATATTTTACACGCGTACACACACACACACACACACAAACAAGCAAACCACATAATTGTAATAAAAATATAATTTCACATTAAATTAAAGCACAAATGAGCATTAAAACGCAGACATATGTTTCGGGATTGCTTGGAATCCCGAAATATATGTCTGCATTTTAATGCTCGTTTGTGCTTTAAATTAACGTTAAAAAATTTTTATTATTACAGTTTACTTGCACAAATTTCGTAAAATTTAAATAAATAAATAAAAACTCTAAAACATAATAATAACGATTTCTATAATTCATTAAACGTGCTGTAAAGTTCAGCAACTTTTTATTTATTAATTTTTATTTTCCTTATTCTTTTAGCACGTTCTACAAATTTTGTAACCTTGAAGAGCCTATAAAACTTTTGTTACTATAAATTTTACCATTCACATGAAGCATTAAAATTGCTATACGGTACAGATTGTGTTTTACCTTATTTAATGAGCTTGCGTTCCAAAATCAAGCTATACAGTAACTAATATTAATAGAATATTACTTCCCCTACATTTTTTAAAATCTTTTATTACGAAATCTCAGAATTTCTTTTATATAGGCAACCCCCCCCCCCCCATTAAGTGCCAATTAATGTACAAAAAGGATTTCAGCTATGCAGCATGTAAAGCAAATACTATCAGCCTCTAATGCACCGAAATTTTATGCTTTTAACATAATTTTAAAAATATTTATTTTCCCCAAGCATTATATTACGTAATAATGGTTCACGCTGTTTTACTCTGTCATAAGGTTTACATTAAGCAAAATAAATATACAGCATTTTTAGCCTGAATTCAAAGATGAAGGTAAATTACGCAACGGTATGATCCATGAAATATTGTGCTCTGTAAAAACGAACAAATAGGCTTCCCCTCTGCATCTCTTCATGAATTATTTACGAGTCCGCGTTTGTTTTCGTTGTTAAAAAGCAACTAACAATCGTTTGTAAAGGATGAATTCGAGTTACATAAAAGAATAGCAAAACTTAACCGGGGTGCCTGATCTGATGTATTATTCATAGAAAATGCGCTGGGAAAATATGCATAGTGTGATTGGAGCAATGTGAATCAATTTCGAAACTTGTTTTTGTGAAAAGTATTGTAATAGAAATCTCTTGCGGAACGTTTGAAGGAATTTAAAAGTTGGATAAAATCCGCGTATGAATAAAAGAATATACGTTTCTAAAAATATGCGGCTCATTTCAAATCACATATTTGCTGTAAAAAATGAGGGGAAAAATATTGACTCAAACTTTACTTACCTATTTAAACACTGAAAATCATTGAATTCGAAAATCTGAGGTTAAAGCTTTTTTTTTGCCCCGAAAAATTGGGAAAAATCATTCACAACTGTCTATTATTTGAAACTAAAACAATTCTGGTATTAAAGTCAATAAAATTTCAGCGTTCAGAATAATGTATAAAGTGTTGTAGCCGTGTTCCTTTACGCAATACATTAAAGAATTTAATCAAGCCAAAAGGGTTTGCCTACAAATCAAATAAATAAAATAAAATAGATAAATAAAAATAAATAAGATAATAAAATAAAGTAGAACATAATAAAATAAAAAAATGAAGAAAAAACAAAATATCAACAACATGTTAAGGGAAAAAAGGACAAGTTCGGTAGAAACGATTTTCTGCTTAGTCGATGTCACCTGTAAAAGAGCAGTGATCTAACGGGTGTCAAGCTATACAACGTTCTTAAATTTCCAAAAAAAAAATATTTTCTCTGATATCAGATTTGTAAAGTTTTAATTGTCAAGATGTTACGTTCGAAAATCTTGACTTCTCGAATAATCAATTTCTAGTGAGTAGTTAGTTTTAAAATGCAGCAAGATATAGTAGTAGTTAATTAGTAATATATACAAATACAAAAGTAACGACCAGCAACACGCCCAGGGCCCAGCTAGGCTGGTCCTAGTCAATCTAACAATCGCCAATGAACATCAAGAGCCTTCTTAATAGTTTTTACCCCGCTGCAAGTAGTGTCACTTCCGGTAAATTATTCCAACTGCCTACAACCCCATTGAAGTAGCAATTTTTCCTAATTTCAAGATTAGTCTGAGATTTAAACAGCTTAAAACAATGACCTCTGGTTCTAATACATTCAGTGCATAACTGCAGCCCATCAACATTTCCCGTTTTAATGGATTTATACAACTGAATCCTGTTCCGTCTAACTCTCCTTTGCACAAGACTTTACATATGGAGCATTTTAAGTCTAACCTCATAATCAAAGTCTGTGAGACCCCTCACCAACCTAGTAACCCTCCTTTGAACTCTTTCGAATAAGGTAATATCCTTCTTTGGATAACGAGACCAAAACTAAATAGCATAGTCTAAGTGAGGTCTTACCAAACTTCTGCATAATGGTAATGCAACTTCCTTAGACATGTTTCAAATAGCCTTATTGATAAACCGAGGCAAAATGTTAGCTTTGTTACTTACTATGCTACACTATTGACTAAACTTGAAGTCGTGACTAATCAATACTCCTTTATCATCGACTGATTCTGCTTCACTAATGATAGAACCTTGCAAATAATAGCCTGCACGTTTATTCCCATGACCAAAATGAAGCCCTTGACATTTCCAATTGTTTAAAGACAAATGTTTGCAGTGGATGTAAAAAAAAAAAAAAAAAACCTCAGCAGAGTTCTAAATGAATATTTTATAAATGGAATTAAAGGTGTAGTTTAAATAGCCATAATGCAAATGTATAAGTTTAAAATAAAAAAAGAAGTCTCGGAGTTCAACAGCGTAGATCAGGTACAAATGTTTTAATTACGAGGTACAAAAGCCTTAAAAGTGGCCTCCATTTAGCTTGAATCAAATAAAAGAGGGCATCTTTCAAACATCATTTAGCAATGAATAATACAATGGAATATTCTTCCCTACTCACTGCACTAACCTACAGTCCTTATCCCTCATTTCCTCACAAAATTAGATCTGAATTGTTACTGAAATATATTTTCTTCTTTGTTTTCGTTTGATTCCGAAAATTTTCCTTTAATAAGATGTAAACAATTCCACATTTAAGCATCTTGAAAATATGTCTGAGACAAAAACTACACCGTAAAAATATTTTAGCAGAAAGACAACGTAAAAAAGTCGCACTAAATATGCAATGTTTTCAAACATACAAAAATAAAAGCAAAAAAAAAAAAAAAACGTATATTATGTCACAGAAGAATGCTTATTATATCACACTTTCCTTGAGGGGGGGGGGGAAATGTAGAACGTTAAATGAGAGAGAGGAAAAAGGATTTCATTAATGTTCTGAGTAACCAAAATGTTATTTCGTCTGCGCCCTGAACTTTTACTAAGATGTCCAGAACATTAAAAAGAAAATTTAGGATATTAAAGCTTGTTTTAATTTACGAAGCTTGTTTTATAAAGATACCCAAAAATGATTAAATTTATGTCTATCTTACTTCGATAATTTTCTGGAAAATGCTTTAAAAAATATTGGATTTTTTTTTTTTTTAATTTAATGCACTTGCCTGTAAAATTAATTTTTCCCCTGCGACGCAAAATCTATTTTCTTGGCGCTGTATAACAAGGAGGCTTTTGCTCATTTAACGCAATATGACCTGTTTTTTTTTTTTTTTTTTTGTTTATTCTCTATAAATAGTTCAGGTCATAAAGGGTCTAACGAAATCTACTACTGAATCATACCTCCCATATCGATTTGAATGAAAACTTTCTTGTTAAAGCATTTACACTTTTTTTTCGTTAAACGTTTGATTTTTGATAACTTTTAGGATTTATGCTTAATGATAATCTATTTATTGTTCAGATAGATAAACATACTAATTTGTAACAGTCTTCATTTTTTACTCAAACAAGCATTCAACTCCATTTTGACCTAAAATCAATTATGTTTGTACTAATAAAGAGTCAACTGTTTAGCTAGATTGATCCTAATAGGATTCTAATGGAGATATAAACCTGCATATTTATCTATTATGGAATATATAAACTGAGTTAGTTTCAGTCAATATGTTATTATGGAATATATGAACTGAAATAATTAGAATTCCAAAGACAAAAGGTCTTCTCGAACTTGACACACACACAGCCAAATGGGGAATTAGAATTTAGCTTCATATCAGTTAATGTTCTCGCGCTTAATTATTTATAATGTGCTTACAACATTTGTAATGATTTTAATATTTTTATTTTGACCGTAATGTTTCTTTTTAATCATGATTCTCTCGTTTCATCTTCTTTAATTATATTTCCTATATCATTCCTTAACATGGAGTCAAGTTTCTTTTAATGTTTTTCCCCTCAATTAGCATTAAATCTAAAAATTTCACAACCATATCAGCTGTAAAACTACTCCCAAAGAAAAGCAAAGAAAGAAAACACGGATTTTCTGTAATTCACAATAACAACGTAACATAAAACCTATTAGTAGAAAGAAGTGTAAAGCCTTTACAAAACATAAAACCTAGCTTGACACATACACTGAAGAAAAACATGCACTGAAAAAACGGTTTGTTTTACAAATTAGCAAATAGATTAAGACAGTATTTAAAAAAAGGGTTTATAATTTTATTCTTTAAGCAATTATAAAGCTTCTTTTTACTTTTACACATGCATCGTATCTCATATACATATGTACAAAGAAAAATTAATTAGTTTTTTTATTTGTGCAGATTACACACTTATGTAGTCGATAAATATTGTAAACCTCTTGAAAAATATCTATATATTTTAAGAATTCGCTTTCAAATTGCAGCACGCAACCGAGTCAGAAAAATGTTAAGATTTATGTTAGCATTAATTTAGTAGCATTTTAGTTAGCATAATTAAAACGCAGATCAATTCAGCGTGTGATATGCCAGGAAAGTTTTAATTATTTTCCCCAGACTGCATTAAATAACACTTTTTATTTACCAAAAAAGCAAAACCAACAAGTTTTAATTATATTTGAAAGCACGAATTGCTTCTAAAAATAGAAACGAATCGTGCTTAGGCATTCATTTTTTCTCCTTAAAGCTGAAGTTTGTTTTTTCTTTTAATTTCCATCCTTCCATTTTGTTGGAAATAAATTGCCGCTTCAAATCTCAGCGTGACACAAAACGATGAAACTCATTTTAGCTACCTTCCAAAGCTAGGTATTTTAAAAAGAGAGGAAAACTTTTTCGTTTCATTAAAGGCTTTTTATTCTCTGAGCGTTTACACGCTCGTCTGTCAGATTCCCCCCCCCCCCCCGCCTCCTCAGGGCCCAGAACTATTTGTGCAATGGGAGCTCCCTATGTTCGTTCAACTCATCCAGCCGGTGAGGATCATTATCACATTGATGGGTGATGGCAAGGAGGGAATAAAGCTCTTCTCAGCTACGAGCAAACTTGCAATTAGCTGATTAAAACGATAAGATGAAATGCACATCTGGAAAGTGGCTATGATTTGTCGTGAGGAATGATATGTGGAGGACGCACAATCTTCACTTCTAATTGAATTTCAAAGCAGGATAATGATTAAAAATTCAGTCTAGGGTAGTCTGACAGGTGGAGCGCTTAAGCACAATTACATTTTTAAAAAATTATATATATTATATATATATATATATTATGCACCATTTGAAAGCATGAGAGTAAAAATATTTTTACTAATATGTGTAAATATTAGGCAAAAAAGTTTACCTTTTCTGTGCAAAATGAAGTAAGTAAAAAAGCAATGACGTTAAGCACAAAAATAAATTACAAAAAAGTAGACACGTTTCGGAATTACATGGAATTATTTTTACAATGCATGCAAGAATTGAGCAAGGAAAGCAAAAAACTTGCAAGAGTACAGCCAAAACAGAAGATTCTTGCTAAAAAAGAATCTTAGTTGTTAAAATGATGTGCATAATCTCGTTGTTTTTTTACTTACATCATGTGTAAATATTAATGGAAAAATGGGGGCGGGGCTTGCTGCTTCAGTTGCTTTTTGGTCGTTCAGGTGTCAGATATCTTGGAATTGCATGAGAGGAGACTACTGTTATCAATGCATCTAGAAAAATTCTTTCGGAATCAAATTAAAAAAGTTACAATCTCATCATTCACTGATAGGTTTATCCTATGTCATTGAAGTTATATTTATTATGTAAGAGTAAACATGATGCCAACGCACGGGAAAATTTTCAAAATTTATTTCGTTCTAGGTGTCCTAAATTTTGCAACACATTGGGGTTAATTTGATTCAATTGACAACTCAATTTACGCTAAATTAGCGAAAAATGGTTAAAGTTACTGCCTGAAATAAAATTAAAAGTTTCACCTTTAGTTTAGCAGTGTTTCAGTTATAGTTATCAAAAAATGAAAGTCCATGGGAAAAGGAAAACTGTCATGATAAAAATATGTATTGAAAGTCTCAGAAAGATAATATATAACAGCTAAAAGAAATAATCAAAATATACAAATATTTACCAAATACGAAATAAACTAATATAAACATCATTACATGGTATATAGTTAGACAACTATCATAATTTAGGCAAGCTGATTAATTTACGAACCCAATCTTAAGGGTCATTCAGAAAGTAACTCGAGGGAAAAAACTATGCCAAAAGTTAGACAAACCAGTAATAGAAGTGATAATAAATTATTAAGTCTTAGGTTTGTGGCTTTCAAAGGGTTAATTTACGAACTTCTACACACATGTCTCGAAACTGTCATGAAACTTAGGTTAAATAGCATCCTCTAGAGTATTACTGGTTAAGTAAATGCTCCTGTGATGTTGCATTCGAATGCTAAAGGGCAATTCAGTCTGTTTGAGATGCTTCTCAGAAAACTGTTCGGAAATATTTACTAGTTGTGAACTACGGTGCAGTCTTTTTTTTTTTTTTTTAATGTAGAGATAGAATACATTTTGTTTTCATATTTTAAAACTGAAATATTAATCATTCAGCAAAAAAGTTATAGTGTTAAATTTTACTGCATTTTCAATAAGCACTCATCAATGCGTAGCTATTTTATGAGTTAGTAGTAGACATACAAAATCCCACTAAACGAATTAAACGTTTTATGAATCAATATGAATTTCCTTTTCTATATGGGAAAGATATAAATTTCTCATAAATTCTGTAAATAAATTTGTTACGCATATATTCAGCTTAACAAGATGTAAGAGAGCATGTCTCTGCATTCACACGATGCACAAGCTGTACAAGTGCTAGGCGAGAAGTTTAAAAAAAATGACTGAGTTCCAGAGCCTGTGATTAAGATATCATTCTTTTATTAAGTTCCCAATTTAAACCATTACTTGAGATCCTTGGCTTCCTAAAACATGATGATGTTTGTATCCACCGTAATAGGCAATATTTTGTGTATAGACTGAGAAAAATGCTTGGAGAAAAAAAGGCGCTCAACACCTTAAATATGGGCCAGCCTGCAACCATCAAATGCAACAAAATGCAACCTGTTATTTTAGATTATTTTGTTCATTTATTTAAATAATTCAAAAATGTTAAAGAAATTAAAATATTTAAAAATAAAATTCTTATAAAATGCTTTGCATCTATTCAATTTTAGGAAAATGCTCATGAACGGATTTATGTATTTCTCAGATGTTTCTTTCTAATGCAGTTGAGTTTTTGAGATCAAATGAGCCAATTTATTGATTTATAGCAAATTTTCTTTTTAATGCAGTTGCGGTTTTGACTTCAAATGAGCCAATTTTATTGTTTTATATTAAAACTGACATTTAAAAAATGACAGAAAAAATACTTAGAACAAGTAACGTATACATAAATTCTCATTTTGACAATTAGAGCTTTCCTGGCTATTCTAAACATGCTGTGTGGCTGCTCCGCTAACATTCTATTAGAAGTTGTACTCTGCTAAAAGGAAGTTCAGGTTTCGGGACAGAGTAAAATTTAAGATTCTCCCGGTATCTCCCGGGGGAGCCGTTATCAAGATAATGTAAGTTAAGTGCTTAAGTGTAAGTTAATGTAGTCAGGTCACCGAAAGAAATTTGGTAGTAGAAAGAGAAAATAATACAACAAAAGAAATGATTTTAAAAAAGGGGAATTCGTTGCAAATGCCAAACTAACAATAAAATATATTCGTATATGAAATTAATCAATTAAATGGATACATAATACAACGGTCTTAAAATGTACTTCATTGTACACCTATTTTCATTTTCTAGTCTAAGGATCTTTAATGTTTTACGTGTATGAATCATTTAAATGTGAAAATGACTTCGTTATTTGCTGTTGTGCAATCCATAAAAGATTTTCCTGCTTCGTACCTTAATTAATAATAATGACTTAAAGCACAAACCACACTAGACAATACACATGCCTTGTTGTAATATCAATATAAAGCTAATCTTTCAAAGCACCAAGCAAATATTTAGGTGATGTTTTCTACTGTAATAATTTCAGAATTCAATTAATAAAACGTATGTTATGCAAGGGGCATAAATGTCCTCGCACATGTTTTCAATATTGTTTGACCCCCCCCCCTCTAGTTTGTCCCAAAGTATCAGACTTCACCATAATTGCCTACCCCCTTGTTGAATGGCACGTTGTACTGTATACGCAACTACATAAACATGTACTAGTTGCAGTTCAGAATCAAAGAACATGTTTATATATCATATTTCAATTTAAGTGTTTAACTAAGAGTTTTAATGATATTTTTCAGCATAACAATAATAATGATTATATGTGCACTTATTTTTTGCATTGAATAAGATTTGGGTTTAGGAAAAAGACATAGTTCATGAAAAATATAGTTATCTTTTGCACTCCTTTGTCGCCTCATAGTAGCCCAAACAGCATATAATGAAGCATATTGACAGATACGAAAAAGGTTAATATAGTAATAAAATTCTAATATGAATAAACAATTAGAAATAGCAGTACTTTGAAAAATAAAACAAATGCACTTTAATACTGGTTTCATTTAGCCCGTGTTGTTTTTAAACAACACCTCCATTTTTCGTTCACTAAGCTTTTATTTTGTAATATTTTTAACATGTGGGGCATTCTTGCGTTTCATTTTGTATGTGTGATCATATTCGTTGATATAGTTTCCCCTGGATCTTGTAAACTGAAAGCAAGGTTCATCTTTTTTCACAAAATCGTAAGACATGATGATTTCGTAAAAAACAGTAACTTCTTAATTTTTTTTCTACAAATTTTAAGCAACAATTTTATTTTTAAAAAATAGTCTCTAACTGCTTACATAGTTTTAAAATAAAATAAATATAAGCTGTCCGAAAAACTTCGGGAAAAATATATATTAAGGCGCCTTTTTTAATTGTTGGTTTAAAACAACACCGCGCATTCGGGGGCAATTTTTATGCTCCTGCATTATTCGCAGTATAAACAAGAACAGGTGTCACAGGTTATTCTATTTCACTTTATTTAGTATCTTTTAGAAGATTATTGTTAAATATTTCACAAGTTAGCTTAAAGTGGTCGATTAAATTATTATTTAGGAATTTTGTATAAAATCAATTCACGCTCAAGCAAAGAAGAAACGCACATTATCGCATAAACCACCTACAGATGTTTGGTTTCTTGTTTAAAATCGTTTAGTGAAATTATTATTAACCTTTATTGGTAATCAAAGTAAAAATTTGCACATGTAACTAATAATTATTAGTTACATCTGCAAATTTTTACTTTAATAAATTTTATAAATTTATAAATAATAATAAAATAAGTTATTTTAATAAATATTCATATTTTAGTGCTATTTTATGATCATAATGAATACCTATTTATTATTGATTTGGTTTCCTTTGTTAAAATGAATATATAAAAAATTTATTTTTCTTACCCCTAAATGCGCAGTGTTGTTTTAAAACAACATGTCAATTTTTCTCGAATTCTACTTTTCCGAATTAAATAGGAATTTTTTTAGTATTTTTCCCGCTTATAACTAGCACAAAAAACACAAAAAAAAATATTTTACAAAGAAAAAAAAATTGCGCAGTGTAGGGTTAAGGAAATTGTCAATTGGATTTATAAAATATATGTGTAACGAGGAAAAAAACGTAAAATCAAACAGTAAAAAAATATTTAGTTTGCTGTTTTTTTAAACCAAAATTTACGATGTCAAACTTATTGTTACCCTTTCCCGCACTTGTTACAAAATATCCCAATTTCATGAATCCTCTCCCCCTAAAACTATGACCGTCATTAGAAAATCCCCCCCCCCCCCCACCAAAAAAAAAAACATGTTTTCATTATAACTACCGGCAGCCAACATTACGAGATTCGGCGTAATGTTTTTCTCTTTTAAAATTAGGAACAGAAAAAATGCGTAAAGCATTGTTCGCCAAGAGTGATATAGCACCAGAGAACGATACATTACACTTTAAAGGAACGATCAATAATATGATGACGAAATTTATAAATTTTCAGTTTCTCATATTTAACTTAACTGAAACCAGCTCGTTAAACCCGTTCTGGGAAATTTTTAGTTATGTAATATATTTTTCATCCGAACTCATAGAGAATTTTTCAAAATGAATGAGACGGGAAAACTTGCAAAAGTATTAACAATGTGGTACATCTAGCTACTAAATCGAGAACAAAAAATGTAGTCCTTGTCGTATTTTAAACAGAAGCATCAAAACGTTTTTTCGAATAAATAAATTTTAATTATTAATAAATTGGTGTTTCAGTAAACTTGGAAGTGGCCAAAATAATCTGAACGCAGTATTGAGAAAAATTATTATCATTATTAAAAGTTTAAAAATGAATATTTTTTCCACAAAAGAATTCGCAAATAATCGAATAGAAGTTGATAAATTATTTTCAGATGTTACAGGTTGTTCATAAAAGAATATCCAGTTATAAATTTCAATAGTGTAAATTATAAACGTTGTAGAGTGTTAGTTCAAAGTCGCAATTAAAGATTAAGGGGACTTGGCACCTTTAGACAATTTTTTTTTAATTTAAGAACTTTTACCTATTTCATTTGTATGTTATGATGTGCTATTGTTCAACAAAATGATTTTCACATGAAAAATCAAAATTCAACTAACAGAAAATTTTAAAAATTAATTTTTTTAAAATTATTTAACAATTTTAAATTTCCTTCTTCTTTTTCATTTCTTGACTTTTTTTTACCAAGTTTTTTTAAAGTACTTATTATAGTATGGTTTACAATTTTAGGGATGGGTTTTGCTATTAATTAATTAGTTTTTGAGAAAAAAGTTTTTAAAGTTACATCGATGGTAGAACACAGAAAAAAGCGACTTTTGTTACATTTTCATTAAAAAATTTTTTTTTGAAAATATATAGCAAATTCCATCCCTAATTTTATCAAGCACATCATATCGAACACACACAAAAAATTTCAAGTTGCTACATGAATATATGTAGAAGTTTTAGCAATTTAAGTACTACAATATGGCGAAAACACACAAACCGAGAAAAGGCAGTTTAAAGAATACAAAATCCTACTAAAACATCAGAAATATTTGAGTTCTCTTACTTCTTAACTACATTTATATTGGATGTATCGCTTCAAAACTTCGCTCAGATATACTAGGAGAGTCAAACCACATTTTAAGCAAAAAATTGAAAAATCGTTATTTTCAGCCATTTTCTACAATTGAAAGGTGCCAAGTCCCCTTAACTCAAATAGTTTTAGTAAGCGCGTGAGCGTATATTTGGTTGTTTTCTGGCTTGCAGCGCTACATACAAAAAATGGCGACTTCTGAGCGTAAAGCGTTTTGTGTTCTGCAATTTGCGAAAAGTCAATCTGTAATTTCAGTTCAACGTACGTTTCGTTAAAAATTTAATTGTGTTTAGAGCTTAAATGTATGTTTAAACGTTCTGCCGCTGTCTAATGATTTGACAGAATTGAGACACTTAATTTACGAGGCTATTCCTTCCATTACACCGGACTTGTTAACCAAACTATGGGATTAAAGGTTAAATGTGTCCCATGTAACTAAAGGTACACTTATTGAACATTTGTAGGAAAATCTAGGTTAGTTTACCTTCCATTTGACGTATGATTTGTTAAAAACAGTCTAAACTAAACTGTTAATATGCAATTGAAGCTGGGATATTTTTATGGACACCCTGAACAATATAACATGCATCAGTATTACAATAACTAACTCAATATGTTCATTTTAATATTCGTTTTATAATAGCTACATTTATTCTAAGTGGATAATACAATTATTTTCGCAAAAAAAAAAAAAAACTACAAAATAAGAATAATAAAACGCATCGAGACTATGAATTTAGGTTTAAACGCGGAGCAAAACCAACAATAAGAGTTCAAAATGAATGACATATTATCGATCATCCACCATAAATAAAGCTATTTCTCTTGTATAAACCTCAACATGTTTTTATTCAACAAGTTTCAGTAAATATCACTCAAGATTGAGTTTAATCTGGTACTTCAACGTACTTATCTTTTCAAACGGGTCCTAACGATAAAAAAATGGAAGTAAATCTGAGAAACTTTTGCTTTCTAAATAATAACTAAGAAAAAAATAAGAGTATTTCAGAAGATTTTCCTTTCCATCGCCTGAAGGTATGGTGTGGAAAGATATAATGAACTACCTCGCTGTATGCATAAGTCAATTTGCAGTATGAAATGAAAGACGTATTAATGTTATAAAAACTAACAACCCTTCCCTGTTTCAAAAACAACTTCCCAATATACTGTTTCCCATTATTGATAAATTATTTTTATAAAGCAGTGTTCCTTAAATAAATAAAAAAAAAGTATTTGTTTCCCCGCTTTTATTTTTTGCGTGAAAAAAAATATTTGAGAGTATAGATTTAGTTCTTTAAGAAAGGAAAATTTATGAGTCGATTGTTTTTTATTTGGTGTGACCTTCTGAATATGTCCGAAACAAAACTGTTCTCAACTTCTTTTTTTTTTCCCTTAAATGTAATATTTTTTGCCCCTTATTTGCATATCCTGGGGAACATTTTCTACTATTAAAATGTTTTCACAAGGTGCAAAAATTTTGATACGATTTTAAAATGAAAGAAATACTGGTACACATGCTTATTTGCATTTAATTTTTGTATTGCATACAAAACCATTGTTGTCAAAAACCTATTTTTGTCAAGAAAAGTAGAACTGAGATTTTCTCGTTAAACGTTGCAATGATTCAACTAACACAATAGTTGACTGTACCAATTCAGTTACAGTCTGCTTATAAAAAGACAAAATAGAAGTTGTGATTGTACTTATCAAGAAGAAAAATATTTATTGCTCTGTCTATAATTGCACTCCGCATATAGTAGCAAAGAAGCTCAAATTGAGTTGTCCAATTAAGCATCAACGGTGAAACAGCAGCGAAAGAGAAAAGTTGTATTTATACAAACGCATTTATTGACACCATAAAAGGAACCAAAATATGTGCTCCAATTGGCTGTAAAGTGTGGCGTGACATATGGCAAACTAGCCTGAAAGACTGGCTTACCTAGAAATAAACGTAACACTAAGCTTCATAGCAATTTTCATTTTCAAGGTGGATACAAATGCGTATCTTATTTTAACAAAACTCTAACACTGTTTGAATACCTTATATAAAGTTTAAATTAAAATCCATTAAAAGTATTTACGACAAATACATTAAAATAAACAGAGTTAGCCATTTTCTATTATCTCCGTTCAATATGACAATGAGGGAAGCAAATTCACTTACTGTATTGGAAGCTACAAATTGACGCAAAGCACTGTATTAAATAATCGACAGGTAGTTTTTTTAATCCGTTCAAGTTTATAATCCGATGCTTCGCTAGTATTTCATTCGCTATTTTAAATTTCGAAGTATTTTTTATGGAATAATTTTAGTTATAAAAACAGGGAACCACTTATATGAGCTAATACTATTAAAGAAAACTTTTTTCTAGCTAAACAACTTTGATTGTAAAATGTTTAAAATGTCCTAAAAGAGCTTTTTGTTCCCATTTTTCCGTCATTGAAAAGCATAAGCCAAGCCATTAATATGACTTATAAACTTTTAACAGTAAGAATCCGATATAAATTACACATTGTTTCACTCTGCTGTATCTTAAACGAAATCAACAACTTTTACCATCCGTTTAAATATAATTAGCTACTTAGGTGAAAAATGACAGAAATCAAAACTAAACGTCACATTCTTTATAAATTTAGGGAATGAACCTGTTTTGTTTTTATAAAAAAGCTAATCACTTTCAGTATAGTTAACAATAAATTTGTAAGTTATTTTAGAAAATGCAGCTTAAGTCATTTTTGACTTAACTAAGCATAATAATTTGCAATAATAATGTTAATACTCCTGTTAACTGTTCATACGTAACGTTGATTTAGATACGTACAAATATAACGCTACAAGGAAGCACCAAATTTAAACTGATGTAATTTATAATTACCAGTGCTTACATCAAATGATTACACAATTCTGCTCTCAGAGAAATTTAAGAATAATATGTTTTAAAACTTTCTTTCAGTAAAAGTCTTTTAATAAAAAATTAAAATGCAAGTAATTATTTCAAGCATTTTTGCAATAACATTGCCAAAAGAGTAATTTCTTGATGTATGGCCCAAAAAATAAAGTACTGAAAACATCTTTGAATTATTAACACAGCGCTAATGACACTATGCTTTAAATCGTCGACACAGCTGCTGGGGCATATATCAAAGTAGATTTTCAACTATCCTATAAGTTCAAGTGAGAGGTAATTTTACTCCCTCATGGCCTAAACCGTTTTACAGTTAATAAATAGTAAATTTTATAGCTTGTTTGTAAAAGTGATTCTCAACTTTTACGACTGAAAAAGCCATAAATAAAAGAAAGAAAATATGTCCATTCAGAAACACATTAACAGGTTGTGTATTGTTTCCTGACTTTTACTGAGAGATAAAATAGCAAGAAGTTTCGTCTAGAACTATGCAAGCCTACTTTCCCGTTGTAATTGTTAATAAATGATTTGTAAATATAGCCATCTTTCTCTCTCTTTTTTTTGGTTTAGCTTCAATTCGTATTTTTTTTTTTTTCAAATACACCTTTTAACCTGTTAATGCACTTACTATCGAAACATAAGACGTATGTTTTAAAAAGAAAAATATTACTTCTTAAAACATGCAATAGTTTTATTTTTAAAAAAGTGACTTTTAATCGTTGCTAAAAATAAAAAGAAATGTAAATTTTAAAAATTAAACATAAAAAATTGGCTTTATAATCATTTTTGCATAAACAAATCATTTGCCGATTGTTATTTTATGTGAAAGCTAAATCACGTTGATTTCTCTTTCATTCTGATTTAGTCAACCCAGTGTATTAACAATTTTTATCAATAATAAAACAAAATCAATTTCGGTTTTCGCTCAGGTTTTTACATTTCTTTTATTCATTCATTCGTTAATTTATTCATACAATCACTCAACCATTTATTCATTCATTTATTTAGAAATATCCTCCAAATCTAAAACTTAAATCAAAAAGTTTCATGGTGAAGTAGTATTGTTAAGTTCTAGCTGAACGAGTCCGTACATACTCTACACCATACGCTCCTTCCGATGAAGTTTGTTCTAATCAATTTTATTTATTTTTTATAACTACCTCGTTCATGCATTTATTTCTTCATGCATTTACTCATTAATTAATTCATTTTTTCATTCACTCATTTATTCATTCAAAATTATCCTCAAATAATCCAGATTAATGATAAGTTTCATTAGAAAAAAAATTCGAATCCGACAATCCATTCAAAAGTTATTATGGGGGGTAGACATACATTTATCTCCCATTTCAAAACCCTACTTTCATCATCTCAATACCCTACCCTCTTTCATCTTTTCAAAACCCCAATTTTTCATTTTCAAATTTTTATTTAATTATTTAATTTATTTTCGATTTTTTTTTCGTTTTTAAGCATAATTTTAGGTTACATTAAGCATTTTTTCATATTTTTTAAAATTTTCTCTTTACTACACTTCTTTGCTTTCAGTTAAAGCACTCATTACCAAATTATGACAAGAAGTAATTTGATTAACAAGTAAGAAAACAAATAAAGTGGAATTCCATTACAGAATATATAATTTGGCTTCGACAGCTTTCATACCGATGCACAAAGGATTAAACGTTCCTATTTGTTAAAATACGTTTGCCTCACTGATACTACGATGGTGATCGGCTCCGTGCTACACTGTTAAAAATTTCCGTAACAAAATAGTAAAATAACCATTTATTCGATTGTTATTTTACCATATTTAACTACAACAGCTGAATAACCATTTTAAAAGATGGTACTCAAACCGCTGATTGCGAAAAAAATCGTTTATTCTCTGTTTATCCTAAAGAACGTTTAACTAACCGTAATTTTCAAGCACTCAATAAGAATCGGGCGTCCATCTTGGTTGCGAAACCTTACGAATGAATAAAGATTTATCAGTTCAAATTTGCATGTATATATAAAAAAAGAAGATAAAAAAAAGTGGCTTAAGCAGTGGATTCTAAATAGAAACACATACATACGTAAATCAAAAATTGGAGCCATCGGATTTCCGAACTGTTTGCGAATGAGCGAACCCATAATTTGAGCTGCTGAAGCTTGTTTGTATTTTAATTTTTGCAGCAAATAAAATGATTTTCGTCAATATACAGTAAATTTAGACTAGAAATGACTTTAGATCCAATCAAAAACTGAAATTTTAATTTTAATGCAGTTTTCCTGTTGAAAAGGAAGATTTATTGATTAACAGACCGTTTTGTGTGGTGCCGATGGCCGAGTGGTTAGCGAGCAATGTTGGTATGACAAACAACCGGGTTCGATTCCCGCAAGCTGCGTTTACCGTTTCTACGCCTCGAAATGGTTCAAAAACACTGAAAATTTTGTTTTGAAACTATTTTTAAATGGCTATAAAACCGTAAACTTTTATATTTACGGCTTTTTAACCAAGCTGATTGGAAATGGTTAGGTCCCGTAAAGATGGAAAAATGTTCCAAACCGTAAATTTAACGGTGTATTAGATGGACAGACTGCTGCCGGTCATTTAACCGTAATTTCATGTTGAAATTTCTAACAGTGTAGTATAGGTATTCCTCCTGTTTACTGCTTCTTCTCCCCTAAGAAATGAATTATCTCAATGTAAGGCGCCATGTTATTAGAACCATACTGTAATTAGTAGAGCTTTTAAAAAGCTCATAATGTTGATATAGTTACTTTGGAGTTAGTGTTCATTTATTGCTTATATTCTCGCCTATCAGAACTTCGTCTTATTAAATTCAAAGAATTATTTTACTGATTTCAATTGATATCTTACTTATTCTCGTGGCAGGCAGATAGCTGAATAATTTAATATTTTTTTAATAAGCTGGAAAACAACTTATATGTACAATAATGCCATTAAAATTTTAGGAACATTTCTTCAAAGATAGGGCTGATCTGAAAAACATTTAATGCACTATTTTCAGTCAATATATAAACTATCATACTGCCCAATCCTACGACGTGTTAGAGCACCATTCAAATAATAATACATATTATGTCTTCTATTGCACAAGAAAATATAAACCAGCTGCCAAGATAGAAACGAAGATTGTCGACTACAAATCAGGGATATTTTGCTATTTTTCCGTTTACCGCCTGTATGATGAAATTAAATTACCTCCGCTCAACTAAGTTTGTGGCATACACCATTGTTTGACAACCATTGGCTGAAAGATATTGCATTCAGCTTGCGAAACAGTCACGGGATTCGTAGAAATAATTTCGAGTTAACCACCTAAAAATAACCCTAATAAGAAACATCTTGCGAAACTGGATTGTGAAACACATCTTGCGAAAAGTTTGCCTTTAAATCAACCATTAAAGTCAAAATATAAGTAAGCTTTCTGCATGTAATAATTCAAGAAAAGCTTACTGTAATTGAAACATTGCGTTTTTAAACAACTACAAGCTTTTAGAAAACCTTCCGTTGGTAAATGCTGAAAATATATAATCGATTTTTCGAGCGCTTTTGTCCGTAAACCTGTCCGATATTCGTACGTGCTAAAATAAATGCACACATTATTTCAAAAATGCGTGATTGCAAAGCTGAATGATAAATATAAAAGCTTTGCGTGATATTACGACATAAAATGTACTTTAACAGCAGTTTTGCTTATAAACCAATGGCCAAATTATCATAATACGGTAATGGTTGGTCAGATAAACTGAATTTCAAGCAATGCGTTAATATAGTTTTTGCAATATTTTATGGTTTTAGAAAGCATTCGGAAGTAAACAATAGAAAATAGGCATTCAGTAATGTGCTATCAAAAATCAATGTTTTCTTACATACTTAAAGCTGTTTTTGTCGTCTGGTTAGAAACCGCATTAAAAAGAGGAAAAGCCTTATATTTTTTTTATCTCATAGGTAGCAAGAAATGCATTGTTTTCAAAACTTTTAAAACACCTTTTGTGTGCAGTAATTAGGAATTAAAAATCCCCCCGCACAAGGAATCACACAAGCAAGCACATAAAAACCAGTTTCACTGTGTATATACGTGCGTATGTGTGCTCTTAAGTTGAAATATATGCTGATTCTAGTAGTACCTGGGTGAAAAATGATTTACACTGCTTTGACAGATGGAAGAAAAAGAAAAGATAAAGAAAGCCCAAAAGATAGTTTAAGAAAAATGAATGATCAAACGTAGGAATTCGTATAGATAAGTAAAAAATCTTAACGATGGACGTGAAATGTTCAATGTATTGCTATCTGTCGATTACCAGGATCTTAAACTAATTATAATAAAATTTTCAGTCACATTAACTTGTCCTACTTATTGTGTATTAGGAAAAGCCAATGCAATTGAAAGTTGTAGTATAATTAGTAACAAATTATGCAAAATAGAAGCTTGAAACAGTCAAAATGACTGGTTTGGTAAAACAAGTGTTAAATAAATACGAACTCATGCTGGCCAACCTCTTGAGGAAAAAATTCAGAAGATTTAACACTAAAATTCTCCGCAGAAGTGTGGAGAATAATGAATGTCAGTTACTGATTAAAAAAAAAAAAAATCACATTTTAATTCAGACAGAAAAGTCATTATTTTTAAGCAATAATAATCCAAGCATTATAATTATTCTAAATAATACAATCATTCAAGTCTAAATAATGTGGTTATGAAAACACGTTTTACAACATAAACCAAAACTTGTGAGGTTACTAAAAATATACGTATAGATTAATCAACTTTAACCAGTAAAGTTGAAATCATGAAATGCGAAAATACCAGGTGAGCAAAATAAAAAGAAAATATTAGGTCGCTGTTGAGCAAAAAGAAAACCACCCACCTCGTCATTTTTTTAAGGAATGAAACAAGCATTTCTTTTAAGAAGGATGACCCCCAAAATAATTTTCGTATTCAAAGTTATGTCTTTCCCGGGAAAAATTAAATGTATTCATTACTGAAACCGATATTTTTTATATAGCGTAGGGCGGGCAGTCACGTCGCTTGCTATCGTTAGTTAAAATAAAGTTTTATTAGGTTTTGTTAGATCTCATTTCGTTTCAATGCAATTCATTTGGTACATTCTACCCACAAAATGGAATCTCCTACCAATTCTTATTATTTTACGTTCAATTTATTTTAACTCCATTGCTGGAAGACAGTCAGAAGTATAAAACAAGAAGTTCCGTCTAGAACTATACGAGCCTACTTTCCCGTATACGCCAACTTTAAATTCATAATCCAGCTATCTCTTTCTTTCTCGTTTTCTTTAGTTCTTAGTTACTTCAAATATACCTTTTCCAATGGTTAATACTATTCATTCACTCGCCCATTCATTCTTTCATTCTCTTATTCATTCATTCATTTACTCATTCACTTATTTTTCACTCATTTGTCCTTAAAAATCCCGATCAAAAAATGAATAGGAAGATAGGCTCGTTTAGTTCCGGTTTAACTTCGTATTTGTATTCTCCGTATCTGTTCCACGGCATAACATCTTTCCGATAAAGTTTATTCTAAATAAATCCGTCTGTTGGATTAGGATTTATATATGATTGAAATGTCCCCGTAGGCGCGATATTATTTTTTTTTAACTGTTAAAAAATGAACAAATATTGTTCAAATCAAAAACATATTTCACACAGAGTTTCTTCTAATAAGCTTGTCCATAGGAACTTAGATCGTATGCCCAGAGTTTACATAATTTGATTCATTTTTGTCCATAGGCGCTAATGTTAATATCTTTTGAACAGCTCAAAATTGAACGAAAAATTGTTCAAATCAAAAAGTAAAATATGGAAATGAGATGTCCTTAATGAGATCTTTCGAATGCAAAAAAAAAAAAAAAAAAAATCTTTCGGATTGGACAATTCCCTCAAAAGTTATTAGGAGGGGGGGGGGGGCATACAGACCGACAGACACACATCCTCTTCCCCATCTCAAAACCCTACTTCCATTTTTTTTTATTTTTCAATCCTTAATTAATTAGTGAACTTTTTTTTAGAGCTTTCTTAATCTTAACGATATTTTTACGATACCCATTAAGCCTTCTTTCATACTTTACTTTTTATTTTTCTTTTACGGGAAAGTAGTCTAAAACCGAATTCTTTAAATTAAAAAAAAATCAAATGAAAAATTAGCGAACTTCAAAACATCAACCTTGAAATGATGAAAACATAGGCAATGAATGACTGCTTTGGCGGTAGGGCAGGGAATCGAAGGAAAAAAATCGATTCAAACTTCACCAATATACAACATAGCAATTTCTTACTGACATATATGTAAATAAAGTTAAAATAGTATGCAATTGGAAATGAAGTTCTGCATTAAAACGAAATATAAATGAAACAAATGAAATCCGTCGCATGGAAGTGGAGTACGATGTGACTGAAGGAAAAAAAGGGAATTTATGGGCATGAATTCCATGAATGCATTTGTACTAAAGCTTACATGAAAGAAAAATATACCTTACCTTCTATTTTATTCAACATTGCAGGTATATTTTTGAACTTACTTAATTAGAAACTATCCTTAGTTTCCTATTTTCAATTACTCTCCGCATGGTATTGTATATAGCGTATTTCTAAGATAAAAGATGCAAAATTTTGAAAAAAGTTTATTTTCTAAAAATATATGCACAGTAAGGGAATTTATTTTTATTTTATTTAAAAAAATGGTATCGTTTTAAAAATGTTCTTTAGTTTGAGTTTAAATAAATTACCTAAACTCACCCTGCCCCGTAATATCCTTCGAAAGTTCATGAACGGTTCTTCTCTTGTTATTGAAGTCGTTGCAGAACTTTCCCGAGTTCATTAGAGCAGCTTTTTTTTTTTTCCTTAGAGTAAAACGTTCACAAATATTTTGGTTTATAAACTAATTTGCGTGTAGAACGGTTTTCTACCGCGAATTCTTTTCTTCTATTTTCTTTTTGCTGTTATGCGTGAAGAAAACTACTCCTTAAAAATATTTTAGTACGATATAATTAATCCACCCCTTTGTTTGCCAGCATAATACACAATGATTTAAAACAATGCAGATAAAGTAAAATACGAAATTATGAAAATAAATTATATAGCTCCCTTTTAAATTTAAGAAGTTTGATCAAATTCGAAGTAGGATTTTACTGCACAGCAGGAGTGGAACTGAGTCTCATGTGATTCAAACTGCCTGATAGTTCGATTTTTATTGAAGAGTTGCCAAGATCGGATGAGAGGTATATTAAACGCGTTTTGTGAAAAGTGAAGCTGACTTACCAGTATACTTTGTAAATTTATGGCAAATGCAAACAGTTAATCATCTGAGCATTCAATCTTAATAGCCGACAGTGTGGCGTAGTGGTAAGGCGCAGGCCTCGTACGCCCAAGTTCGCAGGATAAAACCTGGCCCAAGTCGGTGGATTTTCAAAATGCAGAAAATTGTCTGCGCCCATGTCGTATGACTATGCGGCATGTAAAAGATCTCTTGAGTAGACATTTGGCTTAGATGCTCTCGGCTAAACTAAATTCCTAGTGCAATCTGCATCAATTAGAGCTCAGGTGCCACCATCTAGAGTCCAAATTCTCAGAGTAGTAATGGCATCCGCCGACAGCGGTGCTATTTGAAAGAATGTATGCCGATTTCCGGGAATGCACAAGGTCTGCAAAATGGTTAGTAACCATAAGCAGTTCCGTTGAAATAAATAAATAAATAAATAAAAATTTAATCTTAATGCCTTGAAGGACGAATAGTTTTGGAAGAAACATAAACAGCAATGTTGCCGGATATTTTTAGGAGCTTTGCTGTAACCTTAACCATTACTATCTGGAATGCAAAAAAGGTTTTTCAAAACATTTAACATTTTTTTTTTTTTTTTGAAGTCAGGAATATAATTTCGTTGGAAAATAATACCTTTTGAATAACGGGCCGTAGTGGTGGGGGCCACCTTGTGGTGCAGTCTGTGTCACGCTAAATCCCCACCTATCGGTTCCGGCGGATGTGGGGCTTACTTTGTAGTGAGTCCGCGGCACTGGGACCGTAAAGCCGGCAGGCAAGTCTCGCCAGTCCGGCCCCTATGGCCGGTTCTGGCTGTCAAACTGTCAGAGAGATTGTGGGAGGAACGTTAGGGGCGAGCTGAGTTCCGTGCCCTTCTGGATAATCTGCCAAGGCCCTTGATGCTATGCGGAGTAGGACGCTGCTGCATTGCGTATCCTCTGAATAACGTGGACTGTAATAAAATTGTCGGAATATAATAAGAGGTATAAGGTGTCAGGTACAAAATTATATTAGCTATCAATGAGAAGTTTACTTTATTTGTTTATTCTACTCTACAGCAGCAATACCAGATATAGCATTCACAATTTTATATATTTTAAGCAAAAGAAATAGCTGAAAGTAAGACTAAACAAACAAAGAAAAATATTTAGCTTAAAAGTTTCATTCAATGGTTGTTAAAGTAACTACAGACTGTATTTCGGCATTCGAAAATATCATTTGCAATCTCAGCTATGGTTATTTTATCCGTAAAAAGCGTTTCATTGCACTAAAGGTGTGACACTGAAAGGATATTCTTTAACATCTTTACAAACATACATATTTTTCCCTTCATGAAATACAGATTATAACTTTAGTTCCTTAACAGCATAAAAAATTGCTACCGGGCAGGATTTCTTTTACATGTCATCCGCAAATGCGATAAAAGGCAAAAGAAGGGCAGAAATATTATTTCAGAAAAAAGGATTGTTATTTTTATCTCGCTACCTTTTCCCGTCGATGATACAGAAATCAAACGAAGCATGAAATTTAAATGTTAGAAAGCAGAATTCTGCATGACTTAGGAAAAAATAGAAACGTCTGCTAACATAAGTTTAGACTGCAAATGACATTCTGAAGCTGTATAAACACATTTTCTGCGTGAATATTATGCCCTTAAAATTAACATGAGTAAAGAAGATGGGAATTAGCTCAACTGTAAATATTTTGAAGGATATTTTCTTCTTCTCTTGTATATTTCCCTACAAAAACTGTAGCACATTTTCAAATGATTGTTCTAATTCAGCTTCTGTGTAGCCCTAGGAAACATCCCACGCTGCCCTTTGTATGGAAAAAAAGACAAATTTTGTCGGTTTTGCACGTTACTTCTCCTAATTTCCGACAAATTTTATCTGAAACAGGTTAGCCAACTAGGAAGTCAAAAAGATTGAGTTTATTTTCCGATTACACAACATACATTCTAAGCAACAAAAAGACAAATTACTCATATCTGACATTTAATGTTAGAAATATTTTTTTCTTGTGTTATCGTTGCTTTCAATGTTACGTTGAAGAAAATTTCCTCAGGCCTTTGGACTTCCTAGGTTGGTCGTAAAACTGCTTATATATTGGGGTATTAAATTATATTTTAAAACTTCAATAAGTAAATAATTTTATGAGATTATTAACAAGCATATAAATGTTTGTTTATCATTTTATCTTTATAAATTAAATTCTTTTAAAACTAAGAAATCTGGAAAATTGTACACGAAAGAATACGATTTATTGCCGATTTAAAATTATATTTTCCAGACTGAAATTTTGAATTTTTTTGCTTCTCCGGTCAATTTTAACTGTTCACGTTTTTTTTAAATGAAAATATAGCGAATTTCACCAAATTTCAGCAATTTTTCGATAACCTTGCCTTATGTGTGTGTGTTTATTTATTTAATTTTCGCGAACGAACGTTGTGAGTCATTATTTCAATTCGAGACAGACAGTAATGATGAGTAGGGAAAAAAATTGTTCCTATATTCAGCAAATATAGGAAGGCTCTAGGAAGCATTATTATTGATAACAGTTGTCATAAAGAAATTATCTGCAGAACTGTTACGATATACAATTTTTCAAAACCATTTTGGCTAAAGCAATGTGGGGATCTATGAGTTGATTAATCTATACGTATATTTTTAGTAACCTCACAAGTTTTGGTTTATGTTGTAAAACGTGTTTTCATAATCGCATTATTTAGACTTTAATGATTGTATTATTTAGAATAATTATAATGCTTGGATTATTATGGCTTTAAAATATTGACTTTTCTGTCTGAATTAAAATGTGATTTTTTTTTTTTTTTAAATCAGGAAATGTCATTCATTATTCTTCATATTTCTGCGGAGAATTTTAATGATAAATCTTCTGAATTTTTCCCTCTAGAGGTTGGCCAGCATGAGTTCGTATTTATTTAACACTAGTTTTACCAAAGCAGTCATTTTGACTGTTTCGAGCTTCTATTTTGCATAATTTGTTTCTAATTATACTATAGCTTTCAATTGCATTGGCTTTTCCTAATACAGGATAAATAGGACAAGTTAATGTGACTGAAAATTTTATTATAATTAGTAGCAACTTGATGTAAAATGAAAGTTTAGAAATGGTTGAAAACGGCCTTGTAAATATAGTGTAGCTAAAGACGAAAATATTAAATATTTCTTAAATTTGTGTTTCGCATGATTCCCAGACTACTTACACATTTCATATGGTTGTAGTGTTTGAAATAGTCAAGCAAAAAATAAACTTTTATTGTTTTCCCTCCTATCACTCATAAACTTGGGTTTTTTCCCTTTATTCGATTCGATTCAATACCAAATATGTATTATATTATTAAATACACTTATTGGGAGATTTAAAAATTTATTTAAATAAGATGATTACATAAACAAAGATCTAACGTTAGTTTGAACTCTAAGTTAATATGAATTAATATGACTATATATTTTCCTGCAACTCTGATGAATTGAGTGTGGAATCATTCAAAAATATGTGGAATGAAATTTCCTTTTTTTGTTTCTTTCTTTTTTCCTTCAAAATTTATATGCCTTATTATTACTTGACGAAAATTGAACTAATTTCAGTGCCGTTCATGTTTATTTTCGAACTACAAAATTATCTTAACCCGCAATCCAAACCAGAATTACGTTTCTATTTATTTAGGTGTTTCTCAGCACTCTTCGTTCCAATTCTATCCCCAAAAATTTGCAACGAAAAAGTGAAAATTTTTACACTGAAAGAAATGAAATGAACGAAAATGTCAAGAAAGTAAAATGTTTTTTTCCAACACGGTATTTTATCGAACATATTTCCGTGGTTCGACCAAAGTAGCTTGAGTTTGCAACACGTTCTTAGACTTTTCCGAGTTTTTTTCCACCACAAATACGATGAAAAATATTCTGTTCGAGTCGAACCAATCTTAAAGCCTTAAAGATATTTTTTCGACCCATCATAACTCGATTTTAAACATTTGTTATATTTGAATCTTGCTGCACCATTTATGGAAACGGTTTTAAAAGTCGATTCTTTTTCATTTAACAAGTACGCAATATTTGCAGCATTTATATTTCTTTATGATACCTAAGTAAAAAGACTTTTTTTAAATTAATTTATTATGTATATCTCATTTAAATCAATATTGATGAAATTCCTTTGATATTCCAAATGTTATGAAATAATCGTAAATTCATAGCACTAATTTATAAATGATTGAGATTAAATTATAATATCCTTTTGATATTATAATTTAATCTCAATTATTTTCCATTTACGGAAACGTTTTTTAAAGTCGATTCGTTTTCATTTAACAAGTACGCAATACCCACAGTATTTATAGATCTTTATAATAGTTAAGTTATTTTAAAATTTATTTATTATGTAAATCCAAATTTAAATCAATATTGATTAAATTGCTTTTAAATTCAAAATGTTCTGAAATGATTTTCAGTCGTAAATCCGGGGCACTAATCTATAAATAATCCTTTTAATTATTTTCCACCATTTACGGAAATGTTTTTTAAAGTCGATTCGTTTCCATTTAACAAGTACGCAATATTTACAGCATTTATAGCTCTTTAGAATAGCTAAGTTATTTTAAAATTAATTTATTATGTAAATCTAAATTTAAATCAATAATTATTACATTGCTTTTAAATTCAAAATGTTATGACATGATTTTTAGTCGTAAATCCGGGGCACTAATCTATAAATAATTGAGAGGAAAATATAATATCCTTTCAATTATTTTTCACCATTTATGGAAACTTTTTTAAAGTGATTCTTTTTCATTTAACAAGTACGCAATGTTTACAGCATTTATAGCTCTTTGTAACAGCTATGAAATTTTTTTTTAAAAAAATGTATGAAATAATTGAGAAAACTTAATTATCATTTAAGTCAAGATTGATGAGATTCCTTTGAAGTTAGAAATGTTGGGAAATAATTTTCTTTCGTAAACCCAGGTTTTCGAATGAATGCTTTCATTAAGAGGAAATAAATAAATCAAAGAAAGTTTAAATAAATAGTTTTTTTACAAAAATAAAAAAATAATAATTACTTATAAATAAAAATAGGAAAAAAAAGTTTCTTACTTTGTTTTAAAATGCCATACGCTTACAGGTTCACCTGAAAAAAGAAAAAAAAAACCCTCCTTATTACAAAATCATAATGCACTCTAGATGAACAAAGTAGCTTAAAATAGACATCGAATAAAGTATTAACATTATTGAAATAAAATTCGAACAAAGATGTACACTGACTTTAAAAACCCGTCTAGACTGGCCTATTTTTGACAACAAATGGAATTCAACTTGCCCAAATTAGCCAAAATACCAAATGTGACATTCTAGCTGTTAGAACAGGACATTCTGACATGTTAGACTAGGACATTCTGACATGATAAAACATGATATTCTGACTTGTTAACATGTCATTCTGACATATGATAACAGGAGATATTGACAAAGAGACCGCCATTGTTTTCAACATCCTAATTTACAAGTCGAGGTTCATTAAGCGATGAAAACATGTATGAAGGTGTTTTAAAGAGATAGGAACTATATTGTACGATGTGATACGTACGTCAACTCCTTTCAAAACCACTGAATTTGTTAAGATATTTTATTTTTACCCAAGGGATAGAATATTATGCGTTCAACATTTTAGGCAGCCCCTAAAACCAACAGGAAAATTCATTTTTAAGCATAGCAAAAAAATCTATTGGATATCTTTTGCTGAAATTTTAGATATCCATTCGAAAGCTTCTCCAGATTAACACTAGATTTACCTGGCCGTTTTCAACCATTTCTAAACTTTTATTTTACACCCCTTTGCTTCTAGGTGAATCAAATATTTACCACCAGATGAGAGCTCTTTGCTTCTCGGTCAGTGCGCAAGTCTTATCATCAAGTCAATAGAGAAACCTTTTGCTTACAGTTAACAGGCTATATATACCACGCTGTGAACATTTGATCGATTGAAATTCAAGGCACATTGAACAAAATCTGTGATAAAATTAAAGTTTTTTATTATTCATGGGCCTCCTTCTCACTTCTTGCTAGTGAAGGTTGAACTGGTATTTTATAATTACATATTTTTATTTCCCCCATGGTCCACATGACGTACAGACTAAGTTTCATTGACCTATGTCGAATAAATCGAGCTCTACGTAGGTATAAACTGGGAAACTTTAAAATAAAAAGTAAAACTTTCCCGCTACAAAGTAAAAATTAAAATCAATGTAAAATTAAGCAAAAATTTGCAAAAATCATTGCCACGTGTTTCAAGGTAACAAGGGATCCCCTTTCAATACAAAAGAGTGCACGTCTTGAAAAACATCCAACTGAAGTCTGAAGCGAACTTTGCTTTAGTTGGATGTTTTTCATCTAGAAGTTCACTCCTTTGCAATGAAAAAGGAGTTCCTAGTAACCTCGAAACACGTGTCAACAAATTTTGCAGATTTTGTGCTTAAGGTAACTTTAATTATAACCACCCTTTATTATGCGGATGTTGTGCTAAAGGATAACTTATTATAACCACCCTTTATTACACAGATTTTGTCCTTAAGGAAACACTAATTATAACCACCCTTTATTATGCAGCTGTTGTGTTTAGGGATAACTTTATTTATAACTAGGGATGTAACGAATATTCGGCCACTATTCGGTATTCGGCCTATTCGGCCTGGCCGAATAGTCATTTCATCAACCAGCCGAATTCGGCCTGCCCGAATACTGGGTACGGTCAAATTCGGCCTGGCCGAATATTGATGGACTATTCGGCCGAATAGTTCTGCTGCAGTAAAAATGTAAAAAAATTAAGAAATTAGTGTTTTTTAAACATTTAAAATTGCAATATAATTACAAAAAAACTACATTAGTATATAGTTTTAATAAATAAAAATAACTTAGACAAAAACTACTTTTTTTAAACCTTGTTTTAGGCCTTGACTGCGCAAAAACAGATTTTAAAGCTGTAATATTGTATTTTATATTTAGTATTTGATCCCAAAAGCTAGCAATAGTTAATTATGATGGAGAATGTGATAAATTAATTTTGTTATTAGTAACAAAGTGGAAGTCAGACTTTGTTTTGGTAGACTGATTTATTGTGAATATTGGGTATGAGAGAAATGTGAAAAGCCTAGAAAATATCATGAATATTTAGATAGTATAAGTTATTGGAGTTTTTGAAAATAAAAATATATTCCAATTAAGTGTATTAAGTTTTAAAAGATTTTTTAAAGATAGATATGAAAAAACTCCACAAAATAAAAATGTTAACTTTTTTAACTTTTAAAATATTTTCATAAAGCTGTTTTGAGCAAGGTAAAAATTCACTAAGCAATAGTAGTTCTTTCATTTGAATTAAAGAATTAGTAAAATAATGCTGAGTGGCATTTTTAGTTTTATTACATTCAAAACAATAGAGAAAATAGATTAATTTTAAATAGTTTTAAATTCTTAAGAAACTTAATTAAACCATACATCATAGATTGTGTGTAATTTATGAATAATTTTAAATTTGACAAACTTTCTATTACCGCCGAATATTCGGTATTCCACCTAAGACATTGGCCGAATATTCGGCTTCGGCCTATTCGACCTGGAAGAAATGGCCGAATATTTGGTATTCGGCTATTCGGCCAAATCACTATTCGTTGCATCCCTATTTATAAACACCCTTTATTATGCAGATATTGTGCTTAAAGATAACTTTATTTATAACCACCCTCCTTTATGCAGATGTTGTGCTTAATTATAACTTCATTTATAACCACCCTTTATTACGAAGATTTTGTGCTTAAGGAAACACTAATTATAATCATCCTTTATTGTGCAGATTTTGTACTTAAGGATAACTTTAATTATAACCTCTCTTTATTATGCAGATTTTGTGCTTAAGAATAACTTTAATTAGAACCACCCTTTATTATGCAGAAAATGGAAAAAATTCATCACATAAGTAGAAAACAACTCTGTGCTCTATCAAACTCAACATGAATGAAAAATTCATCCGTATCAGACCTTCAGTTATTATACTGCACCACGACGTGTCGCCTTCGCGCAATAAAAAAAAGAACTATTATAGAATTCCGTTACCTATATTCCACTATCAAACTAGGAAAACAGGACGTGGAACATTTTCCAATGCGGTTCTGATGTCTGATTTATGATTGTTTTCGACCAAAGAAAACGATAAAATTGTTGCAGATTTAGGACAGACAAGTGTTGTCTGAAAATGTGTGGGAAAAATAAAAGTTTGAGGCAGCGGTTGAGACACGCATTGATCGTCGCTGGTCAATAGCTCACGGCAAGATCCACAATTTTTGGTCCAGTCTTATGGAATTGGGGATTGGAGTAGTACCTTAACTTTGGATTTGACCTAAATAATGTTGCTTTTACGACTTGGAGTACATTACATAAAGCAAAAGGAAATAATTTCTAATTTCGCTTTATATTCCCAGTTTTATTGCATTGAAATATTTCTATTTTTTATTAGTGATTCATTTTTTGTTTGGATAAAACAAGATGATACAATGAATACGCTTCTAAATAGATAAAATTCCAGCTGCGATAAATTAAAAAGATAATTTTCACTATTAAAAAAAATAATAGTTTACAGATTCAGATGATTTTCAATTATTATAGTTAATTTTGTATCAAAACGTTTACAATAATTCACTGTTGTGTAAAATGCTTAATTATTTTTCTTTATGGAAATTAATTAATTTAAATGTATATGCTTGACATTTGTACTAGTGCTGATAAATGTCTACATTAAAACTTCCAAAAACCTCAATGGCCCAAGTCTAAATAAAGAAATTTAATACAAATAATTTACTAATAGTCGTCATGCAAGCGAATAATCGGCGTAAGCACAGCATCGAATTATTTCTAGATAATTTACCTCGTGAAAATGTTCAAGGGTTATGTTCAGTTGCACACTTGATTATCATATGAGTACTGTTAACCCATCTGCATCATAAGCGCTTATATGCGCGCATTTAGCTTCGCCATTAATCACCAGAGCTCATATGTGCGCGCATTTTACTTGGACTCTTATCACAGAAGCACATTTTGGTGATAAGAACAGATTTTCAACCTTTTTTGAGTGATACAAATGAGTTAAGTGCTAAGCGTGTTTCATCATACTTTGCAACTACAGTGGAACCTCGAGATACGAGTGCCCTGACATACGAGTGATTTGAGATACGAGCGCTGTCGAGCAGCGAAGTTTTGTTTTGAAATACGAGCGATATTTGAGATACGAGGAACGCTAGCTGCAGCGCCACGGCCCACCCAGTTTACTGCGACTGCGCAGTAAATCGCTTTGACATACGAGCAAGGTTACGGAACGAATTAAATTCGTATCTCGAGGTATCACTGTACTTTTTTTACTTGTAGCTTGTTTATAGCGGTATATTTCCCCATTTCAGTCATTTTATTATCGTCTAAGTAAAGCGTTGTCAGTAGTTAAATACTTGATACAATTAATTTTTGCTGGTTTTTATTTGTTAATATTTTATATTAGCAAGTATTGTGATAATTCTTTTGTCAAATAATTGGGCAATGATTTGCAATAAATATTTCCTCAATAAAATCTTTCAAAAAAAAAAAAAAGAATAACTTCGGCAAAAACAAACTTCAAGTGGCAGGGCAAGAAATTATATAGACTGACATTTGTTAATATTAAATATTCCCTTTCAATAAACGTTCGCACTATTTATTCTTTATCAGTTAAATGTTTGCCTTGCAAATCTTTTCAGAAATTGAAAAAACAGATCAATATAAAATACTTAGTAAAATATATTTCCTCGGTGAAATCTTCCAAATTACGAAAATAAAGGCAACAATTTCAAGTGGCATGGCTCAAATCGACAAACCATTAAAATGCAAATATTTTACGATAGAAGCTTTGAGCTAGTAAATTACAAGCATACCATTGGAAGTCCCTTCCTGGCTACCGTATAATGCTATCAGAGAAGTTAAGTTTAAAATATGGAAAAAGAAACTATATTTACATATATAGTGCATCGGTAAGCACTTTCACGAAGATCGGTTAACTTTAAAGTAGCTCATTTTATGTGTACATTAGCATGGTTATTTCGAAAAATAAACCAAGCTTAAAAGTAAGTCAGCACAGTCCTTAAATTTATTTTTCGGGAAAGCAGATAGAGTTTTAAGCGAATAGTAAAGTAATACACTTTACTTCAAATTTACACATAAAAAGTTTATAACAGTCGAAGTAAATAATGATCATTTAACAGAAATAAAATAACATTTCAAAAGCATTTTAACACACAGTTTAATACTTTTAAGTACAAATAACGTTATGAATTTCACAAAATTCGAAAATCAAGAGTTTTGAGAAAGTTTTTTTTTCTTTTTTCTTTTCTTTTTTGATGTTATGTATATTCAAGTCATGTAAAGAAAATTTCAAAACTTTGTGCAAGCTTTTATTAATGTTTGCGATATAAAAGTATTTCCTTTTTGAAATAAAAAATAACTAATACCATAGAATTAAAACTTTTCATCAGTTTCACAAGTAATTTTAACACAAACAAATATTTACACGCAATTTAATAGTTATGAGCACCAATAACATAGTGAATTTCATCAAATTCCGTAAATCAATAGTTATGAGAGCATTTTTCTAATTTTTATTTATTAATTAATTTATTTTTTCAATGTCACGTACACTAGAAATACTCGTCCTATACATAAAATTGCATAGTTTATGTATTTCTCCACATAAAAGCACTTTAAAAGTGCTTCCTTTTCTTAATGTGAAATAATGTATATCAGAAAATTGAAACTGTACACCAACTTTAATGATCTACGTATGAAACAAACATAATAGTTCTTCCTGTAATGAATAGATTTTACCACCTTAAAAAATCGCCTAAGTATCTCGTTTTAGTTGCATATGTTTTAGAATTGGAAATAAATCAATAAAAGCAATATTTTGAACACAAAATTATTATACTCAATATTGTATGTGAACCCTTGTTTAAAGTTAAGAGATATCAAATTTTTCTGCTCAAACTAAAAGTTTTCAGAAAAAAAAAAGTATGTCCTTGGACCCGATAACCATCGTAAAAGCTTACTTTTAATACTGTAAGTATCGGGCCGTTTTCAACCATTTCTGAACTTTTTATTTTACACTAAGTTGCTACTAATTCTAATAAAACTTTCAGTCGCATTAACTTGTCCTACTTACCGTGTGTTAGGAAGAGCCAATGCAATTGAAAGTTGCACTAAAATTAATAACAAATGATGCAAAATGGAAATTTCGAAACAGTCAAAATGACAGGTCTGGCAAATCTAGTGTTCAAAATAATACACTGCGAAATAACTAAACCCACCTGTGGATATAATTAATTAAATATTTTATGGAAATTTAAGCATTAAATGAAACAACAAAAAGCATAAAGTAACAAAAGTTGTTATGCCTAATTGCTTCGATCCTATAGATAGAACTGAGAACTCACATTCGAAAAGTTTTCAGTTACCTAGTTATAGCACCAAAAGTATTAACGCATTGCTTTCCTTCGTAATAAAGCGTTTATATATTTCTTATCAAAATTACATTTTAAAACATTACGCAACGTAGAGACATTATTATACATTTTCGCAATGTTAAACATTTCACTGAATCGTAAAAACTAGACTATGCATTTGAGATAATAGGTTTTAAATCCTTTAGAAATCGGGTTTTTCTGTTCAATTTAACTATATTTAAATGCGAAATTTGGAAACTAATGAACGCAATCGAGCAAACATTTTTAATGATTTGAACGTTTTTCATTTCATATCGCTAGTTTTGCACTCAATTAATACACACGCTAGTGTACATTTATAAAAACTGTCAGAATATTCCTAAATTACGAAGTTATTTTCATCCGGAAGGAACTTCTATCAACTATTATTTTCAAATGGGTACGAGGTCTTCAAAACACTCACAAATTAAGGATATTAAAAATTAATGATGAACTTTAAAAAAATTCATACAACACAGGGCTCACACCCGCCGTATAGAGATATTACAAACACGGTATTTCAGTTGCAGTTTGTTTGTTTGTTTGTTTTACGACCATTTCAGGTCACATAAATATTCGAGTTTATTTGCTATTCTCAAGGATATGCTTCAAACTCTCGTCTAATATGACAGATAGAACAAGACAGCACAACAGATTTTTAATATACAAAGAAGGAAATACACCCAGGGCAAAGGTGGGAATCGAACCCACGCCTCTTTCTCTCCGCGCAGGGAGGCACCGGAGTCAGTCGATTTGACCGCTCAGCCACTGAGGCCCCTCACCAAAACTTGTCGCGATTAAAAGTTATATGACAGTCAAGGCATATCAAAAACAATTGGCAAAAATGAAGTATATCAAGGAATCATGTTATTTATAAATGTCTGTTTCTGAAAATGCTACTATGCGGATTTTTTTAACTATACCACTTTTCCTTAGTAATTTCTTTCTTCTTGAAAAAAAAAACATTTAGCAGTCAATTTCCATTAATAGTTAAGTTACATTAGGCGCGTCAGCTCGGATTTTGATGAGGACTATAAACTATGTGTTTTATCTCTGTTTCAAATGTTTAATACATATAATGCATAAAAATTTACAGAAAGGAGTGTACAACCCAGGGAGAAATTACATCCGAGGCAGGAACAGAAGTCGAACCCACTACCTCTGCTGGGCGCAGGCTTATGCCAGAGCAAGACGCTTAGATCTTACTAAAATGTATCCCTCCACTTACTGTTGATGAGACAGTTTGCTCATACGTTGTTAGGAGTTTTTCGGCACAGAACTGGTGCCTTGCTAGAATATATCTAATTCTGGATACCTCGCTTTTGCATATTACATAAGCGAAACCCAGACACTCTATCGAGCAACTACTCAAAGTTACAAGCAATACAACAGGTCGCAATGACCGCTAGCCATCTTCGTTCTTTTAAACAGCAACTGTAACCACTGGAACTCGACCCCAGTATCTTCTGGTTTCGTATTAAATGCCGAGTACAGTTGCGAAACGAATCGAGTAATTTAGTGTATTTTTTACCTCTATTTGTCATCTGCTGGCTTTTATAGTGTATTGAATTACATTATTTGAAAAATTTGAGAAGTTTTATGCTTGCACAACTTTTGAGGGCTGAATTAGCCCGATCGATTAGGCACCGGACTCGTGGTTGAAGGGACTCGGGTTCGACACTGGTCGTCGAAGATCCTCCCCCATCAGCACACGCTAATGGTAACTGGTGTTCGTCAAAATCCGTCGTGGTTACAGAATCCTCTATGTTCCCATTAAGAAATCAACACCTTTAGGGGTGCAGGACTAAGTGGTTGTTCGACCTTTCGTCCATATCTGAATTTCAGAATGCAATAGATGGTGTTTCAATCTATCATTAAGTCGCACTTCCCCCATTGCGGTGCTCGTTAAACGAAAGGCTCTTCCTCTCTGCCTTAAATCAGGTTTGTCTCCCTACCGGGCTCGAAACTTTCAAGTGGAATGAGACAACTACTACAAAAACAACTATTTTTGAAATGAATCCACGCTAGTAAATTTAGGAATGCTTCGAGCCTCTAAAAATGTGCCGTTAAATATTGAAGGTTTTTTTCTTAACACCTGGTTTTTCCTATATACAATAATCCAATCTCATTTCGCACTCAATATTATCATATTATTTTGATCTTAAAGAAATATTCAGAAAAATCTCTTTCATCTCCATTGAGCGCAGTGAACATCGGCCAATTATTTCCCCTAGGACCCAAACTCTTCTTCCAACTATTATTACTCCTGGTTAAGAAGTCAATACTAATCCCATTTCCAGACAGATGAATAGTGTTCTTTTACCATATTAAATCACACATCTTGTGTGGCGAGCTGCTGAAAAGTGTTTTGCTTAAGGAAATAGTGTTTTCTGAGTGTCTGAAATACTTCTACAAAAATAAAAATAATCTAGAAAACTTCATATCTAGACTAAGCTGGGGAAAAAATATCTATACTTATATTTTCAGGGTAATAAAAATATCCTTCCATTTCCAGTTATTTTGATTTTCTCCTTGCCTCTTGGCATTTATCTTTCAGATTTTTTTTTATTTTAAGTTCAACGTTAGTTAAAAATTACACTGAACTGCCAAAAATTCTGAAGGCCAAATTTCTGAAAAGAGCTTGCGAAATCTTGTAAAGCACGGATACCAAATATAAGCCGACGAGATCATAACGGCTTGGTTTAACGTCACTTTCGGTCTCAACCACCAAACCACGTCACATATGCATGCTCTAGACATCCTCACCTTGTCTACAGTATGCGCATTAGAGAAGGTGTGACTATTGTTGTTGTTGTTTCTAATGCCACTTGGGTATCCAAGCTCCCCTTCGCAGAGCGACCAGGAATTCAGGCAGTAAGGAGCCCCTTCCGTTTATAGATGGGCACCACAGCAGTGTAAGTACGACTTGGCTCATTATGTATTTGGATGACACCAGATGGCGCTACCACAAATACGCCACCTTCCTGTTTTCACCTAAGAGTGGAGGGAAGAGAAATTTTTCACCCTCTGTTACCCTCGGAATTTCCGCGGGACTTCAGGCACCACGGATTTTACATGCACGTATCCCCAAAAGTACATGGTGGGTCTTCAACGGGTCGGGTATTGAATACCTAATCTTCCGATCGGAAGTCCGAAAAGCTAACGACTAGGCTACTGCGGCCTCGAATGTGTGACTGTAAGTAGGGGTCAGACAGTGAGATGGAGCATGACGCTCGTTTTAAAACTAATCCCTAAAATTTGATTTCCTCCAAGTTCAGATAATGCTATAATAAGAAAAAACTCCCCAATTAGTGTTAAGCGTGACGCAAACTCACTGAATAAAAGTTTGTAACATCTAGAGTAACCTGTAAATAAATAACTACCCCAAAATAGGGCTTGACATAATTTCGGAAATTCGTTTCTATAAAGCATACTAAATAAAAGGTAATTAAGAGGAGTTCTTTTAGTTTTATGTACATTTTTGCGAACACCTTAGTACAGAAAACTAAAATAGCAAAGTTTCTACGTGATGTATCTGAAAGAAATGAAACCCAAACAAAATGAAACCCTCTGATTCCTAGCAGTAAAGGAAAGAATGATGTTGTAATTCTTTTTTACATCCTAATTACATTTCTATATTCTTTTAATGACATAACCACACCCAATCTATCCCAGTTACGTGTGATCGTTATTGTTGAATATTAAAGTGCTTTAATTCATAAGTAAGAGAGTTTAATTTTAGGATAAGCAGTAAAAAGTACTGTCCTACAATTTCGTCTCAAATGAAAGAATCATTCTTCTTTTTTTTTTTTTTACACATCAATTTTATTTTTAATCAATGATATAGCTTTTCATAAAATAACGTTTTATAGCTTGGTTTTTTTCCACAATTTTTTTAATCCCTTAACTGGTTAATTTTTTTTTACCACGACTGTTCCTAAGAAAAGAGGTTTTTTTTTTTGCATTAATTAAAGTCCTAACTAGGTATAAAAGGAAAATGAAAGAATTTTTCAAAAATTTCATAAATAATGAATTTAAGCATTTTTTTTTTTTTTTTTATTTTATAACTTTGAAACACAATGACTCTCTTTCAATCAATTAAAAATACGGGCAACTCAAAATAAGAAAGGCGGAAATTTCAATGCCCGTATGCTGTACGGGCAAACCGGTTGGGACCATCCTATAGATAGGATCTAGGTAGCCCGTACGCTTGGTAAGGCGTGCTGGTAGCCCTAGTAAGGCGTACTGGTAGCGTACTGGCGTTAACTGGTAGCCCGTACGCCTTCCGGGCAAACCAGTTAAGGGGTTATGAGATGAACGGATAGCGACTGGATTTATTAATTTATTTAAATGGATGATTATTTTGTAATTCGTTTGTCAACATACCCCTTCTTTTCAAATTAAAAAATGCAAAATACGCATCATAAAAATATGCCCCCTCAAAAAAGGAATTGGTGTCAAGCTTCCAAATTTCTGCAAAAAAAAAATCTTTTATTCAAATTATAGAATTAGTTTTACTTATGCATTTCGTAGTTCATCATGAGACGCAAAAACAAAACTATGTAAAAACAAACATACTCAATTCATTTATTAGCAAAATCGACATGTTTAAAGATTTTTAAAATTCAATTATTTAACTATCTGTGTCATATTCTTTCATAATGTTAAAATTATCACTTTATTTTGAGAAATGTACAGATTATTTCTAATGCAATGCATTCAAGAAATTTTGCTTTACATTGTATTGTTCAAGAAAAGTCTTAAATGTATGCAAATTAAAATATATTTTAGCTAAGTACTCATGAATTCGGAATGCAAAGTATAGATCTTCGTCTTATTTACATCATGCTCTAAATGAATTTAGTTTTGCTGAAAAACACTAATACTGAATCAGACCATTCATTCAACTTAAAAACCAAACAACATTTGGAATAAATAAATAAATAAAAATAAAAACTCAATTAAACTCACTTACAAATACCTGGAAATGAAAAAAAAATCAAAAAGGGAAACTAAAACGCTTGGAAGATGCAGAATAGAAAGTTGAGAACATTTTCCAAAAGTGTATTTACTATAAAAAGAACAATCGATAATCCAGCATATTTCCTTAAAAGCATTTCAAATATGAGGAAAATTTTTCATAAAAAGTTTATTTTCTATTTGCTTTCCACTCCTGTTTGCGGCTAATAAAATATTTTATTTTGATTTTCATGAATAAAACATGATATGGGACCTCGTTGTATAAAGCGATCTCTTAAATCAGAATTAGTATTTATTGACTTCAAGATAAATTGTGATAAAGAACTACATTTAAAAATGGACAACTTAGGTTTATCATTTGGATTCATAATGCAATGCAGAACGATCTAATACGTTTACAATAGGGTATGATATGTTTTTTGAACATCCATAACAGTTTAGCACCTAAAAGGACTTACAAGCATCAAGAAATCAACAGGAGAAATATATATATATATATATATATGTGTGTGTGTGTGTGTGTGTGTAGGGTGCGAAGAGGCACCAACGGCAGCGCCATGAGGCGGGAAGTATCGGAAGCGAGCAGTTTAGTAAGAGACTCCATCCTGAGTGGATGATCGAGGGCTGTGTCTGCTTGAGTGCGGTGATGTTTTCAGTTGAAGTTTCTGTAAATAGTGATTTTTCTGTAAATAGTGATTTTTAAATAGATAAGTGTAAATAGAGTAATTTTTATATCTTTCGTTGTGAGTCATTATTTAAGTAGCCCTAGACCAGAACAAAGGACCTATATATATATATATATATATATATATATATATATATATATATCATCAGCAGAACATCATTTTTTTAAATAATGAATAATAATTTTGCCTGTTCAATATGTAAATAAGGAATACACCATTTAAACTCGTAAAAAAGAATAAAATCTCAACTTAGTAAGATTTATTGAACGAAATATAAACTATATGAAATATGAAATGCTCAACTATCCGACTATTGTCTTTACCACACACTGAAAAATCCTATCTCAACCTTTCACCAAAAGAAATAAAAAAGAAAAAAAAGCAGAAATGTAACGGCAGTCAGCATTTGGTACTAAAGTTAAACCATTATAATGTATAAGACAAATGATCAAAATGCTTTGTGTTAAAATGTAAATACTAAGATAAAACAACGTAAAAAAGCCCAAATTCAGAATAAAAAGTATCGCGAATAGCTATTTCGAAGCTACAATGGAGCCTCTTCATCAGTGCAGAAAAGAAACGGTACCATGAGTGTGGGACCATTGCCGCAATTTTTGACGCTCAGTTTCCCCTAGATGGCATCACCAGAGCTCTAATTGATGCAAACTGCACTAGGGATTTTATTTAGCTGAGTATTCACGTTAAATGGATGCTCAAGGGATCTTTAACATGATGCATAATCATACGACATGAGCGCTGTCGATTTTCTGCATCTTGAAAATCCACCTACTTAGGCCAGGTTGGATGCAGCGAACTTGGGCATACGAGGCTTGCGCCTTACCACTAGGCCAAAATTTTATATTATTAAACATAATATATTTTTGCCCTTACAACTTTTTAAAAAGTATTATACTGGAGGTTTTTTACGTGTATGCAGTACGCATTGCACACCGCATGTAAAAAAAAGTATTTTTGTAAGTTGGTCCATACGAAGTATGTTCAAACGGCCATAAACAAGATGTGCGCGTGTGTATATAAATACATGCTTATTTATATTTATGAACCAAAATTACTAATTACTTTTAGCCATTGTTAAACTTTTCCTTCTTTTTCATGCTATTACAGAAGAACTTTTCGGAAGATGAGCAAATACAATTATTTTATAAATTAAGATCTGATTTTCCAGAAAGAAAACTGTTTCTGAATGGAAATCTCTTCCTCCCATTCGGAATACGTTCCTCTTCTTTTTTCATTTCCTAATTTCAAAGTTGTCTGGCAAAATGAATTCGATTTTTCCCTCCAATAGGCAACAGGAATGAAGAGTCTAATTACTTTTCAGTTTTTCTACGTCGCTGTAACTCCTTTTTTCTTTCAAAACTCAAATTATTATACCAGCTTGAATTTAATGATGTCTGAAATAAAGGAGCAACAGATAATTCAATAGGGTTTTTTTTCCTGAGTTACAACGCATACTTTTAAGCACCAAATCCAATTAAAATTCTTCGCCATAAGAATTCTACAAAAAGAATAATTATAAAAACACTCATTTTTTTTCCTATCCAGAAGAGTAGTTTTATTATTTTTACAATAGATCATTTTTACAATAACTTCTAATAACTTATATGAAATAAACCACCAAATTTACAAAATGTTGTAATCTAAACATCTTCCTTTTCAATAACTTTCACATGGAAAAATGTTTGCCGCATATATTTTTTTAATTATTATTTAACTAATTGCATACAGTTATTCTTGAAATTTAATTTGTGTACTAGAAGGGATCGAAAAATATCAAATTTTAAGCATCCTTTAGCGGTAGTGGGAAAACATTGAGCCTATAGTGAAATGATTTCAGGACTATGAAAACATCTCAGGACCATGGGATAACGGCTTCTGTTCTGACAAAGACTATAAAGATTCGAAAATGTGATTAAGTAAAACGCCGAAAATATTTTTATTTTTCAAATTACTTACTGTAACTTTAGTGATATGGAGAAAAAGTAACATCAACGGTTAAGTACGGTGAAAATGTACGGTGAAAATCCGGCAAGCTGCGTTAAGTTTCATTTTAATTGCAAAGGAAAGAAAATATTTTCTGTAACATACTCCATTTTTTAAATGAAGTCAATTTATTTTTAAGAGTTCATCGGGAAATTAAGTACTACACTTATCCTCAATACATCTTAAAGTACAGTGATTTTTGGAAAAGAAAAAAAAATATGAAATTATGTGTTCTATTAAACTTTTGAAGTTTTACAGCTTTAGCCAGTACAGAACATGATCCTAAAAATAATCCTATGGCTCTAAAATGATTAATCCCTATCTTATGACGTCGGGATAGCTAGCGCAGCAGATTCGGCTGCCGAATTAAAATTGTCAATATGATCTAGTTTTCTAAGAAGGACGTCGGATTAGGTCTCTGTTAGCTGTCAGATGGAGATGATGGTCGGATTTTAGGCTCTTGCGACTTTCTCAAACGTTGTTACTTTTTTCATGGACAGTGACAACAAAATCGAATTTATAGGGTTGTAAAGTGGATGGGCATACGATAGGCTTTTATTAACCTTTGTTATATGGCAATTGTGCTCTGTGAAACCCAGAAATGATATTAAAAGTAAATTTAACGACATTTTTAATTTATTAATTACTTGATCAAATTTAAGTATTTTAAAAGGAAAGAAATTGAATAAGCATAAAGTTTGGTTGAATTGCTTCAAATGCCCTATTCTCTACAAAATAAAAATCTACCCCTTTGCAACAATGGAAAATAAAACTTCATTTTTCATTGATTAAATAAGAACAATAAATTAATTACGGTTTATGTTTTAAATTCATATGCTCTGGAAAAATCGTTTTTTTTTTTAAACAAACAGACTCATAATAATAATAATTTAACTTTGTCCAAGTAAACAGTAATAGAAATATAATTTCAAGTTAAATTAAAGCACAAATGAGCATTAAAACGCATACATATGTTTCGGGATTGCTTGGAATCCCTTTTTCATTGCGACAGGGGGTGCAGACTCATATCAATAAATCGAAATTGCGTAAGATCATAAATATTTTTTGGCTGAAAAAAATTACGTCACATACTTACAGTGACACCATTTTTAACTTTACGTTCTCATAATAATGGTATTAAACATATTAAAGTTCAAAAAGATTTTTGATACCATTATTCAATCGCACATAAAAAATGTTACTTAGACTTATCATTTTCGACTTGCCTTAATTCAATGGACTGTAAGCATTCATAACTTTAACTTGGGAAAAATGGGAATGCAATTATTATAATGTCATGGCGAGGCAGGCGTGTTACTGTTGTAAACAAATTGAAACAATAGAGATCGTTCAGTCGGCGCTCCTACTCCTGATTCATATGTCGCAATTAATAACATTCCTCTTTTGTGTTAATATGAATAACGCTTCATATGCAATTGCTACAACAATGCTAACAATGAGCACCATCCCAACACACATGTTCAAACTATTATAACGTTCCATTCACTACAATCATAATAGGAACCTGTTCCATGCAAATCGCCATCAAAATAACAATCTGCAATTTTCATCGTCGAATGCAATGCACTATTATTTAATTCTTGCAAAATAAACAAACGGTGGATTTCGAATTGATTTGTGTAGATAAGCAAAACAATGAGAAATAATTTGAACGCATTCGAATAATTATTTGTGTGAAACTTTATAGATATGACTGCTTAAAATTGTCAGTTTCAAATTCAAAATTTTACATACAATAAACAAGGAAACTGCACAGTAGGGTAGGTGTATCAAAAACCATTTTTTTCAGAAATTCGAAATTTCAAGTTGATACAAGTTGCCCTTATGGACCCACATATACCACAAAAAAAATTACCAATCTTAAATAATATTTAAGTTTCCCGCACAAAGCCTAAAATTTATGATATTCTCCAAAAAATCGACTTTTCCAAATTATTTTTTTTAAGGATAAATTTTAAGAAATTTCAAGTTGAAAAGTGAAAACAATGAGATAAGCACTTAAAGTTTTAAAAAATGCTGTTATACTCGCATGCAATAATACTTAAGCCTCCCACATCGTATTCAAAAATAACGGTTTTTTAAAGTTAGAGTTAACATTTTCACTATAAACGTATTAACATTACTGTTATTTTTAAAATGTTGGTTTAAATGTATGTTCGCAAATTACTTGAAAAGGGGAAAATATCTTTAACAAATTCTGTATTGAAACATCATTCATAAAAAAAACTTGATTGTTATTCGAAATTTCAGTTTAACAGCACCAAATACCTAATACTAAACGAGAGGAAAAAATCTTTCTTGCCCATAAAGTTCATACAAAAACACCGACACATTATTTAGCACTCAAAGACTTGCCTGAAAGATAAATTTACAACAGACAAACTTCGGATTTGTTTTCCAAAATAGAAGACGAACTATATCTTTTTGTAAAATATGGGCTAGGTTTTCTTTTTTTTTTTTTTTCAAAATAGAAAAGGAGCTATATTTACTTGTGAAATATGGGTTAACTATTTTTGAAAAATTAGAAAGTTTATATGAATGTTTTACTAAGTAACCGAGCATTTTTTCAGTTAAAATATGCTTTGAAGAAACCGTCTGTAAATTCTGTATTTACAAAGCTGCGTATTTTTTTGTTAAAAGTTATTTCAGAGTGAAATGCAAAAATAAATAATTTTAATGCTTAAATACAAATTCAACACCTTAATAATTGATTAATAACATCATTATTTAAAAACTTTCTTAAAATATAAATGTGGAATAGTAATAACGATGTTATTTTCCAAAGAGTAGAAAGAAAATACCTATACATCTTTGTAAAAATTAAACTAGCAGCATTTGTGACAATGTTACTAAGTGTGCAAAGAAATGCCTCTTAATTTATTTGATTGTGTTTATATATATATATACAGTAGACTCCCGAGTATCCGGCCTGATGTGGTGGAAGGGCAGGCCGGATAACACAAAAGCCGAATAGGCCAGAGTTCATTGAACTCATTTATTTGCCCAACCAATACAATAAGACAACCCAAAACCTTACGTATTGTAATATGTAATGTTTAATTATCTTATAAAGTCCCCATTTATCTCAAGCCACGTAGAATGTAAGCGCGGCCGCGGGACTAGGCCGGATAGTACGGAGAAATAAAACTAGGCCGGATAGTAGCGAGCCGGATATTCGGGAGTCTACTATATAAAGAAAATTTCAGTAGGTCTGAGCCCATAGCAAAATTTTGATCCAAACGTTGCTTCATAATGAAATTCAAAATAAATAATTAGTATGCTAAATAATGAATTTAATATTTTAACATAAAAGGGGCCGTTCATAAATGACGTCACGCTATTTTCCCATATATTTGACCCCCCCTCCCCCCTTTGTCACAATATGTCACACTTCAGCGGACCCCCCTCCTCCCCCCCCTTTGACGCGCGTCACGCTATGTTGCATAATGCATGATGTCACACTTCTTGTTACCCCCTCCCCTCCCCTTGTCACACTTTGTCCCAATTTCACGAACTCCCCTCCCCCCCCCTCGAAGCGTTACATCATTTATGAATGATCCCAAAGGTTTTATCATATGAACATATTGATATAATAAAAGCTTTGTTTAACTCTGTTTCATTAACAACATCATCCTTCAAAAACTCAGAGAGCTTTCAAGATTAAAAGGGGACTACATCTTTCTGTAGAAATTGGATTAAAAATATTTCTATAACTAAAATCTTTATACAGTTTTCATAAGTAAGCGCACAAGCTGTCTCTAAGTTACTTTATGTTTTTAGAAAACTTCTATACTTACAAAATAGCATTTCAATTTAGTAGTTCGGAATGTTACGTAAAAGTGAATTAAATCTTTATGAGATTACGGAAGAAACTCGTAAAATTATGTATATTTGCTTTACATAATGCTTCTGTAACTGGGTTTAAAATCCAAAACTAATACCAGTGAAAACTTTTAGTAAGCTTGTTGATTTTCTTACGTCTTTCCGAAAGATGGGCGAATGCTTGAAATCTTTTTGAGTGGGTGGAAAATAAGTCCAAAATCTCGTTAAGTGATTATTTGGTAAAATTTATCACACACGTGTTTTGCGGACCATTTACTACAGAAGGAATTTTTCTCTCTCTCTTTTTCTAAAGTCCACGCAATCAATATAGCTGTCGGACTTCACTTTCGATTTTCATTAGATAATGTAATAAAAGAAGAGGAATTTTTACTTGTTTTCTCTGGAAAAACATGTCTGAAGGCGGTGAAAGGTTAGAACAGCTGAGACTGAATAAAACGTGCTTTTAAGTTTATTAAGACCAAAGATGTTTCTGAAAACTTAAATTAAATTTGACTTCGAAATTGAATTTCTCCGGACGGCATCCATCGGAATTTGAATATTGGTATTTCATTGGACATGTTTACTAGAGTCTAGAATAAATACGCGATATTTAAAGTCTGAGGTTGTAAGAATGCTTTGTTCTGTTTGCTGATTTTCAAGCTTGCAGAATGCATACTTAATTAAGAAAACGGGAGTAATAGTAAAGAAACTTAACTAAATAGAAAAAAAATACAATTTGATTTTTTGTTAACAATAGTAATTTGCCAAAGAAATAAGAGATTTTTTTGCAACTTAAAAACCTTAGTGTAATTAAAATACAGTGCTCAAAACTGAAACAAATTACAAATTTTCTGTTAAAAATAGTATAACCGGAACTTTTCCGAAAAATTAAGTAGTTTTAAATTTTCAAATATTCATGTGTTGGAAAAAAAAAAGGAAATAGGCAAGTTTCGATTCAGACGAAACTTGCACATTTTATTATTTTTTTTAATGTGAGGAATCGAAAAAACGCTACAACAGCGTTTTTTTTTTTTCCTTTTTTTTCTTTTCTTTTCGTGGAATACACTGTTAAAAACCATGTGCTTAAAAATGAGAAATGTACCTGCTTATTTTTTAAAGTTTATAAAAAAAAATCACATATTTGACTTAAAAATGAGCAAGCGCCGTTCAGTTTTAAGCACAGATGCTTGCGTAGAGGTTATAGCTACAGAAATCGCAAGTATTAACTGCAATACATGAAAAACTTATAGAGCAACTTTACGTTCATAAAATGGATGCCGATTACCGGGGTATGCACTAGATCTGCAAAGGTTAGTGACCATACGCAGCCCCATCAGAAAAAAAAACTTTACGTTCATAATAAATACAGGGCTTTCAAACGATTACTTCTTCACAACAACAGTATTTGCATCAAGCGGGAGACGTCAGAAGGATTCAAGAATGCGAGTGGTCTGCTTGTCTCTACGGACATGAATAAAAGATAAATAATTGGATTCAGGTCGGACGCAGTAAAACATGAAAACAGAATGAACGAGTGGATTTTTAACGCTCTTCTGTATTGGGAAGAAATTTGGCGCGGAAGTGATTTAGCTCTCTCAGCTGGTACGTTTGGAAGCTACATAATCCAACTGTCTCACTGACCGCGCGATGTTTTCTGGTACAGTGGCAGAGCTTTCGCCTGCAGTTATGAAGCGGTTCGCTTGCAGCTATGCTGTCGTCAGCGGTCACAAAAGGAAGGTGGCGTATTTGTGGTGGCGCAATCTGGTGGCAACTGAATAAATAACGAGTCAACTCGTACTTCCATCATTGTGGTGCTTATCTATCAACGGAAGGCGCTCCTTACTTGGATACCCAAGTGGCACTAGAAACAACAACAACATCAGCAACAGCGGTAGTATAAATGCAACTAGAGGTTTGGAAAAATCATGTAGTTAGCATTGACCATGTTGAATATAAGTCGTGCAAATGTTAACCTAGAAAGAAAAACTTAAAAAATATATAGTAGACCTTTTTTTTTTTTTCAAAATGAAAAAAACATGTGGTTTTAAAGTCTGAGTTTATACATCAGAAACTTCCCGCAATAAGAGTTGGCAATTTGAGGGGAAATTTGAACAATGTCAAAACTTGGTTACACTTACTCTACTTGACCTTTTATATTTTTTAAGATTAACCTCGTTCCTGAAATGAAGATTTAGAAAAAACACAATGGAAATATACACTAGAAAAATACAAACATTTCTAAGGCACAATCTGAATGACAATTGCGTGGATTTGTTCCGTAATTACAAGGAACTCTTTCTTCAGTGCGAGTGTATATTTTCACATTGCTTCTTTCACTTGCTCTGAAGATACAACTTCACGTAATGCCCCTTATTTACTTTTTATTACAAATTAAAACATGATCAGCCAAAAACCGCTTAGTTTAGAACCAATTTTTTAAAATGCTTTTACACGTAACTCTATCGTTATAATATTCAATCATTTTAATTTAACAAATGTCTTTAGGCTTTTATGAAAAAAGTTACAAAAAAATCTTAGTTTATTAGTTAAAGTTTTTGAAGATTATAGAAAAAATGTGTTAATTAAATAGTTTCCCTTCAAGTAACGTGTTGATATAAGACGAATTGCTAAACACGTCCTTTCATTATGAATTTTTTAATACAGAAATTAAAAATAAAAATACTTACCATGTTCTCCATCAAAAAGAGTTTTTTTTTCTTTTTTCCCATACCTTAAAATGAAGTGTTGTGAAATGCTAAAAAAAGTCTCGAAATATATACTCTGAATAATTGAGCGATCTCGTAAGAAAATACGAGGCACTAAAAGTAAAACTTAAAAGTAATAACTGTCACGTAGAGTGTTTTTATTATTAATGCTCTTTGCTGAAACAGACTACTGTAACACAAAAATAAGTTAGGTGATTTTTTTTTAATGTCAGGATTCAGTTTCTCAGTTTGAGTTTCTAATAAAAGCGCCTTCTTCAAGCGTCAGTTGACGATAGAAAAGGAAACTGTTAGACATAGTTACTTTTAAATGCTCAGCTTTTTCTGAGCTGATGTAAGGCTTGATAATTACACGTGAAAGTTTTCGATAGAACTGTGTAAGTAAAAGAGGCAATAAAAAAAACAAAATGCATTCAATTGGAACATTTAATACCTGACACGTTGCAGTATTTTATTGGTATAGTAGTTTTAAAGCAGAAAGGAAGTGTTTTTAGAAGCTGATTTACAAATTACATGTCAAAGTAGTGTAAATCATGCATATATATTATTTCTCTAGCCTGTTTTTCTGACGGTCCGCGAGATCTCCTTATTCCTTTATCAAATTCCATAATATACCTCTCATTTTAAAGCTTATCATGTCAGCTAATAAGGAAAAATAGACCCGCGGTCTAAAATGCACCGTTTCTCTTAAATTTGAGATTTAAAATCAGTAAGAAGAGGACTTTTAATGGATGCCAAATTGATGTCTATACTGGCGCCATCTGTTATCAAGTAAACAAACAAGAAACCTTTTTGCTTTTATTGTGCAGCAATTTGGAAAGTTTTAGCTGCGTCTGTGGCTTAAACTAATTCAATTGTTAGGCACACATTCATTCATATTATGAATGAGTAGAGCTTAACCAACCAACCGTAACTATATTTTAAGTAATGTAACTGGTTCGTTATTGTATTTTAATGCTATGAATACTAATGATAAATATAATATTCATTATTATTGTGATTATTTCATTATTTTGACTATGTAGCTAATAGTGGAAAATATTGTAACAGCTATTTGTACTGATGTGTTCAATTACATGTCTTCTTCCGTACTAAAATCCGTTTACTTTTATCTGTTCTTCTTCATAATATCCTTTCTCCTAAATTTTTGAAGAATGGAATGCCACACAAAACGATTTGGTGTGCAGTGGCGGAATTCCGCACGGGTCGACTAGCCTTTATTTATTGCGCAATTTATTTTTAAACCTATATTTCGTTTACTAAACATTAATATTTATTCCCTGCTACAATTGATAAGTCCCAGAAATGGCCGAAAATTAACCACATATTTCATTATTTATCATTACGTATGTAAATTATCTTTAAGATTTCGGGTAAAAAATGTTACGAATAAGGTATTACAATAATACTTATCTTTAAAATAGCAATTTGCTACTATTTAGCAATTCAACTATGAGCGCTTCCTGCTTAAGGTAACGTGATTGCATCGAGCAACGTGCCTGTACGGAATGATAAAACATTACGACTGCTGAAGTGAACGAAAATTATTGTATAAAAATAGCTCATGAAATTACAAGCTGTTAAAAAACACTTTGACACACCAGGCGTTACATAACGTCTATCTTTCATAAGAAAAAAAACATCAAGAGCAAATTACCAACAGTCCTCTTATAAAGCCTTTCACAAGAGTTTTCTACGATTCACATGACATTAGAGATACGTTACTACGACAGCTAAAGTTTTCATCTTGTCTGGGAAGAGCGGACTTTCAAAAGAATTAAATTTTCAGACAGTCGGCATTAGTGATTCAGGTCAATTTCATGTCAAATTAGAGGTGAGGGAGAGGCATTTTGGAAGTGTACCGTTTAGTGGGAAAAGGAAAAACTGTTGGAGAAAATATTGATTTCAGTTAGATGCAACAAAATAAAAAGCAAGTTTCTTTTCAATTTTTTTGCTGTGGTGTTTGAATTTTACATTATTGAGGGATTTCAATGAGATTTGAATTGATTTTAGTTGAATGTGCTTTGAAACCTCATTCATCTTCAAGGAAAGTATATCGGGAATAACAAAAGAATTAATCATTAAGTATATTCGTATTCTGATAAATCTTAAATGAGTTCATTAAAATGGATAACTTACGATGAAAAGTTCAGAATCATTATAGTAAAAAAATGTGCTCATATCACTCAAAATAAAATAACATGCTTTTTATAAATTTACACTACGTACTGAAGAAAATTAGCAACTTAGGGAGAGCATAAAAATTCAAGCTAAAATTTAAGTGAAATAAAACTGTTTAATGAGCAATAAACCTCCTATTTACAAAACTGGGGGGAGTGGTGACGGAAACACATCACTGAAAGTTAGAGCCTCTCGCATTAGCCATCAATCCTCAGTCACACTATTTACAATCTGAGTTCCAACCATGGTGTTGCTAACTCTAAAAGCCACTCGCACTAGTCACCAATCATCAGTCACACTACTCACAATCTAAGTTCTAACCATAGTGTTGATAACTCTAAAAAACTTTACAAAGTCATTCGCATACTCAATTTCGTGACATTTTTACTTTATAGCACAATCTAGTCTTGGACCTAGCTCTTCTTGTTGAACAAAATTTTAAATCGAGCTGACGTTCATAAGTGAGACTTACCAAGTCGTCTTCTTTAAAATTTCATCTCTTTGATTATCTACAATATATGCATTGATCCCAATCTTTTTTTTTTCATTACATAGATATTTCCATACATGGTACAAGAATCCGTCATGTCAAGAAGTTCGGAACGGTAGCACAAAATTCATTTTTCGATTCTGCAATCGCTTCCCTTGTCAAATGCAAAAGTTTTGTGTCCGCACAAAAATAAGTAAAACGTCTATTTGAATTGGAAAAATAAGTGTCTCAAAACGCGTAATTGCTTTCAACAATACTTTTGCTGCATCATGAAAATCAGATATCGTACGAAGACTATAACAACATTATGGAAAATAAACAATATGCAGCATGTAGATGAACTTAGCTTTAACATAAATATTTCATGAGGTTTTCCATGTTACTATCTAGCATAAAACGAAGGGTAGGGAACTGTCAGAATTTGTGAGGATTTCTGTCCGGTACTGGAAACTGGATTATTTCGCTTTGCCGTAGTTTTCCACGAAATTTTCTTCAACCCACCTTTATTTAAATACCTTCGTATGTTATAGTATTACAAATAATATTACAGTAGTACTGATTTTCATGCTAGTATTTCCATACATACACGTGCTTATAGTGAATCAACGCATGGTAGGATTTTCGCTCTAAGCAATAATCAAAATAAAACTGGTGTGCGGGTGTCAAATAATCCATTTTTTTTGTCTTAAAGATTATCAACTTATTTTGTCGTGTTTTTGAAGACAGATAAGCAGCTGAAAGTTTGACAGTGCATCTAATCTTTCAATACGTAATAAGAGCAAAAAATATATTTAATTTTGCATTCCCTATGTGTGAAACATTGCATTATTTATACATTAAATGTTACAAATATTTTATTAAATAGGTTATGTAAGTGCGGTTCATCTATTCAGTGGGTCGATAAAATGAGGACCAAGGAAGCTTGGGCACTAAACACTGGGGGTTCTGCGTCAGGCCCACCACCTGACCGGCCCATCTGTCTCGGTACCTCGGTCTCGTAAGCTGAGATGAGCAGAGCTGGCTTTGACCCCCATGGGCTGTCGCGCTGCCGCTGAGTTTAGTTTTTATGTAAGTACGCCTGAAATCTATTACGATAACGGATGTTTTTTTACATCTATTTTTCTTATCAACTTATTTTGTCATGTTTTTGAAGACAGATAAGCAGCTGAAAGTTTGACAGTGCATCTAATCTTTCAATACGAATAATGTAGACAAAGTCCGCCTTAGTTATGTACCAATTTTTAAAGTAGCGATAAATAAGGCAACATAGATCCCCCAAGGCGAACATTTTATTTCACCACTTACAGAACTATGTTTGTCTTCCATTTAGATTAACACGCTCAGTTTTCCACTGAGGTTTGAAATTGATAAATTCAAGCTGTTTACCTGAAATTAAATCTTTAGCTGTCCCCAAAGAAAATGTCTAAGCAGCCACTGGGATCACCCTGGAATCATCACTGGAATCGCATGGCCAAAAGAATCGCCACGTTTGAAGTAGATTCCCAGCACAAACGTTAGATGGTTCAACTCTCCAGGATATGCACTGGTTTGAGCACTGGAGTTAGTTTTAGACCGTCAACATGAAAACGTTTCTGAGCACAATGACGTGGCCAGTTGGAGAGACGAACGTTGTTACTGACAAATGATGATACTGAACCGATCAGTGAAATTTATGGAGCTCAGCCTGACACGACATCTAAATTTTAGCAAAAACGTATGAAGCGTATTGGACAGTCTAGTATACATTACAAGTTGCTCAAGTATTTAGCAATACTTTTTATTTATTTATTTACAGAATATTGAGAGAGAAACGAATACGATGTCTGCTTAAATCAAAGAAAAGCAGACAAATGTTAACAATTCCTTCTTCAATGATAATGATAAAAACAAAAATATCAAAAAATATTTAAAAATAAATAAAAAAGGGCGTTTTTATTAGTTCGTCGCCCCCCATCTAGCGTTCACTCTCCGAGCAAGAAAACAAAGGTAACACAAGTAAAATGGGAGTCAAATACAATTACTAGAATGAAAATATATCCTTGTTTAAGAGCACGACGATAAAACTTGTTCCTTCTTAACTAAGACGAATAACCTGCGACAACAAACTGGAAATACATCAAGAAAAATAGCTTCACATATTGTCGTACCTTGACTTTCAAATTGAATATGGTTTGTCATTAAATATAATACAAATTAAAATTGATACATTAATCCATGCGTATTGACGTATTATATGGGTATGAGTCACAAAAATTTCTGCATTTTAACGTTAACCAAAATATTTTGTAAGTGCAGGGCAAAACCTATTCCCTTATAAATTTTTTTGATTAGGATTTTTAAGAATATTTTTGAATGAATGATTAAATGAATAATTGAAAGAATGAATGAACAAATGAGTGAATAAATGAGCGAATGAATGAAAAAATAAGTAGTTGAGTGAATATATACATGAATGAGTGAATGAATGAACAAATTAATGAATGAGTGAATTAATATGTATTAACCGTTGACAAGGGTATATTTGAAGAAATTAAGAACTAAAGCTGAAAGAGAAAGATAGATAGCTAGTTCATAAATGTGAAGTTGGTGTATACGAGAAAGTAGGCTCGTATAGTTCTACACGGATCTTCTTGTTTTTTTGTTTTTTTTTGAAAGATTTCTAATTTTCCATTTTGATGGACATCTTATATAAAAAGGCAAAGACAAAACAATTTAACTTTTTCTCCCCTGTTTCTCAACCGATTTTCTTTTTTTTTTTCAAGACATTTAGTAGCAATTGATGAGTATTAGTTTTATTAATACTTTTTTTTTTCAAAGATGATTTATTTTTTCCTCCTACGTTTTACGAACACTTTCAATGCGTTTACCTAAATGCGTAGTTAAAATTCTAACAATGCTACAACCGTAAAAACAATATTGATCACATTGACAACTAATATTATACAAGAAAACACGTCTTTTTTTCTGATCCTTGAATATCAGGAAATGAAGTTGAATTACATTTTGTTTGAGAAGTGGTACCGGATGTTTGGAAAACTTAAGTTAATTTTTCGTTCTTGTAAGTAAAATCATGCCATGGGCTAAAAATAACTCAAAAAGCTTCGCTGTAAAAATTATACAATCAGTGCCCAAATAGTTACAAGGATGTCGCCCATTTATTGATGTTTTATCGATTAAATTTACAAAGAGCAAAAAATGAAATCCTTCCACCACTCTCTTCCAAGAAATCATTTTAAAAGCCATAAAGCAGTAGACATTTTTTCTGATGCTTTTAAAGAAAGAAAGCTTCGGAAAACGAAAAGAAAATTTAAGGTTGCAAGATTTTAGCTCCTCTCAAATGCGTTTAGAGAACTCAAATATCTTAATAGATTTCTTTGTCAAGGAATGATATTTCTTTGTCCCCTACGTGAAAAATAAATTTCAAAAGCAGTTTCAAGTATCTTCTTGTTCACCATCGAACTTTTAGTTACATGCATAAATCTAGCAAATGCATTTGTTGTAAGTAGAAATCGAATATATAGATCTTGCATAGTCTAGCTTTTGTATTGCTGGCTGAATGGTAACATGATTTGCTTATCTTTTCAATATGGCCAACTAGAAATTGCGAAATCAATACCAGATCAACTAAGTTTCAGGCAGAAGAAAAATAGAGTGCACTTTAACATGATACTACCTTTTAGCAACTTAGAAAACACAGGACTGATTTTTTTCAGCGAAAGAAAGAGCGTTTAAAATTAAAGTTTAGTTTCAGGTTGCAGACTTCTTTTTCTTTCCTTTAATAAATATCAAAGACATTTGAATATTCGATCAATGAATAACTTCATTAAAATATTTTTTTGCTAGTATTACAGCAGGAAAAAATGTGAAAAATCAAAGAAATTCTGCGCTCATACTGTAAAAACATCGCTATAAAAACATACTTAAACTATTTCATTAAGAACTACAAAAAATTTTTTTTCTTCCCATAGTCATAAAAAGCAACTAGTTCAAATGTTATAGATTTTTTACGTTTTTATTTCAATCATGTTTTAACGGGATGGATGTTGACCCTTATATGTAAAAAGAGATTTTCGGGGAAATGATGGTTGTTGAAAGTCTAATTTTGGTAATTCTTACAGTAAATGCTAAAATTCAAATATTCGCTATGAATTTTATTTCCGTTTCGTCGCAATAACTGGTAAGGTAATATTCAAAAAAATAAATAATTATCTGGGTAATGCACTTCTTCATACAAAAATGTATGCAGAAATACATAACAAAGAAGTATAATTTTGTATTTATGCAAGTAAATACTATTACACATTCATGTGCAAAAATACAAAGTTATATTTCTATCCTTTTTTTTCTGAGATATTTTTTGTGCATTCACGTAAATAAAGAACGCCTTTTCACAAGCTCATTTTGAAATTGTCTATAAGCTTTTTCCTTTTTTGTTTCTTTATGTATTTATATTTCATTTACTTACTTAATTATATTTTGTTATTATTTAATTCTTATTTATTTTTAAGTATTTATTTATTATTTTTTTATCAGGGATCTGGAGCAGGCACTAGTTTGAGTTGCTCAGCCACGACTTCTAAATACTTATACTAAATAGCTCCGGCTCCACTCCGTGATCCAAATTATTTTGTTAGCTTATATAATTTTTTCTTTCTTTCAGGTAAATAATTTTTTTATATGATAAAAATATACAAAAAAGAAAGAAATGGAGGAATGGAGCACAACAAATTTATGTGCTCCGTCTGCCCACCTTTGAGCAAAATCTCTTTGCACTACTGCTCTGCTCCAGATCACTGATTTTTTTGTGAATTTTGTATTAAATTTTATTCATTTATTTTTACTTTAAAAATTCATCATTTATTTTTCATTTTTTTGTTTCTTATAAAGGATAAATTCCTATTTTTTTGTATTGTGAAAAGATTTCCTCATCTTATCTTTCTTTATGCCAATATTTTTTCTTTCTTTTTTATGTTCCTTTAGTAGGAATCATATTACAAAGCAGATGTTCCATATTACCGTATATACGCTATTCCTATCAAAATCTCAAGTTTATCCCTAACCTATGCATAGTTTAATTATTTCATTTAATAAGTTTTTACTTAAGATACACTTTTCTTAAGAGTAAGTTTCATGTTTTGAGCAATTGAAATGTATCCTCTGCTCTTAAATTTGTTGAAGAAAAATAAAATTTTATAAATAAATTCAAAAATATTTTTTCACCGACAGTCTAAAATATCTGCTAGGCTAATGTAATGGTAGCAGTTTATCGCACTGTCTAGCTCTTGCTTAAAAATATTCAGACATGTATCAAACGTGTTGTCGTTTCTAATGCCACTTGGGCAACCACGCTACCTTCCCCAGAGCGACTAGAAATTAAGGCAGTAAGGAGCACCTTCCGTTTATAGATGAGCACCACAACGGCGGGAATCTCCTTATGTATTGGGATGGCACCGGATGGTGCCCCAACAAATACGCCACCTTATTTTTTTGACCTTAAGAGTGAAATTCTCCACCCTCCGGTACCCTCGGAACTGCCTCGGGACTTCAGGTTCCACCGATTTTACATGCGCGTATCCCCAAGAGGACAGGGTGGGTCATCAGCGGGTCGGGTGTCAAACACCCAATCATCCGGTTGGATGCCCGACATCCTAACCACTAGGCTACCACGGCGCTTTGTATAAAGTGTTATTTGTATTGCAACACTCTCAGAAACGCATGCTCAAATCTCACGAAACTATCGTCGTATTTGACGAAATGGCTTCGTGAAAAATACTCCGAGTAAACCTTTCGTTAAATTTCCAAAATTTGTGTAGTAACTTTTTTAAGTCACGTGATCGCGCGAGGAAAGAATCGTTATAAATGGCGAAATTTTCTTGACGATTGAAGAATCGTCGAAAATGGGGATTCTATTTTTTGAGAGTGAAGCAATTAAACAAAATCTACAGCAATATATCTTTCAAACACAAAGCTCTTTTAAAATGTCAAAGTTTATATTTGCTTAAGGTATTTCTTTCCTTCCCAGTCGGCTTTGTGGCATAAAATAAAAGCTTGAACGGATATGACATACTGAAATCCATTACCCGCTAATTCGCAATGCAGAACTTTTAATCAAAAATTCAGTTCCAAAATATTTATCCTCAAAACTTTGAGCCGAAATGCAACGCGCATGAAACTGAAGGAAGAAAAATAGGCTTCCTAATGTTTCAAGTCATTTTAAATTATAATGCAGCATAACGGTTTTAAAAAATGTCCCTCACCAACTATTCATTTTAACAGCAACATACATGCCGTTTTTTCTCCTAACAAAATGCAAATTTTACAGCAACTTTAAACGAGCGCATCTATTATGAAAATCCTGAAGTTTGAAACGTTAAATCCTCCAGCGTCAACGAACAGCGATCAGTTATTATGAGAGCAGAACAAGTTGTTATCGGAGAATTTCCCCAATGAAAAGAACAAACAAAAATAATCAGTTGTTAACCAAGATAGATGGGCATGACTGCTAGATTTAAGAGAAACTAGCTTCTGCGAAACGGAAGCTGGGGCGAGCGAGGGACTTTGTTTGAATAAATGGCGGGGAAAAAACTTTTAGTTGTTTGTGGCGCGTCATTAAGGATTAGAAAAAAAAAAAAAACGTTAGGATACCTTTTTAGCATTTACGTTCAATGCTAATTTGCAGAGGAAGATATTTGCATACCTGGTGCTTTGTTTTCAGAGTGCGAAGATAAAAACGCGTTTTTTAAATGTGTTCTATATAAAAAAAAAAAGTTTTAAATATTCAGTGGAAAAGGGTAAAATAAAGAATTTGCTGACACAATATAGTTGTAAATAAGAAAATTTTAGATAAAAGAAACACAGCAAAATAAGATTTTGCTGTGGAAAAATGATGACGGTCTATGATCACCAGCAAACTATAGTCCAAACTCTAGGGATGTTTTCAATTGACGGCACGCTACATTTCTTCCAGTCTAAGCTAAGAGTGAAATGTGAAAAATCGCACTATTTTCCTGTACTATCAATTGTACATTTCTACCATCAACCAAAAGCGATCTGCCTGGCAGCGTGCCAAGAATCCATTCATGTTCAAGAAAGGAACTGCTGGATAAAGGAATGCGCAGTTTTCTGTTCTCGTTCTAGTTCGCTTAACATACTTGATTTCTTCCAAACTGATGCTACATGCCAGTTTATAAATTTGGTTGCTTTCAACAAGCAGACAAGCAAACATTTTGATTCGTGTACTAAATAAACACACTTGCAAAACCAACTTCCCTTTAAATGTATCCGTTACTTTTTGCCATGCGCAGAAGCGTCCGAATGTCAAAATTTCGTGGTCGAAGTGTATAGGAGTATAATTTAGCACTCGAATTTACTATTCTATAGACATGAAGCATCATACCCATCTAAGTAGTTTGGAATTGAAAAGTCTGTGTTCTGTGGCAGGATTTCAAATTTATTTTATTTCGTTGTAAATCTATAGATAGTGGTAAAACAACACTATTTGTCAGCATTATTATTTGTAAACATGTATACTTTATCAGGAGAGAACAAATTTCCTTAGTTAGTATTAAGAGCTTTGACTCGGCGCTGGTAACTTAGAGTAAAAAATTCTCAATTTTGAAAAGCAAATGCTCTCTTTTTTTTTTCCCTCAAACGGAGTTGCATGTGGTTACAAACCTTTTGCGTACCTAGCGCATTCCCCAAAAATCGGCATCCATTCTTTCAAGTAGCACCACTGTGGGCGGATGCCATTACCACTCTGAGATTTTTGACGCTCAGTTTTCCCTAGTGGCGGCACCTGAGCTCTAATTTATGCAGGTGGCACTAGGAATTTCATTTAGGCGAGAGCACCCAAGCCAAATGTCTACTCAAGGGATCTTTTACATGCCGCATCATCATACGAGATGGACGCAGACGATTTTCTGCATCTTGAAAATCCAACGACACTGCCAGGTTCGATCCCATGACCTGGGGCGTACGAGTCCCGCGCCTTACCACGACCCCACGATGCCGGCAAGAGTTTTCATTAAGATACACGCATACTTATGTTTGATACCTGATGCGCTCCTATTTGAAACAGGTATACTTTTTAAAAAAATAAGTACGGTCGGGTTTCCATTTTTAAGTAGATTTTTTTTTAACAGAGAAGTTTTCCTTTAAAAACTGCTTTATGTTGAACAGGATATATTTCAAAATTTCTTTTTATTCATCTTACCTTTACTGAAAAATATGAAAGTGCTTTTATTATTTGAATGCTGTATATATAAAATTTGTGGCCGTGGTAGTTTCATGGTTAGGATGTCGAGCTTCCAACCGGAAGTTTGAGTGTTCGGTACCCGAGCAACTGAAGACCCATCATGCACACTCGGGGATACGTGCGTGTAAAATCCGTGGACCCTGAAGTCTTGAGACAGTTCCGAGGGCAACCGGATGGCGGAGAATTTCCCTTCCGTTCACTCTTAGATCAAAAAAGGAAGATGTCATATTTGTGTTGGCGCCATCTGGTGTCATCCGAATACATACTGAGCCAAGTCGTACTTCCCCCATTGTGGTACTCATCTATAAAAGGAAGGCGCTCCTTACTGCCTTAATTCTTGGTCGCCCGGCGAAGGGGAGCTTGGATACCCAAGTGGCATTAGAAACAACAATATATGTATAACGTTTGTTCAAAAGCTATATTATAGTGGTGACCACTATTTTTATTTATTTTCTCAAACCTAATCACATTTATATTTAAACAAACCATCTTACATTTGTAAATTAAAATATATATATATATATATATATTTCTCCAAGCATAATGCGTTCCGTCACGCAATATTAAGAGCTCTTCCTAAAGTAGTAAATATTTTGTTCAAAGATTTATGATTGGTTTAGCAAAACTTTTCTAAACTTGACGGCAGTAAAATGTCAAAAATCCTGCGATGAAAAGTAAATTAGAAGTGTGAAAAATAAACTGTACTCTGTTGTACGGTGCAAAAAGAAAAATTAGTCGTAGCGCTGAAAAAGATGTATGGAACTGTTTTATTACTACGTCGTCTGAAAAGATGGAAAATGTTTTTATTTAGTTCAACAAAAAAAGATCGATCTAGGACAAGATAAATTGCTTTCAGATGCTTGGTGTGAATTTGACATATGCCAACGTTCTAAATAAAAATGGTGCTGGAATAAATTAAATGGCACCAAAACGTTTCAGGAATATAACTCAGAAGCAAGGGAAAAGGTTACATGTGATAGAAACTAGGAATTAAAGTGAACATGCTTCAAAACACTCGAGTTTTTTAGTTTTTGTGAAATATTACGTTGAAAAATGTACTTATAAACTCAAACAACTGTTCATCGAGAAGTATTTCATTGCCTAATATAAAAAGTAAGAAAATTGAAAGGCTTAACTGAAAAATTATTTAATTGCAATCAGCTTAAAAATTATGCATTTTGAGAGAAAAAGCAATATACGATTTTTAATTAGATTTTGCGAAACGTTTTTAGTTTATCTAAATCACTAAATAATTTTCCCCTTTATGATTGTTTATCTAAACGATCTTTTACCATCTCCATTTTCAATGAAATCTAAATTTCAGGTCAAAAAGCAAAAATAAGGGCTGGAAGAAATGTTTGTTAACATTTTAGGCTGTCAAGTCGGGTCATATTGACCGAGGCACAATTTAAATTTCTTTTCTTTTCTATGCTTTTTGTATGTCACATATTCTTACATTATATCGAAATTAAAACACAATGTTTTTTAATACCCAATTTACTAAATATTTAATTCGGGTCTATATACGACTTGTGGGATGTTTTGATAGGTGAAAACTCAAGGGTTAAATGCTTACCACACTTTCCTGTAAGATTTAGAAAACTTTTCAAATATAATTTATTCTAAATAATATTGAATCATAGAGTGAACTTATTTTCACAGCTTAGCAGTGCCAACGGAATTCATTTAATGGATATTCGAAACAGATCATTAATAAGTTTTAGAGAGAAAAAAATATTCAAAACTGGTATGTTATTCCTTTATTTTACTTCATCATTCTATAACTCTCATTGAGTATGTCTGCTTTTATAACCCAATTAGAGGCATTTCAAACCAACTGCTCGTGCACTTGAGACTGCACAAACATCTCATAGTCCAGCATCTCCGACGCAATTGAAAGCTCTTTAATTCGCGTATTCCACAATATAATGGGAATTCACTCAGTAATAAGCCGTGTTTCAGCGAGTGAAACTTTCCAAACTTGATTTAATACAGAGAGAGACGCCAGCTCTTTGAAATTAAAGGGATTTAATCTAGATTCGCAAGATCTTCATGATGAAGGTAAATTACGAATGGCAGGTCTCTCTTAGTGCATTTCCGAATCGGCTCACTGCAAATTGTCTCAAGCTCCCTGCCAGGTATTAATCAAAATCCTTCATTCAAGTTTAATGCACCGGATCGTAATTAATTTGTTCTTATCTTCCTTTAAGAAAAGGAGATTACTCAGTTTTAATATCTAAACGCGCATTTTATGGATTTAACTCTTTCCAATGGAATTTCATTTGCTAAGACACGTAAGACACCTAGCTATTGATACATACGTTAAGCAAATAAATGTACTAAATTAGTATATGCTTTCTTTTGCTAATAATATTTGATAATTCAAGTACGTTAAAAAATTTACGAAATTATTTTATTGTTAAATTAATTTAATAACATTCACTTCATAATTTTAAAGCAATATTCGCATACAAACAAATATTAGGCATCAGGCATGCAGTTCAAGTCAATTTTTCCTGGACCTGTTGAATTTAAATCAATTGGTCGCTTTGTTCTATTTTGTATAGTAAGAGAACGTGTGAATTACATTTGAAAAAGATTACACCACAACGATATAAAAGGGCACCACAGAAATATATAATCTGCTAATAAAAATATTTTCTACGTACTGACTTTTTTTTACAAACGTAAATAGCAATTCTAAGAAGTAATGAATGCTAGGATTTTTTACATTTTTTTTATTTCTCGCCACATTTAGCACTTCTGTTTCTTTCTTTTTTTTTCACATGTGTAACGTTTGGTTTTATTGAACGGAATAAGACTGAATAGGTTCAGTTTTAGGGCCGTTATTATTTTTTTTTAATTCATGATATTAGTGAGAGTATTTCTGGGGAAAATCAATATTTTTGCAAATTTCTAAGTGTCCAATTAAGCAAGGCATGTCTCTTAATATAGGGAAGTGCTTCACGCTTCCCTTTATTCTTGGGAACAAACGTGCAACCTATTATTTACAAGGTTCCATCATTAGTGAAGCAGAAGCAGTTGTTGATCTATGAGTGTTGATTAGTCACAACTTCAAGTTTAGTCAGCAGTGAAGCATAGCAAGTAACAAAGCTAACAGGATACTTGGGTTTATCAATAAGGATATTTCGAACAGGTCTAAGGAAGTTGTATTGCCATTATACAGAAGTTTGGCAAGACCTCACTTGGAGTATGCCGTTTAGTTTTGGTCTGCTTACTTAAAGAAGGATACTACCTCATTGGAAAGGGTTTACTAGGTTGGTAAGTGGTCTCTCAGACTTTGATTAGGAAGTTAGTCTTAAAAGGTTTAATATGTATAGTCTAGTGCAAAGGAGAGTGGGCCGTGGTAGCATTGTGGTTAGCACGTCGGACTTCCACCTGGAAGGTCGCGCGTTAGATACCCACTGAAGACCACCATGTATACTTGGGGATATGTGCATGTAAAATCCGTAGACCCCACTACCTTTCCCGTGCGTAAGCAATCCTAACGCCTCGGCTAACAGGTAGGGGTCTGGTGGAGAAAAGTGCAAAGGAGAGTTAGACGGGACATGTTTCAGTTGTTTAAATGCATTAAAACAGGAAATGTTGATGGGTTGAAGTCATGCGCTGAAGGTAGAACCAGAGGTCATTGTTTTAAGTTTCTCAAATCCCGGACTAATTTTTAAATTAGGAAAAATTTATTACTTCAATAGGATTGTAGGCAGTTCAAATATTTTACCAGAAGCTGATATCCATTGGGGATTGTTAAATCGACAAGGACCAGTCTAGCTGGCCCCTGTTCCTGCTGCTGTTCGTCACTTTTGTATTTGTATCTTCTTATATTATAAACAACTGACTCAAAGTTTACAACTGACTCAAAGACCAATCTTTATGAAGAAAAAGGTTAGTTTAATAATCACTTTTAATTTTTTCACCTAAATAAATCGAAATATTTTTTCACTGGTATTAAACCGTTATATTTTCAAAGTAAATTTTGTAACTAGACAACACTCGTTTGGACATAAAAACACTGGTTAAAAGGATACACTTTTTTTTAGTCAATTTAATAAAGAATTTATCTAAATGTTACTACTTAAAATATATATGATACAGAAATAAATCTACGATATCTTCAGTATTTTCGAGTTTAATTTTCTTGTGCATATCAGCATCAAAATTCCAGATGTCAACCCTTCTTGCATTCTAAGGAAACAGTTTTCCCCTTGACATATTTTCGCAATTTTCCAGAAGGTGAACGATTGTAAATACATCAAATTTAGCAAATAGTTTTCCGAAAACATATTTCCTGTATTTTTTAAGGGAAATATAAAATATAATCTATTTTGAAACTTATATATGTTATAAAAGTTATGTCTTGGTATAAAAAGACATTATTCTATTAAAAAGAAAATAATAATAATAGTAATATTAATAAAAAGTTTTACTTAATGTGCGTAAAAAACGCAAACATCAGCATAATGAGAAGATGAATATAACCTCTTGCGACTTTCAGTACCCAATAGGGTAATTTTTAAAATACTGTTTATTAACTAGTGTTTGTGCAATTTGAAAGCTAAAACACCCAATTTGAAGTTAATTAACATATAGTTTACTTGGTTTTAAGCATGGAAATTTGTGGATTAATTATTATTTAAGCTAATTATTAATTAAAACTTTAAAAAACTTTAGCTATTTTGTTTTGTTATTTTTAAATCAGAGAACCAAAAAATTGCTTCAAAATTGTCTGTGCTTCATTCTGGGGTCTCAAGAGGTCTGTTCGAAAACAATCGTCGTCTCGAATGGGTTAAACAAAATCGTTTTTGAGTTTAAAATACATATCTTTAAAGAAACGTTTCATCTATGCTCCATAATCGCTTAACCCATTCGAGACGAAGATTCTTTTCGAACACGCTCCCCAGGAGCGAAACATTTTTAATCAAAAAAACATGTTTGTTTTGGAAAAATCCCAATTCCTAAGTGAATTCACACAAATAAGATCATTGCACACCGATCATTGCATATACAATTTTCCCCTGTACTGTACAGATTTCATTAGTCCAAGAAAATTTTAATTTCGCCAACTAGTTTACTCAGAATATCTGATAATTGCACATTACTGTTATTGCACACTCACTCTGCAGGCCGTCTTATAGACTCGGAAATCAATTGCACACACGGTGTGCAATCGGTCTCGAATGGGTTAAGGATTTTTTTTTTTTTTGTTTCCTTGCAAAATATTTTTTTCATCTTCGAAATTTTCAATAACGATATTTAAAAAACCACGAGCATCAATATTCAAATATTAAAGCTATACTCCCCCACCCCCTTCAAAGGGGTGGTGGAAAAAATCATGTTAATCTTATTTAATGTCCTATATGAATTTCTTTTCTTGAAACTAATCAAAATCCGAGAAATATTTTAGTATAGGGATAATGCAAAATATGGCCCTTTAAAGGGTTAATAAAATGTGCCACGCATGTATACTCACGATGTTCCTCTTCCATTCTTGGGAAGTCTCTTATTGCGATTTCAGTATCATTGAAATGCCCGCCATATCAACAAAAAAAAAAAAAAGAAGTACTGTTTATCGAAAAAGCTCAAAGAATGCTTCCATCAAAGAAAGGACTTTCGTACTGAAACACAATACTTATTTAATTCCCCGAGATACTACCTATATCGCCACCATAAAACTCTCACGGATATTATGAAAACCAATCGCAATAAAACAAAGTTTTCATATACACCTCACGTACGGATCTCACTTGAAAGCAAGTTTGTGTTGCTGTTACAATGCCACTTTATCCCCACATAAATGACGCCACAAATGCCTAATGAGATCAAGACATACTATCATCCAAAGAGGAAAATAAGCACTGAAGATAATTCAGACACTGAAACCTTTTCTCTCTTTAACAGACATAAATGCATTTTATATATCTATATATTTATATACCAGAATATCCGTCAGATCAGTTGCTAAGTATGTGGGATTATAACTTAAGAAACAGATTTTGTATTTTTGACACATAAAATCTTATTCATGTCAACCCTCTATCATTTAACAACTCGTATTTATTTGTTCTGGATTTGAGATCATAAAATAATACAACCGTACTTTAGGATTTTTAATTTAAAAACGTATTGTATTTTAATTATTTTTTTTTAAACCCTAACGATTGAACGCAATGGTATGCTCTAAAATAGGATTTTTTATTTAAGCTCTAGAATAACTTTCTGACCCAAGTATAAAGAAATGAGATGTAAAAGATTAATCAGATAATGATCTTGAGTAAAATATAAATTTCCAAGAATATAGTTATTAAAAAAATAGTTTATCAGTATTTCGTTAGTTTCCATGCTTGCAATGTCCAAAGTAGACAATGTTTTAAGCTAACATGTGTTCGTGTACCAACGGAATATTTTACATGGTCAAGTTTTTTTCAGTTATCTATCTATACATATATATAGTATATGGAGTCCTTATATAAATAGTGAGCATACTCCATGTTCATTCATTTTAAGGTACAAAGCCTTAAAGTCTGACTGCTCAATATTCTGTGGTTAGATAGACTTGAACTAATATCTGCTGGCAGCAGAAATAAGCAGTGTACCAGTTTTATAACATGATACCATGAAAGTGAGACTAAGTCGATTTATTTTTTGAGTGTGCGTTATTTTGCCTTAATTCAAATTTTTATAACGAAAGGGAAAAGGACACAGTAGTCTGCAGTCCGATATTTCCCTAGCAAAATGCGTGGTTCATACATTGTATACATAAATGTCAATTAAAAAATCATGCAGTTAACAAGTAAACAGTTTTCATTAAGACCAATCATATAAGTCTCCCTTACCTGAATTTGAGCTATGAAATCCCCTATATGGAATTTTTCTTCTACATATGTATTCAATAATGTTTGGAAAATGTCCTACGAAGAGAAAGAGAAGTTAACTGACTGTGTTAATCATACAAGGACTGTTTTACAAAGACAAAACTATTTACTCCCCAGTAACATTTTTAAACAAGAAATTGCTAAACGGATAAAATTTTATCTGCTCCTTTCCCTTTGTTAATATATTTCCCAACACAATGCGTCAGTGACATTTTAATTATTCAGTCAATGATCCAGTTTGATTACGTCACAAAGCACAACTTTGCTCTCTTGCCTTTCTCAATATTGCATTTTTATATGGTCGCTTTAATGTAAAAAATATGTCATTTACACTCAAAGGGGAAACTCAGACACAAATAACTAACAATTTTCGCATGAGGCTAACTATTTTATCTTTCAGAGCAACAACATAAAAAAATCATAATTATTATTATAGTGCTCAAAATCCATTTTATAATATTTTATAATAATTTAGAGTACAAAGTGTAGAAAAAACTAATTTCACTGCAGCCGGTTACTGTTCAACAGAACCACCACCAAAAACCACTTAGGAAAATTACGCCGAAAGGCGTCAGGGATTTAATTTCCGGTTTTGTGCAAATAACTGATAAAACACTTTGTGTTCAAAGAATGCCGATATGAATTTTCTACCAAACCATCCCTGCTTGACTCACGTTCATTATTCTGCATCAATGGTTTTGCGTTTGTGGTAAATAATGATGCGCGTCTTATCAGAAGGAAACACAGAATCATTGACTTGCCCAAAGGACATCGATTGTTACAACACAACAGAGTATGTGATCTACATCATATCTGACAATGCAGGGTCTATTTAAGTTTTATAACGGGTCTTAAGCATAAATGCAATAAATGAGGTGACAAGTTGCAGTAAATTGGCTTTTTTGACGCCTTACAGAAAAAGGCTAACGTCATAACGGAAATTAAATTTAATCGGATGTGTGGATGAACAAAGTAGTGACACTTGCTTTAGTGTGAGCAATATTTTAAGTTTATGTTAAACGATTTTGAATTGACGTAAAAACTTCAATTGCTTTATTCAAAGAATGGCGCAATCTGTCTTTTCCTTAAAAAAAAAAAAAAAAAAAAAAAAAAAAAAAAAAAAAAAAAAAAAAAAAACTTTTAATTTTTAGTCTTTGCAAAAGCGTTCCATTTTATACAATTGATTATTTTCTGAACATTTATCAATATGAGATGAATTATTAGAAATCATTAAGGGGGATTTATTTTATTTTTTTACAAAACGTAGCACACATCGACATTTTTGAGATTACATCTTAATCTCATCTTATTTATAAAAATATTTGTCATCCATAAGAGAAAACTATTTATTCTAATTTTGTAGAATTATATATATATATATATATATATATATATATACGGTATATATATTATCTACATCTATATATATATATATGCACTATGTTAGAAAACATTTTTTCGCCCAAAAAACTAAGCAATAAGCTATAGCTATGAATTTGGTACTAAATGTAGTTTCCGCGTTTATGCACATGATTGATACTTAGACAAGAACATTTAATAGAGAACAACGCGATTTTGAACTGTTTAGTAAATAGCATTTAAACGGACTGCGAGCTCACATTTTAGATATTACAAAAGCATCAGTGTACGTACTATTGCTTCGACCAAAATGCACGCTCTGTATCGATATGCATTTAGAGGATTAATTAATTAGTTTATATATTTGTTACTTTTAATAATTTTAAGTTTCTTGCTACAAGTTACAAGAAAAACACATAAAACTATACTGAAGTATTTCCATTGTTCTTAACAGATGTAAATGAAAAAAAAAAACGTGAAATTAAAGCAAAAGTTCAGTTATAAAAGGCTGTTTTAGTATCAGATAGATAAAAAGTACTTTCCATCGGTACTGTAAAAAGATTCCTATAAAACCTTAAAAGTTACGAAGTAAATCCGTACTCGCAACCATTTTTCACCATCCTAGAAAAAATAAAATTCTAAAAGTTAGTTTCGTACGTTAAAAATACAGGTGCTTCTATGGATTTACTCCGTAATTTTTACGGTTTTGTACAACTAACCCAACTGCCAGGATAAAACTGCAAATTTTACGGGATTTTTTTGAACAGTTTACAGACATTTTGATATTCAGACACAGATTAATGGGGTTCCGCCAGAATGGCTAAAAATCGACCGGTGTCGCCAAGTCACTAACAAATGTCGCCAAAATAAAATGCCTGAACGACACATTTATCGCCTAAAATATTTTCCTTCATTTTATATTTTATTAATCAGTTTGGTGTTTAGACTATCACGAAGTTAACGTGCTTGTGCTGTTTTGTAAAAACATTAATATCCTACAGTACAAATAATGTCTTTAAAAAACTGTATCTAGGTATATTAATTATGTATGTCAATAATTTTTACGTTTATATACCATTTTAATATTTTTGGATAACTAAGTCATAGCTTAGGTAGACTTTTTCGATGATTAAATTTTCATTGATATCTATTGTATATTCAGAAGGAAATCAGACTTTTTAACGTAAATTAACGATGCCGATTTGCAGCAGTTGTAAATAAAAGACATAATGTTTACGTTTATTTTGCGTTTTTAATTTCACTGTTAGGACAACAACCTTAATAATAAATGAAAAACATTCATTAATAAATATAGAAATATTAACTGTGAACTAAGTCGACATGAGCGTAAAACGTACATGCAATTTTCTGAACGCGTTTCATTTTCACATGCAAGGAAAATTACCATCGAGAAACATTAAGTATGCATAATGTATTCAAATAACACAAAATTCGGCACCGACTGTATCAAATATTCACCACAATGCAATGCGATAGTGCACTATTTCCAGTTGATCGATAGCCAAAGTATTCGTTTGCTCACTTGGATGACCTTGGAAACCGATATCGTCATTTCGAACCAATATATAATTCGAATAGCGTGACATAGAAAGTTTTTGTAAACACTTTTCTTCGTCCGAAGGTGTATGTGTTAGACAAAATCAAACTCCGATTTAGAGAATGAAGGTTCTAAAAAATTCTGGTTTGAATTGTTTATTTTATTTTTTATTTATGTCTATATGTTATTTCTCTATCCTGCATTTCTGTCGCTCAGCGATTTTTTATTCCTTTATCAAATCCTTCCTTTATCCTTATTCCTTTATGAAATTCCATGGTTTACCTTTCATTGTAAAGCTTATCTTGCCGGCTAATGACGAAAAATAGACCCACGGTGGAAAAATTTACCGCTCTTCTTAAATTTCAGATTTAAAATCATCTAAAAAGAGGTCCTTTAATGGACGGCAAATTGGTGTTGTATAAGCTGGCGCCATATGTTATTAAGAAAACAAACTAGAAACTCTTCTGTTTTTTTGTGTAGAAAATTGGAGTTTTAGCTGCGCCTGCTTGTGTCAAATTTATTCAATCATTAGACTCCACACATTCATTTATATTAAGAATACGTAGAGCCTAACCAACCAACAGTAACTATATTTTAAGTAATGGAACTGTTTCGTTATTGCATTGTACTGCTACGTATACTAATAGTTAAAATAATTATCATTATTATTGGGATTTGTTTATTATTTTGAAAATCTAAATAATAGTCGGGAAAAAATTTGTAATAGCTATTTGTACTGATGTGCTGCAATATATAATGAAAAACAATTTCAGTACACGAATTTTACACGATTGCTTGCTTTCCTCGCATACATTTTCTTTTTCTTTAAATATTATTAAACTAAAATTGCAAAATCTGAAACCAACTGTCCCCAAACTAAGAAATGAACCTTTCACCTTTATTTCCAAGGTGCAAAAGAAAATGTCCCGAAACTGAGAAGTAAACGTTGTGCATTAGAACGCAAATTGTAAAACATATAACTGCTTTTATGTAAACAGTGCTTACAGCCCTGTGCTTTTGGATTACATGAATCCATTTTGTCACTGCAAAATCTTGTCAGTTGCGACCTGAGTGAAGCTATCCTCACTGAGGTCCTTCACCCAGTATTTTTATTATGAGTGTAGGATTGGCTTCAGCGAATACTAGACCGCTGTGGCTTAACCTGCTCCTTAGCGCGCATGCTCCAGACACTGGGCTGGAAAGTCGTGGTGGCCTTTGAGATGGAGCGTGGCGTTCTCTTAAAATTTAAACCGTGATATAAATGATTATTTTCTATTAAGTGTTTAATGTTTTACTCTGATGATGGGCCTCTAGATGCCGCAGAGCAACTGTTCTCCTTTATTTTTAAAGTATTCGTTAATTAATGAATATTTTGACAAGTTTGGCTTCAGCTACATTAAGTTTCCATTTTAATACCAATTTGATGCAACGAATTTTGACCCTCCTCTAAATATATGATTGTGCTTCAGTGTGAAATTTCTTACATTAATCATCTTCACATCTAGTAATACAATTAGCTTCAAACTGAAAGTTTCACGAGTGTCTTAAGATACTAGCATTAGTAATTTATGATAAATATCTAAGATAATTTCATTTCCGAGAAGTTTCTCCCATGATATCTTCGTTTATTAAATTAACCATAACGTGCTGTCTGCTTAAATCAATCACTTCATTAATTTTCAAAGTCATAATAACGCGTGGAGCAGACTGCTTATTAAACATAACGATAACATCAAATGTAAGTTTAGCGTTACTAAACCTTTCGTAATTACTATTCAGAATTATTGTGGCAGCAACAAAACGTAATTTAACTATATCTAATTCATATGCGTATAATCAATGATGTATATATTTACATAATAGGAATAATAAGATAATAACTAGATGCTGAAATATAGGAAACATTGTATTTTCTCAATTATAGACTTTAAATATACTATAAAATAAACCCGCCATAGAGATATACATAAAACTATTAACAAACAGTTTTCTTCGGTGCGAAAAAAACTGTTAAATTTACTCATTTTAAAGCATTTTTAAAATTTTATTTAATTTAATTTATCTATTTATTTATTTTATTATTTTTATTTTTATTTATTTATTTATGTTTTTTTTTTTTTTTTGTATTTGAAGACTATGTTTTGAAGTAATCTTTTAGCAAGAACCCATGCTGGATTTACGTACGTACTTACTTTTTATTATTTTGTCAACCGATTTTTTGCTGGTAGTTTTTTATTAATTAATTTAGAAATAAGTGCCCTTGAAGAGCCAACTCACAGACTCGAGTTTATAAAGATGTCTATGGAGTCCATTTTACGAAGGGTAAAGGCCTGGCAATAATTAGATGCATGCTGGTATTTAAGTGATGTTTTTTAGCTTTAAACACCATTTTGCGTATTTGTAATAAATTATTTCTCAGGTTTTTGGTAATCTTCAAGTAGGATATCCTGTTCTTCTGCGTTTTAAGGTAATGAAGAGAGTCGTAAACCTTCACAACATTTTCAGCAGCTGCTCGTTATTATTTTCTCAGAGAAGGATTTAACCCTTAACAATCGCATGATTTTTAAAAGAAAAGTAACAGAAGTACTTTTTTTTACCGAAGGAAACCGTAACAAAGTTTGAGTAAATTTAGAACAACCCAAATATCTCCAATAAAAAGTCCGGTACAGTCGTTTAATTTGTAAGATAAGAAATGAATATTTTTTCCGAAATAAGGAAATGGGGAGTTCTTCAACTTTTGGTGCACTATTTTCAAACTTTTCAGCCCGGAAAAATCACGTGCACCAGAAATAGAAAGCGTAACTTCACTCCATGATTTTAATGGAAAAGAGAAAGGAAGAGTTAAGTTAGTGCCGTCCTACTATCTCTTCCCTCTTCGATTTCATTTTCCTTGACACTCAATCTTTAGTCTGCCTCATTCCTTTTGACTGCCAAGCGAATTACATTTCACATAACAATAAAATCGTAGTCATTTATATATATTTGAAAACGAGTGATCCTTCTCCGTGCTTAACTGGATTGTCCTTAAATCTTCAGAAATTGGTTAAAAAATTCTTAACTCGAGTTTCCCTGTCCCAAGCAAGTACGGAGGGAAAAGCTCCAATATATAATGAAAAACAATTTCAGTACACGAATTTTACACGATTGCTTGCTTTCCTTTCACATTTTCTTAATATTATTAAACTAAAATTGCAAAATCTGAAACCAATTGTCCCCAAACTAAGAAATAAATCGCTCACTTTTGTTTCCAAGGTGTTAAAGAAAATGTCCCCAAACTAAGAAGTAAACTTCGTGCATTAGAACGCAAATTGTAAAACATATAACAGTGCTTTTATGTAAACAGTGCTTACAGCCCTGTGCTTTTGGATTACATGGATCCATTTTGGATTACATGGATCCACTGCTGCTGTTTTGTTTTGTGGCTTAAAAAAGAAAAGGAAAAAGAGAAGGGAAGAAAGAAAAGGAAAGGATAATAATGATACGATGTTTAGAATTGATTAACCGCTGTAACAATCTACATTAAACATTTACCACAATAAAATAAATATAACGGATAATAACCGTTTAAATCGTAGAAACCGATCGACGAAATGAATATATATTTTTTCTTTCTAATAGGCTGCAGTATTAGTCCTCAACCAGACTTAGCGCGTTCCCAGAGATTGCTACCAACTCTTTCAGCGGCACCACAATGAGTGTGGCACCATTGCAATTTTTGACGCTCAGTTTCCCCCTAGATGCCGGCACCTGAGCTCTCGTTGATGCAAACGGCACTAGGAATTTAATTTAGCCGAGAGTATCCGTGCCAAGCGGATACTCAAGGGATCTTTAACATGCCGCATAATCATGCGACATGGGCGCACACAATTTTCTGCATCTTGAAAATCCACCGACCTGGGCCAGGTTTGAACCAGTGATCTTGTTCGCACGAGGCCTGCGCCTTACCACTACGCCACCCATTCGACACGAAATGAATACTATCAGGTCAGAATTCAACTACGAGCGGGTGGTACGTGTGTGCGAAAAAAAGTAAAGCCGAAATAAGAGAAAAGTATCAGATCAACTTCGCAAAATTTTGCCATTACATTGCTTACCAGATCAGCAAGAATAGAAGTTAAAAATTTGGAACACAAAATCTTTTCAGACACAAATATTGTTATTTACGCAATTTGATCATGCAGTTTAGATTAGGTTTACTTTATTATTGTTTTAAGTTAGTGATCTTTATTTCAAGGTTTAGTTTTCAAATGAATCAAGGTTTATTCTTTCTGCACGAAGGATAGCTCCTCAAAAACCAATAGCGAAGTAGATACAAGCTTTTGAACATTGCATTAAAAAAGAGAAAAGATTATTATTTCTTCTGGGGATCTAAAATTATGTGACAAAAATGATACATGACCTGCAATTTCCTCTCCAATTTTCCCACAACATAACTTCGACATATCTCTTCCTTACAACTTTCCCTCTCTGGGTTGATAATCTAAGATTGTTGCTCTGTACACTGAACATTCTCGTTAACAAGTTCTCAGCGCCCCATCACAAACGATCGTTATTTGCCCACACTGCTTGAGTTAACGACTCAGATTGCAGCGTTTGCATAACAGATGAGTTCTGTTTAATGTCAGAAATATTGAGAATAAACTAAGGGAAGATAATCTAGCGAAGATATTACCATGATGTCTTACTTGAATCACCTCATAAAGTAGTTATTGATAACACATAATGAAGGATCTTCAGAATAATATGTTCGTACGTGTTGCAAGTAATGATTTATTTTTCTTTAGATAAATGAATACTAGATTTTTCGAAAAAAAAGTTTACCTCTGTTTTTTATTTACTGAAATGCTATAATTTAAGAACATTTCTACGCTTTTATTATTTTCCTGTGTAACGCAATGAAATTTGTACAGCATGTGTTACGCATACGTAGTTTGTGTTGCCGTTTTTCTCCTAGTTTTTTCTATTGCACTTACAGAAATGCCTTTAAACCTTTCTTCAGATTTTCAAGTTTTAGAAAATACTTATTTTTACCTTCCTTCTTTAAGAGCATTCTAAAAAAAATACTATATCTACAGCACGTGCAATATTTATCTGAGTAAAGCTTACTTTCTCCAATTCGACCAACTAAAAAAAGGAAAACCCTTTTTGGCAGTATCCATGTTAAAGAAATAAAATAAAGGAAAAGAAATAAAAGTAGATTGTTTAGAAAAATTCATTAAAGTTGTCACATTGACCGCCCCCCCCCCCCTTCCCTCATGTTGCCTTTTCCGTTAATGTGTGTTGGCGGTGCGCAAGTGGCTGCTCCGGAGTCAGGAGTCGAACCGAGGTCTTTGAGGTGGTAGTTTGTTCTTTACCGCTTTCCCAAAAGGCGCGCCCATTTGTCTGGGGCAAAGGTGGCTATTTTAAGCACTGGACTCACACCGCTACAGTGTGCTTTCACGGCTTAAATTACATTGAAAACTATTGTACGAAACCAATTTCAGCTTTACTACCCGTCAAGAGTATTCCATCTTGCACCAAATCTTTGATGACACAAACACAAGTTAAAGTATCACATTACAAAGTGCAAGCACATGTTATTATGAAAAAAAAGGTACGTTTATGTGAGAATCACGCCACGAGGGGTACCCAGAAACAGGATTTCACTTTTGGGGGGTACAGTCGCAAAAATGGTTAAGAACCGAAGCAATACCAGGTCGAAAAGGCAAGTTAATGCGATTTGAAATGTTAAAGAGCACAAAATATTAAACAATCCGATTCATTTTTCAAATTGATAAAAATTACATAACAATGGAGAAAAATAATCTTATTTCATTGATATAAGAACAAAGTTTCGCCCAAGAACCAAACAATACTTGATGTGCACATCTACTCTACTTTCCTGATAAATTAATAAACCCTTAGGGTGCTATCACAGCAAAGGAGAAAAAGACAAAAAGCTTGTATTTTCTCATCTGCGCAAACGCAGCACAGATGCGAAAAGGCAGGAATATTTGGGGGCACCAAAGGCGACAAAGACAATACTCCTGTCTTTTCTCATCTACGCAAGCGCAGAGCATATTTTTAAAGGCAAAAAGAAAAATACTCTGCGGCTTCTTCAGTTGAGAAAAGACAGGAATATTCTTTGTCGCCTTTGGTGTGAAAGCACTTTTAGTGTCATCAGGGCTGCATACAGACTCACTTACCGAACGCAAAAGAAGTTGAAATCCTTTGGACTCTCTTTGCAGTTTCGCCAGCTGCCTTATTAGCTGGCGAAGAGATAATGATTTATGACGCCGATTATTGAGATTATGACGATTATGAGAGACGATTTATGAGTTTTATGAGCAGAAAAGGACTGCGCAGTTTACGCAAACTCTCTTGTGTCCTGGTCTATATGCCCCTTAATATTTGCAATTGTAACAAGCGAAGTTAATAGCTATTAAGGGAAGATAATAGTATTTTGTGCCACAAATAAAATACTTGTAGGAGTTCTATATCTACTGATAGAGTGTTTTTGTTGTTTATGCACTGCATTATACATTTCCGCGCAGCGTTAAATGAATCTAGTTAGGTATAAATTTCGGTATGAATGTTCAACAAAATACGATGCTTAGGTAGTGTCGCAAATATACAACGAATTGGATTACATTTGCCATGGAAGTATAAATCTAATACAATAATTGATTAGCTAATGTCTTGTCAAATTACCATTTCACTTCAAACAGCAATACTTATAAGTAGCAAAATATAAAAAATGTGCCATTTCATTATTCAGCATAAAGGTTTATATATATATATATATATATATATATATGCGCTAATTGTGCGACTATAGTAAATATTTCTTCACGCATGGATAACTTTCCCTTTTACCACTAAAATGAAATCCATAAAACGCAAAAAATCAATATGAAAATTGAGATAAGCGCCTTAAAAAAGGTACACTTACTGCAATCAACTTCTCTGAAAACGGGCTTCATGGCCAGAAATCATTAAACTCTTCCCATCAAAATATGTCGCCACGTCTTCAAGGAAAATGGCGATATTCAATTGATAATTATTTTAATCGACATGATGGTAGTTATTGCCCGGGAAAAATGAGAGTCGTTGAAAGATTCTAAATGATTTGAGGCGAACGGTTTTAAATTATCATTGGCGGTAAAGGAAAATCAATGTATTCTTCCTCTTTGCATCGTATTAGTTTCTTTTCGTTTGTAAGCAAATAAGTATGTCTGTGCTATTGTAAGATGGAGATGAAATTTAAATAGTGTTATTTTAAACTGGAATTTATCTGAGAATGCAAATTTACGAATGTTGTGTAACTCTATTATTTATCCTGAATGAATTCATGGATCAGATTGCGTCAGACAATATTTTGCGTTTTGTCTCTTTGGTTTTAAGTTACACATGGCAAACATGCACAATACAGTTGCAGGACAGAAACCCTAACTTGATAGAGCAGAGTTCAGATTTGACAATCATTATCAGCTTGAGTGATTTCCTGCATTGGTGTTTGTGGTTGCTTACTACAGAATGGTAGAAGAAAAATATACCATTTCATTTGATCGTGCATTTTTCTCTGGGAATTGATTATTTCTGTAGCTGATTCAAGAGCAACATTTGAAGGAGTTACCAATGTACCAGAACTTCTTAAAGTGCTTCAAGGAAGAGGACTTGTTCTACAGTCACTTTGTGAATGCTAGTCTCTAGAAAGGTACAATTAAAAGGTATGTTGTTGATGTTGTTCCTAATGCCACTTCGGTATCCAAGCTCCCCTTCGCAGAGAGACTAGGAATTAAGGCAGTAAGGAGCGCCTTCCGTTTACAGATGAGCACCACAACGGAGGAAATACGACTTGGCTCATTATGTATTTGGATGACACCAGATGGGCCACCACAAATACGCCAATCTTCCTTTTTGCCATAAGAGTGAAGGGAAGGGAGATTCGCTACCCTCTGGTGCCCTCAAAACTGCCTCGGAACTTCAGGGTCCACGAATTTTACATGCACGTACCTCCAAGTGCACATGGTGGGTCCTCAGCGGGTCAGGTATCAAACGCAAAATCTTCCGGTTTGGAAGCCCGACATTCTAACCACAAGGACACCACGGCCCGTAAAAAGGTATTAAAATAAAATGGTAAAAATTATATTTAAAACCGTATATTTCCTGAAGACAGACATCTTAGTTCATTTAGATTTCCTCTTAATCCAGCGATTCTCAAGCTGTGGGGCACGACCCCCTAGGGGGGGGGCGCGTACACGAGAAGGGGGGCGCGAGAATATCCAAGCGAAAATATTACTTTAAAAAATTGATTAACTGATTGAAAAGAAAGCACTACACATAGAAAACAAAATACATTTCGACATACTTCATAACTTATTAAAGTAAAACAAATTACCGAATTAAAACTTTCTCAATCAAAACATACTACATGAAAAACAAATTTAATAATTATTAGTGACATCCTTGGGCCTGACTTGCAAAGCAAAGTTTTTCGTAGGAAGGCTTAATATTGGAAATAGCTACTCTCAGTTGTTTCTATCTTTAGCCGAGATGTATAGTTTGTCTTCAAAGGAGCCAAAGCAGAAAATCCAGTTTCACAAAAGTAGGTTGTTGAAATTGGTAACAGAGTGCGAAACGCTGTCTTAATCTGAGATATCCCAACGATTTAGTTAGTTCTGAAATTAATTTTATGAACAAGATCTGTACCTTTCCTCTCAGAAAAATTATGAAACTTCTCAATTCATTCATTTCATTACTAAATTTTACTGAACATTTGTAAGATTTCGTTACGGCACAAACTAACAAAACTAAAACCTGATAAAACTAAGAAATATTTTCTCAGTATAAATTCCACGAAATAAATATTAAATAGTTATAATAATTTTCTGAAGTGAAATGATTATCATTTGCAGTGTACATAGGAAATCCAAAATATACAAATCAAATGAATGCTGTGAGAGAATATTTTTGTTGTATTACGTTTATACTTTTGAATGTTTTTCTATGAAAGATAAAAATGTTAATTTAATAATTCCTTGAAGTCAAGCATAAATAAAAACTATTAGTTATTTACATACTAATTTATTTTTGCTTTCATAACTCACATATTTTTTCACAAAACTTTTGAGAAATCTAGCGATTTCATAGAAAACAGTTTTAAGTTTGAAACAGTCTTTTGCCTCATTTGTCGCACAAAACGAGCAAAACAATCACTGAAACGTTAACGTTTTTTCCACTTTTTCTATCACAGAGCTGCAATTATTTTTCTATTTTTCTCGGAAAATCAATGATCTTGTGAGGTTTTAGCAATCAATAACCGTTATCTTGTTAGGAAACAAGTGGAAAAAGAAATATTTGAAAATTTCCCAATGAAACTATTTTTATTCTTATAAACAGTTTACTGTTTCGTTGCTGTGGAGTTGAGAAACACTTTCTGTGTTTCTTTACACCATTTTTGGTGTTCAGTTGGTGGAAAGTTTAAAATTAATGTATTTTAAATTATTTACCTATATTTTACCTTATTATTGTTAGTATGTCTAAAAAATAGACAGAATGTTTTTTAGCATATGATGTTTGTTAATTCATCTACGTATTAAAAATTCATTACGATTGCTCATTTGTACTTTGTAGTATGATGTCCTAATTTCATAACCTCTTCAGACCACAGAACTAAGCACAAACAATTTTGAAGCAATTTTTTGGTTCTCTGATTCAAAAAATGATTACAAAGCAAAATAGCTAAAAAAAAATTTTTTGAATTTTAATTAATAATTAGTTTAAGTAATAATTAATGCCCAATTTCCCTGTTTTCCATGTTTAAAACGAAGTAAACTACCTGTTGATTAATTTCAAAAACAATTGGGTGTTTTAGCTTTCAAATTGCACAAACAGTAGTTAATAAACAGTATTTTAAAATGTACCCATTTTTGTACACTTGGAATAAAGGGGTTAAAACTGAGAGATCGTAATAAAATTTCAATACGTAACGAAATTAACAAATTTCGTGAGCTAAGAAACATTGTGCTGTCTACATTTTTTAGACAGTCAAATAAAAAATATTTAAAATCAAAAATGAATAATTTTCAACTAGACACCAACTGAGCACCAAATATCTTGTCCAGTAATACCAAGGATGGTGGCAACTGAACTAAAATTTTTACTGTGTACAAAGGTAGAACATTAATGCTCTCCTCATATGTAGCAGAAACGGTAATTTGTGATTTTTTAGTAAATTATACAAATAAATAAGTAATGATTTTTGCCGAGTAGTTTGTAAGTTTTTTCCACCAGGATTCCTAACGTTATATCAAATTTCAGATAGTTACCATCCTTGTATCATGTCAACAATATATATTGTGAAACATTTTTTCCCATAAGACATTCAATCGGTGAATTTGAAATATGAACCAATCGTTATTTTCAGCAATTAGATATTTTATTACATTGGCTGAGATATTACGAAACATGATCCTAATTGTAATAGATGAAAGGTAAGATAAGACGAGATATACAGAAGCTATTCGTACAATGTTATTACGTAAGGACTAAAAAAATGGGATAGATGGCACTGAAACTAGATATCATTGATAGTCTTCATGATTCCCCACAAGTGCAAAAAGTTATCTACGAAATGCTGGTTTTTCTTTTTACTCTGTGCTTTCGATGCATATGCCCATGATGCCCTCCCCCCCCCCCCCCCATTTATAATTTTAGTTTTTTTTTATCAATTTCAATTTGCTCTTGGATTGCTTTCAAATGACATGATATATTTGAGATTTTGCAAAACTCAAACTCTTTTACTTTTGTTCTTAGTTGAGCTGTGATGCAGCCTTATAAAGGATGAATATCATAAATGATATTTACCAGGCAGAAACACTTTCAACCAACTGACATAAACCTGACGTCATTTTAAAAGTGGACACTTCAATTAAATTTAGAATAAGCCCGTTAAGGGGAGTCGGCACCATGAGACCATTTTTGTTCTCTATGGCGTTTTTCTTTACAATTTTTGTCTCATGTCGTGCTATATCACTCCATAAGAAATTTAGTATTAAAAAAAGCTGGATTTCTTAAACATAATTTGAAAATTTTAATTTTTGAAACGAAATTTGGCAATTTTAAAAAATGCATTTTCTTTTTCAAAAATTGGTGTAAAGTCTCAAAATTTTTTTTATTGATTCAGTACTCATAAAGAAAAACTTCTATACTTTGAATTTTTTATAAGTCAAAGAGAGACTTTTTGAGAAAAAAAAAGCCGAAGTAAGGCAGAAAAAACAACGAAAAACTCAAAAAGTCTACAAAAAAGAATTAAAACAAAAGTACTTAAGTTATCATAAAAGTAAAGCATCAATTTGTTATATATAGTTTCAGAAATATGTGGGGGAAATATCCACATTATAGATACGCATTTTAAAAAGCTTTTGCATTTTAATTGAGATGAGCTAAAAACAAAGTGAGAGAAAACAGAATTTTAAGTTTTCAGCTTGCAATATCTTTATCAAAATTTCAGGTAAGAAACTTTTTCTTTCAGTTACAGTCAAGGTGAAATTACTTCTTGTCTCTTTTTTTATAAACCTTTTTTTTTCCTTGCAACCCTTTTTTACTGATCATCCCTCGTAGAACAAATAAGTTACTGAAAATACGTTACTAAAATTTCAGTACAAGTTTTCTATGTTAGATAATAGCTAAAACATGGATACTTACGAATGATGTATTTTTACATCATTCGTAATGGTACATTAAATGACATTGTAAGTAACATTACGTAACATTAAATGACATTGTGCTGTCAAATTACTGACACTATTCTTTTGATTTGAACACATTTAATGTGTACAAATAATAGCTTCATTAAAACTAATCAAATATTGATATCCGCTACGCAATAATACATATTACGCATGTATTTGCACACGAAGCGATAATAAGTCTTACAAAAAGTATACATCAGTAAATAGTATTTGATGCACATTACGAAATATTTTGCAGTTGAATTCAAAATTTCCACTGAAAAGAGATTCAATTTATAATCGTCGAAGTCTCTTTAAATACAACCTGCATTAAACTATTTTACTGAAATATAGCTATACTAAATCTCTGAACACGTGGTTTATTTGAAAATGTTCCACTTGCATTATTTGTCTACAACGCACCGGTGAAGTTTCTCTGTCGTTAGGATCTCAGTGTACATCTTTATGCTTCACGGCACACAACCTTGGAGCTTATCCTCCGAAAAGTAAATATCGTAAATTCCAATAAAATGCTTCCACATGCTTCGCAAAAAGCAGTTTTACGAAAATATGTATAAAAAATGATTGACATTTGCGTATTTTTCAGAAAACTCAGCACTTGTTACTCATAAGCAGTGAGCATGAAAAGAAACGTCTTTACTGATAACTTTTCCCAAGAAAGTCGTTTAATGTTTCAGGATAATATCTTTTATATTTTTATGTCCAACGAAAAATGTTTTTGTGTAAACATAAGCACATCAAAATGGCGCATTGAATTTTTTAGCTTTTTGGGGTTTCTTCGTTTTTTATGTTAGAGAAATCAATGAAAAACTTAAGATCTACATTTCTTCACACCATATAATGTTTTTATTTAAAACTTCAGATACATTCCTACACTGTAAAAATTTTGCGTTTAGTTGCCACCATTTTTGTTGTTACTGAACACGATTTTTTGTGTTCAGTTTGTGTAAAGTTGAAAATTATTCATTTTTGATATACTTTAAATTTCTTTATGTGGTTGTCTAAAAAAATATAAACAGTATGCACATGGAATTTGTTAACTCGTTACGTATCGAAATTTCATTGTGATAGCTCATTTCTATGAAATTAGGATAAATTAACAATCGTAATGAATGTTTGATGTAACGATGAGTTTATGAACATCTTATGCTAAAAAAAAATTCTGCTATCTGCATATTTAGACACTTAAAATAATTTTTAATACATCAAATAATGAATAATTTTCAACTTGAAACCACCTGAACATCAAAAATGGTGTAATACATTTACAGTGCAAGTTCGAAAAATCTAAGTATTTACGATCTGCTAATGAAAAAGCATATTTTCGCGTGAAAAAAATATATTAACACTCACTTTATGATTTAATGATTACGAACATATGTTGTTTTTAAATCATCAGATATTCTTTTGTTCATGTCCTTCTAGCCAAACATGAGGACTATTAATTGGCTGTATTAGTCGGGTCAATAGATGTTACAGTTGTGGAACGTAGGGGAAATATTTTCTTCTTGTAAGATTTATAAAAGTTTATTTATAGTAAAACCTGTAAAATTGACCACCTGTCTAAGTTGACCTCTAAAGTGTTGCACCGAAAGTGGTCAATTTACACAGGTTTTACTGTATATAACTACACTGTAAAAAAATATGTAAAAGTGCAGAAAGGAAACTGTGTAGTTCTGTAGAGTTACAGTTCTATCATGAAAGTAAAAAAAAAAAAAGCTCTGACTGGCAGATTGCTAAGAAGAATCGATTCATGTCCAAGGGAAGAACTGCTTGTAAGGATTATGCCCTTATGTTTTCGTTTCAGTTCGTTTAGCATACTTGATTTCTTCCGAACTGATGCTATAAGCCAGTTTATAAATTTAGTTGCGTTCAAAAAACATAGAAGTAGACATTATGATTCGCACCTGAAAAATGAACTCCTCCAAAACTCGAATGGATTCCTCCTTTTCTGAAGTTGCAGAAAGGAATCTGTGTATTTCTGTAGAGTTACAGTTCTACCATGAAAGTTAAAAAAAAAAAAAGATCTGACTGGCAGAGTGCTAAGAAGAATCGATTCATGTCCAAGGGAAGAACTGCTTGTAAGGATTATGCCCTTATGTTTTCGTTTCAGTTCGTTTAGCATACTTGATTTCTTCCAAACTCATGCTGTAAGCCAGTTTATAAATTTAGTTGCGTTTAAAAAACATAGAAGCAGACATTATGATTCGCACCTGAAAAATGAACTCCCCCAAAACTCGAATGGATTCCTCCTTTTCTGACATGCGTAGAAACATCCATTCCTCCTTTTCGGACATACGTAGTTCTTAATGAAATTGTTTTCCGCATTCTACAACTACAAAGAAAGAAGCAAGCATATCTGTTGAGTTACGTAAGAAGTCGGTCAAAAGCCTCGAATCAAGTCTCTCAGTCACAGCTCCTCGGAAAACTGCTCCTTTTCATCAAAGAAATCTATTTCTGTAAAAATGCAGAGAAAAAATTACAGGTGTGGTGCTTGCTCAACGCTTCACGATCGACCTCTGACTCCAAACCAAAAAAGCATCTTTGGCCGATGGGTTTAAGAGCATCAGAGTGACAGGGGTGTGAGTTGAAGTTCCAAAGTCACCGATTGGAGATCGCATACTTTCATCTTCGACTTAGTATGCTAGAAATAGTGATTTAGCTAGAAAACGCACAGATGGCGCCACTACTGCAGAACAGTTTATTATTATTATTATTGTCTTCGTTATTATTATTTAACAATTTATTCTATTTTATTTTTGAGATTCATTCGGTGATTTAACAGAATCTTGGGTTTTTTTTATTTCTGGTAAAGCAAAAATGTGTAACACTGCACTGCGCTTTTTTTTTTTTTTTTTTTTTTGCGGTTGTTGTCGATTTTGTGAAAAAAGATGAACCTTGAGCCCAGTTTGCAAGATCCAGGGAAGACTATATTAACTTGTTTGATCTTACATACAAAATAAAGCGAAAGAATGCGCCACTTGTTAAAAATAATACAAAACAATGGCTTAGTGAACTAAAATAGAGGTGTTGTTTAAAAACAACACTGCGCAGTGGGTTAATTTTTTTTTTTTTTTTGCTAACTACAAGTTGCTTCATTACGTTTAAAACCAGTTACACGAAATATTCATTTGCAAAAAATGAATATTTAATTCAAATGAGTTCTTTTTGCATTATTTGTGTTAAAACATTCATTAAAATTTTGCGTGTAAATATGAAGAATTAAAAGTTAAGCACTACAAAGTTTTCTGCTCAAAAGATCGTTTCAAAATTTTTATTTTTATAAATCTGATTTATCTAGGAGAACGAATTGTTTTTAATAGTTGAGTTACTAATAAATATTCTTACCATCTTGCATTTAATTAAGTACTGTTTACAAAAACGTTATCTTAGACGAGTTCATAATAGTGGTTAGAATAAACTAATTTGCTATAATTTTCCAAAAAAAAAAAAACCAAATCTAATTAACCGAAAATAATGGAATGAATCATGCAATATCCTTGCTGTTGTGAAATGTTTTATAAAAAATAATTATTTTATCACGTCCTCACGGTTGTTATATAAATGTACTCAAATTATCGCGACTTTTTTTTATTTAAAATATGATAGCATTCAGAGAGAGAATTAGATTATAAAAATGCAGAATAACAAAATGCTTTTTAACTTTATTTAATCGATCGTTCAATCAATAAAACTAATTAAGTAAGCTAATTAAAGTTCACTTTTTAATACCTTTGTTCTGAAATTTTCAAACAAAATTAATTATCATCACTGTTTTAATCTCGTACTAAAAATCTTGGAAACCGTGCAATAATTGTGAATGTTTCATGTAGAACAAAGTATTTTTAGAAAAAAAAACTTTAAAAGCTTAATTAGTTTCGAAAAAAAAGTTATGCTTTTGTTTTGTTTTTTTCACTGAAAAGTTCTACTTTTGCCATTGTTCCATTACTTTGAGGGATTATTGCATATGCTCAAAAAATCTGAAACCCATTAAACGCCAAACTCTATTAAATATCTATAAAAAGCTCTAAATATATATACATATATATATATATATATATTGAAAAACTGTTGGAAGTACAAAATTAAGAAAGCACTAAAAATGTGTTAAAAAATGACCCATTTAAGTTTACGAACTGGAAAGTATCACAAGAACAAATGTCAAACTTGAGAAGGGGAGGAGGAGAGAACAGAAATTGCGTAGAAAAAAAAGGAGGGGAATCAATAGAATTGCATTCACGTTGTTTCCACCTATTGTTCTCCCTAAACCTATTCATATCTCTTTTAATAATAACAATTTACGACATATAATAATGATTGACCAAATTTGAAGTTCATACTTACAAAGTCTAACTCCATTAACCAAGTGATGGCTCTTTTTTTAACTGCAACATAGTGACAAAAGTTCGTCAATTTTTCGAATATTACCTTTGGAGTTTTAGTGCTGTTTAACTATCACCACTGATCAATAAGGAGGAAGTTCCTTAACGTTTTCCCTCGAAAAATAAAGTGATTCCATGTGTAGATTACAATTCAACTGCATCACGTTAAATATTAAATCTACCTTTCACAAGTTGAATATTAAATCTAACTTTCACAAGTTGAATATTAAATCTAACTTGCACAAGTTGAATATTAAATCTAACTTGCACAAGTTGAATATTAAATCTAACTTGCACAAGTTAAATATTAAAGCTAACTTGCTCATGTTGAACATTAAATCCTACTTGCACAAGTTAAACATTAAATCTAACTTGCACAAATTGAAAATAACATAACAAATTGAACAACAAAAACAAATTGAAAAAATATTTTTTATCTCGCAGAAACTAAACAAATCCCTGGAATCCACATTTACGCCTCGAGTACCTTACTTTGAAATTAATTATAAAATTCTACATTTGATACTTGTATCTACTTAGCATCTTTCATACACAGTGGCGCATTGGTTACAGAAGCTTGCGCAGGCTTACAGGCAGGGATGTCCACTTCTTCAAATTTAAAGAGCCCCCCTCCCCAAAAAAAAGGAAACCCTCGAAAGTTGGCAAAAATTCCTGAAAACATCCTTCCCCCAGCTCTAAATTTCAATGGTGCAGACTCCAATATAGCTGCTCTTGTCCCGCACAAACCTAGTGGGTTGTGCAATGTTTCATTTTTTAATTTGAACAAGTTTTTGTTCAATTGAATAGCTCAAATAAAAATTAACATTATGTTTTAAAATAAAAATTACTAATTCATCATTGAACAGACGGTTTTGGTTTTTTCAAGTAGAACACACTGATAAAAGTACTTTTTATTTGATGATTTAAATATTTCTTTAATGGCTCAAAAATATTTATCATATTAAGAGCTTAATGAGCGTAATTCAAAGCACATAAATCTCTAAGATCTTGAGATCACTAGAAATAAAATTCATGCACCAAAAATACGAAAACTATTCACATTATTACAATTATATTCTTTATTTTTTGCTGCGTTAAATAAAAAAGGGGGAATTTCTCAATTAATTCTGGCTTAACAATGCTAGAAAAATTCAAAGATTAAATGTAAAACAAAAATCCATAGATTTTTAATATTTTGCAGTTTGTGTTAAAAAAGAGAGAGCTCGGTTTCCCTGCTTCTTTTTTCTTTTTTTTCAACTGTATAACTTCATTCTTATTATTAATGCTTAATCTTTTTATTCAGTTTTTAAAAGTGAAATAGCTTTCTAGCAAATTCCAGCTCTTGCATGTAAATACTTATAAATTATTGTTGCCGAATGTAAATGCTTGTAGAAGGTATGGAGCTAAATTAAATATTTCTGTTCCTTCTTCCTTAATGAATGTTTTTTTAGTACTGGTGACAATTCTGTTGTAACATAGCTTTCTAATTTAACATCATTTACATTGTATTTCAACAATGCAATTTTCCAATGAAATTAAATTCCTGATAAGCGGACTTTCTTAAAGTATGAAACTTCACAAATTCACGAAATGAATTTCTCATTCCTAATACCTAACCGTTATCTTTGCACATACAAAGTCCTGATTTATTTCAATGCAGTAGTCAATAAACATAAAAATGCGTATTTGAAATAACATAAAGCCAAAAACTTCTGATAAGCAGTTCTGCATTCGATGATAGAATATGGAAAATATGCTTTTTCAATTCAAGAGTTTCTTTTACTTTTATGATTAGTCTTTAAAAATATTTTTACGCACTTACAAATCAAATGATCGTTCTCTGCAATTGTTTTAAAGTGCAAAGAAAAAAAAGAGCAATTAGGTTTTAAAAATGCCAACATGTATATACATATGAGTTTTTCTTCAGTTTTAAAATCCTTATTAAAACTGTAACCACGTGTGATGACGAGGCAGCTGTGTATGCATATATATATATTTAAAAAAAAAAAGAGTTTAAATCAGTTTTTTTCTAGAAAAATCGTGACCTTTCCATTAATTTGTAATTTTAATTCAATACATTTTTTTTTTAAAACCTCGTATGTAAAGATGGAGGTGAAACCGATTCTCTTTCGCTCCTAATGAACATTTCTTCAGTTCCTAAGAAGCACGATTTTATCTTTTCTAATTATAGAGTGGAAAGAAGTAACTGAAAATTAAAAAGTCACATATGAGAGCGAGAAAGAGAGAGGCTTACGAGAGGTTAGAAAAATACTGTACAGCGGAGACGTGATAGAGTTCCTTGAGGAATGAATAGAAAGCTAATTAAGCGTATATAGTGAAACAAGAAAAAAATTACTGAGTACGGAATTATTTTCTTATTTTTCGATCTTTTAAATGTCACAAATGAAATTTAAAATGTCACATCTAGTCTTAAAAAGTCATATTACTTGAAAGAAACTAACATTTAAGAGTTTTGGTGCTCGATACCCGACACGCTGAAGACCCACCATGAACACTTAAGGATCCGTGCATGTAGAAGCAGAGGACCGGAGCCGAGGCAGTTCCGAGGCTACCGGAGGGTGGAGATTTTTCCCTCTCTTTCAGCCGTAAGTCTAAAACGAAAGGTGGCATAGTTGTGGTGGCGATATCTGGTGTCATCCGAGCACATTTTCTATGCTTGAGCTTAAAGTCGTTCCTACACCCTTGTCGTGCTCACTCAAAACGGAAGGTGCTTATGTAGAATTAAATTCGATTGGTCGGCGAAACTCGGTGATAACCACCGAAATTCACCGCGCGAGTAGCATATGCAACCACAACATTTTAACTTTTTGAAAATTAATAACTTTCATTAATTAAGTTGGGAACTGCAGACCTACATGTCCTAAAACAAAAAAAAAAAAAACAATTCCAAGCTACCCGATACTTTGTCAAATTAAATACGCACAAAAATCTCAAGAAGTCTGGTTAAATAAATAAATAAATAAATAAGAAGGAAATAAAGAAATTGTATACGAAACGGAAAATTCCAACTAATCTGCTATAGTGTTAAAATATCAGTTTGATTTTTTGATGATTTAGTGTAAAAATGTATAAAAACGTCAAATTTAAAATTTGTAGAAATAAAAGGAACAATGCTGACATGTTTGAAAAAAAAAGGCTTCCACACTGCCCCACAAAAATTTATCAGGTGTCTTGTAGAGGTTCTAGTGGACTGTTTCATAAATATTTTCATTTTCAAGTATTTATGAACATTTCAAAAATGTTCAAACTTATCTTCCATAGTACATTTTCCAACACGCTCCATAATTGCGTGCATATTTTAATTGAAGCTAGTTATTCAGGTAAATAAAGGTATTGTTACTTATTAGGAGCTATGTACCGTAGCAAAATTTGTGAAATTCGTTAAATGCGTGAAAGTTCATGTCCCCACACTTGGAGTTGGAATCGTTTAAAAAGTTTACTTAAAATTTAAAAAAACGCAATGATCTTACTTTATTGGAATATTAGTAAAATACTTTTATTACGTTCAAAAAAAAAAAAAAAGGAGAAGAAGAAGAAAGGGCGGAAAAAAAGAAGAAACGCGAGAAACCACAACGAATATTTCTTTGAAGTTTAACCCTCTGCATTAAGGTATAGACCGTATTGTTCGATCTTTGTTCTTGTAATTTTCTCCATAAGTAATTGAAATGTTTTCTGAAAACCGAGTGTTTTTATATTTTTCTTGTTTCGAACGCAAAATATCTAATAAGTAACAGTTTATGAGAAATAAAGGGTTAAAAATATATATAAATAATATTTTTGCTTTGGTTTTTTAAATTAAAAAACCTGAAATGCGTGGGGTTTTTTTTTTTTTTTTTTGGTTATGATCTCAAATCCAAAAAATAATCCAAAAAAACATCCAAATTAAACAGAGTCATTGAATGATCGAGGGTTAATTTTTAAACAACAACTCGAAGAAATGGTTTTTTGCACCTCCCCCCCCCCCCTTATCGCAAATTAAAAAAAAAAACATACTAACTCTGCAAATCAGCACTTATTTTAAAATAAAATTTATGCTACAATATTATTACTCTGATTTATCTCCTAGTTTTATCTTTTATGTTTAATGACAGTTCCTTTTTTCTCATATTTTTGAGCAATCTGCTTACCTAAAACTTTTAAGTGTTTAATGAAATGTTTCTATGTTTCTATTAAACATTCTTGGGTTAATCTCAGACAAAAATAAGTAAGAAATGATTTTATAAGTTATTAACGCTAAATGCTCATTTGTGCTTATCTAATTTGGTACCTTTCATGTTACATTTCTTTGTACTGCAAAGCAGTAATATTAATAATAATTTACATGAAAACTTCTGATAGCTAGAAAAGACGTTGCCAGAAAAAAAAGCAGTAACTTTTTTGCTAAACATTATAATTCAATTTTTACTGAGTAATAATTTAAATTATTTACTTATGATTTTTGACTGAAATGAATGATTTACCTTCTTTATTTGACGAAACACTCAACCTTACCTCCAGTTCATTTTTTTTCTCGTTTTTATATATTTTCGTCAGTTTGCAATAATATTAATTTTATTGCTCTAAATTAATTTCACGTACTAGCACTAAAGCGGAAAGAATTTAGTTCTCTTAAGTAATTTTTTCTAAATTTCTGCTCCGAATATCAAAGCTTTTTTTTAATAAACGAATATCCTAGCAAAAATACTTTACATTTTTGAAGCCTTTCTCTCGCAAAAAAAATTAGTTCATTTTAATTAACACTCTTCTTCGCATTTTTCAAAAAAGTTTGTTTTTTTACGCACATTCTTTTTACTTCAAACTTAATATTCAAGTTTCGGAAAAACTTTCTCAACCGAAATTATTAATTTCGTAAGCACATTTTTACATGATTTAACAAACATTTAACACACATGAAAAAGCTTTTCTAGTGCATTTCTACAGATACATTCTATTTTGAACCAAATGAGGTTTAATAAAAAACGTTGTGTGCACAAGGCCTCGAAAAAACTTTGAAATTTAACATGCCCTATCGGGCATGTTTATCTAAAAAATACATGCACGAACAGAATTTTTACATGATCAGAAGTTGTTTTATTGCATATTGATAAAAACATTTGAATTTGTCGTATAGCGTTAATCAGGCAAAAAAATGACAGCATTACATCTTAAGCAAGAATCATTTTAACGTTAATCAAAATGATTAAAAAGTTACATTGTAAATAAATATTACATAATAAGTCGTTACAAGTCAAAATTTGTAAAAGTTATATTGCATATTGCATTATTGTATTGCTGACATGCATGTAAGTCAATATGTCAATTTTGAACTTCAGTAAAGATGCGGTGATTTTTCAATGAATTGCCAAATAATAAAGTTTTGGAAAGAAATACTTGATTAAAAAAATTACGTGCCCTGTAGGGCACGTAATTTTTTCGGTGCGCACCCAAGCGCGAAAATTATATTGCCCGACATGCCCGGGGCATATACAAATTCTAATCGGGCATGAATCTTCCACCCTTACATGCCCTACCGGGCATGTAAGGGTGGAAAGGGGCAATTTAATTTTCGCGCTTGGGTGCGCACCAAATTCCTTCTTCAACGGAAAAGGATTTGGAACGGACTTTTGTGCTGTTGAAAAACCTACTAAGTTCCCGTTTTCTTAAAGCAATCACTAAACAATTCCATGGTGATCAAATATCACCATTTCATCTACTACATTGGACTCGATGTAAATATTAAATTTAAGTAGGAGAATCTAGGGAAATATTCCTGTTTGTGTAATACAAGCATCCAAGAACTCAGTAAGTGATGCCATAATTTACTCACTGTTAGTTTATGTATAGACAATATTTGTGCAAGTAAAATATTTTTTTCTATACATTATGTTCTTTAAATTAAAGGCAAATAGTTTTTCCTAGTTCAGTTATTTAAAACACCGCTCTATTGATTTGATTTTATGAATTATAATTATTATACAATCGGCATGGGCATATCTCGGGTAGAAGTAGAACCTATTTTTCAATCTGTGCATTGTTTTGTGCAAAAAGCACAACCTTCTGGAACTTCCTTCAAAAATTAGCAATATGTTTAAATATGTGCTTAATTAGACACATTTCTTTTATTTTTCATTCCTGACAATGTTATTGTTACATGAAGTGGAACGGCTAATCTTTAAATTTCCACAGGGGATAAAGGAGAAACTTGAAGCATTTCAGCCTGTCGCAATACACAAGGTTTTCCACCTTATTACAAAGGAAAATGCCAATTTTTGAAAAAACTTTCTGGGAAATCTCAAGCTCAAAACAATAATCGTGGTGCTTATGTCAACACAGATGCATTGTTATTGGCTTGAAACTCATTCAATTATTTTCATATTAATTTTATATACTGGCATAAACCCCGTAATATATTACTCAAATATAGCTAATATACCAGCTTGGTATTTTTTTTAAATCTGCAATTACTACATGAAATACTACTATATATTATGTAGTAATTGCATGAAACAGTCTTGAAACTATAAGGGAATGTAGAGAAGACACTAAAAATATTAATGTGAGAAAATTCTATCGTAATCGCAGAAAATTAAGCAGATAAAGATAATATTTTTCATATGTGGCATCTTCCCCCACCTAATGCATTGATACACAAAAATTAAATGGGGTTGAAATGGTGAAATTTTCAAATAAGCTAAACAAAACAAAGATTAAAAAATCACATCAACTACAATCTTACTATATAATTATGAAAAACATTTTTGAAAAAATATTTCAAGAAAGTTTTGATGTATGTATTATGTTTTACTGCTCTTGTCGTTATGTATTAACTCAGCAACAGAAAATATTCCACTGCAAAATGCTTCTATATTATCGCCATTGCGAAGCCTTTTCCTCTATCTTTCATATAAATTTACTACTAAATTTTTGAATGATAAAAGAAAGAGAATTTTGGCCTCCCATAATTTGGTGACAAAAACTAATGAGCTTCACTTTCTATTAGGGGCTTATATGCATACTAAATGTTGTCGAATTTCCCTTTTTACTTCTTGAGATATAGCAGTTATGCATAACAAAGAAAAAAAAAGCTTTTGATTGCGCTGTCCACTTGAAGCAATTCACGCCGAAAGATAAAAATGATCAGTTTCATTCAGGATCCATCTGTATGCCAATCTTCATTTGATTCCTTGAATAAATTCTTAGATAACTGTCACATTTAATTGGAAAACAAGAAATTCCGTCTAGAAGGATACGAGCCTATTTCAAGTCATTGGGACGGGGAGGGGGTGCAGAGCGACAGACTGACATACACACCTTTTTTTCATTTCAAAATCCTACTTTCCCTTTTTTTTTTTTTCAATATTGATTTAATTACTTAACTTGTTTTTGAATTTTTTTTTATGTTTACCATACATTAAGCCCCTCTTTCATTCTTTTTTAAATACTTTTACGGGAAAGTTGGATAAAACGAATTGCACCTCCTCCTTGGAGAGACTGGAATTAAAAATTTATAAGCACCAAATGCATATCCATGAAATCCTCTAAATCTGCCAAAATTTAAAAATCCACCCTTTCACAAATCTTATACTGCTTTCTACAGCCCTTGGATATAGAAAAAAAAGTAAAAAATCATTACGCTGTTCTCCAAAAGACTAAAAATTCAAAAGAAAACTTAAAATAAAAGATCAGTCTTTCAACGTTAATTAATTTACTTCGTAATTCCAAGATATTCAAGACGTCTTTTTCGTGAAAATACAGAAAGTATTACAAATCAACATTTTCCCATTAGCTCGTCGAGGAAAGAACACAAAATGCTTCAAGAGCTAGGACAGAAAACAACATTTAAAATTCATGCATTCGCATGATATCTAAGCAACTCCCGCAAACTATTACATATTTTCTTTTGTCTGCTCTTCTTCTGCAATCTTTCTTGTGAGATGAAAGCTCCCATCACATTTTTTCACCATTTTTTTTTCTCCTGCCATAGTACTGCATTTCTTCCCTTAACAGATTACCAACAAAGCCTTATTTTTTAGCCAGAGACGTGTGTAACTATGCATGTGCTGAATAGTTTTGAGTTTCATCCAGTATCTTTTGCCGAGGATTATATGCAAATTCTGTCAAAGTTAACGTGTCTGCTACGGAGGAACATTATATTTTTGACAGGAGTCAAGACTTCAAGTTTTCGTCAGATTTTTCTAATAAGCTTTTAGAGATTTTTAAGTTTTATTTTTAGCAGGAAAATAGCTTGTGTAGCTAAGAATATTTTATAGAAATAGTTATTTAAATTATTTTGTTGGTAATATAATATTGCTAAAAAGTAGTTAAATAACTGAAAGAACATCATTGATAATAGACAGTGATTATTTAAAAGTAGAAATTTTTCCAAAGATGCAGATATGATATTAAAGTTTGGAGTTATTTTAATATTTTGGAATAATAACTACAATGTTTATATATTGTTTAAAAAAGATAAAGGCATACGCATTTATTATCCTTATTCAAACTACATATTTATAAGAGTAGGCATTTATATATGTATTCCATACAGTTCAACGGTTGATTTACTTAACATCCAGTAGATGATTCATTGAAAAATATAAAATTAAAACAATGCGGCAATTCTAATTGTTTTCACTTATTTTTATTTGAAAAAATATGCACAAAACATTTAATAGCATCTTTTAAGCACAGATCAGGGCCGTGGTTGCCTAATGGACCGCCTTCCAACCGGAAAACTGGGAGTTTGATACCCCACCCGCTAAAGATCCACCATGTACACTTCCGGATACGTGCAAGTGAAATCGGTGGACCCTGACGTCCCGAGGCAGTTCTGAGGGTACCGGAGGGTGGAGAATTTCCCTTCCCTTCACTCTCAGGTCAAAAAAGGAAGGTGGCGTGCCATCCAAATGCATAATGAGTCAAGTCGTACTCCCACTGTTGTGGTGCTCATTTATAAACGGAAGGCGCTCCTTACTGCCTTAATTTCTGGTAGGTCTGCGAAGGAGAGTTTGGATACCCGAGTGGCATTAGAAACAACAAAACACAGGTAAGTAAGTTTTTAAGAAATTTTTTCTTTGAAATTTATCAACATTTTTTAGCAAACAAATGCAAAATATTTTTTAGCTTTGAATCCTAAATTAAATTATTTTTACAAAAAATATCAGTTTGGTAATTTTATTTAGCTACAGATAAAATTTGAACACAGTCTGTTTTGATCGCCATTTTATTTGATAAAACGAGCTATTGCGAACTAGAAAAGAGCGAAAAAAATCGATCGAAAAAATGTCATTAGAAACACCCTGAATTTTTCATTCCCCAATTAAACTTCGAATCCCATTTAGCTGTTTCTCCCAAGGGTTGTGTTCTGAAGTTCGTTTTTAGAAGGCAAAAGAGTTCAAATTAACCTTTACTCAACTTCTAAAAATAACCCCATCTTTTAAAGCTGAAAATTTTAAGATGGTAATCAACTTCATTTTCATAATCGGCAGATTCTTCCTAATAAGTATTTCGCCAGCAATAAAAGTTTCGTTTTAAGACAGCGATGACTTTTCCTTTCAAAGTAATTATGTATCGCCATTCTAGAATAAAGAACAATGTCACCATTTTGCAGGTTTCGATTTTCTGTTGAATAGTTCCGAAAATAAAAGCTGCTGTAATTTAAACTGGAATTTCAAATTTAAGCATATTTTTGCATCGTAAAACCATATATTTAATTCCATTATTAGCAAGAAGTTCCTTCTAGAACTATACTAGCCCTCTTTCCCGTATACATCCAACATCAAATTCCTTTCTCTCTCTCTCTCTCTCTCTCATTTAGCTTAGTTCCTATAATTGGTTCAGGTATAGCTTTTTCAAAAGTTAACACATATTTATTCACTCCACTCACTCATTCATTTATTAATTCCCTTATTCCTTAGTTCATTCATTCATTCATTCAGAAATATACTTAAAAATCTAGATCAAAAAAATTCATTAGAAAATAGGCTTGTTTAGTTACGAATGAACTTGGTAGTTATACATGTTCTACGTCATAAGATCTTTCCGATAAAGCTTGTTCCAAGAAAATTCGTCGGTTAAACCAGGATTTATAAAGGATTAAAATTTCCCCGTAGAGGTAATGTTAATTTTTTTTGAACTCTTCGAAACTGAAAAAAAAATTATTCAAATCAAAAAATATTCCATGTCAAGAGTTCCATCCAATAAGCTTGGTCGAAAGAGTTTCGATCTTATGTCCAGGGTATATAATTTACTTCACATTTTCCCATGGGTGCTAATGCTAAAATTGTTTGAACTGTTCAAAATTGAATGAAAAAAATAAATTAAAATATGAAAATAAAGTGTTTTCGCCGAGATCTTTCGAATGCAGAAAAAAAAATCTTTCGAATCGGACAATTCTCTCAAAAGTTATTGGAGACATATTGACAGACACACAGTTTCCCCATCTCAAAGCCCTACTTTCAATTTTTTTTTATTTTTCATTCTGTATTTAGTTATTTCCCTTATTTCTGACTTTTTTTTTCAACGATATTTTTACGATACATTAAGCCTTCTTTCAAACCTTTTTGTTTAACTTTTGCGGGAAATTATGCCAAAATTCACCACGTAGAAATTGAAAAACTTTGCTTCAAATATGGTGAAAATTTACGGAAAATGTTTATAGTTGCAGCTTTGCTTTTTAACTCGCAACACCGTGGAAAATTTCATCAATAAATTTGACTTTAGGGAGGGAGGAAGTATCCAAAGGAAGAAAAGCAAATAGTTTGGTTCCCCCACACAATTTTAAAATATTTATTCATCTTATTGCAAATGATGCAAGCAGCATTAAAAATAAAGAAAAAATGAATGCACATTTTTGCAATAATTGAAATTCATTGCTTTGGAATATTGAAAAAAAAAATGTACTTGGAGCATTTCGCTTTCCCCATAGCATAAACATTTTTTTTAAAGTGGTCTTCTTTCGATTACGTACCTTGACCGTTGAGTTTAAATATGCCTTCGCTCAAACTAAACTTTCATAAGCGTTTTTCTTTTAAAGTTTGAGAAATTATATTACAACATGATTCTGAAGACATGCTAAAATAAATGGCAGTATGAAACATTGCTCCATTTATGAAATGATTCTGTCATCTTAATATTAGTGTTTACTTAATTAAAAATCCTTCTTGATTCAATTATTGCTTTTCCCTTTTCAATGAATGATGACATGTACGAATTAATAATGGTGCTTCATTTCCACTTTATTAATTTTGAAGGGAAAATGCACACTTTTATGTTCAGTTCTGGTGTTTCAATGGATATGAAATTTTCAGTTCTTTAGAGTTTCTCCCCCTCCCCGTTTGTGTCGATAATTAATCCCTGATTATCATATGGAATTTTAAAAAATAGACTTTTAACATACAAAAAAGGCCCTGAATAAAGTGATAACTTATACGATATAATAATTATAAATGAAATAAATTCAAAATACTTAATTACATTTATTAATGATATAATGCAGTGAATTTGATGCATTTATATTATAAAATATCCGATAAGATGCACTAAAAATGACCCTCAGTTACCACAAAATACTTTTTTTAAATAAATATTTTCAGAGCATATTTTAAGGAAATCTCACTGGGCGACACAACAAGAGCGGGGGGGGGGGGGACCGAGAACGCTTGGTTAAGTCACAGCGCCAGTCCTGGTATGTGCATATGTAGACATGTAACTACTTTTATGATCCTTACTTGCCCCGAAAAAATTTTTTGGTTGCACCACTGATATGTCCTCTTTAATGTGCACACTCACCCGCCCCCCCCCCCTTTTCCAAAAAAAAAAAAACAACTTACAAAATAGCTTAAATTACTTTGTACAAATTATTTTATTAACATTAAAATACAAAGGTGGCCCATTTGGTACTGCATTTTCTACCACCAATAAAAATATCAAACTTTTATTGAAACAAGAACTGAATGCTTATACAGTAAAACCCCGTAATACCGCGCCTCAGTATACCGCGGAATCCGATATACCGCGGGGCCTATCATGTCCCCCGACGTTTAACCACCCTTTATCATTGCCATTTAAAGGTGATTCCTTATTTATCATTGTTTTTAAGCCAGCCGGAGCACACAAATATTCTAGCCAAAGAGCACCCATCCCCCCACCAGACACACTAACAGATAAAGCCCTATTGTGATAGGCCTCATGTACACCTTTTTCATGCATTTTCTGTCTTTCAACCTAGCATATATAGCTTGATTTCAAAATCGGGTGCAATCGCCCTGACTTGTTTCTATTCACATGGGCGGAGCTCAATCTGTCACGGACTGTTCAGATCAATGCTTAACTATTCCATTTTCAGATGTCTAGGTTTGCGTGTGTAACTTCTTTTATAGAGCTATTAACCTTTGTATTCCAGATTTTTTAGCATTCCTGAAATGCAAACATATTCCCCAGTGAGAAGTGCGTTCCTCCCCTTCCAAATATTTTTTTTAAGACCTCTCCCCTTCACAATCCCATATTGATAACATAAAGAGATTTTTAATCACCTTTTTCTCGGAACACATAGTTGGCATATTACCTATCGCTCGATAGACTGATTGAAAAACACTGAAATGTGTGCTTCTTGCACAGCAATTACAGTGAATAAAATGGCAACAAAGAAGACAAGAAAAGAATATACCATAGGGGGAACAAATGTTACTAGTTATTGATAAAGTTAAAAATGATGCAACAAAAGCGAGTATTATTTTGTGAATATGGTTCCGCGATATAGTTTCACTATAACGCGGGTGCCAAACATGTCCCCCACACCCGCGTTTTAACGGGGTTTTACTGTATTCTAAAAAGTTACTTTTTCTCGGTGTCTGTGTCGTTCGTCACAACTCGAGAAACTAGGCATGCAAAAAAAAAAATTACTTATCGAATCGCATATTATGGCAAGTGCGGATTGTCTATGAGAACTTTCAATGACAATTCTAAATGTCTCCAACTTTAGTAAAATCATTCTCTTAAGCCCTACTTACTACTCGTGATAAACATCACGAAAAAAAATCTTTTAAAGAAAATGAATTCAAATTTTGAGGAAATGTTTTATGCAGCTCTATCTGTGTTATGAACTAATATCTAAGCTATATATATATATATATATATATATATATATATATATATATATATATATTTATTTATTTATTTTTTATTGCCTGTTTTGTGAAAAAATACAGTTAATATTTTATTTTTTTTGTGAGGTTTGGCACAAAATATCCAATATTTCAAAAACTTTTCAAACAATTGTAAATTTTTTAGCTCATAACACAGATAAAGATGTTATTTATGTCTTGTGTAAATATTATTGAAGATACTAAATAGAATTTTGAGTAAAAGGTTTTCCGTAACTACAATTTTTCGCTTAAATTTTACAAAAAATTGCCAGTATTTCCAAAGTCAATGATAAACTTATAGAAAATACATTTAAATGATGAATTTTATGTCCAATTTCAATTAAAAACTTGTGCTATTAATTAAAAACTCCTATATTTGAAAAAAAGTGCTCCGAAGGTTCAACCCCGCCCCCCCCCCCCCCCATCGGGTATTTACCTTTTTAGGCACATTTAGCCACACAAAAAAATTTTCGCTACGGCCTTGCAAAGCACATTTCCCCCCCCCCCCCTAAGAAAATTAAACCCATATACATATGATTTTATTTCCTCTTTCTCTGAAGGGTTGTGATCATGACCAAATCATGCAGCTCATAATAAAGAGGACGTTTCATCTGGTTATAATCAACCCCCTTATCACCTTGGGGGGGGGGGGGTGCAGTGAAAGGTGGCTTCAATCACCGTACCAGACACAGACAAACCGAGATTCTTTCAATCACTCCAGAGGGTTTTCTTTCCTTCTTGATGTCTTTTTTACTCAAAGGCAGCAATTTGGGAATACAATCGCACAATTAATAAGTTTCGTGGAAAATATTCACTACTGCGTTGGAGTTTTATTTTCTGATAAACCAGTGCTGTAGGGGCTGGGGTCTGAAAATGAATTACCCCTAGCCAACAATTGTCCTAATAGGTTAAATCCTCAAGCCAGGAAGGGATGCTCATCAAGAAACTTAAAGAGAAGTTTGTATTTATTTATGACTTCCTTTCCAAACACCCATTTTGGTAAAATTTATTTTGTAAATGAGCCGTTGAAAAACTGATGAACTGTATTTACATTGCATTCTCATTTACAGATGTTCTCTCATCTCTTATATTTTAAATGTTTTTTCTCTTATTATGGTCCATCAATGATTGCATTACCGACTCTGGAAATCATCCGTTCAACGTTTCCAATCTCACTGCTGCGGTTTAATGCTGCATTTTAATTTACAATCAAGTATTATTTATATTTTAGCTAAATTTTTAATTATTTTCGATACGTAATAATGTTTGCACTCCAGCGATGGACAAGTTCGTCATCCAAAAAGAGAAGAAACTTTGATTCAGACGCTTCCACTTCTGAGGTATGTTTTGCTACAAATTTAACAAAATGTTTAGAAATTTATTGTGGGGATGAGCATTTTTGTAGGGGAATAGGCATTTTTTTTCTCTAAAATTCCACTATTTCCCAGCTTTAATATTATGAATGCCTGGACATAGAAGATTGCTGAGCGCTAAATATTGAATTTTCTATTGCGTTTGAATTAAAAAATAAACTAATAGATCTAGTTGTTTAATGTTTTTGTGAATCAAAGCCGTATACAGAGGGGAAGGGGGACTCACGGGCAGCCCCCCCCCCCCCAGAAATCTTTTGCAATGTATCATATATTCTTCCCTGAAACTTTGCTTAACATAAGTGTGTCGAAGTCTGCCCCCCCCCCCCCCCGAAAAAAAATCTGGATACTGCCTTGGCTCCGGAGCAGGGGGAGCATGTTAAGAATTCGGAAGGGCAGTGTATGCTTCAAAATCATACCCTTTATATATACACATATATATAGATATATATGACTAGAAATGATGTTAATATGAATTTTTTTACATATATGACAGCATTTTGATGTATATACAGTAGATGTATGTTCAGGTCTTTGGTGAAGTAAGATGAGTGGGTATTTGGGGTTTCTGCAACTTAAATTTTTGTAACTGGTCTTAAATCTATAATGCGTAGGGCTAACTCTGGAGGCAAGGGTTCGAGGGCTCTCCCCAGGAAACTTTTTGAAATCTTAATAGCAATGCAATTTCGGGATACTTAGGTGATGTTAGAGGAAACAGAAAGGAGTTTGGTTACTCTCCCTCCGCAATTTTTTTCATAATAATGTCTTATATCTTTTAAGTTACTTTTGGTGTCGCTCGTGATGGTGTTCAATCTCCTTTCCCTGAAAGTGTTTCTGTAAGTAAAGTGTCTTGAAAGCATAATTTCTCTTTTCTTAAAACTAGTGATCTGATTTTTTTTGCCGGGGGGGGGGAGGAGTTGACTTGCTCCAAGGGGGTAGTCCCCCCCCCCCCCTCGGGAAATGCCTGAAATAAACACGGAGTCTATCTTTAAAAACAAGTATTTATGACTAGTAAATTTTCAACTCTTTTACACTTCTTATTGGTGTTTATTCTACATTTTTAGGGTGATCCCCCCCTTTCCCTAACCCTAGTTACGCCTATGAAGGAAGGCCCGCTGTTTTGGCGAAGGAAAGAGAAATAAATAATTAAATTTCAACCCATATAATTTTTTTTATAGATGTTAAAAAAAAAGCATGAAAGGAGTAATACTTACTAAAAAGTTACAGCATTTCTTGTCGCGAAATTGTTCAGTAATATCAAGATTAGCAAATAGCTCCGCAATGACCAAGATCGCTGTCTTTACACCAAAGGCTGGTTCTTCAAAAATATTGGTTTCTACCGAAACGATTTGTTGTCTCGTCTTCTAATTATCAACTGAAATTTAAAGTTCAGAAAATTTTAAAATTCCTATCCCGAGAACATCAGGTTCAGGGGGCCGGGGCGCTGCAAATTTGCACTCGTCGTCAGTTGGTTGGATACCAAAGCGTCACAAGTTAAAATTCGTGAATTGTACCCTTTCATTTGCGCGGAGCATGGTGCCCGTTTGTCTGGTTCACACCCCCTTTAAATGTCAACGAGCGGCGGATGAAACGGAGCACCAACAAGTCCCTACGGTAACTTCAGGCACCCACAAAGAACCTATACTGTCAAAAAACCTGACATGGTGGCACGACCGCCAATCATTCCAAAGAGACCACGAGCCACGATGAAATTTAAAAAAAAAATCGAAGCAGTGGAGCAGCAGTTCCTAATCTTTTTTTTCGCGTACCACCATATTTCTTGCAAACCATTTGCGGACCACTGCTAATGTAACTTCATTATATAGAATATAACACTGATAGATTATAGAAAAATGCTACGATGACTAGGTTATTTTAATCACACCATTTTTTAGTTACGGAAGAAAAGCGTTTACTAAAATAAAGCTGTATGTATAAAATAAAATATATGAAATATATAAAATATATATTTTTAATACGTACTTCCAAAACAGCATTAGAAAACCGTATTTAAGTGCAAAATACCTATCATGTAAAAATGATTATTATAGGTGAAAAGTAATACAATAAAACATGTACAATTTCATTGTATTTCTAAAAGAAAAAATATGAATTTGTTTTAGCAGAGATAAATAAGAAGCATCCACCTATAACGTCCATCATTTTCGCCTTTAGTTGAAAATATATTTAAGAATAGACAAATTTATCACGCTTCTTTTTATTTATTTTTTTTAAATAAAATAAGAAGAATCTTTATTTACGGATTCTACAAAACAGCGTGGGCGTATATACATACTATGTACAGTAGAACTTTGATCCAACGTTCCAAAGAAATAAATTTTATGTTCTTTAAATGGATGCAAAATGGGGTCCTTGATTTGCAGTTTCAAGTCCTTGATCTTTTAAAGTCATATAAATCCTAAATCCTCCACTTCCCTTTCTTGTTCTTGCCTTTGTCCAAGCTTCCCTCCCATTCTCAGAGCGATTAAAGACGCCCGGGCAGGGCAAGGCCATGAACAGGATTTTTTTCGCGGGGGGGGGGGGGATCCGAATATCAGGGCCGGGGTGATGTCAAAGAAAGGGTAACTAAATTTAATTAATTGAAAACTGGGTTTTTTTTTTTTTTTCTTAACCCAAATGCTGAGGGAAAGATCTTCAAACTTTTTTTTTTAGTTTAAAGTCAAAAAAGCTATGTAACTTTGATTTGCGGATGTGGACATTTATAAAGCACTTCCAAAATTAGATATATAATTATAAGAACCCATCAAGATATTTTTTGTTCAATGTAAAGTTATGACTAGGCTAAGTAAAAATATAATATTTTCGCGGTATTTTTCACCTACGCAATACTTTTGTAAACGCTCTATGGGACCGTTCACAAACAATGTCACACATTTTTTCAATGTATTTGACCCCCCCTTTGATCCAAAATTTCAAGCATCAACATACCCCCACCTCCTTTGTCACACGTCACGCTATAATATTACACAAGCACATATACTTGCAGTGTTGCAGATAAAAAAGTAAGCACTCACGTTATAGAATCAAATTTTTAATTTTATCTTTTAACTTTTATTGACGTTTGTGAGCATAACAATAATAATGATTATACGTGGACTTCATTTGCATAAATTGAAATCAGGGCCAAAAAAGAAAAAAAAAATAGTGCACAACAGTTAAAAAATAACTTATCGAATTCTAAAAAATAACCCGCGCTATTTTAGTTTAAAAGTAAATACCTAAGAAGATTTCCCTTTAAAATTTTAACTAGAAGTAAATTTAAACCTTAATAAGCACGGTGTTTTCAATACAAAATGAAATCAATGAAACTTTAAAATCCACTTATGAACATCATAAAACTTTAAAGATAAATTTAATCTGCTGATTTTTTAAATGTTTTTATAGAAATCAAAATGTGTAACGTCACAATTATTGTCACCCTCGCCCCCCCCCCCCTGTCACAATCTCTCGAGCCTCTCTCCCCCTTCCTCGAAGTAGTGCGACGTCATCCCCTATGAAGTTAAAAAAGAAAGATTAATAAGCAGGTTCGCAGGGGTGAGGAAGAAAAAAGAAGTTAAAACTAAAATTGCAAAAAAAAAAAAAGAAAAGAAAGAAAATGAGCAGCTAAGGGGGAGGGGGGGAGGAACAGCTAAAATATTTTTTAAAAAATAACCATACCTTTTATGCTTCATCTCGTACAGGGATTCTCTTCAAAATACGAAAACTGCCTTCACATTTTCTTTTACTAGTCATAATCAAATGTTGAGTTGTGCACTAAATTCCCTATTGCCAATAATGTTTGGGAAAGAATATGATTAGAGCAGAAGCATAAGCAAAAGGGCAATAGCACCCCCCCCCCCCCTTTGTTGGAAGCGTTTCTATGTGGATGCTATTTTACGAATTGATAGTTTAAAAAAGAAAAAAAAAAGAAAAAAAATCTGTCGCAGCAGTAACAGCACAAAGACAAACACGAACATCCACATCCCGCGATCGTTGACGAGAGTGTCCAGCATTAGGCATTATTAGCCCTTACTTCCACAAATGGGTATATAGGCATTATTAGCCCTTACTTCCACAAATGGGTATATAGGCATTATTAGCCCTTACTTCCACAAATGGGTATATAGGCATTATTAGCCCTTACTTCCACAAATGGGTATATAGGCATTATTAGCCCTTACTTCCACAAATGGGTATATAGGCATTATTAGCCCTTACTTCCACAAATGGGTATATAGGCATTATTAGCCCTTACTTCCACAAATGGGTATAATTAGAGTTTCGCCATTTCCACTGTGAAGGCATCACAACAGGGCCTTGCCTATGGCCCTGGCATCACAAGAAGAATGAACGGACGGACAAAGCTCCTAAACTGTTGTACGTATATTTATGGTAGATATGGTGATTCTATGCGGCTCGCATTTTGTCAAAAACGGATCACAGGGTTCACACTGGGGAAAAGTACAAGGTGGGATTTTCTTCCTTGACCAATATTTTAAGTGGGATTCTTAAAGTTTAAGCCTAAAAAAATTTTTTTTTTAAGTGGGATTTCAAAAAATATTGCGGGAATCGCGCGATCGCGAGGCCTAGCGCGAACCCTGGATCAGTACATTTGCTGTTCTTGTGTGGTCGGGAGATTAGAACCATATGCAGCCCCTAGGGCAAGGAATCAATCCGTTGTCTGCTGATGACACGAGATGAAAGGAAAGGGTCTTTTCTTGAGTTCAGGTTTATAAATCCTCTGTCCCATGGTGTTTTTGAAGTGACGTCTTGTCGTTTCTCCACTTGTAACCCCCCCCCCCTTCCCAAACTGGCTGGTTCGAGCAACAAATTCTTTTTTTTTTCTTGTTAAAAAATGCAGACAAGTTAAAATTTTCAAAAGCATTTCGGGGTTAAAAAATCAAAATTTTTTATTTATTATTTTGCCGGCACTACCTTTAGCGACTGGGCGACAGTGGCTCGTCACTGGGCGACATTCATGTCGCCCACTTTCTATGTAATTTTATGCTCTGCTTATTTTTTCAGAAATACATTTGATTCAAAAATCTGCAGTAGTAGCTGAAATTACGCGTGACTGTCGTGACTTACAAATCTTTCTTTCTTAAGAGAACATATATTTTTTTTAATTCTGCAAAATCTCAAAAGATAATCGTATATATATATAAAGAGAGATATAGATAGGTAGACAGTTTTTTTTTTCTATTATTATGCTTCATTTATTTCCGAGAACAAAAAAAAAGTTCTCCATGCTGGCCGTTTAATATCTTCTAGATAAATTACTTCACAAACCACCAGCGAATACAACACTGAAACTATTTTTTTTTCTCTCTCTCTCTTCTTAACTTCAGGTATTTTGAAAAGAGTTTTTCGAGTTTTTAAAAACTTCTACCTTCCCTTTTTACGCTCGTCTGATAATGGCATTTTCTCTGCCGGCATCAAACATTTTCCAGGATGTGCTCTTCTTCCCTCGGTGCTTCCGCTGTAGGTTGTTGGAGATCATTATCGCACTGGAAGGTGATGAGAAGTGGAAATGAGCCCTCTGTGGGTGCGGATAAGATGGAAGTTATTGATTAGAGTATTCAGATTTTGTTACAGAGGATCTTTGGTTTTTATTAAAATTTAAATCATTTCGCGTATTTACTTGATATTGATCTGTCTGAGCATAATACTGTGCAAGACAACACGAACTGTATAAAATAAAAACTGTACCCTTTGTAGAAAACCAGATACACGTAATTCTCCATAAAACTTAACGATATAGATTTAAATCCGATTCTATAAATTTCGTCAAACTACAAGTGATCTACTTTGGGCTACTTTCCTCCACACACTGTTTCTGTACGTTTAATATACAAATACAGTTCTACCATCAAGCAAAGCGATCTGCCTGGCAAAGTGCCAAGAAGAATCCATTCATGTTCAAGGGAGGAACTGCTTCTATAAGGAAAGTGCCATTTTTGTTCTCGTTCTAGCTCGTTTAGCATACTTGATTTCTTCCGAGCTGATGCTATATGCCAGTCTTTAAATTTAGTTGCTTTCAACAAACAGAGAAGCAACCATTCTGATTGGCATACTAAATAAACGCCCCTGCAAGTTGAACTTCCCTAAAACTCGAATGGATTCGTTCTTTTCTGCCATGTGCAGAAACGACTAAGCGTCAAACAGACGTAGTCGAACGGTATTTCTTTTCATACGGTAGGTATTTACGATATTCAACGCGTTTTGCCTGTATTACTGATACTATGCGTCAATTCATATGCATATTTTTACCACATGCTATTGCAACAGAAAACACATACCTTTAGCTGTCCAAAAAAATATTGTTTCGATACGCAGACAAGTAGCATACTAGTACAAAAGAAATTTTGCCTGGTGCGCCATTTATCCTTGTTTTTGTTTATGTCACTTAGATATCCAAGCTCCCCTCGCAGAGCAACAAGGAATTAAAGCAGTAAGGGAGCGCCTTCCATTTTTGAATGTGCACAACAAAGGTGAAAGTACTATTTAGCTCATTATGTATTTGGATGACACCAGATGACACCACCACAAATACGCAACCTTCCTTTTTGACCAAAGAGTGAAGGGAAGGGAAGGGAGGGGAAATTCTCCACGCTGCGGTACCCTCGGAACTGCCTCGGGACTTCAGGGGCCATGCACGTATCCCTAACTGTACATAGTGGGTCTTCAGCGGGTCGGGTATCAAACACCTAATCTTCCGGTTGGAAGTCCGACATCATAACCACGAGGCTACCACGGCCTGCGTTATTTGTGCCTTAATGCAAAAAAAATAATGATAATTTTAAATTAATTTAGATAAGAATATAAAATAATTTGAAATCACTCTGTTTGAAGCAAAATAATTCTTAATATCTTCGTATAATTATTTTATCGCAGAATTTCTTTGAAGAAACTTGGATTTAATATTTTAATAATAATGCTTGGATTTAAATATTTCAAAGAAGAATTAGTTTCCCTATAACGATGGATTTAATCCTTTATTTCCTTAAAACAGATTAATGTCTCATCTAGTTCCAATTAAATTTGCACTTATCAAGAACTATTTAATTCATTTTGTATGCCGTTACTGAGTGTCGTTGAGTGTATTTGAATGAATGCGACTAAACGTAATTATGTATATTTATCAGGTTTAATGAGTCCGTTGAATTGAGGCTCTTGAAATCATTAATGCGTGGACTTGAAGCAGGTGACAAATCCACACTTCCTTCCTCTTCAGTTAACACCAATATAGCTGGTTTATTAGGAATACCCAGATGAATAATTGTTAGAAATACTTCAGAAACTAGTAATCCACGTCTATGACTATTTCCTAATTGAATCTGTTACTCTTTGTGATGAATATTTCAGAGACTTTGGTAATAAATACAATACAATGAAATTCATCACATTAAGGCGATTCTTTATACCAAAATTAAGAATTTTTATCCATCAACATCATAATTTATTATTCAAATGCAAAAGATAACCCCATGTTTAGACAGATTATCCGAAAAATTCGCTTTAGAACGTTTGGTAGGCTAGAAGTTATTGATAAGTAAATAGTAATTGGTTACCTTGACGTTGGCAACAAATACAAACTAAAGTAGTTTGTAATTCAACAAATACAAACTACTAAAGCACGAATTAACAATGAAAGTTGCATACGCGGTATTCAGGAGCTATGCAGAAACGCTTTCTTCAGTATGTGAAAAAAGTTTATGCGCACAAAACTATGCGCGCATATAATAAAAATCCTTTTACACTACTGAACACAGAATATAGAAACAAAAAAAAAAAAAAAAAAAAGAAGAAGAAGAAAAACAAAGATCGTAAAAAAAAAACTCGAAAATGAAAGCATGTGCTGCAGTTTAATCAAGCAATACATTCTCCAGAAGTCGAGTATTTTTTAAAACCCGATCAATAATCGATGAAAAAGTTTCGCTTATCTGAAAAAATATTATTTACTACAGTTCACTGAGAAGGTTCATTTTTTGGGGTCAAACTACTCATAACAGTTAAGGATTTTTTCAGGTGTAAGTCCTTTTATCAGAAAAATGTCTTGGAAATATCATTCAATTTGTTTGGTCGATCTGCTGGAATAGCTGTAGAGAGGAAAAATAATTGTCAATGGTGTGGCTAATCTGTAACGTTCATGTGCAGAACAACCATGCTTCTCGATTTAGCTCTTGGAGCTTTTAGGTCATAGCTACGCAAGCAAAGAATGCATTTATAATTGCCAATTTTACCTGAATCTTGATTAAGGGATAGGATGTGGCAAGGACCAGCCTACAATCCTATCGCATTTGATACAAAACAGTAATTATTATTTTTTCCCATGAAATGCTAACGGATTTAATTCCAGCTATATTTTGTGATTCTAGAGGGCTGAATAAAAACAAGGTGCTCACACTGATAACCGTTCGGATGAGTTCCTGCGTTAAAGATTGACAAAACTGGGCTTTAGGGCGGGGTTTCTCAACTGGGGCCACGGGAAAAAATATGAAAAAAGAAGAGCCATGAATCTTGAGAAGAGTGTAATTGCTGATGATTTTCTTCAAATTACTAAAATCTTTCGCAGATTATGATTAAGTTGCTGCACTATTTTTTCTTAATTAATTTTGAGCTTTGAAGCACAGTGTTTTCCTTTCGAAACCTTTAGGAAACACTGTAAATGTATTTTTTAAGGAGATAAAAATAGATAACAACACATAAAAGAGCTTAATATTCCCAAATGAATAAGTAGATATCTATTTAAAAACAACAAGTTTGAAAATGGAATTGTGAGAAGATAATAGTTTTTTTTTTTTTTTTTGGATGTTGCTTGCTCTGAAAGTAACGCAGAAGGTCTTATCCTTTTTTAAGCGTATTTTTTGTATATATATATACATGATGGGGGCCATGAAGGAATTTGGCTTTCATTAGTGGGCCACAAGTCAAAAAAGGTTGAGAACCCTTGCTCTAGGGTTACGATTAGGCTGTACACAATTCAGTGTTTCGAAACACAGTTGCGTGAGCATTTGGCGAACTAAATGGTATAAACCAAACAATATTTTCCAGGCTTATAACACGTGGTCCAACCAAGATATTTCTGGCTGACGTTTCGACTGACACGTTTCAGGCTTCTTCAGAGTGAAAAAGGGTCAGGTCCAGACCTCTGCCTTGACTCTTAGAAAGTCTTTTCCCTAAAAAGCCCCTTTCTTTCTAAAAACATAGAAATAAATTTATCTTGGTTGGACCACGGCCTATAAGCCTGTAAAATATTATGTTTTGTATGGACACCGGGCCGCGAAAGCATAAGTTCCTATAAATGGATAACTTTGAGCCAAGTGGTTGCCCCACAATGATGTTTCTCGCAAAGTTGATTAAACAGAAGTAATTTAATATCACTGTCATGGAGAAAGAAGTGCTTAGATGTAGAACTCAACTCTCATCATTTCATTACTACTTTCTATCCTTTCGTCCTTACACCCGGTTTCGATCTTGCGAAAAATGGTAAGCGCAGTCTACATTTATGTTTGGTCTATCTTTCCAGCGCTGTCTCAAGTGCATAATTGGAGGTGTTTCTTGCTCGAATTTTAAGCCTTACGTGAAGCATAAATTGTACGTTCACAGTACTCTGATTGGATTAATTTCTACAAGATTTATGTGCCGGATTTATATTGAACACATATTTTTTTTTTTTTTTTTTTTTTTTGCTCTTCTGAGCTTGATTTCTTCGGTCTGATTAGTAGAGGTATGAGTTTGAAGTGGAGATACATAGCATAAAAAATGATTGAGCATTACATAGGAACACATAACCGGATGGCAATTCCAAGGTACTGTCCGACCACGTTTCGCTTGAAAATTTGGCATGTGGACAATGCAAAACTATCGTATTAGGAATTTCTAGTCAATTCGAAGTATGGGAGCTTGGATTTCCAAGTGGCAAAGCAACAACAACAACAAAAAACAAAATAGCAAGGACATTCAAGTGTAAACTGTTTCGAAATTATAAAAGTTCAGTTAACCGTGATTTAAAATTTTGCGAGGAAGAAGCTACAACACCCTAGCAACTAATGGACTCATCCGCATCCCCCTAGAAATCATTTCCATCTAATCAGTGTAAAGCTGTAATTCATCACTGCGCTGAAGGAGAGTTCCCAGTGTTTCTGTAGTTCGTGCGCATCTCTAGGTTGTAGCTTCAAATATTTGCAATCGCATTATGCGATGTAATCATCTATTTACATGAATTACGTACTACATATATTTATCAAGTAAATGATGTCTTATGCCCTTTCAGATCTTGCACCTTTGCTATCAATTTCTCATAGCATTTCCTGTTACGTCTTTCTATGTTTGTGCCGCATTCCAGTTTATAATTGGATGCTAAACTCTTGTTCATTTTTCGTTGATTAATTTTAATTTCATCGAGAGTTTAAAAATTTAATAAAAAATATGTGACAGAAAATAACTTTATAGACATTTGACAATGCTAAATTTAACAAATAAAATGTTTACCTTTTTTTCAGAAAATCGATAGATTTTCTGAAAAATCTATCGATTTTAATAATAGACTTAATTTTAAATTAAGACCTAGACTAAATAGATCAACATTACTAATGCACGAAATTGTAAAAATTAAGTTAATATTTTTTGCAATTTTGGGCTTTGTTATAACATTGATTTCATTATTTATTTAAAGCTATTTTTTAAATTATCAAAATTTTCGAAAATTATTGTTACTAGATACAAATATTAAATTATTATCTTTTCATCAAAAGTTTCAATAAATGAATTTTAGTTGCAAATAACCATCCTTTTTTTTATAAAAATCTAAATTAGGAAATAAAATCAAGAAAATGTCAAACTATAAATTTTGATAAACCAAGCTGCAATTTTAGAAATGTCATACTTAACAATGAAACGTTTATAATATGTTTAGTCTTGATTATTTTTGCATATAAAATTAACAAAAATCGATGCTCGTGATTAATTATAATTAATAAGGTACATCAGACGCCTGTGGAAATTTAAAAAATATTCAATTGAACTAGTCAATAAAAGCTCATTTGTTAAAAAATGGAAAAATGCGTGTGGACCTTTCAAAAGCATTTTTGAAACAGGTAGTTGGAAACCTGTTTAATATTCCGTGCTCTTCGTCGTAAAATACAGGTTAAATGAGAAAAACACGAAGCGGTGATGGATTGGATCGATACTAACTTGTAGAGGAAAAGGGAAATGAGATAATTTGTTCCTGAACTTCTATATTTTAGGTCATCGATTGAGGATTTTATACAGAAGCAACACGCAAATGCTAATTAGTAGAACTGGTGTAATATTTATCCATACTAGTTCATAATATAAGAAGATGTGATATAAAAGAATTATAAAATAAAAATATTTTTAAAATTTTATTGGCTTAAAATTTTGATGCTCTTTTACAGGTCTTTAATCTTAATTCCATACGTAAGTATCCGTTTAAAAATGAAATTATGTTTTTACATCAACAGCACTTCATTCTGTTAATATTTGCCAAAATTAACTGTCGGTGCCCCCAAAATTACACAGATTTGAAGTACACTGAAAAAATTTGGTGGTATGCTAGACCAAAAAGTGTCGCCAATTTGCTGGCTACAAAGGATTTGTTTTAAAGGGCTGAACTTTACTATATTTTGGGGCAACAGGAGCAAGTAAGCACCAAAATATAGAAAAATTAATCAATATCCTCTGTGCATAGCAGCTTGGCCCCATTTTTTTTCTTTTTGGTGCAACATAATACCGAATTCTTGACTGTGTTTCGAGTTTGACCACGGCATCTGAGATGTGGGATGACACTAGGTCGCCTATGACACTTGGTGGTTTCAGGTCAGGTAGCGAAGACATTAGTTAAAAGTTAGTGGTCATCGTATTTAAAGCTGGTATCGCACTCCAAATGTTGGAACAATCGTTAGCCTTTCCGAAATTGTGTACCTATTAATGGTGAAAGTAGCATGAACTTGGCTTTCAGTTACCAAACTTTTGTTGCAACTCGAAAATGCCCAACTTACCTTGTTTTAAAGTTTGCTCGAACTTTTTACATTGTAGATCTTTACTACTGGAGTCCAGAATAACTCTTATTCGATGTACATTCAGTGAGTAGCCGTTTTAGTAATAATATAATTTAAATGCCAACAGCACATCAGTACTGAAAATTGCCACAGTAAACATTTTTCTGACTCAAAAATATGCAGCCGGTTTATACCGAATATAAAAAACCCCGATTATCACAGAATTATTGTTGGGAAGTATTGAACTTATTTCATTCGGGACGTTTCCCAGCTAACGAAAGCTTTAGCTTTTATAAATCTAGTTTATCCACTTTACAGCTCTGCACCTAATTAAAAAGCAGTGGAATTTTCGGTTTTGTATATGAGGCAGTGAGAAACAAAGGGATGTAAGTGACCAAAAACAATTCTGAGAAAAACGAGTGAAAAATTTGGATGTTATGAGACTTTTTACGTCAATTTTTTTAATAAATTACGCTGAAGCGGAGCACCAGTTACAGCCTTATTCATCAACCGATTTAAACCTCTGTCGGACACTAGAACCGTCGATTTGAGCGTTTTAATTGGTTGAGGAAGCCTTTGATCTGCCCTTCAGAGTTTCAAATCGGCTGGCGAATAAGGCCGTTAGAGCTATCACTAAGATTTCTCGTCGCAATATGGAATGATGCTTTCCCTATCATTTGCGCCAGTTATCTCTAAATTTTCAATTTTGTCACATCCATCTCTTTGCTTCTAAGTGCTTTATATAAGCTCATTTTATTAACAACAGTAGCTCATATTAATTCCACTAAGAACTTCCCAAAAAGTCGATTCTGCATCACTTACGGTTGCACGTCTTTTATGTTTCAGACTCTTTCACAAACAACACATTTATGTACAAAAAATTCTCGAATGATTCCCTACTTATGGCAATTGCTGATATAATACATTAACATGCTTCCAAAATCATTTAGCATTAAGGAATCATCGCGTGATGGCCCTAATGTTGCGACAAAATCGATGGAAAGAATGTGATGTTGCATGGGTGTGGTTCGATAAAAGCTAAATGAATTATACCGACTTCTTTGAGGAGTGGATTCTTTTATCACATAAAAATTTCATTTCATGTTATGTATCCTCTATTTTTTATCACGCTACAAAGTAAACTATTTCATTATACATATACTATCTAACGACACGGAAACATTGTAGTTATGCAATAGTGAAAGTTACACCACCCAGCAGGATATTCACATAAGAAAAAGGTTGTTTTCATCTTATATAGCACTTGTTGACAGTATGAGCGGCTAACAAGAGTAGCGGAAGCTTTTAGAGAGTTAAACGGAGATCTACGTTTTGGTTTTTAGATATTTAAATATCTATTAAGCGCAGATCGTATTTTTGAAGGCAAAAAATATTGTGCGATTGCGTAGATGAGACACTAATATTGTAATAATAATTTCACTTTGTGCAAGTAAATTATAATAAAAATTTTAATGTTAAAAAAGCACAAATACGCATTAAAATGCAGACATATGTTTCGGGATTGCTTGGAATCCCTTTTTCAATGCGACAGGAAGCTTCTAGATGCAAAAAAGCCCCCTTATAGTCTTACATTTGTCAGATAACTCAGTGAGATGAGACTATACGATAATTTCCAATACGGGATCATTCATAAGTGATGTCACGCTTTGAGGGGGGAAGGGGGGTTCGTGAAATTGTGACAAAGTGTGACAAGGGGAGGGGGTAACAAGAAGTGTGACATCCCTGCTTATGCAACATAGCGTGACATGTGACAAAGGGTGGAGGGGTTCCGTTGAAGTGTGACATTTTGTGACAAAAGGGGGAGGGGGTCAAATATGTGGGAAAAAAGCGTGACATCATTTATGAACGGCCCCATGCAGTTTTTGTTTCCTGCGAAGTTTAAAATCAGGTATTGATTTTTTTAAAATTTACATTACCTTTACTAAAAAGTTTTAAATGAAGCACAGACTAAATCTGCAACTCAAGATGTCTTTCTGTTACTTACAGATAACGTTGACCTAACGGTCTTAAAATTCTGTATTAGTCAGCGCAATCATGAAGACTAGAAATTAATACGCCATTTCAACCTTCACTTCCCAAAGCCTCATCTCTAATTCCCAGTCCCATTTTCCCGCCTAGGATTTTAGTACTTTATTCAGTGAGATAATATAGTGTGGTATCCTCTCAGCTGTTCAGCTCTTAATTCACTTAGTCATAATTCTCATCCACAGAATGGCTGCCATTGTTAAAGCAGTAATGGAGAAGCCAACAAGAGCTGATCCCCACGGATTATAGCCAAATACCACCAAACTCATGCAAGCGGTAGCAAATCACTGTGTATCATCATTCGAAAGATGGTTAGTTTCTAACTTAAACAAATTTTCAATACTATTAAATATGGACGTTGGAAAATTGAATCTATCATTGTAAAGTTTCATAAAATGTTCACCTAAAATTGCTTCGGCTGAACACATTCAGACCTGAATGTTTTCTCTGGAGTAGGGAATTTTTTTGTATTCTCGAACGTGATTTTTTAACGTCTTCAGACCCCAGAACTAAGCACAAACAATTTTGACGCAATTTTTTGGTTCTCTGGTTTAAAAAATGATTTCAAAACAAATAACTAGTTTTTTTTTATAATTTTAATTAATAATTAGTTTAAATAATAATTAATGACCAATTTCTATGTTTAAAATGTAGTAAATTATCTGTTGATTAACTTCAAAAACAATTGGGTGTTTTAGCTTTCAAACTGCACAAACAGTAGTTAATAAACAGTATTTTAATATGTACCCAATTGGGTACACTTGGAATGAAGAGTTTATAGGTTTTATAAGAAATATTTATACAATTCTACTCACACGTATCAAAGTAAAACACATCTATAAAAAAGGTTATATAATTACGGCAATACATAAGAAAGTTCTGTCAATTTATTTTTTATAGAACGCAACTGTTGTAGCAACTGTGAACGCAACTATTATTTCTGTTGTAGCTAAGATAGAGTAAAAATTAATGAACAGAATTGTAGCCAAGGAATCTTATGATTACCTTTTTAAGGTAAACCGACTATTGAATGAACACACCCCAGTAAATAAAGAGTTTGTAGTTTTTTTTCTTAAAATAAGGTTTGAAAATATTTTATCCAGATAGATTGACAATAGTAGTTTCCTTCCCTGCCACTCCAATCGGACACCTGAGTGATTAATAGAATCAAAATACTTCATGATCATCCACTGAAAAATGTTGTCTTCATTCAATGGTTCATTGTGACACCATTTTTTTTTCTTTTTTATACCACATTTTATTTGCCCACCCAAAAACACCGGAAGTAGTGCGATTTAAAACCAACCATTTTTTTTACAATATTTACAACATGTCGGTAAAAATGTTTTTACTGTCATGGACTAAATGTTACACATTAAAAAACATATACATTAATTTTTGTTAACTTTCCAGTAAAAGTAAAAGAAAAAAGAATGAAAGAAGGCTATGTATCGTAAAAGTATTGTTAACAATAAGAAACTGTCATGGACTAAATGTTACACATTAAAAAACATATACATTAATTTTTGTTAACTTTCCAGTAAAAGTAAAAGAAAAAAGAATGAAAGAAGGCTATGTGTCGTAAAAGTATTGTTAACAATAAGAAAAATAAGTTAACTAAATAAATATTGGAAAATAAAAAAAATTGAAGGTAGGGTTTTGAAATGGCCGAAAATGTGTGTTTGTCGGTCGATCAATCTGTTTGTCTCCCCCCCCCCCCTCCTTAATTACTTTTGAAGGTCCAATTCGAAAGATTGTTTTGCATTCGAAAGATATCTGCGAGGACATCTCATTTATGCATTTTACTTTTACATTTACACAATTTTGTTCAATTTTGAACAGTTCAAAAAATGTTAAGCATTAGCGCATACGAGGAAATTTATATCCTATATAAATCCTGCTTCAATAAACGGATTTTCTTGGAGCAAACTTTATCGAAAAGATGTTATGACGTAGCCCGTAGAGCATGTACATATAGGAATTTCATCCAGAACTAAACGAGCCTATTTTCCCACCAATTTTTTTATCTATATTTTTAAGGATATTTCCGAATGAATGAATAAATTAATAAAAGATATTTGAAGTAATTAAGAACAAAAGCTAAATGAGAAAGAGAAAGATAGCTAGATTATCAATTTCATATTGTGTAAGGGAAATTAGACTCGTATTGTTCAAGACGGAACTTATTTTAAAATGAAATTATGCTTAAGCGTTTATTCACAGGTAGACTACCAAGTAAAAAGTGCAGTAACAAAAATATAACTATCATATCGAAAATACTAATGCAATCTATCTAAAGGAACACGTAGAAAATAAATGACGACATATATCAATCGAGACTTGCCTAAAATCTAGTACTTTTTTTGGCTAAAAAATTTCACTGAGATGTATTTCAAACAGCTTCTGTCGTAAAGAGCCTCTTCTAAAATATATTGCGTCAACTAAATGTTGGTAAATAAAAATTCGGCTCGGACGAACTCAGTGCAATATTTAAAAAACATACTGCTTGCAGTTCGTTCTTAACTATCCAAAAAGATCATCAAATAAATGGCCGCAATAAATTAAATAGTAATTACGTTTCATACATTACGCCTGCAAATATAGTTAAAATGTTTCCGTAATTAATCTTGTTACAAACGTACATTTGTGAAAGCGTAGTCTATCCAACTGCCGCCAGCTGTGTTTATTGTGTTTTGTTCCCGGAATGTCAGGCGAAACATATAGGTTCAGCAATAAAAACTAACAATGTGAATAGAGTTTTGACGGAAAAGTTTTTTTATGCAAAATGAGTACGATCTGCTTTTCATTTAACGACGTTTCAATTTTCGCAGACATCTTTGCGATATTTCATACTCGGGAAAAATACATGAAAATAGTCTTTGTTATTTTTTTTTAAATTTTCCCCGTGAAAATAAGTTATTCATCGCATTTAGATTGAAAATTTGAAAAATATTTTTATCCGCATAATTATCTCCATGATTGAGTTTGAAATATTTTACACAATGAATAATGATAAGGTAAAAAATTATTTCCTTTCCAGCTGTTAGTCTGATTTTCTCATTCATTGTCACATCGTTCTTTTCTTTTTCTAATCTTTTCCATGGTTTCGATAATCAAGGAAATATTCCCACTCATTTTCCTTTACTATGTGTTATGACATTTTTAACAGATTAATTCCCAGTTCCATTCTTCTTGATTTAACACCTGTTATACAATAATTTCCATTCTCAATTCTCGCTAACATTTAATAACTCTGATAGATATCCTGCTAAATAATAAAAGTAAAATTACTGAAGCACTAGTCTGAAAATTATAGGAATTTATTACGAGGTTACAAGCAGCGCTGTGGAGTCGAGTCGGGCAAAAATTTTGGAGTAAAGGAGTCACTTAAATACGTGTAGACTCCAACTCCAAGTTTTATTTTTTAATTTTTTTGAACAATAAAAAAGAAAGTATCCAAATTATACTTTTAATGTTTAACCTGAAATATTAAGCACCATCTCCTTTAACGCATATGATAGAGAAATAATAGATAACCAAAAAATAACTAATTTTCGAGTGACACACTATCACTACTTATTTTTATAAAAATTCACTTTTTTCAAATATTTTTAAAAACATGCTTTTGGTACGTATATTTCAGGAGTGTTTTCATAGTTTAAGATACAAAAAGTAAAGCATAGAAAATGTTTAGTGGGTTTTGAAGCTAACAGCAGTTCTTTCAACAATGTTGGTGACATGCCAGGAAGGATAATGGCATTTTGAAAATTAACTTCCTTTTTAAAATATTATTTGTAAGAACCACTGCGAAATCATTTTAAAACTTTAATAAAAATGTTATTCATAAAATTTGTCTTCTTTTTAAATTTTATGGAATAGTATTAGAGTGACAGTACCTTCTCATATTTTGTGAAAATCACCCATATGCAGTAGCTCCCTCGGGATTTTGCTTTGTGATTTGAGGGGTGACGGGGGAGGGGAACAAGGTCATGATAGGGGATACATCGGGTATTGATTTTGCTGGATACTGTCTGACGCATATGTACCAGATATCCAACTCTGATGATAGAAGCCTGTAAATTCTACATTGTATTTTTAAACAGATAAAAAATTCCTAATATGCAATAAGTTTTTGATTGACACATATTTTCAGAAATATCCTAATAAATTAAAATTAAAATAATAATGAAATGTGACAAGGCCGATAATCGGATCTTCCGTGTCAGGGGCCCGATCTGATTCCGGATACTGAAAAATTGGTCGGATACCGGATATTCGACGCCTTTTGGGGGGAAGACGATAAGCGGTATTCTCTCCCCCCCCCCCCATCAGTGTCTTACTCCTTTATATATACTTACAGTAGTGCGCTAAGAATTTGCTTTGGAGGAGGCAGCAAAGTCTTGCATCGGTAAGGTTCCCCTGGCTATTTGACATCCAGTGTCCATTTTCTGACGGATCCGTAACATATATCCGGCTATGATATTTAAAACCTGTTCATTCTATACCTATTTTTAAACATCCCAAAACTAAAAAATACGTAGTAAGTTTTTAGGTTACATGTATTTTCAAACCATGCCAAATACACTTAAAAAGTCAAATTTTACATGCCGGATAACCGGATAATTCGCGAAGTAACCAGATCAGATATTGAAAAATTGATGCGATACGAGATATCCAATGACTTCAGAGCTGGCCCTGTTCATCCCGCCAGAATCCATCGAATATTCAATGTCCGACTAATTTTTAAATATATGGTATCCGATCTGATTACTGCGCTAGAGATCTGGTGATCCTAATGCTGTGCTTTCCAACGCAGAATGAACAAAATATTTACCGCCCAGAAATCAGCATCCACAAGGGGCGTTTGATCGCTCACTTTGAAGAAAAGTTGTTTAGTGACATAATGTTCTGGTTTTTCGACAGCTCAACGTGATTTAATTTTGTTTAGGACTTCTGCCGCGCAGAAATGCAGCTCCCAAAAGGACGCATTTTATATTTTTCACCCACAGTGATCATCACGCCGTCAATTCTCACCCATACACATCAAAAATTTCCTCGCGAACGAGCTCGTGGGCAACAGCTAAAATAAAAACAGCTTTGCTAAATTCAACTGTTATTTTTCCACTTCGGTTGACAATTTTTTTCTTTCTTTCTACTGGGGCTGCGTATTGGTTTACCACGGTTTCCAGACCTAGTGCATTCTCAGGGATTGGAAATCATATTTCACAGCAGCACCATCGCCAAATGAGAATTTTGAAGCCCCGTTTTTTCACGAGATGGTTAACACCTAAGCTATGTCGATGCTAAACTTGTTGCGTGTTAAAATACTAAGACTCTTCCAAAACATAAACCATTTAGTTCAAAATTAAAACTATCATTAGTTTTAATTTTGAACATAATGGTTTAGTGTTTGGAAGTCTTAGTATTTCAACACGCAACAAGTTTTGTTGGTATGTCCTTAAAAAATAAAATAATTGTTGTTAACATACAGAAAAGCCAAAGCTGAAAAATGTCCCACGTATGCGCACATGACTGTGTCCACAGTTATATTAAAGTTTTTTTTTTTTTTTTTCAAAAAATAATCTCAATTATCTATCGAGTAATAAAAATTCCGCGCATTAGTGCTGAATTCTAAAAATAAATGCACATAATTTAACTGATCTTCATAAAATAAATAACCCTGTAAAACACTATATATGCAAATATGGCTTCCCTATATTTCGCACTTTGAATTTGCTTTTGGTTATATGCAGATGTATGAAAAGCGCCCCGTTTTTCGAGAACACATTTTAATAATTTGCCAACTCAACGATTTTTTCATACAAAATTTGCATTTACACAAGAAATTTCATTACAACGTATGCCCTTCCACTCACTTCTTCTGGATCAAGGATGTTTACGTGATTTATTTACTTCTCTTTTATATATTTGCCTTCAGAGAAAGTAGCAGGGGAATCTTCGGTTGTGATTTTTTACAGGTTTTATTATAATTTTACGAAAGTGATTGGTATTCCGTTTATGTGTGTTAAATGTGAAACGAAATATTTTTTTAACATATCAAATATTTCCGAATGGAAAGGAAAAGTGTCTAGCAGTCGCAACATTATTAAATTTCACATAATAAAGTATTGTTGATTAGATTAAAACAGTCTAAGTGAAAGTTTTAAATGACTGATTTCATTTTTGAATAGTGAATAATAATATTTTCTGAATATTTGTTAGCTCTAAGGAAAGTTTAACGAAATGGCACTCAAAAGTGTCATCTTTGATTTAAGAGGTACAAACAATGAATGAAGAAAAAAAGACATTTTTACGTTGAGAGTGTTTGGCTTTTGTCATTTAGGAACTGTCAAATGAAAAATTGTTCAACCAGCCCCACCATGTAACAGGAATCGGGTGCTTCACATTCCTAAACATGGAAATTATGGAGATCATTATCCGAAAAGAAAAAACAAAGAATCAAAGGCGTTTTTGTGTGTTATGAGCTCGTGTTGAACATTTTTGTTTCGAGAAGTCATAGTTTCCAAGCTAGAAATCTGGTGTTCCATTGAAAATAAAATAATAGAGTAATGTCTTAAGAAAAAATGAAAACTGGAACACTTTTCTTTAAAAAATTTTTATCAATTTTATAATAAAAAACTTAAAAATTGAATAAATAAACTATTATTCAATGTAATGTAGAATAAAATAGTATTCAGAATCATAAGCTTTCAAAAAAAAAAAAAAAGAGTCAAGAATTACTAATACCAGCTTTATTATCTTTTTAGTTCATACTTAACATTTTATCCAAAAGCCCTTATCTCTATAATTCATTATAAAAAAAACTTTTCTTGTAAAAAACGAAATGCAATAAAACATTTTAAGTGAAAGAACAACTTCTACTACTCAATGATGGTCTGTGGTGCGTTTAAGAGCCTCTTCATTTGAATTAAAAGTTTTGTTTTAAAAAAAAGAGTTAAATTGCCGTAAATCGTCTTATTAATCAAGCGAATATAATACCTTTATTAAAAAGAGAAAAACGATCCTTTTCTGTGTTTACCGGACTCAAAATCCAATGGTTTTTTTCAAGGTAAAAAAAAAATCACACACACAATATAAGGAAAAATCAGTGATGCGAGCACAACTTTAAGAACTGGTGATCAAAGTTCCAAATGCATAAACCAAATGCACACACTTAATTTAGCATCACAAAATGTTCGTTGCATGTAGATATTAAGATTATTCTTCTTCAGTGAAGTAAGAGCAGACGAAAATAAATGTAAAATGAAAAAAAGAAACAAAAAATGCAGCGAAACTTAGACAATCCCAGTTCCTTTTGAAAAAGATGTGAAGACGCAATTATAATAATATATTTATTAAAAATTCGCCAGCCGGAAAAAAAACAGTTCGTCAAATGAAAAACTTCAATTTAACGCATCGATGAAAGCTTCATAGAGTCCAAAATTCAGTGGGATTATTTTCTTTTACGTCTGAGGCACCAGGCGTGTCTCTTAAGTTAATTTCAAGTAAGTTAATTCCGGTATAAATGGAATTTTATAAAAATCCTTTTATCTTGATGTATTTGCAGTCATTATATTTTAGCATAATTATCAACGCTAAGGCTGTCATTATATCTTACAGCCAATTACTGAATTCTATCCTCACAGTAATCTATAGCCCCATGTGTCAATTACTGCAGCACGATCGCTTGAATAGCATCAGTATCGCTTTGTTTCGGTCCTATATTAGAACAGGTAATAGTAACTTAACGCTAAATCAGGAATCAGGTGATAAAGTTGCTCCCAGCCGTGCGACGCGATGTGAAACTAACCATTTTTAATTACCTTAACCCATTTTCGCGCATTCTATCTCTTAAATTGGTTTCTCTACACTGAACTAGTCTGCGGCTTTTTTCACGCCTTTTCATGCGGAGAAAGCAAATCACAGGGTGTATTTCACATTTAGTGATATTTTCAATTACCCGAAACTTAAATACGTAGAAACAAGTGAAACATGAACAAACGCTTTCGTAATGACATGTGTGACTAACCAACAAATATAAGTATTTAACGCGCATGCGTGGATAAAAGCTGTTGCGACCGCATATCAAAACCATAGTTAAAAACAAAAACTATATGGCTTTATTACTGTTGCCTTATGCCTATTTCTTCTCTATGGTTCACATAAGAAATATTACAGGAATATGTAATCATTACAAAAATGGAAATTTTACAAAGTGATGCATTCAAAGTCTAAATATAAAATGTCACTTCAAAAAAAATTTTTTTGCAGAATTCGCGAAAGAAAGTATAATGAAAACTAAATGCATACGCTTTTATTATACGTACCAAATTAATGTATAATTTACAATAGTTTTAGCTGTACGTTTCCAATATAACGTATGATATATTTATTACGCAATGAATGCGGTATTCTCCTTAACTGATGTCTAACTTATTAGTTTAATGGAACACATATGGTTTCACTTTTAAAATATTCCGCTTATATTTTCCATTAAGAAAATTAGGAAGGAACATTTTGCAAGTTTCGCAATCCAAAACTTTCTTGGTTGAGAATATACGGTCTCAAGTTCTTTGTTCAGCTACTGATCGATAAACTATTTCAAAAAGAGCTTGTCAATTTTTATTAGACACATGCGTCCGGTTAATTATAAGTTTGCTGTTAACCATTCTTAAGGTTCTTTGAATAACAACTAACTTATGTTGGACTTAATCATAACAGTTTTTTTACACTCTTTTCTCCACCATCTGTTGGGAAAGCAGCCTTTTCTCTTGAAGAACGTTCAGCATTTATTCTTTATATTTAAATGGCAAGGACTCCATTAAGAAAATTCTAATTTTCAAGTATAATTTCAGTGCTGAGATACGTATTTAATAGAGATAAGTTTTTTTTTAATTTCACATTTATTAAGAATTAACTTATGTTTCGTACATAATCGTCTTTCCCCTTTGTTTTGTATACCAATATTGTTATACTAGTACAGAGCCACAAATGTGAGGTAACGTAACAAGTAAGAAGTAAGAAGTGGGGAGCGGGGGGATCTTAGGGTTGAATAAATGAGTTAATTATTACACTATTTAACTATGTTATATAATTAATTTATAATATATTTAACTAATATAATGATTCTAATTATAATATAAATTAAATATTTTGTATCTACCAGACTTTTGTATCTACTAGTTACATGGTAACGCGCTTGACATTAACAGCGAAATATCTTTCAAAATCTACATGCTAATTGATGTCACTAAGAAACAAAGTAAAATCTTTAAAAAATTAACTATCGAATATTATTTAAGCAAAAGAAAGCACAGAATTTATATTTTTAGCATAAAAATCTAAGTAACACCCTTGAGATTGAATAAAAATACTCAACTCATAAGAAATGTTTTACACCATGACACTGCCGTTTGTCAAAAATAAAATGGCTACAGGTAAATATTTAACTAGTATACGGTGCTTTTATTCAAAAGGTGTTGACATCTGTTGGCAAAATTTTTAACCCTTTTTCATGAAACTGTACTTCGGTAACCGACATGACAAAATATGAGAGAAAATTTTCTTTGTAGAAATCCTTTATTTATTGCACGAATAATCACATGAATTCAAAGTAATGATGATTTTTCTGTTGAAATGTCCAATATATTTTCTTTTACCGTGAAAACAAAGTGAAAAAAATGTTACTGAACTATAACGTATGAAAGAGGGACAGCTATTTTTTTTTCATCTATTAGAAACAAAAATCTGTATCTTTGGTAAAAATATGTAAATGATATTTTTTGCATTATAAATATGTTGTGAAGTTGTACCCTAAGGATATGTAATATCTGTAGTCAGTTGGAATTAATATATTTTGAACATAATCACGTTTTTCACTGTGGGACAGTATGTGTATATTTTGAAAATGACCCACATATTTTAACCATCACGAAACTCATTGCATTTCTGGCTGCTAATAGAAATAAAGTTAACTTAACCATTTCATAGGAAACGATCTCTAAAGATTAATGCTTTATCATTTCAGTACATTAGTACTTGCACCAAGAATGAACATATTTTGCCTTAATAGCTGTTCTTTGTTAACAAAAGAGGCCCTGAAGGACAATATGGAGCACAATCTTCCATTCCTGGAATAATTTTAACATATAAATTAATCTATTAAACAACTTGAAGAGAACCACATCAAACGCATCTGCTCAGTTACAATTCTGATGCATTAAATTTTCTCCCATTAATTTTGCTGACGATTAAATAGCTGAGCGTAACATTTAGTTGTAAGACCGACAGCAAAATTGATTGTCCTCTCACTGGGATTCTCTCTAATGGATCAACTTCTCTGATTACGGTTTAATGGACTTCGTACTCTCCGAGACTCGATCGGCATAATTCGATGTCCAAAATGTAATAAGCGGGCTTGTAAAATTTTGCACGATGAATCTATGTTTTCCTGTTCAGCAATTAATTTTCGTTAATAAACCATACAGTCTTCAAGTTTGCCATTTGAAGAGCAGTATTGTTTCCTTCAGCTAATTTACTGCATTATTTTAATATTTTCAGAACGCCTTTAAGTTATTTTGGCTTTTGAGGAATTACTTTGGAAAATAAGTTAAAAAAAGCTACCCTTCCTAAATTTTAAAATGCAATGTGAAACTAATCGACAAAATTTCATTTATAAAATTATAAGGATGACCTTTGTTCCGACTATTGCCCCATGCAGCGTTGTCTGACGTAAAAGTGCAATAAAAACTGCATTCAACTTCTTCGGAGTGGCAAAAAAACTTTTCTTTTTAATTTCGAAAAAGTAAAGAAAGGAAAAGGCAAAAAGGGATTTATGCAAAAAAGAAGCTTTTTCCTCTCGTGTATATTTTCTTGCCTTAAACATCATTCATGGTGTACCTCTCTTTTCGACGCTTTTCATAAAACGAGCATTTTTGTGTATGTAACCTCTTACCCAATTTATGTATAATTCTCCAAATGTATCAATGTTAAGAAGATTTCTAGTATTTTTACTACGTTACTTTCTAATTGAAGGCTTAATTACAATTTTTCATACATATAAAAACATGTAATAGAATAAATTTCTATTTCGCAGCAGAAATATTTATATTTTTATGATCCTACATTATGCAAGCAATATATTTTTTAAAATGTGCAGTTACATTTCAGAGAAAAGATAACGAAGTATTGGATATAAAAACCTGCCCCTATTTCCTGCAATGAGCAATACCTTGTGAAAAATTGGTGATTTTTTTTCGACGTAAAAAGCATAAATACATATTACTTTTCAGCAAAAGAATAACAAAATATCGAATGGAAAAACTTGTTATCAATTGAAGTATACCTCTTCGTTACTTTTTTTTTCCAAAGTTCAAATCTTTACAGAAATATATTAATGATTTTCTTTTTTCCGTATTATAAAAAACAAAATGCAGAAAAAAGGACAATGGAATGTAAAAAGTTCATATCTTCTTTTGCACTTTTTAAACTTGATTAAAATATTCTTTAATTCCTAGCAAGACTTTGATCTTCCGAAGAACCAAAAAACGCTGCTGACGTTCTTTTTGGAAACGTATTCATATTCAGATTCAATTTCGTGAAAAGAAGTCATATCGTCTTTAAAGCTATCATTTTAAAATAAGCTTTGGGAAATCTTGTCCAAAGTTTTGCATTTTTAAACTGATTTTTTCCCCTTAATCTTTGAAGAATATATCTTTATATTTGTTGCAGTCATTTAATTCGTGAAGCAACTGAGGGAAAGAAAAATTTTGACCAACAACAACAAAAAAAAATGATTCTGAAGCAAGACTAATTATTATTAAGAATGCTTTGTTATTTTTCTAATTGTAGTATATTTTAATAAAAAAGAGTTTATTTCTTCTTTAGTTTCAGACATTAAAAATATAACAACGTGCGTTTACATAAATTCTTTTATATTCATGTATTCTTCATGCTGAATGAATATTGTTTCATGATATTTATTGCATTTATAACATTTGTTGCTGTTGTTGTTGTAAATGCCACTTGGACATCCAAGCTCCCCTCGCAGAGCAACCAGGAATTGAGGCAGAAAGGGAGCGCCTTCCGTTTTTAATGACCACCGCAAGGGTGAAGTACGACTCAGCGCAAGCACAGGGTATGTATTCGGTTGATACCAGATGGCGCTACCACAAATACGCCGCCTTCCTTTTTTGACCTGAGAGTGATGGCAAGGGAAATTCTCCAAACTCCGGTATCCGCGGAACTGCATCATGACTTCAGAGTCCACGGATTTTACATGCACGTATCCCCAAGTGCACATTGTGGGTCTTCAGCGGGTCGGGTATTGAACACTCAACCATCCGGATGGAAATCCGACATCCTAACCACTAAACTACCACGGCCCATAACATTTGTAATTCAGTTATTACAAAAAGGTTTATTCTTGGTTATTCTCCAAATTTCAGTTGCATAAAAATATTTTCGTTTTCACAGAATGGTCTCCTGCAACTATATACTATAGGCAAAGAGAAGCGTTAATACTACACCTTATTTATAACCCATAATTTTTGCCTTTCCTAAAACAATAAAATATTTTGGAAGATCATCGAATCTTGCAATTAATTAATGATGAATAAAACATATATTTGCTTTAAAAAATCAAAACGAATTTGTAACTAATTACATTTTCATCAGTTAGAGAATTTGCAATAGCTGCGTGATTACACATAAATCAATATTTAGAAAGGAGTTAAATCAACTTATCAGGAGCTGCAATACTTTAGTTTTTAATAGAGTCGAAAATATATTTTCGCATGAAAATATTTTGTGAGAATCATAATATTCTCCTGGAAGAGAAATTTGGAGAATAACCAAAAATAAACTTTTTTTGTTATGAGTAAATTAAAAATATTATAAATGGGATAAATATTATGTAATAATATTCATTCAGCATGGTCAAAACTAACATAAATATAAAAGTATTTTTTATGTATGCATTCATTGTACTGGTAATTTTTAATTAAAATAATTTTTTTCTGGAGAATATTTGTAAGATATTTTTTTTTCTCGGCTGCCCTATATGTTTTGTAAGGAAAATGTTGTAAAAAATTAACCAGAGCTATATTTAAGAAACATAAGTTCAAAAGTGACTAACCAAGATGTTATTTAGCCATTTAACCAAACATTTACTTTTTTACATTGCATTTAACAAAATACATGTACGTTCAGAATTAATAATCTTTGCTATCTGCGGTTTCAATGCTTTCATCCTCTTCAGAAGATACATAAGTTGATTCTGGTGGCATTCACTTATTGTATTTATAATGAGCATTACACTATGTAGTTGTGATTATGAGGACAGGCACTTCCCCACTAGGACAGGTAAATCCCTTTAGAATGGAGCGGGTCGTAAAGAATTAAAATTAAATAAATAGGATCAAATATATATATTAATTTTGTTATATTTATTTTTTTATTTATTTTATTATTTTTATTATTTCTTCTTTTTATGAATGATAAAGAAAACTTTGGTTCAAATCTTTCTCTTTCTATTTGTAATATTATTTAGAGTACATTATCTTTTATCCTCCGGGCAATTTAAATCTCACGTAAAAACGAACTTCAATCCTTTAAAAATCAAAATGATCGCATTCGGATGTTTAAATTTATAAATTCAGGATTTATTTTATGACCCTCAGGGTTCCACGTGTTTAAAGAAAGCTTCTGAAGTTATTTCGTCGTTTATTTCTGTAGCGTTACAACGGTTTATTTCAATTCAAAATTTTCTTTCATTGATTTTCGGAGCTTTCCCACAATTTAATCTTTAAGTAGCTGAAGGCAAAAATATTAAAGTGGGCACCTGAAATGTTGACTCGCTATTGAAGATCATCTTCAGAATTATTGGAATTTCCGACTATTGATTCCATAAGTAAACACAAATTGAAAAGATATTATTTTATAACAGAAAAATAGCAAAGCGTTTGAAAAAAGGAAAATATTGAAAGTTTGTTCGGCAAATAAACTCAGTGCCTTCAAATATAAATTCAACGGCAATTTAATTTTAAATGAAATGAATAATGCTGATAAATAGTTGTTAATTGAATGCTCTATATTTCTCCCACCCTACAAATTTAAGTGTTTAGGCTCGATATGTCGGCTTAAAACGTCATGTCCTTTATGTTTATCAATCAAATTGCCCTTGGATTTTAAAATATAATGTAAAGATCAGTTTGAAAATTAAGTAGAATTGAACATAGCAAGTAAATTATTTTGTGAAACATACAGCTTATTTCTAGTTTTTTTGCAATACAGGAAAAATATCTTCTCTTTTTTTTCAATTTGTTGTTAGTCCCATAAATGCACGCTTGAAGAAATGTTTACTAGAGAGTGTGACTTAAACATGCTCTTCATATGGCCAAAGGAAAAATTCGTCAGGTATTTCTCTAGAAATTCGAAGATATGTCTAAGGCGCCGTTCATAAATGATGTCACGCTTTTTTCCCATATATTTGACCACCCTCCCCTCTTTGTCACAATATGTCACACTTCAGCGGATCCCCTCCCCCCTTTGTCACATGTCACGCCATGCTGCATGGTACACGATGTCACATTTCTTGTCACCTCCTGCCCTCCCCATGTCACAATTTCATGAACCCCCCTCGAAGCGGGACATCATTTATGAATGATCCCTAACAGTGTGTGTCGTCAAGTGACTTGTCTATATATATATATATTCCTCACTAGTGGGCAGCGCATTTTTATTGGTTCTTAATAATTGCAGTCCCAGTGCGTTCCCAGAGATTAGTACCAACTCATTCAGCGGTACTACATACAATGAGTGGTATCATTGACGCATAAGAATTTCATTTTTCTTTATCTGAAGAGGGGAGCACTTGGACTCTGTTGATGCGAAATCGTACTAGGAATTTAACTTTGCCGATAATATCCAAGTTAAATATCTACTCAAGGCATCTTTAACACGCTGCATAATCATACGACATGGGCGCAGACGATTTTCTGCATCTTGGAAATCCACCGACACTGCCAGGCTTGATCCAATGAAGTGAGGCGTGCGATTCCCGCGCCTTACCACGACACCACCGTCCCGGCATTTTTGTCGTATATAATAGTGCAGAAAAATGGGCCGCAAAATTAATCATTACTTAAAACTCATCGCAACAAGATCAACACTTTGTCTCTTTATTCGTAACAATGTCCCCCTCCCCCAGCCCATAGCGAGAAATCAGGGGTGCCCCGAGGTGCTCATAATATGTATGAAAATTTATATTCTTAAACAAACAAAAAATGTGTAATGGTTTCAATTAAATTAACTTTACTGAGTTTTTAATAGGAATTATAATTTTTGTTTCAGTTCTTAACCACGATTTTTTTCTTAGTTATGTATGTACTATATAACGGATAGATATAATGTAACAAGGGTGCCGTGAGAAAATTCTAACTCCTCCAAGGACGCCACCACTTAGAAAAGTTTGGGAACACCTGGACTAAAGGAGGCTTGATTTATACCAAAAATTCAGCTCTTATGACCATACGAAAATGGCTTTTGGGTACCTGTGCACAACGTTAGCGAATTTCTAAAAATTTCTTAAGTATCCATTAAATTAAAGAAAATATATTATTTTCAGAAACACTTCAATTTAAAAAAAAAAACGTGAAACATGAAGAAGGAAGTTTTAAAGGAGTTCGGGAAGGAAATCAATATTTTTCAAAACAAGAAAAAGATTTTACTCAAAGTACATGATATATTAAAGTCGGAATATTCTGACGCATGCATTTGAATAAATTCAATCTGATTAACTCTTACTCTCTAGAAAATGCTGCACACTCAGGTTTTACAATTTGAATATGTGGAAAACGCTTTGGAAATGCGTGGTTCAGATTTTCTGACTTTTAATACTTCTCTTTTTAACAAGTTTAAAGAGATTACTTTTGAACAAGAAGTGCTTTAGATCTTTTCTCGTGGGTAGGGTATAGGAGACTTTTTTATAACATATTTTTAAACGCACTGTTTTTTAAATTATTATTACAAGTTTGTATATTGTTGTAAAAAATGATTGTGCATTGGAAAATTCATTATTTTTAAATGTTACTACAGTTTGCGATTATTTTAAACCGTTTTAATATTTATGAAAAAACTTCTTAAAGAAAAATATACTGATGCAACGATACATTGTCTATACCTACAAGAAAGAATCCCCCCTATAGAAGTTATTACTACTGAAATGCTTGTGGGTGATTTTCAAAAAGATTGACGGTTTGATGTCCGCAGTATAAAATCTGAATTTCATGTCGATAAAACTATTTTTCTGCCATTATAAAAACGAGTAGGGAAGCATCATTTCATAGTTAATTAAATGCATTCATTACATTTTTTCCAAGTTGTGAAATAGTACGCTTTTTCTGTTACTTTAGTTGGAAAGAAATGGAAAATTGCGTGTCCGGAGCAAAAAATTCACAGAACCAGAGTCTTTTTTTTTATCATTCCAAGTAATTTTTTTATTCAATATGATATAAAACGTGAAGTAATATGTGTTTACTTGACAAAAATGCAAGTGATTTTAGTGAAATGTTTATCTAATATTTTACAATTCAAAGAAAGTTTTTGTCCGGACATGCAGCTCATGAGTGTTACCTCAAGAAAGTTCCTATCATTCAACTTTCAAAATATTTAAATATTGTAATTATTTTTTGTGGTAGGGAAGCCCAGTATGTTTCTTTTAACCTCGTACCATCTAGAATGGGTTAGTTTTATTCCTTTAATGTTTTATAGGGGAACATATAATTCAACATGATGCGTCTTTTTATTACTTCTCAGGAGTGTTACCGATTTATTTCCCAACATTTTTTACAGCATAAAAATAAGCAATTCAGCAATAGTATATTTCTTGTAGAGGAATCAATCGGTGCAATTAAATTTTTCAGGAACACAGTCAGAATTTTTTTTATTGAAGAATTTCTTAATAAATCTCATGAGTGTTACCCACTCATGAGTGTTACTTGTTAAGAGAAGGAAGTAACAATTATGATTGAAAACAACCAAATAATAAGTAAATCTGCAGATATAGATATTTGTTGAGCTTTAACTCAAACTATTTGTTTTTTATTCAAAATTATATTGTATTTCTATATATATGTATATATTTTAATAGAGACACCTTGACACAAAATTTTTACGTTGGCAGATATGATTTTGTGTGGGTTTTTTTAAAGATATGTTTTATTCTTAAGGGGTAAATAAAGAAAAACTCCCGTACTTGTAACCCCCTACCCCCTACCCCCAAAAAAAGAAAGAAAGAAATTAGTAAAAAAAATAAACATTTGTTCTGATATTCCAGGTGTTACTTTATGCAAACAAGAAAGTGATGTGTTGCAAACTATTATCTTCACTTTACTTAAATTCAAGATATGGTTTGCAGAATTAGAATTATTTATTTCGATATTTTTACTGCCTACTTTAAAACTGAAATTAATTTTTTATTAGTTCTATCTAAAAACATCTATTTCTGGATCAGAATCATGAGAGTAGTGGTGTTTTATTACATTTTTAATGTAACAAAGCAATTAATGGGGTAAAATAATCTCAATTTTGGTCTCTCATTTTATAATTATTGTTATTTTTATTACTATAATTATTTTTTGGTGCCTTATAGCAAGAGGATTGCTTGTTTATCTCATGAGTGTTACCATCTCTCATGAGTGTTACTGTAGCTAAAAATTAGAATTTTATTAATGTATTTGTTAGTTAATAATTAAAAAATGGTTTTCTAGTTAAGTCTATCCAGTTATTTCTTATACCTGCAGTGAAAACATTTAATTTTTAATAAAATACATTTTTATTGATAGTTATATGCTTCATTTAAGAAACAAAGTAACACTCATGAGATAAAGTGCAATTAATAGAGTTTTAAAATTTTAAATATGTCAACTTTAATTCTATTTTTACTTATTACAAAGTATTTAGATTACTTAAACAAGAATTTTTAGATTAATTATTGATAAGGATTATTTTACAGAAAGTTTAATAACGGTAACACTCATGAGGAAAACAATCACTTGTCAAGACACTTTTTGAAATATCTAAAATATAAATAAATTAACTCGAAAAAAACTACCTGTTTAGAATGCAGTAAATTATAAGCTATTCATACGTAGGCAAGTTTTTATGTTTGATACAACAAAAATTTTCAGATTGTGTCAAACCCAAACCGTCAACAAATTTGAAAATCACCCATGTATATAACGGATATATTGGTTGATCTACCTAGTTAATAGTATTAATGATTTTCTTTTTGTCACTAAGGAAATACATGATCTTGAAAATCCTTCCTATGATCAAAAACTTCATGACAGCAACTATCAAGTTTTCACAGCAGAATTCTTTAAAATAAAAAGCAGCAGCCCTTCATTGACGAAAAGTAGAAACTGAGTACAAAAAAAAAAAAAAAAAAAAGAAAAGAAAAGTGGGTTAGGAAATTAAGTAATGAAAACTTTAGTGTTCTTATAAAAAATGCAGCTGTAAGTAAGCAAGTGTAATAGTAGAGGAAGTGGTAATAATATGGAACTTCTTAATATGTTGGCGGAAATTGACAATAAGTTATCAATATTTCTCTAAATCTGTAGCTAGACGTCGCTAGTGTTCAGGTGGTTGGTTCAGTTACCATATATTGTTCATATTGAAAAGTTTTTTTTTTTTTTTTTTATCTATTGCTCAACACTTTGAAAGGGCAAGTCCAAACTGTTATTTTTGTACTGTTATGAAAAATGTCCATCTTATTACCACTCAATTACTTATTACTATTGTCCTATAGTTATTTTCCTAATAAAAAATTTTAAAAATAAATAAGTAAATTTAAAAAAAAAACATTAAGGGGTTCCATATTACCCGCACCCCTAATCAGAGGCACCAGTTTTACTTTCTTCATAAATTTGAAATTTGCTCATTTCATAGTTAGAGGAAAGCAAATTTGAAATTCATTTGTAAGACTCAATATATAAGATTAGTAATTACTAAATAGGAAAATACAATTTTTTTTAATTCCTATTATTAGTAAGTCAAAAACCGAACTGGGATCCATATTGCCACCTTAGAGATAGAGTTAGGTAAGTAAGTAATGTAAGCTTCATATGCTTTCAAAAACTAACAGTTACGAATAATTCCTTAAGGCACCAATTTCTATAAGATTTCCAGATTTCATGTGAGTCATACTACAATTTACAAATAAACCAAACTTCATTTCATTATTCAAAACAATAAAAAAGGAAGTTTATACTTTAATTGCCAGCTAGGTATGAATAACTTCAATATACATGTAATCATTATAAAAGCATCACACTTCGAGTTTGGAATTTTAACCACTACTTGGCGTTTACACGCTACTGCAATGGAAACGAAGCATTTCCATAAGATTATCTAACATGGTAGTGCCATTAACACGTAATTGTAGCATCGAACGTAGCCCGCATACATTCTGAAGATAGAGGGGTGATAGGCAATACTTAATCAGCATTAGAAGACAATACTTAGTTATATTAAGCCTTCATGATTCAATATCATGATATTCTTTTAAAATAAATACGCTAAAAGATAATGATTATATTAAGACCATAAAACAAAAATAACACACTTAAATGAATTTCTCATCGTCATAAACATTTTCAAAGCAATAAAAGTTATAAATAACGAATGGTATGTACATTAAAAAATGCGAAAAGTTACAGTAAAAAGTACTGGCAACATAGATGCCAGGAACTTTTTACTCAAACATTTTCCTGAATGTTTTATCAGTGTGGATCCCATTAATTCAAAAAATATAGGAAAACAAAAGCATTTACTAATATAGACAGCGTTTGTAATGCATTTTGATTTCATAAAGATTTTTTTTATTAACCCCTTAACGCATTTGCCCGTGTATGACACGGGCGAAAGTTACCGGAAAATTTGCACACGCCCGCGTCTCACACGGGCGATTTTGTATCACGCGTTATTTCATTTCTAATGCCCGTCTGAGATCTGTTTGCACTTTTGTTTGTATAATATTTTTATATAACTTTTACCCCATCCCCGCTCTCTAGTCACCCCTACAACTGCTATTGCTAAAAACAATTTATACTATACCTATATATTCATTTTCTGTCCAAAAAAAAACCTCGATCATTTTTTACCGGTTTTTCTGAAAAAAATAAACTTGTGCTTCAAGGGTTAATCAAACAAATCGGGCCTGTAAGGGCTGTATAACTGCATGGAAAATTAGAGTGGTTAAAATTTTGTTTTCTGTGAGGTGAAATGAAAAATGTCTCACATTCAGTATTTTTTTATGAAGATTTTTTACAAAACCATATAATAGTAAACTAAAGTAAAAATATTGTTGAGTAATTAAGTTTCTCCTATTATTTTTAAATTCATCAATCAAGTCAGTCCTGCAAAAGGAAACATTTTCACTGTCAAAAGTTCTAATATTTTTTTTCCAAAGTTCAAATCTTTACAGAAATATATTAATGATTTTCCTTTTTTCCGTATTATAAAAAACAAAATGCAAAAAAAGGACAATGGAATGTAAAAATGTTCATATCTTCTTTTAAATGTCGAGAATCTACAAAATTTTCAAGCGTTCTAATGTTCAGATACGTTCCTAATAAAAATTTCAAAATTTGTCGAAAAAATTCAAAGCAAGTTTTTCAGCAATCAACGACTCCCAAATGTAAGTTCGAAACATTTTTCAGAAAACTCTAATCTCAGCACATTTTAAAAAATGTTAGCTAGTAAAAAATATAACAGTTACATTAGTGACTTATTTTTCCCTTTATATAAGGGACTTTTTATTACTTTTCTAGTATCTCTTTATTTAATAAATGAAGTGTCGTGGATGTAAATAAAGTCTTAATCCCTCTAATCTTGTTTAGTAATAACGGATGACATTCACACCTCTGAAATTCTACTTATAATTTAACCAAATATTGAAGACTGTTCTTCAATAATTGATTCCTTGTAAATAATCTTTTCAATTGATTATTTACACATTTAGTCTGTAAGAAGAATCCCTAAAAATGTCTACAGCTCATTCAAAACCATTGACATCGAGAAATGTGTTAAATATTAAAAAAAAAAAAAAGATTGTGTCTGAAAAGTCAACGTAATTACGTTATTGAAAGATTTTATTTCTACAATGTGCTGATATCAACCTTAAATGTGTAAAGCCTGTAAAATATCTTCATAACAGCAGATTTAACCGTATATGAGTATTCAGCATTATCATTTCAAAATACCAACTAGCTACGAATTTAATGACGCTAATGTTCTCAATTTCAAGTCTCGAGTTTTGCAGGAAATGTATTGCAAACTTCAGCACCAAAACTATTTCTCTCGTTAATGGACCTGAGGTTAGCTGATTTATTTAGCTAACCTAGTATTAGTTTATCAGGTTACAGCCGTAGACGAATACATGTTCCCGGATGCAGAGTTAGCTGAATGAGTTTTCTCTCTTCAAATATCATTTTCACCGTAGTTGTAACTAGAACTCCCAGTGATTAAGCACTGCCAGACATTTTTCCGAAGTGACAGCAAAATAGGGATTAATTTCGGCTGGGAAATGCAACTTGAAAATGTAACTATTCTAATCAGAATAGAATTTTCTCTTTTCAGTAAAGAAAACGAGTTAGAAGCGTAATTTGCTCTAATAATGTAAATCAGAGCTGTTACGAATAAAAGAAAACTCTTTATATTTATATTTGACACTTTGACGACGGCGCAGATTTTTGCTACCTGTAAAAATAAACTTTCCAATTTTTCAGTAAAAAAGTTATTTTTATTCACGTGAAGTTTCTTTCATTTAACAAAACAAAATTGTGTTATAAGACTACAGCTGATATAATCCACCAGTGGTACACGCCGCCAGATGAATCATTCGTTTCTGAGCCACCAGTGGTACACGCCGCCAGATGAATTATTCGTGTCTGAGCCACGAGTGGTACACGCCGCCAGATGAACCATTCGTGTCTGAGCCACCGGTGGTACACGCCGTCCTCAACGTGTTAAGTAAGTGGCAAATATTCGATATATCAGTTATGATGATAAGACAAATGCAAATGTTATTAAAGCAAAAAATTGCGTTGATAGCATTAATTTTATCATTTTAGACAATGGTAAAATTCATCCACGTAAAAATATCCATTTTATCAAAAAAATCTCTACATGTTTATCCCTCCTCCCCCAACAGCAATTGCCGAAGTCTCCTCAAAAGCTAAAGAGCAATCCCTCCAAGAACTATCCCCCCCAAAAAGACTCAGATCCCTTATAAAAGAAAACCCTTCCTAAAATTTTCAATGGCATGCCCGCGCCATTGAAGGCGGACATCCCTGCATCCACTAAAACCTTCGCAAGTGAAATCATAATAAAATTAGTTCCAAATAATAATTTTCTGAAATTAAACTGTTTGGTACAACAAACTGTGATCTAAATTCCCAAATGTAACTGGATAAAATATTTCAAGTCAAGTATGTCAATTTAAAAATACTGAGCAGTCCCGAAAGAAACAAAAGCTTATAAAGCTTATAAGCCCTTCTAACCTGTTTCGTAATGACAGGAGAAAAGAAATGTCACTGACAATCATTTTTTACAATGAGTAATGTGGGCCCATTTATGATCTTCCTAAAACAGGGTCATCAAATTGAAAAACTGCAAACACGGGGAGGAAGGAGCCCACCAACAGGGGGGGGGGGTCATCCGGATACCAGATATCCGATAGTCGGAATCCAATATCCGGCCACTGCTCGAAAGAAGCGGTTTTCCGAAATGTCAATTTTGATTTTTAAAATTCAATTAATTAGCATATTTTGAAGACACATGTAAATTAAAAACTTTTACACATTTGGAAGCGGTGAGTAAAGAATAGGTTTAGTATTTACAGATGTGAAGCATCAGAGTCGGATATCCTTCACACAATAGTCACCGGATACCCCAATATCCGGAAAATCAATATCCCGCCAAGAATACGGGACTGTTGCCGTGCCGTATTGAAGTTGCCTGAGATGCGGGACAATTTCTTAACACACGGGATTGTACCGGAAAATCCGGGACGTTTGGCAACTCTTGTTACCGTCCTTTCGCGCTAATAAAATTCTAAATTAACAAGAAGTTCCGTCTAGAACTATACGAGCCTACTTTCCCGTATACACCGAATTCAAATTTATAATCTAGCTATCTCTCTCTCTCTGTCTTTCTCGTTTAGTTTTAGTTCTTAATTGCTTCAAATATACCTTTTTCAACGGTTAATAGATATTCATTCAATCATTCATTTATTAAGTCATTCATGTATTTATTCACTCATTTATTCATTCATTCTTTTGCTTATTCATTTAATCATTCATTGATTCAAAAATATTCTTGAAAATCCCGATCAAAAAATTTCAATGGAAAATAGGCTCTTTAGTTCTGGATGTACTTTCTATTTGTACATGTTCTACGTCATAAGAGCTTTCCGATAAAGTTTGTTCCAAGCAAATCGGTCCGTTATGTCAGGAATTGTATAAGATTGAAATTTCCCCGTAGGCGGTATGTTAATTTTTTTTTGAACTGTTCAAATATGAACAAAAATTGTTCAAATCAATATTTCACCCCAAGAACTTCTTCCAGTGAGCTTGTTCAGGGGAACTTGGATCTTGTACCCAAAGTTTACATAATTTGCTTCATTTTCACCCATAGGCGATAATGTTAAAATTTTTTGAACTGTCCAAAATTGAACAAAAAATTGTTCAAATAAAAAAGTAAAATATGGAAATGAGATGCCCTCGCCGAGATCTTTCGAATGCAAAAAAAATTTTTCGAATCGGACCATTCGTTCAAAAGTTATTAGGGGGGACAGACCGACAGACAGACCGACAGACAAACAGACAGACCGACAGACAGACAGACAGACCGACAGACAGACAGACCGACAGACACTTCCCCCCCCCCCCATCTCAAAACCCTACTTTCAATTTTTTTATTTTTCAATCTTTATTTAATTACTTAACTTATTTTTGACTTTTCTTGATTTTTAACGATATTTTCACGATACACTAAGCCTTCTTTCATGCTTTATTATTATTTTTTTTTACTTTTACGGGAAAGTAGGCTAAAAAACTATGATAGCAAAAAATAGTTGAAATACCTTCTTATCTATTTTTGGGAGCATTTATACTTGTACTCTATAAGCATGGGTTAGGATATTTTGCACATGACAATTCACCTCCCCCCCTCCTTTAATTGGAAAACGATTTTCTTACCTTATATATCCTCTAACAGTTTGTACTGAAGGCATATATAATTAAAATAATATTAACTACGCATCCAAAAGTAAGGCATAAGTATTTTTAAATAGTCAACGCTTCTCTTAATTAAATGCAAGAATAGAATTAAAGGAATATTTTATTTGATTCAGCTTAGAACAACTATAGCAATTGAAGTAAAATGAAATTATTTATTTTCTAAAAGTAAACACAAAGATCCAATAACACGCCTTAGTTTGTTGATCCTAATCAGCGTTAAATTTTTATATATTTAGCTTGTACATAAACTAATTTTATAAGCGATATTTACACTTTAGCAGTTTTTAACAAAAATCTTGAAGAATTATGCTTGGATTTGTCTCGACTCCTAATGTAAACATAACTAATTTCAATAATTGAAAGTTCTATATTAAACAAGTGTTGTAAATAAAGTAGAAGATAATTAAAGAACGTCCAGCTATAAGTAATCTTTTCACTTTATATAAGACAAACAAGAACTCTCAGATTCGCATGAAAGAGTTATTGTTCTAGTTCAAAATTTTTCTCACATTTTTATTATTTGTTGTCCTAAAATTATTATTTGATTATTTGTTGTCTTAATCATGATTTCAATTTTGTATTTGCCGTTAACAAACGTAATCCATTCTCCTTTTAGAAATATGCAGTTAGCGTCAGAAACTAAAACATAAAACCTCTGTTATGGGATTTGTAATGAAAAATTATTTTAATATGTGCATTATTTATCTTGAAATACATTGATTTTAAGAAAACTCGTTTTCCAAACTAGTGTATCAATTATTAAGATATAAACACTAATTATGGATCAGGCACTAGTTTTGACCAAATTACATGTGCTTTTATTTTTTCAAGTTAGGATTTTTTTTCTGTTGCTGTATGTTTGATATGCCTGACTGTTTGCAGTTTCATCATTTGGTGGTAAAGGTATGTTCCCCTCCCAAGAAGTGAACAGTTCCAAAGTTCATTTGTACGTCCAAGGAATAAGGTGAAAAGATGACTTTAATTCAATTTAAAATAATGAAGACAGTGCTCTCATGTAGAGAACACAAGCAGGGGAGAGAACAAAGACAAAAATAACAGTTCAAAATCAAGATCAGGTGTAATAAAAGAAATTAAATGGCTAGAAATAATAAAATACCAACGAAATGAAGGTACAAACACATACAAATATGACCGTCGACAACACAATGTAATGTGAAAAAAACTCCGTAAAACTGTTTCAATCAACCTCTTTAAAAAAGGAAAAATTAATAAACCACAATCAGTTGCGTACTCAATAAACAAACTTAATTGCACAATTGCTGTAAATAGTAAACATCAATAAATGACAAGTGTGCAGTAGGGGAACCTGTTGTACTATGGACCCTGTTGTACTGTGGTCCCAATGATAAAAAAAATATATTTCACGGATTCATTTTGCAATACGGCAACACTGGTTCATGTGCTATCTGTTAGCTGTCATTTATAATTAATTTTGATAGTTGGACTCGAACGAGATCTGGCAGTAGGAGACCAAAAAGAATTTGTGACCCTAAAAGTAAATTGTTTTAGTTTCTTCCTTTTATAAATAACTTGTTTCCTTTGTTAAAAAGTTTAGTAATCTTTTGTGTTTATGTTTAACAGCTTATTTGGCCGTGTTATTAATGTGTGTAATTGAGCGTTAAATCATTTTCAATTCCTAACCTATTACTCAAAATAAGCAGTTATTTCAAAATGTGTAGGGTGTTGTACCTTGGACCTAAAAAAGCAGTTGTACTATGGATAGGTCCATGGTACAGCACTTTGAACCGTGGACTGTATTTATCTTGTTATATTTAAAATATTTTAAAATGTTACGTATTTACAGTGTAATAAAATAGTTTATTTTTTTAACAGATTGTTGATACTTCTCACATAAAAAAATGCCTCGAAGTAAAACGGGAATTACAAGACCATCGAAAAATTATGATAAAATAATGGAGGCTGTAGAGCTTATTAAAGATAATAAATTAACAGTTTACAGTGCAGCTAAGACTTATAGTTTATCAGAAACTACGCTGACACGTCACTTGAAAAAAGAAAATTATCCTACTGAGCCATTTAATTTAAAATCGAAACTCGCAAGTTAAAAAGTGTTTTCAGATAATGAAGAACTCTTGTTCCTAGATTATATTAATAAAGCTTCTCAACTACAATACGGCTTGACACTTAGAAATTTGATGAAATTGGCGTATAAATTTGCCAAGTCAAACAATATTAAATATCCTGAAAGTTGGGATCGAGATAAAATGGCGGGTGTCTATTGGATGAGGTTATTTAGGAAGAAATACAAGAAAATGGAAAAACCTACTATAGAAAAATCTAAAAAGAGCTGGAAGTGGCCGGAAAAAAAAGATGAAATGTTATATCCTTGGGAGTAAAAGAAAAAATTAAACCACCGTCAAAATGCCACTCCAGAAGGGATTTGTATGAAATAAAAGAGATGAAAAAATATCGGCAGTGCTAGAAGGGGTATGTAAAAGCAAAAAGAAGAAGAAGAGTAAAATTCCAAAGATAATTATCGAACAATAACACGTTAAAGTGATCAAACATATCATAGAATTATGAATGTTAATTCATATAATGTCTATTAATTGCTAAGTAAAATATTATGCTGTTTAATTTTTCTATTAATGAATGTTAACAACTTTAATACAAGATTTAATAAAGATTTGTAATATAAATAATGTTTTTCTCAAAAATAATAATAGTAGGTCCATAGTACAGCATATATAGGTCCATGGTGCAACAGGGGTGTTGTACCTTGGTCCTAATTCCTTTTTTTTTCAAAAGGCTAAATGACATATGATTTATTTTTCTACCCGCAATTATGTAATACGTAAAATTAATCTCACTATAGTAGTTTTCTCTACTAATAATAAAGCAGCAAGTATGTATGTGTGTCTGTCTGTCTGTGTCCGGCGTAGGGTCCAGACCGTCCTGCGGATTTTCATGAAATTTGGCACGAAATTAGTTTGGAACATGGGGGTGTGCACCTTGGAGAGTTTTTTTCTGAAATTCGAATTTGTTCTTTTTTTATTCCAATTTATAGCCGAAAGTTTCATAAAATAGTCGTTTTCTATGGGAAGGAAATATCGCATCCTTTCGAGCTTAATACCGTTGAAAAGCGCGTAAAAAACTGTCCCAGGAAGAGTTTTGTTCTTCGTGTTAAAATTCGAAGCCACTAAATTAACCTGAAAAGAAGTTATAAGCGTTTTTCTCTGTAGTTCGAAATTATTTTTTCACGGTAATTAACTTTAATTTTAGTTGAATGGTTACCATGGCGACTGGTTTATAATCCTTTTCTTTTTTAACGAATTAATATTTATTTCTTGACGTTTTTATCATTTTGCGGAGCAGCCGATTTTTAATTAATTAATCAATTAATTTATTTTTTGAATTTTGATTATTCTTTTTTTAAAACGAATTAAAATACTGCACAAGGTTTTTTTTAAAGAAATGTTATCCTTTATAGCGATTTTTGTTACTCCAACTTATTATTACTATTTATATTTTTATTTATTCAATTTTTTTCTCCAGTGAATTAGCAAACATGTTATTTGTCTATTTGGGCTCAGATGAAAGGTTTTTACGCTTTCAAAGCTTTTCTTGCTGCTGTTAGTTTCTGCAAGCAACAAAATTTCGTCTTTCTATTTTGCCGTCAATGAATAATAGATAAAAACTAATTATAGTAAAAATGTGTTAATTAAAACTATTGCAATGGATTATAATCGTCCTTTTTGTGTGGGTACTTGAACTAAACAAACAGAATGCGTTTTCTTTTAAATGTTTTCTTTTTCGTTTCTTTCTTTCGTTTTTCTATTTTTTATTGTTTGTTTTATAAAAACCAATGCTTAAATGTGTAGGATCGCTGGTTGATTGTCATGGGCGGCTAATTTTTATTGATGTGGAATTCATTTTAATAAAATAACATAATTTACACTTTAAAAAGTTATAGCTATATACACAATGTCGAATCGACTGGTCTTTTCATTTTTTAACACGTGCATAGCCGTGCGGGTACCGCTAGTTGAATATATAATTAAAAATAAAAGATGTGTCCAAGGTACAACAGGTTCCCCTACATATATGTTGGTTGAAAGGGAGAATATGCACGCATGCGTTTTTTATTATACCCCACCTGCAAAACAAATGGAGCAACACACTCCCGTAAGAAGTCAGTTTGGATAAGAATCTCTCCGAATTCCAGATTAATCCCTCCCGTGAAAATGACGGGGTGAGGTTTCGCTCTCTATTTCTCACTCCCGTGATGTTTCTGGGCTGGAGTGTTTAAAATTTCAAAATAAAAACAAATAAAAAATTAAAAATTAATATATATATTGTTCATACATATATTTTTATATAATTTTCAGGGATAAAAAAGCAGGCACTTTTATGACCGTTTTCCTGAAAATTAACCGATCGTCAAAGGATTAAGAGAAGGCAGCTCACAATTCATCTGAAAGCAGGAAGGGATGAACAACAAACACAAAAATACTGCATGTATCTTGGTTTTTAATCTATTGAAGATTAATTAACATTTTGAGTTTTCGATATACGATACAATTCATACACAACTTTTTTGACCGAGCAGTCCGAGTTTTCACAGTTCGAATCCAATAGAATGTTTTTTAGTTCTTTCTGTGACATCTACCAGTGCTCTCTACGTTTGTCCATCATCAACATCAATTACCGCAAATAGTTGAGAATTTGGTGTAAATATTTGAGTCGTGATGCTTAGTAGGAAGAGAACCTGGAGTGGTAATACATACTGGGTTGCAGTTCGACCACGGAATGTTGACTTTTGGACGCTTCTGCGCATGGCAGAAAAGAAAGAAACCATTCCAGTTTTAGGGAAGTTCGTTTTGCAGGTGCATTTATTTAGTACGCGAATCAGAATGGTTGCTTCTCTGTTTGTTGTAACCAACTAAATTTATAAACTGGCATATAGCATCATTTCGGAAGAAATTAAGTATGATAAACGAACTAGAACGGGGTACATTCCTTATACCAGGAGTTCTTCCCTTGAACATGAATGGATTCTTCTTGGCACTCTGCCAGGCAGATCGCTTTGGTTGATGGTACAACTGTATCCCCTCCTATTCCACACACACAGTTAGTCTAAAATATATTCATTACTCAAGTACGGACAAACTCCGGAGCAAGAGTTGTTCCAACCTGAGCTCCGAAAGACATCGTTGCCTTACGCCAACCTGTTTCGTACTAATACCTTAAAACCCGTAAAGTTGACCACCTTTGTAAGTTGACCACTTTTGTCAGGAACGGAATTAGCCCCTCACCCTCTATAAGTTGACCACCTTTGTAAGTTGACCACTTTTGTCAGGAACGGAATTAGCCCCTCACCCTCTATAAGTTGACCACCTTTGTGAGTTGACCACTTTTGTCAGGAACGGAATTAGCCCCTCACCCTCTATAAGTTGACCACCTGTCTAAGTTGACCACTAAAGTGCTGCACCGCAAGTGGTCAACTTACACAGGTTTCACTGTACATTAAGGCTTTTTATTATAAGGTAGAAACTAATGAAAAAAATTATAACACACAAATTATATCTTGTTAATAAAAATAACAGAATATACATACCTTTCAGGTAATTGTTTACTTTAACCCTTTAAAAATTCCCATTAACCACGTAAAATATTTTTAACAACATTTTCCATGTTAATGTTTCAATAATATCATAAAGCAACTTTTATATTTTTTGGTTGAATGTTCGGGAAAAGTTTCCATTTTGATACGAAAATATTTCTGAAAAGAAAAAAAAATCTTCGCCTCAAGACATACCTTTTCTTTTTACGCTGCAAAATCTTTTGCTGCAAAATATAAAATTTTCCTTAAAGAAAAAACATCACTGGGGATGGTCTCAAGGAAATTTCATTCTTATAAAAGCTTTTTGCAACATTTTTAGTTCAAATCTTCCGAGGAAATATAAGGCATGACTAAGAAAGCAATGGCATAAAAACCGAAAAATGCAATTTTTGAATATAAACTAGTGATAAGGTCAAATTTTCCCCATAATAGTTTGAAAAGAGCAATGTCAAAAAAGACGTAGATGGGATATGTCTCATAAGAAGGGCGCTCACCCTAGATATGTTTAAATATTAATCACCCTTATTTCAGCGTCTAATGAAGGACATGAACTTGCGTCTCCACCCAAGAAGGTCAACAGATTTCATCGATCGTTTCAACAAGAAATTTTTACTTCAAATATTAATTCCGGTTTTTATCGTTCATATTAATATATTTCAAAATGAAATTGCATTTGTAACAGTATTATGTATGCATTTATTCAGTTATTATTTATTTATCTATTTATATTCATGAACTGTATCGTTCATATTATCATTGATAATTAAATAAACGAAATGATGCATGAAAACATTCACCGGTGCTTGTGTGTATTTTACGCATTAATAAAAGGGCACATTAAGCTTCGGTTATTTTTTTCTTATAGATTAAAACCAAAGTGTAATAATGTATTGGTTACGTTTTTTTTGTTGTTTCACATTTATAATCAAGAAAGAAAGCGATAAACATACGCTCATGTTTTTTAAAAAAATCCTGATCATTACTTGATTTAATAGATTAAAAACTTGTCTTTTTACAACAACCTAAAAAAATATTCAACTATTTTTTGTAATGAGTTATCGTATCATTCGCCTCTCATGCTACTCTATAATTTAACTTATCTTATTGAGAAAACAAAAAACTAAATAATGAAACACAGTCCATGAGTGAGAGAGCAATAATTAATAAAAAAAGTAATGCTGGTCAAACTATCATTTGATATAAAACATTACTGTACTTTCTAACGTAATTTCAGAACATTTTTCTAACCACTAGAAAAGGTAATGACATACTTGAATGGAACGATCAAATGATAATCCTTATTAACCCCCCGTCGGGCGCACTTGTCTGCTATCCGAAATCGGGCACACCCGACCTGAGAAGCCACTCACGTATTTTAGCTCCATCTTCCACTAGATTAATTCTAATACAAAATACTGGTCGGGTAGTCTTTGCTAAGAGTTATGGGAAGGAATTGTACCAAATTGAATACAAGAGAACAAGTTTATTGTTCATTATTACCAACTATATACACAAAAACACTGACATTTGCTTTGGAAAGTTTTTCGGCCGCAGTTGGCCTCTGAAGTCAGCTGCGCCCGACGGAGGGTTAAATGCATGCTGTCCTGCTTACTGAATAAAAATGGAACTACCCTAGTATCCCATGTTAATCAACATGACTGATAAAATTTCGAACTATGCAAAATTTAAATTTCGCATTATCAACAAGACAGAGTAATGCCAAGTTATTCCAACTAACAATCTTAATGAGAACAAAACATAATATAAGTTTCTTGTTTAATAAACAATTTGCTCGAAAACTGCTACTTTCTCTGCAGTCCAATGCAGTTCCCTGGGAAATAGAAGGCAGGCGGTGAACCTAGCCCCAAATTTTCTCACCCTCCCCTCTTCCACACCTTAAAAAATTACCTGTCGAAAAACTCCCATCAAATCCCCACGTATCGAAAAACAAGAATTTCTTTGAAATAAATATAAAACTTGATTGAGCAAAGAAATGTGAAAATCAATTGTGAGCTTTACTTTACATTAAAAGTAAAAATATGAATATTTTAACAAAAATCAACAACTGAGCTCTTTTAAAGGTTGACTACTGGTGCTTTTACCTATGAAAAAAACAACATTCCTTACAATAATTAACATAACTATTTTTCATTCTCAAACGGAAAACATTTAGGTCAGTGAAAAGATAATAAAATATTCAAATGATTTCAAAAAACGTAACTTTTTTCAACAGCGCTATCATACAACAATTCGCATGAACTGGGCATTTACACCTTCCATCAAATCTAAAAATTAAAACTTCAGTAGTTGCATGAACTGGGCGTTTACACCTTCCATCAAATCTAAAAATTAAAACTTCAGTAGTTGCATGAACTAGGCGTTTACACCTTCCGTCAAATCTAAAAATTAAAACTTCCGTAGTTAACTTGAAATTCTTAATTATTGCCCCTCCCTCCAAAAAAAAAACGAGTTCTGCAAGACTGAAACTTTCCATTTTTTATAAATACGTAAGTATGTTAAACTGTTATTTCAATATTTTTCAGCCCCCCCCCCCCCCGGTAAAGAATACATTTTCAATGCATTTTAGAAGTAAAAAAACAGAATACGTAAAAACATCTATAAATTCAATGTGTTTCTGAAAGTCAGGGAGGGGGGTCGACCCCCGCCCCATACAGACTGATCCCCCAAATGATGGGCCTGAGTATGTATGCTTGTAATTAGAAACATTTAAAAGTATCAAAATATTTTAAGTACCTCTTATCTGCATGTGAAAACTTGCTTGTTATATTCTCCGATGTTGATAGTTCTTTTATTCTATGAGTTCTATTTAGCAAAATTTCATTTTAAAACGTCTCCTTTTCTTCACATTTTAAATTTTACGAAAGCATCGCGGAAAAGCAGATTCCTTTCAAACATAAAATAAAACTTCAGTAGTTATGCAAGCTTTTTAGAGCATTAATTTGGTTAAGTCCAAGTCTATAATCACACTACGCATTTGAATGTACATTGCACTAGAAAGCATATCGCGATAGAAAAGCAGCTTGGCGAAATTTTTTGGCAATTATTTGCTCAATATGAACAGCATCAAATGCGATGTGCAGCGCAAATTTGGTAAAGTCCTGGAAGAACAGGCGCTTTGGCGATGGAAATAAAAATGGCGCCTAACATCGCTTTTTTTAGAACCAGTGCAACTTGTCAACAATGAATAAAACTGTGTGTGTGAGAGAGTGGATTGGCTCTCTGTATCTATATTTTAGTTCAATATAACCCGAGTCATGAAATTGAACGCTTATGTACAGAAAAAATCCTGCAGCTTCGTAATTAGGTAAGTAACATCAAGACTTGTTTTTAACTACCTTTGTATGAAATGAAAACTACATACATGTAAATAGTGTACCAATTTGTAATATAATGGAATAATTTTGACATTTATTTTGTCTTTTGAGCGTTATGCAGCTTTTTTTTTAAAGTTATATTATTCTCATTTACTGCCTTATTCATCTGCCGATTTGAGCCCTCGAACTGCAGATCAAAGGCTTCCTCAACCAATCGGAAAGCTCAAATCAACTGTTCGAGTGTTTGACAGTGGTTCGCATCGGTTGGTGAATAAGGCTGTATTACTGAATTTAGTACCGTTAATAATCTAAAGGATTCTAAAAGTGAAAATATTTGAAAAACTTAGCCAAAATACAACTTCCCTGTGCCTTTTAAGAAAGTTGTACCTTTAAAATGTCATTTTATAGCTCATCAGGTCAGGTACATTTAAGTCTGCGTGTGGTGGCGATGGATTTATGATACAAAGCTTCACAGTATTCAGGCCCGTCATTTCAAAATTTTATAGAGGGGTGGAAGAGTATAAACGCAATGTATATTGCATTAAAAAAACAACAAAATAGTACATGTACAGGGATCATTCATAAATGATGTCACGCTTCGAAGGGGGTTCATGAAATCGTGACAAGTGGAGGGCAGGAGGTAACAAGAAGTGTGACATCATGCTTATGCAACATAGCATGGCATGTGACAAAGGAGGAGGGGGCTATGTTGAAGTGTGACATTTTGTGACAAAGGGGATGAGAAGGGAAGGGGGTCAAATATATGGGAAAAGAGCGTGACATCATTGATGGACGGTCCCATACATATAAATACATTGCATTTCCCAAGCTAGGGTGGGAAATTGACCCCCCTGACCCCCTAAATGAGGGGCCTGACAGAATGCTGTTATTTTCTGTTTTTCTGTGCAACGCGGCACAGATAAAATCAGATAGAAGTAGAGGGTTTTCGGAGTACGAGCAAGTTATCTCGGTTTTTATTTGATATTTTTTATAAATTGGGAGAACTTTGCTTAGAATGTGCTTTGTCTGTGTTATTTCTAATGCTAGAAAAAAATGTATTTTTTGAAAAAATGTTTAATTTATTATCACCAACCCAATTTTATAAAAGGCCCAATATTGTATCTAATAAACATTTTACTAAGAGCGGAAGAAACATTTTCGAACATGTAACGTTCTCCTCGGGTATGTGTAAAAGGAAAATCGTGCGCTAATACAACATAAACACTGCCTTTCTATTATTTCGGACAGAGACACTTCATGCTTTACAAAGAACACTGCTTTTTTGTTTACTTGTACACATGCGTTTTCAGGTTTCTAAGCTTGATCTTTGACAATTTACTCGAAGAGGGAATCGAATGGTGTGTGAATAATACAAAGGAAGTTAATCTCTGAGACTAAACTGGAGTTAAACCGCTACCTCCTTCTCACAAAATTCATTAGTGGCAGAGCCATTTGGTCACGGAATTCTCCCATTGAAGTAATTTTTGTGTGTGGAATTATGTGTTTGCATCCCTGGTAGCCATCTGTATAATATTAACGTCAATTAGTGTAACAAAATACATTTATTGGTAAGTTGAAATAAGTAATAAAATGTTCTTTTGATATTTATTCATGTGATCTACGTTACAAAGAGTGTATTATGACACTAAATGTTCAAGCTGTCCAATCACGTGCAGAAGATGAAAGTGTCTTCCCCTCAAATAAGAACAAAATGCGACGTATCAGTGAGCATGTTATTAAATCTCAAAACAGTTTTATTTGTTACGCTCTTGGGTAACATTGCATAGTGTGTTTCCAGCCATAATGCTCGCTGGCAGGTCAATGTAGTGGTTAGGCTCTGCTCTCTTAAGCCCAAGCTCACGGGTTCAAAACAGGCTGAAGTCGGTTGATTTTTGAGGTGCCGAAAATCGAGAGTGTGCAAGTCGTATAATATGCGGCATGCTAAAGATCCATTCATTTGACCTTAGAGACTCTCGGCTAAATTAAATTCCTAGTGCAATGTTGCATCATCAGGGCCCAGGTGCTTACTTTTAGTGAAAGAACTGGGCGTCAAAATTCTCAAGACATTCGCCGATAGTGGTGCTACATCAAATAATGGTTCCTAAGGGAGCGCAATTGGTCTGGAAAAAGCATGATGACCAATACGCAGCCCCGTCAAATATAACCATAATGGTGGTGGTTTAAGCGGAATATTTTCACATTTCTTATATTCCCCATTATATCTGTTGTATTAAGTTCCTTTGTTTCAAGATCATGAAACGCATCTTTGTGAACTAAATTTCACATAAACAAAAATCCTTAAAAATCAGACTAAAAGAGCATTGTTTTTGTAAGTATTTTAAATACATAGGTGGTTTTCGTACTTTTCCTACACAATTAAAACACACTATGTTTAATTGTAGTACTTTTAAAATTAATAAATGATGCATTAAACGCTTTAAAAAATAATGTCTGGAGGACATAAAGATCTACTATATTAGCTTTGTAATTAGTTTTTCAAATGTGAAGTTTTTCAAAACACAAGCACTGCAGAATATTAGGAAAACTTTTAATAGCTTTCTTCTCGTTAAAGTGCTGACAGAGAAAAGCATTTAATTGCTTTAAATACGCTTAAAAAGTAAAGATGTTTCTTTGTCAGTTTCGTATACTAAAGTTAAGCACGAATTTACTGCAAAGCAATAAAATTTATTAAATAAAACAATAGCTCTGCTTTCCCCGAAAATTCAACTAGTAATTTATTTTCCTAGCAACCGAAACTATTTTAATTTCTGCACTAAAATGGCTAATAAGAATTGCACGTTTGATCAAAACTTATTCTTTTTTTCCTTTCTCATTGTCCTTTCAAATGAATGCGTCACCAGAAAAAAATCTTTAACGAGAAATAGATTGAATAATTTTCACTTCTCCCCCCTCCCCACCTAATGGAAGGAATTCTTAAAAATGGAGCCATAACCTTTAATGAATACTGTTACATTTCTATACAACTGAATGAAAATTATTCAGCCGTCAAAAAGAACTCGAGGGAGAATTCCACCTTCCATATTTCAAAGTTTTTGTCATTTTAAACGTTGAACATTTAACTTAATAACATTAATTCACTCAAATGTTTCACTTTTTATTCGTCTTTTAATCAGCGCTCTTTTTCAAAGCATTTTCAAAGATTTTGTCAAATTGGAAAATTTTTACGCTTCTCTTGGTCACGAATAAGTGCCAGATAAATAAAATAATCTGTCTCATCAAGTTTAATAAAATTATTCTTTTTGGTCATAAATTCCGTACCAATTACATTTTATTTTTATATTAAAGGTATTTGTCAAGAAGTATTTAGCAAAATTGATACTTTTTTGCAAATTTAATTGAACAAATAAATGCTATATACTTAAACTAATTAAGCTTCGATGCTCTTTTAGATCTTATATTTTTACTGCTTATATGTATTTACTGTTTGACTACTTTCTACAAAAAAAAAAAAGTGCAACAAATTTTATAATTCGCTGAAAAGCATGAATCGACCAATCGTACAGTTCGTTTACGAAAACCATGACTACCACGCGCGAGCGGTCCTATTTAGCAAAGGGGTGATAGGTTGAGATGGACACTTTCCGGCAAAACTCCAGGTGCGCATTTGTGGTTTTTACCAGTGTTGTTGTGTTCCATTTCTAACTTAAATTTTTGGCAAGAATATAAAAACCACATTTTGTTTATTGTTTTTTATAAAAAGTTCAGGGTTCCTCATCTTTATTTCTTCTCGCATCCCTATTTCAATTAAAGCGAAGCAGACTTGACGCATGCGCAAATTCAAAGAAGGTTTTAGCTAAGAAAATGAGACAGTACTTCACGCTGCTGCGAGTTCATTTGCTCGTCTTATTATTTAGCATTTCAAAACCAGACAAAATGACGCATGTGTTGTAGAATGCATGACCGATATGATAATTAAAAATTTTATTATTTTATACTTATTAAATATACTCTTGTTTGGTACAATGCCAACCATTGGGTTGTGTAAGAGTTTTTTTGATCACTCAATGTCTCGTGTTAAGGGGAAGGAAGCCCGTTTCCGGGGGCAGGGGGAACAATTTTGTATATTACAAGTCAAACATATATATTAAAAGCATATATTTTTCAGTTCTGTTGACATTTTTTTTTCTCTCGCATTTAACTAATAAAATTCTTAATTCTGAAGTTTGCTTTCAATTTATGGCTTTCAGCACCATGACATTTTGGCCATAAAATTTCCAATTGGAATTGTTGGAAAATTGGAATTATTTTTTAATTTATCTTTCAGTTTTTTATTCAGATGTCGAAAACACTATTGTGTATTCCCTCTCAAGCTACTTGCAAATTTTTATTGGGTTTTACCTTCTTTTGTGATATTTTATTTAGGCTTGGGAGGTCCATAAATTTGAAATTCAAAAATGAAATTCCGTAAGCACTATATTCTTTCCAAAATTTTCCGATTAGAAATGATATGTAGTATTAATTCCAATTTTATTAATACACTACTTACTTTAATCATAGTTACGTCTTTTAAATTGTTAGATAAATAAAATGAACAGTCCACAAAATTTATTCAACTTTGGTAAAATAATCATCTTTATTATAGCCACCAAACTTCTCTAAAATGCACTTCAGTATTCACAGTGCAACTTTGATTCTTCAGGGACAATAAATGTTTAATCATTTTGTGAATAAAGCAATTACTCTTTATATCCTGCTTTGTCAGCAAATGGAAATAAATGGTGAGGGCATAACACACATGCATAGTTTACTCTAGGGAAATTTCCTTAGCAGGCCTACCAAACTAAATGCACATTAGGCAAAACTATCATGAATGACGCTCTTAATAGCTATAATCACGAAGCTCTTTCCTTTTTAGTTTTATAGTCCGTGATGAATTCTTAAAAACGAAGTACAAATCCTAATTGCATGTATTAAGAACTGATTAGCGTATAATGTTATAAAGCGATAGTAAACTTGAAGGAATAGTAAACGTGTTTAATTGACAGAAGTAAGAGTAAAGTAATATATTTAATTTTAACCTTCTGGGGTTATACAATAGACGGAATTAGGTAATATGAAGTATAAACGTTAGCCTTTCAAACAATAAAACAAAATAGTAAAAACAAATTGATTAAAGCAAAAATATTGTGGATGCGTGTTTTGCGTTTAAAAAGAAGCACTCCTCACATCTTTGTGCACTAATAAGTGCACAAAGATGTGAGGTTCAAGGGGTAAACCGTACGAATAAATTTTGTCATCATTTTCATCCCGAAACTTATGCAGTCCTTTCAACTCCAAAACCTATTTTTTTTTGCAATTTTTGGCTCTAATTGTTGTTTATGTATATATATATATATATATATATATAAAGGTTTTGTTTTTTGATTCCTGACAAGATTTTTTATCGGCTCATATATTTTTGTAACTTTTCTTTTATTAAAGAGTAGGCTCGACATACTACCAATTGCAATTCTAAACCTCATGGCCAGACTAACGTAAGTGTCATTATCACTACGTTAAAAGCTGAGCGTAAAAACAAAAAAGAATAATTTTGTTTCTAAGTAACAAAGCTGTTATATGAATTAAGCTTCAAACATGATTGTTAACATTAAACAAAATGCATATTTATCCCTTGTTGGTTGATTCTCTAGCAATTAAACAATATCTGAAAATCCCCAGTTTTTGACTGACGTTAGTCTGGTTCCGGTGTACAGAATTATCATCACCAAGTTGTAGAGAAACTCTTCGCGCTACACCCTATAACATGTTGAATATGTGGTTTACGTAAATATAATGCGTATTCAATAAATTATGTGATAAAACTAGGTTTGTTTTCTAGTTTTTCATACGGGCCCTATTATCATTTATTAGTAAAAATTAAACCTATTACTTTCTTATTGCATGTTAATTTTCTCCATGGTCCTTATAACATATAAGTCAAGTTTCAGTGACATACGTCTAACAGAACGAGCTCCACGTAGGTACTTATAAGGTTATATGCCCTACAATTTTTGCTCGCCAAACATCGCCTAATGTTTAGTAACAAAGCAATGTCATTAGATTTTAAAAGCATGAGATTTTATTAGATTTAAATAGCATGTTGGCGGCATTTATAAAACCGTCACTAATGTAGGGCGTATATCCGATAAGTATCGGGTAATAGTTACAACCACCGCGTTTTTACAAATGAAGGGTCCACTGGAAAAACGACCTAAGTCACATACTACTTGATGAATGCGTAATGTTTTATTCATTCATTTTATAACATAAATGTTAATTTTAACTATATGAGCCTACTTTTCCGAAACACCCAAATTCAAATTTATAATCTAATTTATAGTATAGTTAAAATTGACATTTATGTTATAAAATGAATGAATAAAACATAAAGCAAAGTTCACCAAGTAGTATGTGACTTGGGTAGTTTTTCCAGCGGACCCTTCATATATAATTGCGTAGCTTTTTTTTAATCTTAAGAATTGAATCTTCTTTGCAGACTCTTTAAAATAAGAATCTCTAAGCTCTATAAGAGCAGCATTTATTAAAACTTTAAACAACATTTATAAAATACTTCAAACATTTTGCAAGTCTTTTAGGTGGTTTAATAATTTTATGTTTAAGCAGCATTACTGCATCAATGTTTTTTTAAAGTATACCACATAATGTGCATTTTCTTTTTTTTTTTTCCTTAGTCCTTAGATTATACTAGCTACATACTTCGCAAGTTACATATCCAAATTTAATAATTTATTTATCTATCCTAATCTCAGACTAGTGTTATTATATTTTCGAGAACCCAGTAAGATTATTTGAAATTTTTTATGAATCCAGTAGTTATGAAAATTTCAAATTTACATGGCCCCATTTTTACTTATTTGTTTATAGTATTTGTTTTATCTTTTTCCTTTTTCCATTGACTACCACATAGCAATAAAAAAGTCGTAACTCATATCGTACAGTTTTAAAGAAGAATTGATTGATGAATTCCAGTAGTTGAGGATATTAATTAGACTACTGCTTGCGTTAGTAAGAAGTTTTATTAAAACGTTGAGCAAAACCATAACGTTCTACAAACAACAATCGCCTGGGAAGGTATGACGTGTAGTAAGCACGTTTATTTTACAATCAAGAGGTCAACCTATCATTAAAGTTGTGTGACGGTTCGCTTCTTGTAAAGATTCTATATTGTCTCCACAAACACTGCCATCAAGTTTTGAAGATTTAACATCCAAGAAATGGTGGTACATTCTAATAGAAATGCATCACGCTTAATATTCAATAAGGCATTTAAACATTGTGAGTTCTTTTTACAGCATCACTGCTATTTACGCAGCGAAAATCACAACTTCTCCCCTTTTTCATACCGAAAATCATAACATCACTCCTATTTTCACACTGAAAATCAAAATTTTTTTCCTTTTTTCACTCCGGAAATCAGAACCTCACTCCTATTTACGCACTGAAAATCACAACTTCTTCCCTTTTTTCACACCGGAAATCATAACTTCACTCCTATTTTCCCACACCTTCTGTAGCATACACAAATGATTCAAAGCTTTTTTTTTTTTTTTTTTCAAAGAACACTTTCGATGAATACTGAACAAAAATCAAGCATTCTTTGTTTTTTCCGATGCGAATCACTCAAATTTAAAATAAAGAAACAGGGTATATCCACATTTAGGTTTATCCATATTTCGCGGCATTTTCTAAAATTTAAGTATTTTATATAAGTGTAGTATTTTAATTTATTTATAAACCTCAACTTCATAACTGGAAATTGGTAACGAATAATACATATATTTTGCAAACCATAACGTATTGCATAGCAATGTATTATAACCGTTAATGAATGAACAGCAAATCGTTCCACTATTTAAATTATGTTACATGCGAATATAAAGGTTCCAAATCTATATAAGCTTGTATAGCAGTATCAAATTATACGACGTAATTAAATCGCATATTTACCAAAGCTGAATCCGAGAGATAAATCTGCATTCATATTTCCAATTCTTTAAGCATCCTAATTTATGCATATGTTAACTTCACGATAAATTGTAATTACTGAGCAACGAGCGATTGCGAAATTTTAAGGTTAAAAATGTAATTTAGGAATTAAAATGTGTGCTAGAAACTGCTAATGGATTAATGGACTTCACGCCATTTAAACACTCTCATTTACTGCTGTTTAAATATTCATTTCATTCTGTTTAAATGTAGCGCGTGTTAACACAATGAATAATTCAAACTGTGTGTGCTATGCTTAGAAGTACAAATTGCATCAAATTACTCTTAACTCTGCAGAACTCGCGCGTGAGCAAAGTACTCACACCAAGATTTAAAAGAGTATATCTGGTGTTTTATTTCATAGGTGAAGGAGTCTGCTCTGTCTAGCTTTTCCTTGTAACCTTCTCTTGCCGTTCCGATGTGTTTCGCAACCAGTAAGTTTTTTTCTCTGACTGTCGTCAAGGGCGTTCGCTAGTCAGATTAGTCAAGTGTGAGGGTTTTTCTCAACGTGCGAGTAATGGTGATTTTTTTTTTCTTTTTTTGAATGAGAGGGGGCTTTTCTCATCAAGCAATTGCTCGTGTAACTTACCGAAAAGTATATTTTTTTAATTTCGTTTCATCAAATATTAAAGCAGATGTGTACCTAAATTTGTTAAACGAATGAAGAAATTCATTACATAGTTATTGAATTATTTAAATTTCTTTGTACTGAGAATTTTTTTTTTTTTTTTTTTTTTTGGCTACACGAGGAAGGTTGTTGGTTCAAATAGCTCTGCCTCAAAACGTTTCATAAAAAAACTTATAAAATAGACATAAATAGTTTTCAAAAAAAAATTTCTTAGTTTTCCTAAGGAACATTTTGTACCCCACAAACAAAAAGAACTATCGAACTATCGAACTCGACTGGGTTCTCGAAATATTTTCGAGAACCCAGTAAGATTATTTGAAATTTTTTATGAATCCAGTAGTTATGAAAATTTCAAATTTACATGGCCCCATTTTTACTTATTTGTTTATAGTATTTGTTTTATCTTTTTCCTTTTTCCATTGACTACCACATAGCAATAAAAAAGTCGTAACTCATATCGTACAGTTTTAAAGAAGAATTGATTGATGAATTCCAGTAGTTGAGGATATTAATTAGACTACTGCTTGCGTTAGTAAGAAGTTTTATTAAAACGTTGAGCAAAACCATAACGTTCTACAAACAACAATCGCCTGGGAAGGTATGACGTGTAGTAAGCACGTTTATTTTACAATCAAGAGGTCAACCTATCATTAAAGTTGTGTGACGGTTCGCTTCTTGTAAAGATTCTATATTGTCTCCACAAACACTGCCATCAAGTTTTGAAGATTTAACATCCAAGAAATGGTGGTACATTCTAATAGAAATGCATCACGCTTAATATTCAATAAGGCATTTAAACATTGTGAGTTCTTTTTACAGCATCACTGCTATTTACGCAGCGAAAATCACAACTTCTCCCCTTTTTCATACCGAAAATCATAACATCACTCCTATTTTCACACTGAAAATCAAAATTTTTTTCCTTTTTTCACTCCGGAAATCAGAACCTCACTCCTATTTACGCACTGAAAATCACAACTTCTTCCCTTTTTTCACACCGGAAATCATAACTTCACTCCTATTTTCCCACACCTTCTGTAGCATACACAAATGATTCAAAGCTTTTTTTTTTTTTTTTTCAAAGAACACTTTCGATGAATACTGAACAAAAATCAAGCATTCTTTGTTTTTTCCGATGCGAATCACTCAAATTTAAAATAAAGAAACAGGGTATATCCACATTTAGGTTTATCCATATTTCGCGGCATTTTCTAAAATTTAAGTATTTTATATAAGTGTAGTATTTTAATTTATTTATAAACCTCAACTTCATAACTGGAAATTGGTAACGAATAATACATATATTTTGCAAACCATAACGTATTGCATAGCAATGTATTATAACCGTTAATGAATGAACAGCAAATCGTTCCACTATTTAAATTATGTTACATGCGAATATAAAGGTTCCAAATCTATATAAGCTTGTATAGCAGTATCAAATTATACGACGTAATTAAATCGCATATTTACCAAAGCTGAATCCGAGAGATAAATCTGCATTCATATTTCCAATTCTTTAAGCATCCTAATTTATGCATATGTTAACTTCACGATAAATTGTAATTACTGAGCAACGAGCGATTGCGAAATTTTAAGGTTAAAAATGTAATTTAGGAATTAAAATGTGTGCTAGAAACTGCTAATGGATTAATGGACTTCACGCCATTTAAACACTCTCATTTACTGCTGTTTAAATATTCATTTCATTCTGTTTAAATGTAGCGCGTGTTAACACAATGAATAATTCAAACTGTGTGTGCTATGCTTAGAAGTACAAATTGCATCAAATTACTCTTAACTCTGCAGAACTCGCGCGTGAGCAAAGTACTCACACCAAGATTTAAAAGAGTATATCTGGTGTTTTATTTCATAGGTGAAGGAGTCTGCTCTGTCTAGCTTTTCCTTGTAACCTTCTCTTGCCGTTCCGATGTGTTTCGCAACCAGTAAGTTTTTTTCTCTGACTGTCGTCAAGGGCGTTCGCTAGTCAGATTAGTCAAGTGTGAGGGTTTTTCTCAACGTGCGAGTAATGGTGATTTTTTTTTCTTTTTTTGAATGAGAGGGGGCTTTTCTCATCAAGCAATTGCTCGTGTAACTTACCGAAAAGTATATTTTTTTAATTTCGTTTCATCAAATATTAAAGCAGATGTGTACCTAAATTTGTTAAACGAATGAAGAAATTCATTACATAGTTATTGAATTATTTAAATTTCTTTGTACTGAGAATTTTTTTTTTTTTTTTTTTTTTTGGCTACACGAGGAAGGTTGTTGGTTCAAATAGCTCTGCCTCAAAACGTTTCATAAAAAAACTTATAAAATAGACATAAATAGTTTTCAAAAAAAAATTTCTTAGTTTTCCTAAGGAACATTTTGTACCCCACAAACAAAAAGAACCTAAGTTGCTTGACATAATGTTTCATGAAAACAGTACACCAGTACGATATCTTTTGAATAATATTATTATTTTGGTTAACATTTGGTGTTTAGATTAAATAAAAATGCTTTAAAGTTGAAAATATTTCATTTACTATCTTTTTTTAAGGAAATAAGTGGTTTGAGAAAAAGGCTCCAGCGCGAGTTCTCATGTTACTCATTTTGGCGCGAGTTCTGAAGAGTTAAATTATCTTATACCATAAGTGAAGAATTTATTTTAAAGTTGCATGAAAGGATCTTGATCCTAAAATACATAGCTGCTTAATTTTCCTGAATCTGAAAGAAAAAAAAACCCTTGGGGATAGAATGGTCTGAGATATTGTGAACGCTCCCATTGTAAAGTCTTCGAATAATTATTTTAACTTTGTTTTTATGCAAATGAAGTTCGTAATAAACAAACAAATACGTAATGAAGTAATTTAACTGGATATTAAATTTCATTGGTTTAAAAAGAATTTAGTCATAATACTTATAAATCCAATGAGAAGAGCTATGAAAGATACATTTGACTATCATTGTTTAATTGCATCAAGCAGTTAAGCCATAATTGTAAATCCCTATCACTGTCATGTCTTTTCCATGGATGCTCGAAACTGAGAAGGTCTTTGGAACGAATTGGGTTCGGGGGGGGGGGGGAGAGATATATAAATAAAGAAATCAATGGGGCGCTATGTGTGAGTTCCGCTGTATTAAAGGCTCTTCGCGAGATAAAACCGTCTCTACAAATTCAAATTTTTTTTCTCTTGGATCTGACTGAAAGGCTGAAGAATCCCTGGTATGCAAAGATTCTCGTGTATAATAGGGATGACCACCCCGTAAGGGGGGGGATGACACTTTTAGGGGAGTGTTTACATGAGCTTTTGGGGAGGGTGCCTGGTGTTTTGCCGATTTTTAGGGTCATCGTTTTGGGCTGGTCCGTAGCTTTTTTTTTTGGGGGGGGGGGCGCCCTTGTGTATACCTAGTTTTTTCCTCTTTCATTGCCAATTGTATAATTTTATTTTAAATTTAAACAGTACTAATTATATTTGCTTCAATTTCAAATTAAATATATATACAAAATATTAATAATAGTAACGAATAATATTTATCTTTCAAGGAACGCTGTGCAGATTAATTAAAAACTAAATTCTTTAACTAAATGAATAAATTACTAAGTAACGTAATTTCTGTCTAACCATTATCAGAGAGTTGAATAGAAGTGAAATTCGAAAGATATATAGCTCATGTTTCCTCATCCACATTCAATTCAGTTTTGAAAAACACTACACAACATAATTAAAATAAATTGCTTTTCTAATGACTTTCTCTCATTTAAAAAACCCGTGCTTAAGCTAACAAAATCTGTTTTAAATTCAAATTACGTTTCGTACCTGAAATTATCCTATTTGCGGAACATATCTGGCATCAATTCGCTTGGCAAACTGTAACTTCGAGGAAAATGATTTTTGAAGGCAGAAAACTCATTTAGCTAACTCTGCATCTGGGTACAGGTATTCATCTACGGATGTAACCTGACAAACTAATATTAGGTGGAGAAATAAATCAGCTAACCTCAGGACCATTAATGTGAGAAATAATATTGCTGCTGAGGTGTGTGATAAATTTCTATTAAAACTTGAAACGCGAGTTTAGAAATGAAAGCGTCATTAAATTCATAGAGTAACGTGATAATGTTCTGAAATGATAAAATCTCATTTACGGATAGTTGACAGTCGTTGTAAATTATGATTTTCTGTGCTTAATTATTAAATAACAAAGAATATATAGGATTTAATAATGTAGTTTGTTTTCTGTGCTTAATTATTAAATAACAAAGAATATATAGGATTTAATAATGTAGTTTGTTTTCTGTGCTTAATTATTAAATAACAAAGAATATATAGGATTTAATAATGTAGTTTGTTTTCTGTGCTTAATTATTAAATAACAAAGAATATATAGGATTTAATAATGTAGTTTGTTTTTATATTTGAATAACTGCAAACTTTTATTAGAAGCAGCTTTAAGTGCATTGCATTAAACCTTAAATGCATGATTTTTCGTTTAAGATTTAAAAAAATAAAAACTCGAAGATTTGACAAAACTGTTGCAGGGAAAAATAGAAAAAAATATATATTTCATTTTGAACCATTTTATTTTTTGAAAAAAGCGTAAGGAGCCATGGAGCCAAATGGCAACATCATGCATTAGTTACACAGTATGACATTACATGTGAAATTGTTTGAAACAATTATTATGTTTGTTGAGACATCTACACCGCACTTCTCACACTTGGTATGGGTTAATTATTTGCAGTTAGGCAACTTGCATCGAATTTTTTTATCTTCTAAAATTGATCCATGCCCAGTTTGGCCAAACATTTTGTGGTTTACCGCACAAAAGTTTTACATTATAAGTAAAGAGTCACAAAAAGTATTTGGTGACTATTTTTTTTTTTTTTTTGAAACTGAAGATATATTTTTTATTTTATTGATTGTTTTCTTTTTTAAAAGCTTAATTTTTTTTTTAATTTCACCTTCTAAATCAATTTTTTTATTTAAATTTCACTGGAAAGGTTACTGCATGACAGACAATGGGGAAATTGGGAAAAGAATCCCCATACAGAAAAATAAATAAGAAATATATATATATATATCTTATGGTACCAACTGCCCCCCCCCCCCCCCCGCCTCCGGTCTTGACGCTATTCCTATAAGCAAACCGTTTTCGACACTACTCGTACCGTTTCTTGGACTTTCTAAGTACCTATTGACCGACACTTGTTGCATTTGTGAAGACAATATTATTCCGCACGTTCGCCTAATGATGATTATTATTATTCAAAAATGAAATTTTATTAAACTCTAGTTTACAACCCTCACCCGCAGTGAGTTTATTTTATAACCATTATTATATTTTCAATAACTACTGTCCATAGATAAGAAAAAAATCCTGTAAAGAAAAAAATCCGGTAAAGAAAAAAAATTGTTACAGGGAATTGACTGCATTTTATGTCTCGTTGTCGTGTTGTTGTTTCTAATGGCACTTGGGTATCCAAGCTCCCCTTCGCAGAGCGATTACGAATTAAGCCAATAAGGGAGCGCCTTCCATATTTATAGATGAGCACCTCAACGGCGGAAGTACGACTTGACTCAGGCACAGAATATGTATTCGGATGACACTAGATGACGCCCCCACAATTACGCCACCTTCCTTTTTTGAACTAAGAGTGAAGGGAATGGAAATTCTCCACCCTCCGGTACCCTCCGAACTGCCTCGGGACTTCAGAGTCCACGGATTTTACAGGCACGTATCCCCCAAATGTACATGGTGGAGTCTTCAGCGGGTCGGGTATCGAACACCCGATCTTTCGGGTGGAAGGCCAACATCCTAACCACTAGATTACCAAGACCTTGTAGCATCCTTGAAGCAGACATCATTCCTCACGATCTCCTAATGATGAGATGATTATGATTATTAAAAATGAAATTTAATTAAAACTTAGTTTACAGCCCTAACAGGCAGCGATTTATATATACACACACACACACAGTGGAACCCCGCCATCATTCGTCCGCCTCGCTATTCGTCCAATCGTCCAACTTGATCAAGTAAAATTCAACTCGTCATTCGTACTAGTCCCGCGATTCATACGGCACCAGGGGCCAGCTAGGTTGCCAGTTTGGCGTTTTTAGAAAAAAAATCGAGAAAATATGCTCATTTTGAACTCGTCTGGAAATAATTCGTTCGGCGTTTTTTTTTTAAGTTTTAATACTTTTTGAGATTTTACTGACAATATTAACTTACTAAGGGGACAGCAAGAGGAAGTGGTTGAAGAACTTTCTTCTTCAAAGGAGGAAAGTAGTAAGGAAAGCATTTTCTTTGCTGAAATTAAAGATCTGTGTTACCCCTGCGAGAAAACACAGAGAGTGGTGGAAAAATGGCATCCCAACACTGCTGTGGTCAACAGAATTAACTTTTTCAGCAACAATGTTATTGATTATTTTAGAAAAATGCTGAGCAATCGTCAAAGGCAGACAGCATTAGACAGGTTTTTAGAGAAAGAAACCCAAGATTCTTCTACTGCAAAAAGCCAGAAAAAGGAAAGAGCAGCAGAAAGGGAGAAAACACTTGAGGGAATGTTACCTGATGTTTTTATATAAGGGGACTCCTCTTCTAACCATTTCTCTTCTTCCTCTCAACATTCCACTTATGCCATCAGCTCACCCCAGTACAAGCGAAGTGCAGTTAAATTTTTATTTATCTATAATTTCATGTAGAGTACTGTACATTTACTTTTCATAGGTTTAAATAAGCAACTATCTGTGAGTCTGGAACGTATTAATCTAATTCACATTGTATCTTATGTGAAAAAATAATTCGCCATTCGTACCTCGCCATTCGAACTGCCTCCTGGAACGAATTGCGTGCGAATAGCGAGGTTAAACTGTATATGTATATATATAACACTATTTCAGTTTCACTAATTATCACTGTTATGTAAAACAACAATAAAAATTCTTGAAAATAAATGTATTTTTACAAGCAATGAACTTGCCTTTAAATCTGTAGTAAAACTCCCTGAAGGAAAAGTCATTTCTCACATTCCTCTAATGATAATTTATCATTCAGGAATATAATTTTATTAAATATTATTTAACTCTCTTCACACGGGGGTAGTCTATTGTAAGGCTATTATTATACCCTCAATAATTATGCTCCAGATGTAACATATCCTATCAGAGCTAACTGTCAAAACTTCTGACATTTAACTTGAAGAGCTTCTCTTTTCGAGAGGGACTCATTATTCCCTTACAAGAGCTAATTTCTAAGTCAAGAGACGACGTGATTTGGAAACAAATCCCTTCTCCGCAGAAAATACCAAAATCTTCCTTTGACCTTTCTGGGACTTCATAAGCAACTGAACAGAAGATTCGATTAGTGCCTAGATTTTGTTTTTCCAGAAAGAGCAATTGGAGCTTTCTAGACAGAGATGGCGTTTTTATGCGTATTCTAGTTACACTGTAAAAAGAAAATCCTGAAAATTTTCGGTAAAAAGTACTACAAATTCATTTTGGCAGTATTTTTTACTGTAAAAATTATTTTTACTTACAGAAGAAAAGAAAAGGCTTATCGTACGTCAGACAGTAAAATTTACGGAAAACTTTTTTTCTACCTTAAGTAAAAGTAATTTTTACAATAAAAACTGCTAACGACATATAATAAATTGTAGTACTTCTTACCGAAAATTTTCAGGATTTTTTTAGTATATCTAGAATCTTAGTCTTAGTACACTGTTTTACAACCCTGCAGCAATAGAGATGATCATTTACAACATTAACCCTTTACAGTAAATTTCGCATTCCTACCTTTCACCAAGTGCTTGCTTAGGAACATATTAAACACCAATACGTAATAAAAAAAAACATTACAGTGTTTATTTACAGTTTAGAGATGACAATCATGACATCAGATCATATCCGTCATTATTTCTACGTGTGTGTTGATTTTTAATTCAAACTTGAAATCATTTACTTTTATCTTTTTGGTGTTGTTGATTCCTCGTAAAATAACCTCTTAAGGTGGTGTGTGTTGCGTTTATTAGAAAGATAAAACTCGTTTTTTAAATATCGTTATGCCTATTGGTCCTAAGAAATCCTTCTCTACTTGTCAATATTTTTCTCTGAAAAGAAGCTATGGGAATTGATTAAATACTTCTTAAGCTAAATACTTTATCATATGTATCACCTAACAGGAAAAATTCTTCCAACAACATCTGAAATACACAAATCGGTAAATAATAATAAAAAAATCATGCTATGTCTGGAACGCATGTTTATTGCTTAGAATATTTTTCTCCCCTAAGAAAAATAGATGCTTGCGTTCAAAACGGCTTACCAGACGCATAACAATAACTAATGGACAAAACAAAGTGGCCCTAAACTCTTGAATTGTATACGTAAACACCAAAGTACTGGTTAGTATAATCAAAAACAAAGAGATAACGTTTCAAGAAGCATTTTAGGAACTTGTTTACTTTTTATTTATGAGTCTTTCGTTAAACAAGCCTCAGCACTTTTCTTTGTATGCCGTCGTTTTGCTTGTGAATGTACACATTTATCAAGCTGAATGATACCCATGTGTACGAAAATAAGAGTTCTTGACATTCCTGTAGGAGCTTTTGATCTCGATTGCATGATTAAAAAAAAAGTTTTAAAAGCTCTACTTTTCTTACTAATGCTTTTATACACTTGAAGTTAAAAAATATACTATAAAATTGTGTTTATTGTTGACATATAAATAATATTACTCGAGTTAGTCTTCAAAAGATGACCATCAAAAATTATCTTTGCATTTGCAGTGTTATTTGAGACGCTCAAAAGGCATTCCAGTCTAAGTCCAGTCAACTTTCAGGTATATTTATTTAACCACATTTTTGAAAGCTGTGAAAAAAGGCAATCTTATCTAGAATAAACGGAGCTAGAAGTGAATTGTTATAATTACTAAACCGAATACAACTTATTCCGTTAAAACTTACAAAAACCAGAAAATTTGAAAACATGGACCTCATTGGCTTCTAAGTAGCCCATTTATTAATCTGAATATTTTTTAATTCGATGCTGGAAATAAGATAAATTTAATTTCAAAAACTACAAAACTCGAAAAAAAAAGGGGGTGGGGGTTTGCCTGCATTGTGTGGGGGGCAGAGAAAAAGGAACCATTTTATCTATAAAAATAGCAGGGGTAGAATAGGAAATATGAAGGTATAAAAACAAGTACTATTGCGAGTTAAATTTTAAAAGGAAAAAAAAAATCGGCGCACCCTTGTGATCAGTCTTCTAAATAAAAATTAATGAAAAAAATTATTTCTGTACTTCTGCAATCAATGAGGTAGTTTTCTGGGGTTACCTGCGACCCGATCAGTATTCAGTGTTATTAAAAAAATGTGTAAAGTTTACTTATATACAAAAATTAGAGTTCATTGTTGGAAATTGGAAAAAATCCCCTCTTCCCTTCAGAGTTCTGCGTAACGTACTTCCAAATACAGCAAAGTGAAAAGCATGAAGAAATTTCCCCATACTTTAGAAGAGCTGAAGGACCGAATTGTCGAGGAAATATAGGCCATACCCCTTGAAGTGTGCAGAAACGTTTCCCAAAACTTCAGAAATGGACTGCATCAGTATATTGGAGCTGAAGGCCGCCATCTTGCTGAAGTGGTATTCAAAACTTAACGTAAAAAAGGGGATTATATACAGATCAAAACAAAAAAGTTTCAAGTCTCAAATTGTATTAATTTTTTTATACCACGTCAAAACCAGGTTATTACTTCTGCCCGACCCTGTATATAAGTAAAAATAAAGACAGTTAGCTTCTGATAAGGGAAAACAAAATCGAAGCAGCTTATATGAACAGAAAATTTATTTCTTTTCTTATAGTACATACGAATAACACGTATCCTTCAATATGTAAGCCCACTGCAAATTAAATCATAAACCTTTTTCGAAATTTGTTACTATTCAGAAATTGGATTTATTTCCAGTACTAGTAAAATCTGCAACGGTTTTGAATGAAGTTAGTGTATTTCATTTGCATAATCATTGACATCTATTTACAATGCCTGTGATATTTTAAGAAATGGAATAAAGCATAAATGCTCATGACATTACTTCGATGAAACATTTTTAAGATACCAAGATACATTTAAAGCATTTCTATGAAATAATTTCCATGTACATGTTATGAATTCCATCTTGCTTAGCTCATTTCAAAACAATTTGTTTGATCAGATTCATATCTTAGGCTTTTGTATTATTCTATTTCAAAGGATTTGAGTGTGGGCGGTCTTCATCATTCATAAAATTCAGTTGTTCGTTTACATTCGAAATTTCGTGTGCCTTCTTTGAAACAATCGAGAATTTATTTCAATGCTAAAATAATTTCTAATAGATTGTTGTTTGAAATAGATGAATTATAATGAAACATTTCCTACTATTCTCACAGATGTATTTTTGTACAAAATTACGTTAATTAACCCTATGACCGCTCTTTTTTAGCCATCTCTGAAATAAAACCTTAATTAATGTCCAATTACTTGAGAAATTGCATTACTGAAGTTTTAACGATGAAACAGTGGGAAATATTTTAAATGCATTTAAAAAGCTCATGCCCGTGGAAATCACGGGATGAGCACTTTTTGCTACGTTTGCGTTGCACGTGGGTCGACCGGGTTCCGTAGTGGTAATCGCAGGCCTCGAACGCCCAAGGTCGCAAGTTCAAACCTGGCCCAAGTCGGTGGATTTTCAAAATGCAGAAAATCGTCTGCGCCCGTGTCGTATGCTTATACGGCATGTTAAAGACCCCTAGAGTATCCGTTTGGCGCGGCTAAATTGAATTCCTAGTGCCGATTGTATCAACAGAGCTCAGGTGCCGCCAACTAGGGGGAAACTGAGCGTCAAAAAAATTGGCGGCAATGATACCATACTCATTGTGGTGCCGCTGAAAGAGTTGGTACCAATCTCTGGGAACGCACTAGGTCTGCAATGGATGAGGCCTAACACTGCAGCCCATTAGAAAGAAAAAAAAACGTTGCAGTTGGAAATCGCGGGATAACCAGTCTGAGGGTTAAAGGTTTTCACCACATAAATTATAAGATATTCATCTAAGCCATTGTTGACTATCAAATCACACTTTCATTATTTTATTTTATGAAAGGCGCTTTTTGCCCTTATCGGAAAAATTCTCCTCACGTATTTCAAACAGAGCACTAATCTAATAAATCATCTGAGCACTCCAAAAAATTATGATGATAAATTTCAATCTATCGAGATTTATTTTGTCGGAAAAAATGCGGAGAGCGAGAAAATGAAGAGTCTGAATAAAAAATATATATGATAAAGCCCCTCTTGTGTCTGAACTTTCATTTCCTCCTGAGATAAGGGAAGAATTCCTCCGCCATAAATAAAAGCCTATGTCGGAAATTGTAGAGCTGTGAACTTAGTGGAACTATTTTCATACAACAGTTTGATTGGTCAACAGCTATGCAGTCTGAGATTTTATCGCTTTTGTAAGAAGAAACTTCCTAGGTTCAAAACATGTTTTTCATTTTTTCTTCTCCCTTTCTTTATCTTTAAATGTGAATTTTTCTTGTTATTTAAAGTAACGAAGAAATATAATATACCTTAAAGAATAAGATGCTGATAAAGAACCACTGCATGCGCAAAGTGAAATATATTTCGTTCATTGTCAAATGCAACTGTGTTTCTTTTTTTTTTCAGAACCCTATTCATTGAATTTTATGTCTAAAGGAGTCTTAAATAAAAAATGAATATAATGTTTTAGAGAATAAGTAGATTTTTACTATATTAATTACATTTATCATTTTTTAAGTAAATTGGAAAACAAATCACGAAATATGTGTGAAAAATATTATTTCTAAAGAATGATGTGTTTGAACATTATAAATCCTTTTGAGCAAGACATTTTATTGTTTCATACCGCTGAAGATCCATCGTGCACAATTGGAGGATACGTGCATGTAAAATCCGTAGACCCTGAAGTCCTGAGGCAGTTCCGAGGGTACCGGAGGGTGGAGAATTTCTATTCCCTTTACTCTTAGGTCAAAAAAGGAAGGTGGCGTATTTGCATGGGCGTCATCTGGTGTCATCTGAACACATATTCTATGCCTGAGCGAAGTCGTACTTCCACCGTTGTGGTGCTCATTAGAAATGAAAGAAGCTCCTTTTCTACCTTAATTCCTGGTCACTCTGCTAGCGGAGCTTGGGTATAAAAGTGGCATTAGCAACATCAACAACGTATCATATTGATTCCATTTTTATTTTAGTTCTGCAACCCTACATAGTGCATTGAATTTATTTAAAACAGCAAAAGTTTAAGTTTGTGATTTGTGCAAAAGTTAAGCTAAGTGTACATATATTTTCTTTTCTTTCTAATGGGGCTGCAGTATTGGTCACAAACCATTGCAGACCTAGTGCGTCCCCAGAGATTGGTACCAACTCTTTCAGCGGCACCACAATGAGTGTGCTACCATTGCCGCAATTTTTTTTTTTTTTTGACGCTTAGTTTCCCCTAGATGGGGCACCTGAGCTCTCGTTGATGCAATCTGCACTAGGAATTTAATTTAGCCGAGGGAATCCATGCCAAACGCATGCTCCAGGGATCTTTAACATGCCATACGACATGGACGCAGACGATTTTCTGAATCTTGAAAATCCACCGACTTGGGCCAGGTCTGAACCTGCGGTCTTGGGCATACGAGACCTGCGTCTTACCACTACCCCACCTTGTCAACGAGTGTACATATATATGTAACGATAAAATGATCGACGCTGACGTTTTCATTCTATTTTTTTCTCTCGCTTTCCTAAAAGTAAAAGTAAATACACTCTTCTTCTACAAATAACGTCGAAAATTTCTAAAACGCTTGATAGTACGGTAAACTAACAAGACCTGCCACAGCACAAAAATGTGCACGACTCATATGCAAAGCACCGGAACTCAATTGGGTTGGCAGTAATTGAGATAACTTTAGCTTGTGACTGAAAAGGGTTCCCAACTAAAAGAAAGCGTGACTGCGATTGGAGGCAAAATGCGGAAAACAAAGACAGCCGTTAACATCATTAGCAGCAGCAGAACAAAAGTTTGGTTTTCTGACACTAAAGCAAGCAATAATTTGTCACAAGAGTCAGGTACTGGAGTTCTGCAAACGAAACTCATAATTGGAAATGACTTATTTCCGACTTCGTTGGAACATAAGTTAATTTTCCCGAAAGAAGGTAAAGATACTTAACTAGTGCTTACAAATACTTTACACTAATAGTTGTAAGCAGTTTCTAACGATAATGTCAAGGAATACGATTATAAGTAAAATATAAAGATAAAAAATATAATATAACTGGTGATAAATTACAAGAGCTTTGGTAAATTTGAATGTAATGTATATTATTATGATCGTTATTATTATTTTACTTAAAGTATTTTAAGAATATTGTTTTCTATGAAATAAATGGCACTGAAGGATTCATCATAAAAACCACCCATCATCTTAATATTGTACATTTATGTCCCTTATTTTATCAAATATCATGCGTATAACAATTCGATACCTGTAACACTATGCTTGCAGAAATTAAATAATGTTAAAAAAAAGACTCCAATTAACCGCTTCCCTTACAAATTCTTTTTTAAAAAATTGCAAAAAATCATCAATTTTTGTTATGTTATTATTAAATACAAGGAAACGAAACAAAACAAAATGTGTAGGTTTTAAGATGAATTTTTATTTTTTACAGGTGTATAAGCATTACCTTGCGTTACATTTTAATATTAGTTTACTGTCCCGAATCATCGCGGGAAAATGTAAAAAAGTTAAATATTGGTCTTTGTATGATAGTTTTTGAAACAAGGGACAACACATAAAACATGACAATTTGCCTCAATCAAAGCTGAATATTTCCTTTCATTTCCTCCAAGCCGAAGCCGACGTAAATTATATAATACGGAAAACACGTGACCAGTACCGCTAAAAAACTCAAACTCAACAAAACTTGACAGACTGCCCCCCAATCAAAACTTAATATTTCCTTTCATTTCCTTCAGGCCCAGTAAAAACCGTGATAAAACAGACCATACTGACAAATTTTGCTTTTCCCGAATTTTCTCGGGATAATAATTTACTGCAATACATGCGTAGTCAGTCAGTCTTTTGCTATATTTAAACAGTCGAATTTCTGCTATTTTTCTTATTTATATTATTAAAACTTTTCTACATATAAGAGAAGAAAATATGCCCCTGAAAAAGGCGAACAGTATTTAATATGAAACCAAATCATAACTTTATTATTTCGCTCAGCATTGCATTTCTTTGCTGTCCTTAGTTTCACATTTAATATTATACAACCTAATAGGTATAATCACATTAGTTAATATATCAAAAGCCTTTTTGAATGATTTATATTCAGTTGCATTATCATGCCAAACTAGTCTCGGATTCAGCGAAATGAGAGATCTTGTTTCTGAAATCCCGCGATTATAATTCGTCGTCGAAATTTCCGGTGACATTAATATCAATCTTAATTTTTGCTTCCAAAATCCGGCAAGTGATACGTAAGCCCATAAAATTACGAAAATAATTCATTTCACCATGCATTCAAAATGACTCGAAAACTAATTCCTCGAAACATATCACGCCTCATTTTTACCGAATTGTAGCCCCGCCCTAGAGCTATTCGTTTATCATGTATAAAAGAAATCGAGAGTGGATTGAACATTGAGAAGAACAAGTATATAATTTCACATTACCATCATTACCGTTCACGGAAGACTAATAAGCAACTCTTAACTTATGATTCAAGAGTTATGTGCTACTCGTTGTCGGACAGTTATGGATGAGTTTTTTTTTTTAAAGTATTTCACTTTTAGAGAAAATTTTTTCTCCTTAACACGACAACTTGCAATAAGGTATTGGAAAGATAAGTTCTTTTATATACATCAGTTTTCAAAACCATGAGTGGAAAAATTGGTAATATGAAAAGATGGTAATTTTACATTACCATCATTACCGTTCATGGAAGACTAATCAGTAACTCTTAACTTATGATACGAGACTTATGTGCTACTCGTTGTCGGACAATTGCATGTGAAAATTGGTAATATGAAATGATGGTAATTTCATATTACCATCATTACCGTTCACTAAACACTGAGTAACTTTTAACTTATGATTCGATAGTTATGAGCTACTCATTGTCGGACCGTTACGTGTGAGTTTTTTTTTTTTTTTTGAAAAATATTTCACTTTTAGAAAATATGAAGGTAACACACCCGTTTCGAATTCCCTGGAGTAACTTGAACACATATATTAAAAACATATTTCGTAATATATTTCATAATCACTAACCCTTATTTTTATAAAGTAGCACATATGTTATCTGGGGTTTTCCCCTACTTTCTATTTGTTAAGTGACGTCAGCGCGTATGTTGCATTGTTATTTGCTAGCCCTTACTCTCGCAAAGTAGCATATACTACCTGTGGTTTTCCCCTACTTTCTATTTGTTAACAAATAGAAAATAGGGGAAAACCCCAGGTAGCATATATGCTACTTTATGAGAATAAGGGTTAAATAATTATTTCTATTTTTCATCCATATTAAATTACATTTCTAAGATGACATGAAAAAAAATCATTTTTTACAAAATAAAACTCAGAATTTCTTTAGTTTGTTACAAATTCTACGAAGTTAAATTTTGTTTCCGCAAGGCGGTGCTGAAAAAGAATAAATAATAAAAAAATATCTGATTTTCTTATTTATCTTACCATTTAGCGACATATGTTTATTATAAGGCTGTTTTCCAAGCATAGTAATATTTTTATACGAATTTAACTACGTGTCGTTGAGTGGATTATGATTGTATTTGGTTTTCGTAGCAGTTTATTTATTTTTGTTTTGTTTTTGACTTTGCTTTTAAGTCATTAAAGTCTTTAAAGATACAAGCCGCGTAAATTGAATGAAGTACGTCATATTTAAATATTCATTTATTTTAAATACAGGTAGTTAAAATGACTGCTTTAAATAAAAATAAAATTTATAGTTGAAAATAACAAATGTAAATTTCATTTTTCGTTAAAAAAAAAACCCTAAAATTAATAAGCCAAATTTTAACCAGTTATTTTTCTTATTCATAGCATTTGTTCTAACAGCCTGTTTTGTTGTGTATAAAAATGTTTTATTTCCAATACTTTGTATTTTATTAAAAGTGGTAGAAAATACTAAAATACGTTAGATAAATAGTTTATGTATCCAAAAGCACGCAATTTCTCGATACGTGTTTATTGGTAGCAATACTTTTCTGCGTTTATTCTTTCAAACTGACAGAATATCGCAATTTGACAGCATAATGTCACAGACAGAATATCGCCAATTTGATAGCATAATGTCACTTTTATCACTGCACTCCTGCGAAGAACTGCATTCTGTTTTTTCATAACCCTTTTCGATTATTCTATTCCTCACCAAAATATTCTCTTTATGCCTAAGTCTCCCACATATGTTGAAGACATAAGATGTTTTTCACACCGATCCCCTGCGGTTGTTTTTTCCGTCTTGCTACAGATACTGTTGTGAAAAACTAATTACATTTCTTGGTGGATTAATCACAAGATGTAAACACTTGTTTATGGTTACTTTACGAATAGCTAAATAAATATTTAATATGTTTTATATTTCGCAAATAATTTCCAACACTGCAATGTAGTACTGCTTATTAAATCTTCATCATTATAAATACGAAATACGTACCTTATATACAATGAGGAAATTATTTTAAGCTACAAAATAATTGAAGGTTTAAGAAAATAAATGCAAAAGATGGTACAAACTTGTTTATGGTTACTTAACAAACAGCTAAATTAGTATTTAATATATTTTTTTACATTTTACAAATAATTGTCAAAATCGCAATATAGTACTGATTATTAAATCTTCATCATTATAAATACGAAATACGTACCTTACATACAATGAATAAATTATTTAAAGCTATAAAATAATTGAAGGTTTAAGAAAATAAGTGCAAAAGATGGTAAAAACTTGTTTATGGTTACTTAACAAATAGCTAAATTAGTATTAATTTTTTTTTTCATTTTACAAATAATTGTCAAAACCGCAATATTGTACTGATTATTAAATCTTCATCATTATAAATACGAAATACGTACAATGAGGAAATTATTTAAAGCTGTAAAATAATTTAAGGTTTAAGAAAATAAGTGCAAAAGATGGTGGTTAAAATTAAATAAAAGAAAATTTACTTAATCTTTCTGCTGTTTTATGTCTAATGAAACTAGATCTTAAATGGCAATCTACTTTCCTGTAAATTGATATTTCACTCCATATGCAGAAAAGATAAGAGCATTTGCTTCACAAAAATATCTATTTCAATCGAGCTACGGGAGTTTCTCTTCATAAATGATTCTCATGGTACTCCAAATAAATGGAATTGTAAAAGAGAGAGCTCGTTTAGCCAACTGTTAGTTTAAATAAACTTGCGAGTTCTGTTACCGATGCTGATGGGAAGGCATGGAAAATTAGTGCAAAGTATTCACACGTACACGCATTCAGTTAATGTTTCGAGCACTTGAAATCCTTTTGTGTTAATGTTTCTAATAACAATGACTTTTAAGCTACTTTTACCTTGAGAAATTGCAACGCGGGTTAATAATTAACTTTTTGGATTGATTCACGTGCGTTTAGTAGTTGTGAGAATTATATTGTAAAAATTATTTACAAGTCTTGAAAAGAGTTTTAAATAAATGATGGTAGATGTTATGGGGATGAACGTTTATGGGGACGTTTGGAAGCTGCCAGAAAGCCGTTGTTGTAAAAAAATATTTTTTAAAAAATAATTTCGAAAAAAAGTTTAAACTTTACTCAGATCCGTCATTTACGGGATCGCGATAGCGCAATTGCCTTGCCCCCCCCCCCCTGTTTGAGAAATATAATGCATTTATGCCTACGTGTATGTATTTTGTTCTTTTTTTAAGGGAGAGGGGTAAAACCCCTCCATATTCCGCGGAAAAAAAAAGTAACATGACTGGCCTGTCATTACTACTTATAAAATATACACTAAATAACCAAAAAAGGATCTATCCAGTGTTGTTTCAGCTAAGTCGCTCTTCCACCCTTGTGGTGGTTAATCTCACTACTCGGGTCCGGTAGTTGAAAATGACATGAGACAACAACAAAAATAACAACAAACAGTTTTAACTTGTGTGTGAAAAAAAGTAACGTAATAGTAATTTTAAAGTAACGTAATAATAAATACCACAATATTCATAGTTTGAAGACTGAACTCAAATGTTATTCCTAATATTTGGAGCTTAATGATAGTTAATGAGCAAATAGAAACTTTTTTTTTTTTTGCCTTTCACTAGTAATATCTACAAATTAAAGTATTGCAATTTAGTTCGTCGGCAACTATTTTTCGTTAATATTTAGATATTAATAATATTTACTCAACGGACGTTGACGTGTATTCTGCATGCGCAATTCAATATATTGCTGAAATAACTTTCAATGCTTAATTTAAGAGTAACTGGTCCGTAGATTCCACATTAATGCTAATACACTAGTCATGACTTGTTATAAATAATATATGGACAAAAAATACCATTTTTGTTACATAGTTCCACCAAAGATAGAAGATCGTTGGTTCCACTACCGCGCGTTACAGATTTCAAAAGGTAGTTCTTCTTTAATCTAGGAGGTATAAAATTAATCAAGTGAAACTTCAAAACGCTGCTTTAACCGCATTTGGGTTGCATGTTATACCATCCTCTGTGGTTCTAGATTAAAACCAAATAACGTAAGAAACATCATCAAATCTTTTCTGCTTTTTTTTTTTTTTTTTTTTTTTTGAGCCTTATTTAAAATGAATTTTCTAGACTTTGGATAAAGAAAAAACCTCAGTTTTCTCAAAACTAACGACTTTCATATAAATTATGTGGCTCTTTCCGCTGTAATAATTTGGATCATTTTATCTAACACCACGTAATGAGAAGTATAATTATGACTCTAGATTAAAAGGAATTGCATCCTCGAATAATGTAAGCTGAATTTTTAATGGGAGCCGGGGAATAGAAAAATCCAGCCATTAGTGTAATATGTCTCTATTTTCTGTTATAATAAACACAAAGCAGCTGCATTTTAATAGTAATATTTTCTTTACTTTACCTAGATATCTAAATTGAAAAACTTATTTGTTTATGCACAGCTGAGAACAGAAAAAACGGGCCATGGAAAATGTGCAAATATATTTAAGCTGAGTAGCTTTTATTGTCTCCGTAGATAAAAATTGTAAAAATATTTTACGGGAATTTTTTTTCTTAGTATGTATGCCTTACAAAGGAAACCAGAATTATCATTACATGAATCAACCTCTTCATTCCAAGTGTGCCCAGTTGGGTACATTTTAAAATATTGTTTATTAACTAGTTTGAGCAATTTGAAAGCTAAAACACACCCAATTGTTTTTGAAATTAATCAACAGATAGTTTACTTCGTTTTAAGCATTTAAAACATGGAAATTAGGCATTAATTATTATTTAAACTAATTATTAATTAAAATTAAAAAAAAATTTTTTTTAGTTCTTTTGTTTTGTAATCATTTTTTTAAATCAGAGAACCTAAACATTGCGTCAAAATTGTTTGTGCTTAGTTCTGGAGTCTGAAGAAGTAAAAAACAGCATTAACAGTACATTCATATTTTACTATTTATGCTGCTTTGCAAAAAACAATGAAATACATTTTAAGCATCTGAAATTTAGATCTTTTTAGATTCAACGTGAAAGCCCGTTTTCTCCCCCCCCCCCCTCCCGTTCCCTAGTTAGCTTAATTTGACTCTTATTGCTCCATCTCATTTCGAACCTCCCCAACTAGACATTTTTATCTATTACCCAAATTTAAACTATCGTAACTGTTTCATATTGAAATTTTCAAGATCTGGATTCAAAACATTTTTCAACATGTTTACTTTTGCCAGTCTAAAATTTAAAAAAGCTATTTATTGCATAGTGCTTATGCATAGTTTTTGTCAGTTAAGCTAGCGAAAGTATAATCATAATTGAAAAAATTTGCATCCAGGTCCTAAAACAGTTCATATGACCCAATTATGAGTTTACCTCTGAGATACAGATATGTTAAAACATTCCGACCTGGCTTTACCCGTTCATTTTTAGTTCCGAAAACCAAACTTTGGTAATCACAAAAAGCCTTTTAAATAAATTGTGCTCTATTTGTTTCAAAAAAAAAAAAAAAAAAAAAAAGATCACCAGAATAAAATGCTTTATCTTTCCCTCTCACTCTCTCTATCGCTCAGTATACATACACCAAAAAAATTGAGTTGGTTGTGCAAAACCGTAAAAATTACGAAGTAAATCGGTAGTCGCAACGGTTTTTTACTATCCGAGAAAGAAAAATTGTAAGTTATTCTCTTGCGGTAAAAAAACCGTTGCGATTACGGATTTACTGCGTAACTTTAACGGTTTTGCATAACCGACCCAGCTGCCAGTTTAAAACCGTAAATTTTACGGAATTTTTTTACAGTGTATATAGTGGAAAGTCGGACAAAACCGGGTCCCAAAGTGTTTTTTTTATTTCCTAAGCAAATAAGTTAAAATTGCTTAAATTTCTATTTGAATGATAAATTAGTTCTTTAGTTACAGAAATGAATATTTTTCAATGTGGAAGAACAATAGTTTGGAGGGTAAATGAATTTTTTTTTGGGAGTATAAAAGTACCCGGTTTTATCCAACCAGGGATAAAACCGGGTATGTTTAGGAACGCGTAAAAATGCTGTTGTCTTACTGCTGAAATATTTATTTATAACAATAAATTGGTACAATGGTCGTCCTGTACTGAGAAACATAGGTGGGTTAAAAATATCTCTTCGGGAAATTGTATTTTTTATTCGTTTTTCTGTGTAGACTTCTTAAAAGATATCTTCTTTTTAATTAATTTCCCGAGGAGATATTTTAAAAAATACGAATGCTTCACACGCCCATAGACTTAACATTAGTGAGCTGAATTCGGAAATTGACTGACGAGCAGCCTTATTTTTTATGGATGCAATTTTTATTCTAACAGCATCATAAATTTGTAAAAGCATTAATTTGTTCATTCTACCCTACTTAAAAAAAGAAGAAAAAACATTTTTTGGAATAAACTGATAAACACGATTTCATTTTTAAAAAATAATTTTTATTTTAAATGTTAATAATTTTAATTTTTTATATGTACTAAGTGGGATACTATAATATAGTAGCCTATATTCATACGAAGTCCCTCCTAAAAAGTAATAAAGATATAATTTCAAACCGTTTATGAGATGATTCTTTAAGATTTATATTTTACAAATTAAATTATTTATGTTTCACACATTAAAAAATAGGTCGTCCAAAACCGGGTACTACCCGGTATTGTCAGACTGTCAAGGTCCCGGTTTTATCCGACAATGCCATTAATCAGAAAAGACGGCTTAGCACATTTCAAGCATGATGCAAAACCTGGTTTAATAATTTAAAATAACTGCTGAAAAAGGTGTTATCAAAAGTGAAATCTGTGGTGTAAAAATCAAAACTTTTCCACTCGAATTTTTCAAAACATCGGCGTTGACAAACAAATAAACAACACTGCCTTTCATTTAACTTCAAATAACATGGCGCTTGTTTGCAACAAGTTTCAAGCGTTTTCCGACAAATAACAATACTAATCAAACTGCTGTGTCCCGGTTTTATATACCTTCCCGGTTTTATCCAACTTTCCCCTATGTATATATATATATAACACGATTTTTAACAAGTCGCCAATCATGGAAGCAAATTTTCTCAAGCAACGCATTATTACTTATACAGTGAAACCTGTGCAAGTTGACCACTTGCGGTGCAGTACTTTAGTGGTCTACTTAGACAGGTGGTCAACTTTACAGGTTTTACTGTATGTAACTACCAGTAACTATATTTGCAAACAATATCGTAAAAAATATGTGTGGCATGCAAAGCACGCCACTAATGCATTTTTTTTTTTTTTCAAATAACGAAATCCTAACGGTTTTTTTGTTTTTTTTAATATGAATGGCACATCATAAATGACATTTATTTTTAAATGGAACGCAGTAAATCATTATTTGCATAAACATTTTTTATTGATTTACCTAAATATTCTGCCATTAAATTTTGAAGTATGGCTGCCATATGACCGACCCCGGCTATACGAGCAATTCCGACACTTTTCTTTAAGCAATCGAAGATTTTTTTTAATCAGTTGATTTGATTTTAGTAGTATAATGTTGGATACATGTTTTCAGTTCATACTTAGTTTGGAATTTATACAACAGGAAAACGCTGCCTTTTCATATTGGTGGTTTTTGTAGCGGCATGGCATGTGGCACATCCAGTTGAAACCATATCGTCCAAATGTCATCATTAGAATTGCTTACTTAAACATTAAAGAAAAACACTGTAAAATTTAAATATGGCATACCCGATGTGCCATTTGTTAAATATTAAAAGTTTAATAGAACCTCAATATAAAAAATTAATAATTAAAAAATTAACTCAAAATGAGATTTAAGAATAAATTTCAAACACCAGTCTTATTAACAAAAAGTTAACAAATAGGTGCTTGGCAAATATCGCATGTTGGGAATTAAAATTCACAATATGTCTAGCAACGTGTTATGCATTTCAACAGAAAAGTTTTCCAAATCAACCAAATACTTTTACAATGCGTTAACACAGCAACAGAAAATTCTTGAGCGAGGAACAGAAAATGCTTCAACAACGTAAATGCGAAATGTCGTTGACGTTTCAATGCTATTCATGCTGCGCTGCGTATTTCTCTGGCAACGAATTATTCATCTGTATAACGGTACGTCTGAACATGAAAGGATATTCAGATTTTCCTCCCAAAACACTGAAGCGTGTATCTCGCGAATATTTTTCTAAATTCTCAGTCTGTGGCCTTTATCTGCGATAACTACAAATTACGGTATTGAGGAAATGTTAATGTTTGATCGCGGAAGAGGAATCTATATCGCAAATGATAAAGAATTTTGTTCAGACGAACTATTATGGGAGATATTACAATCTGTATATGAGGTGGTGAGCAACATAATGACGTAAGTCAGGCGATTAATATTTTTAGAAAAACGATATTTTGCGTTACGGTTTTAACGTTACGGTGTTTAATATGAGTTATATCTATTGAGAAATTTTTGAATTATTATTTAGTTTACATAAAGGTGGATGACATCCCATATTATGAAAAATTGAATTAACTATATTTCTTTAAAATCTAAAAGCCGACATGGTGGCGTAGTGGTAAGGCAGCAGGCCTCGTACGCCCAAGATCGCGGGTTCAAACCTGGCCCGAGTCGGTGGTTTTTCAAAATGCAGAAAATCGTCTTTGCCCATGTCGTATGATTATGAGGCATGTAAAAGATCCCTTGAGTATCCGTTTGGCATGGATCCTCTCGGCTAAATTAAATTTCTAGTGCATATTGCATCAATGAGAGCTCATGTACCGCCATCTAGTGGTAACTGAACGTCAAAATTCTCATGCGAAGGTACCACACTCATTGTGGTGCCGCTGAGAGAGATGGTACCAATTACTGGGGAACTCACTAGGTCTGCAATGGCTGAGGACCAATACCGCAGCCCATTGGAAAAAAAAATTACTCAACATATTGTCGTCTTTCTAAGGGTAAAATAAAAAAAAAATATATTGAAAGAAAGATATCAGTGAGAAAGTATGAGCAATAAATGGACTTGTCATCAGTTACAAAATGCGAACAAGAACAATTCCATCATCGACCTTTTCTTTGATTTAAATGTATCAAATCGTAAAAAGAAGGTGACATTGTAAGAAAATGAAAATTCTGGTTCACTATGCTCATTTTTTTGGGGGGCAAAAATCAATTTATGAATCCAGATTACACACGCTCTTTTTTGTTGCTTCAAACTCAAAATCAGTGGAGCTCAATTTTTTTCCTTTGAATATAGCTTTCGAAGAATTACATTAACGAGTGAAGTGACCGTTTTTTATTTGTTAAATACATGAATAAAGGAAAGGAAAAATAAAGGTGAAAAATAGTATTAAAAATGTTCCGCTAAATAAATTTAAAAAGTCACTGAATAACTTAAAATAAATTGCATTTGCTCTAGTTATGGCACCCCAACGGAGCTCCAGAGCTAGTATTTTCGTGACTTAGTTCTACCTGATTTATAGGATATTTATCTAAACCAGGGGTCTCCAAACTTTCCAGCCTTAGGGCCATATTGATTACCCTACAACATAATTATTCAACATAAAAATAGATTACTTCAGTAAACTTAATTTAATTTGCTATAAAAAATAAATATGTTCTCTAGAAGGAGTTTTCTTTCAAGTATGCTAGCTCTCCGCGGGCCGGACAAAATCTGTCCGCGGGCCGGATGTGGCCCTCGGGCCGTAGTTTGGAGACCCCTGATCTAAACTAATCTTTTCGTTTGAAAGGTTAGTTAAATTGTTAATTTATGTTATTACTTAGTGTTAATTTCTTTTATGTTATAAAGCTTTGCACACCACATAAAATTTACCGGACCTGCATAAAAAGTTAAAATTTTGCTAAAAGAATTGCCATTTTAGCTTTATTAGTTATTTAGTTTTAATTCTGTGGAAAAAATATTTTAATTAAATGTGCATTTTAACTCGCTTAATACGTCGACAGGGTGGCGTAGTGGTAAGGCAGCAGGCCTCGTACGCCCAAGATCGCGGGTTCAAACCTGGCCCGAGTCGGTGGATTTTCAAGATGCAGAAAATCGTCTGCGCCCATGTCGTATGATGATCCGGCGTGTACAATATCCCTTCAGTAGACATTTGGCTTGGATGCTCTCGGCTAAATTAAATTCCTAGTGCAGATTGCATCAATGAGAGCTCAGATACCACCATCTAGTGGTAACTGAACGTCAAAATTCCCATGCGTCGAAGGTACCACACTCATTGTGGTGCCGCTGGAAGAGATGGTACCATTACTGGGAAACGCACTAGGTCTGCAATGGTTGTAGGACCCAATACCGCAGCCCCATTGGAAAGAAGAAAAAAATATTTCTTTAAAAAATTGAATTACACCAGTATGTCCCTCACCGCCTCTAAAATGAAATACCTTTCAATGAAACATTGAAAGAGTTAAAAGTTTAACGATTAAAATTGGTATGTATATATATATTATTTCTCTAGCCTGTTTTTCAGTCGCTCGGCGAAATCTTCCTTATTCTTTTATCAAAGTCTATGATTTACCCCTCATTTTAAAGCTTATCGTGCCGGCTACTGACGAAATATAGTCCCACGGTCTAAAAATGTACCGCTTCTCTGAAATTTGAGATTTAAAATCATCTAAGAAGAGGTATTTTAATGGACGTCAAATTGGTGTCTATGCTGGCGCCATCTGCTACCAAGTAAACAAACCAGAAACTCCTCTATTTTTGTGTAGCTAATTGGACACTGTTAGCTGCGGCTGTGTGCTAAACTGACTCAATCGTTAGGCTCTACACATTCATTTATATTATGAATGTGCAGGGCCTCACCAACCAACAGTAACAATATTTTAAGTAATGGAACTTTTTCGTTATTGTATTTTAATGCTATATATACTAATCATAAAAATTATTATCATTATTATTGTGATTATTTCATTATTTTGAATATCTAAATAATACTGGGAAAGATTGTTACAGCTATTTATACTGATGTGTTAAATTGCATGTCCTATTTGGTACCAACACCCGTTTACTTTTTGCTATTCTTCTTCATAATGTCCTTTCTCCCAAATTACTGCGGAATTCCGCACGGGTCGACTAGTTTTAAAATTTGTCTCGCTACCGTGGATTTAACTAGGAAAATTGGTTTGCAATCATCGTCTTTAACTCCAATAGTCATATATATAACTCTCACAAAATTCATACTCGAGCAACCTTAACTTTTCTCCATCGGACACCCTTGCAGCTTTTAGCCGAAGCCATAGGTAGAGAGCCGATGGCCGTCGGTCGACTACGGTGGCCCCAGTTGCGCCGAGGTAGTTCTTCTGGACTGATATGCGTACATCAACCCCGCCAGCCCAGCTTCCTTACCTCTTAATGTGTGGACCTGACCTTCCTTGGTATCCTTATACTAAAGGAATACCATTGGAGGGTTATGGTTCCCTAAACAACCTTAACTGGGTAGTTTACTGTTATATTCACATGAAATAAATTCTAAAACTTTGTGCTACAAAGTAAAAATTTAAATCAAAGTAAAATTAACCGCAAAAATTGCAAACACGTGTTTCGAAACTATAGCGAACCCTTTTTTCGATGCAAAAAGGGTGAGCGGCTAGATGAAAAATAACCAACTGAAGCTATGATGTTTTGAACGCCGTGGTAGCCTAGTAACTAGGCTAGACATCCAACCGGAAGATTCGCTGTTCGATACCCGACCCGCTGAAGATATTATCAATCCTTTTGAGCAACACATTTTATTAGCGTAATTCACGTATCATATTAGGGCCATGGTAGCCTAGTGATTAGGATGTCGGATTTCCAACCGGAGGGTTGGGTGTTTCATACCGCTGAAGACCCACCATGTACACTTGGAGATACGTGTATGTAGTACCCGTGGACTCTGAAGTCCAGAGGTAGTTTCGAGTTACCGGAGGGTGGAGAATTTCCCACCCTTTCATTCTTAGGTCAAAAAAGGAAAATGGCATATTTGTGGTGGCGCCATTTGGTGTCATTCAAATAAATAATGAGCCAAGTCGTACTTCCTCCGTTGTGGAGCTCATCTAAACGGTGGCGCTCCCTTACTGCCTTAATTCTTGGAGCTTGGATATCCAAGTGGCATTAGAAACGATAGCAGGATATTTTTCATGTAGAAGCATACTCTTTTACCTCGAAATACCTATCTGCAATTTTTGCAAATTGTGTGCTTAATTTTACGTCGATTTTAATTTTTATATACATATTAGTCCAATCTTAGCCTGCATTGTATTGAAAGGTATTTACATCGAGAAGAAAACAAATGTTACAATTAGCTCGCTTATAATTTTCTAAAAAATCTTTACTTGAGACTCACACTCTCAGAAATAGAACTCTCATATTCGAAGATTTTTCAATCGTCAAGAAAATTTCGTCATTTACGATCGTCGCGCGATCACGTGATTTAAAAAAAAGTTCCTACACAAATTTCATCAATTTGACGAAAGGTTTACTCGGAGCATTTTTCACGAAGCCAATTCGTCAAATACGACGAAAGTTTCGTGAGATTTGAGCATGCGATTTTGAGAGTGCATTTAAAACTTAAAAAGCATACGAAGCAAGTGCAAAGAAATAACAGAACGAGCTTAAATAAAATTTGTTTTTATTAAAAACAGATCTTTGTACAGCATGAGGAGAAAACAATCCAGCTCAAAAATAATATTACAGTACCAAACCTAGTTTGAGCTTTTATTTGAAAACGACGTCATAAATACGAATTTCAAATAAGAAACGAAACCATTTTTATCAGCCATGAAATTGATAATTTAAAACATATTATCTTTCAGCATTTGGCGTTTTCTCCCATTAAAAAAACATTGCAATCGATATATATATCCTCATTTAATGTGATGTCTTCCATTTTCCCTGCACTTCGGAATACTTAAAATTCGAAGGATGGAAACTTACAAACATAAAACTTTCATAAATCTCTCATAACTACTTGTACTCTCTAGTTGCACTATAATTTAACGATCATCAGCTCCTTTGAGCGAGTCCAATTTAAACTGCTCCCGATTCCTTCAACAGTGCAGTTAGCAGGAAAACAAGATACAGGCAGATGAGATAAACCCCGTACGGTTTCTTTGTCTGAAATCTACAGACGAGCATCATTGTTAGAGTAGATACCAAGCTTACTGCTAATGCAGAGAACAGTATGGTCGTCAGTGGTGAATATTCCAGCTGTAAGCATAAGGAAAATTCTTTAATATAGCTAATGAATTCATATTTTCATATAAAATACAGGGTGGGTCGAAGTAATGACCCGGTTTTGAAGGGTTATAAAAAAAAACTAATATAGTTTGCGACTTAAAACTTTTTATATTTTGATCTGTATATAATCCCATTTTTTTACATTAAGTTTTGAATACCACTTCATCAAGATGGTGGCCTTCAGCAGCAATACACTGATGCAGTTTATTTCTGGAGTCTTGGGAAACTTTCTGCACATATCAAGGGACGCGGCGGATATTTCCTCGCTATTTCGGTCCTTCAGCTCTTCTAAAGTCTGGGGGAGATGTTTAAAATCTTTTTGCTTTAAATAATCCTACAGAACAAAGCTTCCGCGAGGGACCGTAACATTGCGCGGAATATTGAAATGCACACGAAGAGCTCGAGCTCTCTGCGTGGAAGAATAGACTGCATCCGTGCATTGCCGCTGAAGGCCGCCATCTTGCTGAAGTGGTATTCAAAAACTTAATGTAAAAAATGGGATTATACACAGATCAAAATTAAAAAAGTTTTTAAGTCTCAAACTGCATTAGTGTTTTTATATAACCCTTCAAAACCGGGTCATTACTTCTGACCCACCCTGTATTATAATACAGGGTCAAGACAGCAGAAGTTTTTTTAGCACATGATGTTCGTTAACTCATTAAAATTTCATTACGATTCGCTCATTTATCCTATTTTCATAGAAATGAGCATGCGCAATGAAATTTCGATATGTAACGGAGTTAAAAACTTTCATGTGCTATGAAACGTTATACTGTCAAAAAAAATTTTAGATAGACACATAAAAAAGTTTAATTATATCAAAAGGAATAATTTTCAACTTTACATCAATTGAACACCAAAAATAGTGTTCAATAGCAAAAAAAAATCTTGGTAACTAAACGTAAAATTTTTACAGTGTACCAGTACACTCAATGACTCGAAAAGGAACGTAATGTGAATAGTTCAACAATCAAACTTAATAGTGATCGCTCAATATAAACAAACTAAGCTGTTGCCGCTCCAAAGAATCGGAAATTTAAAAAAAAATGAGGTTATGGATGGAAATAATTTTTAATAAATAGAAACATATGTGTTAACGACCGTTAAGTTGCTATTATAAATACAACCATTATGTTAGTTTTCTATGCTAATTATTAAACAAATTTTCAAATATCGTTTTACCATAGTTTGTTTTTTGCATGAGGTCAGTATCGTATTGTTCCGCAAAATTCAATCAAATTTTAAAATCGCAAAAAAAAATGAAATTTGAAAGGCTTAAGAAGATTGCTTGGTATAAACAAATTAAGGTGTTGCCATTAAACAAATTTTCAAATATCGTTTTACCATAGTTTGTTTTTTGCATGATGTCAGTATCGTATTGTTCCGCAAAATTCAATCAAATTTTAAAATCGCAAAAGAAAAATTTGAAATTTGAAAGGTTAAGAAGCTCGCTTGGTATAAACAAATTAAGGTGTTGCCATTCAAAAGAATAGAAAATTAAAAATTGAGTTATGAATGGAAATATATCGTATCGTATCACAATATTTAATCGTAACTGGCCCACGTTAAGTGAAATATATATATAGATTTTTCACTTAGCTATGTTTTGATAAAAAGTTAAAAACCGGTTTAGTTCTTATTCGTTTGGACGACTTGAAAGTAAATACGTAAATAAAATTTTAAAGTATTTCTACAACTAATTCCCTGCTGCATTTTTCTTTGAGAGTAAGCGGTATACTTAAATTTACTAATGTATGTTGTCGTATGTATGCATTCTTAATTTCTACCTAAATCACAAATTTAAATTATACGTATTTTATATCTTCAAAGTTTCAGTGAAAATTCATATTTACTAAGCTTTAGGGATTAAGCATCGAGGCTACTGCATGTGGAGCTTAAGTAATTAAAACAAAAAAGGTAATTTCGGCGTGAAAATGGTTTAATTATTTTACGCAAAATCCCATGCAAAATAAATTTTCTTTCGCTGAGGATTTATTTCAGAGCTTAAAATGTTCATCTCTTCCGTACTTTCCCGAAAAGCTTCTTAATTATGCAATTTATTGCTTCACTATTTTTGTAAGCGAAAAGGAAAGGTAGCTGCGAGCAATTACCCGGCATTATTATTCAAATTTTAAAATCATTTTGGGGAAAAATACATCGTAAAACTTCATAATTAGCACTGAATAGAGAAAAATACTTACAGACATTCCAGCACCGTCATCTTCTATTAAATTAATCATGCAAGGAACACCGATACCCAAAAGAAGAGCTAAAATGCTGTTAAGGATTGTTATTTTCGCAGAAATTTTGAAAGTTTTTGATTAAAGCAATAAAATAAACGCGACGCTTTTCTTAATTCTTGTAACTATATTTTCTCATTTTGCTATGTTTTTTTTTTTTTTTTTTTCCCCTTTATTAAAAATTAGACTCGCGCATATAAAATTGGCACATCATAAAAAGTTAATTCATACGTGAAAAGAATAAGTTTATTATCATTATTATTATTATTACTACTATTATTTTTTTTCATTACAGCAAAATAGAATAACCTCGTTCAGCATGATATCGGAATTTAGCTTATTTAGTAAAATAGCTTATTTACTTACTTCGTAAATTTAGCATCGTAAATTTCGCTTATTTCGCAAATTTAGCTTATGCAGCTGATGTAGCTTATTTCCTAAACTGGGAATCTCTTTTCAACTTATGAGACAAAAATAAATATAACACAAAAAGGATACTTAAAAACGGAGCTCCAAAACAAGCTGCTATGCCCATTCTTGGAAATCCTTTTCTCGCCACGGCCACATTTGACAAAAAGTCTGAAAATGATATTTATAGTGTAGAAAGCACTATTAACAAGCTACATTACAGATATTAAAAAGAACAAATCATTTTAATAGCAAAACTAGGCTGCAAACAATTCCTTTAAACTTACCAAGTAAACAATTACCCCACGCCAATATAGTAAGGCCTAGAATACTCTCACTTAAGTGGAAAACAATTCCCACCGCCTGTAAAAAAAAAAGATAAATATATTAATGAAAGTAAGACAGTATTGAAACATTTTAATAAATTAGTTGTTTAGTCTTATATTTTATTATATAAGTACACCTACAGCCCCGAAGAGTAGTAGAGTAGCCAATTTTCGTCATTCGTCATTAAAAAGGCCGAGTTAATTACAAAAATGTGCTTAAATTAAAATTGTGGTCCACACATATGATGTGGAAACTAAATCGAAAAACATAATACATGAGGTGCAGTGATACTACCATAATTTTTTTCCTGGGAAGCAAGGGGGATGGGTGGCGACAAAGACACGTTTTTTGCCTTTGTCGCTTTTGGTGTGAAAGCCCCGTACTTGACTAATTAAGCAGCAACCAACCTCTTATCTTACTCTCTATGTGAGGATTCCGAACTCTCTATCTCAATAAGGAACTCGTCTGGAGAACAATATCCTTCATGGCATCAAAAAGAGTTTAAATTACTTTAGAAGCACTACCATATCTTATTTTATGAACTATAAAACGCACTCTTTTCTTTAAGACATTGTCCCAATATTCAAGTCCTTCTTATACTCAAAACTGCTATTAAAATGTCCAGTGTTTGATTAAAAATTCTCTTCATTCTTAAAAATGCCAAGCAAAAGAAGAAAGAAGTAATAATAATTTCCTTGAACTTAAAAAGTCTTCTAGGTTAATACAAACTATTTAAAACTTTTTTTTGTCTGGTGATATATAATAATGATATATAATAATGTTTGAAATGCTATTTTTCATAAATACTGCCTAAAACTTAAGGTGCGTTTTATACTCTATAGAAACTAATAGTTCTTGAAATTCAGTATCTGATAATTTTTAAAATTTTTTCTCTATGACTTTTATTAAAATTGAAAATGTATTTTCGAAAACAATATTCGCTAAAATTTTCATCTGCTCTATGAGATCAATTTTCATACCGATGTCTTTCATTGCTTAATCACGACAGAAAGAAGGGGGCAGCGGGGCCAAACTTCTTAATACGTCCCTGGCATTATGTAATTGCTATTTGTAGTTTACATGAGAAATTTACAATAGTGTACTTATATTTTCTGTCTTTTTCACTACTTTTTTCAAATATATACAGTCGGTATACAAGAGAAACTGACAAAGTCAAAGTTTTTCGGAAATTGAGTTTAACTGACCAATAGCCGTCTAAGGCAATTTCTATTTCAGGCAAAATGACTACTAGAATAGAAAGTGGTGTTTTGTTACAGTAACAAAATGAGTATTTTCTACGGACAATTATCTACATGCAGGTCAGTGAAACTCAATTTCCTAAAATTCTGACTTGGTCAGTTTCTCTTGTATACCGACGATATATAAATATAATGGTTTTATTCATTATATTGGATTGGTTTTTGTTGTCTGTTTTAGTGTTTTTACCTCCCCAAAAGTTAATTTTAATACTCATCTAAGATATAATCTATTGTTTCTGACATTTCCAGAGGTTGTTGTGTCAAAACATACATTAATCATCAAAGAGGATAACAAGATTATTGTTTCAAAAAAATCTACCAGTAATTGAAAGGTGACTTGCACTAAAAATCTAGGATTACTAAACCATTTCAGCTTTGAAAAGCGAGCTTTTCCTTGGTGAAATTCTGAAGCTGAAAAGTCTTTTAGAATTTTGCTTTTGACACTAACGTTTCTTGAGCTGATTGAATCCTTCGAAATTAATTTTCTATAAAAAATATGAAAAGAAATGCACATAAAATAAAAGTTACGATTCTTATATAATGTTACGAAGCTGTATTCGCCAGAAGATTATTGTGGAAAAAAAAGATATAATCCGATGCTTCTCTCTCCCCCTTTTTTTGTCAAAGGAATTTTATTTTCTGTCAATGTTGTTTTTCTCCTTTTCTTTTATATAGAGAAACTATACGTTTCGATTTTGAGCTCTGATATGGTATGAAAAATGAAAGTGATAGCAGTCTAGAATGATAAGTCCAATAATGTTTCGCTTATTGTGATTACGGTTACTCTTATGAATAAATTAATATTATCGGAATAGTTCGTTTCCGAGCTTCTCAATCTATTTTCCCGTTAACATTTTTCCTTTATCTAATCTCAGACTCGTTTATTGTTATCACTATTATAATAAACCGATTCCTTTCATGATATTTTTTTAGTACAGTGGAAGTTTTGAGTGCTTTGTGTGAAAAAAAAAAACACTGTATGAATCAATCATATGTAAACGTGACACTTTTGTTTATAAAAGATTATAAATCGTAAAGTACGTTATGAGAACACTTTTGTAATTGCACGGCTAACATAATCCGAAAATAACAAGACTTTTTTAAAAAAACAAAACATGTTTTTTATAGATGCATAATGCTGAAACCATAAATCTTATAGGTAAATAAAAATAGTCTTTTACCCAAGAACACTATTTTTGCGTTTGGCACTGCTTGAAGAGTGTCTTTAACTTGTATATCTTTAACTTGTATTTTATTTTGTAAATAAATAGCTCATGTACTGCTTTGTGCCTTGTCGAAAAGTAGGAGAGGGGTTGGATAGTGTTAAATGTACAAAACGTAATGAAGAACTGAATTATAGAAGCATAATAAACTTAGTCCATGTTTTTTTGTTCAATAACGAAAGGTAGAATATACTTTTTAAAACGTATCTATAGTTTTGCTTCATTAGTTGCAATAATTCTATTGTCTTATAACTGTAATATCATCAATCCATCGACTACATTTACCATGCATAGCAAAAGTTGATAAACCAACTTAAAAGTCTCTCAAGAATGAAAGTGAACAAAATTATTCATTAAAATATTATTAACAAAATTATTCACTTAAAATAATAATGATAATAATATCGTACCTGAAGCAATACAACAATTTCATTTGCTATGCAATAAATCCAGACTACGGCGACACCAAAACCAACATAAGCGTATGCTGTGTGGAATCTTGGAACAGTATCTGGTTTGGTCATAAAGAAGACTACAGCTGCAAGAATAGCACCCACAATGGCTACTAGAGCACCTAAAGGCATTACTCCTCCGATCATGTTGAACCCAGCTAGGAAATTTAAAAAAAAAACGCTTAGTAACTAAAACTTAACAAAATATCATGGTACAAACATACAAACCATGGATTTTCCACAGGATGTAGATTGTAGTAAACTTTCTGTATAACTAAATATTTTTAAAATAAGGTTTTGTTCAGAACAAACCTTGTCTTTTACTTGATGACTAATAGCTCATGCTGGGACTCTAGTGTTGTAGTGTCTCATAATCAGTAACTACAGCTCAGTCACTAAAACTTAACAAATGGTCATGGTGCAAACACACATACCATATAGGCCATGGCAACCTAGGGGTTAGGATATCGGACTTCCAACTGGAAGATTGGGTGTTTTCGAAATTTGCCTTGTGAACCTTTTTTTTAATGAACCACGAGCCGCAACTGCTTAAACCACTATCATTAGTATAATAAAAGTAATAATAACGTCAAATTTTGTGTCGAATGTTTATATTTAAGAAAAATGATTAATTTTGAAATTTAACTGTGTAGAATAAATGAAATAGAATCGCACTTTTTTTCTTCTTTCCTGTATTTATTTGTCTATATATTATATTATTATTATTTTTGTTCTTGTTTATGCTCCTTTTAGTTACGTTATTTTATTTAATTTTGGTTAATAACTTGAGGGAATGTTCACATGTAAAATGCTAAAAATTTTCAGACATTAATAATAATATGTCTGGTAGAAGTCTGATAGTAGCAAAGTGCACTTCAGAGTAAAATTTTAATAAGTTTTGGATTTTCTCGAATTATCTCAAAAGAAAAAAAATAATGATGTGATCACTAATAAGGATAGATTCGTTTTATTTAAATTTATGAACTTCAAGTTGTGTATCGACACGCGCGTTTATTTCAATGAAAATATTCAATAAAATTTCATTAAAAACCCCTTCAGTAAGCATATGTTGGTGGCAGAAACTGAACTTAACCTCATCGATCGAAACCATCTGTTACTTTTCGCAGAATTTTATGTACTGGTTAGCAGAATTCTTTCATATTGAACAATAGATGGCAGCACAAAAGAATGGAGTGAAGCACCTGTATTGAGTGAGTAAATTCAGTTGGAGCAATTTGTTCTAGTGTATTGATTAAAGTTTACTACAAGAAATTTAACTCTAGAGTTAAGCGAATTTTATAAACAAGCAGAAAGATTGAAGTATTTAACATATTGATGACTGTGTAGTTTCTTGCAATTTTTATTCATTAATTTTATTTATATTACACGGGACCTTAGAAGTAAAATTTTATTTTTTTTTAGTTTTTCACTGTAGTTGGACTTATTTTATGATTGGTTAGGTATATTTTGGCTAAAATGTAACTATTAAATCAATAAAAAATATTTTTCACTGAAAAAAATTAAAATCATTTTAAAATATGAAAACCACAAAAAAGGAGTATGGCGTCTGAAATTTCCTCCGAATTGCATAAAATTTTGCACCAACTCTATTTATTGTGATTTTCTTTGCTTTTATTCAGAACAATAAACAATGAGCTTTTTTTACATATAAGTAAATTATATTCATTCTTTTTTTTTTTTTTTCCAAAGGCATTTTGGATGGGATGGGGAGGGGTAGCTTACAGTAAGATTTTAAAGCGGTACGGCTGCTCAGTGCCTTTATAAATTTGGCGACCACTGATCTGCTGGAGGACCAGTGAAAAAGCCTTTGATCGGATCACGTGTAATCGTATTAAGTATTCAGTTTATGTTAGAATAATGAACAATCTTTCGATACATCTGTCAATTTTTGATTTTTGCTTCGAGAGTATAATTTAACTATTTTAATTTCGAGTCAATAAACTGCAGCACGATATATACTGTAAATGAAAAATGGTTTCAACAACTTACCTCCAACTGCGAAAATAATGAAAACTGGACCTGTCACCAGGTGAAGAGAGTTGAGAACGCGGCACCAGTTATCTCTAGGACTTTTATAATCTACCAGTGGTGTTGTGAGCACTAGAAAGATCATGACCGGGCCCTGTACCAAAACAGAGTAAAGAAATGTATAAGGCAAATAAAATTGTAAACTGTTCAAGGAATCCATTGAAAAAGGAATCCCTTGTAACCCCAAAATACGTGCGCTCAATATATTTTATAATTTTCTGATTGTTCTGTCGCATCCAACTAAAGTCGATTTGGTGACATTGAAATAAAAGATATCATTTGTTTTTCTGTACCCAAGATTACCTCGCCGATCGAATTTGATAAGAGACCGACTAGATTTTTGCTATATTACGCTTAAGAAGATTACGACTGACGAAGAAACAAAAACGCGATTTGTCTTTTAGGTCTGCCATTTTGCTTCCAAATTCAAGCAAAAAAATATTTTAAAAATTCCAAAACAGATTTTTTTTTGCAATTTTTTTTTTTTTTTTTATCATTGGATGTAAGCATCAGCAAAAGAAATCAAAACTTTTGCGTTTTACGTATTATATCATTTGTGGGAAATGTAGCGCATAAATGAAGTCTTTTGTTTCTGAAATATTATATAATTCAAATTAATGGGAATTAATTACATACCTTTAAAATATCAATTATCCTTTCTCTCCATGTTTGCTTATGCCATTCCGCCAAATTAACCGGGCATACTTTCTCAACGAAGTCCCACCATTGGTTGACTGGTTCTGGGATTGGAATCTTTTCATCTAGTGTAGATTTGCTGTAGGTTGAAACACAGCTTCCCCTCTGGCAGCTTCCAATGCCTTCACGTTAGTTTCTTCATAACCTGCGGGAAACATCCACTTAATTTATTTATATTCTTTTCAATTGGCTATAAATTATTGACTGTTTAAAAATGATAGAAGTAAATTTTTAATGGAAAATTTTTGCAGCTAATGTGTATCAAGCTCTTCTCTTTAAATTTTGAACGAAAATATTTTTACAGCTAATGTGTGTTTAAACATTTTTAATAATAAAGGCAGGAAAATCTGTTATAGCTACATGATGAAAATGGAAGTAGAAAATACAGAATCTTCTAATAAAGTCATAAATTTTAAATATGTAATGTGTGCTCACCAACTTTACTTATGTCACTTGATTGTTTAACCGACTAACAACTCATGAAGGTACATTCACGTTTTCTAAGAATGATTTTTAATGTCGGTTAGAGTGGCATTATGGTCGTGTAAGTAGTGTCATTTTCAAATGTCTGATTCAAACTACCTTGAACGTTCTTTGAATCAGATATTTAAAATGTGACGCATCCTATGCAAAACTTTGAAATAATGTGTGCTCACCAACTTTAGTTATGTCACTTGGTTGTTTAACCGACTAACAACTCATGAAGGTGCATTCACGTTTTCTAAGAATGATTTTTAATGTCGGTTAGAGTGACATTATGGTCGTGTAAGTAGTGTCATTTTCAAATGTCTGATTCAAACTACCTTGAACGTTCTTTGAATCAGATATTTAAAATGTGACGCATCCTATGCAAAACTTTGAAATAATGTGTGCTCACCAACTTTAGTTATGTCACTTGGTTGTTTAACCGACTAACAACTCATGAAGGTGCATTTACATTTTCTAAGAATGATTTTTAATGTCGGTTAGAGTGATATTATGGTCGTGTAAGTAGTGTCATTTTCAAATGTCCGATTCAAACTACCTTGAACGTTCTTTGAATCAGATATTTAAAATGTTACGCATCCTATGCAAAACTTTGAAATATATTTATTTTCTAGAGAACGGGATCTGATCATCGTTAGAAGGTTGAGACCAGTTGTACTTTCCTTTAGTTTTTTTTTTTTTGGTTGAAAACGATCAGTTCAAATTATAAAACCTATTTGGAAAAACAAAAATCTTATTAAAAATTAAAAAATCAACGTAAAATTAAGCACAAAAATTGCAGACACGTGTTTCGAGGTTACAAGAAAATGCAAAAGAGTAAGCTTCTAGATGAAAAACATCCAACTCAATCGCACTGTTTTGCATTGAAAAAGGGGATTCCTTGTAACCTCGAAACACGTGTCTGCAACTTTTGCAATTTTTTTGCTAAATTTTACGTTGATTTTTAATTTTCACTTTGCAGCACAAAGCTTTACATTTTATTTCAAAAATCTTATTATTTTGCAACATTTTGCGATGAACCAAGCATTATATATGCAGCACACGTGATGTAGAAAACTCTTATGGGTTTAAATGTAAGGAAGCAAAGGCATGTACTAAAAGACGAAAATCTTCAAATCCTGTATGAATAAACGCAAACATTATTAGCTCCGACGTTTGTAATCTCCACATGGGAAAACCTAATCTTCTCAATACTGTATTATTTTCTATGCGTTTTAATGAGTTTTTGAAATTTGTATTAGAAATGAACTCTTTTTCTTTTTGCTTTCATTTTTATTTGAGACTCGTTGTAGTCACATTATGATAATATCCTAAATATACGCCACGGGCTTTTCGAGTGAATATTGTTTTTATATTAAATTAAAAGATAAATTTTAATAAAGGTCTCAACTATAATCAGTTCTTCAACCAGTTCCTGAATTCTATCCTTGTAGAAATTTCGCACCTAATAACACTTCCCGGAGGAAGATACCCAAATTTTTATTTCTCCAATGAATTAATTTACATTAAAGCTAATGATAGACAATCTTTCTTCAGTAAGATTGTGATTTTTCCATTCATATTTAGTTTCTTTAGAAGAATCTCTGTTTTTCTCTCATCACCAGCAAAATTATATTTTTACTTACTGGGTGGTGGCAATTCTTCGTCAAGGCGAGGCAAAGAAATTGAGAAAACATCGTTGTCATAGGCATACTGATGTACGGTGCTTCTTCTTCGATCTGCTTCCCAGTTGTATTTAAAAAATGCTAAAAAGAATTTAACAATAAATATCACACAGCAATATTGCAAAATAGAAAACATTTTTTATGTTCCGGTTTTGGAATAGGTATATTTTTTGCAGCTTTTTCAAACCTGAAATCTCATTGTCAAATACGAATTACTTATTTTAAAAACAAAAGTTATTTGTTATTAAAATAATAAATTCACTTTGTGCAAGTAAAGAGAAATAAAAATTTTTACGTTAAGAAAGCACAAATATGTAATTAAAATGCAATGTTTCGGGATTGCTTGGAAACCCTTTTTCAATGCAATAGGAGTTTCTATTTACATTTTAATTATTTGTCTTTCCTTTTATTGTTTTTGCAATTTTCATGTATTTTCGAATTTTTATGCATGCTGTGGTCCTTCTTGCTTTGTTGTAATTGATATCCCTTTTTTACTTCGTGCACTTTTAACTGGGTTCGGTTGCTGCTTTCTTATTTGTGCCTTCCGTGTTACTTCTACTTCCACTTCCAGCTGCCGTTATTCTCATTCGTTTGATGGTAAATCTTAGGCTATATAAGCCTAATTTGCATCTAGAAGCTCCTGTTGCAGTGAAAAAGGGATTTAAAGCAATCCCGAAACATATGTCTGTATTTTAATTGCTTATTTGTGCTTTGTTAACGTGAAAATTTTTATAACTATTTGTTATTGTTAAATTAAAAAACAGTAACTGAACATATATTTAAGGCGCTCAAGAGGCACACCTCCCTTCAACTTAAATATTTGCAAAACTTGTAAGCTTTTTTATTCTAAAAAGATAGATGCATCAAAAAAATTATGAAACTATTCCTGCATCTGCAATGTTCTCTTGTACTTACCAGTTAAAACAACTCCGTATGCTTCAGGATTATCGTAATTTCCTGCATTTGTTCCTTTGATTTTTAGCTCTTTTTCAACATTTGCCGCTTCTAGAGAGAGAGAGAGAAAGAAACAATTTGTTTCAGTGCTGACAGAATTTTAATTCATAAAATTAGCAAATATTTACAAATGGAAAATAACTTAAAGAAATTCACTTTATTCAGTTTTACCTGATTATTCTTGAAATCGTGTTATCCCGTTGGTATTCCCAAAGACAAGCACACAAGGCTCGCCACTGGGTGAATCTACAAAGATTTGTTTTGTATATAGGAAAGGAATTTAATCTGAGAGGTTGACTCTTTTCAGAGCTGGAAATACAGTACATCATGCTCTTGTTAAATAGAAAAAATTCACTTCATTCTAGGAAAGCTCATAAATTATATTCCGTTTATCGAAATCTACTGAAGAATCCAGTGAAATTGTTACATGAGAAACAAAACGTACAGATATTCAGTAAAATATAGTTATAGTTGAAAATGTTATTTTTATTACTATTATTATTCACGTTTTTAACCACTTGCTCTGGAAAGACGTGCCACGCATGTCGTAATGCTTTTGTCACAGAATCGCCAACGACGTGGTACGTACGTCGTCATGACGTCATGCGATTGTCAGAAACAAAAACAACGTGCGTGGCACTTCGGCACTTTGCATGATTATTAATAAATATATTTAATATTTATATTTGTATAATTTTATAATCAATCGATGCTCCATATTCCCAACAGAAATCGATTCAAAGTCCTGTCGAAAATAAATTGGTTTATGAAATATAAATCTTTTCCGATTTCTCTGAGGCATCGAACACTCAGCGAGTTACACTGGATCGTTCTGGTACGCGCGTCGGTTAATTTTTTGCCAGCGCGAGTGGTTAAAAGGGGAATATATTCAATGTGGTGAAGGATTTGGTTAATACTCATAAAAATCAATAGTAATGAAATGTAATATTTCAAATACCTGCAGCTTTTTCGTTGTACTGAAGATGCTTCTGATGAATCAATCTGCTGACTATAACCACCACAATGTACCCAACATATAAGAGAACGCAGACTAAAGTATAAAAGTAGAAAAAAAGCGCTTTTAATGAAGTTGAAAATCCAAGATTACTGATACCAAGATACTGAAATTTGTAACGTGGGAAAAGAAAAGAAATAAGGTTTGTTAGTTTTTCTAAACTGGAAACTGACAAGGATCTCTCTAACCCCTTATAGCACGAGTTTTTTTTTTTTTTTTTTTTTAGAAAAACTGGTAAAAATGATGAGTTTTTTTTTTTTTCTTTTGACAGAAAATGAATATATAGGTGTAGTATAAATTGTTTTTGGAAAGTTCAGTTGTAGACTAGTTGTTGACTAGAGAGCGGCGAGTGGGGTAAAAGTTATATAAAAAATTATTATACAAGCAAAGTGCAAACGGATCTCAGAGGGGCATCAGAAATAAAATAACGCGAGATACAAGATCGCCCGTATGAGACACGGGTATGCGCAAATGTACCGGTAATGTTAGCCCGTGTCGGACACGGGCAACTACGTTAAGTGGTTAACATTACTGACGTCCTTTTTTCATGCGTGTGCTCAAAATATCAACAAATGTTGTCAACATAAGCAACTCGTTCAATATGTTACATCAAAGAAACCGAGAGAGAGTTAAGCAATATAATAATAATTAGCAATATAATCATATCCATAATAATTCTCAAAACTCTCATAATTAAAAGATTTTGACCTAGTTACTTATTTCGAATTTTTTGTAACCTTAAGATAATTTTGTGACAGATAGCAAAAACAGTGTTAATAGTAACTAATTTATAAAATCTGTCCTTCTGAGAAACATTGAGACATCATAAATTTATTTATCTATGACTTCTCGTCGAAAGTAATTTCGCATTTAGAAAAGTTGATAGCAACGGCTAGTTTCCTGATACTTTTTTTAAAAACTTTTATATATTTCCGATCCAAGAAATGATTTCCATGTAAATGATTTGAATAATTTTAAACTGAAATGTAAGATGCAATATGAAAATAACTAAAGTTGTCTAGATTCTATTGGCATTCCCTTTATTGTGATGCTAGCCAAAAATGTTATAACCTATGATATTAAATGCGCAAATGATACCCTTAATGTGTTTAAACTTATTCCTAAACTTGAGTTTTCAGAAAGCAATTCTGTAATTCCAAATTATTAAAAGCTTTATAAATTAGATTTAATTGTTAACTTCTATCGTGTAAAACCATAAACACACTTGAAAATGTACACATTGCCTTGTAGCATTATCTTCAAGAATGGCAATATTTAAGGACGAACCGTAATAGAATTTTTTAATTGAAAAAAAAATTATTTTTAATGATGATGCTTAAAAATATTCTGAAATCTTCTCGTGAAAAAAGTATTTTTTTTAAATAATTGCATCGAAATGTTACTTACTTATAGCAAATATTAGAGTAATGCGCCCATTGAAAAATAAATAAAATGCAATGGAAGCTGCTGCCATGTAAAATATGACATCTCTCAAGAAAGGACGTTTCATCATTTTGAAATTTTGGGTTAAAAAGATGGATCCCGCAACAACAGTTGTGACGAATATTCCTCCGCCTATAAAAGAAATACAAAAAATATATATTGAAATAAAATAAAAATTAAAATTCTTTTTAAAATTATTTTTGTGAAAATATTTGCTCTTTTGTGGAAAATTTTTAATCTTTAATAATTTATACAATATATCTCGAAAGTACTAAATAAATAACACAACATAGAACAGCTAAGATAATAGCAAATAGTTCACATAGAACAACGAATTTAAAAGACAATTGATTTGTACTTTGAGAGCATTAATTTATATTCATTATTTTTTTGCGCTATGGGTCATGCCATCGAAAATATTAACTCTCATTACAAAAAAAAATCTTTCGCAGTATCTGTAACTGTGATATCATTTTTTCAGCTAAATGTATAGCTTTAGAATTTTTTTTTTTTTTTTTTTTTTTTAACTTTGGTTGGTTTGAATTTTATGATAAAAGAAACACATGGTTAAATGTTAAATCTTTTAAGCTAATTTTTCCCATCAAGCTCAAAATTTTTTCACCAAGATATTTTATTTCGCCTGTTCATTGAATACATTTTTTAGAACGTCGTTTAATTTCCTACTTGTAAAAAAAAAATACTTTTTAAATATCTCAAATAGCATTTTTTTTCTTAAACTTTTTTGTGTAGCTCTTCTTTGTTACGTTAGTCACAAAAAGTAATATTTATTTTTTCAAACTTCAGAAATTGCGTTCAGAACTTTGATATTTTGAATATTCTTTACTCTTTACCTGAGTTAAATAACAGGCTAAAAATTTAGATATTGCTTTATTTATTTAGTAATTAGAAAGGAGACTTACGTAACAAACCAAAAGCGACAAACGTAACAAATTTTATTTTTGCGTTAGTCACACTTATTTTATTGTTCTTAAAAGCGATCTCAAGTCACAATGGAATGACCCCTATAATGTTTTCATTTTCTATACTTAAAATTAATTGTTATTTAAAAAGCTTAAGCTTTAATATGTAATGCAGGTGCAGCTTTAACAACTATTTTAAAGCAAGTATGTCATTAAAGTTTCAGTTCGACAAATTAATCAAACTGTATGCTTTTTGGGTCGTACCTTAAAGGTATTTATGACCATGTTTCGTTAAGGAGATACTGTATTCTATGAAATATAAATCTTGTTATTGATTTAACTTTATGAGCAATATCAATATAAGCAGAAAGGAATTTACCAATGAGGCCTCCAATAACCATTTCCGTCTTGCCTTGGTTAATTCCAGCTATAGCAGAGAAAATATCTGGTGAACCGTTGCCGAAAGCTAGTAATGTCACACCCTAATTTTATGTTAAGTAAAAGCATTTTATATACATGACAATTTACAAAACAGAGCATCGAAAAATGGAGAAAAGAAACCAGTAGTATAATAATGAAAGTGAAGACTCTTTTTGTGCAGATTACTTGAAGATGATAACTCCTATCTTAAAAGACATAAGTGTGATACATATGCTCGAAGAGTGGTTCTTCTTTTCTCCAAAAGAAGATTATACGTTTAAATAAGCATTTAAAGATAAATTAGCAATATTGGGTCATTTCTTTGTGAACAATTTTTCAGGGAACATGAAAACATATCCAGACACTCAGAAAATATTTTTAAAGGGTTGAGCTTTTAAAGTATGATGTTGAAAGTACTCGGGTGAAACCAAACTTAATACAATAAATCAATAAAACCTCAAAAGTTAGTTACAGTTATCAGTATAGAAAATAATGCTAAAAATATTTACATTAAAGGCAGCCTGTGTAAATTGAAAAATAAAATTGTGTAAACATTTTAATGAAATGGAAGACGAAGACGACTCTTCTCAGTTTTCATTTTTTACTGAACAGCATCTTACCTTTGTTTAAAGCTCCTTTTATCCATAGGCTTTGTATGCCACCCATTGATTATGTGTCTAGATAAAAATTCAATGAAATGATTCCTACTTACCTCTTAAATCAAAAGAAATAATTTGCCGTCATTTGTTTTCTTATTACTAACTGTTGATTCAGCCAGACATTATTACGCTAAATACTGCAATAGAGACAGTAATACATGCACAACTTTATTTATTTGTTTAATTACTTATTTATATCTGAAAATATGCAATTTATGTTATTGGGTGGCTTCCCCATTCCCTGATGTACGCATATACTGTGTTCCATAGTTGATTAACATGGTGGTTTTTCAAGTAAATCAACGTGGATTAAAATAAAATCGATAAATAATGCTTAACTGTAAACTTGCCATTCACGCAACTAATATAGCATCAATATATTTTTTTCAATTCTCATGGAATGCCGGCACTGTCTAAAAATAGATAAAAATCTATATTTAGCATTCAAGTAGTATTGTTCAGCTGACGAAAATATATATGAGTATCTAAAAAAATTTTGTGAATCATTAGATAGCATCGAATATTTTGAAATTCGCATGGAAAGCCAGTATTTCAAGAAAAAGACAATGGATGCTTTGTTCAGTTGAGGTTAACATTTGTACAAAGGCATGAAAGCAAACCAAATAAAATATCAATCAATATTTAATAAATACTAGTTGTAAATATTTAATAAATGTTAAAGGATACAGCAACATTTTGAGACATTCTTAGAGTCTTAGATATAATGAATAGTGATGGACATAAGCTGCAAAATAAAAAATATTGTGAAATGAACTTTTTAAAAAGTGTAGCAAAAATAGTGCAAATATTTCTTGTAAGGTATCTTGAAATAACAATTATTTCATACACTTGATAGTTCAATTATTTTAGCTTTTAAAGTTAAAAATAGTTTTGAAATCCAAAGTTAATCACGTGAACCAACTAATTAAACCTGAAAACACGTTAAATTCACTATATAGATAAATCATAAAAGTACTTACAAATCATTGGCTGTAATTCCCAAACCCACAAAGAGTAGCAGAAGCCACACCACCTGTTAAATAAAACATTTAGCTATAAATAATGTTTTTATCAAGGATTCGACATTTAACATTTTTGGATTCTTTTTTGACTTTCAAAAAAGTAATTGACGTCGTTGGTTTAATGAAAAACGGAAAAAATACCTTAATCTTAAATTTTAATATGATCTTAATTTTTAAATTAAAAAAAAATATCAGTCTTAAATATTTGAAAAATATCGGACTCGAAACGTAGTCCTAAATATTAGTTCCTTTTAAATAATCCATAATGCTGCAAAAAAAACTGATTTTCTTAAAAATTTTCCTAGGAAGTGCATTATTATAAATATCATTTTACGTTTCTTCGAATGCAACATTGAAAAAAACCCAAATTTCCCCCCCCCCCCCCCCTTTCCACAATTCAGTAATAGGGTTGGAAAATGCTTTGCTTTTTCTAAAAAAAATTTTAAATAAATGTTTCTCAGCATAATTTGACAGTTTAAACTAAATCAAAATAAGATGATACAATTGACGTAAGCTGATTATCATTCTATCAAAGTTTTTATGTTAATTTTATTATTCATTTATTGTTTAATTTATTTATTTATTATTTTATTCATTTATTGTATTTATTTGCTTTTACTTTTTTTTTCCAAATGTTGCCAATCAATATTATAAGCTTTTTCTTTTTTTTTTAACTAGTTATTACTTAAACAAGCACTAACTGTACTTTACCGGGATGAAATCCCACAACCATTGTTTGTGTATTAAAGTTGTACATTTTTCGTTTGCAATACTGACAAAGAAACACCTAGAATTCAAGATTAGAGTTTTCAGCTGTGTCATACGTATTTTTTTACTGAAACATAATTTCGGAAAACATATCTGATTGCATTCTTTCTGTCAAGTTATATATTTAAAAAAAAATATATTGTTTATAATTTTAAACAATATTTTTATAAGGAAGAAAATATGTGTTAAATATAAACAATATGCATATAATGGAAAAAATATATGTTACAATTACTTATTAAAAAACTGACAAGAAATTTTTACTTGTGGAAACAGACAAATCTATCTTAATCTAGTTTAATCTATAGTTTTTTTAAAGACCCTTTTTTTTCCAAAATTTTTCGTCTGTTTTTAAATGATTTAATTAAAAAAGTTAAATTATAATTTTAAATTGATAATCAAAGCAGGAGGAGGAGGAAGAAGGCTCAACTAGCTCCCAAGTAACTTCTTGTTTTTATGGAAGAGGAATCCAGACCTTATCGTGCATAAAAAGGAGTGTAATAAAGGTGAATTCAACAAGTCTTTCTAGATAAAACTCAGATAATTTTTAAAGGTCTTTTATATCTTTACCCTAAATACTCCACCACAAGGTAATTACTGTGTTACAAAGTTCACTGACACGCAAAACGTGTAGATGAGAAATTATAGGCAACTTCTACTCTGTACATTTTCAAGTTTTATTTGAAAAAATACATTTTTCCCCCTGAGAAAAATATAACAGAAAAAAAGCAAAACTAAATTTATCTGAAAAAAAAGATTACGCTGTGATTCAGGTCAAAAATGACGGATATTGGTTTAGCGTTTTTAAATTAATGATGATTATTTCCTCAGTTCTATAATCATGATGCACAGATCCAGTAGCATGATCTCTTAGTTATAATAAAAGAAATTGGTGTGAAAAAAAATTAATCATAAAATACAGTACATTATTATTTTGTTTTTTTCCGGTTCAAAGTTTTTTTTTTTTTTAATGGGAAGTGTAGTAACATCGAAGCTTACTTATCGTAAGTATTATTTTTTATTCGAAATGTAAGCTGCGATTACTTCTCAGTATTACTACGCAAAAAAAAAAAAAGTTTGTTTACAATGTCAGTAGAAATAAATCATGAAGATGCTTAGATAGCAAAACTGTTGATCGATAGAAATTGGTCGAAAATTAAAATATAATTTCGTGTAATGCACATATAGTGTCTTATACTAGAGTTAAACCATTTAGATAAACCAAAAAAAATTGGTCATTGCCATCCAAGATTTAGTTGTGAAAAGACGAAACAGAACTCTTGAAATGAGACTGAACAAAAAGGTACTGTGTGGGATAAAAAGTAAAAAACGAGAGAAAAATGAAAACTCAAAATCGTTCTCTAAATGGTTCTACAGTATATTTATATCTAAAGTATTATCAACACGTGCATTAAAATAAAGTTAAATTGATGCACGTGACTTAAGTCACTTTGCAGCGTAACTCAAGTCACGCTGCAAAGAAAAAGAAATTTGCTTATGCTAAATGCTATCATTTCATTGCTAGCAATGAATGAATGGTGCAAACTTTCGACTTGATGAAACCACTGTGACAGACTTTTAAGACGAAAAGATAACGGAAGTCACTTTATTATTAGTCACGCTATTTTAGTCACTTTAATTTTAGATGGATTTGATTTTATAAATTTTTGTTTGTGCTCTTTTGCGTAGCTAGGGAAGAAGAAATATTTTTTAAAAAATTGTTTTTCCATCAAATTGTTTATCAGTACTCAATTGTTTAACACTTCCTTTATTGTTATTTTCTAGTAGGATTAAAAAGTGAAACATTAATTCATTGTGCTTACTTCACCTGTAAACAGTCGTCATCAATACACATTTAGTGGTGATTTTAGTAATTTTTAAAATATTTTTGTTGAAATTTTTTCACTGTATTAAAGACAAATCTTCACAAAAACAATTGTTCATCGTTTACAATGCAGTGTTCTATTTCAACTAGAAAAGTTATATGAAAGAGGAAGTGCGTGAAAAAAAAATTCTGCTTTCTTAAAAGTTTTCAAAAATAATTTCATTTTTGCCGCAGTTCTATTTATATTTACATTTTATTGCTATTAATTATTATAAAAAGATGAGTGACTTTAAATTTTTTTGTATTTGATAGCAACGAATTGTTGGAATTTTTGAATCAGAGACACTTCCCGTTTATTTCCAGCAGCAAAGAATCCTCTGCATACATAAGAAAGTGATTAATTTAAAAAATATTTTAATAATTTATAATGTAAGCAAACTTAACGCCTATAACGCTGTTGCTATGGAAATATTAAGTTACATCATTAATTACTTTATTTTAATCAAAAATATGTTCATTATTATTATTATTATTATTAAACATTCTATTACTCATCATGACTGAAAATATAGTCATGTTCAGTGATTTTTTTTTTTAAATTTTAGTGAATAAATAAAGCTATTCGGGGGGGGGGGTTCTAGTCGTCTATAAGTGCAGATAAAAACAAATGCTTCAAAAAATTAGCTTACAATTTTTTCTTCCTTTTTCTGTAATGAAAATGTGCGTTTTTCTTTTTCTTTTTTCTTTTTTTTTTTTTTTTCTTTTTTTTGGAAGAATGACCCATAAAACCCATTCTAACACCACGGAAATTCGGCTGCGTGACAGTCACGTGACAAACAAGAACCAAAAGTCATGTTTAGGGCTGTCATAACAACCATCTTTCCCCTCAAAATGCGTTCTATAAATGCGCCGCACCCGTTTGTGCAATTTTCTTTGTATGCATATACATACCACGACACTTAAGAAATATCTCAGAAGACTGTCCCATATATTATGGGCAAAACAGTAATTTTTACACCAGGATAAAGACTTACGCTCATTCCTACAACTGCTGTTACTCCATCTGGACCGTAGAGGCAATACATATGCTGTGTGTAATCTATGTAGCCCATAGTAGGGTTGCAGTCGCTCACGTTCGTCACGAAATTGCAACGGCATTCTGTCGCAACTTGGTTTACGTCCAAACACTGAAAAGAAAGGATTCAGCAAAAAATTTAGTGTTTAACAAAACTTCGCATAAATATCTTTTGTTAGTTAAGATTTCGTTTAACGCTCCATTGGAACAAAGTCTAATTTTTTCATTCTTCATTGCAAATAAATTACTCTTCGTACAAAACCCCAATTAGAATTTTTTTTTCGGGTGATGAATGCTGCCAAGTTTCACTAGTTTACATACTTCATTTTGTTGAATGTTGTAAATGTGTTCTTTTAATTTATTTTGGTTTATTTTGCAAATAAACAGACAATGAAACATAACTTAAAGCAAACCCAATTAAGTTAAAAGAGAAAAAACATTTTGAAATTCAATATGTATATATACATGAGAGAACAACGCTGTAGTTCACAAAGTACAAAATCCGTGTTTCGCATTTACAAGTAACCTTTTTTCGTCGAAACAACGTTTCCCTCTCATCTTAACTTTCCACAGAAAGGTAAATATTTACTGCTTGAATCAATAGCTTGAAAACAGGCATTTATCTAAAATAAAGCCATTATTTTATTACTGTAGTTAACATCAACGAATTAAATTGATTTTAAGTCATATAATTAATCTTAATTTAAATAATTATTATTTATTTATATAGAATTTTTACTAATCAATATTTGATCAATGCTAATTAATGCTGATTAAGGATACATGATAAATCAATAAGATTTCTTCGATATTTTTACGTTATTAAAGTGAGTGAAAATTATTGAAATAAAAAATGTAAGGCCGATGTACTAAGATAAACTTAATATTTTTTAATGTATGCTATTTATCTTTATAGATAAATAATATACATTAAAAATTGCTAATTACTAAAGTTTTAAAGTTTTTACTGTTTTTAAAAAGTCTAGAATATATCAATAAATCAAGGAATTAAAATGCATATACGATCTTCAATAATTTTTATGCCTAAGTGTGAAAAAAATATTTCTATTTTTAGGATCAAAATTTTATAAAATATTTCAAATTAGATTGTCTATTGTAAATACTATATAAACTGCACATATCCATTATTTGACAGTAATGTTTATGAAGAAGAATGTATTGAAACACAAATTTTTAATGCAAATTAAATGTATGAATTTTGATATTTCTTCACGTAGTTTTGTTTTATAAACTGAAGCTATTCTCCTGAAACACGTACATTCTATTTCCTTTGTACAAATAAATGCGTTATTCACATTAAAAAAGCCAACAGTATTATCCACAAACTCAAAATGAAAATTGCACCCACTTGTTTCATATATTTACAAGAAAAGTACTTCTTCTGCACTGGAAAAAGCGCTGTGGCAGTAAAAGAACTATTTCCCAGCTTAGTTCCAAAACATGTAACTCTGAAACCAATCTTTTCAAATTTCAGTACAAATATGTGCCTAATAACGCTAGTTAATAAGTAGAACTGGACTAAAGATAAACATTTAATGCATTGTTTTCCAAATCATTAACCCAAATAAATAGGACATAATAGAGATATATCTTCCTATATAATTCCTCAGTAGCCATCATTTTAACTTGTGCTGTTTTGCAAGCTTATTAAATTCGAAGTAAAGCAAATTTGTAATATGGTTTCATTTGCAACACCGCTTGGATGAGGTGTCAAGTTTGAATTAAATTATTGATTTCGCCCAATTAAAAATCATTGAAAATAATTGTTACCTCTGTTGCATTGAAATATGTGTTGTTCGAGTCTAGCCAGGCCGTTCCATCGAGAGTGCATTCGTTCAAAATTTCCACATCACTATAAGAAGTAAATGAATCTCCAAACATCCACAGACCATCCATTCTTTTCAACGAAAATGTTCAGTATCAAAAGTTTTCAGAAATCTGTCAATTCTCCGATCAAGAGGTGATATTTTGCTATAACTTAATTGAGACCGTTTCCTTTGCCTTTGAAATAAAAATTTGATCCTAGATTCTAAGGGAGCTTCGCTATGGTTCAAGTTCAACCGCCGTCTGTACCTGCGTACTAAGTGCTTGCTCTTTGTAGGGGTGGTCCAACACGCGTTGGTTGAATGCATCACATGAGGATAGATTTGTGGTATGGCAGAGTACTGTGCGATTCGGACTTATATATCATCATATATTAAGCCCCTCCCACCTATTCTTCTACGAAAGTCTCTACGTCTTATCGTCAGCAAGCGCTCGAAATGATCTGACGCAATTTTATTCGTTGATGAGCTTGACAAATAGCGATTATCATGCAAAAAGGCAGCCCAAGGTGCCGAAGTTTGAAGAAGCATCGCGAATTCATTTTATTCTTTTATTGTGATATCTCTCTCTCTGCAGGTTATCTTTTTCCCACTTCTTTTAATTTCTCACATTGCTCGGATCTTTATATCCCGGGAATTAAAGCACAAAATGAGACAATGTTTTTTATTTTGATGGTAATGCGTAGATTTTTATTTCACTGAAAATTCAAGTCAAAATTAGTAAGGTTCATTAGTTTTTGAATTTTCATTGATGCGTAGATTGTTCTGAATCTGGTTATAAGCCAAAGCAGCAAACGTATGAATTATCTTATTTTAACACTTATGTTTAGATTCATATTTCGCACCAATTAAAAGCAAAACAAGTGCAAAAATTTCTCATTTTAACAGTACTTCTCGAGTTCTTATGTCCCTCGAAATTATAAAATCTAATCTAAAATAAATGTAATTTAAACCAAATATATGAATTTCTCATTTTGACAGTTACTTTTAGTTTCATATTTTATTTGAATTAAAAGCAAAAAAAAATATATGAATTTCTCATTCTTATCGGTAATTCTCAGGTTCTTACCTCACTAATGGTTCTTACCTAAAATTTAAGCAACTAATGTGAATCTCTCATTTTGACAGTTACGTTTAGATTCTTATTTCACTCGAATTATAAGTTAAAGCAGGACAAATGTATGAATTTCTCGTTTTACCTGCAATTTTCAGGTTTTTATTTCATTCGAATTGTATGTCAAGTTTTAACAAATATATAAATGTCGGATTTTGACAGTACACTTAAGTCAGAATTCTTATCATTGGGATAAAATGGCGAATTTTCAAGAACATCACGTTCTCGGAATAGCTCCGAGTCAAAAGGACTAGATTTGAAAGACCGAGTTCTTATTTTTTAAAGTAACCATTTTGTTAAAAATGATCCGATACTACCCCATTTTTGAGAGTCCACCAAAAAAAGACATGTTTCTTCATACTTGAACCAATATATCAGAAATAGCACAATAGGGGCCGTTCATAAATGACGTCACGCTTTTTTCCCATATATTTGACCCCCTCAACCCCTTTGTCACGCGTCACGCTATGTTGCATAATGCGTGATGTCACACTTCTTGTTACCCCCTCCCCTTATCACACTTTGTCACAGTTTCCCCCCTCGAGCGTGACATCACCCTCCCCCCCCTCGAAGCGTGACATCATTTATGAATGATCCCTTATTGGTGAAGCCAGAGTACGTCGTTGCTGAGACTGGCAGAACGCAACAGACGCTGGGGAATCGAACGCGGGCGGTCTGGACGATACGCCAACGCTCTATTCACTCAGACATCGAGCAGCTTGTGGAATAATTGAATTATAAAGCTTCCAAGCGTACCAACTGCTGGTGCTGCTTAAGCACTTGCCCAATTTCTTCGTAGTCCAATCTATAAGAGCGTTAATTATCCTATCGGCTATTCTGTTTTCTCGTTCTGCTGCGTCCGATCCGAATCAGAAGAGTTAACCATCTTGTATTCCTGCTCCGAAGAGACGAACATACTACTCACATTCGTTCTGACATCTCGCACGGTAACTAGTTCCTTAATTTTGGTACAAATGGTATTGTTCTGAAGAAGTAATCGTAAAAAAAGGACCGGTTATTAATTATGAAAGTAAAATTGCTCTATAAATGTCTAATGTATTGCAGTAAAAATAAAATAATACTTGCCGTTTCCGTAAATATGATTTCTAAGTGATTATAAGTAATATTTAAATAAACAATATGAATCTCTCTCATTTTGAAAGTAATGCTCAAATTCTTAATTAACTCTAATTAAAATTCAAAGTTAAAGAAATACATGAATTTTTCCTTGTGACATTAATGTTTAGATTCATATTTTACTTAAATCAAAAAGAAGCGAATGTATGAATTTCTCATTTTGAGACGTTGTCAGGTTCATATTTCGCTCGAATTTTAAGTCAAATTTATAAACATATGAATTTATTTATTTATTTTTTTAATTGTAATTCTTAGCTTATTTTACTAGAATCAAAAATTCAATAAATATCTGAATTTTTGCTTCTAGATTTTAGAAGAAAAAATATTGATATGTTTAGTTTGCCTTATGAAATTGAAAATTAACAGCAAAAAGAAGAAAGAGAGGGAAAAAGTACCCTTTATTGATCTACAAAATCTACTAATCAATTAATTTGTAAATACAGTATAAATATGGTGAAATTTCTGAATACATTTGTGTCCATGATTGAATCATTCTATTCGAGATACTTAAATACTCCTTTACCTTTTAATATTCCTTTCACTTTTAATGTTCCTTTATCTTTTGTTTTTGCAAGCAGGTAGGACAGAAGTTCCCAAACTGGCGCACTAGGGTTCCATAAAGAAGGATAAAGGGTATCGCAAGTCAGTTTTGGTATCAATTCTTTTTTTCTTTTTCGAAGCAAACAAAAAGAATGTGATAGTTAAATATTACATATTTTCGTGAACTTAAGGTATGAGTTATAATATTTACTATCATGCTCTTACCTCTCTGATTGCTTTCCTTAAAATCATCAAATATACAATAATATGTATACATTCCTTATTTTTCGGAATATAAGAAGCACTTTTTTGCGGGGGGGGGGGGGGAGGGGAACATTGCCTCAAAAATTCTCGAAATCGTGTTTTATACTCGAAACAAATTTTGAAATAAAAAATGATATTTTCTCGAAGTATTGCTTAAAAGTAAAGTTGCGTGTTTATGTACGTAAAATATATTATGTACGTAGGTATGTATGTATAGACAGGTAGAGTAAATAGATAGATCATGGGCAGGACAAGTATTATACAATTAGACGATTAGGGTTCCGTGAGAAAATTCTAATTCTCCCATGGGTGCCACGACTTAAATTTCGGGAACCCCTGCATTAGGAGGACAAGAAAGCTTTTTTTTTTTTTTTTTTTTGAAGTTAAGTGCACTATTGTTGCTAAGTTAGAAAAAATGAAAATGTAGATTTCATGATAGTGCACAAAAAATAATAATAATGAAAATCATTGCCAGTAATTTAGTAATTGGCACTTTTAAGCAAAAACTACCTTGTTCGCACTATACTAAAACCAAGTTAGCCTGCACTATTTCAGAAGAAAATTTCGAATAAATAAGTAAATAATCAGTTAACGAAGTAGTGTTTTTACAAAAAATAAGTTCAAATTCGTTTCAATAAGTTCATTTAGCAATACGGGATCATGAACCAGAAGAAAATGTGCCCTTTTTGATTTAACGAATATAAATGGTGTGTCATAAATTTTAATTTAAATTGCTTTGTAAAATGAACTTTTAAATTCCGAAGTACTGATACTTCGGTGAAAAATTATAATGAAATCGTATAAAATATAATGAATCGTAAACGAACAGCGGAGCTTTATGAACTTTATAGATAATTTAATTATGGCACATAAAACTTTAATAGATGTGGCCTGTTTGTACTGAATTCATGAAAAACCAGTATCACCGCTGTTATGAAGAAGAAAATTGCAGCAAGGCAATCGCGAATCCTGTATAATTTAGGAAATAAAAATGCCTCATATTAAAAAGGAAAATATTCAGAACTGAGAGAGAAAGCGGGAGATAAATAACCAAATTACAAAAAAATATTAAAAAATTTTACATCTCCTTAATGCCGCAAAAGCCCTATTATCTTTTAAGGAAACATTTTTGAAAATTTACAGGCAACAGTGTTAAAATCTTCAATGGCAAATTCTTCAATTAAGACAACCGACTCATCAATCTAGAATTTTGTAATCCCGACTTTTTGCTTTGTACTTGATTAAGTTGTTGTAAGTAAAACAAGTCACGAAAATCCCAAAACAGACACAAATTCGGAAATCGGTCACGAAAATTTTACGTCCAACTGGACTTTTCCAAGAGGGCTTTGGATATCCAGTATCTGACAGATTTTTAAATATCCGGAATCCGATCAGGCCACTGCGTGAAATACCCGGTTATCAAATTTGATTTTTAAGATTTAATTGATGTTTTGAAGATATATGTGAATTACAAATTTATAACGTATTTGGAAGCTGTGGGATGTTTAAAAATATGTATAGAATTTCCAAGTTTCAAACATCAGGGAGGCCGGGTGTCCAGTACGTATATGTCATACAGGGGACACCGGATATCCAATATCTGGCAGAATCAATAACCGGTCTTGAACCGAACGGTTATGAAAAAGTCACGAAATTTTACTTTTGTAAAACTTTACACACCGGTTAAAATAAATCGGACAATCACTTAGTGACCCTTTGCGGTCTTATGTCTTCTCTCAGCCACCAGTGCTTAAGGAGGAACTGCTTAATGGTAAAATATAAAATATAATTTTTACATAAAATTAAAGCATATTATTTTGTTACATATATCTACTGTTTAAAAAGTAGTAATAAATTTTATTTTTCATTTTTCCTTCATAATCTTGCATATCATGTATTACTGTTCATTCAACGAAAATTAATTCCAGCCAGCATGACACCCATGTATAAACTTAATACGACCGCAAAGCAAATTAAATAAATTCGCTTTTATCAGCAAACAAAAAACAGCAAAAAAAAAAAAAGTTAGTTATTTTCATCTTTATGATAGATAGTGAGCAAAGTAGAGCTATTCATGTTATGTATTTAATCTGCGCTCTTTCTTTTTCTGAGTTGTGATGCTTATGAAAAAGAACAGTTACATTGCGCCAATATGTAATAAAAATCCAAATATGTTTTTCTGATACTATATTTAGAGTGGAGTATTGAAAAAACAGTGGGGATCCGGAACAATTGAATGTCATTAACAGTATTAACATCTTATTATGGTACTTTACAAAAAGGACTCGGCAATTAAAATTGCATTTCCTTTATTTTTTTTTATTATATGGTATTATATTAGTATGGAGTATATGAGTTAAAAACCACGACATTTGAGTGTTTCCCCGAAAGTCTTTAGGCTTCTAAGAGATAGGAAACAGTGAAAACGTATTTTCAAGCATAATACTCAAAATATTAAAAAGGGATAGTCCACTTAAAAAATATTTCAAACTTCGCCAAACTGGAAAAAGAGTTTTTATTTTGTGTTTAGGCGGGTTGTTATTCTTCATCTTCTTTCTCGATAGTATTTTGATAATTCTTACACTGGAACGGATTTTTGCAGTTTACTCGCGTTAATCCCTGCTTGCGACTTAAAAATAATAAGCAAAAGTTTTGCATCAATACTTCTGAGATAATAAAACAATTTTCCTCCTTTTGAAAGCTTTAATTCTAATTTCTCCAATTAATTTTTTTTTTTTTTGAAGGGGGGAAGGATTTTCTATTTACTTCTGCAACTCACTCCACCCTCGCTCCACAACAGAAGTTTATCCTCTCTTGCATATAAGCCTCATCTCATACTGAGGTCATATAAATGTTTGCTTCAAAGTGCTATGTAGATTCGTTTTTTTTTTGTGCTGCAATTTGCATGTAGTTCTCATCTAGAGACTCCAAATACTTCTTAGAAACCACACAAAGTTTCATAGACCATTCAAGATATTCATCCAAACAGAATACGATCTCTTTAGATTAGAAGTCCATGGAGGATTCAAAAAAGAAGTGAAAAAATTATTTTCAAATCAAATTTTACCGAACATAATTTTTTCCGGGCTTATAGGCCGTGGTCCAACCAAGATATTTCTGGCTGACGTTTCAGGCTTTTTCAGAGTGAAAATGATGAAGCCTGAAACATGTCAGGGGAGAAACGTCAGCCAGAAATATCTTAGTTGGACCACGGCCTATAAGCCCGGAAAATATGTTTGGTATGAACACTGGCCGTGAAAGTCTAAATTCCTATAAAATCAAATTTTGTTTATTTATTTTCAAGGGTATGCTATTGGGAAGTTTAAGGGTACATAACTGGGAAGTTAGTATTTTTTTATAACTTCTAATATTTTATAAATGAAGTTTTAAGATTCAGTTTTGCCATGTTTATTATTATATTGATTAAGTATGCAAAAAAGGCATAAAATGTCCTCTTACGAGAACACCAATTTTCGACTATAGAGGACACAAATTTCCCAAAATAAATTATTACACCACAATCCTTAGATACTAACTGGGTTTTAGTATCTCAGGATTGTAACATATCGAAATATTTTTTATAATTTAAATAAATAAATGCATGCACGAGAGGGTTAATGGCGGACCTGTCCTGTGGCTTTCGTGAACATTGCGCTATTTCAAAGCAGTCTAATAGATTTACTTTAAGTTTAAATATGAGTTTGACTCCTTTTGAAAGCTTTAATTCAAATTTCTTCAATTCAAGTTTTTGGAGGCTCTCTTGCCCCACAACACACAAAAGTTAGTTGCGGACCTGCCCCGTGTGTTTCCGAAACTTGGCGAAAAATCAAATCAATTTGGTAGGCCTAAATGCAAATATTATCGAGATCACTTTGATGTGCAAAAACAAGTACCATTTTTAAATGAAACAAATTGTCAAATTGTACTGAAAAGTTCACTTTGGAGACAAAGGTTAAAAGTTTTTTGTGCTATGATGCAGTATCTACGAATCCAGAGCGGTAATTTTTCAAGTGGTTGCGACCCATTGTTGAGTCGCGAATCGAATTTTTGTGGATCTTAACGCTCTGATGGCCTTTTTTGGTTTATCTTCAGACGACATATCTGACATATCTGAAATTATTTCTGGAAAATAAATGTTTTATCATGTAACAAAGCCTGAAGATACCTTTTTTAACTGCAAAAATTTTGGTTTGTGTATAAAATGAAGGCCATTTGAAATTGTCTTAATACTTTAGAATTTTACGTTTCATCTTCTAAAAAGTTTACTACTAGAACCGGGTCATTTTGACCGCTCGAAATTTTCATTTTACACTAATTTGTTACTAATTGAAGTACAACTTTCAGTTGCATTAATTTTTCCTAATTATTATTTTTTTTTCTATTCGGGCTGCAGTATTGGTTCTCAACCATTGCAGACCTAGTGCGCCCCCAGAGATTGGTACCAACTCTTTCAGCTGCACCACAATGAGTGTGGTACCATTGTCACAATTTTTTGACACTCAGTGTCCCCTACATGGCGCCACCTGAGCTCTCGTTGTTGCAAACGCTTCTAAGAGTTTAATTTAGCCGAGAGTATCCATGCCAAACGGATACTTAAGGGATCTTTAACATGCCGCATAATAATACGACATGGAAGCAGACAATTTTCTGCATCTTGAAAATCCACCGACTTGGGCCAGGTTAGAACCTGCGATCTTGGGCGTGCGAGGCCTGCGCCTTACCACTACGACATTTTTACCACTTCGACATTCCCATACCCTGTCGACATTTTTTCCTAATATAAAGTAAGTAGAACTAGTCAATGCAACTGAAAGTCGTACTGAAATTAGTAACAGCTTAGTGCAAACTGAAAGTTCTGAAATGGTCAAAAACCGGTTCGGTGGTTCTAGTGTTAATGTACGTTTTAGTATTAAATCATGCTGGTGCTGTTAACTCTCGTAAAGCATTTCATTAGATTTTTCAATTTGATAGTTTTACAAAGCTGAGAAATTATTTTACGAATCTTGGCAAAATATTCAGGCTCGCCGAGAGAAGTTGGATTCTATTTCTAAGAAGTGAATCACAATGTTCCAGTGCTTGTAAACTTCTAATCTACAGGATAATTGTCTATTAGCAATGTGTGGATATTAAAATCCTTTATATAATTTAGATCTTCATCAAAAGTGAGTTTTGGTTTCTAATCGTAAAAACTGCGTTTTGATTGGATTTGTGTTTACCCTAAATAAGGCGCTTTTAACTATGAACACTATCATAATAACATTTAAAAGAAAAAAATGAATTTTGACAACGCATTTCAAATAAGAATAGGCTAAAACCAACGCATACTTTCTTAGTTTAAAAATGTTTTGTCATTATATAAATGTTTTATGTTTATTTAGCACCGTGTTGAAAATTCACATCTTAGGGATCATTCATAAATGACGCTTCGAGGGGGAGAGGGGTTCGTGAAATTGTGACAATGTGTGACAAAGGGAGGGGAGGGCGTAACAAGAAGTGTGACAACATGCATTATGCAACATAGTGTGACATGTGACAAAGGGGGGAAGGAGTCCGCTGAAGTGTGACATATTGTGACAAAGGGGGAGGGGGTCAAATATATAGGAAAAAAGCGTGACATCATTTATGAACGGCCCCTTAGCTTAAAAATACTGGTTTTTACAAGCTGATAATGATACGAACATGTCGAAACTCTAATAAAACCCACGAAAGTATAATATCACTCAGAATATTTCTCATCCACCAGCTTAAATTAAGAAAAAAACAGGGATAGCTTAAATCTTCACTTCCATCATTATGTATAAAAAAATTGTTCGCTGTGAATAAAGGTTTTCATTATTGACAATGACAAAAAATTTCCTGATCTGACAGATATGATTGAAAGCGAACAAAGGTGATTTATTATCTACACAAAGCTATCAATTATTTTTCATTAAGCCCAAAAACACATATCAATAAATGAGCTTGTTGATAAACGTTCTTTAACTCTTTATTATCAGCAGCAACAGTAAAAATAGAGATGCAGCGCTGTAAAAGCTGTAAAAATGATCATATCAGAAGTGTCCGAAAAGTTTGCTCACTTGATAAGCTACTATTTGAAAGAGTTGAAGCGGACTTCTGTTCAGTTTAATGTGTATATGATATCTTAAATACCATATCTGAATCTTATCAAGGAATAAAAGTTTGAAATGTGCTTCAACTTGTGCGTTGTTCAAAACTTTGTTTGGAAAGCCATTCAACACAAACGTTTTCCTATTATGTTTTAGATTATAAAACTTCTGTTGAAGTAAATTGTTCCTTTTATATGAGTAAATATTGCCTGAGAGTATCGGAACAATTATTTTCTGTGCTACAAGAGCACTTATTTCCTGATATTGTCTGAATGTGATGCGTTCTATAAAAATATCTGTAAAATATCGGAACAATGATTTTCTGTGCTACGCATACAAGAGCACTTATTTCCTGATATTGTCTGAATGTGATACGTTCTATAAAAATATCTGTAAAAATTGTTTCTACAAAATTTTTTAAATTTTGTTTAATAACATAGATAAAAACTAAACGTATTTCTCCCATAAATTCGACTCCAAAATCAATCCTTTTTCTGAAAATGTCAGTTAGAAAAAATGAAAAATGAAGCATAAATTAGACATTTTCAAACTAAAATATTTTTAAAAAATGCTATTTGATTTTTCAGTACTTGATATCGTAAATTTATTTTGTGATAATCCCCCCCCCCCCATAATTATTTATAAATAACAATACACAGAATAGCCCACAAACCACGAATTATTACATACCTACAAAATAATACATATTGTTCAGAATAAAATTCGCCGAAATGTATGCAGTATTAGTAAATAAAAATAATTGAACGGCAGCAAGATGGTATTCAAAATGTTTGGACGGAGCAATATGCATTTTTTTCGGCCAAGAAATAAATTAATTTGTTTTATTTGCTTGAATATTTGTGAAAGAAGAACAAGATAATGTATCCCGACTCCTATCTTTTATGCTTTTAACCTTTTCTAAGGCGGTGAGAAGTATGCTTCTCACCAAATTCATCAAACTATAGATGTTTATAGGAAGCTATTTTACCCTTTCTGATTGGCAGAATCTTGCAAAGACTCTGGGAAATAAATTTACCAACACATGTATCAACATTCAAATATTATAACTATCCCCCCCCCCTCAAAGGGGGGCGGAAAAAATCATGCTAATCTTATTTACTGTCCTATATGAATTTCTTTTTTGAAACAAAACAAAATCTGAAAAATATTTTAACGTACCGATACTACAAAAAGATGGCCCTTTAAAGGGTTAACTGCCCTTAAGCTAGTGCATTGCGCAGGCCCGTGATACAGATATTGCTTGTGGTATGAAAAGCACTTGTTTATGCTCAAGTATAAAAAAGAAGGTAATCATGCAAACAGAGCGCAAAAGATGGATTCTTAACATTGTATTACGTTGTTTTATGCTTCCCTATTGGAGAAAGCTAATGATACCTTTTCCTGATTCACTTGTAAAAACTCGGTGGACCGTTTGCAGCCCGCATAGTCGCAGGTTGATATCACTGTTTTATGGTACATAGGCTATTGCTGTTTTGTATTATTATGGTTGCTTGAAATTATATATATATATATTGCAACTGGGACAGTTGCTTCGGTGTTAGTCTATAACGGATTTAATGTTAGCCTTTTTACGCTCCCTAATTTCTTTTTCGTTATCTATAGGAGTAATAAAATTGTGTGAGTTTATCACTTCTAAACCCTTTTTCCATTAAATATATTGTTTTCATAAAAAATTGTTATTTTATACGCAATAATCAGTGATATAAAGGTTATGTCAAAACCATTTTAACTAGTGTTAGTCTGTTATGGAGTTATTCCATGTCAAATCAACAAGCCTCTCCACTTGACCATCATCAATTTCATTAAACCTTGCACGGTCAAATATATCATTGAACTGATACAAAAAAATATTTCTTTAGGTTTTTTGAGCCTTCGGTTATTTTGCGTAGAGCCCTTTGAAAAAGTCAAAAAATGACAAAAAGTGAGGCTCGACATTTTTTTCTCAGCTTCTATGAGAACTTGAGTAATTTATTTGGTGTCCTTTTAAAGGTCTTGCAATAAGATTTTATATGATATGTCACTCGGCAAGGTTTTATGAAGTTAAATTTTCAAGGTCAGTAAAACAATTATTTGACCTTAAGTTACTCAAAAAGGGTATTCTTCAAAAATCTGAAAAACATCACCTTTTTACTTTGCCGCCCCCCCCCCCCCCCCAATATGTTGTACATGTAGTAAACATTTCAAAATGGGATTGTGATTGGGCTCATGGAGAAAACGAATTTTAACATTTTATCTTCCCATTATTGTATTGCAATGTTGATGGCTTCTGAGCATATTTCCAGACATATTACATATGAACTCAAAACTTATGGTTATGCATTATCAGATGAATTACTTTCTGGTGGTAGGCCAATTAATTCATCTAAATCTTAAGTGATATATCTCGAACATAGGATAATCCAACCAAAACATTGCTTCTTTGGGGATCGAAAAAATTGTCCCGATCACAGAAAGTCAAGGAAAGGATTGAAAATGCTTTTAAGCTCTACTGCATTAGATGTATCACCGATAAACACTAAACCAAGTTTTTAAAAGAACATGTCTTTAGACATTAGTCAAGTCTACTGAAGTTCACCACTATGCTTTTTGATAAACTTCTGAACTTTTCCAGCACTCATGTTTTTTTCTTTTTCTTTTAATTTTTATTTTCAGTTTCATTTCCCTCATCTACATATACACCCTAGCAGCAGAAATGTATTAGAACTGTTGATGCAGAACCAAATCATTTTAAAGTATCCAAGATCCCCTCGAAAGCTGCTAAATGTTCTACTCTTAAGCAGTTTAAAATTGAAATCGTTCAGCTACACACACCTGATACCTATTCAGTGGAAAAAACACTGAGCCCTGGTATATTTCTTCCTTTAAGTGTCCTGAGTTACAAAGCCTCTCTTCTTTTCATTTACATTGTTCAATTGTTCTGCACTGAAAATGTATTCACAGAATGTGTTCATTTACCGAATCACACGGGGGTGATTTTCAAAAAGATTGACGGTTTGATGTCCGCAGTATAAAATCTGAATTTCATGTCGATAAAACTATGATTATGCCATTACAAAAACCTGTAGGGAAGCATCATTTCATAATGAATTCAATGAATTCATTACATTTTTTCCGAGTTGTGAAATAGTAGGCTTTTTCTATTACTTTAGTTGGAAAGTAATGGAAAATTGCGTGTCCGAAGCAAAATATTCACAGAACCAGAGTCTTTTTTTTATCATTCCAAGTAATTTTTTTATTCATTATGATTTAAAACATGAGGTAATATGTGTTTACTTAACAAAAATGCAAGTGATTGTACTGAAATGCTTATCTAATATTTTAAGGTTTTGTCCGGACATGCAGCTCATGAGTGTTACGTTACCTAGAGAAAGTTCCTATCTTTCAACTTTCAAAATATTTAAATATTGTAATCATTTTTTGTGTTAGGGAAGCCTCGTATGTTTCTTTTAACCTCGTACCATCTAGAATGGGTTAGTTTTATTCCTTTACTGTTTTATAGTAGAACATACAATTCAACATGGATGAGTATTTTTATTACTTCTCAGGAGTGTGACCCATTTATTTCCCAATATTTTTTACAGCATAAAAATAAGCAATTCAGCAATAGTGTATTTTTTGTAGAGGAATCAATCGGTCCAATTAAATTTTCAGGAACACAGTCAGAATTTGTTTTAGTGAAGAATTTTTAAATAAATCTCATGAGTGTTACCCACTCATGAGTGTTACTTGTTAAGAGAAGGAAGTTACAGTCATGATTGAAAACAACCAAATAACAAATAAATCTGCAGATATAGATATTTTATGAGCTTTAACTCAAGCTGATATTAGTTTTTTATTCAAGGTTATATTATATTTCTCTCTCATATATATATATATTAAAAGAGACACCCTGAACAAAATTTTTACGTTGGCAGATATGATTTTTGTTTTTTTTTAAGATAAGTTTTATTATTAAGGGGTAAATAAAGAAAAACTCCCGTACTTGTAACCCCCTACCCAAAAAAATAAATAAATGAGAAAAAAAATAAACATTTGTTCGGGTATGCCAGTTGTTACTTTATGTAAATAAGAAAGTGATGTGTTGCAAGCTATTATCTTCACTTTACTTAAATTAAAGATATGGTTTGCAGAATTGGAACTATTTATTTCGATATTTTTACTGCCTACTTTAAAATTGAAATTAATTTTTCATTAGTTCTGTCTAGAAACATCTATTTCTGGATCAGAATCATGAGAATAGTGATGCTTTATTACATTTTTAATGTAACATAGCAATTAATGGGGTAAAATAATCTCAATTTTGGTATATCTTTTTATAATTATCGTTATTTTTATTACTATTATTTTTTTTGACGCATTATTGCAAGAGGATCGCTTGTTTATCTCATGAGTGTTACCATCTCTCATGAGTGTTACTGTAGCTAAAAATTAGAAGTTTATTAATATATTAGTTAGTTAATAATTAAAAAACGGTTTGCTAATTGAGGCTATCAAGTTACTTCTTATACCTGCAATGAAAACATTTAATTTTTAATAAAATACATTTTTATTCAAATGTATATGCTTCATTTAAGAAACAAAGTAACACTCCTGAGATAAAGTGCTATTAAAATAGTTTTAAAATTTTAAATAAGTAAATTTTAATACTATGTTTACTTATTACAAAGTATTTAAGATTACCTAAACAAGATTTTTTAGATTAATTATTGATAAGGATTATTTTACAGAATGTTTAATAACGGTAACACTCATGAGAAAAACAATCACTTGTCAAGACACTTTCTGAAATATCTAAAATATAAATAAATTAACTCGAAAAAAACTACCTGCTCAGAATGCAGTAAATTATAAGGTATTCATACGTAGGCAAGTTTTATGTTTGATGCAACAAAAATTTTCAGATTGTGTCAAACCCAAACCGTCAACAAATTTGAAAATCACCCACAACTGTCTTGGACTCATGATCTTGCCATCGTAGATCGTTTGAAGTCGCACTCTAGGGGCCAATCGTTTCCCAATAACACCCATCCATACCTTGACGCACACTTTTTCCATATGATGTGGTAAAAAGGACACTTAACTGTGGTAAAAATGGCACTAGTTTTGCCTTTTTTTTCCCTCGTTCCCAATGTTGGTTTAAATAATTTAGAAAGAAAATTTGAAAGCTGTTTATTTGTTGTAACATATTACATAAGCAATTTTTATAGATTTGATGCCTAGAAATTTATAGCTTCAAAATTCGGAAGCGTTAGAGAGAATGGATACAAAACCGGCATATAACTAAAAGAAAATATTCCCAAGTTTAAAAAACTAAAAGGAAACTGTTCACAGGATAACGTCAAAATTAATCCTATCTCTTAAGTAGCAAACAAAGTTTTATCTAGCCTAAAATTATCAAGTTGGAAAATTTATGCTGATTTGTTATCGGGAGAGGAAACAAGTAAAATATTTCTAAAAATAATATCTGTCGACTCATTTCAATCATTTAACTAATCCCCATGTCCTAAAAGGAGAACTATCTTTTAAAGATAAAATAACGCATGATAGAAATACAGTGAAACCTGTGTAAGCTGACCACTTGCCGTGCAGCATTTTAGTGGTCAACTTAGACAGGTGGTCAACTTATAGAGGGTGAGGTAGAAAGTGAGGGGCTAATTCCGTTTCCTGCAAAAGTGGTCAATTTAGACCGGTGGTCAACGTTACAGGTTTTACTGTACTTCGAATCACTGTTATTGCTTCTGAACTTAAGGATTGATTTGTCGCTTTTGAAGCTGAGCTTAGAATTGCTTCCTTGGTTCAATCAAAAACGGTGTGTTTTTAATTATATTCGAGTAGTTTTTAGCGACCGTCGTGGTTTTTGTTGTATATCATTCGAATTGATTGATAAAGGTTAGGAAAAAGACCCTGAATAATATGCTATCACTGAAGCATGATATACAACAATGGTTCTCGAAGAGGACGGTATCGCTCCTAGTTAGAAGTGTTTCATAAATTCAATCAAAATGGGTATCTCTTAAAATCTCAATTGGGATGTTTTTCGAGGAAGTAAAAGTTTGTGTTACATTGTATCTCAATCGAGTTGATCGGTGAATGTTAGGAAGAGACCCTGAGAAATTCGCTATCACCGCTGCATGATGTACTACAATGGTTCTCAAATCGCTTTTTAGTTGGAATTGTTTTATAACTTCTGAAGTGGTTATATTTTAAGCTCTTATTTGAGATGTTTTTAAAAGACGTAATGGTTTTTGTGTTGTGTCTCCTTTGTATTAGTCGATGAAGGTTAAGAAGAAACCCCGAGAAATTCGTAATGATTGAAACATCATATACGGCAGGCCTCGTACGCCCAAGATCACAGGTTCAAACCGGGCCTAAGTCGGTGGATTTTCAAGATGCAGAAAATCGTCTGCGCCCATGTCGTATGATTATGCGGCATGTTAAAGATCCCTTGAACATCCGTTTGGCATGTATAATCTCGGCTAAATTAAATTCCTAGCACCGTTTGCATCATCGAGAGCTCAGGTGCCGCTGTCTAGGGGGAAACTGAACGTCAAAAAAATTGCGGCAATGGTACCACACTCATTGTGGTGCCACTGAAAGAGTTGGTACCAATCTCTGGGGACGCAGTAGGTCTGCAATGGTACAACACTGCAGCCCCATTAGAAAGAAAGATGATATACGACAGTGGTTCTCATAGAAGACGCAATCGCTCCCTAGTTAATATTGATTCATATGTTCAATCAGAAGTGTATGTCATTTGAAATCCTACTTGAGATATTTTTAGAGAGCGTATTAAATTTTATGCTTCATCTCATCATCGAATTACTTTTATTTTCAATAGATAATTTTAAACATATGCAATATGAGCAAAATCGTAAATGTTAAAAATTAAGCTATTCATGCGGTTGTTTCGCTCAAAATGGAAGGAAACTATAGTCTCAATGTCTGGACTTCTTTTACTTGATATTTTGATTTTCTTGGAGTTTTTATGTAGTCCCAAACTGACATAAATGCAATTGTTTCAATGCGGCGACATTTTTACGTACTAGAAGTGCGTTTTGTTTCTCTAATTTCTAGATAACTAATTTTTTGCTTATTAGGCTAGAGGGTCATTCCATAAATCTTCTACTTTCCAAGAAAATGTAATTGCTTCTCAATGAAATATAGTAATGGCTTTTGTGAATATTGTGTGTTTATTATTTTCGCTGTTGTATTTCACATTCGATTAATTCAGTTGGTTAATTCAAGATTATTGGAATGATAATACCTTGTTATGGTAATTGGATGGTATTGCTTATGTTTAAAAGAAGCTCAAAGTAACATCTTGCATCTTTTTAAAAAATTTATGGCTTTCGTTATCTTGAATATTTTCTGAATTCAAGTTTCCAGCCAGTGTTTGATAATCCACTCGTATTGGTTTACTTTGATTTTATCTGATGATCTGATGACAAAGTATATAAGGCAGATGTAAGAACGACATTTCAGGCTATGCGTTATTTTAGGTTAACAATGCGCAATGTTGTATTGCAACAATTAAAGCAATTTATTTTATGCTTAAATCACTATTTATTTTATTTTTGAGATTAAAAATAATGCAATCCATTTTTTTTCTTTTTGTACATGCACAGATCAATATTATGAGATTGTGTTTATTTCAGACTACTAGAGTATAAAATATCTTCATTCAATTCCACCCTGCCATCAAAAGAAATGCAGTACAAAAAGAAAAACCCCTCTTGCATCGGTATCGTTATTGCACTATTTTGTAGTGTCCAAAGTTATTGCCCTACATTTAGGTGACACATTCACCTTAAGTGTGAAAACATTGTTTCACAATGTTGACTAAGACAGGTCAACATGCTTTTGTTTCCTTCCCACCTTATAGGAACATTGCCCTGGGATCTTTAACTTCAATTAAGGACTATGAATTGGATTATTTAGAGCATGGCCTTGGAATTTCTGGGGCGCTGAGAACTCCAAAAAAACAACGTGAGCTATGCACGCGGTCCTTTGAAGTAATCTCCCAGCTACAGCACATGGCATCATATCTTTATGACACTTTATAGCCGTCGCAAGCAGATGGATTTGAGCTTTCATAAAAAATGCTGAAAACATCGCTTTTATTTTTTATTGGCTTTTATTCGATAAAATCTCAGGACTTATTAAATTTCGAACCTCGTTAACATTAAAGCTACGTGTGACGAAAAATGCTTCCATGTTATCAAAGATCCCTGTATCAGACACACATTATGAAAAGAGAGAAGTCGATACGTTCATGTGTATAAAAGTTTATTGATTGCGTGCTTGTTGGGACAGGCTTAGGCTGTGTAAGTCAAGTAAAAATATTACAAATATTGAAAAAATTGTAAAAAATGTTGTAATATATTTTATATCAATATAATTTAATTTGGTTAGCATAATAGGATTTTTAAATCATTGAGAGAATTATCGAAAAATTTAATTTTTAGTTTTATAAATATATGAGACCATCACAAACCCCAAATCTATAAACTTACTTTTTTGTTAATTTTCATATTTCAGCTCTATATTGACACATATTATTTGAATCTAAAGCCATCCATGTCCAGATGGGAGCACAGCTCAACCTAAGCCACTGGAAGCGATTCACGCGAAAGGTTGTTTGGTCGCTCTGCACATGAGTTGAAAGCCACATTTCGCTAACTAATGCTCAACATGCTCACGCTCAAGCGGCCTATAATGAAATTCTTGATAGCACTATTTATAACCACGTAACGATAGAAATTTTAAAGCGATTGCCCATGAAAGAAACAACTTTCTTTATCAACTTCCTCAATTTTGGGAGCCGATAACTTAATCGATATGGTCATTGAATAAATAGCATTTTGAGATGAACTCACTTAGGACAAAATCTTTTCCCTTTCAAGAAACATATAAGAAAATTTAAAATTTACTCTGATATGGTACGGAATTTCTTTTACCTTTCTAATTATTGTTCCTTTGATGAAATATAACTGTCACGTGTGGGTTTTAAATGCATCTTTTCCGATTGGCCTTTTTCCTTTTTTACAATATAAATAATATAAAATAGCATATATCTGCACCTTTCGTTTTTCGAATCCATATCCCTTGCCAGCAGGCTTTGCACACGCTATAGACGCCTCAGTCAAGACAAACGTCCTCGAACTGGGCTGAACAAAATCCTTTTTTTAGTACAAAAAAAAAAAAGTTTAGTCCAATCAGCTGTAAATATTGATAATTTCACAAGCCCCTTCCGGAGCTAAAACATAAACTGATTAAGACGCTTGTAGTATAGAACAATACCGCTATCAACAAACATAAGATTTCCATCGATAATTCAATTTGTTAGATTTTGCAACTAAGGACCGCTTAGCATGTGCCGATTCAATTAAGGAAGAAGAGAAGAATAACAGAGAGGAATCCCTCCGATGTTATTCTAAGTGAAATGACGCAACTGCAGCAACTTCCTTTTTTACACATAACAATCATAAAGGAGGCAAAAAAGAACAATTTTAATCATCGATTTTCTCCACGAAAAAGAGAAAAGTTTTTATGCCAATTAGTTTAGATCTGCCAATCAGATGAGAAATCTGTTGAGGTCTCTTTAGTATTTTTGTTTAGTTTCTTTTTTAAATGTATGCGCATTAGAGTCACTGAAATCCTGGTGTAGAAAGCGTGCAGTGCTGCAAAGTGTTTTTCGACTATTTAGCAATAAACGTTTGATGGAAAATCGTCCCTAAACGGCTAGATGATCTCCTGCAAAAATTTGGTATTTAAGAGCCCTTATTTTGAAATTCTTGTCTGGCAGTGGCATTTTTTATTTTCTTGATGTTTTTATATGTGAAAGTAGGCATGAGAAGTGAACATTCTGAAATTTTCAGCTTCCCAAAAACTCTTGTTCGTTCAGTATAAACCCCCAAAGTTTAAGGTTGCGCTGCGCTTTTTTGGCAAAACGAATACAAGGCGCATTTCAGTGTGCTGTAGTTTTTTTACAGCAACACCACCTCGCGGTTATGTTTATATTTATTAATTGTACAATTTCAGATGATGATGATTCCATAGTTATTTTGATTGGATATGGTTGTTTTCTTTTGTTACGCGGCTACAAAGTATAGTCTGCAATCCGTTTTCGCGAAGTTGTTCCACAAGAGCCACTCCCGAAATTTTTTTTAGCAGATACTGAAAATTAATACTATCAAGAGAATATGTGACATGAAAAAGGTTAGAGGTTCCATTGCTTTTGAGAGAAATAGGTGCCGACATTTTCCAATTTTTTAAATTTACCGTTTTTCAATTGCAATTACAAGACTGAATGTTAAGTATGAAATTACGAAAACTCTGTAGTGCTGTTGCTATTAATTTGACCAAGGGTGTATTTTGCTATTTTTTGAATCACAATGTTATTTTCTTACGTGATAGTTTTATGTTTCAATTTCATTATGATAATCTATTTTAAAAGTTTCCGCAATAAGGTAACTGTTCAGATTTTAAATTAAAAGCTGCGAATTTAACATGAAATAAAGGTACAAAGCACAGTTAATGGATTTTTGGTAGTAAAAAAATGAATTTCGATATTAACCCTTTGCCATCCCGTTAAGTAATTTGGAGCATCGGTAGAGAATTAACATCAAAAAATTGTTTTTTCTTTAAAACAAAAAAAAGAGGATATTCTTGACTTTTAATATGAATTTTTCAAATTTTTCTCAGAAATTCAAATATTTAATATTTTTAACACATTGTCTATCAGCTTAAATAGCATAGGAATAAAAAATGAATAACATCAAGTTTATCGTTCGATGTCAAAAAGTTGTTTCTTAATTGTTTAAAAACGTCAAGCTGTTGTCAAATTTCCGCGACTTTTGTTTTTTTCAGAATTCAATAGCTCAAAAACTAAATGCCCAAAAACCTAAATTAATTTTTGTTACTGTAGTGATTGATACGATCATTGCACCGTAAACTATCAATGTTTGGGACGTCAATGCTAGTACCCTTGCTTTGTTTGAGATGGATTTACCCTTTTGCAAACACTTATACCAGAATTTTTTGTTTAATGCCATTTAAAGTGTTTTTAATGCAAAATCGTGTTATAAACATCACGAATTCCGCACAAAAATCATTAATGAAAATCTAAAAGATTTTATCCCATTCCTTCGAAAAAATTGTCAATACAAATGCGCAGTTGAAAGATAACCTCCATCGCGTACTAACTCCACAGCGTGTTTTTTAACTTTCACATCCTGTTTTATAATCAAAGTCACACACCAAAAAAGATATTAAACTGAAATTGTTTGACGAGGAAGATTAGTTTTTTTTTTATTGTCCCAAGACCATCAAAATAAGCCATGCAATTTAAAAATATTTCTGATTATATAAATGTCAGAAACAGTGTTGAAGAGCGGTTTGACCTAAAATTTAAATCACGTTGACTAATTCAAAATATTTTAAGTGAAAATTTCCCTTTTGGAGTTTCATTTTGGAACGGCTAGTGTTTTTCTCATGCTATATAAAATGTCAGTTGTCATTGTATTTCAATAAGAACGAGTAGCAAAAATTCTACTATTTAATTATTAATTCGAATATCCTAAAGTGTTGCAGCTTTATATGTTTTAATATTAAAAGTGTCATGCCATGAAAACTTCGCAACATAAGTGTCAGATCTTAGCATGTTTGGTTAAAGTTTGTTGCTTGTATTAAGGAGTAAGCCGTTGTGCACTGTAAAAAATTCTAGATCAACCTTTCACCAAAAAAAAAAATACAAAAAATGGTGAAATTTAGCTGCAACCAACATTTGGTACTGACGTTGAATAATTATAAGAGTTCCTTGTTTCGCATTCATAGTGAAACTACACCACTATAATGGTTCAACTTAGTACCAAATGTTGAGTGCAGCTAAATTTCACCATTTTTTTGGTGAAAGTTTGAACTAGAATTTTTGTTATAGTGGTGTAGTTTCACATAGTTTCACTATGAATGCAAAACTGGGCCCCTGTAATAAAACCACTGTAATAAAACAAACTACACCACTATATCACCACTAACTACACACATAACTGCACCACTATAATAAAAATTCTAGTTCGAACTTTCACCAAAAAAATGGTGAAATTTAGCTGCAACCAACATTTGGCACTAAGTTGAACGATTATAGTGGTGTAGTTTCACCTAGTTTCACTAGGAATGCGAAACAAGGAACTTTTATAATGGTTCAACTAAGTACCAAATGTTGGCTTCAGCTAAATTTCATTTTTTTGGTGAAAAGTTGACCTAGAATTTTTTACTGTAGGCTTCAAATAAAGCCATCCTAAGCAAACATTATGGATGAAATGAATAATCATTGACTTCGAATTTCCGATCTTTATGCAAAGTTTAAGTGAAGGTGTAATTTGTTACAAAAAGCGAGCAGGAGCACTATATTCTTCTCAGCTTATGTTTATGCACAAATGGACCGGAACTCCTTCTAACCCAGTTGGTTGCCAAGCCGTCGATAACGAGCGGAAAAATTTTTGGTACATCGCGATTGCTTTTGGGTAGTTAATCTGTGCATTATAGCACCAGCGATTGTAAATTGATTTTCCATATTTTGTCAATACTCGCATTGAAAAATCACGTGGCTAAGAAAGAAACAAGAATATTTTGTTGCCATAAAGTATATGAAAAAGGGGCCGTGTTAGCCTAGTGGATAGGATGTCGGCTTTCTTCCCGGAGGGTTGGGTGTTCGATACCCGACCCGCTGAAGACTTATCATGTACACTTGGGGATACGTGCATGTAGAATCCGTGGACCCTGAAGTCCCGAGGCAGTTCCGAGGGTACCGGAGGGTAGAGAATTTCGCTTCCCTTCACTGTTCTTAGGTCAAAAAAAAAAGGTGGAGTATTTGTGGTAGAGTCATCTGGTGTCCTCCGAATACATAATCTGCACTTGAGCTAAGTCGTACTTCTAACCTTGCGGTGCTCATTAGAAACTGAAGATGCTCTCTTTTCTGCCTTGATTCCTGGTCGCTCTGCGAGGACTGCTTGTATATCAGAGTGGCATTAGCAACAACAAATATGAAAAGGGGATAACTAAACACAATATGGTAGACCGATGTTGTTGTTTGGCTTATAATAAATGACTGAGAATTCTTAAATTTATTATTACTTTATTAAATAAAAAATTCTTATTTTTTTCTTTTTGTGGGAGGGAGGGAGAGAATCGATTTTGAAAACGATACGGTTGTTGAGTGGCTTCCTAATTTTGACGACCACATTTGTAATTTGTAAAAAATTACCGAAAAAGAAAGAAATGCAGGGCGGAGCTCCCATGAAAATTAAGCCCTGACTTATGTTAAAGCCAACACATATCGAACGACTTTCAATAGCTTCCAGATAAAGACGGACCAAATTGTGCCCTCCTATGACACATTCTTTTCTCTATGACGTATGTATTATCTTTCCTAACTACGCCAGTAGTCCATTCTGTGATGCGATTATAAGATATTCCTTTACGCGCGTCTTGCTTGACACTTAAGATAAGACATTTGATTCTAGACGTCCGTCTTCTCATTTAAAACTCTATACATGAAATTTTAATTTCATAGTTCCAATTAAAATGTATTTAGTGCTCAATACTGTACGCGTGTATATTTTGAAAGGCTTCTTCTCATTAAAAACTCAGTCCATGAAATTTTAATTTTTTGATGAGGATTTATGTAATGCTCAATCCTGTATGGTTGCATATTTTGTAGGTTTGATCGTAACATGGCAGACAACTATTTCAAAGAATGAAAAATCACTATTTATCTAAATTTAGTGAGCTAAATTTGAAAGAAAAGACAATAATAGTTGCCGTGATGCACTAATTTCAAAATAAATCATTAGTTTTGTTACCAGTTAAAGCTAAAAATTAGGTTCACCTTTTTGTGGTTTCGTTATCCGGGATTAGGATAAGCACGTACAGATAAGAGGTGGCATCAGTTGGGACAAAGATAATATCAAGACAAACTGCAAAATAAATTTCACACTAGATGGTGTCTATAATATTGTTTGTAGCTGTAATTTCAACTGATTTGATGAAGCCTATTTAAGGCGTTAGTAATCTGATCTAAAAGCGTTAGTTTTATGTTATGATAAGTAATATTTCTTGGTTGACTAAAGATGTTTTCATAGCCATTTTCTTGTGTGGTAATAACTTTTATGTTCTATTTTATTTTATGACAGTAGAAGTCGCAGGCATTTTCACTTTATTCATTTTCTCTCTATTTCGATTCATCGCTATTTTATGCACCTTTGATACACATTGCACTTTTACTTTTTTTTTTTTTTTTTGTAATTTTTACGAAAATTATTCAGTTTTTAAGATTTTAGGCTAGTACATATTTCGTTTTTACTTTTCTTTTTTTTTTTCGTTTATCTGATGAGTTTTAGATTCTGGTTGTATTTGTGAAATTCTAGCGATTTTTTTTACAAAAATGTAGCAATTTTCACCAACTTTCAGCAGTTTTTCGTCAATTATGCGGTGCTTTATCGCCAACGGATGCCGTCTGAATTCCAGACAAGAAACACGACTGCTGATAGGAAGCACGAATTAAATCGCATGAAAAAAAATTATTTGGAAACAGAAAACGTTTTATGCATAAAATTGCAATTTCACGCGAAATGTTGCTGTGAACAAAATGTTTCTCGTGTTATTTGCATTTGTCCTATTAATCTTTGTCCAACTATAATGCCGAAATAAAACTGCAATCGAAATATATTTATTTATTTTATTTATTTTGCTTTCATTTTCAATTATGATTTTTTGGGGGAGGAATTATGGGGAGTGATTCAACAACTACAGAGGAATGGGTATAAATGTAAATAAAAAATTTTCACTATCTGCTGTTATCATTCGGTCAGTGTAAAAAGCGATCACATAGGCTATCATGGTGGGAGATCGAAGGAAATTATTTGCTGAAAGTATGTTTATTTTTCACCCCAATTATTACAAAACTCTGAAAATGATTTGATAATGCTCAATTTTGATGAAATAAATTTTAAATATTTTCTTCTCGTTTATCAGAGCAAAAACGATATCTCCCCCAGCCTCATTTAGCACCATTCAAAGCATTATCTTTATAACCAGAAAAATCCAGATTCCTATCTAAAGCTGCAAAATTTTCAATAAGCTCTTGTGCTGTTATCCAAGAACTGACAAACGTTGAAAGCTACCTGTCAAAAAAATGATTGTCAAAACAATGTGTGCTGCACTGTTTAAATAAAGAAGTGAATTCGTAAACAATATCCGAAATTCCTACCTAACGCGTCACTTTTATAGTAATAGTAGTATGTTTATTGGGGACTGCTAAATTGACTAGGACCGACCTAGCTGGGCCTTGAGCCTGTTGCTGGCCGTCACATTTGTATTTGTATTTGTAATACTTTTCTTTTCTACTTCACTCCTTTACCCTGTTAGCACGTGGCCTTAGGGCTGCCCTCCCCCGGGCACGGGTAAGTGAAGTTCGACGACAGCTCGTGACCGACCGGAGGTAGATTAGCTGGGCGTCAGCCCAGCCTTCCTACATTGCTGTGTGGACCTGGCCCTTCTTGATACCCCTATGCTTGAAGAGTATCATTGAAGGGTTGTGGTTCCCTTGTATTTGTAATACTATTATGATTTTCCTCGTGTGGCACTATATCTTTACAATAATAGTTGGTGTAACTTTTGCTGCAAGATTTCATAAATATGGCACTTTCTCTGGAAACTTAAAAGTATCATTAAAAATGTTCGACAAGTTAGTATCAAAACAATCGGCTTGCATCCTATTTATACATCAATTTTATCAACAAAAAAGGGATGTTTTTTATTTCTTTTTTTTAATATTTTCGATTTTTATTGCACTTGCACTTATTTGCGCTTTAACCGCTAAAGTACGAGTTTTTTTCTGGAAAATAAGTATAATGTAAGTTATTCTTTGCAATTTCAGGTTTTGGGGGACGACTAGGGAGCGGGGGATGGGGCAAAAGTTACATAGAGAAAAAATATTATATAAACAAACTGTGAACGGACCTCAGACGGGTATTAGAAATAAAATAATGCACGGGAAAATTTCCCATTAACTTTCGCCCGTGTCAGACACGGGCAAATGCGTTAAGGGGTTAAATATTAAAAAACAATAAAACGAATCGCCAGGTTTAGGAGTTATATGAAAGCAGGCCGTCATTGGGGGGAATCAATTGTCCACCCCCTGACTTTTAAAAATACAATGTATTTGTATATGTTTTTCTGCATTTTTTTTTTGTTTTTGTTTTTTTACCTCTAATAGGCATATGAATAGGTACCCTCCCCCCCCCCCTGGAAAATTTTGAAATGACGGGCCTGTTTGAAAGTAGTCTCATTAAAACAACACTTAGAAAATTTAACCTAAACGGCATAAATTGTGAGAAAAATTAATTATTAAGGAAAAATTTGCAATTAAAATAATGGACATATGTTGCAGAATTGCATGTGAAATAGAGAAGCGATACTCTAATATTGAATTTTAAATATCTAAGTTTAACAATTAAAAATCTAAAATGGTAGACAGAACATCAGCTAAACGCAGGGGAAATTTTCGTTGATTTTTTTTTTTTTTCCTTCACTCATATTTTGAGCACAAAAAATATTTGTGATCATCTTTCAAACACATTAAGATATAAAATTAAATGTAAGCCTTTGTTATACAAAGACAAAATTTAAATCGAAAGGGCAGTGGTAACCTAGTGGTTAGGATGTCCGACTTCCTGCCGGAAAATTGGGGGTTCGTTACCCGACCCGCTGAAGACCCACCATGTACACTTGCGGATACGTGCATGTCAAATCCGTGGACCCTGAAGTCCCGAGGCAGTTCCGAGGGTACCGGAGGGTGGAAACGTTCCCTTCCCTACACTCTTAAGTCAAAAAAAGGAAGGTGGTGTATTTGTAGTGGCGCTATCTGGTGTTATCTAAATACGTAATGAACCAAGTCGTACTTCCACCGTTGTGGTGCTCATCCATAAACGGAAGGTGCTCCTTACTGCCGTAATTCCTGGTCGCTCTGAGAAAGGCAGCTTGGATACCCAAATGGCATTAGAAACAACAATAACAAGAAAAATAACGTAAAATTAAGTACAAAATTTGCAAATTTTACATTTATTTATTCTTAATTTTACGTCGATTTTTATTTTTATATTAAGCTATGTTTATGCAGCAGACCTCCTACTGTTAACTTATAATAATACGCATTGGGAGAAAGCGAGGATTGAAGCAATATCTCAATGCCTTGAATTTATGCACTAAATCAGAGTTTCACAAAGCTGTGGTCCGGGGCTAAAAAGTTCAAGATAAGTAAAAACAATTTATGTCCAGTCAATCACAATTTATGTCCAGTCAATCACAACGTGTAGTTGTAGGTAAATAGCATCGATACATGCAGAACTACTATTAGCTATACATTCTCCAATTTATTTCAACAATTCTCCCCAAAACCTCGGATAGAATCAAATCCAAGAAACAACTTCATTCATCCCGTTGATTCATCTGTGAAGACTGACCTGTACGAGTTCATCACTGACATAACGATTTGTGAAAATTAAACCTGCTGAATATTAATCAAAAATACTATAAATATTTTCTTTGTTACTTTTTGGGTAATTAAACACATTTATACATATCCGTATTGTTATTTGAAATCCTAATATACTACATCATGGTTATACAACTCATATGAAGAATGATCTCGATTAAGCAAGGCAAACATCGGTTTATTCACCCACTCTCAGAAATAGAACTCTCACTTTTGATGATTCTTCAATCTTCAAGAAAATTTCGTCATTTACAACGATTCTTTCCTCGCGTGATCACCGTGACTTAAAAAAGTTACTACACAAATTTCGCCAATTTGACGAAAGGTTTACTCGGGGCATTTTTCACGAAGCCAATTCCTCAAATCCGACAAAAGTTTCGTGAGATTTGAGCACGCGTTTCTGAGAGTGCGAACACCAATAAGTTCGTTGTTACTAATAAACGTCCAATGGAAATAATTTGAAAACATTCATTCCTAGGTGTTGATTTTTTAATTAGTTTGTATTGCCATAAACCAAAATAATGCTAAGTAATGAAAACAAGGCAGTAGCTCTAAAAAATGCATAAAATATGAATAAATATATAGAGCAATGCGTTGTAAAAATAATAGAAAATAAGATTTAAATGTATCATGTAAAGGGTTTTTGGGGGAGACGGGGAGGGGGGTCCTGATGACCTGAACTTTGAGAATCTCTGCGTTAGATCCCTTACTTCTTAATAAATTCCGCGTTATTATGCTCAAATTTGCATTGAAAACTCCATGCAGATGTTTCGAAGTTAAATGACCCTCTTCCTCAGTACGGGAAATGGAGCTATTACAAAGAAAAATAGCAAAACTGTTATCAAGAAATGTATTCAAACTATCCGACAAAAGTTGACAGAAAAAACTGATAGATAACAGTTTTCTGAAAACAAATAAAAATGTTACAAAACGAGGCATTATATACATCCTAAAATCATGGGAAAAGTTTCTTAAATTACAAAACGAATATCAAACTGAGAGAAAAAGGAACCTAAGAATTACCACACAATTATTATAGAAGCTATAAATGTTGTGATATATCCTCGATATAACACCTCCTAATTTGATAATTTCATGCTTTACGATAACCTTAAATCAGATTCCGTTGCATTTTAAACCTACTTTTGCAACTAATACCACAGCCATATGACTTCTAAAACTGATGTCTCCAAAAAGCTCCTTGTTTCAAATCTTCTCAATAAATTGCTGAAGCTAACTAAAAATGACTGTCCATGTAGATATAAAATAAAAATGACAGGATGCCCACCGGTGGGGAATCATGGCGCAGACTCCTGCATTGATAATTGGGGGGGGGGGGGGGTCGTTTCAGGGGCCTTTGGAGGAGGCTTGATCGACTGCTCAGGGGGGTTTCGTAGTCTTTTAGGGTGCACCATTGCTCTAAGGGGGCACCTCAGGGAATAAGCAGATTGAGCTTGTATTGCAGAATAGAAATATTGGTTGTTGAGCATTGCGCCCTGGGTTAAGCTGTTTTTCCAGCTTTTGTAATCCGCTTTTGACTTTGAAAATTAAATATATGTAATGGTTGTTCCAGGTTCGGCAGGTAGGACTCTTCTTTCGGAGTGACATCATTTTTAAATCAACAGCATATTAAAAATTGCATTGGGAAAGTCATCCTGGTGTAAGAGTGACATCCTTTCCGAAACGACTTCTTACTAACCAAGTTTGTAACGTATACGTATGAGCATAAAATTATTTCTCTGAACTCTTTCGTCACTCTTTTAGATATGCTACGATTAATCGACAACAAACCGAAGTTTCGGCGATTATTTTATGACTACAACAAATCATTCTCTTCATAATAAAAGGAAATGAAATATCTCGAATGTAAAACTACTCGAAGGAATGCATTCCTGTAAAACTAAAGTATGATCTGAGAATCTAATCTCTTGTGGCATCCAATTTTAAAGTACTGTAAAATTTTATGATATAGGATGATGTGCAAGCCTAAAGCGTTCGTCATAATCTGAATCACAATCCGAACCATTTTTTATTGTTATTTGAAATGCTTGCATACTGTTGCAGTTTAAGAGAGTTTTTATGTTGCGTGATAAAAATGAGGAAACTGCGCCCACGTGAAGGAATAAATGGGCCATTACTACGTAATATTTATATTTAAATATAAAGTGACTTACACTTAATTTTTATTATAGGCCATTACCAATCACAAAATTAAGAGTGAGATGAGTTAGAAATGTTCAAAACAAATGTTTTATAGAAGTCACCTTATAAGTATTTTTTTTTTTTTTCAAAATTTCGACTTTTGTATTTAAGTACACTTTAGAAAAAACCTGAACTTGTAGAGTGTTTTTTTACTGATTTTAAAGGAAGATTTCGTAGTGCTTCAATACATGGTTTTTCCTTCCAAAAACGGAAATATCACGTCCTGAAAATACAAGAACGGAACCTTTCCGTTCTACAGTCAAATCTTCTGTCAAATCTCGGGGAAAATATCAGAAACGGAATATTTCCGGCAACTCTGCTGCCGTACTTTTTCCGTTATTTTCAGGAGTTTTTTTTCCACAGTGTATCCGCTATAAATTTTATTAAATAATCAACTTTGGCAAGTACTTTCAATCAAAGTATTTTTCTGAAAATTAGTAAGTCAAATAAATAACGGACGCTAAACACTGAAAGTCGTGTAATGTTAATCAAAATCGAGGGTGGACCTGAGGATATCTCGTGAGTTCTAAATGCTATTGGCTGGCTGCTCTAGGATTTTGCTTTGACTCGGTAGCAGGGTTCCCAAAGGTCCCGGATTTTCCGGCACAGTCCAGTATTTTGAGAAATTGTCCAGCCTCCCGAGGAACTTCAATGCGGGACGGGAAAAGTCCCGTACTCTTCTCAGGATAATGATTTTCCCGGCTGTCGAGTATCCGGCGACCATTGTGTGACAGGCTCGTTACCGGATATCTGGCTGTGATGTTTCAAACCTGTAAATTATATGCATTTTACTCACAACTTCCAAAGACGTAATAAGTTTTCAATTTACGTATGTTTACAAAATATGCTAATTAATTAAATTTTGAAAGTCGAAATTGACTTTCCAGAAAACCGCATCTTTCTTGCAGAGAGCAGGCCGGATATTGGATTCCGGATATTTAAATATCGACCGGGTACCGGATATCTAGTATCCGAACAGCGCCCCTCCCCTACCCCGTCTGTGCGTCCTGCTGTCCCGTATTTGCAGTTTTTAAATTTGGCAACCCTGCTCTGTAGTGTTTTCTCTTTAAACCGGCGATTACTTTTGGCCGGACAGTAACTCATGACTATCTCACGATTGTGAATGAGAGCGCTGCTCGAGTAACTTCTAATAATAATCTAAATTTTTTTGCTTATTATACACAACCTACTTTCTGCTAAAAAGATGTTTGACACACAGCTTTTTCATTATCTGCATTTGTCCAAGATAGAACTGTAAAACTGTAATTGCTGTTTTTTAATGTTATTTTAATTAAATCCAAGAATATAAATGTTCATTTACGACATTAAACAAAGTATTTTATAGTGTAAAGCTCTACTGAGATTTTCAGAAACAGCATTTATTAGTAATTAATCTGTAACTTTACCCTTAAAGTTACAGATGTATTCAAGATCATTAATTTATCTTACCGAATCAAAAATCGGTAAGATAAATGTTTAATAAATGCCCCATGCTTTTTTAAGTGGGAAACCTATTTTGTAGAGCAGTTACAAGCACCAAAAGAAGATTGATACTAAAAACTCTTTAAACGTGTTTTCCAGAATAAGAAAGTCCATCCATTTATCAAACGACTGGTTTGTTTAGTTGAACTTTTGGTAGATACGAAGTATGGAGTGTTTAATATATACGTTCTACCTTGGAAAATTCTCAAAAGTCTTCACTTTCTGAAATTATTTTTTTACTTTTCCGAGAAAATAAGAAATGAAAATTAAAATGAAATGTTTTCCGCCTCTCATTTTGATAGATCTTCGTAGTTTTGATTTCCTTTGAACATGCTAGGAGAACCATATCAAAACAAAGAAAACTGGCAAAGATAGAGGATATGACGATACTTTTTTCTTTTTTCCTCGGAGTTAGAGTCAGTGACGCATTTAAGTGGGGCGACCCGCCCCACCCAGCCACAACGGAGAAAAATTAACCCTTTAAAAGCTCCATAGAATAAAACAAATACCTTAGATTGGATATGTTTTGCCATTTTCTTTTCTATTTCAAAGTGAGCAAAGTGTTTCCTTTGAAAAATATATTCGCAATGTTTTTTAGCCGCTAATCATAACCACTGCCTCATATAAATACTTTAATATTATGAGGTCCATGACACGAATGGTGTTTTCCCTTTTCAAAGCTGCATTTTTTTTAAAATTTATTTAATATACTTCACTAAAACGCATGCTTCACGCTCACATGATTTTTTTTTTGGGGGGGGGGGGAGGAGGGATCTGTCCCATGGGTTGCCCCATCGCTACCCACCCCAGGTGACAACCATGCCAGCTACGCCACTAACTAGAGTTAAGTTTCAATTCGTAATTAATTGCTTGGTAAATTAATTCATTTTTACGCAGCATTGTTAAATGGTGAAATTTTTCTCAAGTGAAACTATCGATGGTGCAAAAATTGGGCTGATATTGAGAGGTTTGCCCACATTGCTCCAAAATAAACCGAAAAAAATCTACTTAGTAGTACAAATGTAACACCTGTCTTTGTGTAAATTCTTTTGCTTCTGCAGCTTTAATCTGTATTTAACCGATGAATTATAGTTTCTAGAAAAACGTCGTTTTTAAGTCAAGTGGAAATGAACCTAATGAAATTGGCACCAATGACGCAAAAATGACGAAACCTTGTAATATATTCTAGCGGATAGAATTCAATATGAGCCTGAAAGTCGCTATGTTTCTCCGTATTACATCAAAAGATACCTATAAACACTTTTTTTTCCTTCAATATCAAAGAAGTTATCCTAATTATAACAACCATTAAACGTTTTATACATTGACAACTTAAAACTCGGTTAATATCTAGCTCTGCCATGCATTAATATAAATTAAAAGAACATAATATTGTAGAAGCACTTATTTTCGCGAGCCGTAATTTTCGCGAAAATGAAAGTATCGGTGGTTTCTCAAGCTGAAAATTTCGCTTATTTTGTATGAACAGAACGAAATTTATTATTTGAGGCGAAAGAAAAAAGTATTTCGCTAGGCTAAAATTTTCGTGATTGCGACGGGCTCGCGAAAATTTAACGCGAGCGAAGATAAGTGTTTCTACTGTAATTTAGATTTTTTAACCTTTTACAAAGAATGGAGACAAAACATTAGAGAAACTATTTAAAATATTATTTTTGTGCAGTAATTCAAAACGTTTATCATGGAAAATTGCAGCTATTTTTTCACCCCAAAGAGATAATTTTATTATTTGTAATTTGAGGCGAAAAAAAAAAGTATTTCGCGAGGCTTAAATTTTTGCAATTACGACGGGCTCGCGAAAATCGCGAAATTTTAAGCCTCGCGAAAGTGAGTGCTTTTACTGTAATTTAGATTTTTAAACATTTTACAAAGAATGGAGACAATACATTACAGAAAATATTATTAAAAATATTATTTTTTGTACAATAATTCAAAACGTTTATCATGGAAAATTGCAGCCCAAATAGATAGCTTTGTTATTTCATGTTTTATGTTTTTATTTAATAATATTAAATTATACAATCTTCATCTCAGAAAGATTTAAAGTTACTCATTTAAACTGAGTATAGCAAAAGGTAGATTAACACACCTCTTCAGTCAGATATGAAACCACCTGATAACGCTATTTTATCGCTGATTGTCCCATTAAATGAAATCGTCATTTAAAACGTTGCTTAAAAGCAATAAAAACTGTCGCTGCTTTTATATTTATTTATTTATTTTTATAGTTATTTTCTTTATTTTCTTATTTATTTATTTATTTATTTATTATTTTTTATTTACCTACTTATTTATTTATTTATTTTACAAGTAGAAAATACAAAATTTGTTATTTTATGTTTTTTACTTGTTATTTTATATGTGCAGCTGGCACCGGGTTACGTCAATGTCTTATTTTTGCTCATGTGCAGGTATCACATTTGTGCTTAGCATTTTACGCATGTGTCAGGTCTGTTTACATTTTATCGAAGTAGGGGTAACAGAAGAAATAAAGAAGAAAAAATATTTACTTTTTACAAAGAATAACAAACATTTTTTTTTCTTTTTGTGAAAAATATTCAAATTATAAATAGAATAATTCAACATCGAAAAAGTCAACAAATGTGTAGCTAAAATAAAACTTTCAAAAGCGTGGTCTCAGCGTATCACCCCTTTGACGAATGGAATCGTTCCTGACTGGTAGTCGCAGCATTAGTGGATGAACAGTAACAAGCATTGTTCCTTCGGTATAAAGTGTAATATGATTTTCCCATTTGAAATATGTGCACTTATACGTTCCAGAAAGACTATATTAGTGGAGACATTAAATATTATTAGGAGATATTGTTAACTGAAAATAATTTGTTTTAATAGTAAGAAAGTGACACTGATAGTCGCGGCATTCGTGGACGAACAGTACAAGTATTGTTCCTTCGGTATAAAGAGTAATATGATTTTTCCCATTTGAAATGTATGCACTTATACGTTCCAGAAAGACTATATTAGTGGACATTAAATATTATTAGGAGATAGTGTTAACTGAAAAATAATTGTTTTAAATAGTAAGAAAGTGACACTGATAGTCGCGGCGTTCGTGAACGAATAGTAACAAGCATTGTTCTTTCGGTATAAAGAGCAATATGATTTTCCCATTTGAAATATGTGCACTTATACGTTCCAGAAAGACTATATTAGTGGAGACATTAATATTATTAGGAGATATTGTTAACTGAAAAATAATTTGTTTTAAATAGTAAGAAAGTGACACTGATAGTCGCGGCGTTCGTGAACGAATAGTAACAAGCATTGTTCTTTCGGTATAAAGAGTAATATGATTTTCCCATTTGAAATATGTACACTTATACGTTCCAGAAAAACTATATTAGTGGAGACATTAAATATTATTAGGAGATATTGTTAACTGAAAAATAATTTGTTTAAATGGAATGTGACACTGATAGACGCGGCGTTCGTGAACGAATAGTAACAAGCATTGTTCTTTCGGTATAAAGAGTAATATGATTTTCCCATTTGAAATATGTCACTTATACGTTCCAGAAAGACTATATTAGTGGAGACATTAAATATTATTAGGAATATTGTTAACTGAAAAATAATTTGTTTTAAATAGTAAGAATGTGACACTGATAGTCGCGGCATTCGTGGACGAACAGTAACAAGCATTGTTCCTTCGGTATAAAGAGTAATATGATTTTCCCATTTGAAATAGTGCACTTATACGTTCCAGAAAGACTATATTAGTGGAGACATTAAATATTATTAGGAGATATTGTTAACTGAAAAATAATTTGTTTTAAATAGTAAGAAAGTGACACTGATAGTCGCGGCATTCGTGGACGAACTAGTAACAAGTATTGTTCCTTCGGTATAAAGAGTAATATGATTTTTCCCATTTGAAATATGTGCACTTATACGTTCCAGAAAGACTATATTAGTGGAGACATTAAATATTATTAGGAGATATTGTTAACTGAAAAATAATTTGTTTTAAATAGTAAGAAAGTGACACTGATAGTCGCGGCGTTCGTGAACGAATAGTAACAAGCATTGTTCCTTTTGGTATAAAGAGTAATATGATTTTTCCCATTTGAAATATGTACACTTATACGTTCCAGAAAGACTATATTAGTGGAGACATTAAATATTATTAGGAGATATTGTTAACTGAAAAATAATTTGTTTTAAATAGTAAGAATGTGACACTGATAGACGCGGCGTTCGTGAACGAATAGTAACAAGCATTGTTCTTTCGGTATAAAGAGTAATATGATTTTCCCATTTGAAATATGTACACTTATACGTTCCAGAAAGACTATATTAGTGGAGACATTAAATATTATTAGGATATATTGTTAACTGAAAAATAATTTGTTTTAAATAGTAAGAATGTGACACTGATAGACGCGGCGTTCGTGAACGAATAGTAACAAGCATTGTTCTTTCGGTATAAAGAGTAATATGATTTTCCCATTTGAAATATGTACACTTATACGTTCCAGAAAGACTATATTAGTGGAGACATTAAATATTATTAGGATATATTGTTAACTGAAAAATAATTTGTTTTAAATAGTAAGAATGTGACACTGATAGTCGCGGCAGTTCGTGAACGAATAGTAACAAGTATTGTTCCTTCGGTATAAAGAGTAATATGATTTCCCATTTGAAATATCGTGCACTTATACGTTCCAGAAAGACTATATTAGTGGAGACATTAAATATTATTAGGAGATATTGTTAACTTGAAAAATAATTTGTTTTAAATAGTAAGAAAGTGACACTGATAGTCGCGGCATTCGTGACGAAGTAAGTAACAAGTATTGTTCCTTCGGTATAAAGAGTAATATGATTTTTCCCATTTGAAATATGTGCACTTATACGTTCCAGAAAGACTATATTAGTGGAGACATTAAATATTATTAGGAGATATTGTTAACTGAAAAATAATTTGTTTTAAATAGTAAGAAAGTGACACTGATAGTCGCGGCGTTCGTGAACGAATAGTAACAAGTATTGTTCCTTCGGTATAAAGAGTAATATGATTTTCCCATTTGAAATTGTCACTTATACGTTCCAGAAAGACTATATTAGTGGAGACATTAAATATTATTAGGAGATATTGTTAACTGAAAAATAATTTTTTTAAATAGTAGAAAGTGAACTGATGTCGCGAATTGCGATAATACTGAATATAAATAGCACTGTTCTTTCGGAAAAAGATAAAATATGACTGTTTCAATGAAACTTACACTTATTTTCCAGAAAAACAATTTGGGGTTTTTTTAAATTCAGTTAACTGTAAATTTTAAAAAGTAGAAAGAACTTGGGAATTGAAAAATACGAAAATAAGTTGGGAAACTATACTTTAATGAAACTCAGGTTTTCTTAGCAAGAAAAAATTATTTTTCCCTTTTTAAAAAACGGAGAAATAAATTTTCAATACAAATGTTTTAAACTTTCTCTTGGTCCGAAAAATTTCCTTTGAAGAAAAAGTTATGCAAGAAAATCTTTTGAGTTTTCTTGTCGAATTCTTTTAAAATTTGTTTGCAAGAAAAAATTCTTCCAAAAGAAAACCAAAGAAAAACCTAGTTTTTTCCTTTTCAAAGAAACTTCTGTAAAATTTCAATGAAAGGATACTTCCGCCAAATAATCGGTAATCGATTGTTTGACTTCTAGTTACATAATCAAACTCTTCATTGTTCTACAAATCATCAACATGACATTTTGTGATTGTTTCCATGGTTGCTCTTTTATTGTGTCAACAAATGATTTCAAGGTGAAAAAAAAAACCGTGAAATTATGCAAATCATCAAGGTTGATATATAAAATTGTAGGAATAAAATGTCTTGGGGCAGCATGTTACTATTTCAGTAATTCTTATCGAAATATCTCCGAGTCATATAAAAGTTGTCATTGGAAATGATACAAAATTTTTTTTAACAAAAATGAATTTAAACGAAGAATATAATCTTTTATTCTGAAGTTGTTTTTGTTTTCTAAATGGTGCTGCTTCGTCCGGCGTTGCACGGGCTATCTCAAGTACTGAAAAAAAGTGATGCCACGTGATCCATGTTCAAATCCCGATCAAAATGAGAGAACTGTTTCTAATAAGCATCTACGATCCCACAGATAATCCCCATCTGAATAAGAACAGCAATCCTCAAAAATCCCTAACGGAATAAAGGTTTCAAAAATTTCCCAAATAACGCTGACAGACCACATGAAAATTCTAATTGGGATAACGTCTACATTCCCTTAAATCTTTTTTAGAAAGAAGGAAACAGTCCCTAAAAAACTCTACGAGAAAAAAACAACAGCAAGGGGGAAAGGGCCTATTCTGAATAAGAAGTCCCTAAAAATCATAAATTGAGTAAATACAATACTCCCGAAAAGTAGTTTTTTTTCCCATTCGATTTTTATGCTAAGCAGCCACCGTCACGCCTGGCGCTGCGCGAGTTTAAAATACAACACGACACTGAAATTATTTATTACCTATCGATACACCGACATAAATACCCGGATCAATATTAATAACAGAGAAATTCTAAAAATTCGCATTAGAATAAGGACAGTTATCCCTTTCAATCCTTTTTCAATTTCAATCCATTTTCTTTTTTAGCTGTCAGAATAATTAATACAATCTTTAAAAGTCCTCGTTAAAATACGAAAACATTTTACGTTAAAATTTTAATTAAATAAAAAAAAAAAACTGCCGATCTGTTGAAGCGGACAGATTTTAATAGTATAGATTGTTGCGTCGCCTGGCGCTGCACGTGCTATCTCGCGCATTGAAAAAAGTGAGGCCACGTGACACATGTTTCAATCCCCAACTGAAAAAGCACAACAATTTCTAAATAACATCAACTATCCACTGATATTTCCTATCATAATAAGAACAGCAATCCCTAAATAAAAAACTAACAGTACAACGCTCAGAGTCCATGTAAAAATTTTAATTAGGATAAGGTCTAACATCCCCTTCAAAACCCCTATCAGTAAAAATGCAACAGAAGGAGGGATAAATCCTCTTTTAAATAAAACAACATTCCTTAAAACTACCTAAAACCTTTGCTTGAGTGACGACAATACACTCAAAAAGTAGTGTTTTGCCAATTGTTTTTTGTGATAAGTAGCAGCCGACCCTTTGCACCCGGCGCTGCGCAAGCTTAAACACATCATGGCATTGAAATTCTTTATTAGCTATCCTATCAATACACAGACATACAGACTTAGACCGATTTTTATAAGACAGACACTCTAAAAATAAACATTAGGATAAAGTCAACTATCCTTTTAAATCCTTTTTCTTTTTTACACTATTTGCCTTTTTATGCTGTCAGAATAATTTTTAAAATCTCTGAAAAAGTCCCCGTTAAAATGCGAAAAACAGCTTTTATTTAATAAAAAGCAAACTTTTTGATCGGCTGTATGTTGCAAGAAATAAAATTTAAATCGCTTTTAAAAAAAAAGAATACTTAAAAACAGGATGAAAAAATTTAAAAATCTTTTGCTCCTTAAAATGGTGAAACATTGCAAAGAGATTTTTTTAGCAGCAACGTGTGTGCGGAATGGCAACGATAAGAATAAATTAAAGAATAAAATAGAACTTTTATCAATCGTATGCGAAAATAAATTAAATCTTATTACCATGAAAAATAATTTCGAACTGCAGAGAAAACGGCCATAACTTTCGTTCTTTATGAGTTAGAAGCTTGAAATAAACTCCATGTTATGCAAAAAAATAAGACCGTTCGATTGGTGAATATGCGAGGATTTTTTCACCTTCAAATTGACAAAATATTGTTAATGCGATTTTAAATAATATCGCTGTTAATTAAAGCCCCGCGTGAGTGAGAGCGGGCGAAACGTTTTCCCCGTCCAGAGATGAAGTGACAGACACACACCACCCCCACACACAGGCGCGGACAGATTTTAATAATATAGATAATAGTATAGATTTTAGGTGAAGTTTAATGTCGATTTTCACTGTCGTCGCAAATAGCACATGATGTCGTCATCATCGGCGTAGCTAACACGGATGACACCCGGGGCGGATATTGATGATGTCACCTACACCCCCCCCCCCCCCCGCCCATGAACACGGTTAAAGTAAAACAAAAAAAAATCATGTAAACGTGAAGAATCGATTTTAATGAAATATTTTAATAAAGAATGTTTATTTAAATAAATGTTCAAAAAATATGTAAAGCATTCATCACATCAAACTACATTACTTTTGATCAAGAAGTATAAGCATATTTAGAAAAACTGACTAAGCGGGAAATCAACAATTACAGACTTAAACAAATTTCAAAACCTCTTCTTTCTAACTTCAGCCGCTGCAGAATTCTCTCACTGCACTAGGAATTTAATTTTGCCGAGAACATCCGGGGGCCAAATGTATACTCGAAGATTCTTTATCATGCCGCAAAATCATACGACATTGACACTGTCGATTTTCTGCATCTTGAAAATCCTCCGACTTGGGTCAGGTTTGATCCTGCGAACTTTTGCGTACGAGTCAAGTACCTTATCATTTCGCCACCCTGCCGGCAAAACTATGAATATTGTCAGATCGTTTTGTGACAGGAATTGTAATTGCGTAGCTAAGAGAAAGTTTTAAACCACTAATAGTTCATCGATTTTTTAGCATTTTATATGCATTTATAAATAATATATAAAACATATGATAATTAAAAAATGTTCTATTTGCTAATATTTCTAATCAAAATTTGTCCAATTGCAACTCATTTGGTCATCGCTCTCCAAGTCTTCAGAGGCAGAAGTAATTTTTGAAGCATATTTGTTGCGTCCAAATGGAAGAAATTTTAATTATTGAGATAATATTATCAAGAAGAAAATAAACCAAAACTCCAAGTACGGTAAAACTCTAATAGAGACACCTTGCCTTTTGCTCCAATTAGCAAGGAAATAGACTAACAATCTACGCTAAGGAGTCACAAATCATTGAAATTTACGGAACATTACAACTTCCTTTCGATGGTTGTAACCTTTAGCTTTGCCAAATTCTCTGACCTCCCAAGCTATCTGTTCTCTTTAAGTTTGCGTTGAGTACGTGATTTTTGGAACTTTTCGATAGACATAAGGATAAACACTTGCTTAATTTCCCACGAATTCTTTGTGTTTCAGAGGCTCAGATTGAGGACAGGAAAGACACCTTTAAAGCCACCACCCCCTTTTTTCGATGTATTTCTTGAGAAATGTTTTTTCACATGATCGGCATTCCTTTGATAATTCTGGCATCTGCCAGAGTAAAACAGAAGCGAAAATGGCTGGTAAGGGGTGCTATATATGAGGCGAGACGATAGGATTGACTAATGGTCATAAATTTTTTGCCTGTGCGTGTTTGTGACATATGTGGACTCCGTCGAAATTTCTACCGAAATTTCTACTTCAGTGGTGTCTCTTTGTAGTGATTCGCTCGAAGCTCGTTTATTTGGAAGGGGATTCAAAGTTATTTCTTAGAAGTCTATAATACTGATGTTCTGGGTTCTGATTATCCTAGGAATTGATACAAATAAACTTTTTGTTACATATAAATGGAATTTCAATGTAACGACAATAATTTAGAGCTTCACATATAGAGAAAATAAAGCACTCTGCTTAATCCTACATTTTTTTTAAAATCTCATACTTAGAGAGTTAGTTGATTTTAGAGTGATTGTTTAAGCAAATATAGTTATTAATTCTCATACCAATTTGCAAGTTATCGAAAATAGATTCCAGAAGATTAATGCCGCTGTGTCGTAGCAGCAAGGGGGGATGGAGTCACCCCATGGAAAAGATTAAGCAAAAAAAAAAACTTATGTAAGCGCGAATTATACATTGTGATGCAATACATTAAAAAAAAAAAAAAAAAAAAACATCACAACTTAGAAAAAAAAAACGGGGAAGGTCAATATCATTCTTATCTTAATATTTAAAGTATTTCTTGACGGCAATGGCGTGTTTAGCAGTTAAAAAACACTTCGAATATATTATGGGAAGAAAACACTTTTCCAAATTGAAAATAGAAAGAAATTCACAGAAAAGTTATCCAATTTGAAGTATTTGCTTTGTTCAATGGAGCTTTGAAGGGTTCTTTTTTTTCTTTCGTCGCTGATGGGTGTCACCCTTGAAAGGGGGGCACCCGGAGCGGGCCGCCCCCACCGTCCGCACTTAGCTACGTTATTTTTGCATTTATAGTTGAGCAACTTAGTTTTGATATCCCATATTTCACCCATTTCAAGTATCCATAAGCTTCGAACGAAGGTTCCAGTGGTTCCGTGGTACCCCCCTTAGCACATAAAAACTAACACTAATGCGAAACTGGTTAAAACCTATTGCTAAAAGCTATGCATGCGCTAAGGATCATATCGTGCACACTTTAATTTGTGTGCTGTACACCCTGCGCCAAGAATAAAAATATAATTGAGGTCCAATTCAACTTTTTCGTTTTGCATGCTATAAAAAAATTCAGTTTATATTCTTTTTCATTGAAAGGGACATGTTTCAATAAATCCTAATAAATACCTTAAAGCATTCTTTATTAAGAATTAAGAGGTAATCCTGCCTGTTAGTATTAAAAGCTAAATTTTACGCAATAAAACGTTCGTTAAATTTTATTACCACGTTAAAAAAAATAATTGGATTTAAAAAAGCAGCATCAATTTCTTCTTTAAAATTTATTAAAAAGAGTTTATGCCTTTTTTTATACATATTTTCCTCCTAATTTTTACTGTTAATTGTTTTCAACGTGTCAGAATGAAAAGGACAACCCGTTTACATAAATTACTTAACATTTTTAAGAACAGCATTGTGGTTAAAGTTACTGTAGGGGCACGAAGACAGTGGTCGCTGGTCGGCAGAATATAACGCCATTTTTTTAAATTAACGGATTGCGTCCTCACGATTTAGTCAACTGAGGAAGCAAGGAGGCGATCATAGTGATCAAGACAAACCCCCCCCCCCCCCTCCCAGGTCAGATAAAAATGGTCCTATATGGTCGGCTTATTATGTCAGTTTTGAAAAATAATCAGTGGCTAATAGACGGCAACCAATCATATATCTGCGTCTGAGGGACCAGAGCATATTCATACTTACTGCTCCTGAGAAATTTCTTTAGGATTTCTAACGATAAATATATACATATATATTTGACCCCTCCCCTCCCCCCTACTGGCTTTAAGAATATAATGCATTTTTATTAATTTGCATGTATTGTGTTGTTTTCTTGTGTAATATACGAGGAGAATATACCCTTTGTTCAGTAATGGAAAAATTCAAACTGACGGGCCTGCTCTCAAGGGCATAAAAAATTCTTTTTTGAATATCTTTTGGAATAAAATATGCATGATTCAATAAATAGTAAACACGTAAAAACACCTTTAAAAATTCTATTTCTTTAGTTTGTATATCTAAAATATATAAAAAAATTAAAAATTAATATATTTTACATTAAAAACGAGCTGTTATAATGAAATGGATACATGAACGATTAATAATTTGAGAATGCAATACGAAAGAAACTTTATTTAAATTAAAAATTCAAAGACCATCCCAAAAAAATTAAATTCTTCTGGTAACTATCTATAACTGGTATAAATGGTGCTTAATTGTTTATAATAATTTTTATATAATACCTTTTTACTGTGAATACCGTAAAATTAAACATAATCCTGTTTTAAATTATTTATAATATTACATAGCAAAACAAAATGTGTATATAAATTTTTCTTGTTGACACGTGTCAGTAAAACTAAGCATTCTTCTAGTTTCCAAGGGAGTTTTAACCAAAACAGCTTCCATTCTGTTCTGATTATACAAAAAATGTTCAATATTAAAAAAGTTCTCTTAATAATAAAATATCCTTTAAAATAATCTTCCTCTTTCTGTTAACAGATAAGAGATGGCGCTATGCTACGTAAACTGAAAGTCGGGATACCATGAATTTCGTTTCCAAGGGAGTTCAGCAGGGGCGGCATAAAAAATTATTCTCATTACCACAATGCCGGCGCTAGGCTGAGGCTGTGAGGCGCTCGCCTCAGGACGCGTCGCTCTTAGGGGCGCATTGGCCATAAATATTGACTGCATCTTTTAAAGTAACAAACAGTAGTTTTCTCAAAAAAAAAAAAAATATAAATAAATAATATTTAAACTATTTAGTTTTACAAATGATGCGTCAAAACTTCTTCTAATTTCATTTTTGCAATAATATATATTACGCGTTTAAATTGGATAAAATCAAGGACAGAAACACAGCATTAATATCTTGAAACGTTTCCGTTTCTTTCTTTCCTTTGTTGAAAGGATTATTCTTTACTGGGTTATTTTTTGTTTTGCACATTATCCTTTACTTCTCCACAGCGACAGGCGGTTTCAGTGTATCCGAAGGGGGCGCTTTATAAGTGTTTGCTGTTCCAGAAAGTGTCTTCCCTATTTTATGACGAGCAAAACGCAATCTATGGCTTTTTCTCTTTTTTTTTATTTTTTTATTTTTCTTTATTCAGTCCACTTTTCATCAGCGATTGTTTCCCTTCAACCTTTTCAAAGTTAAAATATGTACAATTAAAGTTTATATCGATCATTTTTAATCTCTATTCCTTCATAATACATAGTAGGGGCGGAAAAAAGTTTTTTGCCTCAGGGCGTCATTCGTGCTAGCGCCGGCCCTGCATTTACCATCTGTAATAAGGTTGAAGTTGTACAGTCGAAGGGGAAGGGCGCCGCGGCGCCCTTATGTTTTTTCCTGTAACTGAAATATCCACTCTCTTTTTCTGCAAACCAGGCCCTTCATGTAGGGGGGTCAATTCCGCCCCCCCCCCCTGGCTTGGGAAATATAATGTATTTATTTGTATGTACATGTATTTTGATGTTTTTTTAACACAATATATTGAGTTTATACCCTTCCCCCCCCCCCCTCTGGAAGTTTTTGAAATGACAGCCTGCTGCAAGCCCTTTTCCAGTATACCACTGGCAGGGCCGTGGTAGCCTAGTGGTTAGCACGTCGGACTTCCACCTGGAAGGTCGCGTGTTCGATACCCACTGAAGACATGTGCATGTAAAATCCGTAGACCCCACTACCTCTCCCCGCGCGTAAGCAATCCTAAGTCCTCGGCTAACAGGTAGGGGTCTGGTGGAGAAAAGTATACCACTGGCAGGCCCGCGCCAAGCCTCACCGGTGCCGTCTTGCGAATGGCCATTGAGCTTATTTTTTTTTAAGTTGAAAAAAATATATCTTTTTTCCGAAAAACCCATGGGGGTTGGAGTTTTTTGGGGGGAAGAGCCCGGCACCTTTTTGATTTGGCATTGTCTCCCGCCCCGGCATATAGGGCCAGCAGGGTATGCTAAAACCAAGGAGGTTATGACTCCTAGCGGTCATGAACAGATGGTGGTATAAATGACTTCCGGTGAAACCGCTGTACACTTTTCTTTTTTTTTTTTTTTTTTCGCAAGGAAGCTGATGTTTTTGGTTGAACATGCCGTGTTTCTGCTATCGATATCTATGCTTTTTTGTAACATCGACGTCGGGCATTCTTTGTTCTTTCTATGTGGGCGTCTTAAATTTGAAAAAAAGAAGTTATAATTACATTCATGAAAATATAGTTATGTATGATGAAAGTTACAGCATTAATCTATGAATGATTCGATGTCCATCTCAATAGAAAACGTTTTGTTTTGTTAGTTATCTAAAGAAATTGACTTCAACGGGGGAAAAAAAGACAAACTTCTCTTTTTGTAAACATATTTAGGAAGTATTAGGACTCGGAACAATTAGTACAGTTGTTCACAATAAGCCGAAAAACTACTTAAATATTAATTATCGCCTTAACATTTTATTGCATGAGATTTCAAATCGTTGTAATTATTAACATTATTCTTTCGCATGATTATTAGTTTGAATATCAAAGGTCTCTGCCAGGTTGTTGGTTGTTGTTATTAATAATTCGTATTAATATATCAGTATTTTAGTTAATGTTTTGTATCATTCAATTTATGAAATAAAATATATTGCTACAGTGTTCTTATTATTTCGATTGTATATTTGAATATTTTATGTTTTAAATACATGGTATATTAAGTAGTGGCACAGATTCCCACCCCAGAATAAAGATTTAAATTTTGTCGAAAGTTATTTTTTTACTCAAGCGACGAAAAGTACGCACATTGGGAAAACTTAGTTATTAATCAAGAAAGCACTAAAATATTTTTGTAGGGACCGGTCCTATTCGTAAAAAGAAAAATTCAATAGTTGCAGAGTTCTTACTCAGAAATTTACGTTGTTTTCCCATCTCTATCGCTCCTCTCCCCCCCCCCCCCCAAAAAAAAAAAAAATAAATATATAAAAAGAAAAAAATTCTAGTTGCGCAACTGATATCAAGTAGTTATGTTTTTAATCAAAATGAATTCCAATATGCAACTTGGAAGTTTTTGTATTAATCATGTGAAAAATCGAAAGATTTATTACGAGTTATTCCTATTAATTTGTGTTGATGTTCCTATGTTTTGTATTAAAAATGTATGTGTTAAGTTCTGCTTCATTTGTATTATTTTAGTTATATGTGTCTTGATGGTTCGTATGCCTACTACTGCATCTTCAACATAACTGCTGTGCTATGATTAGTTAATCAATTTTTTCATTGAAATTAAATTAAAAAAAGAGAACCAGAAAAAAATCTTTGATTAAAAAAACAAAAAAACAGGCACAAACGAAAAGTGTGTTCTCTTATTATTTTATTTTTTGTCTATTATTATTATTAATATTATTTTTAATTCCCGCTTTTAAAGGCACACACTGAATCTATTTCTTTAAATTTTTAATCTTTCACAAATTATTATTTTTTAAATGTACGAAATTAATCTGCCTGAAGTAATGACAATTTTACTGATGTATTAGATTTTAGGACAAAATGACTTCAGTCATACCATTTAAAAAAAGAGAAAATAAAAGGCCACATTTTGGAAACTATATTCAATTTTTCTATCCGTTGTATGTGTGTGTGCTTTTTAAAATTCGTATCTGTAATGTTGATTTTTTTCCCACATGTTCCTGAAACTATATATAACACATTTATGAATTACTTCTGTAACCTAAGTACAGTAAAACCCCGTTATACCGCGGAATCGGATATACCGAGGTGACTATCATCCCCCGACGTTTAAACCACTCTTTATAATTGCCATTTAACTCTTTGTGCCCCGGGGTCAGCCATTTTTTTATCTCCTTGGAACCCCAGCCCAATAGCCCAGTTTCAAGTTCTATGCTTTCCCCCTGTCCCTTTGTAATTTCTTTCAGCACCTGCTGAGTTGCTAATCCTCGTAGTAACAGGAAAGCAATTCCCTGCTCTTTTCTTCTGGCCATCAACTGGTGACAGCTAGCCAACCCTTAGCACGTGGTGTAAATTCCTGCAGCATTTACGCTAAAATCTGGAGTCTGAAACATTTCATTGAACATTATAATTACAGATGTTTATATAAGCACATACGCGTTAATGTTTTTTTTAGTACATATTTAGTATTACATTTTAAATATTTATGAATGTTTATAAAATATTAATAATTACTATTATTTTGTAATTTAGACATATCAACTCAAATTTAGAAAATGTATTTACAATTCTACGTTCGATTTGAGAAAGCTTGAAAGAAATCCTAAATTACTAGAAGTTTGTTTAGAATAAAGTTACCCAACTTGCTTTTTTATGCGCCAAATTGATTTTGCTGAGTAAGTAACTAGGCAAATGTGCTCTAAATTATTTCAAATCATCGGTATACGAACGGCTAAACGAATATTTTTAAGATTAACAGTTTTTTTTTGTATCGAAACAGAGTTTTTATGAAAAACGATATCAAAGTCAATTATCATTATTAATTGATTTAAGAACAGCCCTAAAGTGAGCGAAAGAAAAAAAAAACAATGAAACACAACCATTTTACGTTAGAAGTGCTGCATGACAAAGTTAGTCAATATCAAATCCGCCTATTAATGAGTAAAATGTCCTGAAATATAAGCATCCTGTCAAATATATTTGAACAATATTTTTCTTTTTTTGCTAATCGTATAATACCCTCAAAGATTGAATGGGGTGCACATGCTGTCTAAAAGGCTCAGATTTTTGTCACGAAGCAAAGCAAAGTGTTTCAGCTATTTTTTTTTTTTTTTTTTTTTAATTTTAAAATTTTTTTAATCGATTTTTTATTATTGGATATTCATTTGTTGGCAATTATTTCACTGAAGTTTACACCTAATTTCAGGCTTTTGGCTTTATTTTGACTATACTTTTTAGTTCTTTAAACTTTTTCATGCATCTTTACTTTTTATTTTAATTTGAGTACTTATCATTCCTTTCTAAAGGAAGGAGATTTATTAATAAAAGTAATCAGAAAAGACCTCAAACGATGTGGGTGTAAATACACATGTACATGTGTATATATATATATATATATTTATATATACACGCATTCCAAATAAGTACATATGCAAGCATTTTCGAATTTTAGCCGCCTGTGCTCAAAATCTAGGTGAGCTGGTGCCCAGGATTTCTTGAAACTTTATTGTATGTGTTACCTGTGTGTACTATCTAATTAAAACTTTATCATTTTCCTAATTGAATCGAAAGAGCTTCGGTTATTATCTCAAAGCATTTCAATAGTGAATTTCTTATCCAAAAAGAAAACAAATAAAAGCAACCCAATAATATATTATAAAACAAGCCCCCGCTCTAAAAATTTCAATGGCGCTATATGAGCCCTACTCTGCCCCCCCCCCCCTCCTGTTAGGGAACATCTCTGTGTTTATGTAAATTGGGTGTTTCAAAAGTTTTCTTTACTGTTTCCAAAGTTTTAATCCGTGTTAATTTTCAGTTACTGTATTCTATATGTATTTTTGCTTTTCTTACTTCTCATTTATTTTTTTTGCCTTCTCATATATATATTTTTCTATTTACATCCACCTCAAAAAAAAAAAAAAATACGACTTCTCTTCTAATAAAGCTAGAGCACAGTAGCAATGAGAATTTCAACTGAGTACCGTAAAAACCGGCGTATCGGCCGCACCCACGTAAGCGCCGCACCTCGCGTATGGGTCGCATCGTAAATCTTCAGTGAAGAAACTTGCCATATAAAGTACACAATTATTCAAGCGTTATTTACAAACAATATTAAACATTATGAAGGAAATTAAGCATTAAAAATATAATTAAAAGAATATAATGATGCAACAAGCGTTAGGGGGGAAAGGGAACTGCTACAACAAATGCACTGTGACTCTGTGAGAAAAGATAAAGGAGCAAACCAGTGGGGCACGCGCACACAGCGATAAATTAGGGGAGGAAGGTAGTAAGTTTGCTTCATTTCTTTGTGTTCCAAGGGCAAACAAACTGTGTCGTAAATCCCAGCCACTTATCAAACTTTCAAATTCTACTTCTCCCTTCTCCATTCCATTAGCACTACTGACTGACATGTTAACCCTCCCCTCATCAAGTGGTGAGAAGGACTGTTTAAACCTTTCTTTGTAACTTTGGATTCCATTCCTTTTGTCCCTCATATCAATCAAAGCACAATAGCCCTTGTCACTTTCAGCCATCACATGCGCCCAGCCAGTTCGCGCTTGTTAGTTTTCAAGGGAGAGCGACACCACCAGGAGGGAGGCACTGCCTTGCAGAGAAGAGGTAAAAATATCCTTGGCTGTCTTGAGCTACTGTGGGTCCTAAACGTACTCCTTCACCCTTTATTTGTTTTCTTTAGATGCCCCAGCATGCGTTATCTCCCCACCCTATTGCCCAGAGACCTGGAGATAACTTTTATTATTACTAAGTACTTTGCACCTGCTTTTCTCCCCTGCCCCCTAAAAAGATTTGCCCTTGGGAAAGTTTGAAAACAGGGATTCCTTTGACCTTGGCATTGTTCGGTGAAGATGTTAATGGGAAATTCCTATTCATTCATTCCCTCTTGGCAATTCTGGTAACCTATTGACTTCTGGACTTCAACAACTGAGAAAAGAATTAGCGTAAGGGCCGCACCATTGTATGAGCCGCAGTAAAGATTTAATTTGGTTTTTTCGCACATGAGCCGCGGCCGATACGCAGGTTTTTACGGTAAAACTAAAACTGCAATGACAATATGCATTCCTTCCTTTCTATTGCCCCTCTTACCCTCTCATCACCTGTCGGTCTCTAATCCTTTGTATACACCCCACGAGTTCACGCTCGTTAATTTTCAAGGGGGGTCAGAAATCTGCTTGGGCGAGTTGGGCACTTGTGGGCTCCAAGATACTTGGGAGGTTTGGGCTATTCTGGGATCAGGAGAGCTAAAGGTGATCCCTTATTTACCATTGTAAATAAAGCCAGCCCGAGCACACTAATATTCTATAGCCAAAGAGCACCCATCCCCCACCAAATACACTAACTGATAAAGCCTTATATTGTGATAGATGCTATGTACACCTTTTTCATGCGTTTTCTGTCTTTCAACCTAGAATATATAGTTGATTTACAAATCGGGTGCATTCACCCTGACTTTGTTTCTCTTGACATGGGCGGAGCTCAATCTGTCAGGTCAATCTCTCAGTTCCCCAGTGAGAAGTGCGTTCCTCCCCTTCCAAATCTAATTTTTTCGGAAGACCTCTCCTCCTTCACAATCCCTTGTTGACAACATAAAGATATTTTTAAGCACCTTTTTTCTCGGAACACAGTTGGTTTATAAATCGCTCAACAGACTGATTGCGCAGCTGAGATGTGTGCTTCTTGCACGGCAATATTACAGTGAATAAAATGGCAGCAAAGAAGAAAAAAAAAATACTTTATAGGGGAAAGAAAAGTTACGAGTAATTGATAAAGTTAAAAATGATGCAACAAAAGCGCGTATTATTTCGTGAATATGGCTCCGTGGTATAGTACAACTATACCACGGTTATGTTATAACGCGGGTGCCAAACAAATAGAATGAAAAATAAGTGGTTTTGTCATCTAGGCTTGCAAAACATTCGATTTCATATAATCAAATAAATATTACAAACCATACATTTATGGGGGAAAATTAATTACCTTCACACAAAAAATAAAATGAATTGCAATGCAAAACTTTTATCCGGTATTTTGAGCATCCATGCGTTCGAATCTTGATTGAATTGCTGGTAATTCTTTGTAGCCCCAAAACAAGTGTCTGTGCAATGTTTGTTGCTATCTTGTGCTGAATATATTTTAATTTTCTTGATATTTATAGCATTGTTATCTCACTGCATGCAATGCGCTTATAGTTTCCTTTTTTCTTCATTTGCAGTTTTGAATTTGAAGATTGATTGTCTGAACAATAAAGATATTCTGATGAATGACTTGAATTGGGACAGTGATCGATGTTGTACAAATATTATCAGCAAAAGCAAAATTGTTCTATGATGATATTGTTTGGGTGACTGTTTCAGCAACGAAAATTGCGAAATCACAGCTGAGCAAAACTCTTGAAGGTGACTGATAGTGGACTGGTAGCTTCGCGTACCAAAGTTTGGGAATCGCTGTTCTTGATATCATCTGCTATGTTAAGGGGAAAATCGAACCTGCTGAGGAGGTTTCTGCAAAAACTCCCATATATATGTGTTAATGAACATAGATTGCGATTATGCTTGAAAAAAAGCATAAATATTATAGTCAAATACAATTAGGCATGCACCTTTTACTGGGGGCGCAAATTGCCATTTTATAATATTTTCTTCATTTGACAACTACTTCCTGAAAATACTTGTACTTTTGTGCAAAAAAATCATCAACAGTATAGTGAAAGCGTTACGAAACGTTTATTTTTTGCACATGCTTCAAATTTTAAGTGCATTTGCATATGAGTAAAAAGGAAATCATCTTTGTGAAAAGTAGAAAGGTTATTTTTGTTATTTTTAACGTATATCGGTTTTAAAGGAAATCCTCTTAAATGAATATTAGTTAAACCTATATAATTCTTGGTTTTTAGTCTGAGGCAGTTTTTAAATATCTAGTGAGGTTTTATTTCTCTCTCTCTCTCTCTCTCTTAAAGTGCAGTTGTCCCTTAGTTCAAGTTAGAGGTTAAGTGTTGTCCCAATCTTTTTAAAAAATTTTATAGCCACTTAAAGCTTTTAACCACTGAAAAATAATCAGATGTCTGAAAATGCTTGAAGAATTAGAAATATATTTTCCTATTTTTCAAAACTCTCTTTCATTCATTGCGACGTTTTTTTTCTTGTATTAACTTATTTTGGAAAAGGGTAAACATTTAGCTCAGGGTTCCTTAATCAATGGGAATTGCATTGTGGAACACAACAAAAGGATCTGTACTTTTTCACTTTTGGTCAATTCTTAATTTGAACTGAACAAAGTTCAAAAAGTATTCGAAAAGCAATGAACCACGTTAAAAACTCCATGAAACTTAATGCTGCAGTTGCAGTCCGTTACAGGCTTCCTCTAGTTGTTCGAAATTTCACAAGAGGGCGGTTTGATTGGGACCGCTAAAAACGCCAATAGCTGGAGTGCTGTTTCAGATTTTGTGTGGATTGACTGGCAGCACTCCTAAATATCATGGTAACCCTAGTAAAACGTTGCATTTTTTGTCGCCGGAGATAACGCCAAGAAAGAAACGTGCTATGCGTTCTTCGTTGAACCATTTTCTTCACGTAAGCGATTTCTTGCCAAAACTGTAGCAAATCGTTTTCCAATACTTTTATTTGACTTCAATTTCATGAGTATTGTGAAATAGGCACCGTGCAATACGTCGGACTAGTTTTCCTCAACATGATAGACACTATTTCTTTGTGGGATGTTTTGTTTTTCGAATTTCGTTTAAATTTCAGCATTCCAGTTGGTTTGTGATATGTTTTTCGTATTCTTGAAGTTTTCCTTATTATTTTAGTATTTCCGTATCTGCCACCATGGCAAAAGCTGTTGCTGAAGAATACAAGTCATCTTTAGCTGACCTAAATTTCAATAGTAAACCTCATATAAATATGCTAACTATGTTAGCAGAAGAAAACATAAGTAACGCTTTTGTCATCGTACAAACAATTGTTGATCATATTCAAAAGGTAAGTATTTTTCAGTATGTTAACGTATGGTGTGCGTCGTCATTTAACGTTCTGATATGAAACGAAACAACTTTCGATTTTCCTCATGATAATATTTTAGTAATTAAATTAGTTCTTCTGCACCTAATTAAGTTTATTGCATCGTTTAAATTCAAAAATTATGTGTTTTTAGAATCATAACATTGTTCCGTTATACTCGGAACATAGTCATTTCACGTTTAAATGTATAACAGAACAACTTGCTTTGCTAGAAAATGTATGTTATTTGATAAGTTTCTCTGCCCATATTAAAGTTGATTGCATCATTAAAAATTATTTTTGGTTTAGAATAGAATTTGTAGGACTGTTATGTTACAATTTTGTAAACGTCATAAAATCGTTGCATGTTAATCTGAGGCAGAAAATTTTTAAGTTTGAAAATGATCTGAACCTTTTTGTATGAAATAAATGAAGAATATGATTTTATTGTTCAAACTTGGAAATGAAGTTGTATATACATTTGGGACAATTAGCTGTTTTTGGTTAGTTTTGATTTTGCTGAAATTCACACTTGTTCTCGAGAGTCATAACAGCAGTGTAGTCCTGGGGTTAAAAATCCGGAGGATTCTTACATATATGAGCATAAGTTATTGAAATCAAAGAGTGGAGGGATATTTGTGTTGATAAAAATAAAGTAGTAAGCGCTGTCTCCATGCTACTCAACAGTAAAAAAAATAATTTTTCCAAAAAACACACCATTGAGTGTGTTTTTTGGGAAAATGATTTTTTTTTACTGTAGTTATGGTTAAGATTTTAAAAGTTTATCGCATCATTAAAAATTATTTTTTGTTTAGAGTATAATTTGTATGATTATTTTATTACAGTTTCGTAAATATTATAAATTCATTCCATGTTAATCTGAGGCAGAACATTTTTAAGTTTGAAAATGATTGTAACCTTTTTGTGTGAAATAAACAGAAAATGATTACATTGTTCAAACTTGAAACTTACATTGTATATACATTTGTGATTTTTGGCTGTTTTTACTTAGTTTTGATTTTTCTGAAATTCACACCTGTTCTCGAGAGTCATAACAGCAATGTAGTCCTGGGGTAAAAAATCGGGAGGTAGCATACAGATATGAGCATATATTATTGAAATCAAAGAGTTGTGGGCTGCTTTTATTGAAAAAAATCAAGTAAGGAGATGCTGTCCATAAGTCCCATCCCTCGACGACACCACCGAGTCATTACCTAAAGTGTTTTTTGGGGGGGTAATTTTTTTTACCGCTATCATGGTTAATTTTTTGGTTAAGCAAGAAGTGGTCTTTTATGTTGCACTTAAAATATGAAAAATTTTGATTTCTAAAAAACTTCAGCTAGCTGCCAGAGTTTTAAAAGTTGGTTTATATCTAAGGTGACCAGACTTGCGACATTTTTAAGTTGGCAACTTCTAATAGTACATCACTCTTGCCCAGAGTTCGTTGATTTAAATCATGATTTAAATCAAGTGATTTTTTTTTTAAATCATTGATTTAAATCAAGGGATTTTTTTTCAAAAAAAAAAAAAATCACTGATTTTACAATGTTAGAAAGTGTTGTAAAAATGAAATATGTTGCAATTACAACCACTGTTTCAAACAAAACTTCCTAGGTTCATCTGTCTGTGTGCATAACACATTTCATAAGTTGAGAACTAATTATTACTTTTTTAATTTTATAATATTACTCTTATTCTTCATGCATCTTAACAGCAAAGCATAATTTATTCAATCATTCAACCTAGAACTCATAATAATCATGAACCATTCTCTGTTTTTATCTTAAAAATAGCATTTTCGATCATTTTCATAAATACCACACAATAAATAATTCAGGATGATAGTGTTTAAAACGACAATTGTTAGAATTTAGAATAAGCATCCTTAAAGTTTCGTCCCAATAGCTTGAGATTTTTTTCCTTCTAAAATATTTTTTATCATAGACGTTTTCATTAAAGATATTTCATTAAAACAAAAAGTTTCTGTTTTTAATAACGGTCTGATCTGAGCATATGATTTTTCTATTCTAAATGCGTAAAAATATTTCATGCTTTTTTATTTATAAAATAGAAAAATGATTAAAGTACACTCAATGCAGAAATTAAGTACACACAATTGTTACTTTTTTCAGCTTTCAGTAGCAAAATAATTCAGATTAAAGTTGCTCATTTTTTTTCTGTATTTATGAAACTACTATTATTCCTGGTAGGGTTAAGTTTTGTTTGAGTCATGCATTTGTATTAAAATTTGTTTATCATTATTATTATTTTTAAATATTTATTGCTGTGAAAACAGCTTAAAGTTGTGTTTTTGCATATTGATTAACATGCCATATTGTTTCTATGAATGTAACATAATAAATATCCAAAACATTTAAGGTCTTTTTTTAAAAAATCAAAAAAAAAAAAAATCCAATTTAAATTTTAAAAAATCGGTTTTTTTTTTCAATTTAAGAAAAAAAACTCATGAACCCTGCTCTTGCCGCACACTAATGCCTGTGGGTGCCAGACTTCCGTCCTTGGGACATTTCTGTCTTTTAAAAATACGAAAGGGCGGAAGAAGGAAGACAAAAAAATATGAAAATATTGCAAGGAAAGAAGGGAATTTTTTTAAATAATCGCAAACGAATGGAGGGTCTAAGGTCGAAGCTGCAAAGTTGAAGTTTCTTCTTGCTTCTTGCTTTGTCTGACGACAAGGAGCGTGGATGGGACAACACGTCTCTCCTCGTGACGCTCGTCAAATCTCGCTTTTCAAAGTATTCGTAGTGTCGTTGGGAGAATGATCGGCATTTTGCTTTGGCCCTTTTTTCTTTTTCAATTCTATGCTATGAAGGATTTTTCCGCTAGAATAAAGTGGGTTTCTAGCTTTTTTTCAGGTATTCTGCGCTACCTAAAACGGAAAGATGCTTTTTTTTTCAGTAGATATTTTGACAAATACCCCTTTTTTTTAGTATTCCTGTTGCTCGTTTTTCAAAGGGCGCGGCGCCTTGCCCCTTTTTCAAAACTTACAATTCAATGTGACAGACTAGACCGAAAGAAACACTTAATTTTTCATTCCTTTTAGACACAATTATCCAAATTTAGGGACTTCTCAAGCTATATTACTCGCAATTCCTTTGCCTAGACATCCATTCCAAGCACATTTCGAAAATGGCGCGTTAGCAAATTTATATGGATTTGTTGATTTACTGGTACCATATTAGGAAACAATTGAACCGAATTAATGCACCTTTACACTTTGCACTCTTTCTTTAGCAATATGAAAGATCTCCATGAAATTTAAATCCAAAAGAATACTACTTATGAGTAAAAAAAAGTAAATTTCCTAAAAGTAAACATCACGTTTGCATGAATGCCTTTCTCACTCGTCAATCATCTCCTGAGGGTTGCTACACATTACGCCAACAGCAATGGAGCTGGGTTACCACAGAAACGAAAAGATATCCAAAATCATTATAAATTGGAGCACAAGCTCAAATATCGCCCAGATGGGATCATACTACAAGTTGTGTTATGAGTTATTTTAACCATTGTTGATATCTCAAAAAACATTTTTCCAAACCATCTGCATGCTTAAGTCTGTGTATTTTAATAATGTAACTTATAAAATAAGAAATTAAAACATTTTTCTTATTTGTGTACATAATTTGAAAGAAACAAACTTTGAAAATGAAATGTTTCGTGATAAAACTTACGTTTAATTTAGAAGTATTTTCCTAAAATTGTAGGTAGGGTTAACGAACCCCCCCCCCCCCCTCGAAGCGTCACATCATTTATGTGATCCCTACTAGACAAAACAATAATCAGTTTAAATACTTTTTTAAAAAAATTAAATATGCTTGGTAATTCAATTTTTTTTTTAAATTTGAAAGTGTAAAAACAAACACATTCTTGTAGTGAATCAAAATGTTCCCAAAAGTAAAATTTCAAATTTGAATTAAGTTAAAAAAATGAACAAAATAAGAGATACAAATACGACAACCAGCAACAGGCTCAGGGTCCAGCTAGGTTGGTCCTAGTCAATTTAGCAGTCCCCAGTGAACATAAAGAAGTTTCTTAAAAGTTTTTACCCCACTGCAATTAACAGCCACTTCTGGAAAACTATTCAGGGGTGATTGTATTCCAGGTGTACCCCGGAAATCCAGGTTTTTCCTATCCTCCGTGTTTTAAAAATTGGAGTGTTTAGTCTTCAAAATTGAAAATTTAGCGGGTGGAAACAAGAAATACGTCAAAAAGTGATAAACATCTATTTGTAGCAACCTTTACGCAGCAAGGGTTGTAATGGCACCAACCATACTTTGTTCTGAACACGAAGGATACCACGTGCTTTCGTTGTTACGCATAACTGGGCGTTGGCGCCATTTTGGATTTTTTTCGCGGCACCAAACATCAGGATTGGCGATGTTTACATTACGATGTAAACATCGCCAATAGTGGTAATTTTTTTCCCGGACTTCAAGTTTTTTTTATCGTTCATTTAAAAATAAAAATAGTTTGTTTTGGATTTAGTTATTTTTCCGATAGACACCGCAAAAAGTTGAACCCATATTCCGAACTTAATTTTTTTTTGCATAATAATGCATTTTTGCGTCCTTTTCCTGAAATTGGCGCTGGACTTCAAGTTATTTTCTCAACTTTTATTTTAAAAGTTGCAGATATTTGACTAATAAATGAAAAAATAACTCTAAATAGAAAAAGTATTTCAGTGCAAAAATTTTGCAAAAAATATATAGTCATGGGAAATTCCAATTCATTATGTTTTACTATAAATTACAATTCATTTGCAACAAATAAATAAAATTTTCATTATTAGTTAGAAGTAGGTAAGTAAAATATAAATTTTAATTTCAAAAATTATTTTCCTCGCGTCGTCCAGTTTCGATAAAAGAGCGGTAATCTGTCCGCAAGTCAAAGATTTCGGGGTAGATAAGAGAGGGGAAGGTGTCTATAGAAGGACCAAATGCATCGGTCACTTTGCTTCCTTAATAATTACCCCTTCAAAACATATTCAAACGGCTGGGCAATAGGCGAGAGTCTGGACGGGATCGCCGCGAGTAAAAGAGAGTGCCCCCTTTCTTCTCTCCGCGTGGGTCCCGTTCAATAATCGAAGCAGACTGCCCTCTGAAAATCTAGTGGAAAGAGTACTATCACCTACACACATAAAGAGATACGAAATGCCTTTTGCGTTTTCGCCTTTCTTTAACGGCAGAAGTGAAGAATTTTTCTAAAGAATAGCACATTTACACTTCAGCAATTTAGGAGCTGGCGTTACATGATGCTCTATGCTTAAGATGCATGAAATCTTAATCCTGGTACGTGTGATTATTGTTATTTTTTTCAATATGTTCTTCGAATATTTAAAAAAGTACATACATTTAAATCTTAAATTTATTTATATTTTAATGCTAATATTCTTTTTAATTAATAGTTATGTAAAAGAAAAAGTGATTTATGTTCAGACATTCTCCCAATTGTTTTTTACATGCATGAATTAATATTTAGGAATTATTTTTAAAAGTTAATTATTTTTTTCTTCTTAGAATTACCTCAACAGAATTTTGTATTTCAGTTTAATCCTGTACGTTAAATTTGTTGTAAAATTACTTGCACTTTATTTTTTTATTAAAACAGTTAGTACATGGAAAAAAATTATATGCTTGTGCATGTTAAAAAAAAAAAAACCACAAAAATCATATTAAAATATTATAGTCATTCGTATTATAATTATTCTTCATATTACTTTTTAACGATTACTAATTTTGCTAAGAGTTATTTGAATGTTCATGTTCAAATTTTTTCAAATTATTCTAAAATGCAGCATTTATTTTCAAAAGATTATTTATCTCTTACACTATCTGAATATTTTGTTATCCCGTGCAATTCATACACATCTTATAAGTGATTTCATAAAGAATCATACAAAATTATTATTTTCAGTAAACTAATTGATGTTATGTGAAATATTTGCACAATTTAAACTAGAAAATAAATACAATGGAGAAATATACTACATTTTCAGAAATTGCGGCCAACTAAATTTTGATTGTATGCACACAAAATAACAATGAACCAGGTAAATCATTTATGCATTATATATACATTTAGTGCATCGTCTTTGCTTATATATAAAATACGATCAATGTAGTTATCCCTCAAATGAGTTTTAAATATTCGAAAAATACTGAATGTGCCTTTCCTGATTATATATATATCGGATAATTTTATGCTAATCTAATCGTAATCAAAATCGTAATCGGATGTCATAATCGTAATCGATTACATTTTTCAACGACTGTAATCGCTGCCGTAATCGTAATTACTTTTTGGCAAAGGATTACAATCGTAATCGTAATCATAATCTCTCAATTTCTCCCTTTGTAATCGTAATCGATTACGTTTCTTTGTAATCTACTCCAAGCCTGGTCTGAATTCAGACCACAGGGCGCATAGAAAAGGGAAGAAAGAGGCCGCCGAACGCAAAAACGATTTAAAAGAGCCGCCGGGCGCAGCACCGTATCAAAATTGCTTAGAGTCAGCACTAGCTGTAGCCCATTTTATTGAATTTAAACAACTGAATCATGTCCCCTCTAACTCTCCTTTGCTCAAGATGTTTTGCAATACCTTACAATTGCATCTAATTTTAATTATGTAGTGTTGAAAGTTGAAATTACAATATTTTATGCTGTAAGAAAAGTATATTACATTTCAATTGTTGCCAAACTAAAATTTTTTAAATGATATAAAAAATTGCATCATGATTAATAGTAAACAAAATAAAAATGAAAAAATAAAATAAGATATTCAAGCAGCTAAAAAACCCTCATTGTTGTAAGCAATAATAAACTGAAATGTGCAAAATGGAACCCATACAAATAGTTTTAATAATGGTTCTTTATCCTTCTAATGATTATTTAGAGATTTAATTCTGTTATGTATTTCAATGGTCACATTTTAATGAAGTACATCGTTTTTATAAATCGTTTTTCTGTTCTCGTATATATTGAATAAAGTATTGCTGCATTTTCCCCCACTGCGACCCTTGTATTTGTTTAAGTGATTGCAGCCTATTTTCTGGTAATTTTCAAAAGATTTTGTCTGAATTATGAAGATTTTTCGAAATTTAATTATTGCGCCACGGAAATAAAAGGCCCTATTTTTAAGATTGGTTTATAAGGGCCCCTCTAAAGGCCATATTTGGTAGATAAAATCCTTAAAAAGTAATCAAAATCCCTATTTTTTAGCATTTGCTTGAATCATGTGAATAAAAATACACCATATTGTACTATGTTTGAATCTTGAATTTGAATCACAGCAATTGCTAAAATTGATGTTGAAAGAAATCGGCCAATTTGATTCCCAATTAAACTAACCTTACCTAATAATTCAAATGTTTTTCAAATCTCTGTTATACTCGTTCTTTTTTGAGGGTATGTTACCCATGGATTATTTTGAAGTTTTATGTTTATGAATAATTGCTTGTATATTTAGTAAAAAAATGTTCACAGAAGCACTCTTTTTATTTCGTGATAAGCTTTTCTGTAATAAGTAAAATATAAAGAAAACAATTTAAATAAAAATATTTTTCTAATGATTATAATTAATAATAAAAGAGAAAATTTAATCAAAGTGCGACTAGCAACCTGGCAAAAAAGTAGACCTCTGTTATTTTTTCTTTCCTGTATAATTTGCAATCGATGCAAAAATAACTATGAGCACTCCTTTTATTCTTTAAATTAGTTTCTTCTTTTTCCTTCTATCTGATGTAGCATGAAAAAAATAGATGTATTTTTAGGAAATCTTTACTATCATTTAAGTAACTTGGATAGCTAATGAGATATTTATCTTTATTTTAACTAAGCATTTTGCTTATAAAGTTGTATAGAGTACATTGTATGTCATTCAGGTAAAATTTCTCTGATATTTTAGATTAATTGTGAAAAAAAAAAAGCTGATTACTATTTTAAAGTAACATTAATACCCCAGGAGCAGAATATTAATTAACTAGTAGAATATTTATTACTCATTTTTGACAAAACATATTAAATTGTTTATTTAAAACCAAGGTATACATTCAGAATTTACAATTCTGTCAATGACTTTTGAAGTCGGATACTGCAACATTAATGCAGATGTACTGTTTACAAAATGTTTATAAAAATTTGGCCCATACATTGTGACAATGGCTGCTTTTAACAACTTTCTAACAGATTTATGGCCAGGTGGTGCACCATTGGAATATATAAACATTCTTTTGTCAGTTGTTCTGTCTGCAGAACATATTGTTTTTTTTTTTATTCTTTTGTGTTTGTGCTCGCGTTTTTTTCCCTCTTCTTTTTAAGGATGAAATGTTCTACAGAGATCCCGTTTGTTCTGCGACGTACGTCACACTTTTAAGCACTTTCTGCTCCCGGGATTAATACATGAAGCTATTTTCAATTAGTGACAAATGAATAAATGCATAGTCTAAGAAATGAAAAAAAAAGCTCTACCCTGTCTAAGTTGACCACTAAAGTACTGCACCGCAAGTGGTCAACTTACATAGGTTTCACTCTCTCTCTCTATATATAACACTTTTTAACATGATAGGATTGGCCGTTATCATATTTTTAAAATTAGTTAAAGTAAAGCATTAGTAACACACATGAGGCTGATTTTGGTTTTTCAAAAGCATGAATTTGATCAGCTATAACTCATTGAAAACTAAAAATCCCATTGATTTTGCATAACAACTTTGAAGCATTTTTTATATAGTTTTTAATGGTATAATCGTTTTATAAATCCTTGGATACATTCCTTATGTTATTGAGCAGTTTCTGAGCACAGGTCATTGTTCAAATGAAACTTTATTTTGTTCAGGGTTCGTGATGTTTTTAATTTTTTTTTAATAAAAAAAAAATCAGATTTTTCAAATTTAAATCAGATTTTTTTGACTTTTTAAAAAGTACCTTAAATATTTTGGATATTTATTATGTTACATTCATATAAACAATATGGCATATTAATCAATATGCAAATACGTAATTTAAGCTATTTTCACAGCAATAAATATTTTTTAATAATAATTATAAACAAATTTTAATACAAATGCATTACTCAAATGAAACTTAACCCTACCAAGAATAATAGTACACTCATAAGTACAGAAAAACTTAATCTGAATTATTTTGCTGTTAAAAGCAGAAAAAAAAGCAATAATTGTGTATATACACAATTATTGCTCAATGTCAAAATTAAGTATATACTTAATTTTGACATTGAGTGTACTTTTTTTTCTACTTTATAAATGAAAACGCCTGAAATATTTTTACCCATTTAGTAAAATCATATGCTCACACATTACTAAAAACGGAAACTTTTGTTTTAATCAAATTTTTTATTGAAAACTTTTATGATAAAAAAATATTTTTATTCTTGAACTCTTAGGGGACATAGATGAAACTTTAAAAATACATATTCTAAATTTTAGCAATTTTTGTTTTAAACACTATCATTCTGAATTATTTATTGTGTAGCATTTATTAATTTGATCTAAAATACTATTTTTAAGATAAAAAAAGCACAATGGTTCATGATAATTATGAATTTTAATTTGAAGGATTGAATGAAATGATTGAATTGGAATTATGCTTTGCTGTTAAGATGCTTGAAAAAAAAAGAGTAATATTGTAAAATTTAAAAAATAGTAATTAGTTCTAAACTTATGAAATATGTTATGCATACAGACAGATGGACCTATAAACTTTACAGTGGTTGTAATTGCAACATATTTCATTTTTACAACACTTTCTAACATTGTAAAATCAATGATTTTTATGAAAAAAAATCACTTGATTTAAATCAAGCTGATTTAAGTCAACAAACCTTGATTTTGTTTAAATTTTTTTAAACTTATTTTAATAGTTTTCAATCTTAAATCTACTGCTATATTTCAATTCACAAAAGAGACTTTTCTCAGATAACAAAAGAATGGAGAAGTGTTTTCAAATCACAAAAGAGTAGTAAGAGTAGAATTAACTTTCTATCTTAAAAAATCACGGTTATATTGTAAAAACTTCTCAACTTGTGATCCTCGTTGAATTACTAATTTCTGACAAAATTTTAAAGTGCTGTATTTCAAAAACTGATTTACATAATGAGATAAAATTTTGTCATTGTTCTTATATGCATGAATAGAACAACCTCACAAATTTTAATCAAAAATCTACCAACCTTTCCTTCACTGGATAATTTGACTTTGAATACCCTGGATGTCGGCTTTATGGCACTTTACCTTATTGTACTCCCCCCCCCCCTTATTATTTTCAATGTTTGGGTTTCAAAAGTTAATTTTTACAAAATGCAATATTCCTACTCTAAGGCATGATTATTAAAGTAAGATTTAAAAGGTTGATCATAAGAATGAAGAAAAAATAATTAAAAAAAATCTGCGTTTCTCATGTTCTACAAATACAGGATGCTGGCAAAAACTGGAAAAAAACCCGAACAAAAATGGTAAAAACTGGCAACAATACTTATTGTTCTTAAATAGTGTGCAGTAAGGTCTATAATTTACTAAGGGACTCAATAATTAAATTATTTTTGTGTGTAATCGAGTACCTATATTTTGTTAATAAATACTAAAATTAAAACGACTACTTAATGAAAGTCTAAGTTGCAAATTTAGAAAGATAAAGTATAGTTAAACTCAAGGTCGTATCCAGAGGCCCCCCCCCCCCGAAATCCCGAAGTTTTTGTATTTTATATATCCGAAATTTTTGTCAAAATGTAGCACATATTCCTCCCTGAAACTTTCCTCAACATAAGAGTTTCAAAGTCAGGCCCCCCCCCCCCCCCCCAAAAAAAAAAAAATTCTGGCTACGGCCTTGGTTAAACTCAAAATTATTCAATGTGAAGAACTTCTGTTATGTCTTATTAAGGCAACTTAATTTATTTTCTTCCTTTTACTTTGGGGAAAAAAAATATAGTTACTTTCATCACTTTCTAATCTCATTTTTCTGTGTTTTTGGCAATTCGAATCATAATACTCGCCAAGGGCATTGTCCGATGCCTACATCTTAATATCAGTTATAAATGTACAATGATTCCTCAGCCCCCAAATCCACTTTGAAATTGTTCAGTAAAAGCGGGAAAAGTAACTGGATTAAAACAGAAAGACAGTTCATCAAATTTTCTATTCATTTATTTATTGTAAATTTGGCATATAGTTTCATATTTAATTTTGTTATGAAATTGAGTAATTTTCCATTAAATGCAAACTTCTAATATTATAACTGCGTATATTATATTCACTTAGTGCCTAAATTAAGTATGAATAACATTGATTTGGAACTAAAATTTCTTTTATGTGATGTTTTAATTCATCTGGCAAAAAAAAAAAGAAGACATAGATAATGTTATTTTTGCCATTTTTACCACCCGCCTACTGCAAAAACGTGCTAACTTTGGTATTTTATTTATGGTCTCTAACTATTCCTGTCTTTTTCATTTCTAAAATGTGCATCCATGTCGATGAACTTGTTTAAATATATAACTTTAATTTTTGGCCTAATTAAGTCATATGATCGAAAAAAAAAAAAAAAAGGATAGCTTTGAGAAGTGGGTTCAGAAGTTCAGAAGTGGTGTTCATGTCGCAGTCAACTTTTATAAAAAATCCACATTAAAAGTTATTGAATAATAAATGCATGTTACTTTTGTGACAATATTAAATTATTTGAATATAACTTCTCTCAATTTGTACTTTTCAATACGAAATGTTTGCAGTGGTGGTACCAATGTGAAGGGACAAACAAACCCCCCTTCTCCCAAATACATTTGATATCCGACCAATTTTTTTTTATATTTTAAATATCCGTAACGCGGGCCACTGCACGATATATCTGCTTATTTGGCATGTCATATTTGATTTTTGAAATGTAATTAATTAGGATGTTTTGGAAATATAGATAAATTACAAACTTAATGCATGTATTTTGAAGTTGTGGGATGTTTAATAATGTGTGTAGAATTAATTGACTGGTTTGAAGCATCAGACTGAAATATCAGGTATGAATAGGGCACCAGAGATCAGATAAGGTACACCAGATATCCTTTTGAAAGTTATCATTTAGTGTCCTTAAATTTTTATGAATTCTGTCCTAAATTGTGTCCTAATTATTTATTCAACCCACTCCTAGCCCCGAGTATTAACGTAGGATTTTAAATTATTTCCATTTTTTATTTTGACGCATAGTTTGAATTATATCTTATGGAGTTGTATTACTTTTCTTTTTCAGACCTCTGCAGAAATGAAACTCCCGGGATTTTATCTTGTGGATTCCATTATCAAGAATGTTGGGAAAGATTACGTTCCTCTATTCTGTCAGCATATAGTAGCTCTTTTTTCAACTGTGTTTGAAAAGGTTAGTTTTCTTTACATTCATTCTTTTAGAGTAAGAATAGTAAAATGTGCTAGCTTTAATGCATATTCTAAAGAGAAATAAAATAGGATTTCTTCATTTATAACAGCTAGAAAGCTGCTAGCAACTTTTGAATTATCTTTCAATTTAGCTCTTAAAGAGAAATTTAAAAAAAGAAAGAGCCATTCGTGCTTGTTGAACTTGATATTTTAAAATCATTTTTGGGGGAATTGCCTTTTCATATTCTTTTCAAAACTATCATTACATCAAAATCATGCAACCAAACCTTAATTTAGCTGACAGTTAGTATAAAATAAGAGAATTAAGCACTGGGAGAGGTCAATCGTATTTACTTTCTCAAAAAAACTCTTTACTATGCCGCGTTTTAAATAATGCTTTCACAAAGTTTTAATACATGCATTTTGCAATGTTTTGTATTATGATGTGGTATTTTCCCATGTGGTGTTATCAATTCTTAACAGAAACCAAACTTTAAAAAATAAGCAAATTTTAGTTAATTTTTAAAGTTGCAGTTAGTATAGAAAGTACATCACAATTCATTTTTAGAAAATCCTCGAAGGACAACACTAAGTGCAATTTTATCTGTTACAGAATGCTCAGTCTACTTGCGATTGTGAAATTTGTACATATATATTTGGACTACAATTAAATAATTTTAAAGTTTAACTTTTAATTTTTATAGTTTTGAATGTAAGTAACTATTGCGTATCTTAACACAGAGTATCAAGTTTCTATAAAAAATAATGATGTGAGTTTGTCTTGAATGTTATAAGCCCAAATTAAAAAAAAAATAAATGGAAACTAGATACTTTGCTCAAGTTCAAATTTTGTTTAAAATTAAAAGCTAACCTTTTTTAAATTTTAGTGCTATGCTAATATATGCAGACAAATGACATCTTAAAAATGGTTTGAGCAAGAAAGCTTAACATGTTTTTATTTAGCTTTGTTTCTAATTTCTTTTCATAGCTTAGCAAGCTTAAATTATGATTTGTGTTATATTTTTACACTATATATTTAAGAATTTCGAGCAGTTAATTGTATTTTATGAAATTCATTTATAGCTCTTTTTATCCAATTTTTAAGAAATTTGTTTTCTAGAATATTTGGATATATATCAAGGGTAGAAATTTAATATAAAATCAGTCACTGGTCCAAAGGACCAGTAACAGCAAAATTTCTCCAGTCTGAGATAAATTTTGGATACCTAAAATAAGATTAATTTCATATTCTCAAAAATGACTGAAAACTTCTACAATGAACTGAGCATGCCAAAAAATAGACCACCTTGATAATCAAAGTAATACATTTATATTCTCACAAATTTTACATGGACATAAGAAATTGTGTTCTAACTGCTATGTTGCACCCAAAATTAAATTGACATTAAATCCAGTCGTCTTATTAACAATGAACTGAAATCAACTGAAAAGTATTCCTGGAGTTATGAGTACTTTTCTGCTTTTATAAAAGGATGTTTCAGAAAAATATTCTTAATTCAAGGTTATACACAAGAATGAATCTCACGTCAAATTATTCATTACATTTTGTTTTCTTCTTCTCCAAATTATTTATTTCAGTGACATTTTTAATACAGCATCTTTTTAAAATGACACAAGATGTTAAGTTAGTCATGTAGTTTAGACATTGAAGACAATACTTTTCTGACCTTATTAATTCAAATGAAAGTGTCCAAGCTGAGATCAATGAGTGGCATTGTTGAAAAATGTCCTAATGAAAATAAATGAATCGCCAAACTTCTCTAGCTAGATAGCACCAAATGGAGCTAGCTAGCTAGATTTTCAGAGTTTTTTTGTTGGTGGTTTCTTTTCTCTTTTGGAGGTAATAATAAGGTAGGTGAGACCACAACTGTATTCAATGCAGACATTAGAGTTCCCTGTCGTAAATTCCCCTCCCTTTCTTTTTGAGGGAATGAGAAAAATAATGATTTTAAATGTTTTAAAAAGAAAAATAATTTTACTAGTTTCATGGAACACTTGCCATTACAATTTATTTTCTTCTGGTCTTTTGATGATAATTTAGACAATATCATAATTTGAAGAAATGGTCAGACTAGTAAAATTGGCTTTTAGTGTAATTTCAAGTATGAAAGGCTCTAACTTGATTAATAATTCATTTGTTACAGTTATGTTCTTATTTTAACCATTGTAATATTTATTTTTTAGTTAATTTTTGTTGCTTATAAAAAAATTAACTGAAAATAAAAATCTTTAATTTCAGCCAAGTTGCAAGATAAGTAACATTGTCTGTTCTTTTCAGAAAAATTGATTCTTTATAAGTTTTTAAGAAATTTGTTTCTAATTTATGTGTCTAATTTTACCCCTGTTGTACCGTTTTTGCTATTAATTGATTTTTTAATCTATCTTAAATGGTGTTGAATATAAGTTTATTTAAATATTCGTATATTTTCATGGATATGTATAGTTTTTTTTTTTTTCCAAAAAGAGACTAACAAAATTTGTTCGCTCGAAAGTAGTCTGAACAGATTTAACATTTATTATGACACAGGACTAAAATATTTTTCCTTAACTGTCAATATTCTTTTATTATGTTATTTGTATAGTGCTAATTTCTTACTAGGCTAGTATGTTTAATGTATTTACAATTCCATTGCACTTGATGGTGTTTTAACAGGTGTATATATTTGGGTCATTCTCTTAAAAACAGTCACTTTCATGTCCTCGCTACGTTTTGAATGTTTTGTGACTTTTTTACTCATTTTTAGAGGGGGATAGATTTTTCCAGATGCAGTTTAAAAAGGAAAGAAAAGTAAAATCTCTAATTTGTATTTTTAATGTATATCACATAGCTTGAAGGTTTCAAAGTGTCTTTTACTTACATGTCCCCACAGCTGTCTAAAAATAGACAAAAAATATTTATCTGGCAGCAAGTATTAAGTTTATAAATTTATATTTTTATTTTTAAAGTGTCTAAATGTGAAATGTGAGATTCAGAAAAACCATTTTACATTTTATTTCTCTTAAAAATATAGCCACATGACTATATAAAGCTTCTATAGTATGTTGTATCATTCCCTCACACCATTGGATAACCCCTCACAACCATAATGGTGTAAAATGTTTTTGAAAAAACATTTATAGATTTATTAGAAAAACAAAAAAGTAATTTTAAATTTGTGGATAAGTTATTTTTTCATTTGAAAGTATTTGGTACATGACTGAACTCTGAAATCAATTTCACTTTTGTAATTTTAATATATTTGTTGCTCATTCCCTCACAAATGCGGCATGTGAGGAAATGATTTGTGATTTCGAACACTAAAACATGGCATTCAATTTTATTTTAAGTGCGTTTTTGAATTTTGTTTTGGTTTTAACTCGATCTTGTTTATTTATGTAAGATTTGTATGCTTTTCTTCCAATTTAATATTTCCAAACTTATAATCTCAAAATGACTGATTTCCCGAGAATGACCCATAGACATTTAGGGATGTGCTACTTCGTGCTAATGCACAGAGTGGTGCAAGATCAGTGGATCAAATAAATGAAGGAAGAAAGAATAATTTTTTAATTTTATAGATTTTAAGTAAAACTATATTACAATTCACTAAAATCATTGGATGTATTATATCCTCGCTTGGTGACTTCTGCATTTTATCACCTATTTATTTTTTTTACATTCACAATGTTTTTACATTAATGTAAAAAGTCTGTAAAAAACTGATATTATTTTTCAGAACTTAAACATATGTTTGTTACCATACGTATATGTGCAGGCCCGTCATGCCAAAATTTTTCTGGGGTGGAGGGCAAAAAGTACATATACCTTATATCTTATGTTTAAAAAAGAACCAAATTCATAAAGATACATTATATTATAAAAGCAAAGAAGAAGAATTGCCCCCTCCCAGAGTGACAGGCCTGCTTATATATATTTATATCTGTGTATAAAGGAGACTGGTGATTTAAAGAATTTCTGGGACAAAAGGCTTTTTATGAAAAATAAAAAATGAAAAGTTACTAATCTTTACTACATGTTTGGACAACTACAGATCAGCTCAAGCAGTTTAGAATGCGGCCTGAGAACGTCAATTTCATTTTTGCCACATCAAAGTAAATATTAATTTTTATTTTTATTTGCCTTTTTAAAAATTCTTTGAACTACTTTAGTTGATGAAAAAAGGAAAACCTAAATCAGCAGATGTATCAAAAATAACTTTTTCAACATAGCCAGTACTGTAGAACAATAAAGCTTGCATTGTAGACTACACAAACAGTTGTGTGCCAAATTGAAATTTTTTAAATTTATTTAGTTATTCACACACTAATTTCCTAAAAAGTTTTTCTTTTTTCCACAACGTGGAGGCATTTGTCCTTTTCAAAGCCACGGGAATTGCTGGCCATTTGTGAAGGGTCGCCTGATAGGTGGCCAGCATAAACCCTAACATGCTGTAGTCAGATGACACCAGATGGGGCCACCTCCCTTTTCCGACCTGAAACTGAAGGAGGGGGGGATGTGAGGGTAAGTCAAACGAAAATGGGAAAACTGTTATATAGAATTTAAAACCTGTCTTATTGTGATCAGACCAGGTACGCATGTGCGTGGACTTTCCTGCCATTAACTAGATTTGGTCCCATGACCCAGAAGCACGACACAGGAGTTCCCAAGTAGGTTTAAAGGTGTCCTGGAGTGCATGAAAGCCACAAGAATCAAAGGTGTTCAAAACCTCCCCCTACATTTCTACTGTGCAACAACATTTATTTGTTCCTACAGACCCCTGTACTGTTCAACTAAAGATTAAATTATCTACCCACTTTCTTAAACAACAAAAGTAATTTTACTCTTTTAGAGGGCTTTTATTGACTAAGAAAACATATACTGTGGATCACTTTTTAGTGGTTTTTCTAGTATTTCTTGGCAAGTAAGTGGATTTTGCTTTTATCAAAAAATTTAGTTCAGCATCCTATACTGCGCAGTTACTGCATTGCAACAGAACCGGCAAATCAGGGAATTCAAATGTTCTGGAAAAATAAAGGAAAAGGCAGGTAAATTTGCAAAAATTTCCGAAAAGCAGGGATTTTTTTCTAATTAATACCGGTTTCAATGATCTCGGCTGCAATCATTAATCTTAATCATCGTTCCCTTATTAAAATTCAATTCTAAAATTGTTTTGCTCAAATAAGTTCTTTTATTTGCCTTTTTTGATACATTTGTTGCCTACATTTTGAAAAATGATTTTTTTTTTGCATTCTTGATTGGAACTGAACTTTTCAAATTTTCGATGTTTTCTATGCTTTTGTTAAAAGGTAAACAAATACAATTTTTTTTTCTCATCAAAACACTAAGTTAAAGGCTTTAAATGAAATTTCGTGATGGTAAGGGCGCACTTTTCAAACGTCGAAGATAACATCTCTAGCTTTATATTTAGTTTCAATTTTTTAATGCACGCATAATTCTTCTGATTCGTATAAAATACCTGAAGTAAAGAATGAAACTGCTGAATGGATATGTTTGAATTTGAAAAAGTCAGGAAAGAAAAATCATTAACTATGAACAAGTTTTGGCTTCATCATGGCAATAATTTTTTTTTCAATTAATCACAGTCATTCATCATATAGATTGATTGTGTGCAGGAAGAACATGTTAAACAACCTCAAATAAATAATTGAATAAAAAATAACTTTAAAAAAAATCATTTATTTTATTTCTTATTCAGTACGCATGTAAAATCTTGGAACAAATTCTTATGCTGTAGATTAAGAGATTTACCTATTTCATGTGCATAGTTTAATTTTTTGACATACACTAATTATAAATTTAATCCTAAAATCTTTAATCTTTGTGATCAAAAGTCTTTTCTAGAGCTTGGTATTTCGTAATAGAATTAAATGCTCTTTTAATCTTTTAAAAATTCAAAATTTTCTTAATAAAATAAAATTAAGTACAGTCGAACCTCTTTTTCAAGACACCCAGATGACACGTCACTCCGGATGTCAGGTGACTTTTTCAAAGTCCCGAACTTGCAACGTATAATTTTAATGTTAAATAACTCCACAATTCACGACACTACTTTATTGTGCCACTCCGTTTATGAGGACACTTCAAATTGTTAAAACGGGCTCGATTTTATTTTTTTAACTGAAACCTTTCAGTAAAACAATGGAGATTTCACGAAAAGTTTTCCTTAAAATACTGAAAATTGATTAGTGAATTTAAAAAAGGATAAAAGGGACAAGGAGAAAGAGAATCCATTTTGAATCTCGACTTTTGTTTTCGAAATTCCAGGGATGTACACAGATTTTAATTTCCAGTCAGAAAAAGTTCAGGAAGACAAGGCAGGGGAGAATCACTATGGCTATTCAACTGCAGTTGAAGTTAAATGGTCATTATAAATGAGCTTTTAAAAATGTGTGCCATAATCCCTCTTTTAGACTGGCAATTTGTTAGAAAGCATCTTTCTTTGTTTGAAAACTTCCAAATAAAACAGGCATTACATTGCATTGATGTCGTAGAAAAATACCTTTCTTCGATGGAAGAAGCTAAACAAGAAGATTTTGACTTTTTGTACAAACTACACAGTAAAATTTTAAATTGTAAATCAAAAAGTAAGCAAACCCTTATTGGAGAATATTTTCGTGCAAAATAAAAAGGAAGTTATCTTTTCTTAATATTTTTGCATTGATTAATGAAATAATACAAAATGACGGTAATTGAATCTAATTAAAAATGTAAATTAATTAATATAAACACTTAAATGCAATATTACATTATAATTATATGTTCTTTAAATTGTGTTTAGAAGTAATTCTGGTTAAGACGTCGCTTTGCTTATGACAACACTTTGAGAAAGTCCACAGGGTGTCGTGATAACGACGTTCTACTGTATTTCAGAAAAAAAAGGTTTGAAAGTTATGCATGTTCACATTCTTTGTTCATACAATTAAACTCTTTCACCTATTAAATATTTATTAAGTATTTATATAGAATAGCATAAAATTCAATTAAATCAACGCCAAAATTAAGAGGGATGCTTCACCTGTTAAACATCAAATTGTTAAAAGCAACAAGTAGTTAAAAAATGCCTTTTGTCTTTCCGTAGAACTACTAAAACTAATTTGATACTTTAATTTTATGCTGCGAAATTTTATTATTTCTAATATTTGTCAGATATGTGTTTTGAATGGTCTGTTTTTTATCTTTTGCATGTGAGTGTATATATATATATATATATATATATATATATATATAATATACAAAACAGCCAATCATGTTAATTTTCTGAAAAATCTCTGGAAATCTGGAAAAGTTGGGGGAATTCCACTTAAGCACAGAAATAATTAAGCGAAAAACTCTCAGAACCTAGTTATTGCCCATGGAACTAAAATAAAAGCTGGACTTGGTATGTGATATTTTGAATTTTTTGGATTTGTATTATAATAAAAATGCATTAGGTATACCACATATATATATATTTATGTAATTAAAAAAATATTATTGATAGTTGAATGCTACTATTCTCATTTTTATCCCTTCAACATTTTTATTCTGGATAGCAACTATTAAGCTTTAAATTGTTTACAAAATGTTTATAAAATTTTATATAATGTTATTGTATGGAATTGGAATTCTTAACATACTTAATATGGCTTTAAAATTGTGAACAGCAATTTATTTCATAATGATTTGCTTCCCCAAACTCTAAGTTTACGCAATTTAAGATAGTTGTCATCAAGTAAGAAAGTAAAATTCTTCTGACATTTATTTTTAAACTTTCCAATGGTTTTTACTTTGTGCTTGGGAAATGTCATTTTCAATTGCTTTAAATTGTTATAACTAACACAATATTCACTTTAAAACTAATTGAAACATTGTAGCAAAATAATTTTTTTTTTACTTTATCGAAAAATATATGATCAAGGCATATTATTATGTAGAATTAAAAATGCATATAATATTATCTTAAAAAGAAAGGAAAAAATAAAGTCCTATTTATGCAGCATTTTGTAGTTGAAATTTTTGATTAAATGCATGTCTTATCACGGGACATAGAACTAAACTTTGATACATAAGTGTATCTACTTTCGAATAGATTCCATTTTACTTATCAAATTATTAATTATGTAATAAACTATTTTAAATATTTCTTTTTCACTTTTTCTTCTATTAAATTGAAATTATTTATTTACTATATTTATTTATTTGTTTATTATTTAACTTGATGCAACTAAATGCTTTGGTGTTTTTATTTCAGAACTTATAATTTCAAAACCATTTAGCTGAAAATCATATTTTATGACCGTAGAAGTCATACAAGACATCTTATGTTGCCAAATGTCATGTTAACAAGATTTAAAAAATCGCTTGTAAATTAGCTAGTAAAACTACCCAAGGTGTAGTGATACTTAAAATCAAAATAAAGGTCTCATTGTGATGTATTTGTTTGTCTTATTTAAACAGGTTACACAATCACTTCTTGCTAATGTATTAAATTTGGAGTGAGACTTGGCAAAAAAAAGTATTTTTGTCCCTGAAACATTTTTTTTAAATCAAAATGTTTGAGTCACTTTTTTAATGATATTTTTGAAGAATACAACAAAATTAACTTGTTTTCTGTCAGCTATCTCATTTTTCATAATTTTAAAATTCTTAAAATGCTTGAGATTTCTATGATGTTTTCCTAATTAATTTGCTTTAAGAAATTATTTTGCTTTTTAATTAAAGTCAGGTAGGGCAAAGTGGGCCCGTGGGATAAAGTGAGGGTATATTGAAAAAGATATATATTTTCTTTTTAAGTTAAGATATTTAGTTTATTCTTTTTGAGATATGTATTGCAAAGCTTTTTATTTTAGTATTGGAATCTGGCAAAATGTGTAATGTTTTTAAATACTTTTTCGTGCTCATTGCATGTGATATGTTAGTGTAAAGTTAGTTTCTTCTAAAATCATTATTAACTGAAAAAAAACTATTAATTTTAGCATGGACTTGTAGAGAAACATCTAAGAAATAATTTAAAATAGGAAGGTGAAAAGACGTTCTATAATTTGACTTATTTTGAATTGTTTTTTGAGGTGGGGTAATTTGGCGGGTATGGTTAGGTTTAGCTAAGTATGGTGTGATACTGATATTTTATACCTCTGTGTGAACTTTGGTAAATGTTTAATACTCGAAGTTATTTAATACTTATACTAAATGACTGAAATATAGCTTACTTTTTTGTTTATAATCCTGGGTAGTAATTTCAAGTGAAAAGCTTTCATTTTACATTGTAATTTTCTAAATGTAATTTAGAAAAAGAAAAATGATGGAAAAATATAATCTTAAAGCAATAAAAATGTACTAAGTTATTGGTAATATTATTTTTCATATTGTCATTATGCCAAGAAATTATATTAAAGAACGGAAAAAAAACCCAGATAATTTAAATAGTTTAAAAAAATAAATGAAGGTTCATGTTTAAAGCTTCAGTACCAGTCAAACAGTTCATCAGACAAGTGGCATAAATTGATGAATTCTATTTAATAAAGAACTGAACTAAGTTATGATTGGGGGACCATTATTTTTCCTGCTAATTACTGGTGAAGATTTTGCCAAGTACAGAATATATGCTGCATGTTAAGTAAACCTAATTTTCATAAATAAGGCATTATTTATTTAAACAAAATGTAAATAGCATCTTTTTTTTTCTGCATTTGTAACTTTAAACAGAATGATGGCATGTTTATTTCAGTGTATTCTTATTTAAAAGCTAATTTTACATATTTTTATTGAAGTATACACTAGTTTTAGAAACCGCCACTTTCCCCCACCACGGGGGAAACAGTGAGAATATCAACACATCTTCTTTTAAATAAATTATTGTGAGAAAACAATCCAACAAAACTAAATGGTTATGCTTCATGTTTAACCTAGATGAATCCAATGCATCTAAAATGCATCAAAAGTTTCATTAAAACAAATAGTAGTTTGAATTTGATTTTACCCCCACTTTCCCCTATCTGACCCTATTCATCAACCTAAATGAACAAATATAGAACAATTATAGTGAAAGTTCCATAAAGTCTCTTTTGGAAAGTTTGTAGCAAAGCTTGTTTTCATTTAACTGCTTTTTTAAAAATATCTTTGATGAAGTAAAGGTATCGGTAACTGCATTGATAATGTGAACTACAAACTATGAGTGTATAAAGGAAATGAACTCTTTATTTTTTTATTGAAAGTTTGAGTAGGTAAATATATTCAGCGACATTTTTGAAAGATTTTGGTGATGATAGGTGTTATTTTTCTCATTTAAATATAATGTGTTTCTCTTATTCAACAAGAGCTGTCTAATCTGAAGTTGAGTAGCAAATGTTCAATGATACCATCCCGGGAGCAGAAAGTGCTTAAAAGTGCAACGTACGTCGCAGAACATTTCATCCTTAAAAAAAAGAAAAAAAAAAAAACGATATGTTCTGCAGAATAACTGACAAAAGAATGTTTATATATTCCAATAGTGCACCACCTGGCCATAAATCCGTTAGAAAGTTGTTAAAAGCAGCCATTGTCACAATGGCTGCTTTAATGGTCACAATGGCTTTTAATGGCTGCATTGTCACATCTGCATTAATGTCGCAGTATCCGACTTCAAAAGCCATTGACAGAATTGTAAATTCTGAATGTATGCCTTGGTTTTAAATAAATAATTTAATATGTTTTGTCAAAAATGAGTAATAAATATTCTACTAGTTAATTAATATTCTTATATCTATTTTGTGTTGCACTGTGGTCCATCAAATTTCGACGACATGCCTGCATAACATTTGGAACTGTTTAAGGTCATGTTGCAGAACACTGAATATAATTCTGCTCCTGGGGACATCATAGGGATAGATTTTGTGTGAGGTAAAGAATATGCTCAAAACTTTGAAAATGAATTTCTAATTATTTATTCAGCACATTATAGCAACACCTACTGCACTCTTTAGTTGAAATTTTGAAAATTAGAAATTATGATTTAGCCTACATATGCTAAATCTCTTCACATTTAGAGATACTTTAAAAATCTCTTAAATTAAAATTATTTAAATATGCCTACTTCTATGTACTTAAATTATTTTCATATAATATGCAGTTTTCTGAAATGCTTAGTGTTTTCTGTTTATCATATAAAAGTTTTTTTTTATAACTTTACGATTTAAACTTTTAAAATTCAGATTGTTTAATTTCTACTTAAGAGTGCACATGAAATTCTTTTGGAAAATGGATAAAAATTTGAAATCCAACTGGTTTTTTTTTTTTTTTTTTGAAGTTTTATTTTATGATGTCAAACATTACTGAATTGTTGGGATATCTGGATTGAAAATTTAGCACACTGGGAGTTTACAAACTCATTATTTATTGGTAGCACCACCACATGAACATACATTCATACATACATACTGTTCATTCTTGCAACTCGGATCTGGCACTGTTGCTTGGTTCCATTTCAAAAAGGTGTGATATGATCGTGGATGGGCAGTTAATCTTAAGTGTACACTTCCTGTCTCATAGTTTCTTTTTTTTTCCTTGATGCAACCCTTTTGAAAATTCTCATATTTTAAAGAACTTTTTAAGTAACTTTGTTTTTACCAAGATGCTTACATAACTTCCCTTTAGCAGGGACAGGAGTGCCCGTGAAGGGTCACTTCTACATTTGATCCTGCACCGCTCCAGCTCCACAATGCACCATGCTCCAAACAAATTAAACAGATTGTTTTTTTAATCTCCTTTTTTAGACTAAATTAATTTTATTATCTGATAAAAAATTAAAAATGTTAAAAAAAATAAAACACAGTGGATGGAGCACACTAAACTTCTTTGCTCCTGCTCCACTCCAGTTTCCAGCAAAATCTTGTTAACCACTGTTCCGCTCCAGATCTATGCTCTTCAGTAAAAAAGAACAGCTTTGAAAGAATTTCAAATCATTGTCAGAGCGAGGGGCACGGGCCCCATTGGGCCTCCTTCTGGTTGAGCCACTGATATTCCAGTAACTCATTCAAAACCAGCCACTAAAATTTAATAGGTTTCATTTTGTACAATTAAAAATATTATAAATATTTGAAGTTCAAGTTGAAATTAATTATTAAGGAAATGGATCGTGGCATCATTGCTGAAAAGTTTAATATAATTTTCCAAGATCCGCTTAGAAAGAAAAAGAAAAAAAAACAAAAACAAAAAAAAAAATCTGGACAAATCCAATTAATACATTGTCTGAATTAATACAAAAAAAAGGATAGGAAAAAACAAAACACTAATTGTAATGTCTACTATCAGCCGATCACCCCTATTTTGATAAAATTGAAGCAGACCTGATGCATGCGTAAATTCTTTCATGGCTGTACTGTAGAATAATGGACAATAACATACAAATTTATTAATCTGTACAAGTATTGGACATTTTATTTATGAAAGAAAGGGCAGTTAATTGCAACATATTCAATATTTAATTTTATTGAAAAAAATAATCTTTTAACCATCTACAAATGTGCCGACTGAATCCTAGTAACATTCAAATTTCTTCTTTATGTTGGGAATTGAAATACAGTAAAATTCCATTATTCCATTCCTTTATATACCACAGAATAGGATAGTGGCAGTTACTGTCATGTCTCCTGACATTTAAACCATCCTTTATAATTATAAAGGATGGCCATTTAGAGGTTTCCTTTATTTACCATTGTAAGGAAAGCCAGCCAACAGTCTCTTCGGAGCAAACAAATATTCCAGCCAGAGCTCCCATCCCCCACCACACATGCTAACAGATAAAGCCCTATTGTAATAGGCCTGTTGCATTGTACACATCTTTCATACTTTTTCTGTCTTTCAACCTAGGACACTATATAGCTTGATTTCAAAATCAGGTACAATTGCACAGACTGGCTCTGACTGGTTTCTTTTGACATGGGTGGAGCTCAATCTGTCAGGAACTGTGGAGTTCAATGCTATCTTTCATTTTCAGAACCCTAGTTATGCATGTGTAACTTCTTTTATAGCGGTTTGAACCTTTGTATTTCAGAATCTTTAAAATTCTTGAAAAGTAAAGATATTCTCCAGTCTGAGTGAGTGTATGTAGACTTAATATTATTTCTTTGAGAAGCGCACTCCTCCCCTTTCAAATCTATTTTTTAGAACCTCTCCTCCTTCATAACCCTACATTGATAACATAGCAAGATTCTTAAGTCCCCTCCCCCTTTTTTTTTTTACAGAACACAGTTGGGTTTATAACCTATTACTCAATAGTCTGACTGCACATTTGAAATTTGCTTCTTGCACAGCAATTGCAGTGAATAAAATGGAAGTGTAAACAAGAAAAGAAAAATTATACTATAGAAGAAGAAAAGTTACAAGTAATTGATAAATTTAAAAATGGTGCAACAAAAGCGAGTATTTTGTGAATATGGTTCCCTGGTAGTTTCACTATACCGTGGTTATGTTATAACCCGGGTGTCAAACATGTCTCCTGATAAACACATTTTAACAAGCTTTTACTGTATATGAGACAGCAAACATGATTTTGTTTTATTTACTGAAGTTCAATGGCAGATATTTTTTGTGCAGTTTCTTACTTTTAGCTTTAAATATTATGACCAGTAAATATGTCAACAATCGACCACATAAATTTCTTTTATTGAAATACATTAAAAAAATTTTTTTGAAAAGTCTTTGATTGCTCATATTATAAAAAATATTCAACTGTAAATTAAAACAAAATTATGTAATTGGTTAAGGTGTATCTTGGACGAATTTTCAACTTGATTACTAAGAACTTGTTACTCTTAATCAGTTTGCTTCTATTAATAACACAGTATAAGATTTCTTGAGCTCTAAATATATATATATATATGTATGTTTTTTTTAAAGCAATTGCTGTTGTGGAAAAAGGAAAATAAGTAGGGAGGAATTTTTGTAGCCATATTTTCCTGCATTTTTTTAAAAATTGAAGTCATGTAATTCTAAAATTAAAATATTACCAGATCTAGGCAGATTTTCATGACGTTTTAAAATGGGGATTCCACTTCACTCTCGGTTAAGCTTTATCTTGAAATAGTCGGATTGAAGGTAGTGGGTGCATGCATTTAATATTTTGAAGATAAAGTGATTTTTTGTCAATTCATGGACACACCATATATATATAAATTAGTTATAGAGTAATTACGTAAAAGTGTACACAGGAAATGTTTGTTTGAGATAATATCAACTTCAAATTGCATTATTTATTTAACTTTTAGAAAGGTTTACCAATTCCAAGAAATATTGAATGTTTATTTTACTTTTTAGTTTAGTTTGCCAGTTTTGCATAAAGTTCATAGTTTCCTTTATATGAAGGTCATTCTTATTAAGTCATTTTGAGCTAATGAAATTTGGAAAATTCAAGTGGATGAAAAGCATACATAGATAAGATCGAAAGAAACCACACACCCACAAATGCGTTTAAAATCAAATTTTGGGCAATATTTTAATATTTACTGCTTAAGAATCATATTATCACACTTCACATACATGTGACGGAATGACAAATGCAGTAACATTTGAAAATGGAAGTCGGGCATAATTGATTTCCAAGTTCAAGCATGTACAAATGCTTTCAAACAAGAAAGTAACCTAATAGATGCTTAATATTACTTTATTTTGCTTCTTAAAAGAATATGGAAGAACGTAAAGAAATGGTGTTTGTTTTCAATTGAAAATTTCTGTGGCAAAGCTTCAATTAAATTAAAGATAAAAACAAAATTCTGTAGTTGTCATCTTTTAATGGTGAAAAACATTTCTCGCAAAGCAATGTTGTGAAAGAATGATGCAACATACTGGAGACAAATTTTAATATTGTCCTGTAGCCTAACTTTTAAAAGAAATTAAATGTAAAAAGGTTTTGTTGTGTCTTACATTTCTATATTTTAAAAGTCTAAACAAAAATTACGAATATAAACTTAATGCTTGTTGCTTAAGAAATAATTTTGTTTATTTTGAGATAGCTATGGGGACATAAGAGGGAATGATATTTTGATATGTTTAAGCTATATAAAACATATAAAAAAAAGAAATTATAAATTTTGTTTTTCTTTTTAAATTACATTCTGAAAAACACTCTCTCTCTAAAGAAAGTCATAAAGTCATTCTTTCACGTATAGCGGAGACATTAAAATAAGTATCATCACAAAATGACCCATGAGCATGCTTTTTTAAGGCATGAAAAGACACAATTTACCATGGAGTCTCTGATGTATACTCAACTACTTTATAATTTCTGACCTGTACAATAATCTATAAGTATTTTTAGCAGCATTGCAGCAGCTCGCTTTTTCTCGCTGCCATATTTTTTTTTAAACTCGTAATTATCTTTTAAAGTTTGGTTTCAAGCAAAGTGCAACTTTTTGATTTCAAATCCTTTTCCTGAAATAATAAAAATTTAATAGTAATAATACATAATAATAACAACAACAATAAACATGTTCAAAAATATTCTACTTGAAATCTCAAAAAACTTCTCTATTATGTTGTCAACTTATAAGAGAATTTTAATATAACTTAATCTAAGAATGATTCTATCTTTTCTGGAGTAAATATAATTTGTCTAAAACTTGTTCATGATTTTAAATATTTTTTTAAACATCAACTACAAATTTAAGTTTTAATATGTTTGTGCAATTTCAGTATTGAAGACCGAGATATATTTAAAAAAAAGAATGGTATAAAAGTGAACAAGTTCCTCATTAATTGCATGTACATACAAAGTTGTGACAAGCAAAGTTTCTACGAAAAACTCAATAAGAAATTTTAATTGAAAAATTAATTTGATTTTAAAATATTAAAATTAAATGGCTGGAAGAAAGCCAAGAAACTTTGGACTATTGTCGATTTATGTTTAGAGTTTTCGAAAACATGTACATTTTTGTAAGTGAGCCATCTAATTCTGGATAGATTATTTATGCATGTACTCTTAAGTAAGGCAACAAAAATGCCTCACTTTCTTTCTGCTCATTAATATTTTTTACATTCTCAGCTCATGCAATCTCTATGCACAAATAGTCACACATGCTACGTATTGCCTTTACAGTTTTATCAAAAAATAATTTAACACAGCAACTAGGAATCCTTTAGTTTTATAGAAATATGTTGATAAGCTAAGGATTACATACAGATCTTAATTTAAGAAATTATATGTGTGTACGTAGAAATGTACATATGTTTGTACTTAAATATTTATATAAATGTCTGTGTGCATTTTTTTCATCTAATACATGCTATACTGAAGACCATTTATCTTACTTTAATCAAAATATGCTTTATCAAATAGCATTATTTTCCAATGATGTGTTATGTAATAGAAAAACAAAGGAATTAAATGCACAAATATATAATAAATTTATTGACACGTTTTGGGAGTTAGTGGAATTCTTTTAGCAATGAATACAATTGAGTTTTAGGATGGAAATTCATCAGAGTAAAAGCTTTTATGTTTTTCTTTTGCATTATTTTTGCATGAAGGAAAACTTTTAACTCCTTAAAACCATGTTCAGTTGTAGATACAATTATTTATCAAAGTATGCAATTTTTTTTCCAACGATTTGAAAGTATCTTTATTTATTTATAGAACAACCTAAGTAATTGATACATATACTTGCAAATGAATGATTTTTGTGATTTCTGTCAGATGTTGGTGAAAATAAATGTAATGACTTGTGTAATGTATGATTTTAAACTATTGTACTCCCCATTCATTACCCATAGAAACAACTCTTTAAATATTTCTACATACCTCAAATGGCATGTTTTTCTTTTTAGCCAAAGTTTACGTAAAAAAACATTTACAATCTGCACTTTTTACCTACTGATAATTTTCCTTATTTTTGAAAAATTTGAAATTTTTTTTATTTGTTCTGAAAAAGTGATACTAAATGATATCAGATTTTTAATGTTCATTTCTTCAGAAATATAGGCAATCTCTTTTATTTTATTTATTTATTTTTTGAAACATTGTTTTTTAAATTCATTAGTATAATAGAGCTGTATTTTCCCCCTTTTTATATTGGAAGTTGAAAAAATGATTTTGGAACCATTTGCATTAGCATGTTTTAAGCTAATAAGTTTTTAATATTCTCTTTTAGTTTAATTGCAAAAAAATGTATTAATTAATTTGGATGGAATGCAAAAGTTTATCTAAAATTTCATTTTATTTTATTCTTTACATGCATTTTCTTTTCATTTGTGTATTTTTATTTATACAACATTTACTTTGAGTTGTGACTGTTTTCAGTGGTGCAATTTATGTTCTTGACTGAACATCAATACTACCACTTGACAGTTAAAAAATGGTGGACACGAGATGAGTAAGCTAACTGTTCTTATTATGCATTATATTTCAATACATATGTTACTTTGGGTAGGTTGACGAAAACACGAGAAGTTTGCTGTTCAAATTACGTCAAACATGGAATGGGCCTTTGCCTAATAAAATTCTTTATGAATTGGATCTTCAAATCCGGAAGATGGACCCTGCGTGGCCTATTACTGCAAAACCATCCACTAAAGGAATTCATATAAATCCTAAATTCCTTACTGGCTCTACTGCTGAGGTATGTGCAATGTTTTGATTTAATTAATGGTTTTGTCATCTGATATAACCGAGGCATGTTAGTACATTTAAAAATAAATTTGTTAACTAAAACTGTGAGGAGGTGTTGTAAAACAAAGCATAATTGAGGTGTTATAAAATATTTTAGTCATTTATGATGCAATTTTTAAAAAGCAATTACACTCCCTCACCTTCTAATATTTCATATTAACGCAAAGGACATACAATAACTTAACAAAACAGATGAAATTCTTGTTTTATACTTAAGAACAGTTTTTTAGTCCCAAAATGCATCATTTTCTGAAATATTATTTGACTTAAGAATAAATGCTTCATGAATTCTTTGGCATTTGGGAATACAGATTTTTTCTTCGTAATTTAAATTAGTTGTACCTAATTCTAAATGGAAGAATTTACATTTGAAAATGCTTAAAGTATTCATCCCAAACACATGAAAAGTTTAATGTTACTTTACTAAAAATAATTTTTAAGAACATATTTCATGATTCCATAATTTAGATGTTACGTAAAGGAAGAATAATTGAAAACTATTCACAGCGTAGTTAACGGGAAGGGGGGAATATAAATAACATATATATCTGTACAAGCTAGTTTTAGCATTGAATAGTCTATGCAAATAATCTAGGGAAAAGCTCCACTACAGTTGCGAAAAGCAAGGCAACTGATGCTGTCGTAAAAGGATAAGGTGACGGCTGTTAATGTACTGACTAAATACTACATAAATTTTGACTTGGTAGAACTAAGATGGTAAATTTTATTATAGATTTGATTGCTTAACATCAAGTTTTCAATCTAAAGACTAGCAATATTGTCCGATACAAGTTTCTCTACAAAAAATAAAACCTTCAAGTAATAAAATCAAGCTAACATAAAATAAATAACAAAGCTTAAAAAACTTAATGTTTATTATAAACCAATTTATATTAAACATTATAAATTGTTTAAAAACAGCATTCCATTACCAGAGTACCAAAAACTGCATTTCAGTTGAGAACATATCAAAAATTTACTGATTTTTAATTTACAAATGCACACTAACGTTTTAAACTATTGCAATCCAAACTGTATTGTTTCTAACTAATATTAAAGCACAGCTGGCAGTTTAGATTAAACTTTAAAGTAGTTCTTTACTTTAAAAGAGCTAATTTCCCCATTTTTTCTGAATCCACATGTTTGATCTGGAGTTAAAGAGGATTAAATTTTTGCTTTAAAAGAATTTCCCAGGGTTACAAATAGGGATTTACTAGGTAAGTGGTCGAACTAAATCTTGATAATTTTTAAGCTTATTTTCAAGCAACATAAAAGGGAATAAATAATATGATTCATTGACCTTGCTACATTAATTTGTCACTTTATGTCTAGGTTAATTTACTTTATGAAACAATAAGTTTTCAAAAAGTGCTCAAGTGGCCCCCCAGCATGGTTGGCTTCAAATAAACAATGAGTCAAGAGTAACAAGGATTTTCAAAATCTACTTAATAAAAAAATATATATGAGATACCATATGCTATCCATATCAGACTTCTTATGATCAATGACAAGTAAAATTATTCACTGAGATAACTCTCTGATAGCCCCCAGAAAACTGCGCTCGGCTTTTCTCTATGTTTGAAATATTTTTCGCGAAAATGTGAATATTTCCAAATTTCTTCGCATTTTAAGTTGAGCAGTGGTCTTTTTATTTGCAATTTTGTTGTCTTACTATAATAAATAAAACTTTCAATAATCATTCATGTTTTTTGAACTGCAACTAATCTGTAATTGTTTGATTAACAATTTACTTCTCAGAAAAAAGAAAAAATACTTGGTTGTACAACTGCTGTAAAATCTACTGCACTTAAAACTGACGGCAGTGTGCTACAAAAGCACAGTGAGGTACTAAAACAACTCTGTGATAAAAAGGATCAGCTAAATGAGAGGCAAGCTGCATTAAGATCCATGGAAAGGCAAAAACTAGAGATTTCAAGAAAGAAAATGAGAATGTTGGCTCAAAGTTTTGCCAATCAAAATTTCAAAGTATGTTCAAGTTTTGCTTCAAATTAACTTCATTAAAAATGTTCTTTTGTTTTGTCTTGTGTAAATACAGTATCAGTTATTCTTTTCCCCTCCTTTTCTTTAATGTAGCCTTCTCTTCGAGATCCTAGAATGGTAAAAATAAACAAAGTTCCTCCAAGTATTATGTCTAAAAAAGCTGGTAGTGTTTCTCTTTTAAAGAAAATTGAAACAAAGTCTTCTGATTGCCTTGTGCCAAATGTAGCAGAAAAAACTTATTCAGTTCCTGAAAAGCAAACTGTTAAGCCAGCCAAAAGTGCGCCAGCCGTACAAAATAATTTATCTGTTAAACCAAGCGCAAAAAATATTGATCAAATAAGTAAAACTTCTCTAATGCAAACAGAGGGTACTAAAGGTTTTTCTAAACATGATCCTGATGACATTTATGAAAAATTCAAGGCTGATACATTTTCGTCAAATTCTACATCTATGAGGAAAGTTTCTCCATCAAAGCATAATATTTCTTCTGAAATTAATTCAGGAAAGAATGACTGTTTACTTAAATGTGATAAAAGTGATTCGGTACAAAGTATATCTAACAATGAATCTCAAGATAAGAATTCTAACTACAGTCAAACAAATAACTCTGCATCTTCAGTGTCGGACAAAAGTATTCTTCTACAAACTAAATTATTGAAAGAAAATGCAAAGGCTTCACAAATGGGAGTTGAGTCAAAAAATGCTCCATTTACAAAAAAAATTCCACATAAGAAAGGAAATATTAAAAATGATCAGAGCACAAAAAATTTTAAGAAGAATGAAAAACAATTAGTATCAGTAAGTCAGAACCTTAATAAGTCACAGTCTGACAGCAGTTATGATGCGACAAATGTTGTTTCTAGTGATGTAAGTACTAAGACTCTAAAAAGAAGTTCAGAAACCTGTGATACCATGAATAGTGATAATGGTCTAAATGAAAGCCCGGTAAAGAAGCAAAGACTTACTGAAAAGCAGAATGTTCCTAATAATAAGTAAGTAGTTTTATTTATTCATTTTATTTAAATCATTGTATAATTGTTCGATTTTTATATAACATGAATTTTAGTATCAAGTGAACTCGAGTGAGAATGAAAAGTTTGTCAAATGTCCATGAAAGTTCTGATTTAAATTTTATGTTTCATCATCCCAATACTTTATCAAATGTCACCCTTTTTAACAATACTATAGTCCTTCAGACCGGTCACTACCTCTTCCCCCCAGGGAGGCCAAGGAGCGTCTCATTGTTTCTCCCAGCCTCTTGCCTTTTGCGATGTTGAGCAGGTGAAGCAGGCACCACAAGAATTCCTTTAACCCATTAGCCACTGGTGTTGCATTGACTCAACGGCTACTATGAAAAATCATAAAAAATTCACTAACAAAGTTATTTTTGTATCGATTGCAATTTTAGATTTAGTACTATCAATAGAAATGCCACAGGAAAAAACAATGATTAAAAAAAAATTTTTACTTCTAAAAACAAGCGTTTTTTTTGCTGATTTTTTTTTTTTTGTTCAAATTTGAGATCTCGGATTTTTATAGAAAGATTGTTAAGAAACACAAAATAGGGCTTGGAAGTAAAATACTTTAATTCAAAGTCACAGCTAATCAGTATATTCCGCAAATCAACTGTTTGTATGGGGGTGGAGGGGGAAGCAAATACGGGTGTTGCGCTCGCGCAACGTCAGTGGAAAAGGGATAAAAAGGTTTCTACTCGTTTCCGGGTAAAAACATTTCGTTTCTATTCTGTGCAATTTGCATGTGTGAATTTGATTCTCTTTTCCTGTTTGTAAAAAATGCCTAGAACAAAGTATCTTACATTAGAAGAAGCATTATCACAGATTTTATATGAAAACTCCTATGACAATGCGAATGAAGAGAAGGATTTTGGAAATATTGAACCTGTAAAAAATGTTTCTCGCAACTCGAAAATCCGGAAGAGAAAGGTGTTAGTTCCCCAGCCACGTATCATTGAGCAATATAAATTGAAAATGGGGGGGAGGGTGCTTATTTGTGTGACAACGTGGTTTCAAATTACAGAATTAGAGTTCTAGGTAAAAAATGGTGGTGGTAAATATTTACAAATTGTATCTATGTTGCATTGACAAATGCTTGGAAACTTTCAAAATTATTTGAAGAAGGAAATAAGAAGGTACTGTTGGGATTTTAAAAGGGTGGTTGCACTTCATCTTTTGCAGACCCCCCCCCCCCCCCTTTGATTGTGTTGTAAATCAGGAAAAAACAGCGATGAGACGGCCAAGTAAATTCAGCTTTTTTGCAGTAACTGGGAAACATTTCATTGTAAATTCAACCGACAAGAAAAGAATACACTACAAGAATTGCCACAGTCAAACAGTTTATTGCTGCAATATTTGTAATGTTGCTTTACAACATGACTGCAGTGAAGCATATCATGTATGAAAAATAGTTACTGATTATTTTCTCAAATGTATAATTTCTCAAGTGCACATATACCCTTATGTTTAATAAATTTTAGTTTTCTATAAGGTGTAATGCATTTTTTAAAACTATAATAGTGCTCATAAAATTTTCCAATTTTTAAAACACATTGAAATCCCAGTATAGTTTCTGACGAGAATTCTTCACATTCGTACTCCTTTTCCGCTGACGTTGCGTCAACGCATCACCCCAAATTTCTAAAGATAGTTACAATTTTCTTCTTTTTGCAGCATATTATTATTGTATGTGACCTAAATAACAACTTTTGTTAATTGTACCGAAAACAAATAACGATTTCGACTTTTGGCGGTTAATGGGTTAATCTCTAGTGACAAAGGACTAAAACCTTGAGATCCCCTCCCTCTCTCCTACCACTAACGCACTGAATAAAGCCTAGGTTCTCATCAGTGTCCTCCTAGATGCAGTGTCTCCTGCCGTCACGTGTTGTTTGGCTTTTTCTGAGAAATCTGTCACCACACGTGTGCAACACCCACCCTCCATCCTTAGCAAAAAAAATCATCATTTTATGGAAATAATGCTAAGAAAAGAAAGCAATGTGGTTTGTACGTCGTTGTGGGAAATGGTTAGTTATATACGTTTGATTCATTTATGCGGCGTGTTTGATCCAAAAATCCGGCGGTTTTTTAATGTTTATTCTGAATTTCGTTGTTTTTGACAATTTGATTCATTAAAGCGGCTGATTCAATTCACTACTGATCAAATTAGCCGGCGCTCACTGTACTAGAATGTTATTCTATTTCATATTTAATTTATATAATTGTAAATCATATATATTTTTCTAATTTTTACTTCTTTTGTGAAAATGATAGTTTTGCCCTTTGCACCATGTGTCACTCCACACCCAAAAATTATACATAGTATTATATGTATATTTCGGCTGTTATGGGTAACATATAAGGACAAAGGGTTACTGAAGTCATTGTATTTGTAAAAGGATATTGCTGTTACATGTTTTACCCTTTGACTCTGAGAGACCCTCAAGGAATTTAATTCATTCTTACCACATATTTATGCATTATATATTAGTTAATACTGATATTTGTGTTATATTTTTATTGGAAGCAAAATTTATATTAATACAGATATATTGTAGGGGAAAATCTTTAAATACCGTATTTATACGCTATTTAAAGATTTAGTAGTATTACAACAAAAAGCTTAGGAAGCAATGCCTTAAATGGGAATCATTTGTTGTCAAAGTACATTGCTTTACTTTAAGTCTGGAAAATGTTCTATTGTACAAAACTATGCATTTAATCTAAGGAGAGTAAGAATTTAGTTCCCTTTTCTTTTTCCACATTCAGTAAGTACACTTATTGCTATTTTAGATTTCTGTCATGTGAAATTTATTATTGCAGCGACAAAAGACCTCCAGTATTGTTTGGGAATGAAGATCAAGATCAAAGACGCTCAAAATTGCAAATTCTGGATCCTAACATTCAAGGTTGGGCTGAATATAAAGCTGTTCATCCAGACGAATTCGGAAGTCCACCTTCTCGAGAACACCCTGAAGGTAAAATAAATGCAATAATCAAGTTAAAATCTATTTTCTTTGTATTTGGAGCAAAGAATTGCTTAAATTTTGTAATGAAATTTTATTTTTTATTTTAAGTGTCTTATTGCTTTATTTCTGTTTTATAATTTATATACCTTGTATCTTTGAGGAATAAGAGGACAAAAAGACATATAATAAATGTATATATATACAGTCAAATCCTTATAATGAACCTGTATTACAACAACCCAATTCATTATAAGGACCTTTGAAACAAAATTGATCACCTTCCATTTAAGATTATGTTATTTCACATTGGATATACTGACCATAAAGGAGCACAACTCTGTACATAATGACCAACATAATTGTTCTGGAACAGACAAGTCGGGAATATACTGTTGTGCAAATTCAGAATGTTGCATTTATCAGGCACCAAAAATGAAAGTGAAGTTTTTTTTAAAAAATTACTTCCAGGAATGGGTCGGATAGACCATACGTGCAGCCTAATGCATAGCAGCCTTTGAAAAACAATTGTCAAATAAAAAGTAAAGTGAAGAAAGCGTTGGCCATTTAGACACATTGAGAAAGGGCAGGGTGTTACTGTAAAAAAGGGGCACTTTTATGAATTTTTTCCTTGAAATGAAAAATATTGAATCCCCACACACTCTCTCAGCTTCGGTTGATATTGAAACTTTATAGAAGGAATAAAAGCAACATTTAATAAAAATCGCTAAGACAAATTGAACTTTACAAAAATCGCAATCGAAAAATCAAATAAGAGTACAGAAATGAACATTTCCGATCTTAAGTTCGTTCACCAGATTTTATTTTCACTCTTTTCAAAATGTTTACTTCTCACTCTCGCATTATTTAGAAGGCAATAGATTTTCAAAATGAAGCGAGACTTTTGTAGGCGCTAAAGAGTTTTTACTTTTACAATTTCAAAAGAAAATATTCAATCTGAAATAAAGGAGTTTAATTGGAAAAAAATTAAAGGTGTTAAGGTTTATTTATACTATCAAAATTTAGGGGTTCATCATTCACATGACATTCAACAACGAAAACAAAGTCCGAGTCTGTGAACTATGAATCACCGGAACAGTTTTTTTGCACCTGCCTTTACAAAATTGCTTAAGCAGCAAAAAAAAAGCATTTCTTACAATTGCTTATTTCTTTTTATTTATTATCTTCGTATTTATATCCTTTTTTTTTTCTTTTAAGAGAAAATCATGTAAATGGAGACCGAAATCCGCACAGTGTATGTAGAGCAATCGGACGAAAAAAAACTGCTTCCTATACTTAATTACTTGAAGTAAATAATGGAAGGGAAAAAAAGAGGGGGGGGGGGTGCTTGTTCGGTACTTTGAGGTTTTGACTTTTGAGGTCTTCAAAATCTAAAGAGCCTCAGTTTATAAAGAAAAAGGCAGAAAGGGTGCCATTTCACTAATAAAAGGGCAATAAGGGCACATTTCGGGGATCAAAGGACAAGAAGGGCGCATTTCAAGGATCAAAGGGCAAGAAGGGCGCATTTCAAGGATCAAAGGGCAAGAAGGGCGCATTTCAAGGATCAAAGGGCAGGCAGGGCGTGACACCTCCCCCCCCCAAGCCTGGGGGAAGGTCTATGTTAAGTGTTAAACATTCCTTATCTTTTCTGAAGAGCACAGGTGACAGTTTGGAATGTTGGTGATGCCGATGCAATGGAGGTGTCCCCAGAAATAATCATGTACATTGATATTCCTAAAATTAGCAGAAAAAAGGAAAAAGAAAAGAAATTGACAAACCCCCTTTAAAAATGGAATATTCTCTCCCTACTGTACATGTGACGAGCATACTTTTTTCTTTGTGAATAAAATTTAAGATTTTTATACAATGTGTATTTAAATTGTCCATATCTTTTTTTTTTAATTCAGTGTATTGGACATTTTCTGTTTTAATAAACTGTTATTGTATAATTTGTATTGCTTGACTATAATAAACATGACAGGATAAACATTTCATATCAACCAGATTTCCTCTTATTCAATAAGTGATGAAAATAATTTATTACATACTAACAATATTTTGTACTGCAATTAATCCATATAATATATATGTGAAAAGTATTACATACTAAAAACTGTAAATAAGCTGAAAAATTTTAATTGCATTAGGAATTTTAATTGCATTCTAGAAAATAACTCATGAAAAATATAATGTACATTCTAACAATTTAGATACATTTTATTTCGAATTAAAATAATCTGTAATTGGTTTTTGTTTCTTTTTTTCATTTTTTTTTAATTCCAGAACTGCTGAATCTCTTCTAAACAAGTTATTTCTTTGCAATTTCAGTCTTTCTCAACACGCCATCAGAAATTTCATAATTTTTTTTTTCTTTGTTTCAAGCAGAACCAACTGCTGTTGGGATTCATGTCTCACCGACAAACAACGTTAATCCAACTAAATTATCTGCTCTCAAAAACGTGGTGTGCAGTCAAATTACAAATAATAGCTTGACACAACCAGTTTACTCATAGTTCTCACACCTTTAAAGAAGTTTTCCACCCCTTTCACACACACACACAGACCGAGTTTCAAAAGACAAGAAACCAGTTTTAACTAGACATACCTGTTCTCTCCCACAACAATGAACATTCATTCCCCTATCTGCTACTTCTAACAAAGGGGAAAAATAGACTTATCATTCCTCAAATTGACCTTACAAGTCCAATTTCCTTTCTTGTTAAGTGATAATAGTTTGAAAATTTCATGTTAAATGGGTTAAATGTAATATTAATTGATCATTAACTGACTGGACCAAACATGTATTTCATGTAAAGCAATATTTCAGGTTAAGCGATTTTGCATTTGCGCGGTTTGACTGATTGATATATATATATATATTTATACACACATACATATATATACTGTCTGTGCCTGTCACTATGGCAATGAGGTGTCTAATATTTCCAAGAGAAGCTCAAAAGAGTGGAATATTAAGTTTGCTGTATTAGCACAGTTTGCATCATTTTTGCAATAGCGCTTTTTCTTAAATACGAGATTTTTTTCTGCTTCTGTCATATTAACTTTAAAATAAACATTTTTTGAAGATGCATGACGAAATGTTGCCAAATAAAAACATCTACTAACCACAGCAGAGAATGAACAAGTTCTGTTTCAATGGAAACCACCATACACTAGACATTACGGCCCAAACTTTTCTTTTGGCAGGCAGACAGTATGTATATAAAAATCATGGCTTTTAAGATCTACCCTACTGCATGTCATTCTCAGATTACTAGTCCTCAATAGCTTAATTTTTAAACTTTTTGCTAAAATTTTTTTGTTAAAGATATTATTTTAGCTGTTGTATTATATATTTATAGAGAACAATTTGTGTGGTGTAACTTTTTTTAAAAAGTAATTTAATCAACCTGTCATATTAAAATTATTAATAGAAACATGTATATTAGTTATCAGTCTTGTGATCTTTTGTTTAGTATGTTAAAGGGTTAGTTGAATTTTAGATTGTTATTCTTTCATTGTATATATTATTGAAATAACTTTTGATGTAAATTCTTTCCTTGCATAATTTTTTACAGGAAGATTTAGGTTTAGAAGGTTACCTTCGGTGAATATGAACAGATTTCATTCTTTTGACCATGACAGAGGTTCAAGATTTAGGTTCCAAAGAGGAAGGTTTAGTGGAAGGTATTCTGGAAGACGCCCACAATTAGTCAGGTAATTGTTTTTCATTTAAAGTTTTTTATGAAGAAGGCAATTGGGAAGACCCAAGTTCTTTGCAAGATATTATATATAGGTGATTCTACACACACCAGAAAGTTTGAGGTCTGTGCTTTTCAAAGAACGAATTTTATTTTAAAAATCTGAAGAAAATTAGAAAACTTCTTTAATGGTTACATAATTGAAATAAAACATCAGCAGAGCTCAGCTGCTTGTATTTTACTCTATTTCTATTTGTTTTTTGTGTGACGTGTGAATTACATAATCGGGGTTCACACTGCGGAAAAAATAAAAGGTCAGAATTCCCACCTTGTCCAAAATGTTAAGTGTAATTTTTTAAAATTTAAGTGGGAACCATTTCTTTTTTCAGTTTTTAAAAGTATTACTGAATTGTCCGATGTTTTGAACATAAACTAATACTAACTGCATAATAAAAGATGTTTATCTTAGCTATATTAAGCAATTAAAAAATATACATTAACTAGGGGTTCACACAAAACAGATCCTTAACAGAATTCAGGATCACAAAAAGGGGCCTTTATAAAATTATAAGCATAAAATAAAATTCTCTTAAATGACAAAAATTCTTTCATATGTGATTTTAAAAAAAACAAAACATATTAGTTTAATATTTTCTCTATTTTTTCTGATCATGGGTCAATTCATGTTATATATTGATGTTTCTCAAAGAAAACAGTACATTTTAGAAACCAACATTCTCTTGAAACTTATAAAATGAAGGTTCTTCTACTTCTAGCAGGGTTGGTGATTTTTTTAAATTTTTTTTTAAATAAAAAAAATCGGATTTATTTGATTTAAATTGGATTTTTTTATATTTTTTAAGCAAAATATGTATGTGCACACAAATACAGTAACAAATTCAGTTAAGTATTTATATCTTCAAAGAATTTAAGATATTTCAGTTGAAATAATTATTTATTACTAGTACAATATTAATTAATTATATAAATGTATTTCAGTAATAACCCCTCGCTATATCGCGCCTCGTTATATTGCTCATTCGGATATATCGCGCTTTTTCTCTCTCCCAAAATTTTAAGTTTGAGCTCTTAAAAGTAAAAACATTACATTTCTGAGTAAAGCCCTTTTCTCCCCACTAAACAAAACCATCGAACATGAATGTTTTCCTTTCTTCTGAATTTGTTGCAGTTAAAGTCCCACTCCCCAACTTGCAGAATGATTCTACTCAAACCAGTTGATGTTTTACTTGACATTTCTTTTTGTATTGATCCTAACGCCCATAGGAATAAAAGAGACAGATGTCTACTGCCCAAAGATTTTTATTAAGATTCATTTTTATTAAGAAAGTTACCATTATGTAAAATTATTTTTTTTTATGCTGATATTCAATTTAGTTGTACTTTTTGGGTTATTTCTAATGGCATTGGTTATATTGTGCTTTTTTTAGCTGTTCCCCAACAAGCGCGACATAACGAGGCTACTGTATTAATAAACAGAGAACAACAAGAAGCAGAAGAGAAAGCTTATATTTCTGAACTAAATTTGTTATAATTTCTTGAATATATGAAAAATAAGTTGATTAGACTATTATAATTTTTTGCGGATATACTAATTTCTTGAATATATAAAGAGATGGCAAATATCACATAAAATGTTTACTTCACCTTATCAACCCCAATCTGTTTCTTAATATTGAGTGCACTATTCGAAAAGTTGAAAGAACCCTTTCCAAAGGTGCTGTTGATGCTTTTGCTGTAGTCAGCATGTCCAAAAACTTAATGTTCTCTGATAAAATGTCATTCTTTGACACCTTAACAAAGCTATTCCACCCTTCATAATCAGACATTGTCTCGACTACTTTCGAATCAAAGAAGACATTTTCTCTAGAAAAAGGCTACAATCTCCCCATAAATTTCAGCGTCGTTGATAAAAATTCTGATCCACATCGCTGTTTGATCAAATCTAGATTCTTATTGGTCTCTTCAGTTGTCATATCTATTTCTTCATTAGCAATTATCATCATACAGGGAGTTGAAACTCTGCGCCCTGATTAAAGCGTCTTTGGCGGGGTGTGCCTGGTATGGAATTACAGTATGGGGCCCCAAGTTCAGAATCCGCAATATGGAAGACCAAAAATACGGAACTTTTCCAAAAAATCTGGTTAAAAATAAAATAACTTTTGTTTTTTGAAGAAAAATTGGGACATATTCTGCACTGGTTTCTTTTTTTTTTGCGGGGGGGGGGGGGGATAGGTATTTTAAAAAGAAGGAAAATAAATTGTACTGAACTTGTTTAAGATTGGAATGTGCAGTTTACAAAGTTATTTCTCGAATTTCTGAAAAAGGATTCATTTTTGCGTTTAGAGCTTTTATTAATTCTGATTTAATATAATTAAATTTTGCTGCTTTATTTCTAGTAGTTTTGTTGTATTAATTTTTTAATGAGCTCTAATTTTAGCACTATGCAGAACATTCGTAAAATTGAAATTCGGCGTTTCTCTCATTTTCCCGATAGTCTGATCTTTTATTACAATTAAGTCTTTAGTAAGTTGCTAGAGAATATAAAATCACATCAGAATTCTTTTCTTTTATTGTGTAATCAATGATGTTAAAATAATATCTGGAAAAGTCTAGGTGTTTCAATGTTTTGCCTCAAATGTAAGCCAACTCGTTTTTTGTGCTAAATTTCGTGACTTATAGGCGAGTATATACGATACTGAAAAGTGTTATAAATGAGAAAAAGGCTAATAAAAACTTCCAGTGCAAATTATATGGACTCTGATTCTACTTACAAAATTTTTTGAATAAGGACCCAAAATCCGGAAAATTCCGAAATCCGGAAAGATTGCGACCTCAAGCGTTCCGGATTTAATGTCCCATACTGTATATATATGTACATGTAATGTTTGTGTAAATCTATATACCTGTTGAAATTCTCTCAATATGAATCAATTTACTTGATGTGTTTTATGATGTTTGTACGAAATGTTTTAAATAGTATACCTAATGATAAATTCATTGTATTTATTAGATTTATATTTTAAAAGTAAATAAATTTGATTTTGCATTTTATTTAATTTTCTGTTTGTTGTTCAATGTTCTGTAACACTTTACAGAGGCCCTAGAGGAAGATTTTCATCACCTTACCGTCCAACATTATTGCCTCATGTTGTGATTGAACAGGCTGAAGATAAATTCCGTAGTGGTGAGATATCAAAAGAGGATTTTCTGGCTTTGTGCCATAGCATACGGAAAGTGGTAGAGAGCACAATATTTAAGGATAACAGGCAACAATCTTCAAACATACAGGTACTAATATTTAGATCCATGTATTGTTATTAATTTTAATATTTTTGCACTAGTTTGACTGTACTTTGACCCTTTCAGGATGGCCTTCAGTTCGTGTTTCAATGTGTTTTATTAGCACCAAATGGGATGCTAATAGAATGCATTGTTACTTGGGAGCAGAGGGGTAGCTAGGTGGGGTCAAGGAGGGACAGCTGTCCCCGGGCGCAACGTCAAGTTACGTCAAATTAATGTTAATTTACTTTATTTTTAAATGCGAAAAGAAAATAAATTGAACTGAAGAGGTGGGAATATTTTCGACAAAAACGTGGGAACACTGCAAACCATATAGGGAATGACCAATGTAGCACAGGAGTGTGTGGGAAATCAAATCAAACAAATAATTTTGCGAAGCCAAAGTGCTCCATTTTTTCCTTAGAAGAGAATGGTAGCTAATAAAAACGAAAGTTAAAAGGGCTGCTTTTTAGAGCTATTTATCATTTAAGAAGCATAAAAGTTTTTTAAATTCCCTTTAGTGGCGCCCTTAGGCCCCCAGGGGCACGGGGAGGCGCAGAATCTTCAATTGTCCCCGGGCGCTGAAAACACTAGCTATGCCTCTGCTTGGGAGTGAGCACTTTGCCTAACTATGCAAAAAATACATATGAAATAAATTAGTTGCTCAATTAATCTAATTTTTAGTACATAAGAACAGGAACTTATTGATGCCTATCAGGATTACTTTTGAAACTTCATTAATATAGTTTTCTAAAATTCTATAAAATTTTAGAATGATGAAGTTCCTCACCTACCTCAAACATATATGTGTGGAAAATATTCAAGACATCCCAGAATTTATTTCACACACAGCATATAGAAAAAACTAAAATCATAAAAACCTTTTCTATAAAAAAAACAGCATAAAAACAATGTTTCAAAACGTAGACAGTGCATAATACTTTTTAAACAGGGATGTGATTATTTCCGGGATATCCCCTTGTTTAAGATTTATCATCTTTTTTCTGTTTTTTTAAACATAAAACCTTCTTCCCCCAATTTATTACACAGCATTCTTTAAAACTTATAAGGATTAAGGGTAAAAGATAAGCAATTTAACTTTTTCACGCTTTTCGTCCTAGGTCCTAATTTTTTCCGATTTAAAATCCGATTTCTTCTGTGAAACTCGCTCATTTCTATTTGCTATTTAATTTTACTACTTAGACGTCTATCATTTGGTTTTTCCCATTATAATCGGCTATTTGGCATTCATTCTTACCAGTCTTTATCACAGGTTTATAAAGTCTTTAGAAAGTAAATTTTATCTAAAAATATGCTTAAATGCCTTTATGATTAAAAAAGAAAAACCTGAAATATTTATAATAAGAATAAATCTTTCTCCTCATATTTGTTGTCTTATATACCTTTAAGTTTGCCTTTGTCAATATATTTCATAAAGTGTCTTTGTAAAAAGCATATAACAGAAAGCTATTGATTTTGTACTTTTTTATACAGTTACAAATGAAAATCTACTCTGTTAAAATATTATTATTAAAAGTTGATTGGGTTTAAGTTTTGATAATATTTCTGTTCATTGAATATTTAATACATATTTTTTGCATGTTTTTACTTGGCATGTAAATGTTGTGTCGCATTTTTTGGATTTCCTCTTTTTCGCCTTTTGATCCATCCAACCTGTTTTTAAAGCATGGGTGTATGAAAAACCCTAAATTGTATATCTCACAAGAATATTATGTTATCTGGACTGCTTTAACTTTTAGATGATTGTCAACAAACTGTACATCCATCATTTCCAGCTCCCTCAAAGTGGAATAGGTGAGGGTGATAATCTCACCATAGACATCCTTTCCGCACTATAACAGTCATACATAGTTTCCAGTTTGTTCCACCACTTTCATTTTAAAATCCAGAAATGTGTTCAGTCTATAAGTTTTGCCACAAAAAGCATTTGCTTTCATGAGTGATATGACCATTAATCCAAAGAGCAGTTTTTTATGCCACTTCACAGAAGGAGAAAGCATGCACACTGTACTGTATGTGACATCACATTCCTATTGAATTGCTTTTGCTTTCGAATTTTTTAAAAATGTGAAAATTATCCTAGACATGTGCAAAATTGAATCATTTAGTAATTGAGTGCATTCTTCATTTGTTAAATAGTGTTTTTGCTTCATCATTTTAACGGTAAAACATTTACCAAAAGTTGCACAAGAATTTGGTTGGATCATCGCCAAACTCAAAGAGCAGAGACGACATGAAAGCAGCAAACCATAGAATATCTTCCCCCATATTGACTTAATAGAAACAAAAGTATTTGGAATGATTGAAACTGTGTACATATGTTTATATCAGCAAATGAAGTTAAAGTTGTTGTTTGTTTGCATTACTTATTGCCATGCTTCTCACTTTCAATCTGAAACTAAGTAAATAAAAATAATAATCCAATGGAAAGGAACATCAACATTCTTCAGTTTTGATAACATTTCACCATAACATACATAGGGTCCCATCTGTTGTCAAAGAAAAATACTAATAATTCATTTTATTTGAAATCCCATGTATGGTGCTTCCATCCTCAAAGCTGATTAGAATGGCAACCCATATGTATCACACCCAGTTGTGAGGCAGTGCTCGTTGCTGGTTGGTATGAGTCACACTTGTAGCAAAAGTGTTAATGCCTTTATTGTATGCTGTATATTTTGTAGCTTATTGTATGTCTTTTTTTTTTCAGAGCGTAGACGAGAATAGATTAAGCGATATACCAACGTATAAAAGCACTGGTGCTTTTGATTCATCACATGATTCTGTTGCAAATTGTCAAAAAGATGAAATGAAAAGTGAGAGTTAGTTCATTATTTTTAAATACTTTATCTACTAATAAAAAATTTGTATAATATGTAACAAATTTTTCAGAATCGGTTTAATTTGTCAGCAGCACTTTAATGCAAATATTTTCCTACGTTTATGCTTTAAGAAAACTTGCAGTTTTGATGTTTTGCGATGCTTATATACAACCAAAGCCTATTTGGCACCACTATCAGTTTTAATAAAAATTTGGTACACTATGAATTCACATTTTGCAGAATTTCAATTTTATGCTCATATGCATGCACATAAATGATATTGTCATCAAAATGAGTTTCTGCTTTCTTTTCTACTTGGTGCTTATCAGAAAATATAGATACTGGTTCTTTGAAAAGCACATCTTCCTTAATTTGAATATCAGTTCTTATTGCTGTGTAATTTGTTTGCAGAGATCTGTTCTTATTTCTAATTTGAATATTCACTGCAAATGTTTTTCAGCATAGATATTATTGTCTTATTGATGTTTAATTTTTATTTTGGTATACTTAATTATCTCTTAAAATTAAATCAGCATAGAATGTTTCAATATCATTGATGTATGTTAAGTGATAAAATCAGCTTTGGTAAAGCACAAAAATTGAAATTATTGCACAGCATTTCAATTCACATGTTTTGGGGCAACAACACATATTTTTGCTTGCATTTTATTTTTACCCATGTTATCTTTTCTCTTTGTAATTTTGTTATGATGTGACCTTTTTTTCTCTGAAACAAATTCCTAACATATTTAAATGTAGTTCTTTATTAAGAAATATACTTGGCGTAATATTCATTAAAATGTGCTTTATTGAAATAAATATTACTGATGAACATGCTGATTAGGACCAAATTTATATCTATATGGTTTTCTTCTACAAGAGTTGAATTACATTGCATATGTATAGTAGTGTTCTAGCATGTCCACATTGAAGATAAAAGTAAATTTTTGTAAAAAAATACTAGATGCATTAAAAATAGTATTGAATACACTTTTTTGTAAACTTTATGAAAATTGCCCACACCAACTCCATTTTCCCCCATGACTTCTTCCTTAAATTATCCTACCCTTGAAAAATCTTATTGTAATGGTTATATTATGTCCTTGGTATTTTAAGCACTACTTGCATGCTCTATTATTGACTTTTTGTCTGATATATCTATTTCACTTTGATCAAACTTATGTTTTGAGTAATTGTAATAATTTTGTTTAGTCAAGTGTAATTAATACAGTTGCACGGTGTACTGCATTTTAGAAACTCCTTTGGGACCTCAAAAAGCGGTTTTTCAATCAAAGACTTATTGGGACTGTTAAAATATAAAATCATTAGCGTTCATAATTTGAAAGTTCGTAAGATCAAGTGCCCACTGTAATATTTTTGAGCACTCGAAGATTATGATCTTGAGTTTATTTTTAAAATATTCTTTTTCAGCCTTTGTGTTATCGTTATTCTAATTATCCCTTTAAATAGATATTGCTATTGTAATCATGTTGAAAAGTACAGTAAAAGCTTAGCTAGTGTGGAAAACTTTGAATCCTGGTTCACAAATTTTCTGGATAGCTGAATGCTTGAAAATCAAAGTGCATTGAAATTATTATTTTGTAACAAAGCTTATGAGCTTAGGAGAAATAAAAAACAAAGTTTCAATTATTGTTCCATAATTAGGATGAAGGGTCATCAAAACCTATTATTAAAAAATGCACCCTTTGCAAAAATCGCAGTTGCAAAAATATTTTAATATATGAATATGAAAATGGTACATTTCCTTTCTTAATTTCATTCATTATTTTATTTACATAATTTGCAAAATGTTTTATTTTGTTAACACTGCTCAACTGCAGGGTGTTTAAAGAACAGATTTTCAAAATTATTCTATACACTTAGGTCCCTATATTGTAATTATAAGCTCTGATTTATAGTTATATTTTGTTTAATTTTACTATCATTTTTACAGGTGCAAATACTACTTTTGATCCATGTACAAAATATTTTACTTTGGATGGTAAAGTAAGAACCATACAGTTTATGGGCGACAAAGCCTTTGTTATCATGGACAACAAAGAACTTAAACAACTAAGTTTTAAGAGTGACCCACGGAATGTTTTTATTGAGGGATTAGTAAGTTCAAAAATATTGCCTCTTTATCTGTTTCATGTTCTAATCAATTTAATTTGCTCAACTTTTTTACTCTTGCATATTACAGTATATTTAATTAATTTGTATTTCCATCTATATGATTAAAAAACCTTGCTAAGCTTGGTGTCAAACTTGTAGATATAGAAATATAATAGGAGTATGATTTAAATAAAGCTTTTTTGGCCACAGAGATGATTCCTCTTAATGAGATAAGTTATAAAAATATGAGATTCTGCATTTCCAGATCTCATTTTTGTGCTCCACACTATTGCATAGTGAAAAAACTTTTAAGTTTTAGTTCATAAGAGCTGATGATAGGAGAGAAAATTTTGCTTTATATTCATGTTTTTAAAATGGGAATGGAAATACTGTATTTCCTTTGTATATCACTAACTACCTCACTATTATCTGCCTTTGGGGTACTATAGGTTACTATTGTTTAACTAGGAGATGAGTTTTGGTAGTACTAATGTGAAAAAAATTAAAATAAATTTTCATCATTGTGTTGTTTTATTCATTGGAAGCTAATAGTTTTCAAATGTGTGAAATTATTTCAAAAATAATTTTTGTATTCCAAATGAAGTATTTTATTTTGCACACAATGTATGCATACTATGTAAATTTGTATCCCTTTAAATCGACTGCTGAAAAATATATGTAAAAGAAAGTGGTTAGTATTCATTAGAGTTCATCACAAACTATATACAGTAGAACTTGGATAATTCGAAGCTGAAGGGACCACAGCTAAACTTCGAATTATTCAAAACTTCGAATTACAAAAGTCTTTTTTTTTTAGCTTAATTTAAAGGTCACAAATGCTGATAATGTTTACTCCATCAAAAACGTCAAGGCATTTATATATAAAATAATTAAACATTGTATGTGTCAACAAAATATTTATTTTGCACATAATATAAAAGATAAAATTATACATACGAAAATAAGAATATTTAAGTAGAGTATTATTCTTACAAAATATTCTTTGGTTAAGTAGTAAAAATTATATAAAAAATTACCTGCTACAGTTTTTAAAAAAAATGAGAAATTTCAGATTGCTTCGCTGAATTGAGTCTTTTGGTTTTAACAAAATCTTCCAGGATATTCAAAGAACGAAAAGTAGTCTCGCTCACATTAGTTTGCCCTTCGATGAAACGACGAAATTCCGCTATATGAGCAAGTGCCTCCGACAGTGTAATAATTAGTGGTGGTGCTTGTTATTCCTCCTCCACAACGTCGTGATCTTCTTCGGTATTCTTATTGTTCAATACCTAGGATAAAATGTCTTTATCGGATAGTTCTCTACAAACATCCACGTTTTCATCCAAATCGATGTATTCTTCGAAAGTTGAACCCATGTTTCTATGCCGTGAATCTGGTGCGGGCCAATTTTCCTCTTCGAACTCAGCTGGCTGATATTTTTCTATAAATCCGGCCTTTCGAAAACAATTTGCAATTGCTTTTTATGTCACTTGTGACCATGCATTGTCACTCATTTGCGCGGCATCCAGCACAGTTATTGCTGAATTTTTAAATGAATCCGTTAAAAGATTTTGAACAAGAAGGCACCTGTAAAAATGCTTGAAATTTGACACTGAAGTCATGTTTGGAGGGGAAAAAATAACCTTTACATAATCCATAGGTGAAACACAATTATGTGCAGTGCAATTGTCAATGAACAAGAGGATTTTTCGGTTCTTTGTTCGATGGGATTTTTCAATTTTCAGCAACCAATCTCTAAAAATGTCCGCAGTCATCCAGGCTTTCTTATTAGATATATATTCCAGTGGTTTGGATTTTACATTTTTGAAGCATCTTGGATTGGCATACTTGCCAATCATCAACAAAGGTAGCTTTGCGGTTCCGTCCATGTTGGCTCCAACCAGCAAAGTCCCTCTCTCTTTGCTGTTTTTCCCTCCACTGCAATGATCTCCCTTAAAAGTTAATGTCTTATCTGGTGTGCATTTAAAAAACAAACCAGTTTCATCAGCATTAAAGATGTTTTTGGCCGGTGTTTCCTCAATCAGTTTTAAAAGTTCAGTTTTCCAAGCATTTGCTGCCTCTTGATTGACAGTTCCGATTTCACCACACACTGACTTAAAAGAAATTCCATTTCTTTCTTTAAAGCCCAGGGTTCGCTCTAGGCCGTGCGATCGCGCGATTCCCGCAATATTTTTTGAAATCCCACTCAAAAAAAAAAAAATTTTTAGGCTTAAACTTAAAAAATCCCACTTAAAATTTTGGTCAAGGAGGAAAATCCCACCTTGTATTTTTCCCCAGTGTGAACCCTGAAGCCATCCAGCCATCTAGTGCTAGCTTTAAAATCTGTGTTCCCCATGCCGGCAGAAAATTCTTCTGCTTTTGCTCTGATAAGAGGGCCGCTTACAGGTATTTTTTTGTCTCGTGCTTGTTTAAACCATTTCAGCACGCACTCATCTACTTCAGGGTTGTTGGGATCTTTACTCCTTTTGCGATCTTTACCACTGTCAACACCCTTACTCAGAATTTTGTCCTTATTTTTTAAAAATGTAGACAATGTAGTAGATGCTATTCCATATTCTTTGGAAATTTCACATTTCTTTCTCACTCTTTTTTCCACCTCGCGAATTATGGCGACCTTTTCAGAAAACATTAAGTTTTGTAAGGAATATGTGGTTCACTCATGGTGGAAAAGGGAAAAGTGACGAATAAACTAGAACACTCTCAGAATCAGCATGACGACACAAAGACGACAAATATTTTCTACGCAACATCTGACCATTCGAGCAACCAATAATCAGTCACGGGTTGAAACATTGTGAAGAGAGAGAGAGGGATTTGGCGTGATTCACTGTTAACCAGTGAAGTGTAAAAGAGTACCTGAAGGAATTCGGTCTCAGGGGTCGATGCGGGGGGGGGGGGGGTCAGTTGTCACATTCCCAACGGGTGGATGAAAGGGGAGAATCTTTCACAATAGAAAGCAAGATAGAAATCTCGCTAATCTACCATTTGCTGCAAACAAACAAGTAGGGCAGACAAAAAGGTATTTCAACGACTTTTGTCAATTTCGGAGAGGAAAACCTTCGAATTAAAGAAGTTGAGCTTCGAGTTATCCAAAAATTTTAGCATTGATTTGAATACAAAGTTCAAGGGACCTAACAAAAACTCTGAATTAAAGACATTTGAATTATCCAAGTTCTACTGTATATTCATTAGAATTTGCTTTAAAAAGTTAATATGTATTAGGAGTAGTGCTGACTCCAGGATGAAAGGGCCACCAGGGGGAACTCTGAAAAGGGCACCCATGAGTTGTGCTTAAAAAATATCTTTTTAACCCCCTCCCCATTAAAGCGCCTTTGCTTAAAATTTTCCAGGCGAAAAAAAATAAGCGTTGAAAAAAAAGCTTGCAAGTCCAGCAAGGTTGCAAACTTTGCATGTGTATCACAAAATACAAGTTTTCATTTTGGAAAATATATACATATATTAATGTATCATTTATGCACATTTTTATTTGTAATTTGGTGCAAAATTATGAACTACTCAACAAAGAAAATTTTAGGTCTTGGTGACTTTCTCCACAACCAGCTTTGGGAGGGGTTACCAAAGTTGCAACAAATCGGGAAGGGACCCCCGCAGAAGTACTCTCAATGTGGCCCACACAAGTCATAAGGCTGGCTCTGTTTATTGTTGACAAGTATTTCAGGTGACAGTGACCTAGGATTTCAAACTTGGTTTCATTTTAAACCTCGATCATGTAGCTTTCAGATTTTTCCTTAATCATTTTGTTTCTAATTGAAACATTTTTTTTAAAGGAGGGGTGGCATGGGAACTTTGGAGAAAATAGCTTTTTATTTTGGGTCAATATATTTTGTCCTTTTTACCATTAAAAAAGAAATTATATCAGGTATAAAAAAAAATGCTGCACAATTACATGCAAGAAAATACTAAAATTACATAAGAGAATTTGTCACAGGCAAATGGGAGCCACATGCTAGTGCAATCTTTATTTCTTTTATTCTTCTATGGGCAAATGTTATGAGAGGAAAACAGTGTGCAAATTGGGCTTGTATTCAACATCTTATTTAATTTGTAAATTTTCTTTTAAAAAGACTCATAAATTTCTGTTTAAACAAAGTTTTTTTATCAGCGGGGGGGGGGGGGGGTCAAATGTCTTGGAAAGGAATAACTGTATTTAGGCCCAATAAGCGTTTTGCTGTTCACTGTTTAGAAAATAATAAGAGATATTTAAACCTAAAGCAGATGCTTAAAGATTGCTGCCCGATTATACGCAGTTCGCTAATTAGCATATGACCGTTTTCTGCATGCAAACAAAGAAAAGTATATGCATGAGATACAAATACTATTTTTAGCACATATAAACTGATTAGTATGTAGAAATTAAAATGTTTAAATTCAAAAGAAAAGAAATGCTTATTTGGGTTTGAAAATAGGGCTTAACTGTTTTGTCTTATGTATAGATTTTGTGAAATGATGCCAACACCAGTTACTGTTTTATTTTATTTTATATTTTTAAGTGGTGAGGCTAAACTCAGAAAAATTACACATCTCGGAACCCCAAATTCGTTATCGCAAAGTTTGGAACTTAAAAAAAAAAAACAACTCTTGATTTCAATAAAAAAAATCGGGTCGGATTTTTTACCTTTTTTTTTTTTTTTTTGTAAATAAACATATTAAAAATAAGAAAAAGTAATTGTAATAAACATGTTTAATATAAAAATATACAGTTCTCATAATAGAGTCTGAAGACATTTTCATATTTGAGACCGCGATTTCTAAAAAAGGGTTCGTTTTCGCAATTAAGATTTCTTATTAATTATTGCTTTAATTCTAAGTTAATATCATTAAATTTTGCTTTTTCTATTTTTTGTACTTTTTTTACATTTATTATTATGTTTTTTACTCAATTTTTTGTTAAAAAATTGGGAGTTTTCTGAATTTCCACACATCATCAGCAGGTATCGGGCTGCAAGCTGTCCATCCCAACTATAAATAGCATAATTTTACTTGCAGACATTCATATTTGTTTAAGGCTATAAACACTTGTAAAATGAAAAAAAGGCACCTGATGCATCCCCTCTACTACCCCCAGCTATTCCAAGCAGCTGAAGGGGAGAAGACAATAATGCTCTGGAGTTCTGAGAAAACTTGTGGGGGTCGGAGCCTGGATTGAAGCTTTCCTGCATTTAGGGCTTTGAAGGCCGTTCAGCCGATGTGGCTTTATCTGAATAGATCGCAGGGCGCGTAGAAAATACAAAAAGAAAGAGACCGCCGGGCGCAAAAAAAGATTAAGGCAGGGATTCAACTGAAACGCTTTTCGATCCTTTTGCCATTTTCCATCTTTCCATCGAACGCTTCGATCGAAATCATGCAATTCCGATTCAACTGAAATGCGCAGATCATTTTTTATCACGTGACCAACACGATTGCTTTCATTTAATCATTTTGACGATTCAACTGATTTTTGTACAGTAATGGCGGAGATATAAGCGATCAGAGGGGGCAGAATGCAAAGAGTTCCATGATATTTGCAAATCCGAAGCCATCCATTAGATTTGAGCGAACGTGAATTTATTCAAAGATATGGCTTAGATAAAGAGACATTTCTATTTTTGTGCGTTAAGATGGAAGGAAAAGTGGCATACAAAAAATGTCAGGCTATTTATCCCGTACAGTTAGTTCATTCCCGTTTCATTTTTATTAATGTATAAGAAATAAATAAATGCTGAATAAATATATAAGTAAGTAAATAAAGCTGTAACTTAATGATTATCAGTCATTTAAAAAAAATCTAAATGCTCGAATTTCAAGGGACCATTTTTTAACTGTAATGCAATCCAGTAATTATTTTGGAAAGTGCTTTCAAAAGTTCAATACTTTTATTGAAAGGAAAAAGAAAAAGTGTGAATTTGTCATTGAAAAAACATAAAGTCATAAATCGTCTGCAGGCATCTTTTTTTTCTTTGCCCATGTTTTAATAGCTTATATGTTTTTTTAATTAAATTATTCTAAGTGTGTGATAAAGTTATTTCCTAGCCTGGGACTATTCGTCATTCGTAAAAACTGACTACTGTAAGGAAATATAAAATAGAACTGAATGCATTTAATGAGCAAAGAAAGGTATGGATTCTCCTCCAGGAAATACAATTCAGTAAGAATAAAAACTATTTATTACCTTAGGCATATTCACTACATATTACAATTATTAGTATCGAGGAAAATTGCCAGAGTGACAAAGGCATTTGGCGATGTTACGATCTTCCCCTCCCCCCTCATTAGGTACCGAGACTTTTTTTTGATAATATCTACTAATATATTTGTTTCATGACATTCTGCATTAACAATCAACAGAAAACAATACAGGGAACAGCATAGCAAAACAAACGGATCAAACCAAAACGTTAAACAAAACACCAACAGCTAATGTTACAGTTAAAATAGCTTAGCTTTCTCATTCAATTTGTTCATTGGTTCAGCTTAAAGTTCCGGTCATGTGACGAAATGCCAAGCGAGAAAAGCAGTCAATGGCAACCCAACGCATTTTGATCGAAGTCCAGAAAACAAGTTGAATGCCAATATTCGATCAGTTTGAAAATGATCGAACTCAATTTGGAAACTCGATCGTTTTGCATTTGTTCGAACGTGTTTCAGTTGAATCTACCCCTAAAAAGACCGCCGGGCGCAACGCCCTGCCAAAAGGGCTTAGAGTCAGTACTATAGGAGTCTTGTAATGTATGTCTTTCAACTTTTATCTTGAAAATTTTTGATAACAGAAACGTGTTTTTTGTTTTAGCCTGAGCCTATACTTATGAGCTTTGATGGGAAAGAAGTCGAATTTGTTTTAAATGGAAATAAACACTCGATGAAGTTTGGAACTCCAGCTCGAGAGCTTTACATTGATAAACATCCATATGAAGCTCATTTTGGTGGCCCACCATTTTCGATTCTTCTTGATGGGCATTTTATAAAAATTCGCCTCAGTGGACCTCCACCACAAGTTATAGTGTCTGACACTGACTCTGCCTTTGGTGAACACCAGGAAAACTATAAAAGTGTACCTAAAACAACTCAGCATTTTGACAAAAATTCCAGTTCTTTAAATACTGATGTAATATCAGCACAAGATATTGACATGCGTGTAACACCTGGTGATATCGAACAACCGTCCAGTTTAGATAAAGTTCCAGCAGATGTAATGGATGTTGACTGGAGAATACTTCCTGGAATGCAAGCTGAAATTAGGGACCAAAGATTTAATGTTCAGTTAGAAACTGCTGAGAAAAACAACTTAAATATGCAACAACTGGAACAGCGAATACTTCCTGTAATGCAAGTTGAAATGAGAGATCAAAGATTTAGTGATCAGTTAGAAACCGCTGAGAAAAGCAACTTAAATATTCAACAACCGGAACAAAGGCCGCAGTTGTTTTCTGATAAAAGAAGGATTACTGAGGTATGTTGTAATTCATTAATACTATAAATTAAATGATCATATCTTTCCTAGAATTTTAAATGAAATAACTAATTTTAAATGAATTATCATTTTAAGAAATTTAAACAAAATATAATTTTAAATGAAATAATTGTAACCTGCTAAAATTCTTAGAATGTACATATTATAAAGTGGTGCATATGTGGTAGAAATATAAAGCACTCAGCATCAGGCATGACAGTGGTTTTTAAAATTTATTCTTGATTATGTAATAGAGTCTGAAAATTGAGTTCATTGTTAAATGAAATGTCAAAATTTATGTGAAATCTTAACATCTAGAATGCACATTGCAGGACATTAACTTCCGCAACTGTGTCATACCTGTTATATATCAAGCTGTGTACCTGCTAAAATACCTCTGGTATGAATATTGTATATCACAACATTGTAAATTCTCATATAAAAGATAATTGAGTGGTTTTGTTCACAGTAGGTTAATTTGCACTCTGATGCAGCATGATAGAAAATCACATATTAATAGTTCGATAATACATGGCATATCTATGTTTCAAATTTCACACATGTGTTATGGTTGGTATGGCAGGGGTTAACTTGTGCAACCTTTAATTTGGGGCCTTGGAATAAGCTGGATCATATGGAACTTTTTGCTCCAAATAGTATTGTGCAATGAAAATTAAGTAAAGATAAAGATCTGTGTGACATAAAAAGGAAATAACATTCCTGAAGCTATAAGTTTTGCTACCAAAAACATGCTTGATCTTGTTCAAAATATTTGCTTTAATTTATTTGTAATGGAATAAGGAATAACTATAGTCATCATTCAATTCTTCTAAAATTTGTGCCTTAAGAAGCATTAATAATTTATAAAATACTGAGATCCTACAATTCATAACTTGATCATTTGAGGAAAGTTTATTAATTAAAGTTCAATGAAAGCTGTTTGAAATTTTCAATATTATTTTTAGTCTATCCTTGAATAATTGTAGTAGAAATGTATGTTTCTAGGCATTCATCTTATGTAAAAAATAAGTCACATCTTGTGAACCAAGTTGCCTTTTTAGCAATAGTTATGCTTTTAAGCCCTTACACTGTTTCCAGTTGGGCTTGTTTTCCTGAACAAGTCTTTTCATTCTGTTTTGTTTCATATAACATATATGTGATCTCCATATTCATTTTTTAAAAACTTTATAGTTGATTATGTTTCTGATGCATTCATTCACATTGTTGGAAATTTGAGCACAATTTACTGCATTTTCATGTGAATTCCTACCAACCCCTTCCTTTCTCTTAACTGCTTGAGAATTCTTAGTTTTTTTCCTCCCTCATGGGTTTCTTTTCCCTCAATTATACAAAATGGTGGAGGGAAACTTTTTGTGATGTTGAATAATACTGCTATTGCTAAATTTGCTGTTCTGTGAGTGATCTGTTCATTTGAATTAAACGATCCTTGTAGAGAACTACGTTTGATGAAAGCATTCAGTTTTTGTTAATTTTGCCTTTCCTCTGTATGTGTAGATTTTTGTCAGTCAACTTTTAATTATTTCAGCCAGTTTTGGCCTGATCTGACCTGTAATTATTTCTGCTATTTACAGGCAATTCAAGACTTATTTTACTAAGGGCAAACATTTATATACATTATCATATTGTTATTATTATTTTTACAACTTTATTGTATTTTTTTTCCACTGTTGATTTCAAAGACTTGCATTCAAAATTTTTTTTGTAATAAAGTTGGCTGGAAAACTAGTGAAGCTGTTATTTAATGCTTTTGCTAATAAAATCTGTCTGATATTTGACTGTAGATTTTATTTCTATCATGACATGCTTAAAAATTTACTTTTAAATATCTAAAAAATAATACAAGTAAAATCTTTTCTTATTTACTTAATGAATTTTAACTCCCCCCCCCCCCCCCCTTGGCTAATGGCTATAGTCATGGTGCTCTTACTAAACCCAAGAAAAACTTCTAAATGTTAAAAAAAAGTAAATGTATAGCATTTATGAGCATATGTATCTTCCCTAAAGTTTTTTCATACAATAACTGAAATGATGAAATTAGGTGGGAAAATTTCTAGTAAGCTGGATAAGTAATCCCAAAAGCACATTTACTCTTATAAATTGGGCTGCAACATGTTTTTTGTTTAGGTTTTATGTTGTTCTTATTTTGATTGTGCTTGCATCATTACAAATGCAATCTCTTGTCTATAAAACTAAAGTATCTCATAGTAATTATATAAAAATATATTTATAAAAGTAATAGTCTAAAGTATTTTTGTTTTTATTATTTCACATCAATAAAAATGCAATCAAGAAAGAAAAAGTATGAATAAATTTATAATTTTCTCACAGCTGCTGACAATTTATCAAAGTTAATTATGTTATTCATGTTCTTATTTTGCTTCAAAAATGTTTTTACATTTTAATATGTAAGTAATATATTTTCTGATAATTTATCATACTGTACTACAGTTGAACTTGGATATAGTGACATTGTTTATAGCAACAACTCTGTTTATAGCGTCAAGAGTTTCCTGTCCCTTCATTTGCCCATGAATAGTAATGGTAATTGCTTATAGCGTCACTTGGTTATAGCACCCGAAATATTCTGGTCCCTTGAATGATGCTATAACAGAGTTTCATTGTGTTTATAGAAATTAATATTTGTTTACAATCCTTATTATAAAGCAAGTAAATGCTTTCCAGATAAAATGGCATGATTCACCTGTTCCTGTTAGTGAGTATAAATCTAATGTTGATGTAGAACATTCTTCGGTGCAATTGGAAAACAACAACTTGAAAAGAAATTTTGAAACTTATAATAGCAGTGCCAGATCGTGGAGAGAAAAAGGAGAACACTAGTGAGGATTTACTACTTTTATTTATTTATTGTTTATTATTTATTTGTTTGTTTTAATGTGATTTAATTCCATTCAATAGCAAAATAAATTCAATTCATTGAATTTTCTTTCAATAAGGTATATAATATGAATTAAAATGTTTTTTAAATGCAAATTTTTAGGTTTTGAATAAATATTACACTGCTTTTCCATGTAAAATTATACCCCAATTGCATTACGTTATTTTATCTCAAATAAAACCGTTGTTCATTTATATTATAAATAAAGTAACATTTAATTGAGGTTATTTGAAAAAAAACCAACTCTTCCCAAAGTTACTCATGGTCAAAATGAACTGTAATCTTTAAGAATATCTGATGTAAATTTAATTTTAAATTACACAAAAAGAAAAACTTGTAAATTGCAAACATAAACAATTTTTGAAAACATAAACATTTTTCTACATTATTTTAAAATGTTTTTTTTTTTTTTTTTTGCAATGAGCTCTAAATGCAATTTCCTTTTAACTTAATGTAAACGTTACAAAGCAGTGAGGACTCATGGGTAAATTTAATTGAGGTTCACAAAGGAAGTTTCAAAAATAAAATATGCAGGTACCATGTAACTTACAAGTTAAAACAGACTTCACAAGTATAAGGAGAACACTGCAACTAGAAGAAGAAGGGGACTGAAGCACATGTCACAGCTTTAAAACCACAATATTGCTAGCAATGTATCTTTGAACAATGATAGCAAAGCAATAAAATACAATTTTTGCTTGTTAAGTCTAATTGTCTTTTTCCCCCCAAGGCAAACAATTTTCTAACATTTTTATTGAATTTACATGTGTCATTTATTTATTGAACTTACATATGTCATACTTTTTCAATTGATAACATGGCTAGAGTGCTTCTTAAAAATCTCTTAACAACTGTGATACATGAAGACTGAAACAGTATAAAAGCTTGATGTATTAACTGAGCTCATTTTCTAAGAATAAAGCTTTTTATTAATGTTTACACGTAACTCACTTGCAACAGTTGTTTTAAAATTTAGCCGAGAGCCATATACCAAAAGAATTTGATAAGTAGCCAAATATGCCAACCCTTCTTTCTCAGGAGCAAGAAGGTTATTCAGGAACACACTCAAAATATACATACATAATGTTGGCAATGCAGTTTCTCCTGACATGTTTCATTCCCCAAAACTGGCTGTCAAACTCATTTTTTTTGCTCACATCTGCAATTAAAGAATAAAAGTACTTTTGGTAACCAAATACATTTGCTGCATATTTGAGCTCTGAAAAAGAGTGGGGTTGGAGGCAGAAACTCGGCTTATAAATTAACAAAGTTGTAGTGTATTTAATATTTTATTTAATTTTTTCATAAATTTATTGTACCATTTTCCTTGTGGGTTCATAAACACATGTGCACAAATAGACAAGCTATGACTGTTATGAAGCCGTTTAAAACACATTTGTTCTGACTTGATTTAAATGTTTGAAAGCAATATTGTCAATTTAGCAGAGGAAATATCTTACACATGCCACCTTACAATCCACCTTTCATTCACCATAGATGTCCAGCATCATCTTGTACAGTTTAATTTTAAAAGAAGAACAGAATGTCGCTCTTTTTTTACAAAATGTTCTTTCATGCTTCTTTCATCAAAGGTTTCATATATTTTTATCTGAAGGACACAAATGCTCTTCTCATATTTTGTAGACTGTATGATGCAGTTTTTTCTTTGAGAAAATTTCTCAAAAATTCAGGTGCCTCTTTATACTCCAAACTAATGTTGAAAGATCCAATGTTTGATTTAAAATTCTGATCGCTCTTAAAAATGCCAGGGAGATTAAATGCAAATTCAGATGATAATTTTCCGAGATTTTTCAGATTGGTTTAGTTTATGAACCAATAAAAAACTATTCCTTAGTCTGGCTTTGCAATTTGATGATAAATGTTAAAACTTAGCTTCCAAAAAAAAAAAAAGTTTTAAAACTAAGGAGCATTTTGTAGTCTAAGATTTGGTATATTTTTGTTTTGCAAAGGGTTTTTTTCATTTTTTGAAAAATTGATTTATTATGCAAAAGTTTATAAGTCATCTAAAAGAATGTAAGGGAGATCAAGTACTTCCTAAGAAGTCATTAATCCTCTCATCATCGAATTAGAATTAAATAGTAATTTTGTTTTCTTATTTATGTGCATAAAATGTCTGCACAAATCCTGTGTCTTTTTTTATCACATCAATTTTTTCCAAAAGTTATTCTTCCTGCCTATTTTAACAAGTTTCATGTGAGGGTTATGATACTCAGTGTTATATCTGAATGCATGGTCATTACATCAATGAAATAAAGGACAATGACAATATTTTCTATTTATAAATTTTTCTTTTTTTTTCTTGTATTCTTGGTATATTTTTTTAATAATTACTAAAAGGCTGTATGAGTGAATTTGGTAAATTACAAAATCAAAATTAATATGCAGTTGATTCATTATGACTAATAATTATGAATTAATGATTCTTGTAAGCCTTTTAAGGTCTCATATGTGTTATACATGAATAAGAGGTGTCACTAAGCAAAAGAAAGTGCAGTTTTTAAAACTAAAATATTGTTATTTGAAGAACAAACCTCATATGAGGGTCAGGCTGACAACAGCGTTAATTGTGTACTGAATAACTCCATGTACCTTATTTGAGTGATTAATGTTATTACTTTTCATATTGATGCTATAACATTACTTCAATTTTTCTAAATTATTTTCTTTTTTTAATTTTTAGCATTGAACAACAACCTACCTTTCTTGCTGATAAGCAAGAAAGCAATGCCTATGCAAATGTCCCTGAATATTATCAGTCATTTGAACGAAAACATGATGGATTTTCGGAAGCTCCAAGAGGAAACTGGAGAGGCATGGCATTTTCATGGAGGTAGCTATTATTTTATTTGACAGCTTAATCTGGGTTGCTAACTGTACATTACTTCAGCTTTTAAACGATGCATAGGTCCTGAAATTTTGCTTTTCTAAAGAAAAGCTTGAGCCCTCCTCTTTTTTCTTTGAGAAAAATTTATCGACATCATGACGACTTCGTCTAATTTTTGAAGATAATTTTTCATTATATTTCATTTATGATTTATTTCTACTGTTTTATCACACAACTTCAGTTACTTAAAAATAAGCATGTTTAATTAATTTAATATTTGAATGCACTAATATATAGCAAAATCTTTTCCCATTTGAAGTAACTTGTGTACATAAAATGTTATTAGATGCGTTTAGTTTCCTCATTTAGCATGAGTTCTCAATCTAGTGCTTAAAAGTGTACATTACTAAAATTAAATTCTTCTCGCATGTTTACTTAGTTTAATATATATTCTCATTTAGGACACCAACCTATTATGGAGGGCAGTCTAGGGGAGTGCGGATAAGAGCACCTAGATATAATCCACAGATTCAAAGAAATTTGAGACCCAGATTGCCTGATTGGAGGTTTGATATGCAGAACCAAGAACCACAACAAAATGTTTCATTTATTCAAGATTTATTCAAAAATATGCCAGGGCAGCCAACTGATCCTATAACTTCTGAATCATCTTTAAATTTGACTAAAATACAAGAAAGTATTGCTATACCGGCTCCGGAAGGAATTATTCCTGTACCAGTTCCAGGAAGAAGTACTCTTATACCAGCTTTAGAAGAAAGTATTCCTACATCAGCTCCAGTTCAAAATGTGAATGAAATTCCTATTGAAACTGGTTAGTATAAAGTGTGTATTCTTTTGTGTTGCAATGCAATACTTAAGGAAACAATTTACTTGATTATTTTATACAAAACTGCTTTTAGAAGCTCTATCATTAAAATTTTAATTTCTTCAAAATAGAAAACAGAATAGCTGAATCTTCAGAGAAAAGGTCGCAAGTTGATGTAGAAGGCTTATTAGAAAAGTTAATGGCTGCTGGAATTATATCTTTACCAGTGGAGGAACCCCTTGATGTGGATAAAGATTCTAAAACTGAAAATGATGATGATGTAGTAATTTTGGATCTAGAATCGGACCCTGAATTAATGTTCAAAACCGAAAACCTTAAAGTGTAAGAGAAAATTTTTTAAGCTTTTGTTATGAATTAACTTTTATACCTTTTAATTTTTACTTAGTAACTCATTCATAATTACGCAATAATTTATAAATGTATATTGCTGTGCTACAAACATGACTGAAATTAGGTATACTACATATTTAGCAATATATACGTATATTTTATTTTCATACAATTTTTAGAATTTTTTTATGCAAACAATTGAAAAATCAGTTGCAGAAATTTAAGCGAATATTTTCTCTCATTCAAAGTCTCGATTTTATAGCTTATATTATTTTAGTTTACTCTATTTACTAGCATAAGCATTAACAATTAATCAAACCAGAAGCTTACGGATTTAGAACTAAAGTTTTCATGTCATGTTTTGATACATCTCTCATTAAAAGAATTGCATTTATTTCTAATCTGCATGCATTGGGGAGATACCACTCTAACCTTATCCACCAAAGCAATAATTTATCACATGCAAAATCCCTTTTTTTTTTTTGTAAGAAATAAGCTTTTGTGCTTAATAAATGCTGTAAAATACAAAAAGGAAATTTTGTTATAGCTAGATTTAGGAAGTTGTTGAATTAACTGTATTGAAATCTTATTCTCATAGCTACCGGCCTCTGATGAATTTTGTATGTGCAGTTAACAAATGCCATAGATACTCACACAAAAGTTGACCCTCCCTCAACTTTCAGACAAAAAAGGTGAAAAATTTGGAATTCTTCATATGTGTCGACTCTCCACTTTTATAGAAAAATTGAGAAAACTTTGCCTCAGTTTTTGAAATTAAACATTTTTAAAAGAAGAAAAATGAAATGTATTGAGCACATTTACAATTGGAAATGTGTCGTTTTATTTTTGCTATTGCAATATCTGTAAAGAGTTTGATTTTGTGATCACAATTTTTGTAAATGGTTCATTTTTGCAATTATGATTTTTGTTGGTTGTTCCTAAGTGAAAAATCTGTGCCAAATTGAGCCAATTTTCCTTTCCTGAAACATAAAGACTTAAATTTTGCAATTTCTGCACCAAACTGCTACAAATTACAACTTTACTGTAAAATGTTCTTTAAAAAGTAACAAATAGCAGTTAATTGCTATTCGTAACTGAAAGCTACATAAAAAATAGAAAGGAAGAAAGATAACAAAAATTCTCAGAACTTTCATGCATTTTAAATGCTATCAGTTGATGAATTATCATGACGATCCCCACTTAAATGTCATTTGATTTTTAAGCTCTTTTTTATCAATGCATATATATATTCTCAGTGCTTTAATGGCATTTTCATAAAATTTATTGATTAAAGATGTTACCGTATAATTCCGAAAATCCCCCACCCTTTTTCCCCCTAAAAGGCTTGCCTTTTGCCCCATGGGGGGAAAATCAGAATTTCAGCAAAACTTGAAATTTAGCATTATAGCATGGGGGGGGGGGGATAATCGGAAGTTCTATACCTGATTTTGTAGTAGGATTAGCACTCTTTTATTTTATTTTTTCTAAAAGAACGTATATAGTAAGGGAGAATGCATTTAATGCAGGTAATACTAATAAATTCACTATGACATTAACTTTTTTGATACAGTATAGCTCAACAAGCGCAGCATTTTGACAGAAGAAAAGTTGCTCCTAGAATTCACAGTTGAATGCTAACCGGTCCGATGCAACTCATCGCTGATTGGTTGAGTCTTTGGAGCGCAGCTGCTTTCCTCCTCTTACCTTGGCTTAATGGTTGTCATATTGGGCAAAAGTTTGCCGATCAGGCTACTTTTTTCTGCGGCTATTGATTAAAAGTTCACGTATTTGGCTATTTTTCCAGATGTTTTTGACTGCTTGTTGGCGGAAAAATTTGGCAACCTTGATTGACTTCTACGTAGTTTCTAAAGAGAGAAGGCAACTGAAATCAGATTTCTTTGTTATTATGGGATGGGGGGGGGGGACACAACTTAGGTTCTCAGTGAAAATTTACATTTTTGCCCCATGGGGGGATAATCGAAGATGGGGCTTTTTCGGAATTATACGGTAATCAATTGATTACATACATCATTGATTATGATACATTAATTTTTATAAAGTATGGGTAAAATCTCTGTTTTTGAAAATGTTAACATCGAGCCGTTCTTTCGATGAAAATTGCATGCAGTGTTTGAGATTTTAATCTTTTTGCATTCTATAAATGTTTCAGTTATGTATTTTGTGATTTGGAAGTTAATTCAACATAAGCTAAGTTAAATCGTTTTTTCCTCCTCTTTTATTAAATTTCTGCAACTAGATTTTGTTATATTTATGTATTAATAGCTGCTATTTTTTTGGGGGGAAATCATAGTTAATAAACAACTATGCAATTAATTGTTTATTATACCAGTTAATTGCATGATGTAATAATGTTGAAGCATTATTTTGTATTTTACTTGATTGTAATCTATTAAAGCTCTTTTAATCTCTGTTAAAGTTCATACAGGAGTAAATTTATATTACTTCTAAAAAACTTGAAAATAACCAGAAGAATACGAAATTTATAAAAAATTTAAGGTATTATCATATTGGTTTCCTTTCAGCTTAACTTCAAAGGCAAGAAATGTGTTATTACAAAATGCACTGAAATTTAAGTGTCTAAATGAAATGAAAATTGCTTCAAGTATCCATGACTTAAATAACATTAAATAAACTTTTTTTAAATGTTAGTTTTCTATAATACAAAGATTTTTTTCTTTTTTTGAGTACATCAATAGTAGTAATCTGAGAGACATTATGATTAGTTGTACACTGCAAAAAATGTTTCCACCTTACAAACTATTTTCTTCAAACAGCATTACGTCTAAAATTGTGTGTTAACCTGATATGAAACTGAGGGTTCTGATAGAAAAATTTTAAGTTGGCCTGATGCAGAACTGATAATTCTGATACAAATCTGAATTTTTTATTTTCCACCCCCTGTGGGTTCATTTTAATTCTGATTTGATGTCAATAATGTTTTTAATTTCATGTAGTCTTATTTGATTCATTTCTTAAAAATTGGCTTTTGCTCATCGTGACTAACTACGCAAAATTCACCAATTGGAGGTTTGGCTTTTTCTGCACTTTTTATATAGTCAGGTGTTTACTTGAATTAAAATATAATTAACTGTCACACAATATGATATCATATCAGAATGTATCAGTATTTATTTCTTTATTCTTTAATTAAAAGAATTGAACTAATATCATTAAACTGTCTGGTTTTTGGTTGCCTTTTACAATGTTTGAGAAAAATTTCGGCAATTTTGCCCCTTGTATAAGTCAACTCCCCGATTTTCAATCTCATTTTTGGTATTAAATTGCTTGACATGTGTGAGTATTTTCTATAAATGTTTTAAGCTTTTGCTTTAAACATGTTTCAATATGCAGTCTTTATAATGATTCACAGTACTTTTCTACCATCAAAATAATAAATATGTAATACTAGTTTAAAACAACAACCATTTTTAAATTTTCATGAGTGAGCTTTCCTCATTAGGGTATGATTTGTTCATTCCGTCTTTTTTTACTCATTAATATTTTTGCATACCCATTTGCTTCATTAATTCTTGCTATAAATAAAGCACTGGCTGCTTTTTAACCTACTTTCCCGTAAAAGTAAAAAAAAATAATAATAAAGCATGAAAGAAGGCTAAATGTATTGTGAAAATATCGTTAAAAATCAAGAAAAGTCAAAAATAAGTGAAGTAATTAAATAAAGATTGAAAAATAAAAAATTTGAAAGTAGGGTATTGAGATGGGGAAAAAGTGTGTCTGTCGGTCTGTCTGTCTGTCGGTCTGTCTGTCTGTCGGTCTGTCCCCCCCTAATAACTTTTGAACGAATTGTCCGATTGGAAAAATTCTTTTTGCATTCAAAAGATCTCGGCGAGGACATCTCATTTCTATATTTTACTTTTTGATTTGAACAATTTTTTGTTCAATTTTGAACAGTTCAAAAAATTTTAACATTAGCGCCTATGGACAAAATTGAAGCAAATTCTGTAAACTCTGGGCACAAGAGCCAAGTTCCTATTGCAAGCTTATTGAAAGGAGTTCTCGGCGTGAAATATTGATTTGAACAGTTTTTTGTTCATTTTTGTACAGTTCAAAAAATTAACACAGAGCTTACGGGGAAGTTTCAACCCTATATAAATCCTGATCTAACGGACCGATTTGCTTGGAACAAACTTTATCGGAAAGCTCTTATAACGTAGAACATGTAGAAATAGAAAGTTTATCCAGAACTTACGAGCCTATTTTGCTATGAAATTTTTTGATCGGTATTTTCAAGGATATTTCTCAGTGACTCAATGAGTGAAATAATGAATGAATGAATACATGAAAGAGTGAAAGAATAAATCAATGAATAAATGAATGAGGAAAAGAATGAATGAATAAATTATTGAATAAATGAAAATATAAATAAATGAGTGAAGAAATACATGAATGCGTAAATGAATGAATAAACACTTGAATGAGGTAACGAATGAATGAATAAATGCATGGCTGAATAAATGAAAGAATGAATGAGTGAGTGAATGAATATGTATTATCCGTTGAAAAAGGTATATTTTCAATAATTAGAACTAAAGATAAATAAGAAAGAGAGAGAAAGAGATAGCTAGATTATAAATTTGAATTTGGTGTATACGGGAAAGTAGGCTCGTATAGTTCTAGACGGAACTTCTTGTTTTGAATACATTTAACCCTTTTTTTTAATATTGAATATTTTATGTTGAAAATGGTCATCTTAAAAGTTTAAGAATTGTTTTATTCTGATTTGTTTGTTCAAGGTATTTACATTATAATGTAAACTTTTTAAAAATGTTTTAGACATCGTCCTGGTGTAATATCAGCTTTGCATCAAGGCACTCAGTGTTGTTCTTGTGGTATGCGTTATAAAGATGTTCAAAGTCAGCATTACAGGCAGCATTTAGATTGGCATTTCAGATTAAACAGAAGAGAAAAAGAAGGAACTAAGAAACCTGTATCGAAGCGTTGGAACTATGAAGTAGATGTAAGTTTGTTTTATGGTGATTTCACATTTTGTAGTAAGATATTACTTGATTGTGTTTCAGAACCTGTAAACATAAAAGTTTTTTTTTTTTTTTTTATGTAATGAAAGATATTTCCTTACATTTGATATTGTTAATGCATTCAAAGTACAGTTACTCGTTATCTTTCATCTTTTTTTTTTGTTTAACAACCATTGGAACTTATGACCAATCGAGTTTCAACCTGCAGTTTAGGGAATCTCCTTCCTGAGTGTTTGTTAGTGGCAAATGCTGACATGTGCATTGAACATACTATAGGCTTGCTATATGCGTTTTTGGTTAGTCACCATGTAACCTTAATTATTTTAAACTTTTGTGACCCTAAAGTAGTATAGATGTCAAAAAATAAGAGTATTGCATCCGTTGAAGAAAATAATAAGAAACAAAGGAATGCTATCAAGCTTGAAATAAAAATAATGAAAGTCTATGAAGCTGGTAAAATAGCTTAAGAAATGAAGTTGACATATTTAATAATTTCAAAGATTTTTAACGGAAAAGGACAGAGTGAAATCAACAGTTTTTTTAGTCGGGTTAAGTCATAATAGTCGGGTACATTTTTTTTTTGGAGATGAAGAACTTATTGTTTAACTGGGTCATGGATAGTTTTGATGGTTTAGGCAGGAATTTATTTTGCATAATAGTGGAGGAAACCCCTGTGGTTGTCAGACTAACAGAGGTCACATTCCATTTTGGTACTGCATTCAACAAATCATGATAGTCTGAGGGAAAGTCCCTTTGAATGATGGAAAAAAAAAAAACAGTCGATATGAGGGCATGGTTAGTGACCTATGTAGAACCACTAGAACACCCTGAAAAGTTTCTTCACTGTTGTGGTTGATTTGAAAGTACCTTAATGAGGTGGAATAATTAAGAAAGGCAATGGTCCAGAAGAAGATTCAGTGTGGTTAAAACTGGGCATTTCTTGAAAAATAAATGCCTTAAAGGTTACACATGACCATTTACCATTCTTCAAACAAAAAGGCATTGATCATGTTCCCTTTATTTAAAGCTTGATTTTGGAACTGCTTCATAACCTCAGTGTGGTGTTATTGTTTGAGAAGCTAGTTCTTTTAAAATTATTCTCTAAGCTACTAGCCCCATCTCTATCGACATCCTATGCTAAAATTAGTGCATATCTTCCAAAAACACAACTTCTGTCCTACTGGTTCTGAACCTTGACACTTTAGCTATGTTCAAGGATTTTCCTCATGCTATACAAGCAGCAAGCACTCTTTGTGTTTTTTTCAAAATGTACACAGCTAAAGATAACCAAAACAAATGTAATGTATGTATTGTTATCATTTAGTAAATACATACATGTACATGTTTTTTTATGAATAAATTTGAAGTGTGCTTCTTAATTTTTTCATTACTACTTTGGGTTAGCTTCTGGCTTATCAACCATTTGCTTAACGACATCATTGTCAGAACATGATTGGGTTTTGTTGTAAGAAGTACCTAAAGGTACTGGATTAATTAAATAATATTCTCTCTAGATTTTGATTGCAGTTATCATCAATTATCAGTGTTTAATATCTGGCATAGTCACTGCAATTATTTATTTATCTATTTTATTTATTTTAGGTATGCATCACATTTAAACCACAATGTTTCAATGTATTTTTTGTTCTGTGCAAAGTGATATCACTAAAATGCTATGTATAATTCCGAATCAAACCAATTTTGTCCATAAGTTTATGTAACTATTTCAGTTCTTTTAAGTGATACTTTGATTTTTTTCCTTGTTGGTATGTTAAATTCATGCAAGTCAGTTATGCATCTTTGTACTTATGAGCAAATGGCTTTGTTTAGTTTTTGAACATTTTCAAGTTTTTTTTTTTTAACATTTCTCAAATTTTATCCTAATAAGGAAAAGAAAAAGCGTCTGTTTAGCTATCTTTGTATCCTTTGTTTTTAGGTTTTACTATTTTTCTCAACTCCAAAATATGCTTGTCATTCTAGGAAAAAAAAAAAAAAAAGAGTTTAATTTTAATAATTTGACTCTACTATCTTTGAGTTATGTTTGGTTCTATTGTGTAAAATTTTAGCAACAAATGTTCCATTAAATGGGTTACTTGACTATCTGAGAAAGTTAAATATTGAATAAACTTAATTTATACTTCTGATTGCTTGAGCTTACATTCTTTTGTTAATTTTTGCTTTTATTTTATACTAGGGAGTCATTTTTGCAATTAGTTATTAGAAACTCAAATTTGAAGAATGAGCAGCATCGAAGATTCTAATTTATAATATCTTATATTTATCTAATAAGTGTACATCACTTGTATCAATTTTGATTCCATTGTCAAATATGAGTTCATATACTTGCCAACTCTTCTTTTTTTTTTTTTCTTTCAATCTTTTTTGAATATTTTCTTTTAAAGAAAATAATTTCAGACAAATGCAAGTAAAACAAACACTAATTTGAAAATATCTAAATCTGCTGATAAAAGAATGAAAGAAAGAAAAAAAAGAAGCACGCTTTCTTTTGCACCAAAACAGAGGGAAGGGACATTTCCCCTCCTCTTTCATGTACCTGCATACCCCATGGCTTTTTTTTAAAGCTTTTAAAAACGCAAGTAGGTACCGCTCCTAAAGAAAGCACCAATTTGAAAAACAATCACAAAATTCCCAGAAAAGCCAATTTTTGCCATGTGCTTTTTAGAAAATAGTAGCACTGTAGTTTTCAAGGTGTGTGCAGATCACAACTTCGGAAATCAGTCCCAACAGTAACAGAAATTAGGAAATGGTTTCAAAAATTTTCCATTCATTCGATCAATCCACCCAGAAGGCATTGGATATCTGGTATCTCACAGATTTTCAATTACCCAGAATCCAATTCGGCCACTGCATGGAAAATCCGGTTATACTGCATGTCAAATTTAATTTTGAAAGTTAATTATCATGTTTTGAAAACATATATGAATTATAAACATACTACCTGTTTGGAAGCTGGGGGATGTTTAAAACTATGCAGGGAATTTATAAGTTTCAAATAACAACTGGATATCCAGTCATGCATGTGCCACCGGGTATCCAATATCCAGCAGGATCAATATCCAATGCATCACCAAGCAGTCACAAAAAAGTCATGAAATTTCACTTTGAAAATCTGTAGACACACTATTAATTATTGTATTGATTTTTGTTTAGTCTACTTTGTATTTTACTGGCTCTATTATTTAGAAAATAATAAGCTATTTGGGAAGCCAATTTTATGTGTTAAAAGATTGTTACTCAATTACTGTAATGCTTTAGCATATCCTATACCCACTTCCATGTGCACGCAAAGTAGTACATGCATTCTTTTCTTCGAACAATCTTTCTGCATCCTTTGCAAGAATCTAATTTTTCTCTTTTCAGCTGTTTATTAAGTTTTGTTATAAGATAAACAAAAAAAAATTTTATTTCATTACAAACCTTGTTTTAAAAATATAAGCGCTATTTCAAGATTGTTTAAAAATAGCCACCAATCCTGGAATATTCTTCACCTAGTTTTTATCACTATTAAGATATACTGTGCTGTAAAACGTTAGATATTTGGTGGGTTGAGTATTGGTGTATAGTAATTTTGCTGCCAAAATAAAGAATTTTACTTCTTCAAAACAGGCTTTTGAGTTTTTAAATGCTTGCATTATGTATATAGATCATTCTACAAAATTTAAGTCAATGAGTTATTTAAAATTCCTATCTGTAACAACAATTGCAAAATTATTCATAATACAATCATTAAATGTGCTTTATACAGTAAGTTTTTCTCCCTTAGTTAAATGTAATGTAAGAAATTAAGTTTTTGTACACTGTATTGAAATGAATATTTATGTGAGCATAAGTGGTTCTTTTTAATGTTAGTTACAATATTTCATTGCATTTAGCATATTAATGTCATTTCAATAACATATCTTAAACTTATTTTGTATTTACTTTCTTATATTTTTCACTTTCAATAGGAGTGGATTCAGTTTGAAGAATTTGTGGATTGTGAAGAACGAAGTTAGTTGAATTTTTGTTATGCCTTTTACTTGCTGAAAATGTTAACATTAATTTAAAGATTGACAAAAAAAATCATTAATGATAGTCTTATGATGAACATCTTGTTCTGAGGTAGTCAATTGAAGGGCTCTTAGTAGAGTTCAGTCATACTTACTAAAAGCATTCTTGTATCAACAGTATTGTTTTCTATCAGCTTTTGTTGCATTAATTTAAGAAACAGCCACAAACCTATCCTTGTAATCTAATACTTTATCTTGATGTGCTTGTTTCTTTTAAATTGTTGTTTATGAAATATATTAAGTTTGTTTTCATTTTATACATTCCAACTGGAATGAACAGTTAGTTCAGTTTTAAAGAAAATTAGAAAAGGAATTTGTACCAAGGAATTTTAAATAAATTATACAACTTTCTTTTAAGATAATTCTTTAAATACAGTACAGAATCTCTTATCCGGCATGCTCGGGACCATCGCTGTCCCGGATAACTGAATGTCCTGTTTTTTTTTTGGATCTCTGAAAAATGCCGATATCGGAGGTTTATCAAACCCAAATTACAATAACAAATGGTAATATTATTTCAAAATAAGCAGAAAATAGTAAATAAATACTTCTAAATTAAAAAATATTAAAAGAAAAGAACTATATTTAAAATCTAAAAATCAATAACATTCACAAGTCAAAACGAGAGAGGGGGAGAGGTTTTTGAAAATGACGTTAAATGATTCAAATGCAGTATGGTACCTCAAATTCGGAACGCTCGGGGCCACGATCTTTCCGAATTTCGGAATTTTCCGGATTTTGAGTCCTCATTCAAAAAATTTTGTAAGTAGCATCAGGGCCCATATAATTTGTTCTGGAAGTTTTTATTACCATTTTACTTACCATTTATAGCATTTTTTATTATTGTATATACTTTCCTATAAGTCGTGGAATTTAGCACAAAACACAAAGTTGGAGTCGGTTTACATTCGAGGCAAACATAGAAAAATCTAAACTTTTCCCTATATTATTTTCACCTCTTTAATTAAACAATAAAAGAAAAGAATACCTTGAAATTCTAATATGATTCTATATTCTTTAGCCACTTGCTAAAGATTTTAAATTGCAGGAAAAGATCCGACTATCGGGAAAATGCGAGAAACACTGAATTCCAATTTCTCGAATATTCTGTATGGCCCGAAAATTAGAGCTCATTTAAAGCAATAAATATAATAAAACTACAAGGAATAAAAAACAGCAAAATTTGATGATATTAACTCTGAATTAAAGCAACAATTAATAAAAATTCTAATCGCCAAAACGAACCCGTTTCAGAAAATCGCGAAATAACGTTTCTGAAAACTGCACATTTCTGATCTTAAACATGTTAATTACATTTTATTTTCTTTCTTCTGAAAATGCCTATTTAAAAAAAAATGGTGCAAAATATTTCCAATTTTTCTTCAAAAAACGAAAGCTTTATTTTTCCAGCTGCAGACTGTATATAAGTATTAATTTTTTATTTTTTAAACATTTCATGAAGTTTCAGTTGGTAAAAATTAGGTTTTTGTTGTGAAAACAATTGCTGGATTTTTCAAACTACCAGTATATGCGTTTCGTCTAAAAAAGATTTTTGCTCCATTCCTGCTATAAGTTTTTTAGTTAGTTCAAAGCAACATTCGTTAGACATAGCAGGCAAAGATGTCATTATTTTCGTCTTCATCGCTATCTTGCTCTCTGTTGTCGTTCGGGTATAGCACCATTTGGATGATTACTGAATAGGACATCTCGTTAATTAAATTATCAATTTCGGAAAATTTGATCATCAATCAGTTTTTCCAGCAATAAATGATTTCAAAAAAGAGAAAAACGAAATGTAAGAAGCATGTTTACATGCAGAAATGCGCAAATGTCATACTCGTGTATAACGACTTCGCTTTTGCGAACTTGATTTTAATAAAGAGTTCATTTTCACAGTCGCAATTTGTGTTGCGTTAATATCAATTTTAAATTCTTATTACCTTATTGCAGCTCTTAAATAAATGAAAAAATATATAAAACAAAAATAAACAAGCTCTAATTTTCACATGATCAGCTATTACGGATGTCGTGATGCTCAACATAGCCTTTTTTTTTTTAATGTCTCTCCACTGTCACGTGATACTGAGGGAAGAAGAACACTCCTTGGGCGACAAAGTGTTGCGCCTTGCTCCCCGGCGTTTGAAAGCGCATTCGCGCCTTGTGACTGGCCCATTCGAGGAGCAGCGGGTAGCAACCCTACTTTTCTCAGCGTCCAGCGAGAAATTTTAATCGAAGCGGGGAGATCCCTTTTTCTGGGTCCTCTACCAACACACTTTTTTGGGATGGCCGCTTAGCCCAAGTTCTCCTCATCGACCCCTTTTTCCTTGGACCAGCACATCGATCTGTAAGAAACAAAATAACGATTCAACTGTCCTTAACTTCCAATGTGGTTTCAAAAATGCAGCACGTGCAGGGGGACGCCCCAAACGCACCGACAGTAATGTGTTGAATCGCCTAGAACTGTTTGTTCGTCACGAATGCAGCTGACCTAAGTGTCTCACCAGATCTCCGACTCCCCTCCTATGTTGGCAAATAAACACACCTAATTAAGCTATAATGTCGTCTTGGTCTCCTGATGTGCAGGTATGCATTTATTTTTCCATTTGTAGCAGCAGTTGTTAGTCGTGGTACTTCAACCCCCACGTGGGATCAACTCGTGGTCATCTCATGCACCAAGCCATGGTAAGTGCAGGGAAGTGATTGAAACCAATTTAAAATTTCGGCCCTTTTCATTTTTCTGTAAACCAAAATCTCAAAAGCAAAACCCACTATACTGTACTAGATCTCCAACACAACGGAAAATTCGCGAATCTGCTGTATTCGTCTTCAAATACTCACCAGACAATTAAATAAATGTATAAGAATCTAAATACATATTTCTTTCGTGTTTAGTTATTGAAATAAAATAGAGAAAACGTCTGGTTTTTCTCAATTTTCGTTGGAGAATTTTTTTTTTTTCTAATTTTCTTCTGCAAGTAAGTTGGTGCCCCTCCATTAAAAAAACATCGCTTTGTTCGACTTATAAACACTGAATATGTTACTTGTAACGGAAAAATGCGAATTTAAAAAAAATCGTATTTTTACTAAATGGACAAAAAAAACGCGAACTTTTGAAAAATGACAAAAAATCGCCCGGTTTTCTGGTTCCTGGATAAGAGGTTCTGTACTGTATATGTCAAAAAAAAAAAAAAGAAAGTAATTATTTGATTATGTTACATTTTAAAATTTAAAAATCTTGAAGAAATATCCCAGTAAAAATTAATATTGTTTTTTTCATGTAGAAATTTAAGAAAAGTTGAGCTCATAAGTGTTTGAATATTTTCTCTAAGCATTCCTTAAGTCCAAGAAATACAGAATGTACCTTGATATATTTTATGTGTAGTACCTTTAAAAGAGGAAAAGTTATGGATTGTGTGGTATTAAGATGTGTGCAGTAGTCAATCATAACAATGAGACCATACATGTTTTTAACTGACAACATATTTTTCTTGCTTTACATTTTATAGCTCCAAGCTTCTTTGACTTGCAAGCTGAAAAGGAACCAGTTGAACCACCTACTCCCATCATTCCCAGCATTCCTGCAACCGGTGATATATCAGAAGTAAGTAACATATATCTTGAAATCCATCAGCTATTGTAATGAAAAGAAGCTTAAACTTTAAATAAATAAGATTACTCTTTATCATAAAAATTCTCAATTACAATATTCTCAAGATTATATAATGTTGCTTTGATCTTGACATACATCTGAACTGTAACTGCTGCATGCATCCAGAGCTTTGGATACTGCTTTCATAATGTAATAAGAATAGTTTTTATTTAAAAACTTTAAAACTAGGTAAACTTAAAACTAGGTACTGAGGTAAAGTTTTTATTTATTCATAAGAAAATGTTTTGCTTCATTGTTTAATGTACATTTACAGGGGTCGATCCAGCTTTTTCAAAACAGGGTTTGGTTTTTGTGATTTTTGAAAATTCAAAATTTAAACGCACAGTGATAAGAAAGAAATTTCAGCTTATTTAATAAATAATTCTGTATAAAGTATGATATGGTTGCTTGGAATTTTGCGAAGTGTCCGTTTTGAGTTACTGTAATTTTGTGAAGGGACCCGTTTGATTTAGTGAAATTTTGTGAATGGTCCAAAAATGGACCTGAATTTTCTCTGGTGCAACCAGTGATTTATAAATTATGCTCATAAAATTATCTAGTATTAAAATTAATAATTTTACATTTTATTTTTTTAGTTCTGCAGTGTTTGTGGTGAACAATTACAATTGTTTTGGGTTCAAGATGAAGAGGAGTGGCATTTAAAGAATGCTGTTCGACATGATAATGAGGTAATTTTTCAAGTATTTTTTCCTTATCAAGAATTTTTAAAAACACTTCCGCATTGTTGTCGAAATAGTTTGACATTTTGGAGCAGTAATTGTCAACTTTAAAATGTACTTGCATTTCAGAAACAAAGCACTACGTTATAGATCATATTTCCAATATTTTTGAACTTTAAGATGTGTTTTAATGAATTTGTCAGTGATAGTTATGATTAATATGAATACCAAACCAATATCATATGAGACAAGATTGACGTTTACAAAGGAAAAACATAGTTAATATACAATAGTAAAATATTAGTATGAAAAAGCAACTGAAAATTACTTATTTTTGCAATTTGAAACCGTATTTTACTTTAAATCTTTTTGTTACTTTATGAACACAAGATACTCTTCAGCAGAATTTTATTTAAAAAAAAAATACCACCATAATATTATTTTTACTTAATGGAAATGCCAAGGGTATTTTTAACGTTAAATAAAAAACGAATAATACGAAAATATTTAATCTGCTGATTCTAAATCTTTTTTTTTTTTTTTAAACCAGAATGTGTAATGTTACACTTCTTGTTCCCTTCTCCTTTTCTTAGCCACAAATTGTCATAATTTCTTAACCCTCCCCAATCAAAGCATATCATTTGTGAACGGCCTTATTCGTAAATTTACTTAGTACATAAATTGTGTCATATTTATCAAAAATGTTTAGCTAGTGCTGTAGTTAGAAAAGTAGAAGGTATACTGTATATAAATTTTTTAAATGGTTGGGTATGCATTTAAATAATTGAAATTTTAGATTGAAGAGTGATGGGTATATAAAGTAAAATATAGAAAATAGAGTCGAAGGATTCATTTTTAAAAAAAAATTACATCCATTGCAAACATTTTTTTAACAGTGCCATTTCATCTGTGTGCTGGGATACATTTGTAACGTAAACATATTTTGAAAATAAAAGACTAAAATAAAATTATAAAATATTAAATTATTAAAAACGCAGAGATTATACGCTAATTTTTGGTAACAAGTCGGAATGTGTACTCCATACAGCCCTGTGCTCGACTAATTTTGATTTTAACAATCAAATGAGTCATCAACATGGGAAAGGTACTTAGTCAGAAAATATTTTTAGAAGATGTAAAACCTGTCTAAAATCAGTTTTCCATAATGCTCACTGATAAAAACACTAAAATCATTTCAACTTCATAAATAAAGTTGAGTTATGTCATCATATTCACAAATTTTAAGTGTGATAAACTTGAATATATTTGTTTCTTCGGAAAGAAAACAAATAGTTTTTTGTACATACTCCCCTTCCCATGTCAACACCGGAATTATTGATACAAATGCATTTACATGCCAAAGTTTTTTATAGCAATTCTTTAAAAAGTTAGGTTGGATATGATATGTTTTCCAATTGCGATCATACAGTATACGAGATTTTGAAGCATTTTTTACCAATTGTAAGACATGGATTACATGTAACAATTAATGACAAAATACTGTACGTGGTCTGCCATGTTGTTTACGTTACATGGTTTCAATTCATCAGCTTGGCTGCTATGACTGGTAATATTTGATGCTTCTCATATACAAGGAGCCAAATGCTCTGTGGTGTTCCGCAATACGGAAAGTCGCTTGTGTTAGGCAAGTGTAGAATTTGTATTTTATTTGTATGCATACATTTATTGACATAACATACATGCGTACATGAAATACATATATTGTGTTTGGTTTTTTAAAAAAACTTGAACTCTTAAATCTCATCATTTTGCACATGATGTATAGTGAAATTATCTGCTTTGCTGCTCAGGTTATCTTGGGAAGAAACATTGTTAATCTCACAAAGAATTAAAATGGTTCTTTGGAGAAATAGAAAAAATAATCATAATCACTTGAAATATATGTTGTCTTTAAAACTTACAGCAAAATTCTAAAAATTGCATGAAATATACTAATTTTAACTTATGCTATTTTAAGTACACTCACTTAATTTTATTAATACTTCATTTTCATTAGTCACAAACCCTTTAGGTCTTTTTAAGTTATTCTCATAGAAATATGTAACCTTACATTCTTGCATTAAAATTTTTATTTCAACTATTTTATGTTTTTAGGCTTATCACCCAGGTTGTTATGAAGATTTCGAGAAGGTAAGAATTTGTTTGTCATTAGTAAAATTAGTTGTCTGTGCTTTGCTGGTTCTGAAATACTAAATGTTTCAGGTTGTTGTGTTGTTGAAAAATGGGAAAATGTTGAAGGTTGTATAATTCATAAAACCATTTACATGTTGAGTTTTTAATTTTTGCATAGTTTTGGAAATATTTTTTTCATTGCTTCTTGGGTTAAAATTGTGTTTAATTCTAGCTGTATTTTAGTCAATTTGATGTTTGATGACGGGAGTGCAAAAAAATTGCAATTTCTAAAATCTAATATTCAGAAAAATATACGAACAAAAAAGAACATATTACAGCAGAAAATTGCACACACATATTTTGAGGTTTCATGGGTTTAATACATCAAAAGTTTTGAGCTTTTCATGCTAAGCACCAGTCACAAAGATCTTTGCAAGTCCTGAGCGGATCTGTTGAATCACAAACCTGAGATATAATTGATTTTTCTGAGATGGGATTGCTCTGAAGTTTCAGATAGTGCTGTTCATTTTAATTATCCAACACAAAAGGATCAAGACCATTGTTTACAGGTTACCCTTGTTCTGAAATATTTCAGTAGAGAGACTTCAGATTTATATATCTTATTGCATGTATTGCACCTCCAGAGAAAGAAGACCACAACTCAAAATTGACTACTTTCTTTTAGAGGCGATTGAAACTTTTAACCATAATCTTAAAATCTTGTTTTCTTAATTCAATTTTATTCGAGGTTTAAGATGGCTTGGATTGTTATGTCTCGTGAGCATATTTATTTGATTAAATGATAGTTTTTACATATGTGCACACTTTTGTGGAATAATTATCAAATTATCTCATAATACAGTTCCAACTATAATTCGAATTATATAAAATAAATTAAAACATAATACAAATAAAGGTATGCCATTAGTGCATCAAGAAAAATACAGTAAAACATACTTTATTCTGCATTTACCACCATTTTAATTTTATCTTTTGAGTTATGATCCTTTTGCATTGGAGAAGCAATAAATACATAATGTGTATTATAATTTTTTCTTATTATTACATTGTATTTACTTTCAGGCACAACAAGCACAAAACATTTCGGATGTGGTTTCAGAAGAAGATAATTCTGCTGTTTTAGAAGAGGTAAAAGATAATTCTGCTGCTTTAGAAGAGGTAAAAGATAATTCTGCTGTTTTAGAAGAGGTAAAAGAAACTATGCAATGGATTTTAGATGAAATTTATGAAAAAGAAGTGATGGAAGAAATATCTCTGTTAATAACATCAGTACTTGATGAAGTAGAGAAACTACTCTCATTTGAACAGATGTCCAAGGCTGAAGAAATTTTGGAGGGCAAGCCTGGAGTTGAGGAGATCATCGGCCTTATTACAGAATCCGAATCAGAATCTGAAAGTAATTTAAATTTGGTAGAATCGAAAATGGTAGTTATGCAATCAGGAGGTATCACCTTGAAGGTGAAAGCAGAGAGCTTACAGTCTAACTCTAGTGCAAATGCATCTGAAACTGACATGGATTGTTCTAATGGTTTGGAAAATAGAGCTGACGAATTCCGTCCACCTACACCAGACCCTAGATTTAGAGTTATGCCACCTGTATCAAAAGGTAGTGAGTTATCAGGTTTGTGTTGCATAATGTGATTATGTCTGTGAAGTATTGTAATGTGTATTAGGTAACATGACATCTATGCAGTAATGTGATGAAGTCTATGCAGTATTGTGATTTGTAAATATACATAGAATCTAAAAACATGTGTACATTAACTTCATGATAACAAACTTCAAGTATTGTTAGTTTTATTCATATCGGTCACATCATTTAATTTTACTCCTCTTTTGTTATATCTTTGAGTATTTTTTAAAAATAACTTTTGGAAGTTTTTCTTTTCTTATTTTTACAAAAAATATTCTTTAATATGCATATATAAATTTTGTTTAAAATGTTTAGAAAGTACATCAAACTATTACTTAAAATTTAAATGTATTATTTGCATAATTTGTTTTAGGAATCAATAACAAAGTAAAACATACAGTTGGTGATGCATTATTACTCTGCTCATAAGTATTGCAGACATTGAACTGCATAATGAAAAAAAAATATTATTTTCAGGAGAACACACTTCAGGTGAAACTTATATATTATATATATATATAAACATGTTCTTATGTTATCGACATTAAAAGAGTTTACTAATGTGAACATTTACATATGTTATGTAAATGAGTTTACATATGGGAAAAATCTAGTCTTAACGTGTGCATTTTTGTAATATATGAAAAAATTGTTCGACTTCTGTACTTATGTATAATCCTGTTGACCACATTATTTTCATCACGTCAATGTTCCCTTGAAATTCATATGTAGAAGGAATTCTATGAACAGTAATGTGGGGTAAAAAAACCTATTTTGTTGTAAAACTTTCCAAGAAAATCTTAATTTTATATTGTTTTTCTTGTTTTCCACTGGAAGACACAGGAAAAAAAATACAAAGTGTAAACTTTAATGTACCATGCAGTAAAGTATTAGGCTATACTTACTGTATAAAGTAACCAACAAGTACACAAAAGAACGAAATCAAATGAGATTTCATCCAGTTTACCAAAAGTAGGAGACAGAAATAGCAATCTATTTGTAAACTCCTGTTTGCAAAAGTTGAGTATATTGCCTCTTAGCCAGTGAGAGCATATCCAAAATAGGGTATGCCATACACACGAGTTAACACAATCTTTTTATGGAGAGAAAGCAGTTGATTGCTTTATACTGATCAATTTCGAGCATGAAGATCATGATTGAAAGATTTTTTTTAAAGCATATGGAAAATTATTTTTTAAAAGTTTAATCAAAGAAGTTTCATTTCAAATCCAGTAATGGCGTTGCAAATTCTTTGGATTCTAATTGCTTATGAAAGAGCTGTACCATTAAATAGTTTTGAGCTGAGCTGAGTTGAGTTAAGTGGTACATAATACTTTTTTGCTGAGGTAGTGGCTATGTCTTCGGGCCATGTTCCTGGTTTTTTTCAACAGGGGCCGCTTTCAGTTTATGATGCAGTTCTTGGTGCTGAAAATATTTAATAGTTCACAAAATCATAGAATAACTCCACATACATGCACAAAGCACAACATCTAAGTGAGTATGTGAACATCTAAAAGTCCAATTGCTGAAAAGTATGTTATTGGGGTATGGCCGATAATGTTGAACTGTATCATCAGTCTGCTTGAGACTTTTAAGTTTTAATGACTCAAAAGTGGTTTCTCTTTTTCATCACAAATGTTAAAAAACTAATTTAACTGCAACAATTTGCTTCTCTTACTTATAAAAATTTTGTTTATTTTTCTCTTATAAAAGTTTTGTTTATTTTCCCTTCTTTCTTATTTTCTTATGTTATACAGGTGAATTCTAAAATGATTCTGAAACCTTTACAACAGGCATTAAAGAAAGTTTCATTGTTTGGCTAGTCAGCAATTATGGTGAAAATGTAATGCAATATTGATGCATATTTTGTGTCAGTAGTTGCACAAGTATATTCAAATTAAAACAAATATTCATCAGTCTTGGATGCTTTCTTTTTATTAACGTTTAAGTAACTTTGGTATCTATGTGGTAGATTGCTAAAAATTCTTCAATCTTGATAAATACTTAACAGTAATAATCAACAATAGCCTTACATCAACCTTGTGGAACACTGCTTAAGACATCAATCCAATGAGAAAGCTTATACCTAATGTTTACTCTTTGTTTTACCAAGTGAATTAATTTCTAACCTATATTTTTACCAGCTTGCAATGTAGTTAAATATATTTTAAATAATTTTCTTGTTTTTAAAATGATACTAGTCTTTTAGTAAAATAAAAAGGTTTTTATTTCAAAAAAAAATTCCCCCTCAATTTGGAGGCACTTGGCTTATCGGCATTTGCCCTCTTCAAAGTAGTATTTAAAGATCTGACAAATAAACAACTTGTTAATAGACTTGTTGGCTGTAGAAAAAAATATTTTTGTACAATGTTTGTTTTTACACCATAAACTACCTTTGTTCCTATTGTAAGATATGTGACATATTTTTTCAATATTGTACAAATTTCATTATATTAATAAAACATTTTCAAACAGTTTCTTGTTACGAATTTTGATTTTATTGAATTTTTTCCCTGAAGATAAGAATTGCCTTTTTCAAAACTAGGCGAGTTGGGACAACTGTGTAGATGTTTAATAACTTCCAGAATAATAGCAATGTTGTGATGATATTTAGGAAACAAATAAGACAAACCCGAACTTAAGATGGGTGAGAAAAAAGTGAGCTGGGAAATAAACAATGTATGACCTTGAGGTAAAGTTTTAAACTTGAAATTCATGTGAAGTGCCTCATATTGAATTTCTTTAGCTGTATTGTCAGTTTTTTTGAGATAAATATACTTCTTAGATGTAACTATTAATTAATACTTGTTCTATTTTTAAAAACCCGACAGTTAGTCTAACGTTTATACTCTCATTCATCTAGTATCATTGGAAATGAAATGATTAAAAAATGAAAATGTTCAAAAGTGAGTGAGTATAAAATTGAATAATTTCTTCTTTTTTTTTCTAAACTTTACTGAAACTATGCCTGCTTCTATCCCATATCTGTTGAGTATCTGCGTATTTGATTTATTCATGTAGTAATCGAGGAATGTAGGAAAGGTGGGGGAGGGGGGGGGGGTAAAGTGTAATTTGTTGCAAAATTTTTATAAGTTCATCTGATATAAAGGTGCTTATTTTTGAATTTCCACAGTTATAACTCAAATAATTTATTTAACCTGCATTCGAAGTTTAAGGTTTTAAACTTAGTCTGCACTTTGTCTGACTTACCTTAGTTCATTCAAATTAACTATGTTGAATTACTGTTGATGATGTTAGTTCAGGAAAAGCAGCAGAACAAATGGATTTTTTTTACCTTCACAATTTGTATAATCTATTGAATGAATAATAAAAAAAAGTTAGCTGACTGTTTGTGTCTTTCATTTCATCATGCTTGCAAACACTTTTTGTTAAGCAGTAATATTTTTTTTTTTTTTGGTACATTGAACATCAGCAAAACTAATTTAAACATTATATTTTTTTTACCCTGGCAGACAAACACATTTCCCTTTAAAGACTTGGGGAAAATCAGTTAAATTTTAATTTTTGGGTTTAAGCAATAAATTATCTAATAAGAAATATAATTATATCAAGTATATTTTATGTGTTCTACATTGCAAAAATATAATGTTCTTTATTATATTAATAACTTTGGTGCAACTTTTTGATTCGACTTAAAAATACTCCTTGGGGGCGCAGTGGGACCAGCACCAACCTTATAGCTAATAGAGCTATATAGGCAACTGTTGTTGGTGTACTTTTTGTATTTGTATTTGAGCTACAGAAGGAACAGTTAACAATTGTTTCCTTTAGTCTTCTCTTATTCCAGACTAAAGTGCAAGTTTTGAAATCATTTCGTTGTCTTTTTGTGTAGTGGTTTCCACACTGTTTCGAGTGGAGGGGCCCTTTTCATAATTAAGATTTTACCACAATGTCCTTCCCGAAGTAGAAAAGTAGAGTAATCATTAATAACCAATAAAAATTAAACTTCTATAACCTTTTCATACTACAAGTGTGTCGAGAAGTATTGCAGAAGTTTCATAGTTAGTAAGCCTCTAATTACTTATGAAATTATTGCAAAACTTTGCAACATCTTAAAAAGTCTGTGTGTGGGGGGGGGGGGGTAGATTTTGAAATCATTCGATTCCTGTGCATTTTATTATGCAGATCTGTCAGTCATGTGCATCTGTAGACACTAAGCGCTGGTGAGTGCATTGATATTTGAATGTGAATTTTAATACTTGAAACTGCAAAGAATTTAGTAACTCTATTGACTACGATAGTTGCTAAATGAAAGAAAATTCGTTAAAAACAACAAAAAGACTGAGAAACACTTTTCGTGGTAAGTTAAAAATAAAAATGCAATATTGTCACAAGCGATTAATGTGAGCTGTAATTTTAAAAATAATAATAGAACGAATGGGCTTAAAAGTAGGTTTTTTAATTATTTTATTTAATTTTTTATGTAAATATTTATCTGTGAACAGGGTTCGTACGGTCCTTAAAGATCCTCAGAAAGTCCTTAATGTTCATTTTCATTTTTAAGGCCTTAAAAAGTCCTTAAATAGTCCTTATTTTTTATTCCAGGTGCTTATTTTTTTTTTTTTTTGTTAAAATAAGAATGCGCTCTATTTGTATTGCTATCTTTTGTATTCTTCACAAGAATGCAACTTCTTTCATTTCAACTACTTAATCGAACCTCAAATTTGGTTTGTTCGGGACCGGTGCTGTCGCGGCTTTTGGGTAGACCCAAAACGGCGAATTGACAGGACCAAAAATGGCGGATTTACATAAACATCATCGCATTTTCACAACAAATTGTTGTGCTATCTCAACTGGTAGATAAATAATTAACTCTTGTTTTTTTAATTTTTTTTTGAAATGGTGTAAGTAAACTGATGTGTTATATATTTTTACAAAAAAAAAAAAAAAGAAAGAAAAATGTTCATGGATTTTGATAAAATGCTTCAAACTACAACACCCAATTCAGTAAAATGAACTTGTACCCACCCACATGGCAGCTCCCAATTTGCTATTTCCTGCAATTGTATGAAAAAGAAAATCAAATCGAGATACATCTAGAAAAAAAAAATACATTAGTAGAGAAGTCGAATCAAAACACCAAGTATTTGTACAAAATGCAATGGTGCTCACTGCCCAGTAACTGGGCACCATTTAAGACCACAGAAAAACAAATCACACAAGCTCTCTCATTTTGCTTTTAAAAGAGAAAGAAAATGGAATAAAATTTGAAAAACGGACTCGAGGGGAAAAAATTTAATAAATAAACAAAAATTGGGAATTTTCAAAAAAGGGCCAAACTTTGTGGTTTCAAATTTGGGATTCGATACTATTTATTAAGTTTAGTAACAAAGTATTTTTTTTTTTTTTGCATGAAAATTGTTACTAAATCATCTACATTCTAGACAACTATCAATAAAGCAAGTAGGAGCAGCTCTTAACAAGTAATCAGTAAATAAATATTGCTTTTGAAACTTTTTATTTTAATTTAAGGGGGGGAGAATACTTCAAAGAAGCATATTGTTGACATCTAGCTCAATAAAAGATACATTTAACTAATATGTAGGCAAAAAAAACTTTCATGTTTTTTTGCATTTAACCAATCGCATGTATGATTATCGCTTATTTATACTGTTAAAGGTAAAAGAATGATTTATTTTTATCGAAAAATTTGTGAGGTCCTTAAATTTTTTTGTAGGTCCTTAGAAAGTGCTTAGAAAGTCCTTATTTTTGGTTTTGCCAAAAGCGTACGAACCCTGGTGAAGTACATCTCCTAAATCAATATTTATGTAAAAATCTGCTATGGCGTCTGGTAAATGCACTGAGCTAAATACCAAACGAGAGAAGTGTGGGTGTCATCTGTGCGGTCATTTTTCGTTTTTTACAACACCGTCTCACAGCTCGAGAAAAAATTATTTTTACAGTTTAGACGAATATTGTCTTTCCGTTGAATGGCAGACCCTATATGTAAATTCCAGAACAGATATCGCTCTTGTTACGTTATTGAACACTAATTATTAGATTTTAATTTCATTAATATTTTAATTCAGTTTAGGTATTCACTGTAATTAATTTCTGTTTTGTTTTTAAAGCGGACGATATATTTACGAAATTAAAAATCATTTTTTTAACAATCGTCTGCTACTGTAATTAGGTAAAAACGCCAGACTTAAAAGGAAAACAATGTTAAAAGAAAAATAAGTGTTCGAAAAGGGGCCTCAGTGGCCGAGCGGTTAAATTGACTGGCTCCGGTGCCTCCCTGCGCGGAGAGAAAGAGGCGTGGGTTCGATTCCCACCTTGCCCTGGGTGTATTTCCTTCTTTGTATATTAAAATCTGTTGGTGCTGTCTTGTCCTATCTGTCATATTAGACGAGAGTTTGAAGCATATCCTTGAGAATAGCAAATAAACTCGAATATTTATGTGACCTGAAATGGTCGTAAAACAAACAAACAAACAAGTGTTCGAAAGTGTTTGACTCCGTGAATTTTTGCCGCCTTCTTTGAAATTAAATGTATAATGTTCCTAAGCAATGTAGAATAAATACAGGAAAACGATGATGGCAAAAAAACAAATTAGCCGTGGATAGCTCAGCTGGTAGAACGGTTTGCTGTAGACAAAAAGCAACAAAACTAATGCAAATGCATGTTCTAAGGATTTTTTTGAATTATGTGAAGGGTGCTTCTACTGTGCTTTTTCTGAGATAGCGCATATTTTGCTTGAGTTGTCTGGAATAAACGCATGAAAATTAGTATGGAGGTAAATTATTATATATATTTTCTGTATTTGTACATTTCATTAAAGAAATCTTTTTTATGGTTAATAGTTACAATTTGAAAAAACGTATAACATTATAATACCCAAATGCCTTCTACATTTCTAAAATATTATACCCTTTTATTCTAATTTAAGTATCTTTAATAGAATGTTTCATTAGTACGACATATCTTTATTAATAATTAATATTAATATAAATTAAGAAAATATTATGAAAGTTCTTACAACATCCATCATTCCAAAACAGTTTTAGAACTAGTGAAATGGAATTATTGTTGAAGAAATTCGAAAAAAAAACAAGTTAAGGTACGTTAAGTTTAATTTTTTTTATCCCTCTTATTTCTTGTTTCAGTTTCTTGTTTACATAAGCAGTAAAATGACTAGCGTTTTATATAGCCACTTATATAAAAGGTAATGTATATCTGTGTGTTTGGGCCATGTCCAGACGAATCTATATTTAAGAATTTGGTATAAGGTTATTTAGAACGTCGGACGGGGATGCACCTCTACGCATTTTCCTAAAACTTCGACCTGGGATATTTTAAATTAATTTTTGTCTCGAATATTTCTTTTGCTCCGAATCGCAGAAGGCCCAAAAACAAATAACAGTTTACTAGGTATATTACGATTTGTTGTTCGCTTTTTTCTTTAATAGTTGCTATTATTTTTTAATTTCAAAGATTTAATAATCGATAATCGCTTTCTATAACAACTGGTTTAAGAGAAATAATGTTCGATCATTTTGCTTAAAATGTATGTTTTTATAGAAATGTTCGTTATTTTTAAACTTAAAAGGACTAATTATTCATTTTTCAGAATTACATGCAATTTAATAATCTGTTTAAATTCTCAAATAGTATTAAATAACTTTTTTGAAATGTGTAAGTTTATACGGCTTCTGAACTTAATATTTATTTGCTATTTTTTATTTTATATTTTGGTTGATTTTTTTTTAAAATATCAGCTAATAGTTCTCGTATCACTACGTTCCAATTGTTAATGTAAAACACGTTTTCCCGAAGCATCATGTGTGTAAATAGAAACACGGAATATGGAAAAAAGTTCAAGTTTTGTTGTATTAACTGTTTCCAATATTTGCCTTTTCTTAGGGAGCGATCTCTATGCCCAATGGGTATTATTGAATTTTTTGGTTCACCCAAGAAATCCGTTAGTTTTCCGATGGATCACGATTTCGAAAAACTTAAATAGCGATGAAAAGTGACTCTTTATTTATTACCAAAATGTCCATGATCTAAAAAACAAAAAACCGATTTATATACATCTGTTTTATTTAATGATTATGGTATGATTAGTTTTACCGAGCTTTGTTAAGTGGGGATTTTTTAGGTAATGGTATTATTTGAGTAGATACAGCGCTTTTAGAAAATATCGGAATTTTAGTAATTTTTATATTGATTATAGAGAAGTTCTCATTGTTTTCTAGCAAAGTCGGTATCCAGAGGGGGTGTTCAACCTCCCCCCCCCCGAAATCCCCAGATGTTTCGCAATGTAGCATTTATTTCACCCTAAAACTTTCCTTACCATAAATGTCGAAGTCAGGCCCCTTCCCCCCGAAAAAAAATTCTGGATACGAACTTGTTTCTAGCATTTCACGATACGGGATAATCGAAAAAAGCTTCTCTTTTCTTCAATTCGGTTGCTGTTCCCCTTAATGCACATGTGAGGAAATTTTTACCGGAAAGTGACATGTCTTTTACATGACCTAAATTACAGAAACATTTGTCATGAATTTTTTTAGAAATTTCAGAAAATGTCTAAAATTGAAAGTGTCCGGTGACTGTTGGCTACGTAGTGTATGTATAACGGGTAGAGTTTGCTTTTGAAAAAGGTTAACGAACTTCAGTTTAAAAAGATTTGTTGCTTTTGGAATTCCTATTTTAATGCAGTGGCAGCACTGGGAGATATTGTAAACAGATGTACCGACAAGTACTATCTATGGAAAAAAGAAAATAAAAATAAGTTCAATCTTTTTATTCATAGTTTCAAGAAATATACTAAATAAAGTTTGAATTTATTAGCTATGAAAATATTGCATTCATCCATATTTCTCGTTGATCATTGTTGCACAGGTTCTTTGAAAAGGTTCAGTTTGATTCCCTGAAAAATTTGTCCGAAACTTACACCACGACAGAGCGAGTATAATAAATGCTTTATTTATTAATTTTTTAAAATCAACTCTGCAAACTTTACCTCATACACATAATTCTAGAATTGGAAATTCATTAGGGACCGTTCATAAATGATGTCACGCTTTTTCCCTACATATTTGACCCCCCCCCCCCCTTTGTCACATGCCACGCTATGTTGCATAAGCAGGATGTCACACTTTTTGTCATCCCCTCCCTTTGTCACAATTTCACGAGCCCCCCTCCTTCTTGAAGCGTGCCATCATTTATGAATGATCTCTTAAGCCGCGTTTACAGGATGCCAGTTGAAGAGACAATTGTCTGGAGACAGCTTATTGGAATAAAGTTATTGGCTACGTGTGAACAATTCAGGCCAATTGCCTTGACAGTTGTCCTGAAATTCAGTTGGCTCGAGGAGTAGACAGAGGACAATGAACTGGGCCCAGTGAGGCCCCCCACCACTCTGAATCACAGTTGTCGAGCCAGTTGGCGCCGTGTGAACGTTGCAGCCAGTTGATTTGCTTTGCGTTGTGCTAATTCACGCGTGTCAGTCAAGTAGTCTCTCAGCCATTTTTCGTCATCAATTGCCATGCCAATACTTTCACAGTGTGAACACGTGGTTCCAACTGGCCTGGCCATGACATTCCCCCAACTGTCCGGAGACAATTGGCTCCGACAATTGTCTCTTCAACTGGTATCGTGTAAACGCGGCTTAAAGTGTTAAAATGTTGTCTCTAAGAATCCGATAACTAAATATGACAGCTTTTTTTCTGCGTTCTGGCGAAACAAATTCCTTTTTCACATAACAGCGTACTATTCAATTTTTTGGGACAACATTATTCAAGAACAGTTTGATCCAGTGGTACTTGGGGATGGTTTTAAATGTTGTTCTGCACCTACAAGTTTTAAAAACAACCCGTTTTTTTAAAGTTCTAAAATAATTTCAAAAATGATTCGACATGTGGTTTAATTCAATTCATTTTGCTTGTAACTTTTTCAACAAGTAATATGTTTTAATAAAATGTAATATTGGCCAAAAAGGCTTAAAACTTTTTACTATTTACTGAAGGCCATTAAATAAATCCCTATAGACAAATGAATCGGTTATAAGACAAATGTTCAAAATGCTTTGTGCTAAAATATGAGTACAAAGATAAAACAGCGTAAAAAAGCAAATTCAGAAAAATATCGCAAATAGCTATTTGCGATACTTTTTTCTGAATTTGCTTTTTTACGTTGTTTTATCTTTGTACTCAAATGAATCAGTTATCTAAGAAAAACACACACATAAAAGCAATTGGGATTTCAAATTCTTTTTGCAAATTTTTACTATGTATTGACTTAACTATTAGAAATTATGTAATAAAATATACCAGAGTAACTTTGGTTTACTATAATTTGGATGGCACTAGTTCCCAATTAATTCAGCTGGTCGACTCCGTGCTTCTTGTTAATTTTTTGTGTTAGAAGCAGAATGGGGTTTGATAATTGTGCTATCTATGAGATAAATCAAATTTTATTTAGTGTGGCGAAGGGGGCCCATTCTCCTTTCCCTTATTCCTTTTACTTTTAATATGCAGAAGGTTTATCTGTTATTTATTAAAGTAGTGTCACGACTGTATTTGTCATGTAAAAATTGATTCTTGCAACAGCTGAAATAAAACATTTGCAATGTGGATTCAAATAGCAATTTATTTATGCTTAATTTTAGAATTGTTATTAAACTTCAGTTTATAGTCCAACTAGTTCTTATTTTATTAGCAAAAGCCGACAAAATATAGAAAGCATGTTGTTTTATTTTAACACTGACTTTAACTTCAGATTTTAAGTCTTTTCCCCACCTGACTAAAATTTACTTAATTTTACCCCACATAGTTAACATTACATACACGTACATTTTCCACGCTCCAGATGCATCTAATGACTGCAGTTAACGTAAATAAGCACAAGTTTTGCAGTGTTGTCAGTTAATGGGAATGTACACAAATGAAGATTTAGGAATGTTGCAATGTATATAACTGCTTTAAAAATCACACAATAAGTTCATTTGAACAGTTCAATTTCATTTGAATACATAAAATTGCTCATTATTTTATATCTTTTTGCACGGAGCAAGTGTACTTACACACACCTTAATATCTTTTAGAGGTATAGTATATAGTGTCTTTAAGTCATTAAAAATTAACCAAAAAAGAGTTGAATTTAGTGCACATAATTTGTTTTTCATCCTAAAGAATTCCGTAAGCATCACGTTCAATTAACCCAGGTTAATTTGAACTGTACTCTTTTTAACATCTATTCTCTTGAACACAAACCATTTGGTCATCTTGGATCACAGTTTCAAAGGTCGTTAGGGAACACGTATGCTTTCCAATGCTGGAAAATTTAGTTCTTATCACATTGTTATTCGTGCATTTTTCGTGAATTCAAGAAAAATGCAGTTGTTAATCCTTTTATAGTATTCTTGAAAAATCGTTTCAAAGGATTTACTCTCATTTTATTTGTATACTCATTAACTGACAACAATGAATTTTGATTAATAGTGTACATTGGCTATGTTTTCATATACTATTTAGTATTATAAAATATTTTGTGTTTTTAATTCATGGAAAATATCTTTCTCTGAACTTCTTCAGAATTCATACATTTTCTTTCATCTGAGCGGCAAAGGTCACTTTTTAATTATATAATCACACATAAACTTTCTTATCGAAATTCTTGGTAGTTATTACTAAATGCGCTTGGCCTGAAATCGATTTGCTCCAGCCAAACTTAATTTACTTAAACTTTCACTTTGAATTAATTAATAAGTTTGCTTCAATATTTCTCACAATATCGATAATTCACCTCCCTTCTTGTTTTGGAGCATCGAAGCTGTTTTTAGCTTTTTTGTACTTTGCAAAAAGTTCTGGGATTTCTTTAGCAATTGCTGCATCCAGTTTGTCCATAGGGCATCCTCTGAAGTAACTGCATGTTGAAGCAAGTGGCTTGAAATCGTAAAGCGGGTGAAGTTTAAAGAACTCTTTGTATGTTGCAGGATTTGGGAGATCGTAGCGACTTACATTTGTCATGCTGCTAAGTCCTTCAAATATATTGTATTCTAATGGGTTTTCTGTAATTAATTTAGCAACATTCTTCTTGCTACTAAATATAGATTTATGGCGGTAATAAGTTGCTAAATAACAATCGACCATGTTAGCGTGGTTTCTGACCTTGACAGCATGTCGTCTGGCATAGAGAATTCTGTTTTCAACGCGTTTTTCTAAAGTGTCTTTCATGTCATATAAAAAGTTCTTTTCCTGATCAGCAAGGAACTTGACTGGTGCGGAAGGATGGTATGGTTTTGTAGTAAGTGATACTGCATAGATAACTGGGGCTTCAGTGCTGCTCATCAAAGGTGACAAATTCCAGAAAAGTTGACCAACCACACGCATCAAATCACTTCTGCGGATAGTGTCTGCTTTATTCAGAATAAAACGTACGTCACGTCCTTTAAGTTGATCCAGGACTGATCCAAGCTCACCACCGATATCTACTTTTGATGGATCAAGAACTACATATATGGCATCGGCTCTATCAATGAACCATTGAAAAGCATCGTTCAAGGAGTAACCTCTTTCGGTACTTTTTCGGTTTTCCAATATACCAGGAGTATCAACAATTGTTACCTGGGAAGTTAAAAGAAATAATTAGGTATTTTTTTTAACCTAAGAATGGATAATACATATATCAAAGTAAATACATAGTTATGGAACACAATTTCTTTGTATTGTAAGAAAGCCAGAATTACTTGGATATATTTTGGCTTAGCTCATAACGTATGCTGGAGTGACTAAACGTTTTTAAGATTACTTTCTTTCAACATAAACATGGAGCATGGAGAAAGAAGAATGTCAGTAGGTTAAATTTAAAACTGATTGAAAATGATGACAGGCGGAGATTTTAGTATGGAAAGATAAGCCGCTTATGTAATCATTTAAAATCTAATACTAAATGTACTACACGAATCGTTTAAAGTTTAGCCTTTTTTTCTTTGTGTGTGTGTTTCATTTTATTCCACATATGTTGAGTTTGGTAGCAATCGGGAGTTCCTGTTCTCTGTTCTCGCTCAACTCAACCGTGACTTTATATTTTTTAATTCAATCAATTACCTTGGAAAAAAAATGTTCAATTTGATTATGACTTGAGGCCTTATTATTGTTACAACACATAGTTTAAATAAACAACAACAACAATATTCATACATATATAATATATAGTATATGGGAGGCCGGGGCTAGTTGTTACACGGGGCAAGTTATTACATTCGAGTATAAAACGAGCCGCTTGGTGTAACTCGCTTTTCTCACGTTATATGGTTGCTTTCATTCTTGTGGCTTCTTCACCGGTCACGGACTTGCAATTAATAACAGAAATACTTATCTCGACCAAACCCCTACCTGTTAGCCGAAGCCATAGGATTGCTTGCGCGAGGAGCTGGTTGCCGTCGATCTTCTACGGTTAGCTTTATCGTGGCGAGGCAGGTTTACTGGGCACCAGCCCAGCCTAACTACCTCTTACTGTGTGAATCTGGCCCTCCTTGATATCCCTATGCTAGAAAATAGCAGAGATACTGAGCATGAAACCGTTGATTTTGGCTTCAAAAGCAATTTTGCTGATTTTTTTTTTTTCTTGCGAATGAACCTTCGGACACGTCTTAATACATTTTGTACCACGTAAAAGCCCAGATTTTAGGCAAGAGATTACATACTTAAAAGTTCACTACAGCGTTATTATGTCATGTATGCGAATTGAAATGTAAAATGGCGCCATGTGGGGCAAGTTGATGGAGTGTAAAAACTTGCACCATGAAAATTTTCATTATACATATTTTTTCATCATAAGAGTAGTATGAAAAATCATAATGGGAAGACTGTTAATAGTCATTATGCCACAGAAAATATTTCCTGAGGAACCAGCAAAAGTGATGTTTGTAGGTATTGGTCGTTCATTGTGAAAGATGTCCAATAAACACGGAGTAAATTTCATGACACCTTAAAGCTGTGCTAAAATAAAAATTGCTAATAATATGTTTCGTGACCTTGGTCTGACATATCGCTAAACATTTCAGACATAGATGCAACAAAATCTTGTCGAACAAAGACGAACAGCAGCCTCACGGACAAACATACTCGAAACTTTACTATAAAATGAGTAAAAAGAAGGATAATGCAACCTTAAATGTAAACACAAGGACTTGATTTGTTCACTTTTTAAAAATGTCTAGCTATTACATTACTCTGCTTGTATCAAAAAGATCACATTTTTTCCCCTGTATATGTTGATGAATTAGTGCCGAATTGTTTAACCTACAAAAAAAGAAAGCGTACTATTAAATGGAGGCTAAATACGACATAGAGGGAATGGATTGAACATAATGTTAAGTAGAACATAAAAATGTATCGTTTTACTGAAAAAATTCACTTTGTACTTTAATTTCTGTAGCTTTAATAATCAATTTTTAAGTATTAAACATTTAAATACAAAAGATAAATTTAGTTATTTATTATTTGAATAGTAGTTCGCTGCGTTACCACTGCCTTCGTATTTCCGCGCATGAAACAAAAATACCTGTAGCCCACATTAATATTAATTGACCCACAAATACGAGAAAATAATGTATGTTGTGCAGTAATTAATGAAAGCGAATATCACGCAAAAGAAGTTGACTGACACATACAAAAATGTCTACATAATTTTAACAAATACTTTTGTTCGTTTTATCAATTAAAAAAATGAGAGCGGTAAAACTAAAGAAACAGGAAAAATATGAAGGTAAATTCAAACGCGTAAGGGAAGTAGTGAATCCCCAAACAGAGAACAATCTAATTGATTCAAAGGGACCTGCGCTGTACTTTCAACCGCTACAAAACAACAGAGAGAATCTCTAAACCGTCGTAGAATTAATAAATTAATCAATAAAATTGCAACAGTTTTTCAAGAAACACAATTAGGGGAGTGATTAAGGGTGTTCGTGGTTGACGATGAGCGGATTGTGGTTGTCGTTTGTCAGATGACGGCGAACTTCCCTTTATCAACAGAAGAAATATTAAGTATCTATAATCCCAATTAACTGTGTACAACTGCGCTCTTTTATGATAAAAATATTTATTTATTTATTTTGAAACTTATGTTTGAAAAGATAACATTCGAGCAAGAGCGACCAACTTTTAGATGGTAGTTGAGCATGGTTGAATGACTGGCTTTTGATGTATTTTTGTGCCTACAATTCAACCTAACGCAGTTGAGCCACTGAAAGCGGTTCAATCAAATGACGCGTAGAAGCTATATTTTGAGCTAGAGACGAAATGCTCAACGTTTTCATGATCATGTATGGATGTTTTATGCAATTCAAATGATTGATAGCTGCTTGTAGAGTAGTCCAGGAATTTAAAATTCTTATGATTTATGTATCAGTGTAACTGCGTGCGACGAGGAAATATTGCACGGTAATGCCCCTGCGCAAAACCTGAATACATTTGATAATGTATTCGAGTGCAAGCCAAGACAACATTTGATAATGTTGTACTCGGCTTGCATTATGGCCACCATATAGACAGAAGTGATCTCTTGTTTGTAATCTCATTCCCAGGCAGGACAATAATGCGGGTACTTCCTATCCCTTTCTCTCTTCACTGTTTTTAGACCCTCCCCCTCTTTCTCCAAATTGTTTGCGGGACTCATTTCTTTTGACTGTAAGGTGTTGTATTTCATCTGAAATTGCATAAAATTATTTAGATAGCGAACGTTTTTTAAATGTTTCTGTCTGATTAGTTTAATTGTCTTTTGTACTCCTAAATTTTCCTAAATCTATAAAACTTCTTCGCTCCCCATTGATCTGCAATACAACGCAAGCGCGTAGTATATCCTAGTCTATCCATGTGTAAATCCACCGCTGTAAATTGACAGCGTAAATTTCAAAAACAGTTTGCGGCGGCGGAAGGGCTGTAATAACTAATTATGAATACAAATCAAAACAATATTTCTTACTGCTTTAATTACGATTCTCACAAACATGCAAAACTTCCCCCAGTGCAGCGAGGCTAGGGAACCATAACCCTCTAATGGTATTCCTTTAGTATAAGGATACCAAGGAAGGTCAGGTCCACACATTAAGAGGTAAGGAAGCTGGGCTGGCGGGGTTGATGTACGCATATCAGTCCAGAAGAACTACCTCGGCGCAATTGGGGCCACCGTAGTCGACCGACGGCCATCGGCTCTCTACCTAAGGCTTCGGCTAAAAGGTGCAAGGGTGTCCGATGGAGAAAAGTGCAGCGAGGCTAGTGTGTTTAGCTACAGTTGCATAATGAGCATTTCCGAGTCATATGGTACTTGCGAAACCGATAAACAATGCGTTGATTCAAGTATAAATTATTATTACAATAAATAAATAAACGTCGATTAGTTTGGAAACGGATATAATCATTTCCTGCTTGGTTTTCTTTATTCCTATCTCAGTACATAAAGTAAATGTGTTGTACATTTATGTTATTTTATTTCCAACAGTGCACGTATTTATTACATGTTTTACTAAGAAGTTCTCTGCAAAACACTAAAAAATATATTTTTTATATATTTATTTAATTTGAAATTAGTGTAATTTTAATGAAAAGTATAATATAAAACAACAAGTCTAGAAAATGAAGGAATTATTCCAAGTGAAAGTTTCAAAACCATACCAAATTCCACTTCCAAGGATCACAATGATATACGATAATGATCCCTCCAGGTTGGCGTCATTTTTAATAATTCAAGGTTACTAGTGGAATACTCAAAATATACTCAACAACTTGTCGCATAACTTAAAAGTTAATAATTTTCAACAGTCACAAATTTTTGAAGCGTTCTTTTACCAAATTCAAGAAAATGAGCTAAGTAAAACGCATAGTATATGTGTTATTAGGGCCGTGGTAGCCTAGTGGTTAGCACGTCGGACTTCCACCTGGAAGGTCGCGCGTTCGGTACCCACTGAAGACCACCATGTATACTTGGGGATATGTGCATGTAAAATCCGTAGACCCCACTACCTCTCCCCGTGCGTAAGCAATCCTAAGGCCTCGGCTAACAGGTAGGGGTCTGGTGGAGAAAAGTATATGTGTTATTTAAACGTAAAATAAGTGCAATAGTCATAGAAATCATGCAATATTAATAGTTGCCACAGAAAACGTTTCGCCATCTGTCACGTTTTAAGGTTTAGTAATGACTTTGCAAATTAGTCATTGGATCAGTGTATATCCACTTTCAATCATAGATCCTTCCTTCACATATTTCAATAATTAGTCCCAATTTTGAAAGGCAAAATAATAATGATAATAATAACAATAATATCTTTGTATTGACCTAAAAAGTGATATTACCTTTTTCAAAAGAGTGTGTGGTATATGGATACTTCGGAGATGGTCGAGGAACCCTTGTCCGAACTTCTGGAGTCCAGCGTATCTCCAGTCTGCTACTAGTTCCGTGCCACTAACTGTCTGTCTTTGGTCACCGTATGTGATCAAGGAGAAATCTACATCTGTTATTCCCGTTCCTGAAAACACATAGAAAATTTTCAAAATTTTATTTTGTGACTTTCATATACTTAAGAACCATAGATTTAGTAAGTTAAATCAATTTGGTTATGAAGGATTTTAAATTTCACGATTTTACTAATTCTTTAACTCTTTTACTTTCACAGTATGTGTATGTCACGAACAGATATGCCAAGTAAGGATCATGACCTACACAAGCACTCGTCCAAGGTCAGTTGAATGTATGAGCATAATTATACATATAGTTAGTTTTTAAATGAAGGCACTGTCTTTAAGTGATTTTTCTTTGTACCATGCTTTTTAGCAGCCCTCTTTTCATACAAGAATAAAATTAAATAGTGCTTATTACAAAAAAGTATTATTATTCTATCTTTGAGAAATGAATTGAGTGAAAGCTGAAATACAGCTGTTTGTGGAATAAAGGCTTTTTCAATTGCTAAAATACAGCGAATTCTAATAGCTTAAATATGTTTGCAAAATCGCTACCTAAAATTCGAAAATTTCTACTCTGATGTATATTAAAGTTGTGAAATAGACTCTAATTGACATTCTAAAAATGTTAATAACGTTTTAAGAGCAATACAATGATTTTTACTAACCAAATACAGCTGCAGGAAATAAATGTCATGTCTGTTTTAGTTATGTCTACGAACAATCTAAAATTGCGAAAATTTGCATCATAAAGGATAAAAACAAATTCCTCTCATTTTCTTGGTTGATGCTGGTAGGTTGCCATGAATTTTCATAAGTTTACTGATAAGAAATGAATGAATGCCTTGGGAAATTTGATTTGATTTGGGATGACGTGGGAAATTTTGCCTCACTAGAACTTTTCCCCCAATTGTCCTAAATAAAAGTAATGATTCTAAACTGTTGAAAATGTTCACCGCGAATTTGGATGCACAAAGTTGCAAGGGTTTGTATACACACGGGCTGCAATATGTTTAGAGTAACAATGTTCCTGAATTAAAAAAAACAATTGAAATTTTCTTTTAAGACGTGCGGCCTCTTTTACAATACAATTATTACTAAGACCCTGTAGTTATTACTAATAAAGTTTAAGTGATATATTAAATGACAAAAAACTCTAAATTTGCTGAATCACTTACTGATTAAGAATTATTTTCTGAGAATTCTAAACTGTACTTTTCTTGCAGTAGTGAAATATTTGATTTTTTTAACTTAACCAATGTTAATTTTGTAAGGGGAAAATAAAAGGTAAAAGCTGAAGCGGATTTTTTGAAATATGTTACTGCCAATAGGATAAATGAATATGTTATAAAAGGAATAGTCAGTGGCCCTAAATTTAAAGGACACATGCAAGTCGGGAACTAAATTGACTGCTACGCTTGTTCGACAATTTTCTATAATTTGTAGATAAACTTTACCTGTTTTCAGTGCAGAAGGAGTTCTTTCCAGACCTAGTAGATAATTAATAATGGTTGTTTTGCCAGCACTCCATGGTCCAAGAAACAGAAGCATGGGTTTGCTGAATATTTCGGCATCTTTGAAAAGAAACGTATTTTACTGATACATAAATGTATAATTGTTTTTTTCAGAATCACATTCATTTGAAATAAATTATATTGAATGCATAAAAAAATATATAATAAATATATAAGAAGTACATATATACACTGTTGTTCATCCAAAATGCAACAAGAAGGAAAAATTTATCGAAGGCAAATTATTTTGAGACATACAAGCTAATCAATTGTTATTTATTTAGTTGCAACATGAAGGTTTTATCTAATTCGATGATAATGCAAAAACAGATCAAAATCTTTCTATACGATCTAGAACAGTGCTGCATTATGTTAATGGATCGTTTAAGAAAAGGGGAAAAAAACCTTCAAATGCTCGTATGTATTTGCGATGAAAATGTGTGGTTTCTTACATTTGTGGAGCAACAAACAAAAAAATAAATAAATAAAACAAAGGACAGGATAACGAAATAGTTTAAATCCTCTATAGGGAAAAAACAACTACACACTCCTACAAAAATTCAATAAATAAACCAAAATCAGAAATTGCTGACGATGTTCTGATTTATAGTTAGAACAGCAAAGATTAAAATATATTAAGCGAATTGTTTAGGACATTGATTATGAGTTTTAAAAATTATTTGTATAAACTTGCGATTTGTGATAGAGTTTGGAATTTTTAGAGAAATCTGGAGCGAATTTTGACTTATGTAATATCGCTGAAAACTAAATAATTTAATCAATCATTAAGTGAGATATGCAAGGATTTTCAAGAATATGATATAACACCAACTGTGCAAGAAATCGCTGCAACTGTGAAATAGAGTTTTTTGTCTCTCAATAGGTCACAACGTTTTCATTACATAAAAAAAGCGAAAAACTGCCTTAATCAGAAAAAAAATCATTGAATTCATTTTGATGAAAGATTTTTCCTGTATGCGATTCATAAATGAAACTAAGGAAATCCTAAAGAAAACGAATACTAACTAAAAGTATTCTCAAATCTTACTAAAGGCAGAGGGTGCCCACCCCTCAAAGTGATGGCCCAACCCCTAAAAACTAGGGACACTGCCCCCCCCCCCCCAATGAAGACCCCATCAAATCGGTCAAAGAGTCGACCAAGGCCCCCGAAAAGCTCCTAAAACGAACCCCTTTTGAAATCTCAATAGCGCAATTTGTGTCATAACCCCCAGCCCTTACTTTAGGCATCTTATTTTCGTAATGACTCTTGTTCACTTTTAGTAAACTAGAGAAATATGTGGTAACATAATGTGTACCACTATGTGTATATCATTGATTCTATTACTAATATATTCTAGCTCGGCTATGTTTCGTATTTCCGGAAAAGTTTGTGAGCACAGATGTTGGGTTCTTTGAAAATTGGTTGAAGAAAGTTATAAAAAAAATATTCATTTCGGTTTGTTGGTTGGCCAGTTATTGTCAACAAAACGTTCCATTCTATTGAACTGATAAAAAAGAACGAAATAATTTCATTATGTGAGGTAATGTTTGGCATGGTGATACTCAAAAGCACTCTGCTAATGTTATGAAGTTAAAAAATTGGTCGACAATTTCTACAATAACTATTACTGCTGAAATAACATGAAGCAAACAAATTTAAAGCTTAGAAATATTCAGAATGAAAGTTATGGGAATCCAATCAATTACAGACCACTTAAAACTTGAATAAAAACATTATTAAACTCGCCAGCTTTTAATTATAGAAGAATAATCTAGCATTATGTTAACTAAAAATTTAAGAATTTTTGCACATTGAATGTGCTGATAGAATATACTTTCTGTCATTTAGTTACGAATCAAAATGAAAAGATATTTTTCCGTTTGACTTCCGATGAAAACAGACATTGAAATTTTTTTCTCAAGTCACAATTCTATTGATTGAATATGCTCCAGTGTAAAGAAATAGCACAAAATAAATTCTGAATAAAATTAATAAATTTGTATTTTTACGTTTTTTTATAATCCGCAATCGCATGGCACTGGAAGAACGCTACTGGTGGAAGTGAAATCTGTTTCACTCGTATTTCTTTTGTCAATCACATCGTGTACTGGAAAATTTTACTAAATTCTCGATAAGGAGAAGATACGGAACGAGCAACCACCGAGTTTTAGTTTTTCAAATAAAATGGAGAATTTTTAGTAGTACAGTGAAACCTGTGTAAGTTGACCACTTGCGGTGCAACACTTTAAGTTGACCATTTGTCTAAGTTGACCACTATAGAGGGTGAGGTTAAGGGTGAAGGGCTAATTCCGTTCTTGGCAAAAGTGGCCAACTTAGACAGGGGGTCAACTTTACAGGTTTGAGGTTAAGGGTGAAGGGCTAATTCCGTTCTTGACAAAAGTGGTCAACTTAGACAGGGGGTCAACTTTGCAGGTTTGAGGTTAAAGGTGAAGGGCTAATTTCGTTCTTGACAAAAGTGGTCAACTTAGACAGGTGGTCAACTTTACAGGTTTTATTGTATGCAGTTAGGAATGTTTAATGTCATCGCATTTCAAGAGAGTCGAAGGAAGCCTTTTATGTCATCTGCCATTTGTATAGAGAGGACCGGATCACAGGCTGATGCACCCAGATGCCGAAAGAAAGCAATAAAGAGCAATGATGGCCATTAAAGATTGATAATTGGCAGCAAAACCTTGTGTCAGAGAATAGCTTTAGCCGACAAACGCTTACCTTAAGTGTCAGGTATCAGTAGAATAGCTATCAGAAATGTTATTGTTTCTCGCTGAAATAATGAGAAGGGTTTTTTCATTTTCTGAACAAAACAGTTTTTTTTAGTGAAAATCTTAGATTCATTGTAGGGATTTTTCTTACGAATCTTAATTGAAAAATAAATGGGAGCAATCTAACATTTTGGAGAGGGTCCACCATATTAACGGATCATCATAGCCTGCGAAGGTCATAATTTTTCAAATGACAGTATTCTAAGTGCCGTGCAGAAATTCAGACAATGCTAGTAGATGTAGTGAAAAGATCTTAAGAGTTCTATGCATGCCTCGGTTTGCTAAATTGATCAATTCCACTTTTTAAAAATTTCGTTATTCTCGTTCATAAGCTGCTCTATTGACATGTAAGTGAATTTATAATGAAGTTTTGTTTAAGCACATTTCTAACCATGTGACAGCAAAACATGTAACGTGAGAGCCCGATTGCGTTTATGGAATACAATCTTCAGCAGTGTTCTCAACTTCAGTCATTATGGAATTAATCGATTTGGCAACTGAACCATCCATAAGTCCCTTTTAAGGCAACAGTTGGCCATAATTAAATTTTGGAACACATTAGTCCATGCAGCGCTGTATTGGTGAATGATTATTTTGAAAGAGCTTTTATCCACTGGGATCATCAACCATATTTCAATACTTAAATCAGAATAAAGAATTTGAGCGGGGAGGAGGGGGACAGATGCAATCTTTAGGGAAAACTGCATTGACATGATAGTAGATTTATTTTAAGTTTCATATTGAAAAGTTAGTTTTAGATGTTTCTGCTTTTCATGAACGTAACTCTAGATCCTTAATAGTTATTTTCATTCTGCTGCGTAGCGTAAATCTCTGTTAAATTCTGCTCTGTATTAAAATCAAATTTTATTAAGCAGTGGTTTTTTGACAAGGTAGGGTAGGATGGGGTAAAATGGGTCATGGGGTAAAATGGGTCACTTGATAAAAAACTCAAAATAATAGAACTTGAAATTGATATTTTTAAACCAATATTTTTTATGTTATATTTCAATGTGTTGGAAACATTTTTCATTCTAAAAAATGTTAGGTTCTTAAATATGGCAACACAAAAAAATATTTTTATAATTTTTGGATGATAGTGTGCTAAACACATGGTTTACCAACTTCTGAAAATCTCTATATTTCATCAAATAACAACACAAATTTTAAAGGATTTCCGCACAAAGGCACTTTGGAGAACAATTACAGCCGAGCATGTAAGAAAAAAAAATAAATATTGAATTTTTTACACCAGTTTTTCATGGATGGGGTAAAATGGGCCATGGTTAGGCTTAGCTAGTTCTATTCTATTATTGTTTTAAAATTTACTCTGTTGCACCTTACTGCAGAAAATTCCTAAATTTAAACAATGTATGTTGTTTATTTTATTGAAATTACATTAATTTTTTTTTTTTTTTTAAATGTTTTTCCTAAAAAAGATCGTATTGATGTGGTAGAGAGAAGTGATGTTGTTGAAGTGTTATGTGAACCAATATATAACAATCTAGAACAATATTATTTTAACATTTCAATGTAATTATAATTCAAAATGTTGCTAATATGTTTCTTACATTTTTTTTCAATTTCAAAGTAATAAATAACTGTTTTCAGCATTATTTTGCATTCTGACCCATTTTATCCCACGATGGAGTAAATCAGGTCACAACTTTATAAGCTCAGTTAAACTATTTCATAATTAAAAAATAAATATTAAAATGACATAAACTTGATCTCAAGGAATTCAATGTTAAGATGCAATCGAAAAGGAATGGGAAATGTTTCTGGTTTTGTTGCTATGAAACTTTAAATATGAAAATAGCTAAAATTGACCCATTTTACCCCACCTGACCCTATAGAGCATGTGCATGTTCTGATAATTTGAACACAATTATGTATAACATTCACTGAAAATAAAGAAAGAACTGTACCTCACCTCCTAGAATCCGCGTCGTACTGTCAGCATATTTGTAGAGCATTTCCATGGGCTTAATCATGGTAAGCTCAATCTTCTTAATTTCACGGAATATTGATTGGGCTAACTTGTCTTCTTCTTTATCATATTCCGTGCCAATTTCATCTAAGCCCAGGATGGCGTCGACGTGATCACGGCTACGATAAGTCAACGTTGCAGTTGAATCGTCGTCTTCATCCTCTTCGTAGATATTCTCGATCGTATCGTCGTCTTTATCTTCATCATCGTCAATATTTTCGGTCCCTAATAGCATAAAAATGAATGAACGTTTTTTAAACAATTGTTGATGTATGATAAAAATATCAATTTAAACCATAGCTTAGGCATTTCCGGACTTGATATTACTAAAGCTTAATGGAATAGCCAATTTGCCATGAAAAATTATTCTAATAAGCGGAATGTTCCATTACCCGGGATCACAGAAACAATATACTATAGCTTGGTACATTGAAAATTTATTGAAAATTTACTGAATTTCTTCGAAGGATTGGTTTCTCTAACCTAAAAGAGATATCAATATTGAAACGGATTGTTCTCAAACGAGTGCAAAAGAAAAAAAAAAGTTTTTAAATTATTCAGTTTTCAGATCTTCCTTATAAACAAAACATCATATTTCTTTAAGAAAAATTATATGTTCTTTCTCATTTTTACTCATCATCAAACATTTTTTGTAACCTTATGCTAGGACGTGTTGAAAGTTGGAGCATGTATGTGTGTGTTTTTATAAGAAATGAATTTAGTACAAATTATAGCAACAAATATATCACTTCTTCAAATTTATTGTAACTGGGTTTGTCAATTACGTAACTTTTCTTATTTAGCGTGCAATTACTTTAGAAAGAGTTAATTTCTGTCTTAATATGAGCCTTTCATGGTAATACATTAAATGTTTTGAAACCGATTCACATGTAAATGGATAAATAAATATTAAAGATTGAAATGCATGTATTTAGTTGTAATTAATTGCAAGTTGTGTTGTAAGATAAATCAAAACTGATTCATCTTTGCTTCATAATATTTCAGCTGTCAGATAATATGAACATTTTATCACGAAGCTTCAAAATTGACATAATATAAGCTTTAAAATAGGCAAATGTAGCATGTATTTAAGGATAGTGGTTCAATGAATGTTCAAGAAAAAATAAATACTAACAAGACACTAAGAAATTCTTTCCAAAAGGGATTATTAGGAAAAATATTGACGAGGTTGTTCATTAACCCTACACTGTGAAATTGTTTTTTCTTTGTAAAATATTTTTTATGTGCTTGTTTGTGCTAGTCATAAGTAGAAACAATACTAATTTTTTTTTAAATTTAATTCGGAAAAATAGAATTGGAGAAAATTTGACATGTTGTTTAAAAACAACACTGCGCATTTAGGGGTAATAATAATATTTTTTTTATATAATCATTTTAATGAATGAAACAAAATCAATAATAAATAGGTATGCATTATAATCGTAAAACAGCAGTAAAATATTACAATTTATTAAAATAATTTATTTTATTATTATTTATAAATTTTTACTTTAATTATGATTAAAATTTAATAATTTCACTAAAAGTTTTTAAACAAGAAACCTAACATTTTAGGGGTTCTGATGCAATAATGTTCGTTTCTTCTTTGGTTGAGGGTCAATTGATTTTAAACAAAATTCCTAAAAAATAATTTAATCGACCACTTTACACTAATTTGTTATATATTTATAACAATAATCTTCCAAAAGATGCTAAAGACATGATAAATTTATTCGGAAATTGCATTCAATTGGTTGAACGTGAAACCTTTTGTGCTTACTATTCTCTTTGTGAAAACGGCTCGCTTAGACATGGCTTTAACTTACATTATAGTTTAGTCACTGATTTGCCGTAGGAGAGCATACACTTGTCGCTCTAATAAGTAAGCCCTTTTAATAACTTTGTAAAATTGAGACAATTTTTTTGTAAAATTGCTGAAAGGAAATGTGCCTTTGCACTTAGACAACCGATAAATGTCAGTATAGGTAATCGTTTGAATAAATAATTGTTATAAACCAAGAAATGCACCAAAAACTAAACGTTAGCTTAGTTTCTCAAGGGATCATTGGCTCCCTTGAAAGTTTCCAAGGCGGCATTGGGGCGTGTGACCCAATTGCTCCCGTAAAGTCAGTGCCTATGGTAGAAATAATCATTAGCTCTCTCCGCTATTTTGTATGAAACCATCACAATACGGAAAAAGGGATGATAATAGGGACGAAGAAAGGAACAAAATAAAATAAGACACATACATACAAGAATATTCATAAACGTGGATTTGTAGATTGGAAAGAAAGATTACGATTTCTTTAAATATTAATAATAATTATTATTTTAATTCAATACAAATAAATACAAATACAAAAGGGATAACCAGCAACAGAGTGTGGGCTCTGCTAGGCTGGTCCTGGTCAATTTACCAATCCCCGATGAACATCAAGAGCCCTCTTAAAGCTCTTGACCCCACTGCATGCAACAGTCGCTTCCGGTAAACTATTCCAAATGCCTATAACCCTATTGAAGTAGTCATTTTTCCTGATTTCAAGATTTGTCTGAGATTAAAAAAGCTTAAAAAGATACCTTCTGATTCTACCTTCTGTACATAAATTCAGTGTGCATTTTCATTTTAAAATCCTTTTTGCTATTTTAGTGGTATTACTATTATTATTTTGAAAAACTCGTTAAGAATTTTTTTGCAGTAAAATAGTATTTGAGTGTAGATTGTAATATTTTTAATTAACATGAAACATACATTTGTCCGTAATTTACTGAATCTTAAAAGTGCATTAAATATTCTTAAATGCATTAATACGGACAATTTTCGTAAGTGAAAAGTCACGCAGTATTTTACCAATTAACACAAAGTTTTACTATTTTATCATTGTAAAAGAAAATTTAAAAATGAAAATAATTTTAACCTTCCTACCGTGATGCATATTTTCCTGGCATAAATTGGTGCAGTGACTTTTCAATCAACTTCATGATTTTTTGAGAAAATGAGTTTTAAACCATGTTGAATAATTTATGTGGTATATGAATAGATTTAATTTAAAAATCCAGACACATAAGCTAAAAAGTTAAACTGTCGTGAACAGACTAATAATTAAAATCACAACGCTTACCGGCAACAATAATGGCACATCTCACATTGTCGATTTCAGAGACCTTTCAGATATCTTAAAGGAATGGGGGGGGGGGTAAAGTGAAATAGTTAAGATAAATTACATTTTTCAAAATGAAAAAATTGGAAATTTATTTTGAAAACAACAATATATAAAGAGAGAGTTATCTACTTTATAGAACTTGCATAGAAATATTATTTTTCCTATTCGGCTTTAAATTTGCACGTTAAAATAAAAGTGGAAAATTATCATTTTTTAAATTTTATTTCTAGTGGGCTGCTGTTGGCTTCTGCCAATTGCAGACCTAGTGCATTCCCGAGAGATTGATACCATCTCTTTCAGTGACACCACAACGAGTGTGGTACCATCGCCGCTTGAGAATTTTGATGTCCGGTTTTTCCACCGGAAATTGCGAGCACCCGGACTCGGTTGCTGCGAAATTGCACTAGAAATTTAATTTAGACTAGATCATCCAAGCCAAATGTCTACTCAAGGGATCTTTTACACGCCGCATAATCATACGACATGGGCGGAGACGGTTTTCTGCGTCTTGAAAATCCACCGGCACAGCCAGGCTCGATCCTATGACCTGGGGTGTACGAGCTCCGCGCATTACCACGACGCCCCCATGCCGGCCATGGGGCCAAAATTATTTTGCCCCATGTATGAGGCAAAGTGAAAAACTGATATTTTCCAAATGAAATAGTTTTCTGTGTGATAATTAAGCCATTGTGTTCGTATGTCGCCTTATAATGGCTTAAACCTACAATGCATGATTTTTTTATTTCTTCTGAAAAAACAATATATTTAATTTCTATAACAGAGTAAGTTAATGGAAAAATACTTAAACAAATCAAAAATAAAATTTACTATGTTTTTTTTGAGGAAAAACCAAACTGTGCCAATTGGCTACACTATGCAGCAACATGATTTAAGGTATGCGTACACACTCGGAATTTTTTTTTCCTTTAATTTTGATTTAAAAAATCCAATTTTTCCACAGTTGATCAGTGATGCGTCTTTAAGGACATTTTAGAGGGAAAAATCATATTAATCTAAATATAATTTTCCTAATTAATATTTAATGACCTAATTAGCATAATTTTTGAAACATGATATCTTAAAATGTAATTTGTTTAGACATATAGTTCCAGTTGGAAATTACAGCTAATATCACTCTTCATGTTTGACATGCCGCACAATCATGCGACATGGGCGAAGACGATTTTCTGCATCTTGAAAATCCACCGACTTGGGCCAGGTTCGAACCTGCGGTCTTGGGCGTCCGAGACCTGCACCTTACCACTACGCCACCCTGTCAACAATTAGACTCATTAGACTCATTAGCAGGTCTTTTAAATTGCAAATTTAACGATATTTTATACTTTGCTATGAATTCAGACGGAAATTGGAACAAACGTTCCTGCGTGGTGTTGCCAAATGGCTACAAATGAATTTTGTTAACTGGGTAATTAATTATGGAAGCAAATGAAACTAAATTCACCAAAAATATAAACAAACAATCACTCTTTAATTACCAATTTTTTTTGTATAAAAAAATTTTTTTTTTGCTGAATGTTGTTGCTTTACTCCTACGTTTTTGGCTCTGAACTTAAATTTTCGAACTAACTAACATATTTGGCAAAATTTAACTTATGTCGGCCTCTAGTGGCAATTTTATGAGCTAATGACATAAATTTAGGCTTATATTATACTTCTTGCAAAAAAAAAAAATTGTTTCAAAACTGTTATTAAAGCTGGAATGGGAGTAAAAACGTGTGTTGCCAAATGGCTACACTATGCACTGTAGGGTTAAATAACACATAATGGCTCATGTTTACAATTACAGAAGGGAAGAATATTTTTATTAAACATAAAAACTAAACGATAAAACCAGCGAATGAATACATGAGTTAATGAATGTAGAAATATAAAAAATGAACGAATGAAAAATCTATTCAATAAATGAACAAATAAATTACTTAACTAATGAATAAATGAACGACAAATTTAGTTATCTGATGAATGATATAGGGACAAAGTGAAATAAAATAAGTATCTCACTTCGCCCCGTATACACATGACAAATTGTACTAAACATTTGACATCAAAACAAGCCCTAACATTAGCAGGTCTTAACTAATATTTGAAATATTAGTACCAGAAACTTTATTATTATTATAATAGCAAAAAATATTTTTGACATTACATAAAATATTACAATATGAGCATCAAATTTTGAAAAGGGCTTATATATTACACTGTGCAACAAATTTGAATTTTTTTTTTGTCCTTTTGATGAAACTGTGTGATTCTATATGAACAAAAGGTGCTTGATTCAAATATCCAAACCAAAATGGTTCACCACGTACCATTTTTGCTGGAGCTCCACTTATCATATTCATACAATTTGGTTGTAGAAGAATGTAACTGAGGCTTACTTATTGAAAACACAAACGCTAAAATGATTTTTTTGGCCGTTTGATCTTGTGGGCATCTGTTGGTGTGCCCTGATAACACATCAGCAATATTCAATTCGTATACTTCCTTTCTATCGACTGCTGAAACGCTTTTTGAACATAGAGATGTCCTGATGAAACCTTTCCCCATGCTCATCATTAACTGCACCAAGGTTTTGAGAAATCAAGTCCATATGGGAGCCCAAAAAGTGTAGTTTTATTGAAATATAGCAACCTAATAATACAAAAGCATTTTATCACGTCACCAGCAAGTTTTTTGTAGTTTTCAGCTTTCTCCATTCTAAGGAAAGGTGATTTAAAGGCCACCAGGCTGATTTTTCGGCTTCTGACTGTTTCTTTTCACTCTTCATCATGAAAGGACTTTCTTAAGTTGTGGGCCAATAAAAATCCCTTCTTTTACTTTTGCCTCACTTAAATTTTTGAATTTGTTCCTGAAATGCAAGAAAGCCACTCCTTCTCTGTCCAGAACTTTTAAATATTTCGATAAACCAAGTTTAATGTGCAATTGGGGAAAAAAGGCACATTGTAGATTTACAAATGGTTTATTTGATACGTTTTTGCCACTCATAATTTTGAAATTTCCTTTGTGTTTTCAGAATATGCTACAGGAATGAATAAAAAAAAAAATACTTAGATGGAGGAGCACTGATAAGCAAGCATCACTCTGCTGAATTGTGCTCATATCCTAATGCTTGAAATAGTACATTCACATCACAGCAGTATACTATTTTTTCTTTAACCGAAACAGTCTACAAAATGCCTTTGTCGTCTTGTAAAAGACTCGAAACTTCGAGAAGTAGATAATGCTTTTGTTGCCAAAAATGTCGCTAAAGTAACCCAAGTTCATTAAAAAGATCTCTAGAATGGCAACGATCTTACTATCAATGTGAAAGATATAATGTAGAATAAATTAAGTCAATAAATTGCGGAAATATACACATTTATCCAGAAAATACGCAAAAAACTAAAATGTGGAATTTTGGGAAAATGATACGTGATAGGCAAAAAATAGTTGCATATTCGTAATTTTCGGCCAAAAATACATAAGAAACAGAGATTTTCATCCAAAGGACATTTTTCGTGTTGCACAGTGTTATCATACGGCTTGATCTTTAGAGTAAACTATATTTGACTGGAATCGACTAAATGTTATGCAACGTAGTTAAAATGTTATTAAATAGGTGGCCCTGCTAACAGAGTAACTATTTTATCCATTTCACTCTGTCCCACTATTTCATTTTACCCCACATTCCCCTACTTCAAATGCAAAATTACGTAGGTCTGCCATTTTTTAAAATAATCTTTGCTTTAGATATTTTGCCCCGCTTGGCGTACACCGACGCTGGCCTGGACTGATAAACAGCGATTATGGAAACCCAGGTAAAAGACATGAACACCTTGATTTACTTGATTAAAGGTACTGCTCGCTGTTTGAATTCCAATGACTGACGGCGTGTATTATGATAATAGGTTTAATTATTATAAAACTTGTTCAAGATAATTTCATAGTTCGCTAATGTATGTTAATTTTTGAAAAAGTTATGGTCAGCAGAATCTACACTGCTGACCACGGTTGCATATCCAAAAACAAAGGAAGTTCCGTCCATGTTGTTTGGGCAAGGTATTTCAATGCAACGAAACATTCCAATGTGAGTAATTTTTCGTTTACTATTGGGAAATTTATGAAGTATGTATGAAATCTAAGTATTTTGATGTTTCCTTTAGTTGCATAAGAACATGTGTGTCATTGATATAAATCGTATATCATTTATATAGAACGTGCCACTGCTTTGTCACTGTAAATTTTAAATTGTTATCAATATTTTTTGTTCGTTTCTTTTAAGCTGGTACTTCAATAGTAGTACTTTTTACTAGTACTTCATATCGTTATATATTCGTCTATTTAGTGTAAAAGCAGATAATTTAAAATAAATCTTTTGACTTTTCTAATTTTATTGTAGGTATATATTTTAACCTGAATTAGTAACTGATATTCGATTCTGTTAGAAATGTACTCGTGTATCTAAGATTTGAAGAAATAATTTTAACGGCTTTACTTATATAAGCATTTTTAGGGGGAATGTAATTTTTTGTCTGGTAATTGAAAAATCTTCGAGATTGCATTCTTTTTAATTTTGGAAAGAGTTGCAAAACGCGGTTAGTTCTTAATACTTTGGGTGGCTTAATTGGGGGCTACGTTTGGCTTCTTAATATGATTATTTCAAAGTAAATTGACTGGGGGGGGGGGGGTTACAAAAGTATAGCTTCAAAATATTTTTTTGTAAACGTTCTTACTGTTGCAATGCATTATCATAGTCTGTCAAATTTACATACATTATTGTATTATATTTTATTTCCATTCAATGAGCTATAATGGCTCAAATTTGCTTAAGCAATTAGTGCATAAGAAAATGTAACTTTATAAATTTGGAGAGTATTTTCTGCACCAGCGGTGTCTAGCCAAGGTTAGTAAGCTCACCGACAAAGTAAAAATGAAAAATCAAAGTACACTCGTAAAGAAACGTAAAATAATTTAACAGAGATAAAATGTACCAAATATAACTTATTCATCGACTTAAAAAAATAGTATCGCAGGAAATTGTCGAGACTTAAAAAGCACATTTCAAAGCTAGTAGAATCCGGAATGGTTTCAGTTTTTAACACAATTTTGATGAAAACGTTTTAAAATTCTTTTTCAATGTTTATGTGTAGTTTTCGACTAATTGTTTAATGTGCACTATTTCCAAATTTGGTGTGTCGTCTTGATAAACATGGATGTGGCAGAACTTCGATTTTGTTGCGTTTGAAAACAGCAGAAGCTTGTGTTAGAACAAGTAATTGCAGTTAAAGACGTTTATTGATTTTTTTTTAAATATCTTTGTTTACTGACAAACAGGGACGTAACTAGGGGGGGGGGGGGAGACGGGGCCTGGCTATGTCAGATTTTAGGGGCGCTAAATTGACTAAGTATGTGTGCGTATATAGATAACTATGCAATTTTTGGTTGCCTGTGTTGGGGGTGCTAAAGCCTGGTTTTGCTCTCTTGTTGGAAAATGACCTAGTTGCGTTCCTGCTGACAAACAAAAGAAACACTCGTGTTTACACCGTTTTAAACAAATGCATCAATAAGACTTTTTGCATTCGTCTCGGCATTTACACTAAAATTATAAACTGTGTAGATCTACTTTCTAGACTAGGAATAGAAGGCAAAAAATAAAGCGAAATTCGTTTTATAGCAAGGTGCTACTCTACAGCTTAACGTGGGAGTACTTCAGCTGCAGAGACTCATACAGAAATGTTGGCTAGTCTGGGAGTTGTTTCTTGATGTGCTTTGTTGGTTTTAACTTGGCTTCTTTTCAGAAAAGGCCTGAAATCGATTTTTATAAATGAGAAATTTCTTTTTTGAACAGGGAAAAACCTCCTAAAAGTAATTGAGAATTGATTAAACTTAAATTTATTTATTTAAAAAAAGAAGAAATATAAAAAAACTGCATAAGTGTTTTTTCAACATTTTAGCAATGTTGAAATACCTTTTAAGTTTTGCAACAGCTGCTCAAATTAAACATGTTCTAGCTTCAAAATTCCTTGCTTTGTTGTGAAAATATATTTCTGAACAAATGCTCTAATTTGTTTTATAACTCAGTGAGACAAAAATAATTATCAAGATCTGATTGAGGAAACCAGACATAGTCGTGGAGAAAATTAGTTATTGAGCAATGTAATGTGCATAAATAGGTCCAGATATTAAACGACAGTAATGCAGGAATCATATAATAAATTTAAAACGTAAAACTTAGCGCAATACATATCTTACAACAATTCATAAAAAAATATACTCTTTAAATACATTATGAATTAATCTTTAATTTTTTATTGATTGATGGAAATATTTTACTTGTACTTTCGCTTCAATGATCACAAATGATTTCTAGGCGATGTTAATTCTGAGTGCAGCCGATATAGTTCGTATGCGGTTTCAATTACGCACTTCACGTTATCGAATGCCGCGCCAGGCACCGTTGCGCGCTTCTACTTTAAAAGAGGGTTATATGTTCAGTGGGATGGGCACTTTCCGAGGTTTTTCCAATCTTAAACTTGTATTTCCTATCACGCATTTTTTCCCGATGTTACTTTCAATTTCCAGTTAGTTTGTATCCTATTTCGTTTGGTACGATTCAAGACGTCTTTATTTATTCTTCACTTCGCTTGTTCAAGTAAAAAATAAAGCTTTTAGGGAGTGGAACGAGGCAATTTTTATACAATTATAAAATTTTGTGATCAAAACGGGAAATTAACTGTCAGTGGTGCAACCAGAAAAGGTTTATAGCAGGGATCTGGAGCAGCCACTTTTTTGAGGCGTTCTGCTCATATAATTTTAATAGATTAATTTATCTCTTTGTAAAGTTAATTTGTTTTTTTTTTTTTTATGCGATAAAAAATTTTTAAAGTAAAAAAAATCGGAGCGGTAGAGTATAAAAAATTTCTTTGTACCGTCTCCGCTCCAGTTTCGAACAAAATCTGTGGCTGTGGAGTTTTAAAACTATGTGCAGAATTTACAGGTTTCAAACAGCACAGCGCGATATCCGGTACATATTCGTCAGGCAAGGGATGTCGGATGTGCAGTATCAGGAAGAGTCATTGAACTGGGTGGTGGGGGGAGGAGGTTGCGCCATTGAACTTGGGCGGTGGGTACCCCTGATCAGGAATCTGGAGCACACTGGCGTATATCCAAACCCCCCTCCCCCGAAATGTGGAGGATTCTTCTAGAATTCGACCAATTTTTTTTGTAAAACAATGAAATGAGCTCACTCCCCCTCCCAAGAACCCTCTCCAATAATCAGGGCCTAGCTACGCTGCTGCTAGAGCAGCCCACTTTTATGGGTTGCTTCACTCTGGCATAAATATTTGAACCGGCTTCACTCCAGCTTCCACGCACTGCACGAAATAAATTAAACAGATAAAAATTGTTTGCCTCCATTTTTTTAATAGTTAATTTATTTTGTGATCTATAAAATTAAATTTTTTTTAAAAACAATCGAGCATTGGATCACAACAAACTTGCTTGCTCCGGCTACGCTCTAGTTTTGAGACATGTCGTTGATCTACTACTCCACTCCAGCAGGTTGTGTAAAATTCAGCTCTTGAGTACAAAAAAAAAAATATTTTGGAAAAATTTTTAATTCATCATTGCGGGGCACGGGGCCATCTGGGCCCCTTCTGGTTGATCCAATGATATTCCGGTAACTCATCCTACAAAACGGGCTACTAAAATTTCCGGGGTTTCATTTAGCACTATTGAGAAGCTTGCATAATATTTGAAGGTGAATTTTACATTAGTTATTGGGAAATTTCACAGTATTTTCTGAAAACGTAGAGTCCGCAACATGACACTTTTTTTGTTATAACTACGTAACTTACAGTTTAATTATCACTTAATTTTATTTTCAGATAATGTGTTCAACACATTATCAACACAACAATGCATCGCGGTAGTAATGCTAAAAAGTTTGATATAATTTTCAAAGATTCTCTAAGAAAGGGCAATAAAAAATAAACTAGAAAAAGAAGAAACATCCACACAAACTTACACCCGTACGGCTGAATTAATAAAACAAAAGAAAGTTAAAAAAAGCAAAAGCAATCCCTTCATTGTTATGTCGCTTATCGCCTATTTTGATAAATCAGCGCAGACCTCATACATGCGTAAATTCTTTCATGGTCTTGCTTTTGGTGATCAGACAGTATGTAGAGTTGTTATAGAAATTGTTAGTAGACGGGGCTGCTCATTAATGATGTCACACTTTTTTCAATATTTTTTACCTTGCTCCGCCCGTTCGTCAAAAAGTGTCGCACTTTATCATATCCCCCCTTTGTCGCATGTCTCACTATATTACCTAAACACATGCTTGCCGTTCCGAAACAAAGCATTACGTTATAGATCATATTTCAAAAAATAAAAATAAACATTATTAATGCAGTTATAAAATGTTAACATAGACGAGCAATTAAGAACAGTGTTTTGGAATTTGAAAGATTTTGCTTTAAATCTTATCTTTGCTTTACAAGCACAAAATGGTCTTAAACCGTTTGAATTGAAAAAAAAAAAAACCCTCACTACTGGTTTTAACGTAATGGATTTGCTAGTAGAATTGTTTAAACAAACAAAATATAAATAAAAAAAGAAAAGAAAAAAAATCACATCGAAACAAATAATGCAAAATATTTAATTTGCTGATTATATATTTCATTTCAACCTATTTATTAAAACGTGTGATGTCACACTTCTTGCCACCCCTCCTTCCCTCTCTTGTCGTATTTTCATTACCTCCCCCCCCCCCTTTCAAAGCGTAACATCATTTGTAAATTTCAAATTCATTCTGATCTTCACCGTGCTCCACTACATTTCTTTATTGGGATTCTGGGAGCTACAAATTTATGATGACTGAATACCTGATTCGATTGGCTGTTTCTCTGCTTCATCCGTAGGAATGGTTTGAGTTTCTTCTTCAGGGGCTGTTACGTTGGAGGTTTCTTCCGCAACCTCCGCGGCCTCGGTCCGCTTAAAGGGGTGTTCTTCAGTAGGAAGTTCCGGTGCCACTCCAGTTGAAGCACTATCGGTTTCACCTGTTACCTTCGAGAAGTAGAAATGGAACAAAACAAATGTATCCAGAAAAGAATAATGAGTTTTATTCCCTATCAGAAAGGAGCTTTCGCTAATAATGGTAACAAGGTGAAGAAATAGGATTTCCAGGATAATAGAGCAATTTTGAGGTGAATTTGGGTATCAGTTTCACCATTTCCACCGATGGACCCTCGTCAATGGTAAACACTATACTGTTTTTCTTACACAACCGCATCAAGGATCTATTTCTAGTTCTTCCTCGAGGGGGCAGACCACCCGTGATTTTTAAAAAAAATTGTCATATTGCTATTATACTGCAGCAACGTCATACTTCGAAAAATTTGGAGTTTTGAGAAAATACCATAGGGATATTCGTACTGATAATATTGCGTTTAAAATGAAAAGCAATATACGATGTACATAGCAATGTACCTTTTATTATCAAAACATGCATTTATTGCTGTCTGGTATTTCGTTTAAGTAATTAACATCGTCAGTGAACTCTTATCTTATAGCATATGCAATGTCAAAAACAAGAAGTTTGCGATTGCACATTTTACTGCTTTTTTTCTTTTGTTTACAGCACTTTCTTCGATTGTACTATTCAAGGGGACCATTACAGATGCTTCTGGTCTACTATCCTAAAAATTCTGACAATTATCTTGTAGCATTAACTCAAAAATCATAATTTTCGAGTTACAAAAATGAGCGATGTGTCGACATTTTGATTGGTATTGCCGATTGTCAGTGAACGACTCAGAGATTTTGGGACAGTAAACACGAAACATCTATAAGAGCTCCCTTGAATAGTATAATCGAAGAATCTGCTGTTACTAGAGTACTCTGACGGTGTTAACTACCTGAACAAGATGTTCCCAACATGTGGGTCGCGACCCGGGAGGTAGTCGCCATATAATGTATAATTTTAAATAAAAAAAACTTTACCACTTAGACAAAATGAGTACGTCTTGCGTTAAATATCATTTTGAATCGTGCTAAACTTACGGGCATAACTCAAGAAGAAATTGTCTAGTGACGTGACAGTTTTCGTCATTAGCAGAAAAAAAAATATCCAAAATATTTAAAAGAAAAAACTTTCGAACTATACTCAAATAAGATAGAAAACTATTCAAATTATGTACAGAATTTGAATTAATTCAAATAATTTACAGAGTTTGAATTAATTCAAGTAATTTACAGAAATATGCAAATGAAAATATTATCTCTTTCATTATGTGGTGAAAACCATTTTTTCTTTGAATCCTTCCAGTATTTCTTGATAGCAGTTACGCGTAACGAAAACAAATGTTCAATTGAATTATCCCTCTTGACGGAATTACCGTCTAACACTAATTAGCAATAGTTTCCCATTACCATCCATGTATATACCAAATTTAGTTTCACTTCGAGTACTATGACATTGATTTGTGTCTAACTGGAAACAGAGTAAAAATGCAATCTTCAGTCCAACTTCATTGTAAATTTGTTTATTTTAAAGTCCTCGGGCTATTAAAAACAACAACAACAAAAACATATACAGTGGGGTTGGATTGAGAAACAGCTCGAATCTAACGCATCGTTTTTCTGTCAAAATACTTGTGTCGAAGTGTCCGAGTACATAATGGGGTCGCGGGTTGCTTGTTTGTTAAACATGGGTCGTGACGCGAAAAAGGTTAGAAAGCACTGAAAACAAAATACTAGATAGTAATAAATGACTATTTCGATAAGCTACATTACTATGCATTATTGTATATTGCTTTTCATTTTTAATAAGATAATACATTTAAACTTGATTTTCAGGGGGCTTCTAATTTAGGGGTCCTAGGCCAGACCTCATAGGCCTATTGGTAAGTCAAGCTTTGGGAAGCATGTAAGAAAATTAGTTGTATATTGCTTTTAATTTTAAGTAAGATAATACATTAAAACTTGATTTTTAAGGGGCTTCTAATTTAGGGGTTCTAGGCCGGACTTCATAGGCTTAATGGTAAATCAAGCTTTGGGAAGCATGTAAGAACATCCGTATAATTAAACGAGTAAGTGAAAAGGCGATTTTATCATTGCTGACATTAAGTTTTAATCCCATTGTTGACAGCTCGATGTATCCTTATAGACAACTGATGGTAGAAGCGCAATACCTCATACAAAATTCGTACCTCTCTTATTAGCAAAAAAAAAAAAAAAAAATAGCCGTTGGAAAAAGTGTTTGAAGCAATAATAGATACATCTACTGAAACGACTGAGTGAGGTGACCAAAGCAAAGAATATATTTTTCGAAATCACAATTTTAAAGCTTTATGAGGGAGATTCTCCAGAGTGTAAGCTATAAAATCAATTATTTTTTTTTAATTCAGCATACTTAAATCAAAATGAAATTGGTGAAACTGATTATCATTTTCTACAGGGAACTTTGAAAATTATCCTGATTTTATAAAGTTTTGACATTAGCATCTTTACATTTAGCTAAATTTTCAAAGAAACATGAAAAGTTCTGAAGAACTAATTACATCCTTCTTATTATGTTGCTCATTGATAAAATATAAGAAAAGACGCATTTAAGATATATGAAACTTTTACAGTAAATGTTTCTTTAATTGTGGCACCGAATTACAGAGGCGATAATGATGCCTACATTGCTGTCACACGGCAACATTTCGTAACTCATATTTCTTAAAACGGCCAAGTCCCAAGTTAACTCAAAAAAAGGCTCTTAGAAATAGATTATACAAGAATATTAAACAGTAGTAAATTTATCCGTTGACAAATACGATTGACTATCATACTTAAGGGCATACGTTTGGTTTACATTTTTTTTTCCAATATTCATTCACACCAGAATCTCAATTTTGTGTTTTCACATATATCAAATTCAAAAATATTCCTTGTGCGTTTGAAATCGACATAATTGGAATCAAAAGTGCTATAAATACAAGTATCTCGGAATCTTATATCTCTCTCTTTTTTAATTTGATAAAAAGAGCACGTAGTCAAAAATTAGACGGTGAAAGACAATACAGTAAAGACTTATCTAAAAATATATTAAAATTCGTCAATTATTGTCATTAAAATTTTATGATAAGAAAAATATTCCTTCTTTTCACCATGGTGATTTAACATTTTTTTTCTCTGAAGTATATATATATACTATGTATTAAAATTTAAGTATGGATATGTATTAGAGTTTTAGCTTCATCAAATATCTTTTGGAGAAACTTGGATTTTTTTATGAAGATTTTTTCCTTTAACTTGTAGACTTTTCCGGAACGAAAAGAAAACCATTCGTTTCGCAAATACAAACATTTATGACATGAAACAATAAATTTTATTTGAAAATCGTTCAAGAGCAATGGTTTTTGTCACATAGTTTATGTTATTTCAAATAATCTCATTAAGTTTCATAAAAAATAGGATCAATATTTAAGGGCTTTACTGTAGTAAACATATGATTTACAGAATCATATTCAGTAGGACCCACTTATGGGCTCGCATTTAACAATGTTTCGAATTTAACGAGTTTTTTCTTGTTATATTATAGTAAAGGTATTGAATATTGTTGCTTAACAAACTTTTTTTTTCCTTTCTAGGATTTAATAAGGGAAATAATGATGTAAAATTAAAACACAGCTTCCCTAACCATTCTTTAAAATAATCCAACAACTACGGTTTCCAGATTTTCAGAACAGCAAATTAGGATTTAAAAGAAAAATAAATCTGAAATTTTTCGTCGACTAACTATGCTATTTCATAAAATTTTAGATTTTAAATCATGGTATTTTCATTTCTCAATAAAGATTACCAAACAGCAATTTGTATTTATATATATATTATCAATTATATTTGATAAGCTTACGTTAAGTACGAATCCTACTTTATTTAGTTTAGTCGTTCGTGTTTTGTGAGTAATGCTGCATTGTTTAAGAAGACGTATGTTATTATTCCATTTTTCCCCCTTTTGAGTGTTTTTCATTATTTTGTCTAATATTTTAAGTTTAGTGTGTCTGTTTTAAGCTAACTAGACAATCTTTGTAATCGATTAACTTGCTTTCGATCTCTAAAAACGTTCCTTATTAAACATTTTTATTACCTCCTGACTTTCCGCCAGATGGTCCGTTGATACTTCTGATTCATCAGCAGTGGATTCCTTAGCAGTGACTGTTTCTTCTTCTTCGATGTCATCATCATCATCATCATCATCAGCATCATCACTGTCTTCCTCCTCCTCCTGCTGTTCCTCTTCCTCCTCCTGTTGTTCCTCGTCATCCTCCTCCTTTTCTTCCTCGTGTGATTCTTCATTGTGAGAGTTTTCCTTCTCCTCCTCCTCTTCTTCCTCTTCTTTTTTTACCGGCGAAACACCACCCTGTGATGCTTCTTCATCATCTTTACTTAATTCAGATTCTTGGCTACTCTCTGTTTCCAAATGTTCCTCACTATCTTCTGTTTCATTTGTTTCATCCTCTTCGCTTTCTTCATTCTCATCTTCGGTTTCATCATCATTCTCATCATCATCAGTATTTTCCTCCTCTTCCTCTTCTTCCTCTTCATTAATTTCATCGTCTTCATCGTCATCTTCAATAGCATTTTCTGTTGAACTTTCGGATTCATCACCATCATCTTCTTTCACTGATTCTTCTTCATCCTCTGGTTCGGATTCCTGTTCGTCATTTTCGTCATCATCTTCATTATCAACAGGTTCTTCATCAGTCTCATCAGTTTCTTCATCGCTTTCTGTGTCTGTTTTGCTTTCGAGAACCTCAGGTTCCTCTTCGTCGTTGCTATCTTCATTATTGTTTAATGGAATTCTATTTGATTCGGGTGCATTCGAGTCACCTTCCTTAGGTGGTTCTTTTTGTTCCCAGTATTGTTCTAAAGCTTTTTCAATATGCACTCGGCATTCTTTAACAGATGACGGTTTGATCTCATCACTTGATGTTTCAGGTCTCACTGGAATAGCAAAAGCACATTTTTAGGTGAGGAACGTTTTTAACTTTTGAAACATCTCTACTGCACTAAGATATTGTAAAATGGTATGTGTTTCAAACTTGACTACTTGACTGACACAATCTGTAGAGCACATGTTTTGCTGTAAAAACGTGAGTAGTTTGAACTAATTTATTTACTGTTAAAATAAGGTAATGGGAATATATATATATATATATATATATAATTTTTTGAGATTTCTGCCTAGGTTTGTAGTTGTGACGCTTTGTACACTACGTGTGATAGTGTAATGGTCACATGAATAACAATGAAGGGAGAGACACCAGCGTTTAATAAGTCAAATTTCTGGTCTAAATTTACTTTATATGTATAAGCTCTTTTTAGCTGGTAACTATATGATAGTACGTTCGGTTCAGTTCGAGATTAAACTTGCATTTCGTGGAATGCGAACTGTCTTTCATCGGTTGTTGTCTACTCTAGTCTAGTAGAATAAGCGATAAAATTTTTCCGAAATTGTTTTAAATACCAAAGCCGAACATCCCTGACATATCATTCATTTTGATTATTGACTTGTTCAATGTAAGAGTAAATCAGGAAGATATATTTAGTTTTCATGTTGGTAAAACAACGAATAGAAGTTGGTCTCTGTGTATTTTCTAAAAGAAATGCATAGTTGCTTTTTAGTTGCACTCCTGTTAGCTAAGCAAAAGAACACTGACAAAATTAGTTGCATAAGTTGCTAAAATACACATCAAGATATTGTTCTGGCATACAAAGGAAGAGGTTAAAAAAAGATTGTCCTCTTCCATTAGTTGCTTATTCAACAAACTTAAGTGGCTTTCCAATATCTAGGTTCTGGATGAAATCCAAAATTAATTTAATTTTTATTTTACATCAATAAGCTTTCCCTAGCTTCCCCACTGTGATGTATGACTTAATTTTTCACGCAGAAATTTTTTACAAATCAATGCATTAAAGTTATTGGAGCATTTCCAAAGAAGCATACGAGTACACAATACTAAGCATTTGAAAATGCTAAACTTTACAAATTCCTTGTTCGTAATTCCCTACCTGTCGATTTGTTTCAATGAGCACAAAAACCCGTCTATTTTACAATTATTTTAAGCGGTGAGATATTTAACCAGAAGGATAAACCTACGACCAAGTCATTTAAATGAGAATGGGTTTTAAATTAGGTGTTTTAATGAAATATTATTAAGGGGTTTTAATTTTTTCTCCTGATCATCATAAAGAAAAGTAAGATTAATAAGGTTTAAAGCAAAAATACCTGAAACCACCGAAAATCTTTTCCGAGATTAAATTTTTATTGCGAAAATGAAAGCAAATAGAATGCTTGTTATACGTAAAGTAATAATATTAATTCTCTAAGATAAATATTTCGGCATCATAATATATATATGTATATCATGATAGTATTTTGATTGATAGTTTCTAATAAAAGGTGTTTTAAATGCATTATTGTGCAGTTTGAATAGTTTTATTAGGATTTTTTAAATTCACAAACATATCAGACGCAGCAACTGTTTTAATAAAACAAATTGTTTTTCTTGGTCCTTGAGTTTTCACTCTTGTTAAGTTTAATGATATTGATATATATTTTTTAGTACAATTTTACGTCAAGTACATTTTTGGGATCACGTTCTTTCATTCATTACTTTGAAGTTTTTAATTAGCTAAAATGACACTTTTGAGGTAATTCGCTGCTTTAAAAATGTGGAGATGAACTAGTTTTATGAGAAATAGAATGCAAATTATGGTATAGTAAATAAACTTTTTTTTCTGAATTTTTGATCGGCAGGAGAAGGAAAAGGTGCGCTTTAGGTTCAAGTGAATGTGAGTAGTTTTTTTTTTTTTTTTCAGTTTGGATAAAGTTAACATGCGTCCCAATCCTACTAAAGGTTAAGGGGAACAGTACATTATGTAACTTTTTGCTCTTCTAAACGCTTATAATAAATATCTTCAGTTCATAATTTTTGTATTATTTTCTGAAGCACAAAGTATTTCAATATATCTACCGATTATATAAATTTAGTCGGACGCATTTATAACGACACCGCCTCTAACGGAACGGTTATTACGTCAATAAATTGCGCTCGCAGTAGATCATCATTGAAAATAACATTAATCATCTCTTTTTTTTTTAACATGGGTAACAACCATTAACCATTTTAACACAAGTTAAAATGGAGACCTAAGTGATGATATCATTTTTTCTGAGCGTTCATTTTTGGTTATATTGTTTCTCAATTACAAGTCTAGGATCTTAAGTTGAAAGAAAATGATAAATACCCTAGAACTTACACACTTGTAACAGCATCAGTACTTTTATCTTGTCCTTAACCTCTAGTCTGTTCTACACCTTATTCCAGAAATCTTATTGTTCAACAAGACATATGTGCATGTGAACTTGAGGGCATTTGGAAAATTAGTAAAGAAACAAGATTCTAAGATCAATCGTTAAAAAAACCCTGACAGCGTACTTACCAAACACTCAAAAGAAGCTATGAATTCTATTTAAAAATATCTAAAAAAAACCTGAGAAATTGATTAACAAAAGGGATAAAGCTGAAACTGATTAAACGCAGTAAAATTCACGGGAAGGAACACAAATGCAGGACTGACGCAAAAAAAAGAGAGCAAATAATGAAAAACGTTTTAACAATACTGTCATGTTTTCGTTTTTACTATAATTATTTTTAGATGGAGGAAAAGATAATACTGAAACTTAAGATTAAAAAGGAGACAAATAGATAAGTGCTACACCGCAGTGTATCAGAGGAACATTACACATTTGCTCCAAAATCAGGTACTAAGTACATTGGCATGCTACTCCTACAACAGGAGAATTTCGTTCAATTAAAACAGCTGGAACTAGTGTTTCCCACGCAAACAATGAGTCTCTGGAATGATTGACAGCTGCCAGGTGTGAAGGAACAAATATAAATACTGGCGCAAAGGGGGGACTCGTTTGGGGGGATAGATCTTGGTTATTGCTGTAGTAGTTAATTTCCATGTTGCATATCACTAAATTATCACTAAGACATCTACATACAATTGGTGGTAAAACGTAATGCTCGATAGCACTAACAGGTGAAGTTGGAGGAAAAGTATTTCATAATGCGAAGAACTTCACGTGGTACCCCCATGAAAACATTTCTGTGGAGTATTTTCCACTCTTACTGCAAATAGAATCGATAGGTTGTATTTCACAACAGAAACTTCTTCCAAAAACTTCTTGATATTGGAAATATATCTGAAAGTATTCTAGAGCAGCCCTATGCCCGCGGGCACCATGGCGCCCGTCAATCGGTCTAGGTGCGCCCGCTGCTTGTGCCCCATGATAAAATATTTCAGTTTTCCATTTTAAACTAGAGAACATTTAGAATCTAGAGTATATGAATAAAAGGCCATAAAACTATGAATAACCCCCAACGTTTATTGTGGGTCATAATATTTTCAGTTAAAGTTTTCCCCCCAAAAACATTGAAAGCAACCCCTCTAAAAACCTCAATGGCGCAATCTGCGCCATTACCCCTCCCCCCCCCCCCCTTCCTGTGTATGATAACAAATTAATAATTTACTTGTGAAACGCAATACTGTGCGTAAGAGCTTATCATTTTCGCAAGACTTCGTGCAATTTTTAATTTTGCAATTAAAACGATTCTAATTAAATGGGGTTTGCATTCTTCTATAATTTGCATACACTAATCGTTCGCACTTTGCATTTTTTTAAAAAAGATTTGTGCTTTCTTTTTTTTATTTGCAAACTTTGGGCGTTGTCTATAGGATATCTACTACAAAACACATTAGATTTCGGGTACTATCCGCTATGCCCCCAGGAAATATTTTTCTTCCATGTAGACAACCATAGTGTGTTTTTAGCTCTTTGTTTCTGAATAGTAAGAATATTTTTACGGATATTTCAGAAAATGTGGAATCAAAATAAAAATGGCAAAGTTTAGCCGTGTAAAAAAAGTATAAGTAGTACCTTTTTAGAAAACTAGTATTAGAGTTGATCTTTAACTAATTTAATCAACATATAAGTTATAAACATTTATGAAAGGCCTTAGAACTCCATCATTGGGAATATATTGAAAATTAATGAAATGGAATATTTTAAAATTTCGTATTTATGACACTACATTGTGCAGTTTCAACATGCAACGGGAGTAATGCGATGAAACTTCTGTTTGGAGTGACATCTTAGAATAAAGCTGTCGCCATACTTTTTCTTTTTTCTTTTTATCTTTTTCAATCCATTAAACCCTTGAGCTGTCACCTATCAATACATCACACAAATCGTCACGTCGGGTCATATAGACCCGAATTAAAAATTTAGTGAATTGGGTATAAAAAAAATGTAAGACGTGTTTTAATTTCAATATACTGCAAGAAAGAAGTATATGTAACATATAAAAGCATATAACAGAAAAGAAATTAAAATTGTACCTGGGTCAATATGATCCGACGTGACTGCTGAAGGGTTAAGAAAAATTACTTCTCTTTCTTCAGAAAACCTCTTTCTTATAAGGGATCATTCATAAATGATGTCACGCTTCGTGAGCGGGGGTTCGTGAAATTGTGACAAGAGGAGGGGAGGGGGTAAAAAGTGTGACATCACGCTTATGCAACAAAGCGTGACATGTGACAAAGGGGGGAGGGGGTCAAATATATTTGAAAAAAGCGTGACATCATTTATGAACGGTCCATAAAATTGAATCAAACGAAATGGCTTGAGCAAGCGGGTGGAACTTGAACAAGTGTCATTTGCGCTGTTTCCGATATTTTTAACCACTATACTATGGGCACTTGTTTAAGTTTAAAAATAATATTTTTATATTTGTTGAAATGTAGTATATTAATTAATGTAATAAGATCAAGTTTAACGACCCGATGAAAAATTAAATTTTAATGTTTAATTTTCATTATCTACAACTTCCGGTTAAAATCAAGCTTAATGGTAGGTACTGTTATGGCTTTGTCACGTCGATGAACTTTCTTCGGTCGACTTTTTACTCAGACAACTTTTATGATTCATTCTTTCCGTTAGGGTTGCCATATCGTTGAGATCAGACTCAAGTGTAAGCCAAGAAAATTATTTTGATCTATCATTTGGCATGAAATTTAAAACTATTCTTTTACCGTCCTTTGGTGGAGTTCCAAGAACATTTCCTGCCTTTTGATACAACGATCTTTTTGCTGTGATGATCACAAAATGTGTGAGTAGTAATGTCCCATTGGTTATTGTAATTGGTGGAAAGGGCAAATTTTTGAAAATAGGTGTTTAATTTGACAATTATTCAAGGAACATGGGAAGGCCTTATTTAAAGAGTGAAGTTATAAATAAATAAGTAAAAAGTGGCTGCTTGAAGAAAGTATGTCACTGTAATCGTAATTTATGTGATAAATGAATACCTTACTGTCATTTAAAACGGAAAATAACAATTTTGTTAGTAATACTATGCTTATTACAGATGTAACTAAAATAATGGAATTGAGACATTCGTTTTGCTGCAAAGTTCTGAAGTATATCAGCATGCCAAGCAGGGTTGCCTAATTCAAAAACGGCAAATACGGGACAGCAGGGGTGCAACGAAGTGGGGGGGGGGGGCGGATATTCGGTATTCGTGAAATTTTAAAGTATTCGATAAGGCTACAACATCCGGCATGTCAATTATGATTTTTAAAATTTAATTGAAAACTTATCACGTATTTGGGAGCTGTAGGATCATTAATAAATGTATGGAATTTGCAGGTGTCAAACATCAGAGTGGGATATCCGGTGCAGAACCTATCACACAAGGGTCACCAGACATTCGATGTCCTGCAAAATCAATATCCTGGCAAGAATGCGGGATTTTGGGCGTCTCGTATTTGAAGTTCCCCTGGACGCGGGATAATTTCTAAAAATGGGGACTGTCTCGTAAAATCCGGGATGCTCCTGTTGCCATTCAGAAATGAATGATTAAGTCAGTTGGTTCACTCTAAACTATCGTTGTTAAAGCTATCAAATGCTCCGTATGATATTAGTCAATTCGCACTTCCCAAATAGCAATCATCTTTATAAAAAACTTCCATGTCATGCGGATACATGTGAACTGGAACAAGAATGTTTAAATTTAACTGAACAGTAAAATATTTTTACATGAGGTTAAGTATGTGTTGTTACGCAGAAAAAAAGATTTAAAGAACAGGTACTGTTTAATCAAGCTGTGAACTAGCACTGTTTGAAGCAAACATAGGAAACAAAGGTTGGGGGGACGATACATGCTTCTCGGTTTCAGACAACCGTCAGAGAAACGGGTGCTCTTGAAACATCAGAAATCCCGATTTGAAAAGATAGAAAGCAATAAACAATGCGTTTTATGTTTCAAAGTAATACATAATCTTTGATTAGTTCAAAAAAAAGTATTCATAATAAAAATCAAATATTTCTTATTGTAACTGAAACATGAAAGGCGTAAATCATCGACTAATCCCAAGCGCAAGTTGAAGAATATTACCAGCATTGCGGAAAAATAGGAAGCTACATTAACTAATAATTTCTAGACCACTGAAAATTCTAAGAATCCTTTTTAATGGATTTTAATTAGGGTGGCTGTAACATTTCTAATGTTTGAGAGCAGAGACAACGTTGCCAAGTTCGGAAAAGCAATGTGTTTCACATTCTCCTTCATGGAATTTGGAATTTAAAGCATGTGAATATCAAACACAATGAGCTCATCCTTTAGAAGATTTTGTGCTATGCACTGTGATTAGACAAAAATGCTGCGAGCTTCGTTTTATAAGTGAGATTTTTTTTAGTGCAATAATCTCATTAACAAGGCCACATGACTCCAAAGAATTCCAAATGTTTTAAAAACAGTTAAAGTGTTTCGATGGAGTTTCCATTCGGTTTATTTAAAAATTTTGTTTTTCCTATGAAATCGTTTTACAATTCTAAATGCTTTCTTAATTGCGTTTTCCTTTGTGTTTAATTGCTATGGTTAGAATATGAGTCTCTAAATATCACATTTCGTCATCTATTCATTTCATTAAGAAAATTTTTTTCTGTTTGCCTGGGATTATTTTATACATGATTATTAGACGCGTCAAACTATCGATAGTACTTTCATACGTTTTCGAGTATCGAATTAAATCGATCGTTGTTTTTACTATCGATAGTGCTACAGAATTTAAAATTCTGAGTAAAATTGAATTAAAAAATTAGTTTTGCACTTGCCGAATTCATTTCGGTATCCTGTATATTTTATGCTACTTTTCCCTAACACATTTACTAATTATTTGCCTAGTTTTTTTTAAAGTGATAAAAAAAAAACATTGCATACAGCAGACTTGTAAAGATAAACTAATGTGAAGAAGTCAGTCATCCACCTAATTTACTGTTCTTACAAAAGATCACGATCATAAAATCACAAAATAATACTGAATAGAGAAGTTTTATTTTAGTGAAAGAAATATTAAAGTTTCAATATTAACATCCTTAGTCAATGTTTTTGGTACTAGCATTTCTTCATTTTTATGAGCTAGTAATTGAAGTAAATAGCTACAGTAAAATAATTGTTTTTTAAATTAATATTTCTAAAATGGTAGCAAAATTATTAACCAGATAGTGTAAAGTAAAATGAGCTATGCATTAGGTATATTAGTGCCAGAAATGAGCAACTAGAAACTAGATTAAAATTGCGTGAGGCCTCCTTAAAATAAATTTAACGGTAATATTCCTCCCTCCCGCTACAATAAAATAACTGGTTTCCCCATGTATTTTTTTAAATTGGTAACGAAACTGTTAACCAGGAAGTGAGTTGTACATTATAAATTAGTGTCGGAACGAACAACAGTGGATTCAAATTGCGTGTATTTTTTAAAATTGGTTACGAAACTGTTAACCATTAAGTGAGTTGTACATTATAAATTAGTGTCGGAAACGAACAAAAGTAGATTCAAATTGCGTGAGATCCCTCAAAAGCAAGTAAACAGTTAAAATAATCTTCCACCAGTCCCATCCAAATCAAACTCATGGTCATAAAATTATTGAAAAATTATAAACATAAGGTTAGGCTCGTTCCCAGAAAACAGAGGACGCTGGCGCAAAACGGGCGTCTAATTCGTATTCGGAAAATCCCTTTTCGTACCTATAAATCGGTACCCAAATAATATTTAATAAACTGTAGTACACAATTATCAACACCTGTGCCAATGAAAACAAAGTATTGGAGCAAACTTGATGTTGCTAGTGACTTGCGCTGTGCCCTCACTAAAGGCAAGCAGTAATAGGAATATTAGTTTAAACAAGAAGTTCCGTCTAGAACTATACGAGCCTACTTTCCCGTATACACCGAATTCAAATTTATAATCTAGCTATCTCTCTCCCTGTCTTTCTCGTTTAGCTTTAGTTCTTAATTGCTTCAAATATACCTTTTTCAACGGTTAATACATATTCATTCAATCATTCATTTATTAAGTCATTCATGTATTTATTCACTTATTTATTCATTCATTATTTTGCTTATTCATTTAATCATTCATTAATTCAAAAATATTCTTGAAAATCCCGAGCAAAAAATTTCATAGGAAAATAGGCTCGTTAGTTCTGGATGAACTTTCTATTTGTACATGTTCTACGTCATAAGAGCTTTCCGATAAAGTGTGTTCCAAACAAATCGGTCCATGCTAACGTAACTTTAAGCCCATGTTAGGCACTGGAATTAGCTTCAAAGATCTTTAACAGTAGAATCAGCGTTAAAAATTCGCAGTATCTTCAAAATATCTAGAAACCCAATAACGCTAGAAATAAATATTTACTTCAAAAGTAAGGGAAAAGTGCAGCTATTCCGAATGCATGACGTATTTTTTGTTCCGTTAAATAAAACGTTATGAAATAAAAACTCGTCTGGAGACGCAACAATGCCCGGCAAAATGCCAGATTCAAATTGCGAAGTAACAAGTATTTCAACGTTTCTCAAAAGAAAAAAAAAGACAGGGAACGATCCCATTTTTTGTAGAAGAAATAATTCGAAAAAATTCTCTTTTTGCTGTCTATTACTTTTAATTCATTTTTGCGCTCTCTTTTATTTAAAATAAAAATTATTCGATTATTATAATTATTTTCTTATAAAATTTTTATTTGCTTTTTTGTATTGGTGTCGATTTTACTGTAATGATGATATTAATATTAATAATATTTATTTTCAAATTCCCTTGTTCTGTGGGTTACTTTCATTTCTTATGCATAATATATTTTAAATTAGTGTGGCCTTAAATATTAAATTTCCTCTTGAAAAGTGAGGAATTCGTTTGATTTTTAGTTTTTGGATAATAATGCGTACTAAATGGAGGGAATGAAATCTGTATCGTTTACGCAATAATCAACACCTCCACTATTTTATATATTTATATTTTCCAATTTCGACTTTGAAACAGTATATATTTGAACTAGTGGCCAAATCGCATAAGGTATCGGATAAACGAAAACCTGAGGTAGATATAATGTCACGATTTTGATAATGTTAAATAGCAAAGTAACAGCGTCAAAAGTTCTGTTCAGACTTTTTTTATGATATTTTTTTTGTTTTTCTTAAAGCTTTGTTATTTTATCCGACTCAATAATTTGTTTGACTCATTTTGAAGCATTTGTTAGCACTTAAAACCAAACATCACTTGACAGCTTTGAGTTCTGAAATTCTGTGTCATACAGTTAAAACATCAATGGCAGAATGTCAATTGGCTTATTGCCATGAGTGTTTCAAATAAGCGAATCTCTTCCAGTTAAAGAGGAATGGAAACAAAAGGAAACTCCCCCCCCCCACCCCCATGTACAATAACCAATCGTATCGATAAGAAACAATTATAAAAAATAGCTCATTTCTAGCGTTTTATTTTTGAGTTATTTATTTTATTTCTTTTAATTTTGGATGATTTTTTTTTTTTTGAAATTTTGAGCCATTTTACAGTCATTACGCTAAACTTTGAATTTATTTGCCTTTTTACACAATTTATCTAATGAAAAAACATCTTAATCTACTGACACCTCACATAGCGAAGTCTCCAATCGTTTTCTACGCATGCGTAGATCTTGATCTTTGTTTTGCTGCCGTTTATTTATATATATATATATATACAGTAACCCCTCGTTATATCGCTCATTCGGATATATCGCGCTTTTTCTATGTGTCCCAAAATTTTAAGTTTGAGCTCTGACGGAATCGGTTATATCGTGCATTTGGATATATCGCGATTTTTTGCTGTCCCCCGACAAGCGCGATATAACGAGGGGCTACTGTATTTTAAATTTGTAATAAAAAGATTATGATGAGCTTTGATATATCATAATTATTAAAGAATACTCAAAATATGTGTTCGGCAATTCAAGCCAAATAAGTTACGAAAAAATATTTGTAGTTTAATAAGTTTTGTTTTTACAAGGTTATTTTACTGTAGGATACTAAAATAGGAGTGAATATACGTTACAAGATTAAATCTCTAATATTTTTTAACAGAACAGAAAATTTTTCTGCGTAAGACATAAATGTATTACTTTTGCAAGTTTATACGCTAATTTAAACCTTCCTTCTTGAAAACAAAATTCATTTTTTGTCTTAGTTAAAGGAGTTAATTAATCCAAGGATGCGGATCACAAAACATTGCACAAACAATTTGAAATGCTTTTTGTAGAATGAGCCGAAGGGGGTATCGCTTAAAAAACCTTTGTTAAAGACGAACATTTTCCTTTTGAGAATTGAACTAATCCATACTAAGTGACAAGAAAATTAGTCTGTTGAAATGAAACGGTTTATGAGGTTGCCTAGGGCTGTTTCATAAAATATCCAAAAATTCAGTTCATGGAGAAGAGACATACTGAAACAGTTTTGGTTGAAAAAAAATCTTCTTCGAAGAAATGTAAATAATTTAATTAGATTAAAAAAGTAAAGCAAAATTATTTTTTAAGTATGATTAGCTCTTAGAACTAGGTAATTTCCGGAACTTCACAAATTACAGTATATACGTAGATACACGTGCAAGGAGGACATCAAGTAAGAATTTTGGAATCAAGAAAGCCCACTCACTCAACAAAAGTTTGAATTGAAAAGTTGAAAATTTTTAAAAAGTAAACTTGAACCAAAAAAAAAGTAAAAATGAAATAAAATCATCGGTTATTGTTGTCAAAAAATGTTAAGTAGAATAGTAAGAATATTGACATGAAATTACACAAATTAAAAAAGAAAATATAGTAGCTACTGTTTACTTTATCAAAATTGCATTAGTGTCAAATTTGAAGTATAGGTGGTGTATAAATAACTTACAACGGTAAGCAGCAAAATAATTCCAACTATCACAAAATATAACACAATACGTGTTAAAATATTAAAAAGCGTCAAATATGAAATATATAAAATAGTAATAATAGCTTGATGTAGTCTCGGAAGATTTTTAGAAATCCCTTCTTCATTTACAGAAACGGAGCAATGCAAGAAAAATAATGAAACGAAAATATAAATGTCTGAGCTATCATTGATAAGTGTGGTTCTAAAGTGGGAATCAGTGCCTAAACAAATTTATGGAATAAGCTTTGCTAAAAGAGGACATGCTTTATTATATTAAATGCTTAATTAAAAGAGCTAAAGGGAAAAAAATGCTTCGTATCAAGAAATTTGCGCATAACATTAACGTTATCTTTAATTCTGTACCTAAGTTATTACTTTTATAAACTATAAAGCAACACATTTGCTTATAGTTCCTCTTCTAGCGAACGTGTTTGAGAATCTAAATAGCAGACGATCTAAAAAAAGATTTAGCTGCAGTTCGTTTGACGTCAGAGAAATTTTGAAAAGATTTTGTTCGTTAGTCAGACGGTACTTAAAATGAAGTGAAAAGAATAAAATGGATGAAACGAAAAATGTTTTTATCCTCTTTAAATTTGCTCTTCGCGTTATGGTAATCTCATATAGTATTGCAGTTCCCATTTAAAAGAACCAAATAAATGAATAATACATAAGTATATGAATAAAATTAAACAAAAGATTGAATTACTAAAAAAAATTGTAATGTATATTAATTATTTGAGTTATATTATTAGGTTTATTTGCTTATGCAAATTAACAGTATTAGGTAATCTTTGTTCTTTTCTTATATTCTGCTTATAAGTTTTTCTCATTGTATGGCAAGTAAATAAAAATGATATTAATGATTTGAACACGTGGATACTACGGGGGAAGAAGTAATACTTTCGGATATTTGAAATGTGATGCAATTCCTATTTTATATACGTTATACATAATAATTATAGATTTCTGCTAAAAAGATAAAATTTGAAAAATCGTTATGGTAAAAGCATTAATTACTTTAGCAGCATGTACGGTAGGATGGAGCGATAAATTGAATTGTGGATAAAAGAATGAGCGCAAGAGGCAAAAATTGTCTTTTACACATACCAACATGCACACATTCTTTCAATTCCAGTTAATTTCCTCCAGTATCCCAAGGCATTTAAACATGCGCTAAAATTCGATTTTTATGCAGATTTTGAATAAAAAATAAGAGCAAAGAATTTATTAAAGAATGGATTTTACGTGTTAAGAAGGATGGGCCTTAATATACCGGTAAACTTATCAGTACCGGATCTTGGAGTTTTCCGAGGCGGGGCAAAACTTTATAATGCCGCCCCCCCCCCCCACCAGCCCAATTATTGCTAATATTTCACATAACTTTATGCGCTTTCCGTTCTTTTTAAGGATTTTTCACTTTTGGGTCTCTGATAAACCCATAAAACTTTCGTTAATGTTCCCACGGCATGTCCCTTTCAACTCAACATTAGGGGGGTAGAACTATATGGTCCCCCCTTAATTGGAGTTATGAAATTTTGACAATTGAAGGGGGGTCCGGGGGAGCAACCCCGGGAAAATTTTGAAAACTATATGAAAACTGGTGCATTTTGAGGCCTTAGGAGGCGTATGTGGGACTGCAAAAAAAATATCAGGAAAAGAAGCAAACAAAAACTTTTTAAAATTTTAAAGATTTTGCTCATAAAAATATTCAAAAAATGCAGGAAATAATTGGCGTTTTTAATTTTAGGGGGAAGTGGCGTTTTTAATTTTAGGGGGAAGGACCACCCGCTCCTTCTTACTAACGCCCATACCAAAGAGCAACGTGTCTGCCTTCTCAAACGACACTGACAAGCTTCCCCCCCCCCCCCCAACTCTTGATAAAAGGATGCTTTGAAAATTAGTAAAGGAAAAAATATTGTATTGTTTGAGTATAGCATGATTTATACGTATTGCACTATTACCAGGGAAAAAACCTTGACTTTTTAAAATTTTAATTTTAAATTTTGACATTGCAAAATTTGCCGCCCTCTAACATCAATTTTAGAGTTTCCAACAGTTTATACAAATAATTAATTCTATTAATCGGTTTTAATCGTTAGCAAAATAGCTGATTATTGATCAACCGAACTGGGATTTAAATTCTCTTCCAAAACTTAAATTTTTTTAATTAAATATTTTTTTCTTCTTTTCTTATATTTCTGTGCATCACAGCTGAATTTGCCGCCCCCCAGAAGTTCCGCCCGGGGCATGGGCCCCGGCTTGCTCCACCCTAGATCCGGCACTGAAACTTATGAACGTTTGAAATTATTTTTTAATTTCATACTGAACATTTCCAGAAATATGTGAACTTTTCATATTTTGGGGAGCTGGGGGCACCGGAAAATAATAATGGATTTCAATAAAAAAATATGTTAACTGAGGTACTTAATCTGAAATTACTGTTGGCGTGGGGTGGAAACCCCACGCCAACAGTAATTTCGAAGATTTTTTTTGCTTCGCATACTTTTCTCTACCCTTAAGTTCAAATTGTAAGTGAAAAATACCGAATGAAAACTATTTATGCTCAAAATTTCTAGCAACATAGCTAAGCCGTTTCATGGTTGGTGTTAGTATCATGCGCTCGTGATAAGATAGAAAATGAATAAATTAAAAATCGCAAGAAATGAAACTATCGTAAAAAATGCAGTTGAGAGGAATCCTTACGTATCATTTTCCCTCAGTTTGGCAGAGTATGCTCGTGAACTCTATTTAGCGACCAATAACCTAAGCAATTCACTACTACTCGTTAGCAATTAGATATGCAACAAAAGAGGATCATTGAAATTAATCTGAGTGAAATATATTGATTGATGAACGTTTTTGGTTTTCTTTTTTTCATGTACGAGTATTATCCTTTAATGCTTTAAGTAATTAGCTTCACAAACTCTCTAACTCTCTTCGTTGAATTAAAATTTGTCACATGCATTTTTTTTTTACTCTTGCTGTTTGTTTTCTGTTCGTTTTCCCCTGTAACCAACAACTCACCACCAAACGTCATCGTATGGGGAAATAAAGAAAGACGAAAATAAAATGAACTTTGGGTCATGTAGTCAGAATGGATGTAAATAGAATCCCCATGAAACCTTTTTTTACCCAGTCAAATCAACAGGTATTTGCAAAAGAAACTTTGGCGTTTAAGTGGAAAGATACTAATTGGAAAAAGACCCGAAAATCTAAAAGGGATCTAGTAGGACGTAAATTACGAGCTGGGATTTTTTTTTTGATTATTTAAACGGGGGTAATTATAGTTTGAAAACGAACTTTATTTTAAACTTCCTTTCAAGAGACGTAAAGAAAACCTAATGTTTCTTTCCCTAAATTTTGTGAAGCGATTCTAAAATGTGGCTTCCATTAAATAGACAGTAAAGCTTTTTTATAAAAGGGAAAAATGTTTTTATTAACTGATCAAATAAAAAGAAACAGCTGAAAAGAAACCTTGTATCATTTAGTAATCAACACTAATGATGTGTGTGGTTATATCATATTTGTTGGAAAGCAATTATAGTCTGTGTAATTAGAATAGGCGCATCAAGGTCGCGTTTCCTACTTTGTCCCCATGGCAACACGGCAAGAAAGATAACAGAGCCAGACTTTTTTTCGCACTACAGTTAAGGCAATTGCATTACTACACCTCCGATTCAAAATATTAGATTAATTGAGAAGATGTAATAAGAAAGAATTTATTCTCCATTTATTTGTTTTTGATACGAAGTAAATGCAATTAAATGTCTCATAAATTAAATCTGGAATGTTTAGGTAAGATTTTAACATTTACAAAATAAAAAATACAATAAATTAGGTATACAATAGCTTTCTGAAACACATCAAAATATTAGAATAAGATTTAGATTGGTTCAAAATATTAGAATACTTTATCTGACGCAATCTATTTTTGCCATTGAGAAATAAATCTGATTTGAATCCGTCTATTATTACAACTAGAACAACAAATTTAGTTATCATGTTCGCCGAACTAACGTGGGGAAAAAGCTTCTAGCACGGAAACCATGGCGACCAGAATGGAAAAAGGTTGAGTTATGTGACCTTGACACGCCGATTCTAATTACACAGACTATAATGAAGTAAAATCAAACCATAATGAACGTGCAATTGTGGAAGTTTGCATTTCGCAGATGGGTCCCATGCAGGTATATTTTACAAAAGCTCCCCCCCCCCCCCCAAAGGGAACTTACTGCCGGGTCTACTTGAATGGTGACGTTATTTCAAAACAAAATATAACATATTTTATCAATAACGGTCTAGTAAAATGCTCAATAACGACAGATTTTGTTATATGTTCCATCTTTGTTTAAATCTATATATTGAAATTATGCATGAGATTTAAAACATATTTATTTACATCTTCGTTAACATAAAAAGTCTGTATGTTACTTAACATGCGTTTTGTGTTGATTATTGGAGCAAATTTCGTTCAAATGAGTTATGAGTGATATTGTATTATTGGGTCATTCCACGGCAACGGACGTTACATTTACGCAGCATTTTTCAACTTCAACGAGCATTCTAACAAACTTGTTGGGTATTTTTTAGGTTTTTAATTTTGGCTAGTAAAAGTACATGTGTTCTGAGTATGCAAAAAAAAAAATTGAAGATATATATGTATTTGCTGTATGTTAAAATTTTTTTTGAAATTTCGTTACGTGTGTTACCCGAAGAGTAACACACGTAACGAAATTTCGGCATTTTTTTAAACAGACAGCAAATACATATATATCTTCAAAAAATTTTTTGCATACTTGGAACACATGTACTTTTGCTAGCCAAAATTTAAAAAAATTCCCAAGAAGTTTGTTAGAAAGCTCGTTGAAGTTGAAAAATGCTGTATAAACGTAACGCCCGTTGCCGTGGAATGACCCTATTCTGTTTGCGGAGCATGTAACATAAGGGAGTACTTTGTAAAAAAGTCTTCCTTACATTAAAAAAACTGCTATTTTAAATTATGGAGCTTGGAAAATATGTTTTAAAAATGCTTTAATGTAAAGCATTTACCCACGGAAGATCATGAGCATAATTTCGCATACTTCAGAAACGGCTGATTCTTCAGAACTGGCTGATTTTAAATGGCTCTGAATGTAAAATGAGTAATCACAACAATATTTCGAACGAGTTCATATCGATACAGGAAGCGTCACATCATGATCGTCATTTGGCGTCCATGGCTGTACGAATGAAATTTTGAAAAATATAATGCAGCATGCATTCATCATAATTTCATGATCTTTAGATGCTATTTTTAATGGCTCTGAAGCTTAAAGTCTCCCCGATTATGTCCTTATAAATGAGATGTTGAAAAATGTGTCGCCACATTCATGATTACGTTCATGGTTGGTTGAATTAGATGTTGAAAACACATTTTGGTGAAAGTCACATTCACGTTCCTGTTTATTTGCTATTAAGATATATGATGTCACAATCATGATCGCACTACCATGTTTGTGATCGCTTGAATTGGACATGGAATAAAATATGATGCCACAACCATGATCGCATTGTTACGTTTATCGTCGTTTGAATTATATGATGAAAAATTAAAAACCATTTTCATAAGCATAATACCAATATCATGATTGTTCGAATAAGACATCGAAAAAAACTCCACAGGCATACTCGTAATATCAATTTTATGATCAATCAAAGTAATTTTACTTGACTTTACATTCATTGCCCATTAAAGCATGCATTCATTGAAAATGCTTTATAAACATTCATATGAATCAACGCTAACTGGGTACAAATTTTGTATTTACATTTGGCACATGTGTAAATTTGCGTATTCCTGAATCTATCAGTCATCATATGAGGTGAGTCATATGGTTTTGCCAGACACGTCATTTCAACTTTTTCTTTTAAATTGGCAACCTATTTCCACAAAAAATTAAAGTTGCTTGCATTTAGAAGCTTTAAGAATAAGGAAAGCCCGAAGCCAATAATTTGTACTGAATGATTTTAGCCACATGGTTTTGCTCTTAACATTTTCTTTTAAATTAATAACCTAATTGAATAAAAAATTATCATTTAGAAGCTTTAAGAATGAGGGAAGCCCAAAGCCAGTAATTCGTACTGAAGTGATTGTTTCTTTCTTTTTTTGGATTTAAATGTTTTAGACGGTAATTACATTAGAATAACTTCTACAATGTAAGGCATCCGTTTGTGAATATTTCGATCGCGGAAGTTTTGTCAACGGGGTGCTCCCTCTGCCACGCTGATCTAAATCGGGATTCGGAAACGTTCCAGCTAGGGTGCAATTGGAAGGCTTGTATGTCTACTTCGAGGCCAAGAGCACTTTCTAATAAGAGATCGGAAAAGAACATATTGAGCTATGCCTTTGATGTCTGAACTTTTTTGAATAGCTTCCTGTTTGAAGAACATGTGGAGCAACGAAGAGGACGAGAAACACGATTTTGTTGGTGGAGTAAATTACAAAAGGATTTTAATTGCCTCTTTGGCGATTGAATTAGCAGCGTACCTTAGATAGAAATAACAGTAATAATGCAATATGATTTATAAAAAAAAACTGTGAGCTTTTAAAAAAAATTAATATTTAAGTTTTGCAGTCCAACGTTACAAAGACACATTTAAAGTAATATTGGTTTACTAGATACTTTTAAAGACTTAACATGCATTTAACAAAAATATGCACAAATTAACTTAACGAACCGTAAAAAAGTAAACTACAACGTATATTGTACACAATTTTTTTGTAAAAGATAGTTGACCTATTTTGAATTCGATAGGAGCCCCTTTTTCAATGCAGCAAAAGTCATACCTCTAGAGGAAGAAAACTTTCAACTGAAATTTATTTTTCTGCTAACTTTATTTTTGAAGCCAGTTTTTCTGCTAAAAGCTCATTTCATCTGCATTGAAAAAAGGGTTTCTTGCGACTTCGAAACGCGTGCCTGTAATCTTTGCTCTGCTATCAAACATTTGTGCGTAATATACGTTGAATTTCACTTTTTGACCTGAAACACAATGTCTTGTAGTTTCTCATACATCTAATATTTGTAGAAATTTTAGAAGTGCATTTCTTAAAAAAGTCAGTTTCTTAAATTTTAATGATTGAAGTGATTTGTGTGTATCTTAAATGGGTACTTACCTACTATCGCAACCATATGGCGAGATTGGCGACTTGTATACCTACTTATGGTTACCATAAACGCCTTAGATAGGTACAAAATCCGAGATGCCAATTTGGCGCGTTATCCCCGAATTTTGGCATGGTTGCGATAGTACGTAAGTACCCTTAAATGAATATGATCTTATTTACTTTTCTATATGCAAATATTTATTTTAAAAAATCAGCTACAATGTTAGTTAGTTCTAGCAAGATAAATGCATAAAAATGATTTCAGCTTGTCTTAAACTTTCGGTTAAAGCAAATTAATAGTTTCTGCGCCGGAATTATTCAGCTCTTCTATATAATTAAAAAGTTAAATATTTAAATAGTTAAATATTTAAAACTGTGAATATTATGGATTTTTTTAGAATAAAAAGAAGGTAATGTTGTCATTGTTTACACCGTGAAGAAGATAAGTGATCTCGCTCCTTTCCATGTAATAAGTATATTCTTAATGATATTTTTCGGTGCGGTTACTTAGGGAAGTAATGGTAAAACGTCTTTGGAACGGAGGCCAAAAAAAAAAAAAAAACCGGCCAATATAAGTTATTTTAGAGCTTTAAAACGGGTATGAGAGTATTAAAATACAAATAATCAGATTCGAACAGTTGTACTATTTCTGAGAAATTATGCAAAAAGCTTGTGGTATGTCAAAGTATAATCTCAAATTATACTCTTCTTATCGATTATAGGATTATCATATGTAAAATCAATTTCTAACTAAATGTTATGAATACAACGAAAATGTATTGTATGCTAAACATGTGAATAACTGCTATCACATTCTGTTAATGTACTAAAATTGGAACGTCTGAAATTGTGTAATAATACACTTACCTTCAAATTTCAAACAACACTTATGAGGTCATCAACAGGTTCTTTACCAATACTTTTCTAGCATAAAAATATATACTACTGATGCCCCACAAGCCTAACAGATGCTTTTAAATGCAGAAATGTAAATTATGCAGGTTCCAGGAACCATTGACAACAGTTAAATAAAAAGGCACAATGTTTTGTTAGTTTTATACATGAACAATGAAGTCCATTTAACAATACAGTCGATCCCGCTTCATGGAATAGGCAATTTGCCACGAAAAGTTATTCTAATAAGCGGGATATTCCATTATCTGGTATCACAATGAAACGCCCACAATGTGTCGAGTTACAGCTAAATTAAGTTACATTAAAAATTACCTGCACCATAGGCTTATTTAATTAACAAACAACGAATTAGTTAAAAGTGATAAATACTTTGAACACATTTAAAATTTAAAAATTAGATCAAAAATAAGCTATTTTAATTGTAGAATGTATTTTTCTTAATTTTTGGGATATAATTAGAATAATACTTATTTGTAGGTAGTCGAATATTGTAGAGTATTTTCTGTTTTCTGAATGCAGCAAATGTACTGTTGACCTTTCTTGTTTATAAAATAAATGGGATTCGGATTTTTAGCTTCGTTTACCAGAAACGACCTACAATAGGACACACAGTTATTTATACTTTTCTTTATGTTTTTTAACAAACTCTATATTTGATATTGGGATACATCAAACTTTTTTGAGCGTTCTAATTGCTTACCTATTTACTTTTGCATACTCATTTATTTTTCATTTTAAAGTAAGAGCTTTTGGTCTCTAAGACATTGTAGTAAAGAACAAAGAGGAACGGGAAAACGAAAAGAATACGTGAAATGAACGGAAAACGTGTTACTAATGACTTAGTAAATGTTGCATTTCTGGGAAGTGATTGTTAGCAGGTCATCCCCATCCGCTTCATGATAAGGACTTGTTGATGTTTCATATTTTTACTATATTCTCCCACTTTGTTCAGTTCTCATCTGCGGGTCATGCTTATTGTGCATTCTCTAAATAGGGAAAGGAGGGACGGACGATGGGTGGGGGGGGGGCAGTACAAAATGAAATTAATCCCTTCAAACCAAAAAAATCAGCACTTCTTGCGATTGCACACGCTCTGCGATGTCAAAATATTGCTTTGAAAGACGTTTACACAGTTACCGGGCATTCATTAATGAACTTTTCAGAAAAAAAGTTGCGAAAAGAAATGTCAGAAATTAAAAATATCGCCACTATGATGGCTAAAAATTATTCTTTAAAGTGGGGTAGCTCCCAAACATGATACTCCATTATATGGAAAATTTAACAGAGAAACAATTTTCTACATTGGTATATTGAAAATTTATTCCATTAGGCAGGGTATTCTTTTAACCGATATACCAAAAAGCGGGTTCAACTGCATTACATAGAGATTGAACTTAAAAGTAGCAAAAATTTCGAAAATATACTTAAAAATTGTATATTAAAAAAAGACAGTGGCAGGTAATAGGTGAATGAAAACAATAGCAATAAAAATCGAGTTTTGAGACATGCTATCGAAATCTCATTTTAAAAGACATGCAAATGTTTAACCATCAAAATAAAGACTACAGCAAAATTTGCTGTAAAAAAAGGCAATAGTCAGGGATAGTTTAATTATACATTTCTACAATAGCTCGTGTATAAAACAAAGATTAAACAAGATAGCGTGCGAATTTTAGAAAAGTCTGGAACTCTTAAATGCACTAATTCGAAGCCAAGATTTGAAGGGGAAGTTTTAGAGGTTAAAAAGTCTGAAATCGAGCCAGAGATAGTGGCACCATTGAGCCAGATCCAGACTGAAGATTTTTTATTTTACTCAGTAATTCCTACTATCTCTAAAAGACAATTCATTATTTTTACAGCCTTGTTAAACCGTTCTATTGTTCTCACGTGCTTCTTTTTCGGTAATGAGAAGTATTTAAGGACCAAACAGCTGAGCAGCTGTTCTTTTTGTGACAAGGGGTAAGAAGCAAAGAATTTCAGCAATTTTTTTCAGTGTGCCTGATCAGTATTGTTTAGTATTCTCATAAACGCAGCATGATTTGTATTAAATGTGCAAAACGCTAAAACATATTTTCAGATTTACTGTAGGAGTAAGGTTTCCAACATAATTATATTATTTCCTTAATAGCTTAAGAGTTAAACTTTTAAGTTTGACAATGTACCGAAACTAGAGTTTTGTACTCTGTGACTTTTATATGAAAGCCAATGATATAGTCTCCATTTTCACGTGTTTCCTTTTTGGTAATGAGAAGCATTCAGGTACTTAACAGCTGAGAAACTTTACTTTTGGTCAAAAGTAAAAAAAAGAACACACACACAAATAATTTCAGCAGTTTGCTTAACCCTCAGAAAAACTGGTAAAAAAACACTTTTGGTTTTTTTGGACAGAAAATGAATATATAGGTGTAGTATAAATTGTTTTTGACCAGAAAGCGCCGGGTGCTGTAAAAGTTACACAAAAAAAATATACAAACAAAGTGGAAAGGGATCTTAGGCGGGCATTATAAATAATATAACGCGAGATAAAAGATCGCCCGTGAGAGACACGGGCATGTGCAAACATGCCGATACCTGTCGCCCGTGTCAAACACGGGCAAATGCGTTAAGGGGTTAAAACGAACATCTAAAAATATTTTCTAGTTTTAACGATGTGCTTCCATTATAATTTCTAACACGTTTAAAACAGAATCGGATGAAATTAAAATGAATCAATTTTAAATTTTAATAATTTCACGAAAAAAAGCTTTTTAACGTATTTTAAGAAAAAGAAGCTTGGATCGTAAACAATGGGCGTTGATTTTTCAGTCTCCCGTAACCTTTGATTGGAATTCTAGTTGCAACTATGAATTTCAACGACTACGTTTTGTTTTTCTAATTTAACATAATCAGAGGCAATTAAAAGGAGTCAAATTTAGAAACAACTGTTGCGTATATCTTCATTTAAATATAACATCTTCTTTTTTTTCTTGTATGAATGAAACACTATGTTATTAACAGTTTGTTGCAGGCATTTTTGTTACCTCTTAATTGCAGGTTCACTGGGTACATCCAGAGATATTCAAAATCCGAACAGCTAACTTCCGATCTGTGAAGTGAAGAATGTTGTACAAGTAATGCTTACTGGTGAAATATTATTAGGTCTAAAATCGTGATGAGGGGGGAGGGGAGGTCAATGGCATTTGTATGTGAGATATGAGACGCATTTTGATGTATGAACCTTTTTTTTTTACGTCATGACGTAGTTTAAACAAAAGTCATCGAGTCCATTAAACCCATCTGAAGAAATACTACAGCTTATTAGAACTTCCAAGGAACTATGCTATAAGGAATTATAGAATTTAAAAGTTACACCAGTAGATTTATTGTAGGAGTAAGGGAAGGGGGGCCTCCAAAGTAATTATATTATTTCTTTAATAGTTTAAGAATTAAACTTTAAGTTTGACGGTGCACCGAAACTAGTTTTGAACTCTGTGACTTGCATGAACGCCAGTGAACTGCTATTTGAAAAGTCTAGAAAATGAAAAACTTGTGTGAAATTGTTTCGTATGAGCATTACGCAATGGCTTATCACAGGAAAATGCAAAGCGCGTGTATAATCAAACGATGAACATACGAATAGTAATAATAATAATAAAAATTTTGTGATAAAAATAATTTCACTTTTTTAATTATTCGTATCCATAAAAATTCAACATTCGCGACCAATTCGAAGACTTTGCAATAAATAAAAATTATATTGGCCTTTCAGAAATGAATAGTCGTTAAATTGAACCGCTGAAAAATAATTCTTAAGTCACGGTGACATTCAGCTTATTGCATCTATGGTTTGCTGTGTTTTATATTAAGTTGGCGTTGGTGTTAAGTCAAATAAATCAGAGACTTGTAAGTTCGTAGAAATACGTAATATACAGGAAACACGGTGTTATAATATCATAACGACATTTTCAGTTAAGAAGAGATAGTTATTTTATTGAATAGTCAAAAAATACCGATCTCCAAATTTTCGGAATATTAGGAGTCACTGCACACTAAACTGCTGCTGATTTGATAATGTGGTCCAGGATTAACTAGTCCATAAACTGAAAAAAAATTTTAACGCTAGGGTTAATGACCGGGTACCCGAGCAATATACCAAGTATGCTATTTCAGATAACTAAAGGAACATTCTGCACGAAAATAAATTTTTTTATGGTATTTATTTTACAATTTAAATAAAGTTAATGAGATGTATTTCATCTCAAGAGGAAACACAATTTGAATCAAAATCACTACTGAAATTAGCAGAGGGAAATCGAGTTTGTGAAAGTTGGTCGCTATCCAAGTTATCTACAAGTAATCTTGCTGATAAGTTCAAGTTACACGGTTAGGGATTTTTTTCATGAAGATTAACGACTTTCAAACTTTCTCACTTGGCAAATCATTTTTTCTATTTTGTTTTAATATTCTTCAAATAACTTACAATGAATTCTCAAGTAATGAATAGTTTTATTGAAAATAAATGGTGAAAAATAGTGGTTACAATTAAGCTCATCTGTTGTCAAAGTTGTTTGTGTTCTTTCTTTTTTTGTCACCATTTATTGTAGAAAATACTTTTTACACAGCAATAATATTTCTGCTACAAATATACTTTTATACGGTACATTTATTTTATCACATGTGAGGTTTTTATACAAATAAACCATTTTCATGTATTAAAAAAAACCGTATATTAAACTAGTAGGAAATTATTTATTTTTTTGTAACAAGATTCTAGAAAAGGTACTTAATAGGAAAACATAGTCCTCACACTTAATATTGAAGAAAAATATAATTATTAGATTCCCAATTTTTGTGAAGTGAGGATATGAGTTTGAAAAATGCTAAGAAAGATAATTTTAATGAACGTTTTGTTCGGGGGAAAAACAAATGCATTTTCTCTGCAATCACGAGACACTATAGTTCAGTTAATTTTTACTCTGTCGCATATTCAAGAGCGGATACAGAATTTTGCTGAGGGCACCGGGAGGGGGCTACTATTTTCGTAATGTGATATATCTCCCCTAAAAATTTATTCCAAAGGGGAGACATTCTATTTCGTTATTCATGTAATTTTTAATAATACCCCCATTGCCCCCACCCCCGTATCCTTGCCTGCACTTAATCCTTATCTTACTATGTAGGCAGCCTGTTTTACAATTTCTCCCGCCCTATTTGAAACATCTTCCCTGCAATCCTGTCATTGAATCTCATAAACATAATCCATTCATAAAGAGCATGAAATGAGGAAGGATAAAAATAAACACTATTAGCTTCTGAAACTTGTACTCATGATTGGAGTTTAAAAAATATATATATATGCAATGGTCGTATTAGTATTTTAGGGGTGATTACTCATTAATGCATTTGAAAAAGTAAATTAACCTTATAAATTTAGGCGAAAAAATGTTGGTATTCTCTTACCATTTACCCAATCTATTTATTCAGTTATTCCTCACACACCGAAGAGCATCTCCAAGTTGGCTAAATTTTGTTTTGCAACCATGTCAGTAACATGTATTTACGCACAAGGCCATTTTCCTACCTGTGTAATAATGTCATGTAGCTAAAACCTCCTGAATTACAGTAAGTGAGGGAATGATTTAAAAGATGAAATACAAACTTTTTTTTCCAAATGAAATTGCTTATAAAGATTTATGTATATATATAATATCACTTCAAGTATTAAAATATATAAGTAAAATAAGAAAAATATAAGATAGTTTTGAGTAAGAGCAGGTTATTTCATAGGTTTAAAGATTAAAGCAAAATACATACTTTAATTAGCGTTTCAAGTTTATGAGCTAAATATAGTGAAGTCATCTTCACACTCTGTATTTAATAAATAACTTTTTAAATTTTTCTGTTGAAAAATTTGAAATATTCTTCACTTACATCAATATGGTCTATTTGCGTACATTACCATTATGATGTTTTGTTACAAAATAACTAAGGAAGTTTAATTTGACCAAAAATATATTCTGCGCTGATTTTATCCAAGCTATTGATCATTTTGCATTTTTGATGCTAAAATAACGGGGTAGTCAGCTGGTTTTAAAGTTGAAGTGATAGAGCAATGCGTTCAGGAGCAAGGTCATATTAACTTTAGGACGGGCTCCGAGGCAAATCCTTTTTCTCGTGCTCCTCACGTGCAATATTTTTTAAATATAAAACTGGACAGCGTCGAGCAGCTGTTCAATTTCCGCTTTTTAAAAATCTTCTTATTTTTTTATAATTTTCAAACTTAATATTTTATGTATATATATGTATTTTTTTTTGTTAGAGGGATGATTTTAAGGTCGAATATCTGATGTCAAGATTTTGGCAGGAAAGTTATGGAGGAAGAAAAACAGGTATGTGATCTAGAATAAATTTCAAAATTGAGTGTATATGTGAAAGTTATTTCTTTTTTTTTAAAACTAGCAAACACTAATTGTTAGGACCCCAAAAATTTTGCCACAAATTGAAAATTTCCATTTCATTTACTCAATCTTAAAAATAATAATAACAAGGTACATTTAAATATTGTAACATATATTAGTACATACATTGTAACATTATATTGGTTCATATAAATATTTTCACTCATAAAACATACCTCATATATTTTCAAATGTGTAACAACAAACGCTGAGATTGCTTGAGCTACTCTCATGGATGAATTAATTTCAATTTAGATGGCAGCATTTCAGGAATATTCTTATCGTCACTAAGAATTTAATTTATACGTAATATTTTTCTTATTATGATTATTATTATTGAAATAAATTACTTATGTTGGAACGTAAAAGCAATTAGTTAAACTTTTAAGTATAAATTCGTGCTTTTATTTTGTAGAATCAATTAAAAATTGAAATAGTACTTACAGTATGATTTGAGTTTTACTAAAGTTTACTGAAATAAAATGCTTAACGTGCTGAAGATTCAATTTGAGATAAAATGGTTATGATGAATGAAAGTGAGAACGATTGCATAGTACTAATTTGCATATTCAAATGTATGCCTTTGCTTTGGGGTACTCATCAAAATAACTTACATGGGCATTTAAGAAATAATGGATGCCTGTTAAATCATTAAAATTTAAAGCACCCATTATGATGGCCAAATATAATATGCTTATTAAACTGACTAAATTTGAAACAATATATCCGTGATGGTTATCTGTATGGTTCATTGTTATGCTGAATAAATTTAACAGGAAATCTTTATTACAAAGATTAAAATTTTTATGCTTATTATGCCAATTGAATTTGAGATTAAAAGCTTTTTGTGACGACTAAATGTAAAATGCATATTAAGCTGATTAAATTTAAAACAAAAATATTTATCATGATAGCGCATCATGCTGAATGAATTATAAATAAAATGCTTGTTAGGGTGACTAAATTTTAGATGCTTGCTTTACCGACTAAATTCAACATAAATTGGTTTTTATGGGGTCTAAATATAACCGGGAATGTTTGATTGAATTTAACATATTTAATTCCCTGTGTTTTTCCTTTGTTGAATGAACTATATTTTTAAATAGATTTTAATGAGATTGAATCCTTAGTATGTGCCGACTAAATGATGTAGGTTTTATTTATTGTATCCTGGAATTTTAAAATCAGTGACTAATCCACAGTTCATCATACTGAAGCCTCTTCTGCCTCAAGGGCACCTTGGGCATGACAGTGTATATTTGATCTGGATAAGCAAAGTTGAAATTTCAAAATGATTACTAATCAAAAAATGAGATGAGTCGTACCTCTGGTAGGCAATCCAAGAAGCAATATTCCTCCCAAAAGTAGAATCCAACTCAATTTTGAGGGAGCCATTTTTCTCCGAGTGTAGGACCTGTGGATTCTCCCCAAGTTAGAGTTGCACGTCACTGTTGCTGGAAGAGGGAGGGGATGAGCCTTGTCACAGATCTAGCAACACTCCCTGCATCCCGACGGAAAGTGTCCCAAGCGTCCCGAATATCCCTCCGGTGTTCCACTTTGGAGGATAGAGAGAAGACGTCTGGGATGTTTTGGGATCTTCAAGGAGGGGGAAGGGGGGGTATTTCGTTCTTTTTATTTTCATTCAGCGCGCATCCCCCTTCTGGCACAGTGGACTTAGTTTTGGAGAAGGCGTGGGAAGCTCTGGAGCTCTGAAGAGGTAGAGTGGATTGTTCACATTGCATCGCTTCACAGGTGCTTTCGTCCTATTTCTGGGACCTAAGAGGGGGTTTTGGATCTTTTTTTTTTAATTATGCAGCTGACCCATCCTTTAATTTAATGGTGTCATGAAAACTATGGGAGAGCTTTATTGAGCTAAAATTTTGTCATTTCATAGCAGTTTTACAGGTGATTCATTTAAAAGAAAAAGAAAATAATTTTTTTATTCTGCTTATACAAGTGACACATGCTTCAAGTCTACGGTATTCATTAAAAGTAGCAAAAATCTGGAAATCATATTATTGCGAACGTGTTTATTTTTCATAGTACTAGCTTCAACATATAAATGTATGAGTGTAGTATGAATTATACACATTTTCATGCACTGAATAAATATAGAAATGGGATGTTGTTTTGTTATACTATGTACTTGATTGCTGAATCGTACCAAATAGGAACTTTTGAACCTATGCTTCGCAGAATAATAGCTGGGGTTCCGCGAAAAGATAGGAATTTACTTTTCATTGAAATTTTAATTAAAAATTTTACTTTAAATTATAACTTTTTTGCTGACATAAGTCGTGCAAAAACATTGCATTTTTCAGTAACTGATTAGAGCATAACAAAATGTCAAAAGGGTATTTTTTTTTCTGCTGTAGCTCAATAACTGTTCAATATGTCAGATATTCGTGCCTGCTTTTCGGCGAGGCGTTAGAATATTATACATTTAAGTGAATGCCACGAACTTCGGATACATGTACAAAGTATCGTACAAGAGAAAATAATAGGGCCACTCTATGTAAAAAAACATTTATGTCCCACACGTGACAGCAATATTTCAATAAAAATGTAGTACTTAAAAAGGTAATTTAAAAAATGTTGCTTCAGGAATCACACAAACGGGGCATTTTTTGAGTTAAAAAATTTTGTCTATTATATTTTTAATTAATATTTTTTAAATATATACGTTACGTGTGGGACACTTTCCGTGAAATTCCCTAATAGTAGTATTTCCTTTTATCTTTATGAACATGAATAAAATGCTCAGTGATAAAAATTCTATCTTACGTGCTTAAATAGTGTTTCAATCGTCATTATCAGTATAACTGTTCTATTTGCTGAGCAATGTACGAACGTAACTGATTGATAAAAATTGATTCTCTGCATTGTATTTCCCCTTCTAAAGTGCTCTGCGTTAAATTTCTCATCACAAAAATGCTTCGGATGAATTCTTTCCTTAAAGAGTTTCTTTTGAATATTCCAACTTTCACTTCCAACTTCCTTTTCCGCTGTGGAAAGCCTTGAGAATCAATGTTCTAAGTAACATTCATAACTATCTCTGTCGTTATTTTTTTTTTTGACAGTTATGCTAGTTAAAGAAAATCAGACAGAAATGTAACGATTGCGTGTATTATATTAATTATTTTACTGTATGAGAGGGGAGAAGGTTTTTAACCCCTTTTAAGTTTTTTGCTCGTGTGCCGTAAGGGAGCTAATTTCCCCGTAGGCCACAACGTAAGGCCGAACGTTCGAGCAATCCTATTTCAACGATTCTTTACAATTTCTGCCTTACTGTTTCCACTTTTATAACATGAGATCAGTGGTATAAATGGTGGTAGTTTTCCTATACAATATGGGTTTCATCTTTACTTTTTATAGTTTTCCTATACAATATGGGTTTCATCTTTACTTTTTATAGTTTTATTACATGAGATCAGTGGTATAAATGGTGGTAGTTTTCCTATACAATATGGGTTTCATCTTTACTTTTTATAGTTTTATTACATGAGATCAGTGGCATAAATGGTGGTAGTTTTCTCATAAAATATGGGTTTCTGCTTTACTATTTCCAGTTTTATAACGAGATCAGTGGTATAAATGGTGGTAGTTTTTTTCTAAAATATGGTTTCTGCTCTCTTCTATTTTGATTGGTCTAAAACCACGAGATTTTGTCTCACGGTATACATGACTGATTATCGATTCATTAAAAAAAGCATGACTTTTCGAAGATAATTCGGGAGAGAGGGAAGGGGGAGCTGCTCTGAATTAGTGTCAGAAACTCCTTCCAGAACGCGGTACCCCTTTAAAAGGTGACGAATTCTCAAAATTAAAGCAAAATAATTGAAAGATTGGTTTGATGTCATAGCTAAACAGCCAAGGATTACTGTGATGTGTTTTAAAATCGTATGCATACTTGATTTTACACTTAATTTTACACTTAAATTTAACTTAAGGGAGACTTCATGTTTCCTACTATTAAGTTCAATTAAAAACAGGTTTTCAATTGAACCCAGTTTAAAAAGTTGGTATGTTAACCATATTAGCTGACTTTATCCTACGTTTCATTACCAGATATGTATGTTTATCTGAAACACACAATTTTATCTAATTAAATTGATTGTAATATGACTTTTGTCATGCAATGAACTTGGGTTAATTTCATCTTGCTTTGCGGTAAAAATTTCAACAGAAAGACGAAAATAAAACCTTGACAGAATGCTTGATATATTATAAAAACTCGAAGAAGTTAATTTTAATAAATACAGCAATTTAAACATTTGAAAGCAGGCTTTGTGATGGGGCAATGTGTGTATGTCTGAATTTGGAAGAGTTGTCCGATTCGCCGCGAGCACGAACGGAACGTTTTTGTTTGAAAGATCTTCGTCAGCATAACTCATTCCTTGATTAATTTTTTTCAGGTAAATAATTTTTCGTTTAGGATTGAGCAGTTCAGTAACCTTAAACAATACGAGGAAATCTGAATGTTATACAAATCTTAAAATAGCAGGCGGAGGAGCTTTATTGGCAAGAACTTTTGCCATAGAAAAATACGAAAAGGAATTCTTTAAATTTGATTTTAACGCATCAAAAATCTTTAGCAATAAGTGCCTGCGGGAGATTATAAAAGTTTACTAATTCACAAAACGCTATTTTTTAAATTAAAAATATATAAATAAAAACATTGCAAAGTGTCCGAACGTATTAATTTTTTGTTCTAAATAAAATCAAAGCTGTAAAAAAACAAAAAAAAAAAAAACTGTAGAGTAATAACACTAGCGATGGTAACTAATTGATGTTTTGGTGATCTGATTCAGTAAATCTTTAATTTTCACAGCAAAAACTAACTCCAAATGATCTATTTTTGACACACATGAATAATGAGACGTTAATGTTTTTAATTTTAATATTTCTATTTTTTATCAACGGTTAAAACATAACAATTCGTTTTTTACGGAATAACCGATTGAAAACTCGAAACATTCTGCTTTAAGTTAAGAGTCTCAGTGAAATCGAGTACAGAAAATTGTTCTGATTTTTTTTTTTTTTTTTGCATGTTAAGTTTTTAAATAAGCTGCCTAATACAAAAAAGGAAGAATACTTGAAAACTAATTTTAAACATTTTTCATTGCATCGACTGTAATATGGAAGAGATCATCGCAATAAGGCACAAATTGCAGTGAAGATTACATACAAGTATTTAGGATCTCCTTTGATGCGTGGAAATGAAACTAAATATTTCATTTACACGGATATGCAATTTTCAGTGTAATTTCTACTCTATTATGATATTTGTTTTCCTGCTAACAAAAAATTACTTTCAACTACTCACGATATTCCATCTGTTGTAGTGAACAAGCACAAAAAGTTACGCCCAAGTTCTCTATATGAAAAATATTTGCTAACTGTTTATGCACCGCAAAATGCTACATTTTTATCAGAACACAGCATTTAAAATAAAAACTCTCTGAAGACGGAAATATTTTGTTATATTGTTATAAAGTTAATTTATCATTAAAATGCAACTATTTTTTTTTAGAAATTTTAAGTTTAATATTGAAGATTATAGGTCTATTAGGTATTTTACTCAAGCATGGTGTCGAAATTATGGCATTAAAAAATTTTATGGAAATAATACGCTTTATTAATATATTTTACGTTTTAAAAATAAGAATATCCATTAATCGGTTGTGCTATTGGCTTTTTGAAACTTGCATTTATCTTAATGGAAATTTAATTTTGTACGTTTTACTTATCCCGTTGTTTTCTCTTTGAAAAAAGCATGCTTTAAAGACTCACTACTATAATGTAAGCTTTAATTATTTTAGGAAATTAGTTCATATTAATAAACAAATGCAAGAAAAATATAGATTGAATGAATATTTTCAAATTTTCTGTTCATGTTTTAATGCCATTTAGATCTTACTACGTAGTACTGTTTCCTTTTATGATGGATTTCGTGCAGTTTCATCTTATGGATCAGTTGCTTAAAACAGAAAGGGAAAAAGTTAGGTGACTTATTTTTTTTTATCTGCACATGTCTGGTGTTGCAGGAACGTCGTTTTGTCACCTCAGAAAAAAAATAGACAAACAAATGTAGTGGAACATTGATTATACGACGCCGAAGGGACTACAGAGAAACGTCGTATAAACAATTTACTTTTTGGTTAGATCTAGGAATTAGGGGCGCACCAAAACGTCCTTATAAATGTGAACGTCGTGTAACCGATCTCGTAAAAATGATCCTCCACTGTAGTAACCCTTTTTTTATATTTCAAGTAATAAATATTAAATTAAAATAACTCAATAAACGTTGTTGTCCTTACACATTCAATGCCAATTTTAACAAGAAGTTCCGTCTAGAACTATACGAGTCTACTTTCTCGTATACACCAATATCAAATTAATTATCTATCTCTTTCTTTCTTTCTCATTTGGCTTTAGTTCTTAATTACTTCAAATATACCTTTTTCAACTGTTTATACATATTTATACACTCACTTATTCATTCATTCGAAAATACCCTTAAAAATCCAGATCAAAAGATTTCGTGGGAAAAGAGGCTTCTTCAGCTATGGATGAACTTCATACCTGTACATATTCTACGTTATAACATCTTTTTGATAAAGTTTGTTAAAAGCAAATCCGTCTGTTAGAACAGGATTTATGCAGGATTGAAATTTCCCTTAAGAGCTAATGTTATTTTTTTTTCCAACTGTTCAAAATTGAAAAAAAAAAAAAAATGTTCAAATGAAAACATGATTTCCTTTGAGAGCTTCTTTTAATAAGCTTGTTCAAATTAACTATGTCCAGAACTTGCATACTTTGCTTCATTTTTTCCCATAGGCGCTAATGTTAAGATTTTTCGAACTGATTAAAATTGAACGAAAAATTGTTTAAATCAAAAATTAAAATATGGAAAAGAAAAAAAAAAAACGCTCTTGCCGAGATCTTTCCAATGAAAAAGAAAATCTTCTGAAACAGACAATTACTTCAAACGTTACTGGGGGGGGGGGGGGGGCACAGACAGACACGTTTTCCCCATCTCAAAACCCTACTTTCAAAATTTTATTTTTCTATATTTAAATAATTACTTAACGTATTTTTGACTTTTTCTTATTTTTAACGATATTTTTACAATAGATCAAGCCTTCGCTTATTCTTTTTTTTCTTTCTTTCTTTACTTTTACGGGACAGCAAAATAGCCTAAGAAATAAATATTTTGAGTTATATAAAATCATGCCACGACAGATATGATAAAATGTGAACGCATTTGTCACAGCAGGTTTTTACATCATGCATAAAAATGTTATTGCCTTATACTAAAACTTTACCAATATTTTTAAAGAGTACATGAAAATATTTTCGCACACTAAAATTATTTTAATTTTTTGTACTGAAATAAAGCAAAAAAGGTGCTTTGTCATGTCCGTCTTTCATGAAATTAACCCATAGTTTCAAAGTGTTAGTACTATAGAAACGACAAAATAACAATTTATAAAATACAAGCCATAAACTTGCGATTAATTGATAGTGTATCGGTAGTTTGACACAACTCATTAATTTTTTTAAGGGGAAGGTATGTTACAAAAGATTTTACGACGATGTACGCAATGTGTGATTAAATTTATTAATTAAAAACATAAATATTTTAATACTATTCTCTGTCGTTTGAACATTGATTTTATGTCACTAGAAATAGTTGCGCTTATAAGCATAATATACCTACATTACATATATTTTTTTGTCATCATTTAGTTTATTCTTCAAACTACTGCTATTGCAGTTTAATTTATTAACTCGTTGATCTTTTTAATGCTTTTCAAATTCATCAGATGGAAGCCTTTTCCCCATTTGATTTTTTTTTTTTTTCAGTCCCGTTGAATCCCTTTTTACATTGACGAACTTCGTTACGGAACACATTTCATCACCAACCGTCGACTTGACAGATGCGGTAGAAAGAGATGCAGTCAAATCGGTGGTTTTGATGTTACCTATTGCCCGCTTCTACAAACGGACTCTTGGTCCATAGACCTAATAGGAATATGTCCAAAAGGGTTGCATTGGGCTGTAGGCCAAAGCTCCGTAGGGATGACGTTCCTTATATGGCTCGGTATCATATGGGTGCCGTGTGGATGGAAGAGCAAGTTTATTTCTGGCAAGTATCCCAGAAATGACGTATCGGACATGGAACGCGTCCATTTTCATTATCAAGGGAAGGAGAGCAGCTTGATTAAGGAGGATTTGGCTGGGAGAGAAGGGTGTTTCTGGCGGGTGGGGTGGCAAGTAATAAAAGGAATAAGAAGAGAACAAGGCAGAGTCCTCTGAGGAAATATTTATTCCTCGGGGATTAAGAAGTTTTTTCTCTTTCTCTCTCTTGGGATGAATCATTCGGTTGGTGGAGGAATAAAGCATTGAAACACGTCTGTTAAAATCAGCAGGTTGCGTTGCGTTAGATGGGCGTGAAGACTGCTAGTGACTCATTATTATACGGTTCGCACAGTAGCTAACCTTAGGAGTTAACTTACTTTGTGTGGTGATTAATCCTAGTTAGTTTTTGTTTAACTGGAATATCTGGTAACGAGTGCGAAGATTAATAATAGGTTACTAGTTTTTCCTAAGGAATTGTTTTGGCTGGGAGAAATTTTTTTTGAAACGTTTGAAGAAATTATTAGTATAAAATATTTTATCAACAACTTTAACAAACTTTACCGTTTGTGCTGAACTGAATGAAGGCATTCTGCCAGCAGAATAATTGAGTAATGTAATAGAATGTGGCCATTTTAATATTTTTTTGGCTTAAAATTTTTTTTTTAATGTTCATTATTTATTTCATTTGTTTCTCTTCCGGCGTTGATACCGAAGCCAACATTTCATGAGGAATAATTGCAGGAATTTCATTTTGCTCATTTGGTGTTTTTTTTAATGTGATGGAATCTAGTGTGAGTAGATAAATGCAATTGATTAGGCATGGGGCAACAAGTGCTATGAGAGATGAGCATTTCATTGAAAGAGTTTCTATTTAAAAATAATTTTAATAGGTCTAGGAAGAGCATTCAATACATTACTCTTAATTTGAAAGTAACATTCATTTTTAAGCACAATTAATAAATCTTTTGTTTTAATGAAATGTTCATTTAAAATGCAGTGAATTTTTTTGTCGAGTATGACTTATAACTTGAGATTATAAGGATATTTTAGATGTTAATTTGTAAAATCCATTTTTTTTTTTTTTTCGGACTGTACTTGAAAAATATAGTTTTTTAAAATTTTTTAAAGATTTAGATAAGAGGATTGAGTTTTCTTTACGAGAGAGAAAAGAGGATAGACATGCGTCTTTGCTCTTACATCTTCACTGTCATTACCTTTCCTGGAATTGTTAATTTGAAGGTGAAGTCTCATAATGATAAAAGTGCGTTTCTACAATTACTGTATTATGTTTTTGGTTATCAGATTTGAAATTACAAAAGGAAGAGGGATCTGGAGCGGAGCATGGGGCAGGCGCGCGGAGCAGTGATTTTGCTTGAAACTGGGGAGATAAGAGCAAAGGAAATTTGCTGTCCTCCACTGCTCCGATTTTTTTGAAAAAAATTGAGGATTTTTTCCCCCCTTTCTTACGTTTTATTTTCTTTCTTTTTTTTTTCAAATTTGTTTCTTCGTTTGTTACATATTGAATATTTGATATCTGTAATGAGATCACACTTATTATTTCCTTTCTTATTATTTCTGTCATTGTGGTTTTTCTAATCCAGTTTTGCCAAAACTGGGCAATATTTCGTAACGCCCTTGGGAATGTCTTTAAAGCATCTTTCTGTAAAATGCAGCTATCAACAGTAGAGAATTTTAGCTACCTGTAAATTAGAATTGCCCCCTTTCTATGCTGCTTGCTTTTCATCAAATGCTCTCCTTGATCATTTTTGTTTCCCGGGATATGAAACATAATTTTTTGAAACTGTGCACAAATAACTTTTTTCTACTTCCCACAATTCTTACTTTATCACATAGTACGTTATATATATATGGATGTGTGTGTGTGTTACGGTTAAAGTGAGAATCATCAAGGCTTCGCGGTTATTGCCCAAAGAGTTGCTAATGCATCCACCTTTAATCAGGTAAAACTAGGACCAATCCTAGTTTTAGGATCCCAACCCCGAAGAGTTCACAGCGCTTCTTACTTTTGCCGGCTAAACCCAAATCTAACAGTTCCTGAGCAAATCCGGATCGCGGTATAATTACATTATTCCTCGCTTGTGCAAGTTTGTTTCGAAATATATTAACGAACTTATAAAAAAAAAATAGAAACCGAAAATGTGCTCAAATCAAGTTTCTATGAGCAATTTCAAAATTTTCTGTCGCTGTCTCCTAAGGAAGTTGATAATATTATTAGTAATAACACAAAATTTGTTAACATTAGGGTTGTGTCAGATGAGAACAAGTTCTTACTACAACTTTCAAACTTCCAATACACAGTGTGTTTGCAAAAGCTGCAAATTTTTCACATAACTCTAAATGCTTCTCATCTTAGAATTGTAAATGAAAATTAAACATTCCTCTGATTATTGTAATTTTATTTTTTTAATTAGTAAATTGATGTCCTTATTCTTAATCTAATTTTATTTATACATTAGAGTGACCCGGGGTAATTCCCGATCACTGTGTTTCTGGGGTAAATATTGATCACTCATTTTTTATGAATAAAAAACTTATCTTTGTGTGATTTGAGATATAGTCAGGTATTCTTGGACATTTTGCTAAAATATAACTACATTTACTAAATAATCACTAGCTGTTAAGTGTAATTCATTAAGTAATTTCTAAACTGCACTCATAACTTGCCATTTCAAAGATGGGTTTCTAAATATGCTTTTTTACAAAGATCCTTCTTTCTCTTTTATTAGAACATATTTTGTTCTACTTTGTATTCATATTATCTAAAAATAGTGAAGGTTTGGATTAGTTGTTTCACATCTTCTGTAATCATTAAAATTTATTATTTAAGGTTGTACCGAATGTTGCCCCGTGTAAAGATGGGGTACATATTGATCACTGGGGTAATTCCTGATCACTTGCTTTTCTTGGCATAAATTTCATCAGAAATAGCTAAAATAAATAATTTCAGTTATTTTTAATGACAGATCAACAAATGTGGACGAAGACTAATGAAGAAAAAAGAAACAAAAGTTTAGAACAAGTTACGAAGAAAGAGGATAGCAAATCAATAGTGTAAAATTTACAAGTTGATCAAATAAATAAATCCACCCAATTAGATGATGCTAAATTCTTGTTGGATGCTATTCACAAGAATATATCTTTACACAGCTATTATGCACTTTATTAGGATAATTATCCAATGTACATTTGAAAATCTTTAAATAGAGCAGGAGATCTGATTGAAATGAAGTTTTTAGAAAAAGGTACAGGCAACTACAGATGGTCAAAAACGAACAAAATTGAAAAGATAAATGTGAAATACATTTTTTATGCTCCTGTGACCTTAAATGGAGCTGATCTATTCACAGTTTATGACACTGCCATAAACATTGCATACAAGTGTTACATGAAAGTTAGTAAAGATTTTTAGAAAATATAGTATTTTTTATTAAATAAATCAACTTGTCAGCTGATAAATTATATTTTGCCTATTTATTTATATTTTAATGTATTAGCTGTTAACTACTTTCATATAATTGTTTACGAAATGCCTTTCGTTTTAAAGAAAATTGGGTGATCAGTATTTGCTCCAGAAGTGATCAAGATTTACCCCATTCTAAGAATAATTTCTAGTCACTGAAAATTTTAAATATTGCAAATTCTTTTTTTATTTTCAGGAAAATAAAGGTTGCATGGGAATACGTCCGTAAGTCATCAAATTTTCAGAAAAAAATGGAATTCTATTGCAAACGGTTTTTTTACAAAATTGATGTTTGTATTATTTGATCGGGAACTACCCCAGGTCACTCTAATTATATTTTTTTTATTAGAATATATAACTTAACTTTGAGTTGGTAACCGACGATAATCGGTTAGACCTAGTTCTAGCCGAGAAGCCTTGATAATCCTTATTTTAATCCGTTAATCCTACGTTTACCTTTCATTCTTGATTTAACCGTAACATATATGTGTATTGTTTTGCACCCCGGATAAAATAGACTCTATGGAATTGTTGGCTGTCTGATATCCATCGAGTTGACTGATGGGAGGTTTCCTGGTTTCCTCGCATTCATCTCGCAAATGCAGTTGGGATTTATCTATGGGGGAGGGAACAGGGATTCGTTATATACCAGAAATTAGTTTTTGTCGGATATCGGATAGCCGATGTTCCTTGTCTGACAGATCCGTACCGGATATCTGGCAATGATATTTGAAATCTTTAATTCTATGCACATTTTTAAGCTTCCCACAGCTGCCAAATACGTAATCTGTTTGCAATTTGCATTTATTTTCAAAACCTGTTTTATTACTTGCCTTTTTAAAATAAAATTTGACTTGCCGGATAACCAGATCTTTCGTTCAGTGGCCGGATCAGATTAGCGGAGCCGGAACAATTATTTTGAAGTCGAAGCGAAGGTGAAGCGAAACAACTCAAGAACGCATCTGCTCTCATTCCCTGATGATTAGCACAATAGAGCAAATATTAAATACAATCCTAGTTGATTAAATATTGAACACAATCGTAAACTAATATTACACAATCGTATTTAAATATGTAACACAATCCTGGTTAAAGGTTTAACACAATCGTTGTAAGATTTCATACAATTGTGGTAAATGCGTAATACCATCATTGTTGAATTATTGGGAGGGAGGGAATCGAGTAAACAGTGATTCAACTGCGTTAGGAAGGAAAATTTAACTTTTAAAATGTACTTTAATAGCTTTTAAATGTTAATTATTTAACTGCCTTCTCCAGCATGGCCACTGAATATCTATCTCGGCTTGAATCGCCGATTGAAAGTCCAGTTGCATGATTGTGTTATATATAAATTAAGAAGGCTTAGTTTAAATTTCTAACATGATATCGGGTTAAGCGTAACACAATCGTGCTTAAATATTTGACACGATCATGTTCATGATTAGGCTACATTCGATTCATTTTGCCGGGAAAAAAGTAATTGTTTTTATTGTTATGCTTTAAATATATTTAAATGCTTTTAAACATTGCTCTATTAACTGCACATTTTAAGGGCATAATCATGAAAATTATTAGATTTAAAAGTACGCGTATATTAAACCAAATGTAAACGAAAAGTTTAAGCTATAAGCAAAATTTCAATTTCGAAAAATTGGAATTTAACACTAGATTGAACCATTTTCAAACTTTCATTTTACACCAAGTTACTAGTGATTACAAAAAACTTTCAGTCACATTAACTTGTACTACTTACCGTGTATTAAGAAAAGCCAATGCAATTGGAAGTTGCACTATAATTAGCAACAAATGATGCAAAATGGAAGCTTCGAAACAGTCAAAATGACTGGTCAGGGCAATCTAGTGTTAAGAAACTGATCTTTATTTCGTAAATATATGAATAACAATGCAATATTGTAAAGTAAAAAGTTGAAGAATTTCGCTCTTTTACCGTTTGTAAATGACAAAAATATGGGTTAGAATTCTTTGTACTAGATTTCAGCATAATCAAGATATGATGAAAAAGATTTAAATATATATATATATATATGTAGTAAAGGAATAATTTTTTCGCCATGAAACTTAATATCAGTTACATATTGCATTGACAAATTTGCAGCACTTATGTGTTTCTCAACCTTTCAGTATTCACGGCCCAATTTTCCATCATAATTTTCATCGCGCCCGCCACTTACCTTAAAATGTATACAACAATAATGTATATTGCGTACTTTGGATTCTGTTCTTGAATTTTTTTTTAAGTAACTGCTAAAACAAGAGTAAAAACGAGTAATTTAGTAATAAAATTAGTTTAGTAATAAATCGCTATTTGAATTTTGGGAAGGAGTAGAGGGTGATTTTTCTGCACTAAAAACAAGGGCATTTCGCATTCTGTTACCATTTTTAACATCCTACTTTTGTGAAACTGGATTTTCTGCTGTGGCTTCTTTGAAGACAAACTATTGATCTCGACTAAATATAGAAACAACTGAGAGTGGCTATTTCTAAGATTAAGCCTTTCTACGAAAAACTCTGCTTTGCAAGACAGGCCCAAGGATGTCGCTAATAATTATTAAATTTGTTTTTCATGTAGTATGTTTTGATTGAGAAAGTTTCAATTTAGTAATTTGTTTTACTTTAAAAAGTTATACAATGCGTTGAAATGTATTTTGTTTTCTTTGTGCATGTGTGCTTTCTTTTCAGTCAGTTAATCAATTTTTTAAAGTAACATTTTTGCTTGGATATTCTCGCGCCCCCCTTCTCGTGTGCTCGCGCCCCACAGGTTGAGAATCGCTGACTTATGTAGAATGTAGAGATCTTGAAACTGTGAATGACAAATCCACTTCAAGGCAAAATTTCAAATCGAGAAAAAACGGATTTTTCAGCTCTTTTTTTTTTTTAGCTATATACGTAGTGAATAAAATTTATGAAAATACATGATCAAAAATACCTTCGGAAAGTACAGAAACAAGTTCTCAATTGAGTAAGATTTTCTAGGAAGAAAATTGTACTAAAGGCAGGATCGATTGTAATTTATTAGATATGACAACCAATATTGCATTTTTATCAGTATTCGGCATGTAATTCAACAATAAATTAGGGTAAGATTATTTAATGCAATGCTAAAATAACCCGATGGTTTTATTTATTTGTTTATTTATTTTTCTGTCCAGAACTCTGGAAACATTTTTTTTTACATATGATATTCATTTTCCAAAATATACTGAATAAAAATGTAAGTGTGAAAAAAATTCAAAGCTTCTGTACTTCTGGGTTGAAAATTACTGTGCTAGTGCATTTCGTCCAAAGCTCGATTTAATTGCTTAAATATTTCAAAGAGATCAATAAAATTATAGCAACGAAAATGTAATTGTTCTCGGTACGAAATCACATCTTGAAAATATGATTTAAAGCTTAACACTATAACCGCCTTTTTTAGTTTATCCCAAAGCTAAACAACGTTTTTTTTCTGCAACCCGACCGAGAATTTGACCCACATAATAATATACTGCTTCTCTCAAACTCAGCTGTTGCTTCGACGCTGAGCGGTGATTGTTAATTAGCCTTCTGTGGGTGTGGGTCCTATATTTAGCGCCCCGAGTCGGGAATTGCTCTTCAAAAGTTATAAAAGTACCACATAAACAAGCCCGAGTTTTCTGCCACCGACAAGTGGGCCATTTGGGGGCATCACTCTGCTGAATTTCGGTATTGTTTGGATGTTATCGGCGCTCAACCTTTGCATCTTAACACTTTACCGACCGGTAGCGGTTCGAACATACTATGCCCTTTCACCGCCCGCTCAGCCGCAGATCGTCCGAGACACCAACCATATCTAACAGAAAGATCAAAAGTCGATTAATCGACGACCGGTCGGTAAGCGCTGGGGAGCAAATGTCGAATAATCGACGGCCGGTCGGTATGCGCTGAGAACAAAACGTCGATTAATCGACGGCCGGTCGGTAAAGTGTTAAGCAGGGAAAACAGGAAAAGGAATCAAGTGGATAGTTTTAGAAAATGCTAACGTACTTTTAACTAATTGGTTGCAAAAAAGGAAGCATGGTGAAATTAAGAAGCATAATTACGCTGTGATGAGAAACATAAGTGGGTGGATGACTTTGGAAAGGGGATGATTTCGACTGATGAAACTTTTCAGGATTCAATGAAAAGTATTTATTTCGTTCAATAGATGAATTAAATGCGTCAAGTAATTTTTATGCTTTCCTAGCTGTAACTAGGATCATAATTTCGGCTTAAATCGTGTTTTATTTCGTTAGGGAAATTAATTAAAAATTTTACCATTAAGAACTCATGCTTTTTTTGCACACAGTAGTCTGGAAATCTGTTAAGGGGGAAAATGCAAGTAAAATAAAAAAAAATTCATTTTCAATTAGTTTAGGACAATAAAAAAAGGTCAAAGAACAAAATATAATAACTTGACAAAATAAAAATACATTATTTTTCCTGTCTTTCCTTTATCGGATTTCTACTAAACAAAAAAGATTAATGTATGAAAATTAATAATGAATTTTTGAAAAACAATAATGACAAACTGAGAAAAAAGAAAAAAAAAGTTTCATAATAAAATTAATCATCTTCATCAACTACCTTTTCCACAGAAGTATTGCTTCTTCTACATTCATTTCAGCTAGATTTGGTAGTCCAAGTAATCAGCTTGTTGTAAAATTTAATATAATTATGGTCAATAAACTGAATTACTTTTTTACTTAGAATTACTTGGTCCAATAAAAACCAGAGAAGATAATGATAGAAAAAGCAATATTTCTATTGGGAAAGGATGTAAATCTTATCCGCACGTACGTTTTTTTTCTTTTTTTCTTTTTTTTATACTGTTTTATTATTGTTATTATTATTTTATTTTTTAAATTTATTTTTATTCGCTATTAACTTGTTTACATTAATTTCTATTACCTAACAGAAACGAGTGAAAGACTGGAAATACGTCATGAAGTTGATCAATTTTATACATACTTACTTGCTTTTTATTTATTTTTTCTTCAGTTTAATTTTTTTATACAATTGATTTTTATTATCTTAACCTAGATTTAAAAGAAATATTTTTTACTTTACTTTCATTTTTACTATACTTAGCAAAATTGTTAGTATGAAAAGGGCATATACTAATAAAAAAAAATAAGTAATTTGAATGACAAAATAAAAAAGGTTATAATGGTTTAATTCTGATCCTACGTACAGCCAGATCGTCGGAAGTGTTTTCTTTATTTCTATGTTTGGCCAACTAAATCTGCTTCTTTGTGATTATGACATGTTCACACGTGCAAGTGATATTCTTCCATTGGCGAAGACACCAAAAACGGCATATGTTCGTGACTCATGCATGCCCTTCATGCACTAAACGAAAATCGTGAGCCTTCAATAAAGTGGTTAATTGCAATGGAACTAGTTTCTTTTCTGCAATAATCAATTTCTTTTCATAGAAATGGCAAAATCACTGCTGACTCGATTTCGTAAAAAACGTGACTCATGCCATTTTTGAAATCGGCTATTGAAGTATATTAAACGAGAAACTCAACACAATGGCTGCACAATTAGAAAATTTCAGGCTCGTGGTTCGGGGTTTTTCAAGCAACCACTCTTCAAGAGCAATGAGATTCGGAGTGTAAGAAAACCAAAAAGGGAGCAAAAATGGTAGACATGCACAAAAATCCGTTAAAATAGTGGATTAAATGAAAAGCAATGAAATATGCTAGGGGGGGGGGGAATACACAAATTAAACTTTTTTGCATTGATAAAGGGGCTCTTTGTTAACCTTGAAATGCGTGTCTGCAATTTTATTGCTATTTTTTTCTTTTTTTTTACATTTATTACGTTGTTTAACCGTTTTGTCTTGCCTATTGAAGAAAAAAGATTTAGAACACATGTTCAATTTAGTTTTTCATATAAATTGAAAAAGTAAACTGAACATTTTTTTACAGATCAACTGTGTTTTGACTCAGTTTTTTTGATTTCGCGAGGTATTTTTCAAGCTTTTGTGCTATATTTTTATGAGTAAGATGTTGGGCATTTTCCGTAGTGCACTAACTGTACATGTCCAAAATTAGCTGATTGAAGGGCAAGGACATTCTTAGTTTGATATTTTAGGATGGTGGTAACACTACGCTTGGGTGAACCGAAATTTAAATAAGAGGCCATTCATAAGTGATGTCACACTTTTTCCCAATATACTTAACGCCCCTCCCGCCTTTGTCACAAAAAGGCCACACTTCAACGTACCCACTTCCCCCTCCCCTGTCAATGCCAAGCTATATTAAGTACAGTCGACGCTCATTATAACGACCACACGTTATAAAGACCATTCCATTATAACGACCAGTGGTAAAAGTCCCAACTTGATCCTTATGAACTCCACGTAAATTTGCTTTCGGTATAACGACCGTTCTGTATCATCTAATCCAATACATCGACCGCATTCAGCAGATACTATTTCTGGTATTCTTTCCAAACAGTGCGTATTTCTAAATTTGTAACTTGAAATGACCTTGATTATAGTTTACGGACAAGCTGCTTGGAACCCTTATAAGTGTTCAGTCCAACTTTGACAGGGGGGAGGGATTACCACTCATTAGAGTACGGAAAGAATAGACGGGGATTAAACGTGGAATTTTCGGATTTCTTATTAGGAAAAGGGGTTGACAGATGTATTGGTAGTGTTTCGTTTGAATCACGTATTTTTCCAACAGTAGATTCTCCGAAATAAGAGGAGAAAGGCTGTCCCTTCCAGGTGTCATATCAGCTCAGTTTTGCTTCCAGAAATGTGTATGTAATTACCCCCTCCCTCCCCCTATATTATCGACTTAAAACTCTGTTTAACATTTTGCAGTGATAATTTTTTTAAAATTCCAATGATAAAAAATAATTTCAGCATTTATTTTGGAATCTTTGAAAAATTACCAATTTTAAAGGAACTACTGAACATATCATGCATTTATATACTTTAGAAAATTCTACCTCTTATAGCGACCACTCGTTATAAAGACCTTTTTCTGCGGGACGCAGACGGTCGTTATATCGAGCGTCGACTGTATTTGCAGTTCAGAAAAAAAGCACTACGTATAGAACACATGAGCTATTTTATTAAATGACATTTGTAAACATAACAGCAATAATGATTATGTGTGTACTTAATTTGTATAAAGTAAGATGAAGGTTTACAACAAAAAAATTAATTAGTATAAAACAGTAAAAGATATTAATTGTTCGAATTCTGTTAAAATTAACCGCGGTATTTTGTCGCAAAAATATCAATGCTTTCCTTTAAATTTAAGTTTTTAACTTGAAGGTAATTCAAATCTTAAACAGCACCGATGCTCTCAATATGGGATGAAGACGCAAAAAAGAAAATCAGAAAGTAATACAAAAATACTAAATCTGTTTATTTTAAATGTTTTCATTTTAACCAACATGTGATGATGTTATAAATCTTGCTCCCCTCCCCTTGTCGCAATTTCTCGAACCCCCTTCTCCCCTCGAAGTGCGACATCATTTGTGAATGCCTTCTCATGAGTAATAGCTTGAAAGCACCTTCTATACCTAGCGCATTTTAAAATGTTTACAATGTTTTTAAAGAAAAACCAGAATACTAGCTAAAAAACGACTTCAAAAAAAAAAAAAAAAACGCAGGAAAAAAATGCAGATTTTAGATATTTTCTGAAGAATTTTGGAGGACGACAAAGTACCTGCATTTTGTCTTCACTTTATTGTGAAGTTATTTTCAGATTATAGAAAAGCTCCTTAAACTTGCTCAACCATTAGCAGATTTTTTACAGATTAAAGTCACTTAAAATGCCCAACGCATTAAAGCATTTAGGAATGTATAAAGGGGTATCGAAAAATCATTCTTCCAGTTTGTCATATTTAATTAACTTCTTTTAATGGCTGGGTGGAAAATGTAAGTCAACATAGTGAATAATATGTCTATGGAATTTTATTTTCATCTATCAGGGGGAGGTATTGAACATTCTATTTAAAATAATTAGCTTTACAATATTTTGTATTAAGACATTTACGAATTCATAAGTCTTTATTCATTTATGGATAATGCGTTTTCATTTTAAACTTGGGAAAAAACTTCGCATAAACGTTAAACTAATGTATTACTTGTCTCCTTTCATTGTTTTTAGAATTTCGTTATTTGTTATTAAAAACACTGCGTAATTTCGGTGCATAATATTATTTTTCTTGTACTCTTTTTTTATCAGGAATTGTCCATCTGCAAAATTTTAGATTAGAATGGACATAAATTTTGTGATTTGTTTTCATTTCTTTGCTGCGGTCGAATCCCCCCCCCCCCCCTACAATTCCGAAGCACTTTTTTTTTTTTACAAATGGTATGCTACAGAATAAATATGTAAATTCCAAGTGGAAAACTTCCTCATTTGAATGAATTTTAAAAAATCCAGGTTCACATTTTATGTTAAAAGTTAGAATTAATTAATTAGATGTGACCGTTCAAAATTTTTTCTTCAAAATATTTATTAAAGAAATGAATTTACGATGACAATTGACTTCCTTTTATAGAAAAATGCAGAATTTTTGTAATGGAAAAAGTGATTTTGTATTAGTTATAGAGTGGATTCGGAATTTATTTTATTATTTAGGTGTGATTTTAAAGCAGAAGTTTGTCGTTAGATGGCAGTAGTAGTCACTAATATTTGTCGGAAATATTGAGAATTGTGAAAATAATTTCTTTCATTTTTGTTATTTTAAAATTTGCTTTAAAACATATCTGTAGACAATACGCGTGTTTCGAAAATATTAAGTTTATTTTCTTTTATGAATGGGAAATTGCAACAAATGCAAATAAATTTAAAAAGCGATAATGTACATTGGGTTTAAATGCATTAGTCTTTCTTGTGAACGAAATTTTTTCAAAAATAGTTTGAAGCAGTATTCTATAATATATCACATTCAGACATTCTATAATATTTAAAATGAGAATATTTTCAAGAGGATAAGTAATAATTGCAATTTTTAAGATATCCTCAAATTTTCATAACCATATATTCAGGGTTCACACTGGGGAAAATAACAAGGTGGGATTTCCCGCCTTGACCAAAATTTTAAGTGGGATTTTAAAAATTTAAGTGGGAACTTTTCTTTTTGTCTTTAAAAATATTACTGAATTGTTCGATCATGATCTAATATAAACTATGTAATAAAAACTGATTATCTGAGCTATGCTCAGCAAAGAAAGAATAAATAACATCAAAAAGGTTCACACAAAACGGATCCTTCACAAAATTTTCGATCGCAAAAATGGGTGCTTTATAAAATGTTAAACATGAAAAAGATCCTATGGTATTTTGATTATTTAGCCAAAATTCTTTGATGTCTGATTTTTACAAAAAAATCCTAAAAATTAGTTTAAGATTTTCTCTATTTTTTCTGATCATATGTCATTTTATCTATTGATGATTTTCAATGAAAACTGTGTATTTTAGACACCAGCATTGTCTTTTAAGTTTGTGACCAAGGAACATTAACTTTTTTCACTTCTTTTTTTGATTTTGTACTCTGTGAATTGAACGAATGTTGATAAGTCTGCATTCACAAAAGGCTTAAATTGTTCAATAATCACAAAAAATGAAGTAGTCAATGTTCCTAGATTCTTCTTTTCATTAATGGGGATAACATGGCAGTTGAAAACTAATATACTTCATTTAGTTTGTATTGAATTATCAGTTTAGAAGAGTAGTTTCGTTTCGCGAACGCGTGTCCGCTAGTTGCGGGAACAGCGCGCAAGCGAACTTTTTTTGAGTGGGATTTCAAAAAATACTGCGGGAATCGCGCGGCCTAGCGCGAACCCTGATATATTACTTATGTAACGGTCGGTTTCATATCTGAACAATTAGAAAAGTATATATGTTATGTTTTCAATTTCAAGGAAAAGGATATATTTGCTAACTCAGATTCCAACTCTCATTTTATTTCTAAAACAATTTTGAAAATTATAGTAATTGCGGCAAAATCAGCAGTTGATTAAATTCTTGATCAAAAATTTTTTTTTTAAATCTGGAAAGAAAAAAAGAAGTATATATATATATATATATATATACTGCCAGCCCCGCTTAATCGGGTAACGGATAAAGGAATATACCCCGCTTATAAGAATAAAACCTTCCGGAACCGAATATTTCCCCATAGACGCAATGTTAAAGATCCCCGTTTAATCGAATAATTTCCCCGGATATTCCAATAATACTGATCTGCTTTTGAAATATTTTTGATAAAAAATTGATTAAATTTCAAAAATAAATAAGTAAATAAGAACAATATTTTAATTTTCAAGTTGATCTTTCAGCAACATCTCCCCATGCCCACTAAATTTGAAAGTCACTCGTTCTCTCTCATGATACCCCCTCCCACCCGGAAGTAAATAGAGGTCATTTTCTAAAGGGTTTCTGGAATCTTCTATTTAGCAAGCTATTAGTAGATCTTCCCCCAGCTTTAAGTGAAGTTGATAAATCGTTAGCTGTGATACGAAACCATTTTGAAAATAGAGGTGGAGATTATGACTAACTTTATAGATTGTAGAATGAAATACAAAAGTGCTCCTAAAACACTTTGAGCAAACAATCCACAATAATGGACTTTTTTTAAGAAGAAATATAGTGAAAAGTTGTCCCAAAGATTTTGTAATTCAGGTTGTAACTTTTACTTTTTGTACTAAAAAATATATAATAATGTATTTAATTATTTTGTTTTTATTTATCTTATTTAAAAAAATCTTTTAAACACTAACATTAATGACTTCTTTTAATTAGATATACTAATTTATTATTACGTTTCCAGGCAATATTATCAGTTCTGTAAGGTAAGGAAAATTTCCCCGCCTAATCGAATACCCCGCTTTATCGAATAAAATGTGCTGGAACCGACGGTATTACTTTAAGCGGGGCTGACAGTATATATATATATATAATATACATATATATGTATATAATCATCTAATTATATAGGAAATGAAAGAATTAACAAACGATGATTACACATATTCATAATTATTATAACCAGTAATTTTTATCTATCCAAAAATTCATATTTTGAGTGTATACGTTTTCCTTCAATTGTTCTTGTGTTTAAAGTGTAAATAAAGCTAAACAAGTTACAGACCGTAAAAATAAATAAATAAATTAATGAATAAAAATAAAATGAAATAGAAAACAGTCGAACTTGGATCAAAATATAATCTGTATATACTCTATCATCAAAGACTTGCGAGTAAAACTCTCAGTCAATTAACATGTGAATCAAATCGACATCAAATAGATTCTTCGAATCATTCCCTTGAAGTTGAAGTGCAAATACATTTTGCTCATACCGATAAAAAAATTTTTTTATATATTTTTGTGAATCTATTACTAATCATTTTTTACATTTGCTTAAAATGATTTTTTGACATCAGTTTAAAAAGCATCTTGTTTATATACCAATTAAAAATTACTGATTTTGAAGAAATTTCGTAAATACAGCACATTTTTTATCGATAGTATTTGCAATATGATAAATTTTTCAATGTCAGCAAATTCAGTTGTTTGCATATTCCGTAGATCATTAAATTACGCTCTGTCCTACACAGAAATTGTAGACTTTTATTCTGTTGTCGATTAGTATTCTGTACAGTGTACTTAATCAATTTGTTCCTTTTCAACATAAATGTAGTCTGAATTTACAACTACTCCAGGGATGTCATTTATAGTGATTAACTTCAAGCAATTGCGATGCATATTAATTTATTTCATTGAAAATTATCAATGCGTTTGTTGAAAGTCGCTTGGAGCTTTATACAATGATTTGCTTTGGAAATATTGCGTCAGGCTCAAGAGAATCCACAAAATTTAGCAGCCACTTGTCTGCCTTTGTGAAACATTTTTTTTAGCGTATTCAGCATATGAGGCATAACTTTCAGTCGAAAATTTATAGTTTGTAGTTCAAATTGGTTAACTTTAAATTTGTCTAAAAATATATGAACAGTTTAAATTTTTGCCTGAGGTAAAGTGACTCGAAAGCTTGTCCTTCAGTGAACAAGTATTAATGAGTTTCAACAAAATAACATACGTATCTTGTTTGTAAGTTAATGTTTTTTTAGCTTTCAGTGAGATATATTTATTTATTTACTTACTTATTATTTAAAAATGAACAGAGAAATGAATTGCATTCAAACTAACCTGAAATGAAAAAGTTGAAGCGTTGGGAAAGAATGAGATATCTCTTATGGGAAGCAGTAGCACTGAAAATCTCTTATCTGTTTTCCTTTTTCTTCTTTAATTTTGTTAATTAATGCTGGGTTTAAAAAGCGTTCTGAACAGACTTCCGTTTTTCAGCAGTTTGTAATCCTTTTTTATACATCACGTATCTTTAAATATTAATTCTGGGAAAGAGTTTCAAAATTTAGTAAGGCTCGACCGATGCATCGGCCTCGCCGATGCATCGGCGCCGATTGTTCAACAAAGTTGCCATCGGCCATCGGCATCGGCAGCCGATGTTAACTTTATAAAAACATCGGCCCATCGGCCTTAAAAAACATCTAAAAGCCGATGCAAGGCCGATGGTTTTTCGCAGGGACAACTTTCCAGAAAACATTCTCTGTCTTAAACTTACTTTTTTCCTCCATAGCTAAATTTCTATTTCCAGACAATAACAGGCAGAACATCAGTTAAAAAAAAGCACAAAAATAATGTCATTCTACAAAGTGTATTTGATAAAATATTCGGAAAAATAGTTTAATCGATCGCTGCCCGAAAACCTTCATTATTGAAATTATTTCTCTTTGAACAGAATGCTAGCGAAATAGAATATGTTAAAGGGGGAAATACGTGTAAAACGGCGTATTAAGAGCATTTTTTATGATTTTTTTTTAACGTATAAAGAATAAATATATTTTATTGAGATTTTGAGGTTCTTTTAAAAATATATTGAGGAACATTTACTGAAATTTTCAAACATTTTTCTCGAAAAATCCGGGAGATATCGGCTGCTGCACACCGTAAGTCGCCACTTGGGTCGGCAGTTTGCGTACATCCTGAAGGGCACAATTTTTATCTGAAATCAATTTTTTTTAACTCAACTTTTTTTATCAGTGTCTCTTCTAGTTGAACTAAAATCATCACAAAAAAAAGCCCGAAAACTTCTATATTTTTTTAGAATGGGAAAATTAAATACGATTTTTAACCGTTTTTTTTTTTCTTTTCTTACAATAAAAAAAGTAAAAATAAAGAGATGTTTATGATTCCAGTTCAAATAAAGCGCGTATATATAAGGAAAATGTGTGATAAATTTGATAAGGATTGATCAAAAACTCTGCGAGCTAGAGTATACGCAAATTAGAAAAAGTAGTTTCGAGAAAAACACGTTTGAAGAGAAGAGAGGTATTGAAGGTAAATTTAAGGCAGTAATGAATCAATTATTTTGTACTTATAGATACTAATATTTATAGAAATTTCTATCCAAGGTCTCAATTGTTAAAAAAAATAAAAGGACATCTGCTAACGCTCTCTAATACCCTTCAGGTCATTCATGAGGGACTCCCTGCTCAACTGCTTCAAAAGCTTATAACTTTTAAACGACTTGGAATTTTGCTTTGAAATTTTTTGAGACTTTTACACGTATTTCCCCCCTTAAAGTAAAAGTAATAGAGACGTCTTATGAGTGCTATTTGTTATTCGCACTAGGTTAGTTGCCTCATTTTGTCCGTTTTTCGCTCAGTAATGACTTAGTGCATTAGATGTCATTGTGCAATAATCTTATACCATCTGCTTTCAGTTCGTCCTGTTTCTTATTATTCCGAAATTGTAAACAATACAAAGTCAACTCAATGATAATAATTTTACTCGCTTAAACTTTTTTCTCTTAGCCGTTTTTTTTTTCTCCTTCTTCCATGCCACGTGTTACAGTTTTTTTTGCAATTGTGCAGCAATCTCGTTGCATCTGCTTTTAGTGTGCGGTTATTCTCATTATTTTATTTTTAGTTTACAACATAGAAAAAAAATGATCAAAAATAAGAAACGATTTTCCAGTATGAATGTTTATTGATTGAAACTTTATGTGTCAAGGTTCGACTTGCAATTTTGGAAAATTGAATTCTCAAAATGCGAGTTCGCGCGACAGGATTTAATAATATCTTAATAAAAATGCTAGCATTTCTTTATTTTCAAAGATTGATCAATGCATATTTTTTTCAAAATACATCTTAATTTTTTATGCGATAGTTATTTTAATTTTCCCCCGTGTAAACTTCCATTTTTAAGCATATATATATATATATATTTTTTTTTTTACTTCGATGCCACGTGCTACGATAGTTGACAGTTTTTCTGCTATTTTACAACAATCTCGTTGTATCTGATTTCAGTTTCGAATATTTCTTGTTCTTTTATAATTACTTTACAACATAGAACAAACATATTGATAAAAAATATGAATAAATTCTTCAGTATAAATGTTTATTAATCAAAATTTTATGTGGTTCAAGTTCGACTTGCAATTTTAAAAACGTAATTCTTAAAAAACGAGTTCGCGAAACAGGGTGAAATAATCTCTTAATAAAAATGCTATAATTTCTTTATTTTCAAAAATTGACAACGCATATATATATATTTTTTTCAAAATACATCTTAATTTTTATAATTGATCACGTGTTTTTTCAGAAGATTATTTGTCAACAGAAAACTGCTGGTGCTCAATATATTTTTCACGTTACAAAATATTGGTTTATTTCGGTGACCTTACATTGTGCTCATAAAAATATAAAGAATATGTCGGGTATTTTAGTGTAATTTTCAACTCACAAGAAAAAAAGCTAATAAGATTGGTTCTTAAGACGGCCGGCCCCTTCATTCATTGGTAATGACAAAAAAATCTCACGTCTGTTCTTGAAGTAATATTCAGTATTTCTTGGTTATGAACATGAACATGGGGGGGGGGGGGGGGGTTACTGCATACTGCGGGCGAAACTTTTTAATATTTTATTTTTATTTTATAAAAAGAGATATTTTTAGTTAAAATAATTTTTATAATAAAAAATAAACAGAATCGTTTCCGCTTTTCTTTAAAAAACGGGGGAAAATTAAGAAAAAAATCCGAGGGGTGTTGACAATTTTGTTAGATACAAACCCACATTATATGTTAGCCTGTTTTATTATAACATCTACATTCCTCCCCATGAAAACAAAAATAAGAAAATAAAGGCAGCTGCACTTGTCATTTGCAGTGCAGGTGCTACAAAAAGAAAATGTTGGAGGAAAGGGAAGGAAACCCGATCCGATCCAATAGTAGTTGACTACTTTTGAAATTATAAGAAAAAATAATTAAAACTCCTCAGATATAGCTATTTTTTTACCACCTAATAGTTTATTTTACTAGAACCGCGAGTGATTCTTTTAGTTTTAATTATTATGTAAACTTCCTCCAAACAGTAACAGTTTTATGGTGCTTGAATAATGCATTTATGTTTTTATAAACATTAAAATAAATAAATGATTTATATGACATTTTTGATAAGCATAATGGTTAAAAGCGATTTTTTTTCCATCGGCCATCGGCATCGGCCATCGGCCGATGGAAGAGGAAAATAATCGGCAATCGGCCATCGGCCGACCTCGGAACAATCGGCCAACAATCGGCATCGGCCCATCGGCCAAAAAGTGCCATCGGTCGAGCCCTAAAATTTAGTATTACAAATTTGAAAAATATTTTATATTGGTTTTAGTCAGGGATACACAAATCAAAGTAGTTTTTCTGAAAGAGACCAAGAACACAACTTTTAAAATTTACGTTGTATTTCTTTGCTTCTATATACAATAATTAATAAAATATTTCGGACTATTCGACAGTTACTTGAATGTATTTTTGATCAGCAGTACGGTTTCCAGGTCTGTACATAAAATAAATATTCTGCACGATGCATTAAAAATATCAAGTTTGATAAAAGCATAACAATAAAAAATATATAATTGTTTGGAAATTTGTGTAAAATATTTAGCTTGATGAAATATTGTTATTCAGTTCTTGGCACGCTTGAAATAATGTACTATGAATTTAACTTAAATTAACCGTGTATGGGTGAACGTAACTTGTATGTTAACCATACATTATTTTTTCCGGTAGAGAGTACTTTTGGTGAATGGTAATAATAAAGAATTTTAAAATTCAAAATAAAGCATAAATCCAATTTTCGTATGAAAGCTTTTAATAAATTTTGCAGTGCACTACAATGAATGTACAGAAACAAGAACAGAAATTGAAAGTCTTATACATGAGATTCATATTTACAGTCAAAACTGTAAAAATACACTGAAGCTCAGCTTATGCAGATGTATGTAACAAATAAGAATGACTCTGTTTTCCAGTTATCAGTAAATATACAATCCTTCTTTATATAAAAATGTAATATTATAAAAGTTTGATTAAAAAGCTAAAATATACGTAAAAATAAGGTTTAGTATTGAAATACTATTCATTTTTTATGATTTATATTTAGAGAAAATATCACCTCTTTTGGTTTGACTGAAAGGTTTTTCATAACAAATGTTCTGGTTATTCGATTTGCAACAACTGCATGCGTCGCAGTTGATTATTTTCTTGTTCTTTGAGTATGCTTCGGTTGCTGAAGATTGTAACTGGTCACTTATAACTTGGTTAAAATCTTTTATAACTGTGTGTAATATTTAAGAAACTTAAGAAAAACACTTCTGTTGATGTCTTCTAAATAAAGTAACTCTTACACATGCTATGTAATGGTGCACATTGCATGGTTAAAATCTTGATACTAAGAGTGAGTAGTTCTAAGTTCTTGCACAATGAACTGCATGAGAGTTTCACTACTATCCCGCTTTTCTACCAAAAGTTGCTTTTCAAAAATGCTTTGCTGATGTACTGTATGAAAACTTCGTATTTCTAATCACTAATTTTATATTGGCAGTATCATTTAGTTTCAAGTGCAACATCGAATTATTGTGTGTGAATAAATGCTACAATGATAAAGTTTTGAATGACGGTGATGAGCTGCAAAATGTCCATAAATCTGCACACTTTTCTGGTGAATATTTTTTTGTGGTAAAGATGAATAACATCAATTAAATCGTATTTCCGTGTGTTATGATTTGTTTTGCGTGTGAAAACGTTAGTCTTCTCTTCAGTGAACAATATTTTAAAATGAAGAATGAAGTCGGCAGAAATTTTTTTACAAATATTAACAGAATGTATAAATAAGTGATTTCATAAAAAAAATGCCATTCTGTTATTCAAACATTCATTCTTTGGTACTACGCTGCACAAAAGAGAAATGAATAAAAAACATCATATCCACATAAATGCAAAGGCTGTTTACGCAATCGAATTATTTTTTTTTCAAACTCAATAAATTCAAAAACTTATAAAAACCAATCTATACATAATACGTCTTTTGAAATAAAATATCTCCATCAACAAAAATCAATCGAATTATTTAAAAAAATATTTTTTATGGAGAATTATAAGAATAAAATATTTAACAACATTTAATACGAATCAGTCTTTATAAAAGCAGGAATGCTTATAGCCGTGTAGACCTGACATTAATTATCCATGCTGTAACCAGACTTCCAAGCTTCCATCATAAAAACAGATGAATGGAATCTGTAAAACATGACAACAGGCAATAGCAGTCTAGATATCAGACCCCAGGGAATAAGCCCAAAAAATTGAAGCTGAAGTTGGCTTGAGACGTGATTATGATCTGTGAATGATTCTGTAATCCACAGCACTATATTGGTAAATGCCAGGAAAGTAACTATTTGTCTTCCAGGACGCGAACTTTCATGTTTGCATTTTGCTGAGCAGCATTTCTGACCGACTTTATGAAAGAGAATAGACTGCGCTAGAGACTGAATTATCATTAAACCTCCATCAATGAATACCGCCAAATATCTGGGATTCAAAATATGAGTTGAACCAACAACTAAAGAGCATGTACCATGTATATAGACAGCAAATACACCAATATTCTGTAGAACACTATGAAGGTTCTGACGTCGGCTGTAATCTGTGCACATGCACCCAACGCGGCATAAACCCACTAGTATGCCTAAAAGGGAGAGGCCCAAAATGGCACAATGAACTGTTATCATAATAAAGAGGGTTTCTTCTTTGAGATTCTGATTATTTGTTAGAACAAAAAACAGAATGAGAACAACGATGCCAACGGCCAATACTAGCAAACCCAAAAATAAGCCTTTACTGGATCCTTTGCAGTCAACTTTGCGAGAAAGCTTTTCAGTAATAACACGTATTTCCAATCCCTCCCTTTTGGGTGACCATGAATTAGCTCTTCTTGTAATTCTTCTTCGGCAATTGCTGAAGCTGTCCCACAAAATGTAGTTCACCGATGCACCAACTAAGCAGTACTGCACAATGAATGGTATAATGAAAGGTTGTGCTTTGTCCCAAATGATACCAATCGTAGTATTTTGATAACATTGCCTGAGGGAAAGAATATCTTCCATTTTGTCTTCATGTTCAAGCCATATGCAATTAGGCGACACTGCAAGAGTAATAAAACAAATTCGTATGAACTTTCAATGAATAATTTTAACAAGATGAATTAATGTACATAAGTTAAAAATAAAAGAAATCATATAAGCTGAATTTTACCATAAACTTCATGTCTGCCATCGGAGTATACAGCATGAGCAGACATGTTAAAACCCTCTGGAGGGAAGCGATCAGAAGCATTTAGGTTCGCATGGCTGTCATCAAGCCAACTCTTTGCAGTTTCCCAAACAATCAGACGCAACCATACTGCAATATTAGTAGCCATTAAGTGCATAAGCACTATGTGACGACACCATCCAAGGTTCTGAATTGCTTTCTGTATAGAAGAAAAACATTTCATTACTAATAGTCTTTTATGTACGTATTATTTTCAAAAAATATTAGATCGCCTAACTTTAAACATACATGCTTTCTTTCTAGTTCGTAACTCTTTATTGATGTGCAAGTAACAAGCGAATTTAATTTAATAACTTCATTACAATTAAAATATTACTTCCAAAATTGAAACTTTTTAAACTGTATATGTATATACTTAAAAACAAACTGGCCATTTTTGAAAGGCAATATTATAAAAAACAAGAAGAATGGATTGACTTTTTATGTAGTAAAATATAAGATTCAAATCAATCTCTAAGAACAGAATGCTACCCTGCAAGAGCTGTATAAAATGCGAAAAGAGAAAAAAAATGTTAATACTGTTATAAAGAAAACTCAATAGGAATTATTTAATAAAAATACAATTATGTTTTGTTGTAATGCTGGCAGCGTAGTTTCGGGCAACTATTTTGAGGCTTAATGAATTATTCTTGTGAAATACCTGTAGCACAGAAAGAAGAAATATGTATAGATAATTGTGTATAGATTCACCTCTCTAAGAAAATTCACTGTACTATCAACTGATTTTAGGTGGTCACATGATGAAAAAGCATTTTTCACTACTATAGGTTGTTTATAATCTAGTTGCTGTCAAAGATTCAACCTCTCTAAGGATTTTTATAGACCATACTTTAATTTTTTTTCCACAATTAGAAAGAAAATACACAAATATTTGACTGAAACTCGCTTTTTACATCTCATTATGCAATATTTTTTCCGAATCGTAGTAGGTGACAGTAGTAGTTTAGTTAGACCTATTAGCTTTTGCTACGAACCTTACGATTGTGCCTTAGATAGTAATGATTAAACTTTGTGCAAAGTAATAGAAATAAAATTTCACGTTAAATTAAAGCACAAATGAGCATTAAAACGCAGACATATGTTTCGGGATCACTTGGAATCCCTTTTTCAATGCGACAGGGAGCTTCTAGATGCAAAACATCCAAATGAAGCAGACAGAACAACAAAAACAAAGCTTATATAGCCTAAGAATTAACTGTAAACCAATGAGAATAAAGGCAGTGTGAAGTGGAAGTAGAAGTAATATTAAAGGCACCAATAAGAGAGCAACAAACGAATGTAGTTGGAAGTACAGAAAGTAAAAAGGAATATCAATAAAAACAAAGAAAAAGACAACAGCGTGCATAAAAATGTGAAAATACATGAAAATTGCAAAAAAATAAAATAAAATACAAAGAATAAAATGGAAATAAAATAAGTACAGAAAATACCAAAACAAAAAGCAAAACAAAGTACACATGCAAAAGAGGGGGAGGGGGGGGGGAAGAGAAAAAAAAAAAAGGAAAACTAACAAGAAAACCAAGAAAGAACAACAAATTAAAGGAACTTATGCCAGACCTGTGAAAAATAAGGAGTTGAGGAAGAATCATTAACCAAATTAGAACTATTCCTGTTAATATGATAAGCTTCCCAAAAGTCAAGTTCTAAAGGGGAAGAACATTTTTGAATAATTTTCCCAGAATTGAAATCAAAAGAGTGGTTGGAATTCCAACAATGTTGAGCAATGCTAGACTTATTCAGCTCTTGCTTTCGTACATAACCTTTATGCTCATTTAACCGAATTTTCAGAGCACGTTTTGTCTGTCCAATGTAAGAAAGGCCGCAACGGCAACTAATTTGGTAAATACCCCAAGTATTAAGTTGATCAACAGGATCTTTAAGAGAAGAGAAGGAAAGTTTGTTGCTAGGAGCAAAAACAACTTGAAATTGAAACCTTTTTAGGATTTTAGCAATATGAAAACTTACAGAATGAAAGAATGGTAACACAACCAAATCCTTTCTAGAAACCACATGATTGGGACCAGAAGTTTTTTTAGAAAGTTTGTTATGAATAGAATCAATTAAAGAGTGAGAAAATCCTCTATCAACAGCTACAGCTTTCAGATAGTTGAGTTCAATCTTGAGAAGCTCAGGAGAAGAGCAAATGTTAATAGCACGATGGACAAGAGCATTAAAAGCCGAATATTTTTGGTTGGGAGGATGAGACGATAGTCTGTGAGGAGGTAAAGAAACAGCGAAAGGTTTACGATAGACAGAAGTTGTGAAACCAGACTCACTCCTAGAAATCAAAACATCAAGAAACGCGAGGCTACTATTAAGTTCTTTCTCACAAGAAAACTGGATATTAGAATCAATGGAGTTCATAATCGAAAGAGCATCATCAATACCTAACAAGTTACTGTCCGTTAGGACAAAACAATCATCCACATAACGAACATAAAATTGAAATTGCAATTTTTGGAATAGTTTTTCCTCAAAATAATGCATATAGAAATCACTTAAAATAGGACTAAGAGGACTTCCCATGGCTAGGCCATCTACCATAGCATAGAATTTACCATTAAATACAAAAGTGCTCTGTTGCAAGCACACACGAGTAAGAAAAACTAATTCCTCGATTTCCACAGAAGTAAAATGGAATTCAGAAAGCCTTTTCCTGAGGCAAGTCAAAGCGCCATCAACAGGAACATTAGTAAACAAAGAATTAACATCAAAAGAGGCCATAACCGAATTATTCGGAACGAAGTTATGAAGTTTCTTAACAAAATCGGTGGAATTTTTAACAGTGAAAACATTCCGACTCCTAAGTGGAGAAAACACAGAAACTAAATACTTGGAAAGTTTATATGAAGCAGTGCCAATATTGGAAACAATTGGTCTGAAAGGAATACCTGCCTTGTGTACCTTCGGTAAAGCATAGAAACGCGCACAATTAGCAACAGAAGGAATCACAGACCGTTTAGCAATCAAAGGAATAGAATGAACAGACTTAACAGCAGAAGAAATAGCTTTTAACTCCTTGTCGCTAGGATCTTTATAAATTTCAGAATAAGGACCAGAAGCAATTAAATCATCAGTTTTTTCAACATAAGATGATTTATTAAGAACAACAATCTGACCACCCTTGTCAGCTTTGGTAATGACCAAATCAGAATTTGAAACTAAATTATTGACACAGCCTTTCACAGAATGGGTAAAACCAATATTAGGAACTTTTGAATTGAAATCAACATTGGAAGCAATAAGATGCCGAACTGACTCTTTTTGAGTGGAAGTTAAGGCACTAAATTTGAAAGCTTTTTCAACCGGAGCAATAAGTTCAGAAAAAGAAGGCTTTTTAGCCAAAGCAAAATTGTTATTACATTTCAAAGCATTAATTTCATTACTATTCAAAGAAAATTTCGAAAGATTTACAACCGCATTCCTATTAACAAGAGGCAAATCAGCCGGAACAGGAACATTTGAATCGTTACACAACTTGGTAAATTTCTTATTTAAAGTAATTTTGTGACTGTCAGATGAATGAAGAGCTCTCGCCCATGACATTCTATCAATAGAATCAAAATCGAAATTAGAATTAGATACAGAAAGATGTAAATCATAAAGTTCACGTTCTATGAACGAAAGTTTTTTCCTAGTTTCCTGGATAGAAGCTCCAGGTTTCTCTCCCCCCCCCCCTCCCCCTCTTTTGCATGTGTACTTTGTTTTGCTTTTTGTTTTGGTATTTTCTGTACTTATTTTATTTCCATTTTATTCTTTGTATTTTATTTTATTTTTTTGCAATTTTCATGTATTTTCACATTTTTATGCACGCTGTTGTCTTTTTCTTTGTTTTTATTGATATTCCTTTTTACTTTCTGTACTTCCAACTACATTCGTTTGTTGCTCTCTTATTGGTGCCTTTAATATTACTTCTACTTCCACTTCACACTGCCTTTATTCTCATTGGTTTACAGTTAATTCTTAGGCTATATAAGCTTTGTTTTTGTTGTTCTGTCTGCTTCATTTGGATGTTTTGCATCTAGAAGCTCCCTGTCGCATTGAAAAAGGGATTCCAAGCGATCCCGAAACATATGTCTGCGTTTTAATGCTCATTTGTGCTTTAATTTAACGTGAAATTTTATTTCTATTACTTTGCACAAAGTTTAATCATTACTATCTGTTAGGCTTAACGTGCCTGAATTTGTTCTTCTTTCTTTTGTTTTGTTCTCCCATCTGTTCGCTGCTTGGTGAGTTTTTGTTTTTTGTTCTTTCCTCATTGCTTTTCTTGACTGTGTTTATTTTTGCTTTTTTGTTTTCTGACATTTGTTCCGCATATTGTTACGTGGTGTATGTTTTGCAATTTGTTCTTTCTGTTTCTTTTTGTTTATTGAACGGTTTAGCTATTGTTTTTTCCCCTTATGTTTGGTTATGTCTCAAGTTAACAGATTTTGTAATCTACGAATTAAAAAGGTTCGGTTTTTGAACCATTTAAAATTTCTCCAGGCTTGCAGGCGCAAGAAAGTCATTCCTAAGTTTATCACTTTAAAGTGTAATTTACCGCGTTCTGTTAGGGTTGATAAGGTAATTTTTCGTTCTAAATTAGCTTTACTTAGAGCTTCTATCCAGGAAACTAGGAAAAAACTTTCGTTCATAGAACGTGAACTTTATGATTTACATCTTTCTGTATCTAATTCTAATTTCGATTTTGATTCTATTGATAGAATGTCATGGGCGAGAGCTCTTCATTCATCTGACAGTCACAAAATTACTTTAAATAAGAAATTTACCAAGTTGTGTAACGATTCAAATGTTCCTGTTCCGGCTGATTTGCCTCTTGTTAATAGGAATGCGGTTGTAAATCTTTCGAAATTTTCTTTGAATAGTAATGAAATTAATGCTTTGAAATGTAATAACAATTTTGCTTTGGCTAAAAAGCCTTCTTTTTCTGAACTTATTGCTCCGGTTGAAAAAGCTTTCAAATTTAGTGCCTTAACTTCCACTCAAAAAGAGTCAGTTCGGCATCTTATTGCTTCCAATGTTGATTTCAATTCAAAAGTTCCTAATATTGGTTTTACCCATTCTGTGAAACGCTGTGTCAATAATTTAGTTTCAAATTCTGATTTGGTCATTACCAAAGCTGACAAGGGTGGTCAGATTGTTGTTCTTAATAAATCATCTTATGTTGAAAAAACTGATGATTTAATTGCTTCTGGTCCTTATTCTGAAATTTATAAAGATCCTAGCGACAAGGAGTTAAAAGCTATTTCTTCTGCTGTTAAGTCTGTTCATTCTATTCCTTTGATTGCTAAACGGTCTGTGATTCCTTCTGTTGCTAATTGTGCGCGTTTCTATGCTTTACCGAAGGTACACAAGGCAGGTATTCCTTTCAGACCAATTGTTTCCAATATTGGCACTGCTTCATATAAACTTTCCAAGTATTTAGTTTCTGTGTTTTCTCCACTTAGGAGTCGGAATGTTTTCACTGTTAAAAATTCCACCGATTTTGTTAAGAAACTTCATAACTTCGTTCCGAATAATTCGGTTATGGCCTCTTTTGATGTTAATTCTTTGTTTACTAATGTTCCTGTTGATGGCGCTTTGACTTGCCTCAGGAAAAGGCTTTCTGAATTCCATTTTACTTCTGTGGAAATCGAGGAATTAGTTTTTCTTACTCGTGTGTGCTTGCAACAGAGCACTTTTGTATTTAATGGTAAATTCTATGCTATGGTAGATGGCCTAGCCATGGGAAGTCCTCTTAGTCCTATTTTAAGTGATTTCTATATGCATTATTTTGAGGAAAAACTATTCCAAAAATTGCAATTTCAATTTTATGTTCGTTATGTGGATGATTGTTTTGTCCTAACGGACAGTAACTTGTTAGGTATTGATGATGCTCTTTCGATTATGAACTCCATTGATTCTAATATCCAGTTTTCTTGTGAGAAAGAACTTAATAGTAGCCTCGCGTTTCTTGATGTTTTGATTTCTAGGAGTGAGTCTGGTTTCACAACTTCTGTCTATCGTAAACCTTTCGCTGTTTCTTTACCTCCTCACAGACTATCGTCTCATCCTCCCAACCAAAAATATTCGGCTTTTAATGCTCTTGTCCATCGTGCTATTAATATTTGCTCTTCTCCTGAGCTTCTCAAGATTGAACTCAACTATCTGAAAGCTGTAGCTGTTGATAGAGGATTTTCTCACTCTTTAATTGATTCTATTCATAACAAACTTTCTAAAAAAACTTCTGGTCCCAATCATGTGGTTTCTAGAAAGGATTTGGTTGTGTTACCATTCTTTCATTCTGTAAGTTTTCATATTGCTAAAATCCTAAAAAGGTTTCAATTTCAAGTTGTTTTTGCTCCTAGCAACAAACTTTCCTTCTCTTCTCTTAAAGATCCTGTTGATCAACTTAATACTTGGGGTATTTACCAAATTAGTTGCCGTTGCGGCCTTTCTTACATTGGACAGACAAAACGTGCTCTGAAAATTCGGTTAAATGAGCATAAAGGTTATGTACGAAAGCAAGAGCTGAATAAGTCTAGCATTGCTCAACATTGTTGGAATTCCAACCACTCTTTTGATTTCAATTCTGGGAAAATTATTCAAAAATGTTCTTCCCCTTTAGAACTTGACTTTTGGGAAGCTTATCATATTAACAGGAATAGTTCTAATTTGGTTAATGATTCTTCCTCAACTCCTTATTTTTCACAGGTCTGGCATAAGTTCCTTTAATTTGTTGTTCTTTCTTGGTTTTCTTGTTAGTTTTCCTTTTTTTTTTTTCTCTCCCCCCCCTCCCCCTCTTTTGCATGTGTACTTTGTTTTGCTTTTTGTTTTGGTATTTTCTGTACTTATTTTATTTCCATTTTATTCTTTGTATTTTATTTTATTTTTTTGCAATTTTCATGTATTTTCACATTTTTATGCACGCTGTTGTCTTTTTCTTTGTTTTTATTGATATTCCTTTTTACTTTCTGTACTTCCAACTACATTCGTTTGTTGCTCTCTTATTGGTGCCTTTAATATTACTTCTACTTCCACTTCACACTGCCTTTATTCTCATTGGTTTACAGTTAATTCTTAGGCTATATAAGCTTTGTTTTTGTTGTTCTGTCTGCTTCATTTGGATGTTTTGCATCTAGAAGCTCCCTGTCGCATTGAAAAAGGGATTCCAAGCGATCCCGAAACATATGTCTGCGTTTTAATGCTCATTTGTGCTTTAATTTAACGTGAAATTTTATTTCTGTGCCTTAGATGTCAAGATACCGTGACGCTTTGTTTTGAATAATTAACACCTAAATTTCAAGCGTGGATATTCGTTTTGTTTGAAATTACGAAGCAAAAGCAGTTTCTTGAACACCTAAAAGTAAATTATTAACGTATGTTACATATCATAAATCTTCAGTTAAAAAATAAGTGTTACTGTAAGTAATTGTTGCTGTAATATTCTCACATTGCCATAATACTACCTCACCTAATATCAAAGTAATCAAAAATAGTCGGGATGTATCCACTTTGACGTGATATGTCCATTTTGTCTTTAGAAAAGTTTGGTTGCATTTTTAGGTTGAAAATTGAATATTTCAGGAAACCGTGTGAAATGAGACATGGCTTGTATTTAGAAAATTAGAGTATTTTTTTATTTAATACAAAAAATAGCAATGTCTCGGTGCACTAGGTATGACGAATTTTGAAATCATTTTAACATTAATTATCATGTTCACTTACTCGAAATCTCTGTGCCGTTCAAAATGACTCTTAAACTGTTCAGTACTAAGCGCTCTAATTACGTTTTTTAGACACACGATTTTTAAGCATAAACCCAAGTTTCAAGCCTACCGTTGGTTCATTTGCCAATTTTATATGAACAGTAAATTTTTTGACTACTAGTTTTTTCATCTTTTCAAACTTTGGCACAAACGTGAGTTGAGCATTAAGATAAAAATATTACCTGTGAATTAAGTGATAAGAAGTGCATTTGCATAAAAGTGAAGATAGCAAGTATGATGGGCTGCACAAAGTTAAGTTTATCCACACATGGTTTCTCCATCGTGAATAGTGTTGCTATTTCTAGTCCAATTGCAATGAGAGTTCCCAATCCAAATACTGAAAGAAAATTAAAAATGTTAAAGCTATTTAATTTAAAAAAGTCTTCGAAGAGCACAATTGTTTGTAAATGTTACCAAATAGCATATGAGAACTTGAGAACAGAATCAAGCGATTAAAGCAAATCATTTGTTACATAAATCCGGATCTTTATTTTTGAAGAAGTTGGAAAACTGCTGATCTTATGAATGAAATGTATGAAAACTCTTCCCATTGTATTATAGTCCTTATTTAGATACATTTTTAACTGAGATTGTGTGAGTTAAACAGCTAAAATATTAGTGATTTCTTTATGCATGGAAATTTTGTTGGGTAGGTGATTTTGAAGGCGGTGTTAGTCAGCAAATTTTGTGTTTATGAATCTCTGTCAACTTTTCTTGACTTATATACACATATTTATACATATTGCTTCTTCTAAACTTTACTAAGCTCTTTTTTTGTCATGTTAATTTCACTTTAAAATTGTGTACGAATGTACACAATTTTAAAAAGTAAATAGGTTTAAAATAGTAATAGGTTTAAAATAGTAATAGGTTTAAAATAGTAATAGGTTTAAAATAGTATAGTAGTAAATAGGTCTTAAATAGTTTTTTTTAGTAAATAGGCGCCGTTTCATGTAAGAAATAACGTGATAAAAATCTGTATTTTATTTAACTCTTCAGTTTCTCAGGATTTGGGCACATTCGATTGAAAATAGTTTTCATTTCTTTACTATTTTTTACATTATTTGCAACCAACATTGTTGATTCTCCTTTTTCTGTTAATTTGCATAAGTTTTTTTTTTTTTTTTTTTTTTTTTTTTTGCTTTTTCAAATCAAGTTTTGAGGACTGAATATTCCAGTCAGGGAAAAAATAGTAGGTCATCTATTTTTCAATCATTCATCAAAAATTTACAGGGCGACCAGAACATCCCTTCACACCTGAACTATATGCTTGTCTAGAAAGTCTCTTTACATCGAAGCTAAATGCGTGAAATAGTGTAAGATGGTAAAAAATTTCTGTGTTGAACTCCCCATCCTGACGATTGACATGGTAACAGTGCTCTTCAATTGAATTGAAAAGTGACTGCTGATTGAACGCATTAAATCAGTGGTCGGCAACCCGTCGATCGCGAGCCCATTTTCGGCCGATCGCGACAGCATTTTGGACAGTTTATACTTTAAAAATATAAATAAAATAACTTTTGAATTGGATGGCGAATTTATCATTTATTTTTTTCCCTTCAGAAAATGTTTATTAGTTTGTCGGACCATTCACCGGTCCTTAAAAAAATTTCCAATAATATGGAGTGTCAGTCGTCACATTAACTATGCTCTCGGTGAGAGTTAATTCAAGAATGTAACTGCATTTCACATCTGTGTTGTAGTTAAAAAACAAAACAAAAACAAACTGCTTTTATCAAATTCAAAGAAAATAATATATTCGTATTGTTTCGATGCGAGTTAACGGTGTTAACAAACCATTATTTTAGAAATTTTAAAGTAGGTATTTTGTAAGCATAAAAACCTTTTTCTGACAAGAATTTACATACAATTTGAAGACAAGCGCAATCCCAACATGCTCCATTGATAGCATAGCATACACCCCCCCCCCCTTCCCCGATCCTCGGAGTCGATCTTGGTGTTCGCCGAACTTGGAAAGTAGATCTTCAGTCAATTTAGGTTGCCGACCGCTGCATTAAATGAACTGTTCCTTTGCGGTGGATAGTACGTAGGTCTCCAAACTCATCAGTTCCTTATCCTAGACCGCCTCGTACTCCGGGTCTTACGATCTGAGGGGATCATCAAAGGACATGGAGGGAGGCATCAAGCAGTGCAGGGTAATAGTGGTCCCCATACAGTCGTTTTGGACAAACAAATGTAATAAGGTACAGTTCGGCCGCAAAAAAAAAAAAAAAACCTTGACAGAGGGCCAAGAAGAATTCATTCATGTTCAATGGAGAAACTGTTGGTACAGTGAAACCTGTGTAAGCTGACCACTTGCGGTGCAGCACCTTAGTGGCCAACTTAGACAGGTGGTCAACTTATAGAGGATGAGGTAGAGGGTGTAGGGCTATTCCGTTCATGACAAAAGTAGTCAACTTAGACAGGTGGTCAACTTATAGAGGATGAGGTAGAGGGTGTAGGGCTAATTCCGTTCATGACAAAAGTAGTCAACTTAGACAGGTGGTCAACTTATAGAGGATGAGGTAGAGGGTGTAGGGCTAATTCCGTTCATGACAAAAGTAGTCAACTTAGACAGGTGGTCAACTAACAAAGGTGGTCAACTTTACAGGTTTTACTGTATAAGCAATTTGCCATACTCTGATTTTCTTTTATTTCGTTTAGCATACTTGCTTTCTTCCGAACCGATGATGCAGCCAGTAAATAAATTGGGTTGCTTTCAACAAACATAGAAGCAAACATTCTAATTCACGTTCTAATAAACACACCTGCTATGCGCTGAAGCACCCAAGTGTCAGAACTTCGTGGTCGAACTGTAAGTGATAGGAAGGTAGCAGTGAAGTAATTAATCGTGTATATTGACTTTCTGGTTACCCTGTAGTACTTCCATTTAGAAAACCAGCTTGATTTAAAGAACAAGAGCGTATACATCTTAGAAGAAACGAATGAATAAATGACTAAACTATGACAAAATTAAAGATACTAAAAGTCTATACAGTGTATATGTACCGAGAGCTCCAACTCTGAAAAATATGCTGATTTCTGGAATTGGATACGCTTTTCTTCGCAAAACGGATTCCGTTTCCGCATTGTCTTGGTCCAGCTCTTCTAATTCGTCTAGTCCGGGACATTTTTGAAGAATAAGGCTCATGTAAATGCAAAGTATACACAGTATAGCGACTCCAATTAGAAATGTAAATAAATATCCCTAGGGAAAAAAATCATGATTAAAATAGAGTTAAAATAAAAGGAAATATGTCACAAATAGATACACTAATGTTGGTATACATTAAAACATATTCAATCAACAATATAGAAAGCAATTATACAATGTCATTTTTCTACGAGAAGTGAATAGAAGTTTGAAAAGCATCAATAAAGCTATTTACAGTTTAATTGTTTGATTAAGGTCCTCCCTTGTTTTGCCTTCCATTGGCCCCCGAAAAAAATTCACTTTTGTTAGATGGTTTTGAGTGCCTACACTTTTTGATACATTTTCACATCTTACAGGGAGATTTCAATCCAATGTAATAGAAGTTAGCGTATTATTTTGTCTTCGGTTCACTTGTATAATATAGTATATTAACTGCTTTTCTTACGCTATTTTTAAAAGTCCTTTAATTAATTAATGTACTAAATGCCTTACGCCCTCTACGATCTTCTATTATCTAAATTTCGTACATCACAAGATCAACTACACAATTACATTTTCCGTATACGATTTTCAAATACCGTCCAAGATTTCTCAAGATTCTTCATAACTTGGCACAAACCGGTTAAAAATCAACAATAATCCATTTTTATGGTTGACAAACATAAGATGTATTTTCTCCATCAAAAAACGTTTAAAAGTTGTTTTTACTTTTAAAGACTTTGGATTTATTGAATCTTCCGTATTCAGAAGGTTAACTATTACGTTACAACTCCTTTATTACCTCAATTTTAATCTTCCGAATACGGCGTTACAATTTATCACACTCCATGCAAGGTACAATATTGAAACTAATTCCTGCTTACTCCACAAATGTTTTTGTCGTTTTGATGGTTTGTGACTAACTACATTCCACCTCGCACGTGAAGGAATAAACCTAGAGTAAAATGTCATGTGAGACTAACTTACATGATAAAAGAATAATGGCACACTATTGGGTAATATTTCTGTAGTGACTAGAACAGCAGTAGCTGCAACTAGAAGCTTTGCGTAGAGGCCGCTTAGTAAGTGGGTAGTGCCACGTACTGGTTTAGGCCTGCAAAACAAAGATCATACTATTTAGATACAGAAGTAACTTTCAGCGAAGGATACCTATTGAAACTAAAATCATAATAATTATAAAAGCTTAACAATTCAGATTTGCAGTCAATAAAAAGCATAGAACTATAGGTTTTCATAATACGAATTGACAAGAATATTGAAAAATTGTTTTACACAGTTTTACTAACCAGGAGTCACTACTTTAAGAAATATATATTTTTTTTTTTTGGGGGGGGGGGAGTTAAATTGTAAAGGTGAAATTACGTATTAACACTTTACCGACCGGTAGCGGTTCGAACATACTATGCAATTTCACCGCAGCCTCAGCCGCAGATTGTCCTACCCAAATCTAACATAAAGATCAAAAGTCGATTAATCGACGACCGGTCGGTAAGCGCTGTGGAGCAAACGTCGATTAATCGACGGCCGGTCGGTAAAGTGTTAACGTGAAAAACGGTTGCCAAATCATTGCTGTTTGAAGATCGTTTCTAGATACCTCTATGGATGCCAATCCCAGGTGACGGTCTCTCATCTGGGATCTGGTTCAAAATTAAGAGACCACAAGATTTGAGGTCAAGTTAGTCTTCAGTCCTCGGGGTTCCTCGCTCTAAAATGAAGCTGCATATCACCCTAAGCCAGTGGATTATTTTTCTTCTGGACCTGGTAAGTAGGCTTTCCTATACCAGGGGGATTAGTAACAACAACTACAGATCGTTTATAGATTTTGCCAAATCTGTTGCTCTTATTATCCAATTAATTCCAACAAAATTACTAATTTCTTTACGGTATCTAGGTTTTGTCTTTTATTCTTTTTTCTTTTACTTTTACTGAAAATTAATAAAGATTTTTATTTGGCCAATCCGTGCCATATTCCATAAGCTTCACTTGATTCATTGGCACAACAGAGGTTTATTTTTACGAACCTGAAATTTTAGAAAATTAGTTTCCGATTCTCACTACCCTCTTATTTGGCAGACATTCTTTTCCATTTTACAAAAACTCGATTTTAAGAACAAATTTCATAGTCACTGCAGCTTTGTGAAAGTGAGCCTTGCTGCATAAAAATGTTTATCTTATGCATATAGATCTTCAAAAATTTAGTGCATAGAAATATGTTGCGACTCAAGCTTGAGCTTCTAGCACAAAGTTGGCGCGCTTGAAGATAAGTAAAACGGGACATATTTATGTTACGGGACATATTATAACGAGTACAGTAGTACCACAAATAGCAATAGTGTAATAAAATAACAATAGTAGTACTTAATGAATAATAACAAAAAAGTAATATAATTACGTTTGACAAATGGATTTAACTGCTCTAAGTCACTTGGGGGGAGTAATTTAGGAGCCCCCCTAAAATTTGAGGGCCCAGAAGCGCGACCTAGGAGGCTATTTCCATATTCAGGCCCAGGTTCCTACATCAATTCTAGAAGATATTTCTAGACATAAGTTTTAATTATCTGTACGAAACTTAAAACTGAATGGTAATAAGGGCGTGGAAGCTGTCTGAAATTGAAATTCACATTAAGCAAGTCAGCGCTAATGAAGATGGCGCTTCAATGAGATGACAAAAGAAGTTCGTCCATTTCTTAATCACCCAATTGATGCATCTGGTTAGTGATGACGCAACAAACACCTCTCCGACTAAAGCAATCTTTTACTGGGTGACAAACTGGGAAAAAGCATAACACTAATGGCACTGATTATACATGTCAGCTCAAGAAAAAAATCATTTGTCAAAAGTATTATCTTTTTCTATATTGTTGATTCAGTTTTCCACTATTGAAAAAGAGAGACTGAAAGGAAAGTTCACATACAAGTTAATGCCATTGTCTAAAATTAGCTTCAGTTTCTATTATTTGAAGTGTGTAAAGGTATGTCATCCGAAATAGCTTTTTTTAAATGAAAACGTTATATTTTTGAAACAGCAGAATCTTTTGTAACATTTAGACTACAAGTCAAAAAACAGTAAACCATGCCTATTCTCATGGAACACTAGGGATGTAAAATGCATTTCTTGAAAAATAGGTCTAACACCCTTTAAAGTCCTTAAATGCAGAAATACTTTTAATTAGCTAATATTTGTTTCAAATCGATGTTGTGTTTTTTACTCTGATGGACATGGCCATATATAACCATTTACCTTTTTGCTTAAAATACATAGATATAAATATTCAAATAAAAAATAAGATATGAAAATTCTATTCATACTGTACATACCAATATTGCCCACACATCTGCATTTTTTAGTTTCCAATGTACCAGTGTACTACAACAGCAAGAGAAAATAATCCTTTTATTCCGAATTGCAAATTATTTTTCAAATCACCGGAAACATGGTGATTTTGAGCAAGTAGCAATTAAATCGTCTCCTCTTTAACACATCAAGGATATTGTCATAATATAATTTATCCTTTGATGCAGAAATACATTTCACATTAATTTAAAATCACATTTTATGTTTTTCTTAATAAATTAGAGGATTTTTAATGCTAATATCAGAGCTTTAATTATTTCAGTATACTTCCCTGAAAGAACTGTGTGAAAGAATAACAATCAAAGTCGTTCCAAGCAAAACATCTCGTTATCACTTTTTCTGCTATCTTAGTACTCTTCCATGTAAGTCGTAATCTTTGAAGATTGCATAAAAGTTTTTTCAAGAATTGTTAAAAAAAAAAGGTGCAGTGCATTTTGACCTCCTTTTGCTACCGATATGTATGGGAAAGTAGAACTTAGTGAGACAAATTTTTGAAAAACATGGATTAAAAGCTAATTATAATAAACTGAAGAAATTTTAAAAATTGGTGTTTAACTCTGTTTATTGGCAATATCTTAAGCATAATATTTAATAATTTATACAAATGCAGATATTAGAAGGTGATAGAAATTCAGAAAAAATAATGTAAAAATTCGTCACAGCTAATAACACAGTGAGACATTGCTAATTTGTGTAATTATAAAAATCCCAGTTTCAATTAAAACTTCATTAAGCAATGTTTAATGAACTAAATAATCCAGTTCCAGCCTTAAAAAAGTCACATTATATTTATAAACTCAAAATAAACTTATTACTTCAAAATAGATGCATCCCTAGTTTTTGTTTTCATAGCCATTGGCTGAGACAATCATCGCAATATGAATGTATTGCAGTAACATTTAATGCAGAGTTACTATAATGAAATAAATGTATTTCTAGTGGTACATAGACATTGTCTCACGATGTACAACTGTTCTATGTTACACTGTGTACCACTATTCCATGCCATATCTCACTGCGTACCATTTCACTATATTGTTTAATCACAAAAACAGGTTAAATATCTCTTCTATTAATTTCATTTAGTTAAATCCTAAGTATTAAGTAAAGAAACAGAGAAGCATTTATGTTCTATTCAAACAAAAATAATGGATACAATTTAACTAAAGATGTGTGATATGTAACACACATAAGTACTTTCAGGTCTCAAAAACCACTTTCGATTCATAACTTCCAACAACGAACATCCACGCTTGAAATTTAGATTATAATTACCAGGGGCGGCGAAGTCGGACTGGTTTTGTGGTGAAGGAGTTGGATAGCTTAAAAAGTCTCGATTGTAACTCGTTTTTATAACCTTAATTTTCACTGAAGCTACTTAAAAACTTTTTTCATCACGTGCCAGAAAATACAGCCAGCATAATGAAAAATGTTCATATTATGGTCAAGGCCGTAGCCAGAAATTTTTTTAGGGGGGGGCCCTAACTTTGAAACACTTTTATGTTGAAGAAAGTTTCAGGGAGGAATATATGCTACATTGCGAAAAAATTCGGGGACGTCATACCTACCAGCCCTTCCGTTGCATGCAGTCTCCGGGGGGGGGGGGGGGTTCATGTTAAGAATAAGGAGGGGCGGTGTATGCTTCCAAAATCACTACCTTTTTATATTTATACATAGATGTAACTAGAAATGATAATATTAATATATTTTATATAGTATATGATAGATTTTTTATACCATGTACAGTAGGTGTATTTTTGACTATCTTTGGTGTAAATAGGACCGTGTTTTGTGGAAGCTTCTGCATCTTAAATATTTGAAACTGATCTTACAACCATAATGTTTAGACTACCTCTGAAAGGGGGGTCCGGGGGTTCCCTCCCCCCGTAATTTTTTCGCAATTTGGCTCCTGAGAATGCAATTTTAGGCCCTTTCGGGACGTTAGAGGAAGGAGTTTCAGAAGTTCTCCCCTAAGAAAATTTTCGAAACTGCAGTCTTAAAAATGAAGTTTCAGTCTATCTTTGTCAATGTTACTGGAGGCAGGAAGGAGTTTGAGGGCTCTCCCCAGTAAACTTTTTGAAAATTTCCTAACAATGCAATTTCGAGATTCTTTAGTGATTTCAGAAGAAGCAGAAGGGAGTGCGGTTAGTCTTCTCCCGCAAATTTTTCGAAATAAATTCTTATCTTTTAGGCTACTTTTGGTGTCGCTAGTGACAGTGTTCGATGTCTTCTCCCTAAAAGTGTTTCTGAAACTAATGTCTTAAAAGTGTAATCTCTTTTTCCTTTCATTTTTTTTAAAAATCTGTGAACTGGATTTTTTTCTCCAGGGGGGGGGGGGGCAGTTGGTTAACTCCGAGGGGGCAGTTCCCGCCCCCCCCCCCCCCGGAGAGATGCCTGAAAGAAGCACTGGTTGCATGTTGCATGATGAAATTATGTTTTCAATTTCGCCCACAGAAGTATTACTTCAACAAAAAAAAAGAGAGAGTTAACAGAAAACATACGTTGTTTTGAGAATTACTCCCTATTCCGTTTTATTTTAGACAATTTAAGCAATTTATACTTATTCTCAAGTCTTCCCTATTTTGTCATAACTAAATGTAAATAATTAAAAACTGGAGGTTTTCTTTTTCCTTAACCTAAATGCAGCAAACTCTTCATTTTTTTCAGTTTGAAGTCAAAAAAAGCTGTATAACTTTGTTTTGCAGACGTGGACAATTATAAAGCACTTTCAAAATTAGACATATAGCTCATGGGCTGCAATTGCGGCACAACTCAAAAAATCATGTTTTGAGATAAGTGGGTTTAAACTTTTCATTGCTAAGAAAAATTCGTAAGAAATGCTTTAGTTATTATTAAATCTTGAGGCCTAATTTTGACTTAAGGAGTTGTGCTAGTATTGCTGCTGAAAAGAATGTGTATTTTCATATTTACAATCTGTTCTTAGTCCGAAACGAGAGTTTTTTTTGAGTTGTGCCACTATTGCAGCCCATGAGCGATATAATAAGAAGAACCAATCAAGATGTTTTATGTTCAATGTAAATTTATGACTAGGCTAAGTAAAAGTATATTTCTGTCGCGGTATTTTTCACCTTCACAATGTTATTGTAAACGCTCTATGGGACAATTCATAAACAGTGTCACACTTTCTTTCAATATATTTGATCCCCCTCCCTCCCCCCTTGATCACAAGATGTCATTCTTCAACACACCACTACCCCCTTTGTCACATGTCACGCTATATTATATGAGCACATGTACTTGCAGTTCAGAAATAAAGTACTTACGTTAAAGAATCGCATTTTTAATTTTAACTTTCAATGACATTTGAGAGTATAAAATGAGATTAAGGTTAAAATAGAAAAAAGATAATTAGTGCATAATAGTAAAAAAAAAAATAATTGAATTCTAAAAAATGACCCGCGCTTATTTATCTTAAAAGTAAATACCTAAGAAGATTTTCTTTTAAAATTTTAACTAGAAGCGAGTTCAAACCTTAATAAGCATCGGTATTTTCAATATGAAATGAAATCAATGAAACTTTAAAATAAAATTATGAAAAACAAAAATAAGTTTAATCTGCTGATTTTTTTACATGTTTTTATAGAAATCAAAATGTGTAATGTCACACTTCTTGTTATCCCCTTGTCACAATTTCTCGAAGTAGTGTGACATCATCCCCTATGAAGTTAAAAAATGAAAAAAGAAAGATTAATAAGCAGTTTCTCAGCATGTGAGGAAGAAAATAAAAAGTTGAAACTAAAATTGCAAAAAAAAAAAGAGGAGGGGCAGCTAAAATAATATTTTGAAAAAATTACATAAAAATAATCATACCCTTTCTGCTGTTCATCTCTACAGGGTTTCTTCCTAAAATAGGACAAAATACTTTCACCTTTTCTTTTACTCATAATCAAAATTTCTGCACAGGCAAGCAAGGGAGACTTTTGCAAGAGCACAAGAGCCCACTCAATTGCCTATGTTCCGCAAGGCAAAGTCAAGGCATCCGCAAAGGGGCAAGAGCCCTCCCTCCGCCCCCTTGTCGGAAGCGTTTCTATGTTGATTCGATTTTACGAATTGCTAGTTGAAAAAAGAAAAGAAAAATAAAGATTTGTCCCAGCAATAACAGCACAAATATCCACATCCCGCAATCGTAGACGACGCGGTCCATTAGGTATTAGCTCCTACTTCTACAATATGGGCTACAGCCAGGGCAAACTAAAAAGCGCGGGAAAACTATAACAATCCCCGATAAGTCAGCGAAAAGCGCGCGAAAACCATACAGCCAGTGCAAACTTAATGGGAGTGTCGCCATTTCCACAAATGTAACCTGCAGGCAAGGATAGACAAAGCACCTAAACTGTTGTACGTATATTTAGGGCAGATGTGGTTCCATAGCTCGCATTTTGCCAAAAAGGGATCAGTACATTTGCTGTTCTTGCTGTGTGGTCGGGTGATTAGAACCATATGTAGCCCTTGCCCTTAGGCAAGGAATCAATCCGGGGAACCTATCGACTGGAGAATTGAGGGAAAGCATCTTTTTTTGAGATCTGGTTTTTGACCCTAAATTTTGGAAGCGCCGTCTTATCGTTTCCCCATTTGTAAAACAGAGAACCCTCCCCCCCCCCTCCCCCCGCTCCCAAACAGGTTGGTTCAAGGAACAAAATCTTTTTTTTTTTTTGTTTAACAATTTTTTTTTCAGACTAGTTAAAAATTTCGAAAGTATTTCGGGGGGGGGGGGGGGGGGCTCGGGCCCGTCGGGCCCCCCCCCCTTGCCTACGGCCTTGATTATGGTAACTGTAAAAAATTTTTCCTCGTACTATTATGCTTTAAGACTTTTTTCTATGTAGTTTTGAAAACAACATGGTTTCTTATAAGAGACCAATCTGCAAGTCTGAATCATATAGTTAGTTCGTTATTGATTTACGGAAGCCAGAAAAGGGACAGTCTAAAAAAACACTTTATTCAAATTTTCTTCAGATAGATTTTTCCTAGAAACTGTTTCACTGTTCCTGCTGAAAGATATGTAATGGCAAGACGATATTTCAATCATACTTTTGAGGTTCAGCCTGAAAGATTGAACATTACCGCCTCCCACGTAGCTGATTGAGAAATAGGTAGCAAGAAAAATAATAAAATTTTAGTGACACACTAACACAATGCCAAACATTTGTCTTTAAAAAATATTTTAGAAATCATGATTTGTTCAAATATTTTAAGAGTGATCTCATTGTTTAAAGATGCAAAAAATTAAGCAAAGAAACTTTATAGTGAGGTTTGAAGCAAGCAATTATTCCAAACATGGTGACATGCCAGGAAGGAAAATGAAATTTGGAAATTTAACTTAATTTTTAAAATATATTTGCCAGTACCCTTGTAAGATCATTTTAAAATGTTAATAATGTAACGTTAAGTAAATTATTATTTTTTTTCAATTACAGAATAGCATTAAAGTTGCATTCTCATATTCTTTCTCATATTTCGTGTGGATCACTCATATATGAACTATAAACAGGAGCGCACTCCCGGGAGGAGGGAGAAGAACGGGAACAGCCTCCGTGAAATGGCATTAGACATCCGGTATCCGACATTTTTTAAATATCCGGAATTCGATCATGCTATTTCAAGAAAAATCCGGCTATATGGCAAGTCCAATTTGATTTGTAGAACTTAATTAGTTAGACTGTTTTAAAAATATACTTAAATTAAGAACTTACTACGCACTTGGAAGCTTTGGGATGTTTAAAAATATGTAAAAAATTTAAAACAGTGTGAACTGGGTACTCGGCTAATTAACTACATTTTAAAAGTGAAATTTGACATGCCGGATAACTAGATCTTTCGTGCAGTGGCCGGTTTGGAGTCCGGATATTTAAGAAAAAGTCGCATGCCAGATATCCGGTGTCTTCTGGGCCAGAGCGGTCCCATTCGGCCATCCCCGTAGGTGTGCCTCTGTATACGTACACATAATATATATTTGTATACCCGTCGGAGTCGGAGTTTTAAAATTCCAGGAGTCGGAGTCTGTTATTTTCGAACCGACTCCGCAGCCCTGTATATATTTGTATACCCGTCGGAGTCTGTTATTTTCCAACCGACTTCGCAGCCCTGTAATTACTCCAAACAAAGTTAAACATAAACCTCATAGTAAAACCGGCTCTGTCTCACAGCGTACTACTTTCCCCTACGTTGTGACCTCGTGTAGAATAATACAAAAGGCACAGTAATGTCTGAAAACTCCTTATTTCATTTTTATAAAACATTTTGTTATTATTTCTCCTTATCATGACCAAATCATACAATTATTCAGATTGATGCATCTTGTAAAGTGGTTTTAACTGGATAACTATTTTCACTTGAATGAGTTTGGGGCGGTAAATTTCAAAGAAAAACGTTGTAAAAATTGTGACAAAAACCTGCACTTAGTTTATTGCGGCTTCGGTTTGAATTTTCTGGAACACTAAATAAATTTTGCTAGTTATTTAATGCTAGAATTTTTCTTTGTGATGGCTTTTTTCTTATTATTCAGTAAAATACCTTTTCAATTTTATCTTTAAATTAAGGAAGTTTAATGCTGTCTGTTTTTGGCTTTTAAAGGTATTTATATTTTTTTATTTAAACTACTTAGTTATTTGATATTGATGAGACATTTTTATACGTTTATTGCCTGTTAATATTAAGAAATACTTATCATTATTTTAACATATCAGTTAAAGAAATATTTTAACCAACATTTTTTTGGAGGTCTCAAATGGAATTATAGTATTAAATCTATTTCTATAATAGTGTTTTAATCTGCCATAAAAATTTCAAAGCAAGTGTAAAATAGTATAAAAAGTAACTCTTTGACAGAGGTCAGGTTCGCGTATTATGTTATAATTCCAGCTGCTAGATTCATGAATGCAGTTCCTGCCTGTAATTACGGGCCGTCACAGCCCTCGAGCACTGGAAGTTGAAAACCCTCGGTATCAAATTAAGCTACGTAATTCATATGTGATTCGCATATTTATTTATTTTTTCTTTTCTTTGCAATCACCTGTGTAACTAGCATATTTTAAGCGACATTCACCAATCAACACATTTTGGGTGATCCTAGTTTTGAATCTTCTACCGACAAAAAAAATAGTCACAATAAGTTAAAGTATGTGTTTTACAAAAACCAAAGGAATAGATAATTATATAACTTTTCAACAGTGCAATAAAAAATAGTTACTTTTATGATGTCATTTAAGGAAGATATTAACTAAATTTCGTCTGTAATGGAATTTTTCATGATTGAGAGTTCAAAAAAAAGCGGCATTTGGTCAATTCTCAGTAAGTAGTGCAAAGATACAGGCACTGATAAAAAATAGCTATTTGAAGAATCATGTTTTACCCTCCTAATATAGGTTCTGATGCATAATCATTTTTCGTTACATTTAAAAGTTCAGTTGAATATATTCGAACTGGTCACTACGAATGAATGTGCTTACATAGAAAAAGTTTCAAGTATGAATTTACCGAATGTATACAAAAAAAAAAAAAAAAAGCTACTGTTTGGATTACCCGAAAATCGAATAACTTCCAATACAATTTTTATAACCATCAGTCTGACTTAATCAACTCTTATTTCCTACAGAAGACAATTGCTGTGTTACGTTCGAGTGTGATTGCAAATTTGGCATAACTGACCTCAACTACAACTCAACTTAAAATAAGCATCACTACATTTGCACTCTAATGTATGCACTATTTAGTATTAACCATAACACCGGCTGGTTGCAAATTTGGCATTCTTGTCCTCAACTTAAAAAAATATTTCTAAATTTGCACTACAATTGATGCACTATTTAGTATTAACCATAACACCAATTGATTGATGACTGTTGATGTAACACAATATAAATAATAATTAATATTAAGTCTTTTATAGATCATACTTCATAATGTATAATAGCACAAGCGCATTTCCTAGATTGCTACTAAAGTATTGAAACAGTTTGAAGGGAACATTTATGGATATACCTTGAACTGTCTTTCACTAAAGATGTATCGTCGGTACATCTAGTGTTGAGTGTTGCATTTTCGCTTGGATCATCGTGGGATCCCTCCTCCGGTATGGTGTTAGTAAGGGGATGAGTTTCAGTGGGTCTTGGTGGTGGACTTAATGATAAGGGCGGGGGCGGCAATGGTGGTGGAGGCGTAGGAGGTGGCTCTTCTACGGTAGCTAAAGGAGGTATGCCTTCCTTTACAGGCGACTTTTGGTATGCTAGAAGCTTAACGTTGTTGTGAGGGACTTCGTTGGTAGGACTGTCCATGGCGTTTCAATTACTCCTGAAACAAAGGAAGTAATTATATTAAAATGAGAAGCATAAATTCAGTAATTTTAAGCAATGTGAAAGAAACGTTATTATTTTGAAATGAAAGCAGTTCCATAAATAATGTAAAGCTCAGTAGTTAACTATGAAAACAAAACCGATAAAGTTCAATTTAATACAAGCTTGTGCCGTTAACTCTTTTTGTTCCTTTCTCTAAACGTTATTTACATTGAATATTGGAATAAAAGCAGGCCTTTTAATGATAAGTTGAATCAAAACAACATAAGTGAAGTTCTTCGGTTTAGGTAAAAAAGTCACCATTTTGCTCGTGTAGATCTCTTTTCATGCACAGAAGAAAGGAGCATGCTCGTCATTTAGGGAGGTCAGAAGGAGGCACTTTCCCCCTCCCCCCAGTATAACTCAATTCCATAAATGTGTATGCATTTTGTTGTTTTTTTTAACGTAAAAAAATCGAAAAGACGAGGCGGAGAAGCGGTTTTACGTACTATCTCAGAAACACGTATACCCTTTTTTTCTTTGAAAATTAATGCTTTATTTACGAAAGAATTAATGAAGAACACTTTTGGTGCGATGTACCAGACGTGAGCTTCTTTAATCAAATCGAAAACAAATCTTTAAAAGACTAAAACCCGTAATACGCGTCAGAACATTTTAAAGAAAATTAAATTGCGGATACAATTTTATTTACCTTAAGTATTTAGACTTTCATGAAATATGTAAATACGTTTAAAAAATAATAATTAAATAAAGATCAAAAATGACCGAAGCTCTATAGCATCCATTACTCTTGCAGTTATTGATGCCTTTGATTCATATAATTCTAAACTTTTTACTTTTATTCATGCATGGCTGTAGATTCATCATTCAGCACCTTTTAGACTTTCATGAAATAAGTAAATACTAAAAAATAATAATAATAAAGAGCAAAAATAACCAAAGCTCTGTTACATTGATTACTCTTGCACTTATAGGTGCCTTTGACTCATATAAGTGTAAACGTTTTTCTTTTATTCATGCATGGCTGTAGCTTGATCATTCAGCACCCATATTACCCTCCCGAAAATTGCTCGGCGTCAGGCCGTCATTAAGAAGTCTCCATTGAGGGGGACTGTATTAGCTGATAAGGTCAATTGGATTCCGGCGGACGTACGTAGAATCTAATAAACTGCGTGAATCCCATATTGTAATTAACCCCGTCGTAGATTTCTCGGAAATAATTAGAGGAAGGAAAGAAAGAAGAATAGAACGTGGAGGTGGAAAAGAGAGATGTGGTGGAGATGAGTTCGTTCGTTGCAAATAGTTTTCCATGTTCTAGTGTTATTTTTAGCTATGTTTGTATAAGCTTGATTGACCTTTTGTATCTTATATAAATTTGGCATCCGGTAATACTTTATAAACAAACTCATAAATAAAAATTAACGAAATAAGTTTATAATTATGGTAACGTTTTAAGAAAAAACGTAGTTATAGTTAGCTTTAAAAATTCATGGCTTTTCTAGGCGACATTTTTTCATAAATATTCCATTTATCATAACGGGAAGAATGAGTCTTTTGATTAAATATGTAATGCACATTTACGTTTTGTTTTCATTTTGTTTATGTTTGAATTCGTAATAAACGATCAAAGACTGACGCTATTTTTTCCTTATCAGAATATGGCTTCTAAGTTTTAAGATTTAAAAATATATATGAAAAAGTGTTAAAAGGTAATACTTGCTTTCATATAAAGGAAAGGCTATGCAGATTTCTCGTTAAATTCCTACATCATCTGCTTCAATATTAACAAATATTGTTTTCAAATCATGCGACAATTTGTTTGAACTATATTTTCCCTCACTCTTCTTACGCACTCTCTGTGCATCATACTTTTTCTTTCCTTCATTTTCAGAAACTTTAAGGTAATGCTAATGCGTAATATTATCCTTTATCTGAATCAGCAAGTCTTTTAAGTAGCCAGTGCAGTACTGAAATGTTTCAAAGTAAATGTTTTCTGTGCTAAAAAAATCGGCTAATCTGGACTACCTTTCAATTAACTGTTCTACACTCGATTTCATGAACTACGCTTTATTAAAGCAACTGACACATTATGTATTATAATATGGATTTTTTAGCTAGTACGACATAACGACTGTTGAAAATTTCAATGTTCGGGTGCTTTCACACCAAAAGCGGCAAAGACAAAAAAAAAAAAACTCATCTTTTCTCATCTGCGCAAGCGCAAAACACATCTTTAAAGGCAAAAATATGCCATGCACTTGCGTAGATGAGAAAAGATAGGAATATTTTCTTCGTCGCCTTTGATGTGAAAGGACCCTTATTTCAACACAAACTGCAGTTATCTATTGATACTTCCGTGTCTATATGACAACTAAGCGATTTTTCACCAAACTTAAATTCTAAGGGGCCATTCATAAATGACGTCACACTTTTTTCCCAGATCTTTGACCCCCCTCCCCCTCTTTGTCACAATATGTCACACTTCAGCGGACCCCCCTCCCCCCCTTTGTCACGCATCAAGCAGCATGATGTCCAGAGTCCGACAAAAGTGCGAAAATCTTAGTAGCCAGGGAAAATTTTTAGGAACCAGCTATAATATTTTCATTTGCAAACTAGTCGCCAAACTAGTCGCCAAGGCATATTTTTTAGTCACCCGGGCGACCAGGCGCCCGGGATTTGTCGGACATTGATGATGTTACACTTCTTGTTACCCCCTCCCCTTATCACACTTCGTCACAACTTCCCGAACCCCCTCCCCCCCCCCTCGAAGCGTGACATCATTTATGAATGATCCCTAATTTAGATTTCTTAAAATATTTATAAGACAAATAATCACATTAACGAAATTGTAGTACATATACTGTCATAGTTTTAGCGATATACTTTGATTATTTTCTTAATTTATGATTTTTTTTTTATAAGTTTGATTACTTCCGACTTCAAGAGTTATATCAGCAGATTGCTAACCTCTTGTATCCGGTGTCTAATTACTGTAAAGGCACACAGAGTAGTTTCTCCAGACCCTTGCTTCATTAATAATAAAATTTGGCATTTTGTACAAACATGTCATTGAAAATGCGGAAGTTTCAACGGTAATGAATTACTTTATTTTAGCATTTGCATAACCTTTCAAAGACTTCTAAAATCTCTAAAATTTCACTCATTCTGTTATGAACTGAAATATTTCTCAATTTTTTAAGATTGTAGTTCTAAAATTGAAGCGTGTATAGCTACAGTTCTTGGTAAGCGTCGCCATACAGTTATTTGGCATTTGTAATAACATTAATGCATAAAACAGTTCGCAGATTTTTTTGGAAAGCGTTCTCAAAACATTTGCTTATGCAGGCGATGCTACAAATAGTAATGTTGCATAACTTAAAACAATTTATCAATGCAATGACCAAAACGTAACTCAAAAGTAATGAATAAGCACTGGAAGGAAAATTTGCCAAATGATAATTGAAGAACATTACTTCAAGTTTACTACTAGTTGGCATTTTTTTAAAGCCCAAGTGCTTCGCTTGCTTAATAAAAACGTATGAGTAATCAAAATTGGTCGATGCAAAGCACAAATGAACCATTCTGTAGTTTTCTCCGCTAAAATATTAGTTTAACGCTGGCTGTAATTTGACTAAAAATGTTTGTGAAATGCTTGCTTCTGTAAGATTACCTAATGAATTATTGATTAGGGTCGTAAATGATGTCACACTTTTTTCAATATAGTTTACCTCTCCTCCCTTGGTCACAAAATGTAACGCTTCAGCATATCCCCCTTGTCACATATCATGCTGTGTAACAGAAGGATATAGGTATACTTGAAGTTAAGTTCTTGAAGTTATGGTTGAGATTTTAATGACATTAGTGAGCATAACAATAATAATGATTATATGTGAAAATTATGGTTTACAACAAAAACAAAATTCGTATATATAGGAGTGAAAAAAATATTAATTCCTTGAATTTTAATTGTTCAAATTCAAAAAGACCCGCGCTTTTTGGTCTTAGAAAGTGAATATTCCAAAAAGATTTCCTCTTAAATTTAAACTTTTAACTATAAGTTAATTTAAACCAGAGGTTCCCAAAGTGGTCCAGGTGGACCCCCAGGGGTCCATAGGAGACTACAAGGGGGTCCAAGTAGACGTGAAAAGAAAACAGGGGTTCGCAAGTTGTAAGTGGGGATCCACGAAAAATTTTCTGGTTTTCATAATAAAGAACAAAAATTTTGGCTTGGATTTACCTATCAACGTAGGCAGGTAGCATCATTCACTAGGTTGGTACTCAAAAATATTAGGGACTCAGTTCAAACACAGAATTGAATAGAACAATAGATAATAGTACAAGTGTACACCACATGTCGAGACTTGTTAAGTGCCGCCCGTGCGCCCGCCCGTCCGGGATGCTTGTTCAGATCTGCAAAGGTATGAAATGCGACTTGCGCTGTGCTTGCAATCTCCATTAGTATAAATACGAATGGCATGAACAAAACGTTATTGTGCTTTTTGTGTAATTATTTGCAAACCACTCATTTTTCTATTCAATCGGGCGAGTCTACTTTGCCTGGTAATGAAGCATTATTATTGGCATATGTTCGATTTGTTATTAACGAAGAAATGCACGAAGAGCTGCTATTCGCAAAAACTTTGAAGTCGGACAATATAGGCGAATTGATATTTAATATCCTGAGTGATTTTTTTACAGACAAATCTATTCCATTTATTTCGGTGGCAGCAGATGGAGCTCCTGCCATGTTCGGGCGATATCGTGGGTTTATAAGCCATCTTAAAAGAATAATACCAGGGCTATTTGCAATTCACTGTGTCATCCACCGACAACACCTTGTAGCGAAAAATTTGAGCGATAGATTGCACCAATCGCTTCAATTTGTGATTAACGCAGTTAATGAAATAAGAAGCAATACTTTGAATACCCGTTTATTTGCACTATTGTGCGATGAAAATGATGAAGATTTCCAACGACTGCTCTTACGTACTGAAGTAGGCTGGTTGTCGAAAGGTGCATGCTTATCGAGATTTTACTCATTTTTCGAACCAGTGATAGAGTGTCTGGAAACTAAAGCACCCGATTTAAAAGAAAATCTGATCAAATATAAAGCGGACATTGCGTACTTAACAGAGTTGTTCATAAAATTCAATCACGTTAACTTGCAGTTACAAGGGGACAGCCTGAATTTAATAAAAACAAAGGGTGTAATTTCGGCTTTTCTTGGTAAATTGAAAATAATGAAGCAAAATATTGGTCGGGGCGAATTCTCCCAGTTTCCGCACTTGTCACAGATAGAATGTCTTGATGAGGATATTCAGACATACGCTCAACATTTAAATACCCTGCATGATGACTTCAAAAATAGATTTGAAGATATTCTGAAGATGGGAATACCACCATGGATCGTAACCCCATTTGATGAAACGGAAGAGGCGAATGTGGTATTACAAGAGGAGCTACTTGAGTTCAGCACCAACGAGGAACTGAAGGTGAAATTTTAAAAAGGCTATCAAACATTTTGGCTGCAGGCAGAAATCCCCGAAAAATATCCTGGGCTGAGGGAAATTGCGAGAAAATTTTTGATAGCGTTTCCCTCGTCATATCTTGTCGAAAGAAGTTTTATTGACGTTACCAACCTGTTAACAAAAAAAAGGAGCAGCTTGAACATCGCAGAACGGGGAGATTTGAGATTACTTCTTACAAAACTGAAGATAAATATTGATAATTTGATGTCAATTCATCAAGTACATCCGTCTCAATAAAAGAATGACTATTTACATTTCAGAGTTCATTGTTGATTTTTGTCGATTGTTGATTATTTGTAATAATAAATGTTTATAGTAAATGTTTGTAATAATAACCACAAGTATTATTTCAATAAATAGGACACAAGAAAATGTGCTACTTTTTTTTTCTTCTTATCACCCCAATTTAGGGTGATATTTCTTTGGAGTTTTGGAAATACCGTAGAAATGTAGCAGCAGGGGGTCTACCGAAAATAGTAAAACTTTGAAAGTGGTCCACAAGAAAAAAAAGTTTGGGAACATCTGATTTAAACCTTAATCAGCATCCACGTTTTCGATACAAAATGAAATAAATGAGAATAAAAAAAAAAAAAAAACAAATAATAAACAAATATTTAAACTTCTACTTGTTACTTTAAATGTTTTTATTGCAACAAAAATGTGTGATGTCACACTTCTTGCTACCCCCTGCCTACTCCTTGTCACAAACTGTCACAATTTCTCGAACCCCCCCCCCCCCTCCCTCCTTGAAGGTTGACATCATTTGTGAATGATCCCATTCGGAAGCTGTGAAAGTAAAGTAGTTGTCACAGCAATAATCTTTACGTATCCAAAATTGAAATATTTTTCTATCACACTTCGTAAAAGTTTATAATCCTTTTGAGACTTTCTATATACTATAAATCTGAGAAGTAGAGTGCCTAAAAACAGCATTGGAAAGTCTACCTCATTTTAGAGCGTATAAACAATAAGTTATATTTGTTCTGCGAAACAATAAAATGCGTTTTCACCCCATGGGATAAATCAAAGTTGGAGACAGAATGAGGAAACAGAGTGTGCTGCTGTTTCGGTAGCGCCTTTTCGCAGTTTCGAATTCCACTTTCCAACTGCATCCGGATTTAAGCGTGATTATTCAAACGATAACTCCCAAGGACGCTCCATTGTTCCACCAAGAAAGTCTTTGTAATAGCATCTCTGTAAATCCCTTTAAACGGCAGTTACGAGCAACAGGAAAATAAAGTTGTGCTGTTTTGTTCTTTTTTTTAACTTACTGCTGCCAACGAGTCGACCAACACTGCGTCACATGAATAATGAAATGCTGTGTTGATTTTCTTTATGGAACTATTAATTGCGCATTGGTGTTAACTCAACCAGAACCACCAAGATAGATGATACGTTTAGCACGTTATTCGTAATCTAGTGTTTATATTAACTGTGTATAACTTTTGCTGAGACTTGTGTATAGTGTTTCCATTTTATTGAAACAATAGAGCTTTGAATATGGGTCATTCCTATTGGAAAAAATAATTTGGAATTTTTATGCATGTTGTTTTCTTTGTTTCATTTCTTCTTCAAAATTGGTGGTTGGGGAACATTAGAAGAGGAAACGACTTTCTTCAGACTGTAGTCCGTTTTAAGGGAAAACAATCTGAATTCTGTATTTTTCAATCGACCCTTTCTTGTGACAAAAATTTGTCTTCGATAAAAATGCTTTCTGGTGCTTCTTGAATACACATTCGTAATGATTAATTAAGGAATTAATCATTAAGTAATAATATTTATTCCTTAATCTTATTACTGAATAATTAATTCGTTAACTAATAAATAAGATAATTTTTTTAACTATGATTTGTGCAAGAATGCTTATTTAAAGACAGAAAAAGGAAGGGAATGTAAGAAAATCATCTCGAGGTGCCTTTTGTTTAGGAAGTGTCTGGCAATTGCTTCTATCTTAACGAAGAATTATACTGGAAATATACCTTTGCTTCGCTTGATGAGCAAGTTTTAATACTTATTTATTTACATGAAATTGTGATGTAATGTATGAAGATATATATGTACAGAGAGAGGGAGAGAAAAGAAAACATTTATTATAACTAATTGAATGCAAATGAAGCGCCTTATAACAAGGCATGGTCTTCTCTGGGAACTACTATAGTTCAAAGTATATACGTTATAGAACGAAATAATTAGGCGCAAATGTGAAAAGTACGCAAGTTCGAAATAGCTTTGATACAGTTCTACCATCAATCAAAGTGATCTGCCTGGCAGAGTGCCAAGAAGAATCCATTCATGTTCAAGGGAGAAACTGCTAGCATAAGAAATGTGCCGTTTTTGTTCGCGTTCTAGTTCGCTTGGCATACTTGATTTCTTCCGAACTGATGCTAAATGCAAGTTTTTAAATATAGTGGCTTTCAACAAACAGAAAAGGAAACATTTTGATTCGCGTACTAAATAATAGCACCTGCGAAACGAACTTCCTTAAAACTCGAATGGATTCGTTCATTTCTGCCCATGCGCAGAAGCATCCAAAGGTCAAAATTCCGTGGTCCAACTGTAGGTTGATGCTATTTTCCCTTAATTCAAACTGTCTTATTATTTGTCTCCACTTGTTCGGTTGTCAATATTTGAGGTTTAGGGTTGCTCTAATATTTCACCAATTAGCATTCATTTACTGGTAATTTTTTTTAAGAGGAGTTCTTTGTAAATTTAAAGGAAGCGATAATGATGCCAAAATTGCAATCATGTTACAACGTTGCAGAATACCTATTTTTTGTGGGGAAATCCTAGCAGTCAATTTGGTATGAAACTCTAAACTTCTATAAAAATGACGTCCTGTACTAAGTAATTGTTGATTGAACGCGGAATGATGGTCTATGTTCTGTTTTCTGTTACTACCCATGGGCTTTTAAACCCTAGCTGAAGCTATTACTTATTTACTCCATATAAGTTTCTGGTAAATCTTAGATCTCAATTTGGGTTAAACTGAACTCTATGCTTATTTACATCCCCCGCTTTAACTAAAAATAGACCGAAATCAGTTCAAGAACATTTTGAGTTTAAAATGTGTGGATCATTTAAACCCTAGCTGAATCTATTGCTTATTTTCTCCGTATAAGTTTCTGTAAAATGTTTTAATCTTAGATCTCAATTGGAGTTAAACTGAACTCTATGCATATTTACATCTCCCGCTTTAACTAAAGCTAGACCGAAATCATTTCTAGAATCATTTTGAGGTTAAAACCCGTGGCGAATAATTATTTTAGAACTTGTAATTTTCTAACAAACGCATTTTTATAAAGAATGGCTACCCGTTTTAAAGCATCGGGGAAAGAAAAAAAACCCTCATAATTCACGAAAAATATAAACATTAATGTTAAGCTATTAGCGGCACTAATATTGCAAACACAAACACAAATGTAACTTATTTTTCTCTTCGCAATAGTTTTTCAAACGCCAGTCGGAGTCCATTGAAAACAACCATTAATTTAAGTTAATGGTAGAAAAAACTTCCACAGTCAAGGAAATATGATTTATACTTGGTGAGGCCTGAACTGTGACGATGCTTGTTGCTGGTCTTCAGCGTGAATACGTCATCAGTTATCTCAAGGACTAGTTCTAAAGAGGAAGTAAAGCATATGTTTCACTATGCGATATTTTATTCATTATAAAACAGAGTTAAGAAGATGGACGGGAGACACTATTTATAGTTTTCACGCTTGCTTAGATTTCAAGACGGTATTCATTTCTTGTTTTGATACATTTTATCAACATTTTGTAAAACCATTTTTCTTCTTAACATACATAGATCTTTTTGAAACATTAATAACACAGATGAACTAATTCATTTCTTTCTAAAAAATATATTTCATGAATAAAATAATTATGCATAAAAATAGGCTTGAATAACTGTAAGTTAAAAGTGAAAAGTTTCTTCACGATCAATTTTCTTTAGATTTTAAAAATCCAGTTAGGAATATAGATTCAATTTAAAATAGGAGTACAATTTTAGCAATATAGTTACCACATCGTTTTATCGTCAGTAGCTTAATTTACGATATTGTCATTATTTAGACAGTTTACGTTAGTATTATTTTAAAACATTCAAGCTGTACAATAAAATAGCTCTTGCTAAATTTATATATATACAGTGAAGCCTGTGTAAGTTGAATACTTGCGGTGCAGCACTTTTGTGGTCAATTTAGACAGGTGCTCAACTTATAGAGGGTGACGTCAAGGGTCAAGGGCTAATTCCGTTTCTGAAAAAAATGGTCAACTTTACAGGTTTTACTGTATATATTTTTATCACTAATTCCATATAATGACTAATATTCAGTGAAAAATTTGTTTCCTCTAAAAAAAGTTTTTTCTTTTCTTTATTTCAATTTTTAAATATATTTCTGCGCGTTTTTACAATAATACTTCAAGCCATTAAGACCACTTTGGAAATTACTTCACAATCACACCCCGTGCTCCATTGACAGCTTCTAAACTAAAAATGTCACAGATGAAAAAATAAGTCACTGTGTGAAGAGGGTTCTTAATAACAGAATCAAATATACACCTAAAATGAGCTTTTCAGTAGGTTTATCTGCGTTTCGTAGCAAATATATGTATAGTATTAGTTTTTGACATACAAAAGGAATATGTATAAATTAAATTATTTGCTTGGATATCTAAATTGCCGCAAAAACATTTATTTTGTATGCCTTTAAACCTGCGAATAGAATCTTGAAAAATGAATGCAGCAAAGGGATAATGCGGTTATTGATAAGCTATTTTTGTTATCTTTTAAAATGTGTGGGTTCCCTGTTGCTTATCTAAATGACGAGCAAATGTTGTTGTTATAAATATGTCTGCTCTTTTGTTGACCTAATGTTCTGCTGTTTAGATTATCGTGATGAATGAAATTTGAACGTGGGCATGTAAGATGTAAAACAGAAAGGCTAGTTTTAACCTTTCTTAGAATGTGGGTAGAAAGTAGGGTAGGCAGGTGACTGCTTAGAGAAGTTCCAAGAACAAATAATGAGAGGGTGGATAGGGGTTTACATAGGAATTTATTTTGGGAAGAGCCGATCCAAACATTTGGAGCAGGCCCGTGACAAGCCTGTTTGGCACCGTCGTGCGAATTCCTATGAAACGCCTTTTTTTAGGGTTGAAGAAAACATTGGTTTTCCCCGAAAACCCCGACCTAGTTCTTTTTCGGTTTTTATTGCGGTTTTTCGTTTTTTCTTGGAAGCCTTCTGATTCGGCAGCCCAGCGTCTTTTTGACATGGTGCCAGCTTGCGCTGCACTACGTGCACCAATGGACTTCGCGGGCCTGATTAAGAGAACTTCCCAAATCGAAGTTTCAAAATATTAAACTCTTTAGGTAGTTTTTAATATATTTCTCCAGGGGCCCGGGTCCCCTCAACCTAAACCACCCTTGTGGTAAATAATATATCTTGTATTCTGAGTATTAGTATTCTAATTAGTACCGTCAAGTTCGCCAACTTTATGCGAGCAAGTCAGCTTTGTGCCACAACATCTTTTCAGACACAACTGGATGCCGAGGTGTAAACAGAGCTTCGAAACTTTTGTTACAACTCTTAAAATTGTTCGAAGCTCTAGGTACACCTCAACAGCCGTTAGGCAGCTCTTAGTGTCTAAAATGACGTTGTGGCACAAAGTTGGAGCACTTAACGGTAATCTCTAACAATCTATAGCACTAACGATTGTTATTAATCGATAATTTTGTAAAGATGCAATTATAGTTGTCTCCTTCAAATTTTGCATTCTTACAATACTCTTGCTCCTTTTGCATTCTTACAATAATAAACACCATGATCATATGTACCTTCATCCCAAAATATTCTTAATATAATTAATTAATTAAAATACACAGGCATGCATACTCTTGTCCTAACATCAAGTATCCAATGACAATTTTCCTTTTCGAATAAAAACCTTTAGCACTTTTACAATAATATACGCACATCACATGTTCCTTTACTCCAACATATTTTAAAGTGGCATTAAATCCTCGGCTAACACTTCGTTTACGGTAGATTTGGATTTTGAAGAGTTTAATTATTTATTAAATGGACGGAAGTATACTTTATGTTCAAATGTTCTAATCTAAATACTTCCGATTTTTTTTTTGCCAGATGTGTCTTGCAATCGGAGAAAGGGGATGGGGTGGAGATCGTTCTCCTTCTAGAAATTCCGTTTTCCTTTTGCGTCTTCACGCAAAAAAAATCGTGGAATTGTAAAGAAATCTCATAACAAAATAGTAATTACAAAGAATTGACTAACAATTCAGATAATTAATTAGCTTCTTGTTTCCTCAATAGCCTATTGTTGAGGAGTATATGTCACATCAGATCCAAATCTTCACGTTTAAGAATAGTAAATTAATACAAATAAATTATTATCCTTTGAAAATGAGAAATACCCTCCCCCGGCCTTTTTTTTTTCAAAGCTTCACTTACGGTATCTCTGACGGTATCGTATCAATCACATTTATTTTGCTATCGTAGCGAGATGGATCAGAACTGAAAGAGGAGAAAATTCATAAACTTCAATGCATAAAATACATAATAATATTTAAGAAAATTTAAAAAAAATTGAACTCCGACTACGCGGGAAAATATTGTTAAAAAATGAACTAACAAGGAAGAAATAAAATAATAGGTTTAAAAAATTGAGACCCGACTACTGAAAAAACTACAAAATAAGAAAAGAGTTCAGTGCTGATTGCTGTCATCGTCTTATTGAATTAGACAAGTCTCTTGATAGGCTTGATGTTAATGTTTATTTAGTTCTATTGAAATCTGGAAGCTGCTTATTAAAAACGTCATAATTCTTTTAAAATGCCGTGGTCGTGCGTTGTCGACTACAAAAAACAAACATTTTAATTTAATGGACAAATAAAAACAAGTTGATGACACCTTCATTGTTTCTACTTGTCTATCAAATTATAATGTTTGTTTTTTGTAGTTGACAACGCACGACCACGTAATTTTTAAAAGAATTATAACGTTTTTAAAAAGCAGCTCCCAGAAGATGTCGATAAAATTATATAAACAGGAAGTTTTTTTTTTTTTTTTTTTTTTTTTTTTTTTTTTTGTTCAGTAGTCAGGTATTCAAATTAAGACCTTCAGCATTTTCACAATGATGCATGCACATCATATGCTCCTTTAATCCAAAAGACTTGAAAGGTGCATTAGGTCAAAGCTTAATTAATATAACCATCAGAAAACCAATAATGAAGCAGTTTTTACAGCGTAAAGCATTTTGCGTTTTCGCAAAAATTCAGGCACATAATCACATACCTTAAATCTAAAAGGTCCTTAACATAAATTATATGTGCACTCTTGTACAAATATTAATCAATCAATGATTGTTTTACCTTTTAAATAAAAAACCTTTTCCATTTTCACCCAACAAACTACGCATATATTACATTCCTTCAATCCAAAAGATTTTTAACAACGCTTAAATAAATTCGTAGCCTGTTCCTAGCTTACCAATTTTCTTTCTGAAATAAAGCCTTTAGCGTTTTCTCAGTAATCCATACGCACATATGCCATGTTTTTTCAATCGGAAGGATTCGAAAGTTGCAATAAGACGATGTTCAGAACAGAAATAATTATTAACAGAAAACCAGTTATAATTAACAGAAAACCAGTAATTATTTATTTGTTTTTTGAGTATAAAGGTCGATCCTAAAACTTAATACTGAAGGTCGGAACTTTCAGGTTAAACATAAATAGTAATTTGTCATTTGCAGGAAGCTAATAAATTCTAATTTACATACGAAAATTCACTTTCCTTATCACATGATTTGTCTTATTTTTACCTGTCGGTTGTGAACGAGAGCATTATAGTTCTGCTTCACTTTCTTGATTACTTGAATATCTTTCTGCATTTCTATGTTACGGCGAATATCCAAAAATTGGAGAATGTCGACATTCTCCAGTCTGATGGATGGTAAATGTCGACATTCTGTATTTGGAGTACGTCGACATTCACCGGTGATTTTCGACATTTTTCGATTTCAGACATTCACCGTAACATCTATATCTTTAGTACAGTGCAACGTATTTTTTTTTTATTCTGTGTAGAAGTAAATACAAAGAATATTTATGGTTATTATTATTTTGAAACTCTGTTAGTTATTTTTAACAACTTTTTTCATACATCAATACATTTTATTTCTCTAGACTACATAATTTCTTAGATAATACAAGAAACAATAGTAAACAATGTATAATGAACTTGTTATTAGCAACATCACTTCTATGTGTTGTTGTACGAATATTGAATGCTTATTTACGGATTCTCTGTTGAGCTACACTTTTTTTTTCACTAATGTTATACGTTTATGATGAAAATTATTTTTCTATGATTTGTGTGTGAAGAGTTTTACCGACTTTCTGTAGTTTTTCAGCTTAAAAAAAGGGAAATTATTTTTTAATTATGCTTGTATTAATAAATTATTTTTAAAAAACCCACAAAATAGTTTCTTCATTACTATTTTTAGTTTTTATTTTTTTTTAGACAAGGTTGCAGAAAGTTTTTTTTTTTAGATTTATTGATTTGAATAAGTTTTCATGGTAAAAAATAATCAAGACATTTTTAAGGTTAAATTAATTCTTTCCTTCTTGAAATTTGTCAATTCTCAGGAAAGTTTTCTGGCACATGACGCATTTACAAAACCTAGACTTTTAGAGTTAGCAGTATTCTAGTGTAGGTTACTGTTTGTAGGTAAAATTATGTCGTTAGAAGTGAAACTATTTTTGCCAGTGGGACAACTTGATTTTAAAAAAAATTGTTTTTAAAATTTTTATCCAAACTAAATATGAATGAAAATAAAATTTGTAAGTGACAATTCATTTTAACTTTTCTTCAGATAGTAACTGTCTAAAACGGCAATGTATAAATTCTTTCTTATTCTATTGAGCTAGTAGAAAGAAATCATCTCTAGTTTCACTTAGCAAAAGATTTTGCTCTTCTCTTCTATCCAATTAGGCTATTCCATTGGCGGCTTTTTGCTACGATCAAAGTGTCCAATTAGAAAATATGAGCGTTCGCATACTTTCACTACAATGGACACGTCCATGTCGGGTTTTACCTACTCTGGCACACCCTTTTACTAGAAGATTGATTCAAAGCATAGCACGCGTACACAATCTTTAGAATTGTATATATACCGCCTAATTTGGTTGTTTCGAGCCTGGATTTAACGAGTACCCAGGTCTAACGACGGAAATTAAAATGAATGGTTGGTTTAATATTAAAAACACATTATGAACCCCGGTTATTAGAAGCATCATTAGGTTTTACCAATTTTTTTTCGTTTCATGAAAAGAACTTTAATTTTTTCTTTTTGGAAACAGCTTTCTCGAAATTTTAGAGAAAAAATTGAAACTTTAAGAGAATTTTAAATTGGCACAAAAGTGTTACATTTGGAGAATATATGGTTTATCTTCATCTACAGTTTCAACGCCCACAATTGCCGAAAAAGAAAACACAAACATTTTCCAAACAACACTGACCAATTTTTCCCCCTGTATTTGCCAAGTACAATAAATGATGAAAAATAAAAAGTCATTATTTCTAAAGCAAACGTTTTAGTTAAATTCATTTTTATGCAATAAGATTTGAAGTTATAGTAAACCCAGTTATTACGAGCACTTGGATCGAATTAATAGTAAACCCAGTTATTATGAGCACTTGGATCGAATTTATAGCAAACCCAGTTATTCTGAGCACTTGGATTTAACGAACAAATTGCCACAGTCCCTTCACCCTCGTTAAAACTGTGTGCTACTGTATTTATAATGGACGTATATGTAGTTTTTGATGTTTTGTACTGTTACGAGCTGAAAGGTTTATAAGTTTGTCACTGATCACTACTCCTAGAATACGAAAATAAGTCAGAGCATATTAGTGCAAAATAAGAAAAGTAATGTCTTAAAAAAGGAGGCTTCTACAAACAATTCTGAGCTGAATTGAATGTTTAGGGAAAACGTTATGGTAGTTTTGATTGTCCAGTCCATGCATTAACAGTTTCAAGCTTTGAATCTCCTTCAACGATTGCTCAAATTGAATAAATAACTGCATCAGGACCCTCCTGGTACAGCATATATTATTTCATATGACAGCTGCTTTATATATGATGTGCCTTTGTGAATAACACATCGTATTTACAAAGCAGGAAACTCGAGCCGAGTTAAACGAGAAAAATAAATAACAGATTTTTTCGTCTCTTTATGTATACATGATCTGGAAATCGTGCGTGTTCTGTGGTTTATCACGCATTCGCCATCGCGACGAAGACTCAGAGCTGCTTTCGCGTGAAAAAAAAAAAAGCTTTTCGGAGTTCTGGTAAATATTTTAATATGAGCACGCTATTTCCATTACTAGTTTCAATAATTTACTGGAATATAATGCAGAGATGCATATATCATTAGTGTCATTAGAATTATCTTCTTAATGGCAAATGCAGCTCGTACTTTAAATATAATGTAATTGCAGAAATGCTCGTGATGTGTTTAACTATTTCGTGAATCTTTGCAGAATTTTAAGCGAATAGAGTTCGTCCGAGGAGTTGAGCTCCATTTATTGCTTGTATTTTGTTAAGTACTCACTTAACAAAATACAAGCTTTGGCTGAGAATCAAACTCATAATAATGAAATGATCATGTAGTCCTTGTATATGGCGTGCACAAGCACTGCTAAGACTGAGCTCATTGTTTTATAAAAATGACTGACTTTGGAACCTTTTGCGTAAAACATTTTGCAACTTTTTTTAAAAAACAATTTAAGACTCCAGGCGGAAAACTGCTTTGCTCATGAAAACAGATTCAGATTAAATGGCAAGCAAAGAATAGAGCAGACTGTCTTCATCCTAGAAATTGCTATTCTGAGTAATGTATTGTCTACTAACGTTAGTGTTCACTAAAATATAACATACTTCAAAGCTTCTTCCGTGAAATAAATGACAGATTTTTATTCCATAAATGTGAAATAAATGACATATTTTTATTCCATGAATTGGATCGAAGAGGTTTTTCCTTTTGACTTTACCATATTTTTATGTGACCTGGCATTAATAACCTAATTTCATTTTGTATAAAATGAATAATTTTTTGAAGGAAAATTAATATGAGTCATTAATGTATCGCATATAAGACAGGGGTGCCCACACACCCAAGAGCAGTGGTGTACCTCACTCAAAAGTTAAGGAGCTCTCCCTCAGAACGATAACCCTGAAAAACCAAAACACCTCCTAAAACACTCCTAAAAATTTCGGTGTAGTCTCTCCTGTGACACTTCTTTCCTCGTAGGCATCCGTGTAGAAGGAGTCGCTAAACATTTCTAACCAGTCCAACGGTCTTGTCCTGGACGTGACTCAGGATGGTCACTATTTTTTTTTTTTTTTTAATTGGGACAATCCTGATACACGTTCAAGACGAGATTGCTGGTGTTTACGACTGCTTATCGTGAATTAATAGCCGATTGCTCGTGATTATGTTACGTTATGTAGTATCCTATTACGTTCTATCCCTAATTGCAAAAATTAGTTCTTTGAATGATTATTCTAACTAAGAAAGCTAGTTCGTCTCATATTAAGAAGTTCTGTTTAAATTAAAATAGTTTCATAGAAAGCTCGTTTCCGAATGCATAATATAATGCGACACGCTTTAAAAATTTGTCAAAAAAGTAGTGAGATTATTATTGCTAGCATAAAAATTGTCTTCTTGTTTTCAAAGTTCTATACACTCGCTTTTATATTTTGCACAGCAAGTGGATATTTTGTTCAAAGAGTGAACAAAAAAACCATTGTTAAATCTTTGCTTGAAAGGTGGAACTAAAAACCCCATCGATGAATTATTTTCAAGCAATGTACCAAGTTATGCTATGAATGAAAATTTACTCTCTGAGGTTTGAATCTTCATTGAATTCTTCTCCGAATGAGTTTAAACTTACAGTTACGTAGGGAAATATTTTTGTAATAGTACAGTAGAACCTCGGTTATCCGAGCCCCGACTAACCGAGTTTCGGGTTAACCGAGGTACATTTGCCCTTGAAAAAAATATTTTTTTGGCGGCCGATGGCGGCGTCACCAGCTTACAACCATTGCGTAAAACGGCAGTAAAGAAGCGAGCGAGTTCTGTTAGACAGAAAACAATATATATACATAAACTTGTCAAGAAACAACTTAAACTGGAACACGTAGTCTACTGATGTGTACATGTAAAATTAGATATTTGCATGTATATAACGTCATTTTTTTTATATGTACAGAAAGTCCCTTTTTTTACATCTTTGACTACATTTTCATTCATTTCAACCCATGTTTCCCTCTCGATTTGGACAGAGTCCGTGTTATCCGAGTTTTCGATTATCCGAGGTGCCCTCGGTCCACATTACCTCGGATAATCGAGGCTCTACTGTAATTAGAAAATATATATCTTTCTCTCTTACTCATATTTGTTAAATCGTGTGCTCTAAATGTAAGAGTAAAAGCACTATACAGTTATATAATGTAAAATGACTACTAAAAATTAAGTATACAAAAAAAATCAGCTGTAGAAGCGTTATCAGATCGAATGTTTTTGAGTAAATTTTAAAAACTGTGTATGATCTAAGTATCTGGGCTATATATTTTATTGTTGCAATTCTTCAAATACTTTGCTGCAATGCTTAAAAGCTTATCAGGAAAAAAGAGAGGTCGTGAAATGATAAAAGCTACATGTTTGAGGAGTAGGAGAAGTGGATGAGATTACAACTTCTAATTGCAAATAAAATAGACATGCAGAGATTAAAACACAGTTAACTCAAATATTTCTTATCGCAGTGGCGTATGGAGAAACTGTTCATGAGGGGCACGGGGGTTCACCTGTCAAGGGGAAGGTTTTCCCTTATAATACATACATACATGTATGCATACTCATGTGTAGATACACGTAATTGACAGAGAAGATGCGAGGTGTATAAAACGGAAGTTTCTTAAAGATTTTTCAACTTGACCATGACGTCAAAGTATTGGACACATTCAGTTGTATTTACTGTATACAACCGATTGAAGGACCGAGGGGGGTGAGAAACGATCGCAGTCGCAAATCTCTAAATTCTCAGAATTACGCTTTTAAAGTTTCATTTTCTGGATTTCGATCGTTTTTGCTCGGCAGAAGCGTCATGAATGAGTGGGTCGTCTGCATCTTTCTTACATAAATAATATCGCATATACATTCTGTCTATATTAAGCTACCTAATTGGATCGGCTAACTCCATTGGCAAAAACTGCTAACTCCATTTGGCAAAAAAAAGGACTTGGGCCGTTTTCCCCAGCGGCCTTTCAACTATTCCAATTTTTCAAAGAATTTTCAAGACCAAAGTACTTCCTGACACCGAATAACGTACTGCATAGTCATGTGCATAACTTATTACCTGAAATTTTTATAAGATTTCTTAGTATTTGAATAACAGAAAAGATACTTTTACATGTGCAGTTCAAGTCCCCACTTTTAACACTGGGAATCATAATCTGTCAATACTAAACTAATTATTCCTGCACAACTATTCCGACTAAAAAATTCGAGTTCAACATCTGAATTGCACATAAATAACGAGTTGCACGTAATTTACGGATGCGAGGAGCATGAAAAAGTTTCATCCTATTAAAAAAAATAGTTTTTATATTTAAAAAAAAACATGATTATGAATCTCCGATATCTCTCCACAATAATATGTATTGAGAAAAAAAGGTGAAAGCATTTTTTCTAAATAACTAAAGCGTCTTTTACTCATTACGAAATAGAAAACCTGCACTTTAGTTCCAACTATTTATTTATTTTTTTTTTGGTAAATAATTAATGCCTAAAATTTGATATGAGTTTAAGTTTAGAGTTCTTAAAAGGTTAACTATGTACAAAGTTCAAGTTTTCTTTTGGGAAGTCGTTTATTGAAGCCATTAATGGAATGTTTCATCTCAAAACCGGATAAAGATCTTTTATTTGGCTAAAAGCAATTTGAGAATGCGTGTTAATGGCTCAGGTCATAAAAGCCTGCACGGTCCTGTCTTATCCTTAGCGCGATATTTCGTTTGAAGAATTCTGTATGAAACAAACTAAACTGGTTGTGCTTCGTATGGTTTGTTAACTTCCTTTATGCAGTTATTTAAAAATAATTTGTATTTGAATTAAAAACACAAAATGGTCACATTACTTGATATTTTTCTCGTATTTTTCATTGGAAAAAAGATTTTTCGACTTATAATTATTAAGCTGAATTACATTATTTCTTTTACAATACCACGCGTAATATTTGTTTAATGATGCTTAAATGTTTAAGTCCCTAACCAATATAAAATTTGCTATAATTCAGCTATAACTAGGCTTGCCATACGTCCCGGTTTGACCGGGACAGTAGCGGTATTTTGCTCTTGTCCTGGTGTCCCGCCCAGTTTTATCAATGTCCCGGAAAGGGTTGTAAGATGTAAAAAGTCATGAATTTATGTTTTTAAGAGTCTTTTATGAAGACATTAAGATGGCAGAGGTGTCCACTGCAAGAGCATTGATTGTATGTAAAATAAACTTTGGCGTTTTCTTTGATCTAACTTTTGTGTAAAGTCAAGATTAACAAAGACATCTTGAAAAAAGTACATTCAAGTCAGAAATAAGAGTGGGTTGAAAACAGAGAATAACATTGTTAACTTAATAATTGCTTTTTTAGTTTGATAAAAATGTTTTTTTTTCTTTTTTTTTTTTTTTTGAAATGGTTTTTGTAGTTAGACAAAAACTGGAATTTAAAAAAATACTTAGTAGTTAATTGTTCAATTAAATAATTTTATGAAGTATTTTAAACTTTATTTTATTAACACTTCTTTCTAGATTTTAGACCAGAAAAAATTTTCAGTAAAAAGGAAAAAAAATCTTTTTAAGTAAATTGAGTAGCTAAAATTATTTTTTTATTTTTAAAAGTGGGTAGACTAACAATTTAGGATTCCAGGTTCTCCACTCCCATTACTTGCGAAGCTTAAAAAAAGGCTTATAACTCACCATTTTGATTTTAATTTTTTAAAAGTTCCCCAGAACCCCGCCACTGGGGGTATTCCATACCCCCAGACCCCCTGGTATGCCCATCCCATATTAATGTGTCCCGGTTTCACTAACCAAAAATATGGCAAGCCTAGCTATAACGCCTATTTCATTAATTACTAAAACTAAAGAGTTGAAGTATTTATTTATGGAAAAGTTACGTGATACACACTACCTAGGAAATTGTCTCTACTTACTTACCACTTATGTAATAGGATTCGGTGCATATTCCAAAAAGCACTCAAACAGGACATATTTTGAAAAATTTAATACAAACATTTTTTTATACATTTCTAGTAATATCATGTGTTAAAAAGTATTTTTAATTAATTTGCTGTTGTGTTCCAGTAAAAAGAAAAAAAAAACTTTTTTCACGTTGCATACTTTGTCGTAGTCATCTTGCTAAACTACGAAATATTGCAACTATTTGGTGAGTCTAACTGTAGAAAATTATTTTATTTGTTTTCTTGTATTACGACACAAAATTACTTTGCTTCTCGGAATGTAAGTGATGAGAATAAGCGGGAAAACTAAACAGTAGTTCATTCGCATCGATTCGGACACTTCGCTTTAACACAATATCATGCAGTCTTAGACTAACATTAGTTATTGCTGTTTTGCGTACTTTAATTATTGTTTCGGCCTCTTTATATCAACATACCATGCTTGTGTCACGAAAATTATTACTTTTATTCAGCAAGGTTAAAATGATACATAATTATTGTAATGTTTCAAAATTACAAATATGAAAGTTCTTGTTGAAATCAAACATTTTCAATTCTCCGAGTCAAAAAGTTACGTGATTTGTGAGAAGAGGGGTTTGTATTTTATTTATTGGGCAAGCAAGAGTTTGCTAGAATGTTTTCCCTTGCAACATTACTCGCATAAACTCGCCGCACAAAATATTAGAAAACAGATGGTAGAGTTTTCGGACTTTCCAAACACCAAATGGACCTCTTATTAGTCGTCAAAGTCGTTAAAATTTGCGTCATCCTGGTTTTCAGAAAAGAAACTTTTGAAAATTAATTTAAATTTACTTCTTATTATTATTGTGTTCATAAACAATATTGTCGTTCATCAATAATTTTTACATTAAAATGTATGTCTATCTGACATACGAAAAAATAAAAATTTCTAAAATATTTATTGAAATATCAACAAACGTTGCCAGATGATCATATTATTTTAATGCACGACTTTATGTTGCAGAATTTTGAGTACAAACTGAAACTTTTGAAACAAACATTTTCAAAAATTTTATCTGTTTAAACCTCAATTGGTAAGCTTTAACTTTACAGTGTCTAACTACTTAATCACGCAGAAATTTGAAAAGCACAAGGAATCGTATTGTTTTACTCAGTCATCATACCAGCCTCTTAAAATCTAAAATTAACAGCATACCAAACATTTGACTACAAGCTTTTCACTAGAGAATAATCAACGGTTATATTTACTATAAAATGCGGAAGCTTAACCTTCTAAAGCATTTAACGCTTTTTGTTTTTTAATTAAAGAAAATCATCTGCCTCAGAATTCTTTGTTTGCAGAGTAAGAAATAAGTCGGTAAATGGTTTTTTTCATCTTTGAAAATAAGAGTAAGTGGTTAGCGGGCCAATATTTAAAACAAAGAATAACTTCATAAACTCGAAAATACCATCTACCAGGAAGTAAGAAATGAGAGGAAATTGAATTCATTTTTCTTAAGAACCCATACTAAATGAGAGTATCGCGTGTAAGAATAGCATTTTGTTTAGATGAAATGGCAACACTTCTCTTCCAGAACAGCTTCTTCCTCAATGCTCAGCCTTACATTACGTGCTCAATGCTGTATCTCGCAGTGATAACTGACATATTTATAACCGTAAACACAAGAAAGGAAAATGTATACTTCGCTATATATAGAATTAAAATCATTTCTCTTCAAAAAGTTCGGATTGGAAAATATTTGTTATGCATCTAACCACCATTAAAAATATTGATCAGATATGTTTCCGCAGAAAGAATTAGTTTTTTTTGTAATTCAAACGATTTAATTGAAAATGAAATTGAATTCAGAGACCTGCAGCGGAGCGTAGATCAGCGAAGCTGAGAGATTTTGCTTGAAACTGGAGCGGAATCGGAGGAAGGGCCTTTGTTGTGGTCCACTACTCCGATTTTTTTAAACTAATTTTTCATTCAAAACTCCCCGGCCCAAATTTGCTTTTCATTTTATTGCAAACTGAATATTTCATCCTTACGAACGGACTTCAGTTTCTCAATGAGGTACACAAAAGAGGATCCATACGTATAATATATATATATACAGTCGACGCTGACGATATAACGACCATTTGAAAAAGGTCTTTATAACGAGTGGTCGCTATAAGAGGTGAAAGTTTCTAAAAAAAATATACATGCATCATGCATGTTCCGTAGTTCCATTAAAACTGGTAATTTTTCAAAGATTCGAACTAAATGATAATTTTTCCTTAATTATTGGAATTAAAAAAATATATCAGTGCAAAATATTAAACAGATTTTAACGTAGAAAATATAGGAAGAAAAAAATACATTCATATTTCTGGAAGCAAAACTGCTGAGCTGACATGACAACTGGCATGGACAGCATGACTCCTCCTATTTCAGAGAATCGACCTTTGGAACATTTGATTCAAATGACAAACTACCAATACATCTGTCAACCCCTTTTCCTGGAAATTCCACGTTTGCTCCCCTTCTATTCTTTCCCTACTGTGATAAGTGGTAATCCACCCCCCTGACAAAGTTGAACTAAACACTAAAGACTAGATGCAGCACTCCGCAAACTATAATCAAGCTACAAATTTGGAAACATGCTCTATTTGAAAAACTACCAGAAATACTGTCCGCTGAATTTGGTCGCTGTATTGGATTAGACGATACAGAACGGTCGTTATACCGAAAGCTAATTATAACATAGAGTTCATAGGGATAAAGTTGGGACTTTTACCACTGGTCGTTATAATGGAAGGGTGTTTATAATGTGTGGTCGTTATAACGAGCGTCGACTGTATATATATATATATAGATATGTAGTTGAACTCGCTTAATACGAAATGCCAAAAATTCGCGAATTTGTTCGTATTAGCAGTTATTCGTAACAACCGTGAATAAGTAAAATTGTGTGAAAAAAGTATTAAAAATATATGTTTATATTTTAAAAACAATTACTACTATTTAAGAATGATTTGAAGATAGAGGATTTGATCCCTGAGCAGACTGACCTGTACGAAAGTCAACACATGCATGAGCTTTCTATCTAGAAAGATTCAACGTATGATTCGAAATTACATGACTTAAAATTAGCAACAATTTGTAAAAAAAAAAATAATTATATGCAATCGAGAAAATTTTTCGTGAATATGTCAGAAATTTTGTTCGTCTTAGCCGAAATTTGCATTTTAGCCTTCGTAATATGCGTGAGATATTTAGTGTAAATAAATAGTAAACCAAACTTGACGAACAAAATTCTCGTTTCAGCCGTGATTTCGTATTAAGCGTGCTCGTATTAAGAAAGTTCAACTGTATATGCATATGTTACTGAATACTTTACATTAATAATATGAATTCTAACAGAGCTGAAACAAACAAAAATCAAGCTAAACAAATATTGGAAACAAAACAAAAGTAAATATGGTTATTCTTTTTCGTTAAACTTCACAACCATTTCGAAGAACTTGCAAAAACTCTGAAAACTGGTTCGAGGCCTTGAACTGAGGAAAAAATGAAATCATGGGGTGCCGAATTTGTTTTATAGATGTATGACCATTTCAATAGAACTTGACGCTATTCTTTGAATAACAACTAACGGTAGCCGACATTATATTAGTAATTCGAGTTAGTAATGACTACTTTTAGTTGCATGCATTGAAAAATTCCTGCTTCAACTTAATTTGTATACTTAAAGTTTTGAATATATTCCAAAAAAAAGATTTCCCTCAATGAATAGAAAGTAACGCGGTTTTCCAGAAATGAAAATCTTTATTTTCACATTCAATGTGAAATTAGTTTTTAAATATGTGCAGATAAGTTTTTAAGAACATGCACCGCTTATACACATCGAAAATTCTCTAACATCGAAAATAATAATACGTTATTTAAAACAATTTTTCATATCGTTTCTGAAATACATTCCATTTATTTAAAAATGCATTAAGGATACGCTTACGATTATTTTTTCCAAAACAGAAATAAGTTTCTGTGAATACTCGAATGGTTTGTATATTCAAAATTCCTTTATGCTACCTATGTAAGTAATACTTATTTCACTTTTATATTTTAATTATTTGCACTAGATTATTCATACAACTCGCTTGCTTGGTCTACGAAAGATATCGAACAGTTATCTCGCAATGCACAATGACATCTTTACACTTTTTGCACATAAAAATATAAGAAAATAAACATCGTTGTGGATTGAAAAATTCGCATACGAAGGCTTTTTTTAAGATTGTCGAGACACATATACTCCAGATTTTGACCTTCTAATGGAAAAGGCTCAAAGTTCTCATTGATTCATATCTTTGTATACATATACAGTCGAACCTCTGTTTTGCGAATTTCTCCATTTTACGAATTTTTTTTCCTTCGCCGTAAGAATATTTAAGGTTTTCCATGCAAAAAACCCCTCCAAATAATGATGTGCATTTTTTATATGACGAACTTTCTTTCTGGTAATCTAAAAAAAAAGTTTCCACCCTATTGTTCAAGTATTTCTTTCTTTAAACACTTTTTATGAAGCTTCAGTGTACTACGCCTTAAAATAAATATAAACATTTATTTTTTAGAGTACTGAATAAGTTTAATTCTAGATTATAATGATTATTCTTTGCTTCATCTTTTCTTAAGTGAAATAATTAAAGTAAACTGCTATAATTATTATTACATGATATGTAAGAGTTTTTTTTAGTTTCGAATGAGTTCTTATGCAGCTAAAGTATAAAAAATGTAAATACCTATTTAACGAATTTCTCCATTTAACGAACTTTTTCGCTGGATTTTGCGACTTCGTTAAATAGAGGTCCGACTGTATATAAAATGATGGCTTAGTTAGTTTTCAAGTATGTGCTATTTAATTATCCTACTGTGCTTAAGCATGAATTTTTAAACATTTTATTCCTATCTCTGGTTTCACCATGGAATGAAATAGTTCTAAGTTATATCGTAACACATTTGAAGGGTCCACTGGGAAAACCGACCTAAGACACATACTACTTTTTAAACCGACCTAAACCTCGGAAAACCGACCTAAGACACATACTACTTTTTAAACCCACCTAAACCTCGGAAAACCGACCTAAGACACATACTACTTTTTAAAATTTGCTTTATGTTTTATTTAATTATTTTATAAAATAAATGTAAGTTTTAACTATACGAGCCTACTTTTCCGTAACATTCAAATTTATAATACATAATTTCTATTCATTTGTAATACATAATTTTTAATAAAACATAAAGGAAAGTTCAAAAAGTAGTATGTGACTTAGGTCGTTTTTTCAGTGGACCCTTTTCATTTGTCAACATATAAAGTCGATCTTAAGGATATGCAAGTTGGCCACTCCAACGATAAATCCAATTACAGTTATGTTTCGAACAATAAAGTACACTTACGGAGTTTTAAAAAACTGAAAAAACTAAAGTAAACCAGATTTAAAATCTAAATAATGATAATATTAATACTTATATTAATACGTTAAATATGTAGTGAGTTTAATGAGTAAAACGAATAACATTGTTGCTAAAAGCCTTCCAAAGACAAAACTAATAAGCAAGAATCATCATAGCAGTGAATGAAAGCAAGAGACTAAACCCTCTCAGTAAGCCATCAAATGATAAATAATGCAAGTAGAAAAAAATCACAGTAAAAAAAAAAAAGTAACGGAAGAAAAACTTGGTTCTCTTGGCTCTCATGAACGGCCCAAAGTAAAACCCTAAAGAAGACAACTGATTTTCACGCTTAAATGGGACCTCGACTATCTTGTAGTTCCCCCCCCCCCCCCTCATAGCATGATTAGCTCAGGAAGGAATTCGCAGTCTGAAGAAATAAATAGGTGATGATATTATGAAATAAATGAGTAAGAACTGATTGTGGAAATCAAAATCGTAGTATGAGAAAAGGCTGTCAAGGGACGTTCGAAAATTCGGTCTTGTAAACTTGGGAGGAAAACAGGACTGTCTACTTAACTTATTTTTATGATAGTGTAAAACGTCCTTATGAATATTATTTTGCGAATTTAATTCAACAGCTCGCGATAGCACAAATTGAAACTGAAGAAAGTTTTTAATATAAGTATACAAAAATTAAACAGTTGTATAGGGATATTTTTAAAAAACAGCCATCCTAGATTGTGGAATTAATGAAATAATTTATCGCCTGATTTTTTTTTTCACATACCAAACTCCTCCTAACAAATAAATCGTTAAAGTATTCACTCCCCAAAGGCTGAATAAAAATACATTTTTCATTTCCTTTGAGAATAGTAATGATAAAAGAAACAGGAGGCATATTCAAGGAGGCAAAAAACTACTTCAAACAGAGCGTGAATCATGCATTCTTTATGCTCAGAAATACCCTCTTACAATAACCCCCACTCCTCTTTCAAAACACAAAGATCGCAAGAGTCGGCTTTCGTCCATGGCTGCTCGGCAAAGAAGCTTTGACTAAGGAATCTGTCAGGTATTGCTTTCAGTTAAAAAGCCGATAGTTGGAGCTTATCTGAATCCCAGATTACGCAGAGAGGATGGGTAAGGAAGGAAGCTTCCGCCACGAACACGTACAGATTGTGTTTAGGTCTGTGTACTATGATCTCAAGGCAAAAAAAAAAAAAAAAAAGCGTCAATTTACTTGCCAGACGCAATAAGATATCGCGGACTGAATTCTAGCATACCTGAATGCTAGTAACAGGATTGAATTACGTTTTTGGGATCAAATGTTTTATATTTCAGATTTCTTTTCACGCTTGTTGCAAAGCATTTTGTTTCACCTATTTTGCAGCGAAAATATAAGGAGAAAGTGATTTAATGGTATATGATTTAATCTTTCGGTGAAAATTTTGACTTACAAGCAACATTTCACAAATAAAGTAATATTTACGGGCGCATACGGGATATAAAGTAAGAAATTGTAACGTTAAAAGATCCAAAATAAACATGATATGAAGCTGTTTCGAGGATGTATATAAATTTTACTCAATTAGAATGTTAACAGAAGCACACTGCGGGTATGAATCATTAGTAAATCTCCTTCCTGTATGCTTGTGTGAATTTTGTAATAAAAATGAATCAACAAGTGGTCAATAATAATAATAAAATTACACGTTAATTTAAAGCACAAATGAGCAATAAAATGCAGTTATTTTTATCAACAAGTGGTGTCAACTTTTCGTACATAATGCAGTCACCAAAGCAAAATAAATAATTGGCTTGCTTCGTGTATTTGCACAAAATTTCCATTTATATCTTTATTTTTAGAGCAACTGCTAAAAAGCATATTAGTTTGTTTGCTTTAACAGCATAACTTATTTAAAGAACTACTATCAGTAGAGGTGAATGTTTTACAGTCATGAGGTATATATATATATATATATATATGTGGAGTTTTACTTTTGCATATGCTTGTTTAAAAGTAAAATGTTGAAGAAAAAATGCTTTTAATATCTTTCTAATAGATAACGAGAAAAAGTAAGAGAAACCGAAGTTAAATGTTCAGGTATTTCACCAAGAGCAATCGAATCTTTTTTTTTTTTTTTTTGTATACAGTGCTTGCGCAGAAGTAAATCTCCAGTCAAAAATATGGTTTCTCTTCAACAGACAGAAGTAAATATCGCATTTCTATAATACAATGAATGTGAAATTTAAAAGTAATCAAAAATTAACTGTAATTTTATGGCAGATTTTTGCAATAATTTTTTTTTGCAATGCGTTTTTACTGTATATCAAAAAATTTCATCAATGGCAAAAATAATTGAATCGTTTATTTCGAAAAGTTAACATCTCCGTTTTGAAAAAAGGAACAGCTCTCAATATTAATTTATTAATTTCTATGTCATAATTAATCAAAAGTCGTTTTAATTTACCAATATTGCATTGTTATTACCTGCTAAAATAAAATATTAAAAGATCAGACCCGTAAAGTTTCTTCAACTGTTCATAAGCCTTTTTCTGTCAACTGAAAAAAATTTTGTTTTTAAGAGTCGTTACCTTCTCGAAATAAACAATTCAATTAAATAAAATTAACTTATCTCTTAAAATCTGAACTTATGATTTCATGCGTTCTTTAAATGAACGCTGCCAATCAATTGCCCTAAAAGAGAATGAAATATAGATCGCGCATAAAGTAACCATAATAACGCGTTAGCTATAAAAAGAAATGGACTCTATTGATGGAAGAAATAAAAATAAGAAAAAAAATTAAATTACTGACCTTACATCTCAATAAAATACATTGTTGATTTTAGTTGATAATATAAAAATACATTTGACTACGAGATAACATGATTTACGTAATGAATCTAAGTCAAAACTAATCGAGCAAAACACAATAACGAGGAAACTCGTGCGTAAGAAAACTGTGTGAAAACGGAGAATGGTCGGCCACCTCAACGCACTGGTCAGTAACATGCACGTAGAAAAAATAAACAAACAGTTACCATGGTCACTGCTTGTTGATTGATCTTTTTGCAGTTTATGATGCATTCAGAATAAGATATTTCTATCATTTACTTAAGTTCTTTGTTTTGATTGCGACTACTACGAACATGTAATAAAAGGTAATCAATTGTTTAAACTTTTTGCTTAGTAACAAACCGTTTGCATCCAAGGTCTTCATGGGTGCTACCTGCCCGTGAAGCCGCAGATCCGTTTGCATCTGACAATGACAAACCGGATTTAACAATATAATAATCCCGGATATATGCTCAAAAGTTATTCAGATTTGAAGAGAAGTCCATGTTTTATAAAAGCGCTAATAATAACATATCCATCCTCAATTGGAAAATCTATTACTTTTGAAAACATACTCAAACTTATAAATATCGCAACTTTTTCTTTGAAATGCTCCAAAAATATTTTTTGTCGTTTATTACTTGTGAACTTCATTCTGTCCCAATGTTTTTTTCCCCTTAATTATAATACCATTTCGAAAAATTATTTGCCATATGTGTGTACTCGGAGTTTGGGAATTCTTCGCGAATATTTTTTTTTTAAGATTCATATACTTTTTAATGAATAACATATATGTTTAAATAAGCAAACTAGTTCAGACCTCCTTGTTGAGTTATGTCTTCAGGAAACGTCAGTAAGTTGTGATGACACTAACTATTCAGTATTTCATGCATCACACGTGCCCTCAATTAATAATCATAATCAGTCTTGATTTCATCTGTGGTATATGGACGAACATTTTTTACACAACATTTTTAGTGCCCAAATCCAAGTATCCGCCTCAACGGGGTGTACAAAGTTTAAAAAATATTTTTAATCTACTTGCGCTACTATACAGTACACCCCTGCTTCATTTTTCGTGAATTAAAGTAATTGTCAATGAAGCATTGAAGTTTATACACATCTTCAAATAGAATGTGAACTGTTTTTGAATTATTATGGCACCAAAACATCACTCCTTGAAAGATCCAAATTACGAAAATGTCGAGGAATCGTAATAACGGTCCCCGTTTGTTCTGACCTGTAAAATGCTTGATATTATCCAACTTGTCGCAGTCGTAACTATACTTGATTTTCTCGCTTTGTTGTATATAAATTATTCTAACAAACAAAATCATTAAATCATTCGATATTAGTTTATCACTCGATAGGGCCGAATAAAAAGATATTTTTTAATGTATTGATGAACCATTTTAATCAGTTCAAAATATCTAGAACCGTAATCATGCCGATTTTATTCCGACTCATGTCAACAAACCGTCGGCGTTCAAACAAAAGTCACTAAACACACAACAGCTCGTGTTAGCACAAAAAGAAACAGAATAACTTATTTAGTATTATACAAAAGTTGCTAAATATTTTCGTTTAATGAGATCATCTTAGATGGTAAAATGAGTGAAATCCAAATATTCTCATTTTCCAAAAGTCCAAAGATCTAGTTTTGAGATAATTCAACTTACACTTTCGACTCGCTGTAAAAAAATCGTAAAGATTATTTTGGGCAGATTCTTAAACCCAACAGTAGGTTTACTGCTGTCTTTATAATTGTGCGATTGGTTTGGAGTATGAAATAACAAATTATATTTCTTGTTTCTTATTTTTCTTTTTTTTTTTTTTTTTGTGGCCTTAGTGGCTTTGTGCGAGCGCCAAAGAAATAATGATCATTGTCAGTCTAGATATTATCGACATCTTGCATCCTCGATTTTTCAGAATAATAAACTACATTTTAACGATGAATATTATATGGATCGGATGTGAAACAAAGGTTTCCATACCTAAATCTTTTCGCACTCTGAATCACCGCCAATATATATTCTACTTAAACGTCAAATTTTGATGCAAACTTAGGCGTATAATATAATGAATTTATTTAAAGCACCAAAGATCTAGATCAGTGCCACATGAGTTCATTTCGGACTGTGTTACAAATTCTAAAAAAACTTTTTTATATGAAAACATTCAAAAATTTCAGATTTGGACGAATGTGTTTTTCCGCTTGGCCTTGAAGCAATGTAAGGTGTCATCACCATATTACTATGGAGGAAGTGAAAAGAGGAGAGGAAATGACGGATTGCGGAATTTTCATCAAAGACTAAAATATATTTTTAAAAAAGGGGGTATTTCCAGTTACTTAATTTTACTGTTCAGGTGTAAAATATTCGAATGTTTTTATAGATGTGGGCAAAGTGAATTTCGACACAGAAAAAAATATTTCAGTTCAGTTTACACTTCAAGAACATCAAAGTACGTAAAGGATAAAAAAAAGAAAGAAAAAAAAGATATACGCATGTTGCTTTAAAATTTTCTCTTGAAAAATAAATGATTTCATTTTTCAATTGATTCAAAGAATGATTTTTTAAAAAAAAGCAATAATTCTAAGACGGACGTTTAGTTGTAATTGAAACATACGATGCATTGGAAGTAGTATTTTTATATGATTCTTAAAATTCATTAAATCAGTTATTTTATTTTTCTGTGTTGCCAAAGAAAGGAAGAAAACGAAAATGCAAATGATAATTGTAAATCACTCTTTTAAAGTAATAAAAACTGCCTAAAGATTTTGTAATCAAAAATTATTCTACAAAAAATTAAGCATGGACCTATGGGGATATAAGTTTAAATAATATTAATGACTCCTGGGGGGGGGGGGGTAAATTTAAAGAAAATGAATTTAGTTTTGTAAATAGAGTATCATAACTTTGAAGGGCAGTATTAAAACAGTGACTGATAATCTTTTGCAAATAAAAAAAACTTACATTTTTAACAAATACTAAAGTAGTAAAGAAGAAAATTTCTCAAGGGAAAAAATAAAGCTGTAAAAAAAGACTGCAGAGAAAATAAAGAAAGAGTTGTAGGCGAGCGAAGGAGCTTAAAGCACAATTTTAGACGCTATTCATAAAACACACAGCGCTATGAAAAAGTTTTATAAAAATAATGTTACTCATTAACTAATTTAATGTCACTTGAACTTGTTTCACTTTGAGTAATTTTTCATGAGAGAAAAAGCTGTCAAATGTGAAGTATCCATTACTTGAACATTATGGAAGACACCATGAGAACAAAATATGCTGTCCACGTAAGGTTAAAGTTTACCAAATATCCACTATCCCCTTGAAAGGAAATGGGGGAAGTCGCGCTTTACCGAGCAAGTAATTGCACTCAACTCAAGGACTGTCTGAGTGTGCCAAATGGGTTTCCATTTTTAGTTGAGAAAAAATAGTTTTAAAGAATTATGTAAATTTTACTGAAATCTTTCGGCTCAGAAATAATTCAATGAAACGAATTCAGATACATATCTTTTACCACATATCCCGAAATTATAAAAAGTTTTAACCAGGTTTTGTCGAGCTCAGGAAATTTGTTTCAACTCGGGAACTTTTTTCTACCAGAATGCTGCCTATTGTTTACTCTTTTTTTCATGTGATGTAGCCAAAGGGATATGACACGGAAAGTATTCCACAACGTGACAAATGTATTTTATTAACAAAATAATAATTAATATTACACGGAAAGTGTCCCACGCTTGACACCTGTATTTTATTGAAAAATGGTAATTAATATTACACGGAAAGTGTCCCACGCTTGATACCTGTATTTTATTGAAAAAAATAGCAATTAATAAAGATAGTGAAGAACATTTTTGCTTGACTCTTAAATGCCAAATTAAAAAAAAAAAGTTTTTAAAAATGATTTTTGGCTTTTATTTCTTGCTTAAATCATGGGGGGAAATACTTAAAAAAAATCATATCTTAATTTAAGTATGTTTTATGGTTAACTTCGGCCTATGGTAACAACGGCCACATTGAGCTTTAACTTAAATAAACAGTAATTATTACTCTGTCAGATATCCTAAAATATTCATAAACACTAAAAATACCTTACTGTTCAAGTAGAAATTATATATTCTTTACTGAATAACACGAAACGGAATTCTCGAGCTTTCAAAAACTAAACGAAACATGCATCAAATGGAAAAAAAGTAAATATATTTTTATTTTCCATCAGCATTGGTGCTGCTATCTATAAATAAAAAAATATTTAGTGGTACCTTCATTGTCTTACTTGTTGTCAGCAACAGGTATTAGAGCTTAAATTTCATTCGTATAGTATTTTAAAAGAATAATTTGAGTATTTTGCCACACGGCACGTGCGGCATTTCAAAATTAAAAAAAAGTCACATATGTATGCGTGATTTCTTGGGAAAAAGTTTTTTTTCGGCTACTTTTTTTTAATGAAGTATAGCTAACACGTGTGGGATATAAATATTTACCTTTTCAGGGAGTGGTCCCAAATCTAAATAAAAAAAAACGCTTTAGATTTTTATCGCATTCTAGACATTTTCTATAAGCTTTAGTTTTGCCTTATGGGACATTGATATGCACTTTAATAAATCAGTGCTACCCCCGGGAAAAAAATCGGATAAGAAAATGGTTTTGAATTTAAAAAGTTAGAGTAAGAAAAACAATTCATTTAAGTTGGGAAAGTTAGGTAAGAAAAAAAACTCATTTAGGTCATTTAAATTTATTCCTGTTTTTTTTTACGAATACTTACATTTGGTGAATTTGGCAGGAAAGTATATTTCCGCTTTTCACATTGAGAGTGAAAAGAAGTGACAACTATTGATCCAGTTGGTAATATAGCAAACGGATAATCGTGCAAAAAAATAGGTGAGAAGTGTTAGGTTGTGAACATAATAAAGGACGAAGAAAATCAATCAATACATTCCTTAAAAGGAAAACAAAAATAGTAATACGTAATTTCGATTCATTTATTAAAAGTAACGGTTCACGGAATTGAAAATAAATCCCTAAACATTTGTAATTTAAGTATAATGACTGGACCTTCTTTTTTTTGAAATATTTACGATAATAATTAAAATTGTTATACATATATCGTTAAAACGACTATTTAGTTTTACTATTCCAATAATAAACAAGACAAGCGTGAACTATCATGTATGATGCAAAGAGTTTGCGCTTTTTATTAAACAACACTTATCAGCTGTCAAAGTTCTTCATGGCTTTACGAAAGTTCAGAATGTCCCCATAAAATTTTATGTAGTTTACCGAGCCGAAAATGTATTGTTGAGAAACATATTTTGTTATATACAACCAATAAAGCTCCAAGAGACGCCGTGTAATCGAAAGCAAAAGATATAAACATGGAGGGAAAAAAATTCTACTTTTGTATTCCTGCTGCGATATCCATTGTTTTAGCCAGCAGACAAATGACCTTTCCGAAAGCTAGATTTCCAAACACAGACGTTTCCTCAGTGGCTATAACAAAGTGACATTATATATACGTCATTATTCGTAACTCGAATGCATAACGTTATTAATTGCGTGCTGAAAAACTGAAGTGAAGTGAATTGATTGTTGATAATTGTGGATTGTTTTGCAGGTTTACATCGTTGAAAGGGAGTTCAAATAAAACCTAAAAACATTAAAACTGCCTAATCTATCGCGTTTAAGTAGATCATGTATAATGTTGAATATTAAAACCAACGGAGAAAATATATGCATTAATTTTTCTTTTACTAAATTGAAAAATAGTACGTTCCAAACAATTTGACAAATCATGGACTTTAACAAATCAGTGAAATATAAATAATATTCAAAGAGAAAAATATGTTATTTCACTTGAAAAGGGGACTTAATTGAAATTGAATATGTGCAATTATGTGTTTCTGAATAAAAAATACCTAATGTTTAGTATTTAAAGTAAAATGACTCTTTAACCACTGCAAAAAAGGTAGTAAGTGAATCAGAATAAATTTGCGTTTAATAATGTTTCAGGGTAAAAATAGTTTAAGCATGAAATAAAGTCGAATTTTTCATCTACTGGAATAGGAGAAATTTGAAAATGTGATTCATTAGATGTAGATTAGTAGTTAATTATTCTGGAAGCAAAAAAAATTTGCATACATTTAACAATTTAAAAATAAATCAGAATTATGGTGTAGACTGAGAAATTAAAAACTTAATAACGGTATACTGGCTGCTAAAATAAAATAACACAAAAGAATGGGTGTATCATTTTGGGTTCGTCTTTTGCAGTTAAATTTTGAAAACAGAATATTTTTTCTGGCAATGCCTTTTCTCCGTAGGCAAATTAATAATAAATGAAATGATTGAAAACATGGATTATGATAAATATCAATAGAAATCAAAACAAAATCATGCTTTCGAAATTCTTGTAAACTTCTATAAATTAGCATATTTTTTCCCCCTTTGTATAAACTTGAAATTTTCTGTTAAAAATCACATAGAAAACTTTATCGAAAGTCTCATTAAAACTTATTTTCTATTTATTGCAAAAAAGTAAACAAAACAGCAAATTCCAGAGGTAATATGTTTTAAAAACTTACCTGCAAACTGTTTCGTAATTAACGCAATTATCCAACAAACTGTTACGCTCGCATGTCCACTAAATCATAAAGTTCCATCTGTAACACAAGGGTGTGGCGGGTGTCTCGGAACCCCTTGAAACACGAAACAACTAGGGAAAAAAATATTCACCCATGAAAGTCAATTTTTGCCCCCTTGTGACCGCTGAATAAAGCGCCTTCTAACAAGCGCTTCTCCTATTTGGTTGATGGTTTGCTACTCTTCGCTTCTCAGCAGTCGGCTGAACTTTGGCGAGAAGGGTTACTACATTGGTAATTTTTTTGGCGTCACGACCGGTTTTTTTTTTCTTGGCGAAGTGCTTATCTGAAGCTAACTTTTTATTTAGGTGTAGCGATTAGTGGTGTAATATCTCTTTTATGCTGATACCGTTAGTTCTTTTCTTTTTTAATAGGAAGTCTCTTGTTATGTTATTCCTTGTTTCTATCTTTGTTTTTTTTTTTTTTTAATTATTTCCCTTGTGATGTTCTTTTTGACAAGCACTTAATTATTTTAGCTCTGCTTTCTGTTAATATGTAAATAAATCGCCTTCTCGACATTGAGAATACCAGAAATGTACTTGCGTAGGGGGAAGGCTTGATGTCGAAGAGAGTAGGTACTGTTTTGATGTTCTTTAAAACTCGGTTGGAAGTGTGTGTTGTAATTTACTTAATTAAACGCTATTCCTATTTACATCATAAAATATGAAGCATTTAATTGTTTTTTAAAAGAAAATAAATATTAATTATCATAAGAACAATGGCTATTCAAAACGAGAAAATTAAAATAAGGTTTTTTTTTTTTTTTCCATTTCAAAAAAAAAAAAGCAGCGCTTCAATAATCCCACGATTATATTAATTATATAAGAAAATTATTTTTTTCTTTCCCTTTATAATCGGTTTTTATTCGAAATAAATTAGAATATAAATACATAAAATTGTCGTGTGTTGGAACATTTATTACTATTCTAAAATCCACGTGTGAAAAAACTACGAAACAGTTTTTTTTTTTACTTGTATCGTTTGTCATATTTTCTCGTAAAGAAAAATGATGATGAAATCACTTGTGGTAGCATTGTTTTTTTTTTTTCTTAGTTTCATTTATGTTTTTTCTTTCAATTCTTTTTTCCTTTTTACTTTAAAAAACCAGTTTACAAAGACTTTATCATAAGCATTTCATTTGAATTAATGAATCAATTATGATCTGTTGCTGAACCAATTTCTACAAAGATCTTATGAACATCGCGGAAAACTTTTCATTTATTTAACACATTGACGAGTATAAACATGTGGTACGGGGAATAAATGTGAAAATATTTTGCTTCATTGTTTACTCATGTTAAATACGTTACCTCGCGTACTTGGAAAAATAAATTGACGCCATCCTCGGAAAAAGAATTAATTCGTGTTCGTAGAGTTAAAAAAAAGGGGGGGGGAGGAAGGGTATCCATAGAAAAAATATTGAAAAATTTAAGTCTCTTGATGTTGCTTATGCCCCTTGGATATCTAAACTCCCCAACGCAGAAGCGACTAGGAATTAAGACAGTAAGGAGCGCCTTCCGTTTCTACATGACCACCAACGGTGAAGTACGTCTTTGTTCCTCATGTACTTGGATGACGCCAGATGGCGTCCGCCACAAATACGCCACCTTCCTTTTTTGACCTAAGGGTGAAGGGAAGGGAAAATCTCCACCCTCCGGTTCCCTCGGGACTTCAGGGTCCACGGATTTTACATGCACGTATCCCAAATGTACTTGGTGGGTCTTCAGCGGCTCGGGTATTGAACCCGAGATCCTCCGATCCTACATCCTAAACACTAGGCTACCACGGCCCAATTTTTTTTATTATTTAAGTCTAAAATGACTAATTAAATCAGCTTGGAAAGAATTTCACTATTTCTCGCCTCGAGTAAGTATAATTTATGTGCATATGTGTGTTAGGAAGAGTTCGCAAAATTTGTTCGCCAGGAGCAACATACAGGGCCATATTAATATCCCAAAACAAAAAGTGTTCAATATATACGTGACTCGATATACATAACACTAAAGTAACTAAACTTTAAACACATTTTTGTTTTACATATTGAAGCAAAACTTCAGTGTGATGGAAAAACTTTAGTTTTGTATACTTCTACCCTTTACACCTAAATATTGCGAAGATTTTGATCAAATTACAAAACTAAATCTGTAACAGCATACACACACACACATCTTATATGCTCAAATATAATTTAATGATAACCATAATGGCAAGTAATAAACTGTAGTGCAACATATTTAACTCTACTGCAGAAAATCTATCCAATATATTCAGTTTATTAGTACAGTAGAACCTCGGTTATCTGAGCCCCGATTAACCGAGTTCCGGGTTAACCGAGGTACATTTGTCCTTAAAAATATATTTTTTTTTTTTTGGCGGCCGATGGCGGCGTCACCAGCTACAATAATTGCGTAAAACGGCAGCAAAGAAGCGAGAGAGTTCCGTTAAACAGAAAACAATATATATGTATAAACTTCTTCAAGAAACAACTTTAACTGGAACATGTGCTATACAGTTGTGTACATGTAAAATTAGATATTTGCATGTATATGTGACGCCATTTTTTCATTTTGTAATATGTACGGTAAATGTCTTTTTTTGCATCTTTGACGACACTTTCTCATTTTAATCCATGTTTCCCTCCCGATTTGGCCAGAGTTCGTGTTATCCGAGTTTTCGATTATCCGAGGTACCCTCGGTCGACATTACCTCGGATAATCGAGGCTCTACTGTAGCTTTAAATTATGAAAATCAAGTATTGGAATAATGCTCCCCTATTTGAAAGGGCTGACGGAGCTTGAGGAGTTTAATTTGTTTATTCGGCGGTGGCTAAATTTATCCACGGATCTTCGTCAATCAAGAGAACAATATTTCCTCCTAGCGTTTCCGTAATGCCATCTTTATTTATATCTATCTCCATCACAGCAGTTATTGAGTCCGCTTCGAGAAGAATTTGCTTGTGTTTGTAATGTTCAGTTCTTGCTAAAAATAGAAACGTTATTTCGATTCCGTTGATTTAATGCTAAACTGTTATTGCTGTCAAACCCTTTTTTAAGAAAAATCCTTTCCTGTTGTTTTAATTCCTAGAACTCGGTGGAAAGGTAATGGCGCACTGTTCATATATGAAGGGTCCACTGGAAAAGCGACCTAAGTCACATACTACTTTTTGAAATTTTGCTTTATGTTTTATTCAATTATTTTATAACATAAATGTTAATTTTGACTATACGAGCCTACTTTTCCGCAACATACAAATTCAAATTTATAATACATAATTTATATTCATTTACAATAAATACATAATTTATAATTAAACATAAAGGCAAAGTTCAAAAAGAGGTATGGACTTAAGTCGGTTTTTCCAGTTGGCCCTTCATATCAAAGTAAATAAGTTTTATTCCGTAAAATGTTTAGAAAAGAGTAAAATTTCCCTAAAATGCTTTGAGGTTTAACTTTTAAAGTGGTTTTTATTGTATTTAAATTAATAATGTTCGGAAAAAGTGTTGTTTTTTTCATATAGAGAAATATTCAGAATTTTTTTAGGAAAAAAAAATACGGATGACGAATTTTCATCTGAATTTAGTAAAATAGTTTATATTAAGCTCTTGGGAGAGAGAAATATAAAAACATTATTTCTTAAGAACGTAAAAGTTTGTACATCTGCACGAACAGAATGCATATGGAAGAAAAAATAGCTGACATCAAATTTTTTGTTAACTACAGTAAAATGTAAAAAAAGTTTCTTTATTTAAATCATTTTAACGTTTTGTTGAAACAAAGTATGCATGTATTTTATAGTCTCATTGACTGTCAGGGCACTTTATTAAAACTTGGTTAGTGGTAAATTGGTAGTCCACGTGTGGAACAGGGGTGGTTAACAGGTTAATCGTGGAACGTTGTCTTGTCGATTTGCATCTAATACTATTTAGATTATATTGTTGCTTACTTATCTGAATTCACTCTTTCCTATCCAATAACAAAAAAGATCAAATATTGTTCTTGCTTCACAAATTCGTAAAATGATGTTTCTTTAAAGTCATCTTTGCCCAAATATCCTCCACATTATACCCCTAGACTCGAAAGTCTTTAAATTCTCATGTATTGATCTCTTCGTATGCATATGTATAATCTTTTTTTTAATTATTATTATTTTATTTTTTATAACGTTTTATTTAATAAATATCCTTCTAGAATAATATTTAAAAAATAAATTGCTACTATCTCCCCCCCCCCCTCAAATAAAAAGTCTCGAAAGTAGATCGCTACAGATTGTTAACGTGTAAAGTCGATCTTGTTGTAATCTTTAATTTTATTCCTTTAGTTGTTATAGTTACTAAAAAAAATGTGTTATAGTCTCTAATCTTCGCCAGGCAAATTCTATTAAATGATACTTTTATTTGATTCTTTCAGTAACTTTTCATGATTGTATCCTGATCGCCAAAACGTTAACGTAAAAAAATTCAAAAAGCCTTACGTAAAGAATTTATGTGCCAGAAATTCAACTAATAAATGTAATTGCATGGAATCATGAACGTTAGATAACAATATTAACAAACATACCGTCATTTAATTCTAAGGTGTCCTTAAAGTAATGGCCCGATGCTCTTTTAATAAATGAAAGAAAAAACTGCAGAAGCACAATTACGCTGTACATATACATTACCCAGAGTTATATGTTATGATATTACTGTTGGAGTCATTGCGTATTTTCTCAACTGACGTTTTAACTTTCCTTTCCGACTCCTCACAGCAGCGTGTTCTTTTTTTAACTTTGTTTTTCCGGTTCTTCAATTTCCAATCGGAAAAGTTTCTAGAGCTGACTATTCCCATAAAAGAGAGCATTATGCATTGATCTAATTAGGAGTGACTAACTTGTCAGTCATTAAAATAGACTTTATGTAGTGACAAATGTGACAAGATCTGTCTTTGAAACTTTTCGTTTGGTGGTGAGATAGGAATAAAATATTAAAAAATAATGGTTTTCCGCAATATTTTTAGGACACCACTATAAAAAAATCATTCGTTATTTCTCAGAACTATAATATCATTACATTGTTATCATTCCATGTACCTTATCGTATTTAAACACACGAAGTGTAAAGATTCAATAACAAAAGATTCTTCAATTTCCAGTCGGAAAAAGTTTCTTGACATGACTACTCCCATGTAAGAGGGCATTATGTTAAAAGTGGCTAACTTGTCAGTCATTAAACTCGACTTTTGTAGTAACAAATGGGACACGATCTACCTTCGAAACTTTTCGTTTGGTGGTGAGAGGTGAGACAGGAATAATATATTTTAAAGTGGTGGTTGCCCACAATGTTTTTAGCACACCCCTCTACAAAAATAAATTCGTTTATTCTCTGAGCTATAATATTGTTATATTCCTATTGTATGCGCCTTAACGTAGAAAGCGTATTTAAATACACCAAGTGTAAAGATTCGATTACAAACTAATTTCCAGCTTATCAGGAATAGATAACAAACTAATTTCAAGGTCATTCCGAATTAGTTTATCTAAGAAAAACTCCACCTAATCTTCTGTCCTTAGTACATGTTTACGCTACTTGACAACCGGAGATAAAATTTCTTTGAATGAGTGAGAAAATGTGTCGAGTATAATGAAGCCGGAAGTTGCTTAGTTTCTTAAAATCCGGAATGACTGATCAATAAAAGTAGATTGTACCATCATGCCATTTTAAATCATGATAAAGTACAGAAAAATTGCATTCTAAATAATTTTTTGGCCAAAATGTTTCATTCATTTTAATACATATAAAGGTATAGAATTTGTAACTATAATGCAAGAATTTAAAAAAATTTTATTATTTTAAAAACTAAAAACCTTATTTAAGCCCACCAAACAATGGTTAACCATTTAAACTTTTCACTTTCAATGTCTTGTAAAACTACATTAATCTTTATGGACTTTGTAGATACTGTCCTAATCATTAAAAAAAAACACTAAAATTTGGATTTTGAGGAATGAAATAGAAATTTAATGTATTTCACTCCTGATTTAATTAATCCTGAGGGAATTTTTGAAATTTTTAACAGCTCCAAATTTAAACCATTCTATTCAACAAGGTATAGACCATAAAAGTCTCGGGCATCCAATTCGATAATCTTATAAATTAGTTTGCTCGTATAGTACTTAAAAACTGAAACATCTTCTTATAACGAAAATTAGTTCAGAACTTACGAAGGCTTGTGAAGTGGAAAAGCTATTTCTAGAGTTACTGGTTGTTTATATGTGTGCCAATGTTGAATGTTTTCGACTATTAAATAATATATATATATATATACAATATTTTACGCAAAGGGGCATTCTTTTTTACAATGCAACTCTCTGTAGGAGCTGTTAACTATCGGTTGAACTTAGTTGATTGACTAACTGTGTTACTAAATTGCAGTACATTAATTGTCGGAATAATTCTTTGAAATATTTTCTATAGAAGTCTAATGTGGCATGTACTTGACAAAAAATGTATGGAAACCAAGCATAAATTACAGTCTAGGAATATCAATGCCTAAGAAATATCAAATAGTACTAGTTTGTTAAGAAACTCCCAAAAAACTTGGTTTATGTTTCCAAGTTAATAAATATGAACTCAAAAGCATTATTCCAATTTCTGAATAACGCAACAAAAAAAAAAAAAAAAAGAAGAAGAAGAAGTATTCCATTGCCCGCAAAAGCAAATATATTTTCATCTTATCCACAGTAAACCATACGTAACCTTAGAACACAAAACCATGTTGTAAAGTACTTTTTGTTATTGGAATGCATTTCCTTCCCCCTTTTTTGAATTTTTAAACTATCTCTGTCTGAAACGTTAGTGCTTTTCATAAAAGAAAGAGACTTAAGCTCCATAATAGAGCTCATGCACATGGAAAAGGGTTTATTTTGTTTTCTTTGCATCACTCAGTCCTTCTCTTCCACGTGATTAACTCAAGATAGAAGATCTTTCTTTACGTGAACAACGTTCGGGGCTGTTACTTAAGCGGTGCTTTTGAGTCTGATGCTTTGTGCTCTGGAAACGCTTAGGCATTTATTTTAGTTTATTACTTAACGTCTCCTTTATATGATTATTTCCCAGAACTCTGGCAACGTGTGTTAAATACCGACGTAGAAGTACGTGAAAGCATCATATTTCACGAAGAAAATTGAACCAATTCCCCCCTCAATTGCGGAACAGCTATTTACAGATGTGTGTTTCATATATATCACTTATAGAAATGAAGTGTCATATCTGCAAAATGGACATTTTTCAAGAGAGGTGTTTGAACGTTTTACAATTTGTTTGAATGATTATTATAATCGATTTTGTTCAGAAAATAGTTATTGTTCTAGTTTTCTCTCACATGATGGATGTCAATGATGTCAAAAAAATTAGGAATAACTATATAAAGTAGTTATTACAGTATTGCACCAAAATAATACAGTTGGCCTCTAGCCTTAATTTTTGAACATTTACTTACGGCAGTATTCCTTCCCACTCTAAAGAGCGCAAAAATCTGAAAAATTTGGTATAAAAACTAAAAAAAAACGAGCAGATATGACACTTCATTTTTATAAGCGATATATATTCATTTATATCAGTTACATAATCTTTGAAACAGAAATTTCATGATTGACATTTTATAGAAATTCCAGAAATGAATCCCAGAATATAAAAATCGGTCTCGATAATATTTACGAAAAAACAAAGGCCTTTGACTTATGTGAATCCCAGTCTTAAATATAAACGTTTCTTTCTTTCTGTCTTTTCTACTAGAAAGGAACCAAGTGTACATGTATCCTTTGTAGCAAAAAATTATATTGTTACTTTCCACGAAAAGAAAACATGTTCCTTTATTATTTAGCAAAGAGTGTGTTTTTAAGGCTGTAGGTTTTTGTTTATGTTTAATTATTTACACCTACCGTTAAGATATTTTTTTAAGTACAGTTTTTTTATAGTTTTTAAATTTACTTTAGGGCACCTGACTATAATTTACTCTTTGTTTCTCGTTTTGCGAAAAACTTAATTTTACGTTTGGGAAAAAATTTAGTAGCTGCTCGGTTACGCCCGTAATTAGTGAATAACCCGCGCGAGATCTGAATAATTTCACTACTAAATAACAACGCTAGAAAAAGCAGAAATCGGATTTTGCACGCTTAAGATGTAAACCGTCGCTAAGGCGTTGTCCACCTGTTAAGTATAAGTCCCTATGCGTGACGAAACCTGATGCATGTCACGTAGTACAGGCGTACCCTGTTTAATTCTCAGTGAATTAGTGTTATTTTCCTTTAATTCAGAGCACAATGAACGATTCCCGTCATGTTTATTCTCGAAATCTTGATAGCCTGATATTTTAGCGTTTTAAGACTTTTATCTGAGGGAGCCGATTCAAAACCAAAAATAAGTCAGTATATATATGAAGTTGCATTTTAGTAATGGTCCAAACTCCTGTATGCTCATTTTGAGGTACGGAGCCTTAAGGTCCAGTGAGTGCGAACAATTCTATGATAGACATGCTTGAGATTACTACTTCTGTTGACAGCCAAAATAAACTTAAGGTGTACTGATAGAAGTTTAAAATATAATACAAATAACCAGCATGAACATGAAAGTGATTTTTTAAAAGTGGTGTTGGATCATAATTCAAATGAGGCCTCCATTGTCGACATACACCAAGTAGAGAATGTCGACAATCACCGTTGAATGTCGACATTCACCATCTATCAGACCGAGGATTGTCGATATTCTCCAATTTCAGACATACGCCGTAACATATACATACTGAAAATCAAACCCCAATGACTTCAGTTTTAACGTAGTAACTTTACGTTAGCTCTTCAGTACGTAAAGCACTCGAGTCCAGACCGCGTTAAGCTAAACCTGACATAGAAATCGCCGTCACTTTCCTTGTATGTTACTGTTTTCGGCGAGTTAATGTCAGAGTTCGCACGTTGATTGAATTAAAGTAAGGCTCTGAGTAAGGTCGTCCGCTGATTGTAGTATCATCAGCAAAATTACCTTTAATGCCTCAAAACTTTGTTGTTATATTCAATTGTCAAAACTGTCGCATATCAGAAGAATTTCTCAGCCTGTGGGAGAACTTAGGTAAAGAAATGATTTGCATGAAGTGTTATTTGCAAGCTATTGAAGCGATATCACTCATCTTATTATGCTCCAGGGAGAATTTAGTCATGACCTGAAGTAAAACCCGCTCATTCTTTGAGAAGTCTTCTGTTTCTATGTGCACCTTAAAAGCATCACACCTACGATTCAGTGTAATTAAAAATTGTGATATAAATAATGTAAACCCTATTATTTATTGTTCCATTGACAATAGCTTTTTCAAATTAAAATCTTTTTCCTGAGGTCAGTGTTGATGCAAAACACATGTTATTGCTCACACATCTGACTTATACCTAAGTAATTATTTTTTTTCCCTTAAAAACTCTGGCTGAATTTAATTGTTCAAAAGTCGCACTTCATGATTCGAGAAGAAAAATAAAATACCAGTTTTTCATTTTCTGAAGGATACACTATGGATTTGTGCATTAGAAAATAAACGCTTAAAATTATTTAGTCATATCTTTTAAAATTTTAGAAAGTTAACATTTATTTTTCTTCCTTGTAATATTTCAAAACCTAGATTATAATTAAATATGTTATTTTAAAAGGTGATTCTTGTGAAATCGGTTTATGAACAGCAAGTGTTTAGCAGTTTTACATTAAAAAAAATATTTTTCTAAAAGATCACAAAACACGCGGTAACTTTAAGGTGTAAACTTTTTTCTTATTTTGGATGCTTGTTGGAGGACATAGGGCGTTGATCTTTAAAACGGGATAGTGGTAGCAATCTGAAAGTCATCAAAAGACTTCGCAGGCCTGTTGTAGCGATGACAAGTTATTTAACGCATTTCAATAACGTGGTGTTTCATTTGAACAGTGGTCTATTTAATTGCGGCGCTTCCTGTGCCAGACCCCATATGACCTTTCACACAAGATCTCTGACGAAAAACATCCTAACTTTAATGAGGATGTCCTCGGCTGATCGGACAAACCAAATCGCAAGGACGAATCGCTGGACGTTAGCACTCTGCAAGGTTTGTTGGAATAAAATGACACGATTAAGTTATTATTCATGGATATCAAATTCAAACTTTCAAGCCGCACAACTTTGGAGAAATTGTGATAAAATAAAAAAATGATTGTAACAAATAGTTCCATTTGTATACCAATATAGCTTGCCATTTATTTAACATTTTAATTGTACATTAAGCAAGACTGTGTTTGGGCACGAATTTGTAATTGAAATTGCTTCCATGTGGTTTCGGAGTTACAAAGAACTTCTGAGAAAAAACTGGAGCTGTAATGGGAAAAAGTAAAATTTTACTTAATTTTTGACTTTGAAAGACGTCTCTGCAATTTCCATTCCAAATTTGGATCTTGTTGCAAAGTCAATCATTTGCAGTTCAATGTAAATATTCAGATAAAAATTGATGAGTTTCTAAACGGGCACTCATTCTACGACACTGTAGAAAAATTCTAACTCAACCTTTTACCCCAAAAAAAAAGAAAAAAAATGGCGAAATTTAGCTGCAACCAACATTTGGTACAAAAGTTGAACCATTATAATGGATCCTAGTTTCACATTCTAGGTGAAACTAGGCCAATATAATAGTTAAACTTGATTCCAAATTTTGGTTGCAGCTAAATTTCGCAATTTTTCGGTGAAAGGTTGAGCTAGAATTTTACACTTTAAGTATCTAAAAGTTACTTTACAATCACGTCTCATAGAAGCTAAATGCACTAGAAACGAAAACACCGCAAACATCATTTCGTCGTTCTTCTCTTTTTTTCATTCTCAACTTATGACTCTATTCAGAAATATTTAAAGATTAAATGCAATTTGAATACCAAAAAGCTTTTACTGTGAACAGTATCAAACTATTCTTTCTTGTTGTTGCGCAAAGTTAATATAACAATAACATTAACATAAGTAAGTAAAAATTACATTAATTTTTTTTCAATGTGACATAATTTTATGGATTCTCACCCCGCAATCTGCTGATAATCGACCGATTGAAATCCCACTACGGACAGATATTGGCCCTCCTTGACATCAACTGGTGTAAATGAAGTTAAAGAAAGCTTCCGTGATATGATTTCGCTGCATAAAAAACAACAAATGCGAGCTCACTTATGTCACTTGTGAGAGAATGTTTCGAGTTTTTTCTTTCTTCCTCTCGTTTTGCTTCAAACAATTTGCTCATTGTCGTCGAGTTGAGAAGCTGTCTTGTATGAAGGGTTGAAGCTTCTTTTTTCTTCTTCTGATTTATAAGTACAAAAGTCTTCTTCAATAGAAAACAGCTGACGTAACTATTGAGTAATACTCCTTTAAATAAAATACTAAAACATGCACTCTACGGCCTTGATTCTGGGATTTTCATAACATATGCCTATCCTGTACTTTCATAAGTTTGAAATGCACGACATTCTTGGCTGCATTAATTCTTCACGTAGATAAAACAGTTTCAAGAAATCAGGAGTGTCCACTAGAGGGGGGCATTGAAATTTTTCGAGGGTTGTTTTCAGGGGGTTTGGGGGCTTGGCCGATTTTGGGGGAGCATCATTTTTGGGGGGATACGTAGGTTTTTAGGGGTACGTGGTCACTCTGGGGGAAGGGCACCCCTGGAGAAATTGTTAACATGAAAGTGAGTCTAAAGCCGTTAGTTGAGATTATGCTCAATAATTGCTAGATATAATGAATACATGGATGTAGAATGGAATACCATGTGGTCCCTTGTCTATGTAACTATTCACTCTGAGCATTTCGGTTTTTATCTGCGTTTGTAAACTACTTCTGGGGCATCTAAAATGACATTCCAGCAATAGTCTGCAAGCATAGATGAGTTCCACTTTCCCTGATACCTCCTTTCCATTTGCTAAAATGTCTTGATGGAAGCGCTCCCCGTGCTCTTCACTCACAGCATCACAGTCGTTTGGAAATAAGTCGAGATGAGAGTCCAAAAAGTGTACACGTTACAACCTAGCTGTTGGTACAACCCTCACTTGAAAAGTACCAACATTGCAAAATTTCCTGTTTATCAATGAAAGGAGAGCTAAGTAAGCATTTTGAACATCATATTCGTTTACGTCACATCGAAATAAAAGGAAACAATTTTTTACTGGGATAGATTTGGAGTGTAGAGCAGTGTAATTATTCAATTGTGGCACTGCGTGGCTTTCAGAACACTTGTGAACCAATTTCACCTCTCTACTACTATTCCTTATATACACCTCTCTTACACTTTCCTCCTTGTGACGTACTATCGCCGTCATCTGATGGCTTCCTGTATTTTGCGTATGATTCTAGAAGTTGTGCCCGATAACTCAACAGATGAAATTTTTACTTTAGAGTTCGATTTAAGTGTGATTCTCAATTATCTTTAATTTTTGGACATAGTGTAAATGGTGGTTTTCATTGAATTTTCTATATTGAACCTGATTATATATATGAAACAACATATTGAAGGTGGAAAATTGTCAATTTAATTTAAATTTAAAATGGTTCAAAAACTGTTAATGCCACCCGTAGTATTTCATCAAAATGTGATGGAAAGATAAGTGAAACAAACTATAAAATACACGTTTAACTACACTTTATTAACAATAAACACATACATGAAAGTTATCACTTATTAAATGCAATACTATGAAATGTATTTTTACCAGTACCAGCCCTAGATTTAAATAAAGAAATCAGTGTGTCAAATCAAAATATAAAAACATGATCAGCACTGTTGGAAAATCATTAAAAGTCATTAGATCTGTAAACAAAACTAATTTGAGAAACTATGCTTCTCTTCCCAATTTTTCATACGCTTATGTTTCATAAGTTCTAAGTAAAAATGTGGTTTTGAGCTTTGAGCAGCTTGTATAACTAGGGCAGGTCTTAGCACTGATAATGGAACTTGAAAGAACCGCTGTGATGATTTCCAGCCTAAAGTTCACTCTTAATAAATATTTTCCATTTTTACAAAAACAGAATCATATGGGTCCACATTTCTATGACTTTTCTCTAATAATAATTACAGTGCATTGTCAAACAGTCAACTTGTATAACCACCAATATATCACAGTTTATCAAGGAGATACCATTTCATACAATAAATTTTCTGATCAATGACTGAACTTTTAAAGCTCTAAATTTCTTGTAAAGCATTTAAAATTTTGTTTCAAAAATATCCTAAGAATTGTGAGTGTTTTATAGTAGTTAATTGCAGTACATTAAAAAAGATACTTGCTGTAACAGCAACAAAGTGTTTCGCTCAAAATTGTAGCTAGATTGCTAATAACTATTCTTTGCCCATAGTTGGGAAGCTTAAGTGGTTGTGTTTACTTCGTTCTCGCACCTAGTTGATATGCGAAACATTTTGTTTACATCATGTATCATCAAGTAAAAATATATACCACGTAAAAAAACCTAATTTTACTACCAAATAATAAGAGAAAGCAATTTCGCACACTTTGTACCCCAAAGCCTTAAAACGACTTATTTATATCGACTTGCTTTTCATAACCCATGTAAGCTTACTTCATTTGTGGCTAAAATGCAAGGGTGAGGAGGGAACAAAATTGACATGGGGCTCGCCTTACCTCTCAACGGCCCGCTTTATCGCATTTTACCTGTCAGAAAACGAATACCAGCGTTCATGATCTGCCAGGGGCAGGAAGGCGATCATTTTTGGCACACCATTGCAATCGTAAAGAATATCACTTCTTTGGGCATACACACGACCCAAGCAAGCTAACTATGTGCTTGTAGCAGATACAAGTAATGTCTTCCTTCAGTTTTTAACCTCGGTACTGACGAAGGGGGCTGATTGCCCTTGAAACTGGTCTACCCTCTTTAATCTTTTATTTGCGCCGTTTAACGTTGCTTTTACTTATTTTCAATGTCTTCCTGTTTAAGGAAGACATTTTCTCTTGGATTATTGCGCAATAAAACCTCGTACATTGGGATCAAGTTAATATAGTTATCTAGTTATCGGCATCTTTCTAACGGTGATTTTGTATAAAAGTATTAAAAATGAAAAGGGAAAAAAGGATTACGAGTATACCCAAAAAAAAAAAAAGGGCATTAAAAGTTGCCAAAAATACAATGTAACCTAAAATTTTATTTGGGTGAAATATTACTTAAAACGGTTTACCCTTTAAGGAAACTATTTCACCTCGTAAAAAGCAAAATTTTTTTAAGGAAAATAAGATTTAAATATTATAATGATTTTCAATCAGATTTCCCGTTTTCAATTTTTCTAATAAATTTGGAAATTACTATTCTGAAGCATGATTACAAACTTCCAAAGCAAAATTCAGCATCACAATAACAATAGTTGTAAGGCCATTTTTATCAGCGTCACAAATGTTCTAATTGTGATGATGAATTTCAATTATTACCAACACCACTTAACATTTCAACGTTTTAAGTGCTAATTTGCTTAAGAGATTTTTCACTCTTTCAATTAAAAATTAAGGGAGAAATAAATTGATGAAGGGCCCTTGTGAAAAAAATTTTGTGGGGATAAATGTCGGCCACTATCATGGCCAATGTCATGTTAGAATAGTTTCAAGAATGATCCCACTATGTGGAGGATGGACTGAGACACAACTGCGAAATAATTTCTTTGTTATCAGGAGATTATGCGACTCGGTGGTTGTATAATCCATAACTACAAGAAAAACCATGACCTGTTTTGTTTGAATTCAAGCTGGGGGTTATGCCAAACAAACACAATGCCATCATCCTCATTGAACATGTTTGACATTTTCCTATGCGCTCTCATGGCCGATTTTAATGAATGTAAATAGACCTCAAAACTGATTTACTCTAGAAGAACCGCGGAAAAATCTCTAATAGCACTACAACAGTTACAAACGAAGAATAGATGCATAATAATATATCATTAAAATGAAAAAAATCGTATAATTTCTATTAAATAAGGTTGAAAAATATTTAATAATATTCTGCAGAAAAACTGCTTGGTTTCCTACAAAAATACGTAATCAAGTGTTTTAGTGCGGATAGTTCAGCAAGTATAAAAAATCCCATTTATAACCGCAATATTTCGTTCTTAATATATTTGTGTATGGAGTGTCTTTTAGTAAAATAAGAAAAATATTACTTTAATTTTAAATCAAAGAATTTATATACACATACTCATCAACTGAGCTTTTGAAAACACTTTTGCAATAAAAATATCGGTCATAAGACTTTTACAGATCAAATTTAAATAGTCTTGCGTCGTATTGAAATCACAGCGGTTAACAAAGTTCTGGTTTCTAGTAAATTAGACCGAATCGCCAATGGCAGAGCACCTAATGTGACAAGCTAAAAGTTCTAGGTAACTCTAGCATTGCGAAGTCAAGTACTTCAACTTTGATACCCTACCAGCAGGGTCTTAATCATCTATTTTTAACACATTTATTTAAAAATAAATACATATTCTACTTAAATATAAAGAATACATTAAAAAAACCAAGGAATTAAAAAATATTAATTTGCTGGAATCAGTAAGAGAGAGGGGGAACTGAGGCTCATTTGGAAAAAACAATAGTAGCTATAGAAAAGCGAAAGAATTAATTCAATTAATTTACTTTAAACAGTACGTTTTACTGTTCTTTTCAAACCTTTGTTTAATAGCAAGAGCAACCTTTAACTTTTTTATAGAGATTGTTTTTACAAATCTCTCACATGAACCAATTAAAGTGACACTTCAGATAATGCAAGATTGCTTTTATCTAAAAATTATCACTAAGATACTTTTAATACAGTACTTTTATATATAGTGTACCATAATTAATTTTGCTCTTGGAAAGTACACTTTTCGAGAACTGTTCAGTTGCAAGTTTTAAAGAATAATGCACTCTACAAAATCTTAGCTAGGTGTCAGATTTGTTCCCAATCTCTTGTCTGATTCAGCGAAAAATCATAAATACTTTGAAAAATTATTAATACCCTCAGATATTTTGTGAGGATGAATGAATATGATGGTTTGCACTTAACGGAAAATTGAGGCTGTTATTGTCATAAGTGAAAGTTTCGAGATGATAAAAATTCACCTAACCTCTTAATGACACATAGACGGTCGGTAAATATGAGAATTAACAAAATTCATTTCAGAATTTATACGTATACCAATGGTGTTCGATTTCATAATTGATTGAAAAATAATACAGTTATAGAGTTTTTCTGCATTAATAACTTTTCCTGCTCCTATAAGACTTTTTCTCAGACGCTAATATTTCACTAGTCCAAATTGAGAGTTCCTATATTTGCATGTGTAATGTTGTAGTAATGAAAGATACCGCAATCGTGCTTAATAAATAACAAACAAAATAATAGAAAAAGGAATCTTTTCCATTGAAAATTTAAAAAAAAAAAACATGTTTTGAGAAACCTTTTTTCTCCTTCTCCATATTGTGTTTTTTTGAGGCATGTAATATATAAAAAATACAACTACTAAACAATAACATTTCAGCATAATTTATCATAGCAATAATGCCTCACCTCCTTACTACAGTGTTTTTCAACTGCAACGTGATTTTTTAATTAAAGCTGTCGTTCAACTTTATTTGATGAACATATTCAACTACAAAGAATTTTCTAATTTGCATCGAAATGTAAATTACTCTTGTACTTTACACTGTATGTATATTTATGAACTCATGAAAATAAGTACACTTTATAATGAGTTAATTTAGCAGAGATGAATTCCGAAATTGTACATCATATCACTGAGAAATTTGCATTGAAATTAATAATGCATTTTTGCTAACTTGAATGTGTACACATTACAAAGATATGCTTAAGAGAAAATAACACAAATCAGTTCTTCTTGAAAATAAAGCAGAAAAACTCATAATTTTCCTTCTCAGCCATTTAAGCAAGCATAAGGTATTAACAAACACTACAGTTGATAAATTCCTAATACGTTAATTTCATCTTGAAAATTCACATGAATGTCTTTACACAAAATCAAGATTTCTGTAAGCATTTGTTCATTAATGAATATCAAATGATGCTTATGCACTTGAAAAACATGATAATGGTAAGGGAATGAGTTTTCTCACATAAATACATGCAAAATAAGTTATATATCATTGAAAACCTAAATGCTTTAAATAATCAGACGTAGACCCGAAAATGAAAACCGACATTTATATTCCTTGTAAAGTGTTTTTTGCCCTGACATTTATATTCCAAACTATCCCCAATGATTTTGAACCAGCCATGTTAACCTAAACATGATGAATGACAAAACAGCAGTAAATATAAACTGCTAAAATGATTGGAGCTTTTTAAGCAGACACATTTTTGTAGGAATTCTTCCAAACTTCAGCAAAAGTAATCGATGAATGGAATCGGTAGAATATACTGAGAGGCAAAGTGGCTCTGACAATGACGGTCCAAGCCATGAAACCATAGAATCCTAGTTGAACGGGGCTAGCTTCGGCCTTCTGCATTTCAAAAGTGTAGATGATCCACAGAGTGAGGTTACCCATCATCAAGAATGCGACGACTTGTCTGCCAGGTTTCGTCTGATCGTGCTCCGGCAGATAAGTCGTCCTGCAAGTGATTTCAGCCACAAATAAAGATTGCAGTGTGACTTGAACGATGGTAAGACAACTGGTAACCATCACCAATAGATTGGGAACATAGTCTTTGGGAGACAACGTTCCCGCAATTATTCCAAACATCGCGTACACATACAAGCCGTAAGCAGCAACCGTCAACAAGATGTCTCGCAAATGATCCGTTCGGTCTGCTTGAAATTTTAATTGCTTAATGCGGAAAAAACCTAGAATAATTGTAAAAATGGTTAAGACCATGATTGCACTATGCGACACATCAGACAGAAATATAGCCAGCAAGCTGTAGTGTTCATTCTCGATCAACACGAAGAAAACAATCAAACAAATAGTAGCTATAACCAAGATGAGAAGACCGAAAAACAAGCCTTTACTCGAACCTGCACAGTTCATTTTCGGCAAAGTTTGCACACTAGATGCTCTTGACAAGCCGTCTTCGTACTCGGGATTGCCATGAAATACTGGATCTTTCCCGATGTTCTTCCACATCACATATAATACAGCAGCTCCAATTAGGCTGTATTCAACGATGAAAGGGAACAAAAAGGGAGAAGAGTCTGACACAATGGATCCCATGATATCTTGTTTCTGGCAAGGGTTGCTGTTGTTTTTGATGTAGTTTTCTGAAAAAACATAAGTCAAAATTTGTAAACATTTATCAGATATTGATCGAACATAGTAAGTATTTTAAGCAAGACAAGTTTCGTAATTATGCATTATCGAAGTAATGCTGAAGTCTATTTTATTACAAAAGTAATCGGTTTTAATTTATACTCTGTATAAACTGAAACCGATTGTTTTCGTACTTCCTTAGGGTCCAGCCAGCAGGGCCGCCAAGAGCTAATGAGAGCCCCATGTTAGTTCTGTCACTACCCCATTACGCTTGGCATCTTAGCCATAGGAAAATTGTACCCTCTGCTCTAGTCCGATGCTGAACATGCCTGACATCCACTCTTGACAAATAACTTACAAAATGAAATTTGTTTCATTTATAAGAAATTTTTTGTCCTTTATATCTACCTGCCTAATTGATATAAAGGACAAGAAATTTTTTGTCCTTTATATCTAAACGCTATTTCCTACTTGAAGAATTATTTATAATTATAGTCAAGTTTATCAGAAAAATAAGCTGTTATGGCTTACCTTGGCATAATAAGAACCCGCCAACTTTGGCGCGCTCGAATCTGAAAAACTTTAATTCTAGTTTGGCAACGGCTTATTGTTATTCTCAGTTAGTAAGTTAAGTCCGTGCTCTTGGAAGGCACGCTTTGTTATCTGTGGTATTCGTCCATGTATTAGTTTGGCCATCTGGTTAGCCACGCAAGAATGTATGATTAATGTATGTAAATAGTGTACAAAATTGAAATAATATTAGAATAGTAACTTAGTATCTTATTGTCGCATAATATACACCAAACCATCGATACAGTCCGCTTAAGGTATATTTTACATCGGCGTACGAACAGGGTCAGAGCGTGGTAATTCGGTATTTCACATCAATGCATTTAAAAATCAGAAATACTTCTAAATCTACTTCAAAAACTTAATGAATAATTCTATTTTAAGTTAGTACTAGCAGAAGCCTGTGCTAGATCTCTGTTTTAAACTTCGATTAATACGAGCAACTTATTGGACGAAATTACTTCTGCGAGTGTTACCTGTTTGTGCCATCTTCAAATGCTTTCATCTGCCCCCGGTCATTGCCGTAATATTGTGCTGTCGCAACTGGGTGCTTAGAATGTAAGATTTTAAGTAGTTTTTAAAATGATCTGTTAAAAGTATGATTTGTTATCATATTTTACTATACGCCACAAATTGTGTAGCTGCGCATTTAAATAGCAAATAAAATGACATAGTGCATGGAAATTTCTGAGTTTGAGGTTTTCTGATTGCCACAAATATTCAGGAAATGTACTTAAAAGAAACTTGTTTTCTAGTGACGTATATTTAAGATATTAATTATCTTGTCGCAAAAACAACCTGCATAAGAGGTTCTTCTCCTAAAATGGCCGCTTACCTTAATCTTTCTTGTGTTACATTATTTTCTTAGAGTATCCATCGGAATTAAAAGAAATGCGTAATTAATGTAAGGAAATGACGGTATAACGAAGGGTGACAGCTAAATTTGATTGTGAAACCTGTAATAAAACATGAATCTCGTTTCCGATTTTCAACATAGGGATCATTCATAAATAATGTCACGCTTCGAGGGGGACGGGGGGGTTCGCGAAACTGTTACGAAGTGTAACAAGGGGAGGGGGTAACAAGAAGTGTGACATCATGCTCATGCAACATAGCGTGACATGTGACAAGGGGGTAGGGGTGTCCGTTGAAGTGTGACATTTTGTGACAAAGGGGGGAGGGGGTCAAATATAAGGGGAAAATGCGTGACATCATTTATGGAAGGTCCCATATGTCATTATTAACTGCAGGTTTAAATTTTAATTTCATTCAACATCTAAGAGAACATAAAAACTCGAAAGGGTTAAGGTAATATTTGTTTTGATTTCATACCTATGAAGATCCAAAAACGTTAGTTCCTATTAGCTAGTTTTTAAAACATTTTAAAGGTTAATGCGATTGTTAACCTTGCAACCTTTTCATAGCTATGACATGTGACTGAAGCAAATTAAATTTTTGAGTTTTTTCTTTTAGTATTGAGGTTGTGTAAGTAATATTATCAATCTGTTTTGTCAGAAGTGAATATGATTTTTTTTACCTCTAAATGGCAATATCAGCTCTTCCAAACTGCTTGGGTGGCCTCGCTCTTGCGATAGGTGGTGCTTCACAATTTCTTGCAAAGTTTCTTTCCCAACGGTCCTAATCCAAACGCAGATATTCGTTGCCACAACGTGCATAAGCCCAAAACGTGCGAGAACTTTGAACTTGTGGATGTTTAACTGTAATAATAATACAATAAATTAAAATATGTTTTTTTTTTTAATTAGGAACATACTGGACAGTGATAGACTACATATAAGGTAGTGAGAAGCGCTGTGGTGTGAGCCAGGCAATTAACATTTTGAGAGAAACAGTATTTTGCATTGCAATTTTAATGTTACTATTTGCATACAAAAGAACTAATGGTGCCATCTGTTGATATATTTTTGCAGTATTCTTTAGTTTACTGTATATAAAAGTAGATGACATCCCATATTATGGAAAATTCAATTAACTGCATTTTCCAAAGAAATTGACTTACATCAGTATGTTTCTCGCCATCTTGTGTCTTAAATTTACCAGATATCATTTGTCGTTGATAGCCATTTTATCGATCCAAAAGAAGTTTTAAAATTATTATGGGATGACTGTTTGTGGATGTATCAGTTCGTGAAGTATTAAGCGAGTTATGTTCATTTTTAAATTAAAAAATTCGCTTCATTTATTTACTGTGTAGTGTTTGACATATCCGTAGCATTTCTGTTTTAATATACATCTACAGTTTTCCCTCACCTATTGTTAAGGAAATATTTATTAATCGGTGCATAGATTCGTTTTTTAGTAATTGTTTCATAATTTATAACAAATGTCGAAAAATGGAGTAGAATTCGGCATTGTGTTTTAAAAAAAATCCAATATTTACAGTTATGTTGAGCAAAATAACTTGCGTTGTTTGCAGAGTCGAAAAACCAGCTATTACTGTTTCCATTTCTATTTGTCAATTCATTCTCTGTATTTCACGTTTTCCCTGTTTTGTTACATTTTGTATTTGCTATTACATCAAGCTAGAGGTTATTAACTGTAAACATCCACACAATTTCTGACAAACTTACGGTTTATACTCTCATTTTAAGATGATTATTTATAACAGTTGCTTGGGATAAAAAACCTCCTTCTTGAAATATATATTTCACCAGAAATACATTATTTACTCGACATTTTATTCTCCAAATGCATTATGTGATAAAAATTGATTTATATACTGACTTTGGTGTCAATGGAATGAATTCCTTCACACCTATATTCATATATTCATAATCACCAGTCAATAAATAATTTAAAAAATTAATAAAATTTAATAAAATAAAAACTTTATCTAAAATTTCAGCATGTTTGAATTTTGAACACAGCTCGTGGTGACTTCTTTTCGCATCGCCAAGAACTTTTTTTCCTCAACAACGACATTTGACAAATGCTTTTATATACGTTTTATTTTTAATTGATTAACTAATTCGTTTATTTATTTTCCCGATTTGAATAACGCTTAATGAAATTCATCGTTAAAATTTTAAAAATAACAGCTGCAGGTTTTTAATTATAACGAAAGCATGTTACCCTTTCATTTCACTTTTAACCCTTATTATCATGAAGTAGCATATATGCTACCTCGGGTTTTCCCCTACTTTCTATTTGAAAAGTGACGTCAGCGCGTATGTTGCATTGTTATTTGCTAGCCCTTATTCTCATAAAATAGCATATATGCTACTTTATGAGAATAACGGTTAATAAATGAGTCATTTCTTAGTGATTATTAGCTTAAATATCAAGAAAAAAAGTGTGAAAGCAAAATTAAATTGTAGTAAAAATATATTTTAAAAGAAATAAAATTAATTAATTCAAGAACTATATTTCTCAATAAAGTTATGAAATGGTGGAAATGTGCCTATCGGTGTTCCCCCCCCCCCCCCCCCCCAACGACTTTTGAGAGCACAATATGATTCGAACGAAATAGTTCTTTAGTTTTTCTTCGAAAGATCTCTTGCAGTTTTCAAGTTTCAATTTCGTTCAATTTTAAATAGTTTTAAAAAATGAAAACATTAGGCTCTACGGAGAAACTTGAACGCTATATATATTTTGATCTAACAGACGGATTGCTTCAAGTTATTTGGAAAGAGCTTGTGACAAAACACGTGCAAAAAAAAAGGTATTTTTTATTAGATTATATTAATGTCTTTCTCTCTCCACTATTTAAAATTTTTTAACATTAGCACCATAGGGAGGAATTCACCGAGGATGTCAAACGACTAACAATTACAAGCAACGACGCATGATGTCATGCACTGTCAACATACACGTAAATTGGTGTCCAATTATATTTTTCTGCTTAGAGTCATACCTTTGCTGTTACTTAAAGCAATCAATAATTTCAAGTTGTCACGGTCGGCAAAGGCAAATCCGGTTCAAAATCAGCTTTGCAGAAAGTTCTTCACTGCGTTGCTTGCTCAGCAAAGCAGCACAAGAAAGGGTTTGATATTGGTTTTACACCTTCATTTTTTTTCATATCTTAACAACTCAAAATGTTCATTTTTCAATTGGTATGACACCAGTACGTGCCAGTACCCTCAGGGGAGAAGCAATTTTCCCCATTGTCTCTCCTTGTATCCGCCCCTGAACTTAATTTAGTGAAAACTTTCCTAATACGAACAAATTCCCACACAAGAAAATTAGTTAGAATATTACTTTCCCCAAATGGATTTATATAGTCTTCCGTGAATACTACAATAGAAAGAGCTAAATTTTTCCCGTTAAATGAAAATTTTTGTCAACTTGGAATGAACAAAATACTTAAATCCTTAACTGGTAGTAAGCGACTATATTGTTCTGATACATTTAGTCTTCATACCATATTTCAAACTACAGTTAAATTTAAATTTCAATGTGTAATAACGTAAAAACACTTTTTGTTAAAAAATTAGCAATAATTAATAATTTAGGCAGACATTTAAATTTATCTTAGACTGAAGCGTAATATTCACATAGAATAATATTTTATGCACACATACTAAATCCTTTTCAGAGTGGAACTATACTAAAGCGGAAACTTGCCCAATGCAAACAAATTACGGATTCCTACCCGGAAAAACCTTCGGTCAATGCGAAAAAGCTTAAATCTTTGTTTATCCTGAGTTTTGCACCAATCTGAAGTCTCTTTCATTTATATTTAGAAAGCGGCAGACTGTCTTAAATCTACCCCTCTCTAGTAATGAGTTTGTTAGTCTAAGACAAATTTATGGGCTTTCGGGCTTTTTTTTTGAATTTTAAACACTGCTGTCATGTATTTTGAATACATCGCATCTTGTCTTTTGACTACAGTGATTGGCTTCAGGCGGTTTTTTTTTTTTTTTTTTTTCATGGGGGCGGATCACTCTATAAGGAAATTGAAAAAACTCTAGACATGTTATGTCTAGTCTATTATTGTATAAATACCTGGTGCCCTTAAATGGTGGTCAAAGTGGTGGATTTATTCCCTCTCAAATTTCCTCGGCGTGTTAACCGTTTTATCTATTTTTGTGAAAATAACTGGTGCCCTTAAATGGTGGTCTAAGTGTGTGCGTGTGGGGGGGGGGAGGGGTATTCGTTTTCCAATTTCCTCTGCGTGTTTACCTAAGCATAAAAGTACGTATTATCCTGTCGATCCCGGCGCCAAAAATTGACACCAAAGCTTGGCGCTTGAAGTTGCGCTGAAACGTTCTTTTTTCCATTATTGGCAGCACATGGCATTTTGGTTACGTTTTTAAATTTGGCGGTAATAGTCGACGGGGTAATACGTAAGTACCAAAAATAGCGGATATGCTAGGAAGATAATTGGGGCAGTGAGAAGCAAAGGGATGTAAGTGACCAAAAAAACGATTCTGAGAAAAACACGTTCAAAGTCTGAATTGTATGGGACCTTTAATGTTTTTTTTTCTGAATCACGTTGGGGTGGAGCACCTGTTAGAGCTAATCACTAACGTCTCTTGCCACAATGTAGAATGGTGCTTTCCCTATCATTTGCACCAGTTATCTCCAAATTTTCAATTTTGTCACATACATCCCTTTGCTTCTGAGTGCCTCAAATGTGATATCTGCATCTCAGCTTAAAATGAGATATTGACAACTAAAGTTTTGCACCACCATGATTTGATTCAGTATTTTTTTTCAGAAATGAAAACATTTTATATAATTCACATTCACATGTGACCACAAAACATTACATTTAGTTAAAATAATTAATTGACAACACTCCACCTGGAGACAATCCCTCAATTTCGCAAAAAAAGTGCAGATACGACTTTTCTGCTTAACACAGCAGTATTGCATAAAACTGTAAATTTTCACTTATAAAAACAATTAATCGCTGTCAAATTTTCATTAAAAAAGAATGTTACTCGGTAGATCTTTTTGAATTTAAAGCAGAAATATTGAAAACTATGTGATATGAAAAACAACAACTTTCATTTCTACACAGGAGCAGAGAAACGGGCTTACCCTGGCATTTGCAAATATGAAGTACATCTGGGCGAAAGTGAACATCATTTGAAGCACAGGATTAATCCCCAAAAGGATGCTGTAGCATGGGGATGAGGAAGGAATTTCGAAAAACGATCCAAACTCCAATCCATTGTAAACCATTGTGCCAAGTCCAAAAGCTGAAAAGTAAGTAATTTTAAACAAATTCAGATTTTATTAATAACAACTTATCAAACAATGCTCTAAGTTCTCTAAGAAAATTTTTCTACTGTTATTTTGGATTCTAAGGAATTTCTTCAGAATGTTGGCCATTTCACTGGAAACTTGTGAATCGTTCTTTAATGTAATCATTGTTGAAGCTAACCCGTTTCGTTATTTTTTTTTTTTTGGGATGATGAATAGCAAAGTTTTCGAAGAAGGATTTCTTCCTTTTTTTGCTTTTGGGTGACGTAGGGGGGAGGTCATTCTTTCCACCACTTAATGTTTTTCACCCCTATGGTCTATTATTTTTTGTAATTGTTTTTAGATAAATAATTTAGATGTAGATTTTTTCTTCATTGAAAGGGTAACAAAATCGAGGGAAAATTACTTCGCCGTATGTTTAACTTTTAATAACATATTTCTTTTCATAAGTTTGGGATAGAGGATTGCTCTGCATCTGATCTGAGATTATTTTATTTTTAAATAAATTATTATGGCGGCATAGCAAAAATTTTTTTTCCTAATTTCAAAAAATTCGGATTGCGTATAAAATGAAGATAATTTTAACAAAAAATAATGATGAATAAATGAGTAACAAAAATGAAAAATATTTTTTTAATCATAAACATTTGATAATATACTTTCTTTATTGTAAGAGATCCGTTTTAAAACGTACGACTCATTCGGCAAGAACATTTGCTGTTCTTTGGAATGATGTTTAGTACGTTTAATCGCAATAAATGTGAACAAAACAAGTAAAACTGTTAATAATTAAATAAATCAAAGTAAATAAAACAGTCTATTCTTCTAAAATCTTTTTCTAAGTAGTCAAGAATCGTTAATATCTCCGGAATGGAGTGTGTCGGTATAGATTAATTTTCTAAAATGTGCATCGTCAAATATTATGTTCCTAAAAGTTGGTCGCAGTGTTTAAAAGTTTGGAAATACCTGCATTAAACTAATGTTAGATTTGCATTTGTGGTTACGTGCTTCGCCAAGTGCACGCTAAGTGGTCTCACTTTTCCATATAAAATCATTCCCGGAACATTCGTTTATTCGCTTGTTGTCGCTTTTTTATCGTTGATAAAATGCATAGTTTTTTCCCCTGTTGATGCATAAGTTGATTTTCTTCCCATCTAAAACTTGGTTTTTTTAGTTGCTAGTTATATAAAAGCGAGTATATGTATTAACCATGGCGAGAAACTTGAAGCTAAAAACTGATACTTCAATTGGAGAAATCTAAACGCAACTTCTCGCTACAAAATAAACTTAAATAGTATGTGTTCTGAATTCTATTTCTGTATTTTCCATACTTAACTCAAAGTGATAGCTCAAAAATGAAATATGTACATACATTTATATGTAAACCTAGTGGCACTTACCCCGCTATAAGACTTTTAAAGCACAATGTTTTCTATTGCATAAGTCTCCTTGCCCGCAACTATAACTGCTTTTTTGTTTTTGTTTTTAAGGTTATTTTTTTAACGAAAATGTATTTCAACTTACCAATGGCGCCAATTCTCAAAAATAAACTGCCGTGGCTGCGATCATTCTCGGAGATTCGATGCTTTTTAACCCTTGGCAAGTGTGGATTGACAGTCGGAGTTCCGAGGTTAGAATCAGACACCTCTTTCTTCGGACCTTTATCGACAATTTTCAGCTTCAACCCTTCGATGAGGGTCAATTTTCGTGCTGGTTTGGTAGTGGGCTCCCTCAATAAATAAGTATAAACATACAACAAAAACAAAAGGCTCACGGAATATAGGAATACATAAAAGCCCTGAAAGTAAAACATGTCTTTAATTTGAGATGAACAGATAATAGCCTAGTTAAATGTTCAGCATGCGCTTATTGTTAATAAAAGCTAAGTTATATTTTCAGCATGCTAGGTTGTACTTATTTTTTATTAAAGCCTAATTAAATGTTCAGCATGATGTACCTTGTGTCAATAATAGCCAGATTTAAGTTTCTAGCAAGTTTGATTGCTCTGAGTGTAAGTCATAACCAAATCGTTTATACGGTATGATATATTGTAACTTATACGGTAAATGACCAGCATGGTGGATAGAACGTCATACCAATGATATAGACAACTTTAACATGACAGACTTACCATTTGGCAATAATATCGAAGTTTAGCGTGGCACATTGTACTGCTATTATATGAGTTATTACATGAGTGCCCGAAATTATACGGTACGCTTTTTTTTTTATTAAGGATGTCAAATTACCCTCAAAAAATTGTATTTAAATTTCCTGTACGATTACAGTAAAATTTCTTTTTATCGTGTACGAAACAGAAATAATTCATAAATGCTTACCAAAAAATAAAATAGAGGCAATGGGAGGCACATAAAATATTTTGCAGCCATGATTATCAAAACTTCTCATTGAAAATAAGTATAAAATGGAATTAATTCATACATACTTTTCTCCTCTGCAGTTACTCGCGCAAAAAGTATGAACTTAAAAAATAAATAAAATATACTTACCACCTCTTGGAGTTATTATTGCAAAAGTAAAATATAAAAAAGTTAGAATAATTTATGCATATATATTTTTGGTTAGAGTCACTATTGTAGAAAGTATGACTTATAAATAAATGACACATTTACCTCAAAATGAAAAAGTGGAATTTTGTGAATTCGTAAAAGGAAATGTGTTTATATTTACCTCGAAACATATTATTTTTCGTCTATAGTTTGAAAAAATTCTGGAAGTAACAATTTGCAAACAAATTATGAAATATAAATTGTTCATAAACATTTACCCCCTCAGAAAGTCACTACGGAAAAAAGTATGAAATATCAAAACACTTGTATATATTTTCCTCAAATTAAAAAAGTAGCATTTTGGGTGTCAGTTTTTAAAAGTATAAAATAGTTCATGTATTTCTACCTCCTCTTGGAGTCAAACTACACTGGGAGAGTTACAAAACGTGTAAAATAGAAGTAATTCATGTTCATATTTACCTCAAAATAAAAAAGTGGCACTCTGGGAGTCACTATTTCGGATGTAAAAAACACCACACAAATGACGACCAAAAGCTGAGCATAAATAGAACTCATCAGAATGAACTGTTGTGTCCTGATAAAAATAAGAACGAAATAATTAGATGAGATATATTATGATGCAGTCTTAATTAACCTGAAAAATGAATGGTTTGTTTAAATGAAAAATAAGCATTGTTTATTGTGTAATAGCTATATTTGTATAGAGATAATCGGACAACGTTTTGAAACTTTGATTTTAATCTTTTCTAGTAATTTACGGAGAGTTTCTCAGGAAATGTCATTAAGGTATGATGGTAAACGAAACATTGTCACGTCCGTGTGTAGTAGGGTGGATTGATTTTTCTTCTTCTTTCTTTTTTTTCGAATTTTTAATCGACGGGGGACGGGAAAAGATGTATTTTAGGTTCAAATGAACGTGTGTGAAATTGTATTCAGTTTGGCTAAAAATAACATGTGCTCCAAACCTACTAACGTTAAATGGAAACTGCACGTTGCGTAAGTTTTTGTTCTCCTGGACGCGTATAATAAAAAGCACCATATTATGTTTTTGTCTCATTTTTTTAAAGAAGAAAACATTGCAAAATCCTAATTATCTAAATACAGTTGAAATCGTTAATGATGCGGTCCCTGCAGATTTTCATTGAAAATAACGTTAAATCAACTCATTCTTAACCAGGGTTGGCAAAATCCCGGGTATTTTTATTTTTTGAAAAACTCCATGGACCCATGGTTTTTTGGGGTTTTTCAAAAAAATGAAAAAACGCTGCCAAAACTGTTTTTTTATTTTCAAATTTTTGATGGAAAAAGGCGGGGTTTTTTTCTGGAGTCGTCTCCAGAGAAAAAAACCACCAGAAAATTTATGATTTCAGAATTTATTAAGAAAAAAAATTGTTTTAGAATATTTATTCTAATTGGGTTACTGTTTTTCAACTCAATATGTTGGAATTTCGGTGTCTTAATATTCCTCTAATTTTCTGTTACCCTCAAAGTTCAAGAACGGGGCGTTTGTTATAAAGCGAGTTTTACTTAAATTTACTTATGTTTTTTAGCATGTTTTCTTCCTTTCGGTAAACGAAAATAAACGTACCCGGCTACCCTTAATCAAAAACCACTTCTGCATTTCGAACAATTTCATTTCTAAAAGGTTAAATTGAAGATTAATAATTGTCACAGTAATGAACCTCCGTTGAATTTGTAACCCGATCATTTGATTTTTCGTGTCGCCATCTGTCGTCAGAATATGGAAACTTTTCCTTTGAAAGGGTTCTTAAATGGGAAAATTAATTTTATTTTTATCTAAAAATTAAGGATAATTCGACTTTTAGATGAAATTTCGCGCACAGGTATTAGATTATTTACTTCTTTTTTACTGATAGGCTTTTTTTGTGTTGGAAACAAATTCAGCATCCATGAAAGTTTGCCAGACTTTACTTAGAAAGGAAAAAGGCAAAATTTTACTAAGCACGCTCAGAAATCATAAGTGCTTTAGACAAATTCAGCAGGTGGTTTAGTAGATAAAAGTACAATTTAAAGAATACTTTTTTATTCATTCTCGAGTTAAATTCCAGTAATTCAAATAATTATGTTCTTGAAGAAATATGATTATATCTCTGTGTAGTATTCTATGTACTCTGTGTGCGCCATGTCCTGTTACGATTTATTCCTCTAAAAAACTACTTGTTAATTAGATTAAAATACCTATTGACCGGACATAGTTTACTTAACAACTATACCAGGTAAGATGAAACACGTTGACCGAAAAATGTATATCAATAATTTTATAATAGGTACACCACATTGCTGTTCTTTCTCTTTTTATCCCTGCTGTTATTTGTATATTTTTCTCATTTGATGTTGAATGATAACTTATTGATAATGATACTTAATTTTTATATGCAAACTGTCTCGACTCAACAAGTTGTCTCGACTCGATGGATTTGAAATAATTTCTTAATATTTGTGGCTTGTTTTAAACACAGAAGCCTTGTGAATCGCTGTTTACACATTAAAAATTGATTATTGCGTCTGAGAAATTGTTTCTTAATTGTAAGGGGAGAATGAGTAAAAAATGCTCCTGTCATGATAAGCATATAGAAATTTGATGGCGCCATCTATCACTAAATATCTAAAATAATTTTGCGCTTCAGAACAGTGCCGCAAATTTTAAAATTAATTTGATTACTTTATTTCAGAAAACCGTAAAATTTAAAAACATATTTTGTGCCGCAATTTTAAATGACCTCGCATGAATATCTAACGCCTGCCTCATTGTAATTCGTATCTTTTTTTCTTTTTTTTAATTTGTAAAATACATTGAATACTGTTTACGCTTTGTATTTGCACTTGCACCCTACGCACAATATACATTGCGGAAATCATTAATTAATTATGATATTTGAAAATCAACACGTATCAATATTTTACTAATTTTTCTTTTAGCTGCTGCTATTTTTATCTTTCTTGTTTCATCTCGTGCTCTTGAAAACATTGTCCATTTTCGTAAAACAATGTAGCGTACATAAAAATTTCTTCATTTCCTGAAATTTTAATAAAATTCAAAACGAAGTTATTTTTTATATTATGTGTAAACATATAAAAGAATTATATAATTTTTCCCACTTTTACTGGAGCCGAGATCATTATCTTTGATTTTGAAGATGAGGAAAGATATACGGATATAAAATAGCACCGACTAAAATTCTTTTAATCACAATGTTTTACTAATTTCCCTAATCAGTAACTTTTGTACGTCATGAATTCAAATGATAGTCATTAAAATGGTTTCGAATCGATAGCTGAATATTATAGAAAATATGTCCATGTTTATATTGCAAATTAAGTACGCATATAACACTGTGCAACAAATTTGAACTTTTTTTTTCCTTTAGATGAAACTATGTGATTCTATATGAACAAAAGGTGCTTAATTCAAATATCCAAACCAAAATGGTCCATCACGTACCGTTTTTGCTGGAGACCCACTTCTCATATTTATATAATTTGGTTATAGAAAAATGTAACCGAGGCTTACTTATTGAAAACACAAACACTAAAATGATTTTTTCGTCTTGTGGGCATCTGTTGGTGTGCCCTGATAACAGATTAGCAATAACTTCCATTCCATTGACCGCTGAAACGCTTTTCAAACACAGAGATGTCCTGATGATACTTTTCACCATGCTCATCATTAATCGCGCCAAGGTTTTGCGGAAAGAACTCCATATGGGAGTCCAAAACGTGTAGTTTTAATGACATAAAGCAACCTATAATACAAAAGCATTTTATCAAGTCACAAACAAGATCTTCGTAGTTTTCAGTTTTCTGATTTGCAAGGAAACGTGAGCACACTAATTTAAAGGCCAGCCAGGCTGATTTTTGAGCTTCTGACTGTTTGTTTTCATACTCTTCATCACGAAAGGACTTCCTTAAGTTGTGGGCCAATAAAAATTCTTTCTTTTACATTTGCCTCATTTAAATACTTGAATTTGTTCCTGAGCTGCAAGAAAGCCACTCCTTCTCTGTCCGGAGCTTTTACAAATATTTCGATAAACCAAGTTTAATGTGCAATTGTGAAAAAAAAGGCACATTGTAGACTTACAAGTGGTTCATTTGATATGTTTTTGCCATTCATAATTTTGGAATTTCCTTTGTGTTTACAGAATATGCTACAGGAATAAATAGGGAAAAAATATTTAGATGGAGGAGCACTGATAAGCAAGCGCCACTCAGCTGAATTGTGCTCATGTCCTAATGCTTGAAATAGTACATTCACATCACAGCAGCATATTATTTCTTTTTTCTCCGCAAAATAGTCTACAAAATGCCTTTGTCGTCTTGTAAATGACTCGAAACTTCGTGAAAGTAGATAAAGCTTTTGTTGCCAAAAATGACACTAAAGTAACCCATGTTCATTAAAAAAAATCTCTAGAATAGCAACGATCTCACTGTCAATGAGAAAGATATGATTTATAACAAATTAAGTCGATAAATTTCGAAAATGTGCATATTTATCCAGAAAATACGTAAAAAGCTAAAATGTGGAATTTTGGGAAAGTGGTACGTGGTAGGCAAAAAATAATTACAGATTCGTAATTTTCAGCTAAAAATACATAAGAAACAGACGTTTTCATCTAAAGGACATTTTTCGTGTTGCACAGTGTAATCAGTGTTATTGTTATGCTCAGGTATGTCATTAAAAGTTCAAACATAAAATTAGATGGGATTCATAGCGTAGTACTACAGTGAAACCTGTGTAAGTTGACCACTTGTGGAGCAGCACTTTAGTGGTCAACTTAGACAGGTGGTCAACTTATAGAGGGCGAGGTCAAGGGCGAAGGGCTAATTCCGTTTCTGAAAAACTGGTCAACTTTACAGGCTTTACTGTACTTTCTTTCCGAACTGCAAGTTCATATGCTTATGTAATGCAGCATGACTTGTGACAAGGGGGATGCGGAAGTGTGACATTTTATGACAAAGAGGGAGGGGGTCAAATGTATTAAAAAAGGGTGACATCATTTATGAATGGCCCCATTCGTTTGGCTGATGGAAACTTGAAACTAATTTTACGGTTAGACATTTTTCGCCTGTTAAGATTCCGTATTGTTGCACTGTATAGTTTATTATTTACATAATTTAAAGATGGGACTGTATTTGTGAACTGACATCTTACTAGCGAACAAATCCATTTATTTCAATTGCGTGTGCTTATGATGTACGAATATTTTTATTGTTTGTTACCAATAAAACTTCCTCTTCTCTCGAAACTATCTTCCTTACATTCTGTGTTGAAAACACTTAAAATGGTTCGAGACTATGTATTTATTAATTTTACAAGGGTCCTGGTCTGTCATAAAACGCTAGAGTCGTCACTGTTATCATCAACTATTATTTAAGAAATTAATTAAAAACATTTATAAAGCATACAATTTAATAAAACATTTAAAAAAATCTTAGTTACGTAAACTTAGAAGAAACTCAAAAACTTTGTTTCAACTCATTATCAATCCCCTCCCATCCTCTTGTTTATACATAATTCAGCATTATTTGTAATGAGAAAATAATAACGAGAATTCACTTAAAACTTGATGAAAGTATTATCCCTACACTGAGCAATTTTTTTTGCGGTTGTTGTCGATTTTGTGAAAAAAGATGAACCTTGAGCCCAGTTTACGAGATCTAGGGGAGACTATGTTAACTAATATAATCTTACATACAAAATACAACAAAAGAATACGCCCTTTGTTAAATATAATACAAAACAAAAGCTTTGTGAACGAAAATAGAGGTGTTGTTTAAATACAACACGGCGGCAGTGTAGGGTTAAACCAACGTATCATTATAAAAGGTGAGATCTGAATGCTTATTCGTGATGTGTTTCAAGACTTGCAGTCATTCCCTCAAAAGCTGCTGTGATTGGGCCATATGTTTTAGCTTTACAGTGCTCGACAATCTCTATGATACAAACTGAGGGAATTTTTTTTCTTTATTTTTAGGTTTACATTATAAATTATGCGCTTGACGAGGTAACATTCGTCAACCGGTTCTTTTTGTACTTCAGAGAAACGCACACACTACTGCCCTATAAACATATGTATCTATTGTTTCTTGTGTTCTAATTTTGACGCGAATTAATACTACTCGAAAAAATTTCAATATTTGTTTATCCAGCCAGCACGATATGTTTTCTAGACAAAGATCTCGCTTCAAAGCTTGTATTCTCATATTTTTTCTGGTTGAAAACTTTTATCTAGAATGTTATGTTGAAAGCAAAAACAAATATGTCCTCCTGAGGCCTGGCATCCAATAAAATGGATGTTTTGCTTTTTCTCCCTGTTGTGACAGATTTTATTTTAGCAAGCAAGACCTGGACCAAAATTATAAAAAAAGGAATAGGAAATCACTTTTTAACTTTGAGAATTCGGGAACGGTAGTTTATTTGTTTACAATATGGCAAAGATCACGAGTCAAGTTGGAATTCGGCGCTCTCGCGATTGTTTTGATTTTCACATATTTTTTTCTTTTTTAATATTGTTCTAGGATTTTTATACAAGTTTTATCTCTTTTCTTATGTTATAAGTATTCAATAAAATTTTTTGTTTATTTATTTTTGTGCAAGTATCACATAGTTCTACTGTAGTTATGACCTCAACATACATTCAAATGGATGTGCCCCGAGAAAAATTTAAAAATTCAAGTTCATTAATTTTTTGAAAAACATCACTTTTAATAATAATAATTTAACTTTGTGCAAGTAAACAGTAATAGAAATATAATTTCACGTTAATTTAAAGCACAAATGAGCATTAAAACGCAGACATATGTTTCGGGATTGCTTGGAATCCCTTTTTCAATGCGACAGGGAGCTTCTAGATGCAAAACATCCAAATGAAGCAGACAAAACAACAAAAACAAAGCTTATATAGCCTAAGAATTAACTGTAAACCAATGAGAATGAAGGCAGTGTGAAGTGGAAGTAGAAGTAGCAGGGAACTTTGTTTTGCTTTTTGTTTTGGTATCTTCTGTACTTATTTTATTTCCATTTTATTCTTTGTATTTTATTTTATTATTTTTGCAATTTTCATGTATTTTCACATTTTTATGCATGTTGTCGTCTTTTTTGCTTTGTTTTTATTGATATTCCTTTTTACTTCCTGAACTTTCAATTGGATTCGTTTGTTGCTCTCTTATTGGTGCTTTCCCTGCTACTTCTACTTCCACTTCACACTGCCTTCATTCTCATTGGTTTACAGTTAATTCTTAGGCTATATAAGCTTTGTTTTTGTTGTTTTGTCTGCTTCATTTGGATGTTTTGCATCTAGAAGCTCCCTGTCGCATTGAAAAAGGGATTCCAAGCAATCCCGAAACATATGTCTGCGTTTTAATGCTCATTTGTGCTTTAAATTAACGTGAAATTATATTTCTATTACTGATCACTTTTAATGTCCATTTGTTCAGAAAAACTAATAGTTGAGAGGATGTGAATTTTATTTTGCTCGGGTCTCATTAATATAAAAATGATCTTGGGGGACACTTGTAGTCGCAGAGGATGTGAGGAATAAAACTACATGCACGACCGTGAGCATGTACTTATTAAATGCATTAATTATGCTGCATTTCTTAAAATGTATTTTTCCAGCCAGCACGAAATGCTTTCCAGGCAAAGGTTACACTTAAAAACTTGCAGGCATTATTTTTGTATTTCTTTTTTCTTAACATTGTCTCTCTGTTAGTTTTCAGCTCCATTAGTTTAATGAAGAGAATAAGTTAAAAATAACGTGCCGGAAAATGCTTTTAAAAATTAACCTTCAAAAACGCTAAAAAAAATTGTGTTGATTTTATAATTTTTCTCTAGCAATAACCGCAACATGCGTAACACACAGTGAATAGGAGGACGTGTTCTTCAACACCGAAACAAAAAGGAAATCAAATTCACAGAGCTATTATTTACAGCTATGAACTTTTTCAGGAAGTCCACAAGAAAAAAAAAAGTCAAAACAATCATTTACGATTTTCCACCAAAAGAAGCAAAAGCAGGTATGGCCATCTTTGACCACATAACTCTTCGAGATGCATGCTGAAGAAGAAGAGCCAGTTTTAGCTTATTCTTAACATTGGAACTTCAGAAAATGAGATTTACAATATTCACGTCGAGCAAGCAGGTTCATTGAACTTAATTTCGATTTTCATAAAAAGTAAAAATTTTGAGAATTCCACCAAAATGTAAAATAATAACTCTATGCAAAATAAAATATGAAAACTCTATGCTAGAGGTGAAGTGTAGTAACTAGCACTGAATTGTTTAGAATCTATATTCAAATATTTTCTATCGATGAACTTAAAACTACAAAAGTGGAATCAATTACAAATTGCTTAGCAATTTATAAGTTGCTTACAAATAGCGATTCTAGTTTTAGACTTAAAAAATAAAATCAGGTTAAAAATAAAATCAGGTTAAAAAAGTGTTTGAATTTTGCTCTCGATCAATTCAGTATTTGATAGTTACAACATTTTCCCTCTGGAATGTAGGATCATTCCTCGGCACAAGCACAAAAACAAGCTGTTACTAAAGTTTTCAAAATCTTAATTTCTAATGCAAATAGAAATTGAATTTAATGCCCTTTTGTGTTTTTGAATGAATATTATTACACTCGGGAGAACGAAACTTTATCAAAAACTAAGTGCTGGTCATATAACCTTATTATGTAATAAATATATTGGCACATTAAAAAAAAGAATTAACTAAGTAGCTGGATAAATCTTTGATTAGAAACTATGTTAATTTTTTCCCAGTATTTCTCATTAACAAAGCACACTAATGCGCTCAAAGAAAATTTTCTTCCATTAGTTTCATTCAGCTAAAAATTGAAAAAAAAAAAAAAAAAAAAAACAAGAATGAAGTCTCAATAAATTTTCTTGTAACTGGTTTCTATCACCGGAAGATTAAATTGTGTTTACTTTTTCCCTCTCAAAAAATTTTCATTTTTAAAAACAAAGTATTTTTCAAATGCAAATTTGCATTCTCTTAGCCACAAACACGAAATTTCCAGTACAGTAGGCAGTACCAAGTTCTTGATGTTTCATCCCTGATGTACCAGGTATTAATTTGTACACCAGTACTTTTTTTAATAACACACTACATAAATCCAGATTTTTCAAGATTTTTTACAACTTTTTAGTTTGTAAGCGAAATTTCCAAAGGATCTGTTATTTATTGTTAACAACAATAAAAACACAGAAACATCACTTGATTTCAAGTTGTGAAAAATTACGCTTTTTTTTCTGATTTCACGAAAAACTTCAGTTAAATGACAGAAAAAAAAAAATAAATGAATGAACAAGATTCCAAACAAGGAAATCCTACTCCTTCCTGTTTGTCTTAAACAAGAACTGGTAGACACGAAAATTAACGTTTGATTGTTTACGCTCCACAACGTCGGAAGTGTCACTGATACGGTTTGGTTGAATACAAAATACTTCAAATGTTAAGAAATAATATACGTTTCAAAAATGTTTTGATAAATCCATCTTCTAAGCAGCTGTTTACTGGAATCGCCATTTACTGTCATCAGTAAACGTTAGTTTTTTTTTTAGTTTTTCCAAGCAGATCCTCTCTTTTAAACGCGCACAAGCCACACCCTCCCCAGGGCGCCACGCAAACGCAGAACTAAAAAATTTACAAATATTTTAACTTAAACAAGTGCATAGTGTTGTAAATCTGACGATACTCTAAATTAATCACACGAGAAAGAAGGTCTTCATTAGATTCCATGTCCGGATAATGTGTCAAAGTGACAAAATTATAACCATTCAAAAGAAAGAAAAGACTGAAAAGGTCTCAAGTAACCACATTTTTCTTTTAATCGCAAACTAAAATGATAAAAAATAATACTGTCATTAAACTTTGAAAAAGTGATATTAAAGCAATAAAGATTAATGCAATCAAAACCAAACCACAAAATAATAAATAATAATAATTAATAAACATTTATGCATCATTTTATGAATTGTCTCCTGTTTTAAATAAGATTAAGATGAAAAATATTTAAAAAGTAAAAAGTTAGTTATTAAAAAAGCATGGTGGAAGAGTATTTTAAGTAAACGCATACGTAAATTTTTAATAAGAAATTTAAATAGAACATCATCCCAGGAAAATAGAAGTTTGGCCTTGATACTGCCGAGCAAACAACCTAAATGACTGCTCGTCGTTAAATGCAAAGCAGCGTCACTGTATTTTGCAAGTTTTCTTAAAGCTGATGAATATGAAATGCATATTAAATTTCAAAGTTTCTCTTGAAGTGAAATCCTTCTGAAACTTTGATTCTTACGAGTATGTTTCCCACTGTGGGGATAAATGGCTCAATAAATTTTGTATATCATTTATATAGAGGACCAGAAAGAATAAAAATATAAACCCCCAGCTAAAAGACCCATGGCAAAACATATATCATAGCAAAAGCCTAAAATTGCCTATTAGGATTTTATTGAGTTATAATAACATAAACCCACAATTACTAAAATTTACTTCCCCTTAAACAACCTCCAAAAAATGAAAATAGCTTGTACAGACGTTTTGCGTCTATGCTGCAATGAACAAATACCAGAAAAAATATGGAATAAGTTAAAAAGAACTAAAAAGTTAGAAGTAAAAATAGGAACCGATCCCAAACTTAAACTCAACAGACATCTACGAGCTGTGTGGGAGAAATTAAATGTTGTTCTCTTGTTATCCATAACAGTGTACTTAATATCTAGGGTAAATTGACACCATATTTGCTTTATAAACTCCCCCCCCCCCCCCATCATCACTTCTTTTTTATGACCGACGATGAAATGATTTTTAAAGAAGGACGATTTGAATTCAGTATAAAGTAAATAATTTATGAAACTGTGGCTTATCCTCAGTACGTGCTAGAAATTATAGGGTTGTAAAATAAATTTCATTCAACATGTGCAACATTTTTTTATATTTTTTATGGAAATGTTTCAAGCAATATCGATTATCCTCTTATACGATGTGCTCCCAGTAACAGCATTCGCGAAGTAATCCTTTCCTTATAATCCGTTCCTTTGATTATGGTAAATTTCGTGTCCAGACATCAACTTCTCTTTCAAGGACTTCAGTTCCTAAAAGCACCACTGAAGCATGGACGAAACCATTGACAATATTGCTTACATCTCAACAAGTGCTTATATCTCAACTTACCACAACTAGTGTAACGATAAGAGCAGCCTTAAAAGCAAACGGCCTTAAGAAGATTTTGCAGCCACCCTCATTTCCTAAACAGTGGATTAAAAAGTGGTTTAAGTTACCACTTGCTTTATGCCTGTTAAGACAAAAGTAATTCTACGTCCAAAGATACATATACAGGGAAATAAGCGATTATTATTATTATTTTTCTTTTTTACAAAACTCTTTAAAAAACCGAGTTTTATTTATAGGTATGAAACGTTCCCGAGGGCATCCAATCAGAGAGGGGCGGGGAGAGGACAATGATTAGTTATCGCACGTTTATTCATTGTCAAAGAAAAATAATACATAAAAGTTCTTCATATTAGCTGTATTCTGTAGGAAAATGAGATTTATTGTTAAAAATAAATCAATAAAAGACAAATTAAATTTCTTGCAAACAGGGTTAAATTACTCTTTACATAGAAAGCTCTTTGGAATTGCCCTTAGACGCTAACAAAAAAACTTCTGAATTCCCCAAAAATTAATTGAATATAATTAAATGAATAAAAAAGTTCTTTTAGGCACATATTTTTTAAGTGTAAGTCTGACAAATGTTTGCCCGAACCGTACATTATATTAGGAGTTATGAAACATTTCATTTTCCCCATTGAACTTAACAGCTCATATTTCAAAATTATTCTAGAAAAATAACTTTGAATGAGCTACGAAAATGAATTTGTAATGAATAAAATACACAACTGAAGAAACGTGGAATTATTTACGGTGAAGAAATATAATGCATTTTGTTAATTTAAAACTAATTTGTGGGACCGTATCGAATTTATCAGGTGCACCTAAAATTTCGTTTTAACGCCAAACCAAAAGTTATTAATGACTAATTTTTCCTCTTTGAACTTAATGATACATTTTTAAACTGTGTCTTAACCTTATATTATTAATTTTACCTCATATGTATTACAAGGAATTATGAAGGACTCCAGTCTTTTGACCAACGGAGATACACGTTGTAACACACAATTTATGCGGTTTCGAATTTTTGAAACGTATGTTTGGGCGCATTTTGTATTCAGACCCGTCATTTCAAAATTTTCCAGGGGAAGAGGGGGGGGGGGGGTCATAGGGTATTAACTCAATATATATTGCTTTAAAAAACAGCAAAATACATGTACATACATATAAATACATTATATTTCCCAATCCAGGGGGCATCTGACCAACCACTGAACCCCCAAAATGTTGGGCCTGTTTGTATTCCGTAATATTCATAAGGATTTTTTTTTTTGAATTTTATTTTTCTTACTTAGCCTTTTTTAACTTTAACCGTATTTACTTGAATCAAATACTCGAGCGAATTTAACACGTTTTCTCAATGAGTTTTATCAGTACGTTACCCTCAAGCTGACTACAATCACTGCCAACTTATAAACTGCAAACAATAGGAGTGTGCGATAACAAATATTTTGATCTTGAAATCACTAAAACAATTACCACATTTTTGTAAACAATTTCTGGAGTTGCCGTAACAAACAATTAAATATCATTCACTTTCACAAAATATCATATCACACAAATCTATGCCATTATCAATCATTAAAGTTGTCATAAAATTATTCGACCAAGCCGTGACTTGTCATATCCTCCGCTGTTGATGGAATGCTTTAAAATACTCCAAAAGAAATGAAATTCCAAATCTTCACCGACCTGGAACAAAGCACATTCTGGGAGTTTGACTAGGTACGTTGAACTCAATTGGACGCGAAATTGAAACCAAAATTGGGACCCCTTGGGAAAATGAAGATTATTTCATCCTTGATTTTTCTTACCATGGTGCTCCGTTAACCTGCTTGTGAAAGTTAACGGAAGCCTGAAGTTCCGCCCAATTGACGGTCGAATTCTTGTTACTTAAAAGGCATGTTTAAGTAGTACATGGCCTGCCTTAACAATAGCTGTGGGCACTCGATTCCAAACTAAGTAATACTTACTGTCGAAGGAACTACGTAATCTTTTACAGTTCATGAAGATGAAATCAAATCCGATGAAGCTTACAGCAGATGAATTGCTACATGAATACATTTGAAGCATAGATCTTACGTTTTACAATATGAATACATTTCAGGTGTAGATCTTACGATTTATATAAATAAGTTTGCGGTTTGGATCTCACGATTTGTTATATGAGTAAATTATTTGAGGTTCGGGTCTCATGATTTGTTATATGAGTAAATTATTTGAGGTTCGGGTCTCATGATATGTTATATGAGTAAATTATTTGAGGTTCGGATCTCATGATTTGTTATATGAGTAAATTATTTGAGATTCGGATCTTATGATTTATATGCATAAATTTGAATTCTTGATTTTATGATGACATAAAATATCGATGCATCATGCTAATCAAATGCGCAGCGCTTATTTTTTTTAAAGTAGATTTTGATTTAGAGTAGAAACTTTATAACTAACATGCAGCTATTGAATGTATTTATTGTTTTTTAAGACCTCAAAAGGCAGGTCATTCCAGGAATATAAAATTTCAATTTTCCATGCTACGCATTAAAACTGACATAGATGGGAAGTATTCGGGGGCTTTCACACCAAAGGTGACAAGAACAATATTCCTGTCTTTTCTCATCATTTTTGAAGGCAAAAATATGCTCTGTGCTTGCGCAGATGAAAAAAGAGACGTTTCCTGTCTTTGTCGCCTTTGGTGAGAAAGCATCTAGACCTAGATTTCAGGTCTAGATGCTATGATTTACTGTATGAAAAAATCCCTGACAAGCAAAAACCTAGGCCATGTACCAACGTCCATAGTAAAAACCCACGTCCATACATAAAGTCTACTATTCTGCTTTGTCTTTCATCTTCAATATAAAAAGTAAATTTAATCTTCAGTTATCTTTCTTCTTTACAAAATTATAAAAATACATTCACAATGTGCTTTTCATTTTTATAATGACACATAAAAACTTTCGTCTTTTGGTATAAAAATGAAAGACTGATTTTTTTTTCATTGCTGATTAGAAAACTTTTTTTATCAAATCGTCGTCAATTTTTCACAATCAGAAAAAAAAATCAGTTGCCTTTCATCCTTATCTATAAAAATGCACTTCGTCGACAATTTTTCATCTTCATAAAAATAATAATAGCAATTCATTTTGCAAATTCTTAAATAAATTGCCTTCTTTCTTCTTTAAAATAAATGAATCTTGCATCAAATTGATTTAAAATCTTGAATATATTTACTTATAACGTATCGTTTGAATAAAATTAAATCATGTGAAGAATTGTAATTGTAATTAACTTTGATTTGTCTTTTGCAAGAGTTTTGGATTTTTTTTTCAACTTTTGAATATTTTACGAAGCCGTTTAATCGTGCAGATCCAAACTTGTAAAATATACATATGCGAGTGTGAAAGATTTTATGTCTTCCTATTTCTCACATTATTATGGTGAATCCTTATTTTTATAGCAATTGCCAGGAAAATTATAAAACTAAAACCTGCACTTAATGGCTTTCTCCACGCATATGGCCACTAAAACTAATCGGGAGAGTAAAACCGCACAGACTAAAATCAATCAGATTCCAGACTATTCTCATGCACGGCTCAAACCAAATAGCATTACCGATATAAACTGTGATTTTATTGCTAATCACTGAAGCGATTACTCATTCTCAAATAATCCGACGGATTATTTCCCGTTTTCGCCGAGGATAAAAGCTACGCTAACAAGATCAACTGCGTGTAAAAGCCGGTAACTGGTGCGATCAAGCTCACGGTAGACATTTTATGAAAAATAATAAAGAATGACATAAAAATGGAACACGAGAGAATGGAAGGGAAAATACGGCTTCACGGATCGGATCCGCTGGCAGAAGAAGAGTTAAAGGATGAAATAAAAGATGTAGTTTTTACTTCTTTTTCATTGATTTCGTGTTCGTGCGTTTTCGATTTTCATTTCCCTAAATCGTCTAGCTATTGATATCGGGGAAAGATGTATGTGGAGGTAACGTGACTGTATTTCCATGCTTGAAAGAAAATATTGCGGAAAATATGGCAGATTGTTTTCTTTCTATTCAACCAAAATTAGAATTTAATTAGCAACATAAACGCATTTTCATATCAATTTTAACCTATTTGAGAATAATACTATTAAATGAATGAATTAATGTTTCACGCGCTAGGTTATATCGGTTGTATGCGTCACGGGTTTCATTCGACCAATCGATGGGAGTGACAAAAATGTTTTAGGAATTTAGTTGTGACGTTTAAGAAAGGTGGAAATACAAAATAGGCTCTGGTGATTAGTGATAGAAGGGTTAATAAACTATGCGTAGAACGTAAATCTTTTTATTTCCCCAAAATTAGAATTTAATTAGCGACCCAAACGCATTTTCATATCAATTTTAACCTAATTGAGAATAATATTATTAAATTAATGAATTAATGTTTCACGCTCTAGGTTATATTGGTTGTATGCGTCACGGGTTTCATTCGACCAATAGATGGGAGTGACAAAAATGTTTTAGGAATTTAGTTGTGACGTTTAAGAAAGGTGGAAATACAAAATAGTCTCTGGTGATTAGTGATAGAAGGGTTAATAAACTATGCGTAGAACGTAAATCTTTTTATTTCCCCAAAATTAGAATTTAATTAGCAACCCAAAAGCATTTTCATATCAATTTTAACCTAATTGAGAATAACATTATTAAATTAATGATTTAATGTTTCACGCGCTTGGTTATATCGGTTGTATACGTCACGGGTTTCATTCGACCAATTGATGTGAGTGAAAAAATGTTTTCGGAATTTAGGTATATAATATTTAAGAAAGGAAGGAAATACAAAATACTCTCTAGTGATTAGTGATAGAAGCGTAAACTATGCATAGAACGTAAATCTTTAAAAATTTTGTTATTAACTTATAGTGTATACTGAGAAAAGTCATTTTAACCATTTCCGGGAGTGGGTCACAGGTATGGATGCAGGATTTTGCTGACTGCTAGATGGCACTTCCTTTGTAGTTTCACTTATCTCCAGGCCATTTTTCAAAGATTTTTCACTGGGAGGGGCACTGATAACCCCATGAATTTTTCATTATTAGGGAGGTAGGGCCATATGAAGAGATCCTCCCCATTTAAAGGAGGGCAGCATGGAATACTCCCCGTTAAAGAGGGTTCGGGGTGTCTCTCCCGGGAAAGTTTTTTAAAACTAGATGCAAACTTGTGCATTTTGAGGTCTCAAAAGGCGCAATTAGGACTGCAAAAATATTACGGGAAAGAAATAAGAAAAATGTTTAAAGTTTAAATGCTTTTGTACACTCTTTTGCAAATTAAAATTAAACAAAATAAAAATTGTTTTTGGTTCGACAAATCGAAAAACATAAACTGCTAACTGCTCCAGAAGGTAAAGTATCGGAATATTTCCAATTGTTAACCACTTATTGAGGAGGACGAAGACCTCGAAATTTTCGGTATAACCGGAATTGTCATTTTTGGAAAATTATTTCGAGATTTTTATAAATATACCACTAGTTATTTCATTTTTACTTCGTTGAGATCCAATATTTTTTGCCTTTGGGGCTAGGCTTTTATCACAGCGGGCCAAAATAGGCCCCTGCGTGGCCATTTGGCAACAACAAACTTAAAAAATGGTCTGCTCATCTCCCCTAAAAATTTGTTCCCGAAACGTGTAAGGTTTTAGTTATTTACAATATAAACATTGATAGTACTTGATTCTTAGGGATGAGTAATACGCTCCAATAGCCTCTCCTACGCATCCGCGGCTGGAGTAGAGGAGGAGGGTGGGGGGAAAACACATGATATGCAAATTGCCTAGAAGATCAATCGAAATCTGATTCGTTGGATTCGGTAAATGTAAACGCTTAGAGAGTGCAGTTCATTGTACTTACATCAAAAGCTTGGCCTGTAAATTAACTATATAGAGTACTTAAATGTGTGTAGAAATTAAATCTTTACCATGTTCTTAAAATTTGTCCTCTTTTTTTTTTGGAGAGAAAAGGAGTTTTGGAAGCACATGGCAAAAAGTGACTATTTTGCATTGAATTAGGGTTTCAAGATTATGTCGACTGGTTAAAGCTCATATTACTTTTCAAGAATAACAACCAGAACCTGTTTTGGATAATTCAATTATTGAGACCTCAATTTCCATTGAACATTATTTCTTAAATTTAAAACCACAACATTTCACCAAAAATCGACCAGGTGCACTGAAGCATAAACTCCATTAGAAAAAGAAATATATAAAATTTTTGCCCATTGTTCCTTTTCTTTTTCATTCTTTTTAAAGCAATCATTTCATTTAAACATTTTTTTTCCAGTAAAAAATCATTGAAAATTGTAAAGTATTAAACAATAGTTTGAATGTAGTATAATGCTTATAACTCTGCTATCATCTCCAGAAGAATTGACGAAAAGAAGACTAAAAAATCATTACACTAAAAGATCTTTTCTCATACAACGTGAGAAAAAGTATCGAAAAAAAAATCCTTAATGCTCTGCCAGTGAGGAATTTTGACGTTATTTTTCCTTTTGAAAAGCAACTTTTTTTCGTATTGACTACTTTGTCAGAAGATTTGTTTTCGAATTTCAATTGTGCATTGTTTAACTTTGCAAAATGTTGTTCAACTTGAATACGCTCAAAAAATAATTTCTCGATGCAAACGAAAGAACAATAATGAAAATGTTTTCTTAATGTAAATCTTAGCATTTCAAATTATTTCTTGCTAGATTTGTAACGCCTTAACTGTTTTTTTTTTTTTTTTTCACAAATGTTCCTAGAAAAAGCATATTTTTTATAGCATTAATTAAAGTCCTAACTTGGTATAGAAGGAAAATTAAAGATTTTTTTTTAAAATTTCATAAATAAGGAATTTAAGCATTTTTTTTATTTCATAACTTTTAAACACAAATGCCCTTGAATGACTCTCTTTCAATCTATTGAAATTAAGGGCATCTCAAAACAAGAAAGGCGGAAATTTCAATGTCCGTACGCGCTACGGGTAAATCAGTTGAGACCAACTTTGGGTAGCCCGTACACCGTACGGGGCAAACCAGTTAAGGGGTTAAATGCACGTAATTTGGGATATTTCAAGTCAAATTTAAATGCATTGTCAACCATTTGACATTATATTCATTTTACGCAAGGAAAACAAATACTCATGACCGAAACTTTTATTACTTTTTTTTCATTCATTGTATTTCGGATTAATTCATAACTATCGGTGTAATTATTCGTTTGAATTGAAAACGTGTCAAACAATGAACATTAAAAACAATATCATTCAGTTCTTTCTAAACGTTCTTTGCTTTTTGTTCAAAATCGTAATCACCATTAACTTACAATCTGCACTTCTCAGTTAAATTTCCAATGTAAAAAAGTTAAAAGTAAATTAAAGAGAAATCCATTGATGCGTGCCATGCGCTGATAACTCTACACTAAATTGTTTAAGAAGTAATAGAAAAAAATTAATGGAACTTATGTGGAAATATTTATTATAATTAGAGAGAGAGAGAGGGTTCATTTTGAAATGATTAATAAATACATGCTGTAACCAGTGTTTTCATCATAGATTAAATTGCGTAAAGAAATTGTTAGTTAAGCGACGCAAGACTTTAGTTAGATAAGCGACCAAGATATTAAAATATTAATTTTTCCAGAACTAAAAATTTCGACGCATTTAAATTGTTTTATTGTGAAAATAATTACTCTTACTTTATGAACCTTTATTGAAAATAATATTTTTAATTTATTTTATGTACGATTTATCTAATAATGCAGTAATATTTTGCAAATCGTTGAATATTCATTCTTAGCCAGTCAATTTTATACGTCATTTTTTAACCGAATTTCATTTTTGTTGAATTTAAAATTGACTGTGATTTATTATTGTTTTTTAAGTTGATTAAATTGTTTTTAAGTAAACGTTTATCAATTAAAAATATTGACATTTTTTGAATAAAAAAGGGAATATCTATAGGTGGATATGGATCAAAGTTCATCAGATCGGAAAGGTCTAATTCCTACTAACCATTTCAAAAATGCACTTCAAATTTTCCGGAGTGTATTCCGCTAGATCCCGAACTTTTTATTATTTTTTTTAATTAAGCTCCGCATAAACAAAATTGGATTCTGATATTTCTTCACATGAAGTGCATTGAAAAGCATAAATGTAATCACTTACCACTTCTTTTTTGTGCATGTTGTCGCTGACTCAGTGCTGTTTGTAAGATTGCTCTGTGATGATAAATATCTAATATAGCGTGATCTAAAGTTCTCATTTGGAATATAAACACCTTTCGGCCTCGGCACGCTGGATGCTGCACTTTGGGGTCGAAAAGCTGACGCATTCGCATATTCGGATGGACACCCATTATAGGTTGGACTCACGTTATAGTTTGATAAACTGACATTAGGAACTTGGGTTACGCCTTGATTTAATATATGTTCGTCCTGGTTTGGCCGTAGCCTTTCTTGGGTTGTCAAAAGCACCATCCTTGCGGTTCAAAAATGTGTTTTCTGTGGGTTTACTTCTTGGAAATGGATGTTTATGACCAGAGTACTGTTAATTCGGATCAGGTTGTCATATTCAGGCAACAGAAGTTCTGATAGTCATAGTCAGATTTAGACGGCAGTGTCTCTGAGCGAATTAAAATATTTAAAGTTTCAGAGTTCAGAAAAGTTTTAGAATTTCACTCAAGTGTTTCAAATATAATTTAAAAAATTACGTTTCCATAATTAAGATTTCATGCAACTTAATCAGTACACAAATGTATTCCTCTTCGATTTCACTCCTTTTCAGTAAAGATCCATTCAAGTCTTGAAAGCAATTGACTTAGCATTTAACTCCTGAACTATTTTCACGTCAAATCAATTATTCACCAGAACAGTGGTTGACATTTTTATTCGGCGTCAACTCATCCAGGACTACATTATCAGCAAATCCAGCCGAAGAATGCCGCCCATCCAGCTTCCTTCCTGCGCGCTAACGGTCCCCCGCATCAATGGTAACTCACACCTTCCGCGCGGCTCGCGAGACAAGATCAGGAAATAACAAAACTGAACCGCTCGCATCAGTGTCTCGATCAAGAAGAGCAGAATCCGACTCTGGAGATCGTATTGTTCGACACTGAAGAAGAAACCTCTCTTCGGCTGACCTATTCTTCGGTCAGTCAACGCCTGCAGTGGTCTCAAGGCGTGACGAGCTGCATTTCTAACTTTTGTGATTTTAAATCAGCGGACCGTAGGAACGAAGAATGGCATAACTGTAGTATTTCCTAGGTTGTTTTACTAAAGGCATGTTTTTCACGACTTAAGACATGTGGCAGCAGCAGCAGAGGGTTTTATTTTTTGTCACACGGACGGTAGTTTTTTAATCTTTCGCTTGGAAACAACTGGGTCTTTTCGGTTCCATCAAAAAGAGATTTTCTTTTTCTCAAACTCTCTCTTTCTCATTCTTATGCATGCAGTGGAAGAAACGAACAAAAAAGGTGGTCATTGAAAGTGGGGTTGAAGCTCCATGATTAATTATTAATTAGAATAAAGTTAGCAAAATGGAACTGTAAACTGATTATTAATGAATAGAAAATAACTAATCAAATATTGTTTAAATGCATGTAAGGCCACGTTGATAACCCACCATTAATTTTTTAATAATGCGTCAATGAATTTTTTAATCAAACTGCTGTTTCAAGACATTGACGAGCCTTTTGATCAGTCTTAACCCATTATGATCGGGCGGCACCCGTTTCGTGCATTGCCGATTAAAAGCGGGGCTGGTATTTGTACCCGTTTAAAATCACCGCTTTTAAGTCACACAAGGGAAAAAATGTTTCATATAATGTATGAATTGATGTATTTTTTAAGAACATTTTTTAACTTAGCTTGCTACGCAACATAGTTGCGCGTGCTGCGTCGCCCGCTCATAATGTGTTAAAATAAAAATTCAATAACTTGCAAGTCACTACGTAATGAGCAAAGACGAGAAACCCCATACACATTTAACATTTTTCTTTAAATTTCTTCATTAGCAAGGTAAACGTACAAGCATGTAATATTACGGAATACATGTTGTTCGCAACTTTGCGAACAATTATACATGTTGTTCGCAAAAGGTTCTCCCTAATTTTCGGAGCTACACTTCCCGCCTTGGGTGCAAAAACAACTTTCGTTGCATCTTATATTTTTACGCATCCAGCAGTTCAAAATCTTGTAGCATGCAATATTAGTTCAAATGCGAAACAAATTTAATAGTACAGAAAAATTCATTTTTTAAAATATTTTGAATAACAATTTGCAAATACCTGAAAGCCGGAATTTTTGTCGTGGGTTATGTCTTGCAATAACTACACTATGTACATTGTTAAGGAATTACTGTTCATTTCATGTAGTGTAAAATTAGCGCAATGGTAACCATTTTGATTGGAAGGAATTTTAAGGGCTGAGCGATTAATTTCTTAGAGGAGGAGGCAAATGAAAACCGGGAAACTGCTATAGAAGTCTAAAACCTCTCTTATTACGATCAGACCCTGTACGCAGGCACGTGGACCTTCCCGCGATCAACTGCTATTGATCCCGTGACCCCAAGTGACCCAGAAGCGATATCGTAGTGTCCAATTTACCGGTCCCCTCGGATAGAGTGGACTATAGCTGTATTCTGCACAGTGAAGGCACGAAACCTAAAAATCCTTTGACGCATTTTGGCACAGTCAATGATAAAGTCCTGACATGAATGTAAACAGTTATGTTCTTTAAAAGAAAGTCCTTTGAAAGTTTGTTAGAGTTGAAAAATTTTATGTTAAGAGGATACTACTTTTCTGTGACCAGCCATGTGTAGAATTGCCGCAAATCAAACATAATAAGTGATAAGTTTGAATGAAAGTAACAACAAATACATTATGTGTTGATACCAAACTTAAGGTACTGCATTCGTTCAGTTGAGAAATCTGCGACAAAAAAATTATTTACAATTCATTCCGGTGTGTCTTGACTGACAAGAATAATAACTATCTCAACGGTTTCTGTCAATTATTTATTTTTAGCGGACGATCAGTTTATGCAGTGTTTATTCATTTAACTTTAGAAATGAATTCACAGCTTGTTTCACGATTTTGGTTTCATCATTCTGTTTTGAATGGTATGGTACAAAACACATTTTTTGAAGACTTTTACAAAATATTGTTTGGATTTTTTACTAGTATAGTATTTTTCATACATAATAAACCGTTACTGAATTCATACTGTTCTAATTGTAATACAGCGATAACAATCTTTTTTGGAGATGTTGTTCGCAAAAGGTTCTCGATAATTTTTAATTTGGAAAAAGTACATATTCCATATGCTACACTCATTGAAAGAATTGGTAACATTCTTAGAGCATTGCTTGAGTTGGATCAAAATTCATTTTTGTTTATAAGTTTCAAAACTTAAAAACCTTTCAAAAGAGAACACGCTACTAAAACTTTATCTGTATGATTTTTAGGCTACTCCTATCCGAAGTTCTTATTATAATGGCTTCCAAATCCTTGCAATTGACTAAAACTGTAAACTTAGGCTCTATCATGACTGTCTTCAGTTCACATATGACCGGGAGGTTTCAAAGTGCGCCCTTCTCATTTAAGTTAAAAATGTATCCTTTTGTAAAGTTCTGGACTCAGTCTCTTTACTTCTCGACTATAAACATCTTTCAGAAATGGTGTAGCCAGACGCAAAAGTGTTGAGAAAGAATGTTTGAGGGGTAAAAGTTCGAATCGTTTAGGGAGTTCCAATTAATAGTCTTCTGAAATCATGCTGGTCATCAACACAGGTAAGGACTCACTAATATCTATTACCACAAAAACAGATTGGTGTTCGTCTTCCCATTTGAAGTAGTTATTTGCAAGTATTCATTGATGTCACTTACGGCCCTTTACTTCTAGGTGTCTTCAGTACAGCAGCAGCTTATGTAAATACGAAAATACGAAAGGGCACCTTTTGCATGTAGGCTATATATATATATATACATACACAAGGGTAAGGCATTAAGTCAGAAAAGATAATAAAAAATAATTTACCATGAAAATCCCTTGGGAACAATTTTTTCCCCACATAATTCATGTAAGACAACATTCAGCATGATGCCGTCCTGTGCATGAGACAGCACCACAAAGAATGCTATGCAGCTATGGGTATCTAACAAAAGGATGGGATAGGTACATCAACGTTGCTGGAGATTATGTGGAAAAATAAAAATTGTTTCCAAGTGATTAACATGGTAATTTTTTTAAAATTTCCTTTTGTGACTTACGTAAGGACTTTCCCTCGTATACAATATATATATATATATATATATATATATATATATATACACGAGATTTACGAGATATATATACGAGTATATATTCTCAACATCAAGTAATACCTGTAATGAACCTATAGCAAATAAACGGTAGCAAAGACGACAGTTATAACGCAGTATCACATATTACGAAAACAATTACGTTATTCTTTTTATTTATAACCCTAATTTTCAGTAGTATTAAGTAAATAATGCATTGCCTGGATCCGGAATTGACTAGTTAAAGGATAAACTAAAAGCTCAAAACGAATGAAATGATAAAATAAATAAATATAAAGCTTTGTATCACAATTCTCACGTCCTCTTAAACAAGTTTGGTGACCTGTGAATTCCTATTTAACAATCATAGATTCATGAATTGTTTTATGTTAGAAAAAGAAATGAAAACCTAGATTGGTGAATGACAAAAAACAAATTATCACCGTTTTCTGCGATGAAATATTTCAGGTATTTATCAAAAGAAAACAAACATATTTAGGTAGCATATATTGACTTTTTTCCCTTCTAATAAATGATTGTTCGAGTATTAATTATCAACAACGCTTGTTTTTTGATAAAATAAAAAAAAGAGCAACTTTACTACTTGGCGAATTTTCTGTGAAAAAACATTTAAACTATTCTCTCTTAAACAAGTTAAGTTATTTGTGAATTCTTATTTAAAAATCTCATACTCTATAAAAAATTTAAAGAAATGAAATTGGTCGAGTGGAAAAACACTAAAACGTCTCCAGTTGAACGAAAAATGATTAGATACATATGAAAAAGAAACAGCAGGTACATAAACGTTATACCTTTCGTCACTTTTTTCCCTTGAGAGGAGTTTTCTAACATTTAATTGCCCTAACTAATTCAATGTGTTGCTCAAGTAATTATAACTGGGATTTTGGAGCGTGGAGGCAAAAGCAACTTTTTATAATAATGTTCAAACAAGGATAGATTTCGATCGATGAAATTAACATAATTTTCATTGATTTAGTTGAAATATATTTTTTTTATAAACCATTTAAATCGAAGTAACAGGCAAACAAGAGAACTGAAAATAGGATCTATTTTCTTTCTGTTTTTTATAATTATATTTAGGGCAATCAGGAAGTAAATTTCATCAATACACTAAATTAGTATATTTGATCGAACTTATTATCGGAACCCTTCACAAAAAATCTCTGAAACGTATTCTGCAATCAGGACTCGTTTTGTTTGGTTATTCAAACGCAAACTTTTCTTTCAAAACAAAGAGCATAAAAGCGTTTTTCTTGTTCATCCACCGTTAAATTTCTTTTGTAGCGACTTGCTAACGATTCTATGAACCGCTCGCTTCCCGTAATGTCTTTAGACAAAGTGGCTTGAGGTTCCGCCCGGACTGCAAACTGTTTTATCAGGAGCACAATGGGAGGGGATGGAATCTGGATTCCTGTTGTTATGAATTTATCAGTTTTTATGAAAGCAATGATTTCGCGTTATAATAAATAAAAAGATCGTTGACAGCAGTTTCGCGGCAAAAAAAAGCACTTGCAAAAGATGGTACGATTATAATTATGTGTTTCGACTCACACACAAACCCATATATGTATATACAAAGTATGACCCAAAGTAAACTCTTTCAAAATATCATGCAAAGGGAGCCACCTATTAATGGTTGCTTGTTGTGTGAAGTATATTCTTCCCTGGCATTCTGTCAGAATTAGTAGTAGTGTTGACTACACTGGTCTACAAAAAAAGCCTTTTTTTCTGCCCCAAAGACTTTGTTAACTGATCTTAGAAGTATTTTTCACGCTGAACTCGAAAATGAAAACCATTTTTCTCTATCACATAAGGATTTTCTGTGCAAGGCGCTGTAATTGTTGACATTAATAACGTTTACCCTAAATTATTGCAGTACCTTACAAACTCCTCTTAAGTGAAAAGGAAAATGGTTTTCATTTTCGAATTCAGCTTGGAAAATACTTCTAAAATCAGTCAATAAAAGTCCTTAGGACACCCCCCCCCCCCTTTTTTTAAGGGCATTGTAATTTTTACATTAGAAGCAGTTCCACCAAAAAAACCAAGTAATTTTCTATTTTCCTTAAAATTTTTCATTTTGACATGCTATGCCATACTTTGCCTCAGGAATGTCCCTTTTTAACGTCCAGCAGTAATCTGCTAAGATAGTTGTACTCCACTTCCCTTGACATCTCTTTTCGATAACTGAAATGTCCTGATGGAACCGCTCTCCATGTTCATCGGTTATACAGCTCCCATGTTTTCAGGGGGCATTTTTACACAGAACAGGATATTTCTATGATAAAATATAGTAGCTCATGCTCATTAAACGTGTCGTACAGTATCAATCTTTTGCCTATTTGCCTTTGTATCCCAATTCTTGCGAAATTCCTACCGAGACCCGCACCCAGTGCAGTAATTTGATACGCATTTCCGTTCGGGCGTCTGCGAGGGCTGTTTGCGACACTCAACTAAGTTTTTTCCAGCAAAATAAAGTGACCACTGATTTAACGATTGACATGCAAGCTCTTTTGAGTACTTTATCTCAATAAAAACGATGCTGCGTGATCGGAAAAACACTGAAAAAACGTAAAAATCGAACTTTTCCTTCCTCATAACTAAAAAACTATACGTGATGGAAAAATTTTGATGCCAGATATGGATTCCTCATGCAAAACTACATCAGGAAAAATGAAAATCATTCTTGGGGCAAAACACTTGTTGACCAGTGCTATTAGTAGTCAAATAAGTGACTCTTTTTGCTGAGTAAGTTGCGATATAAGTAACAGTTGCCATCCGTGCAAAAATGAGCATTGGTTTTGTTGTAAACTTGGTAACACTTTTACCAGAACGCTTCAATTTGTGAGACTACTAGGAGAGAAGGGGGCTAGTGTGAACAACGTGAATGATTCCGTTATTTTTCAATTTAAGTTTCTAATTACAATTTTTCAGTTTTGCAACACTGAAACACACTTCCATATGGAGTTTCATGAAATTTCATTCAATAGTTCAATCGGAATTGACAAAAAAGGTTTTTATGATGTAAAAGGTTTATAATTTTATTTTAAACTGCAAAATCAGACTATTTTGAATAAAAATTTTAAGCAAAAGAGAGGATAGTATGTCACAAATGAATACAATCCCTACATGTTTTGATAGTCACTTTTGTTATGCAAAGCCTAAATTTACCAGTATTACGCGATAAGTTACAATTGACAGCATGGGGCAAGTGTGTGCACTCGGTGGTGAGGATAGTGTGGGCATTTTCATTAGAATTTTACTTACTTTTTAAAGAGCTGTCTGAATTGGTATTCATAACTAGCCCCACCACGTGGGGCTAGTGTGGACAAGAACAATTAAAAAAAATACATTAATAAAAAACTGTACAGCCGAATAATTTCATATATTAGTTTAATTCAAGGTAAAAGTCCAAATACTTGATGCGTAAGAAAAATTGTATTTAGTACTTTTTTTTCCCCCCAAGTTAGGAAAATTGTCCATACTAGGCCTCCTTCTCCCCTACGAGATAAACTCTGATCATCATATAGTTGGGCCACAAATGGTATACGCTCTTTAAGGACGGCTGTGAAGGCTTTAATGATGACCAATCTGTTGGCCAATCAAACTTTGTGATAACAGAAAATGCAACCAAAGTTGCATAAATTCATCAAAGATCAACCTTCATTAAAATTAATGGAAATAGAATTGAATGTTTCCAAAACATAAAATCATCGCATTTTGTTCAAAATTTAGACCTTCGAAAAATGTGTTCATGTTTGGTTAAGAATTGACATATAATTGTGAGTGATCTGTTTACCACAAATCGCATTTTTACTTTCAACCACTAGCCGTATTCGCCTCATCTAACACCACGTGATTTCTTCCTATTCAGAAAAATACATTTGCCAATCAAAGAAGAGCATCATACAGACGTAGCAGCCAACCAAAAAACTTGCACCGACATTCTAAGAGACATTTCTGCAGAAGACCTAAATTACTCGTTCGACATAATCGTGCAAATCATTATAGTCTGCCAAGAATATTATTTTGAAAAAATAGAAAAGTTTTGTTAGATTAATAAGTTTATGTTCTCATTTAAAAAAATATCCTGTTTACTTTGGGACTCATACCTTGTAGAGGATGGCTGTAATTAAACTTTCCCTATAAACAGGACCCTGTATCAAAAATGGGGGAACGAATTACTGCCAAATTTGGTGTGTCAACTATACACAAAATGCATTTAATGAACTTTAGAAGGAAAAAAGATTATGATCCAAATTGCCCACTAGGTAGCGTTTTGCATGAAAATATCAGTTAAAGTGTTTGTCATCAACGTAAACAGTGACTTTTGGGTAACCATATTCCCAGAAAACGTAGGACAAAACATATTTTAAACCGATATCTTTAAGTTTTATTTTCTTTAAGAATACATTGGCATTAGTGATGGACATAATCGAGAGAGTTGCATAATTGAAAGGTTGGATTTCGATTGATTCTGGTAGTTGAATTTTCAGCAATTAAGTAAATCTCTGGAGCTATCTCATAATCGAATCATCCACCACTGAATGAACACCTCGATGGATTTTAAGACACCAATGAACTCCTACAGTGACTACAAGCATCTCTCTCTATTATGCCCATCACTAGATTGCATACAGAGCCATTCCCCACCGACGGTGAGTTTTTGAACTTCGTTATTGTTGCTGTTGTTGTTTTGTTAAAAATAATATCTTAAGGCTTTCTTTCAAGAACCAGAACTGCAATATTATGACCAAGTTTGATAACATTTGATCCAGGAGTTTATATGGCCATACCAAAGTGGTACAGTAGCCCCTCGTTATATCGCGCTTGTATCGCGGGGGACAGCAAAAAAGCGCGACAGATCCGAATGCGCGATCTATAACCGATGGCTTTAGAAATAACTTAAAGGGTAAAAGTAAATAGAGTGTTAACGTAAAAAAAAATAATTTAATCCTTTCATAATGACAACTTTCTTAATAAAAATAGCTTAATAAAAATAAATCTTTTCAGTAAATTCCTTGGGCAATAGACATATGTCTCTTTCATTCTTTGAGCGTTAGGATCAATACAAAAATGAAAACTGCAGCAAATTCAGAAGAAAGGAAAACATTCCTGTTCGATGGCTTTGTTTGATGGGGGAAAGGGACTTTACTGAGAAATGCAATTTTTACTTTCAAGAACTCAAACTTAAAATTTTGGGAGACATAGAAAAAGTGCGGTAGATCCGAATGAGCGATATAATGAGGGGTTACTGTGCTTTAATTATGAAGAGTAAGTACATTGCTTTTGAAAAATCATGTACAGGAAGCCATAAGGGTAGTTGATAATTATCATGCAAACGACTACAGCAGTCTGTGAGCTATCAGACAAAAAAATCCTTAATTGAATTTCGAGATCATTGCGATTCGATGACAACCCCGAAACTTGATTGGTTCGTCTGCGGATAGCGATAGCTGTTTGTTTGGAAAAGGGAATCACGCTTGATTTTTAGTTCAAGTAGTAGGCGTCCATTTTAGAGACTAAGTTATTTTTTCTTACATAGCAAATACAATTTCAAATTAATTAAACTCTCGTACTTCAAAATGTGCTCTACCCCATACAAAAAATAGTAACTTCCATAAATCACAAACTATGCATTTTATGCTTCTTTTGTAATTGATGTAAATTCGCTACTATTCCGTGAAGTTGTGGACTACATTTTGAAATGCAAGATTTTAACCAAACCCAAATTTTTAGGAGATGGGGAGACCAGATCAAATTATTTTGCATGTACTGAACTTCTAATATTTTGATTTTTTAATTTCCGCCTTTAAAATTACATCCTCACATTCTGTTTTTTAGTATATTCTAACTATACAGTAAAAAAGCGGAGGATGGGGGGAGGAAGCTGCATTATAAACATGAACGTAAAAATGTGGAACAGAAAAAGTAATTAAAGGGGGAAAAAGCTAAGTGCGACATTTAATTCAGCTTGGTACAGTAGTGGGTCAGGCTCATACACTAGCGTAACAAAACAGACCTAAAAATAATCTATAAATATCTTAATAAAACGAAGAACCACGTGGATAGTTAGTTGCGTTAAACTGATCAACTAAAATCTGACCATAGCCTTGGCAATTTTTGTGTTCTCAGGTTTTTCTGGAATTGACAGTTGCATTGCAAGAACCCCCTAAAATGTGAAGATAAAGATAAGTCTAATTGTCATTCATTCACATGTAGGAAATCCTCAGCAACATGTCTGTCCTCACTTTTTACAGCGATTGGTTGTTACGTTGAATTAATTTCTTAAATTCGAAGCACAAACAAAAATCTGAATAGCAATTTATTCACGTGTAAGAATGTCGCTCTCTACGTGAGCATATTCTTAGGAAGGAATTATATTGAATTAAGTTGAACCGGATTTGAATGCAGAGTAAGTTTTTAAACACATCGAACAAAACAATCTAGATTTTTTTATTTTTTAGATTTCGATTTTCGTGGTTTTTCGTCCTTTTGTTTACTGCATATATTCTCATTTTCACAGTCGGGTGGCTTAAAAAATAATTTTAATTGGATATTTTTTAAACAAATCCTCTCATCTCTTTTTTCTCTATTCTATCTGCATTTTGTTTACTGAACTGTCTGTAATAAAAGATGATTTGAAATGCTTCCACAAATTTAATTTAATTTCTTTTGTCTAAAGTTGGTGATGCTGTTTTGACAGTTACCAAATGATTATACAACACAAATATTTCCCTCTTTTTAATTTTCTGCTTGCATTTCCTCGCCTTTTCTGGAACAAACGCACATCAAAACCCTTGTGGAGTAAATGAATGCCACACAACAATCTGACCCAAGTGAAGCGTATCAACTTGACCCAAACGATACACATTACACTAAACTCCAAATTATGACAAACTGTTTAGAGTTAAAGCAATTTCTTTTAGCACAGCTAAGTGTTTAAATAATTAAGTGACAGAATATTGATTTGACAAAATAGCTTTATATTTCTTCTAATGAGAAAATACTGGAAGTTTTCGTCTTGATTTTTAAGGGGGGAAAACTCACTTGTCAATCAATATAAAAAATGTTTATTGTGCAAATAATAGTAATAATGATAATGGGAAGGACTTTCAATGCATTGGTCAAAACGGATTAAAGATTTCGCTGTCAAGGAAGAACTTAAGTTTATATTTTTAACCATTTCAAACGATGATTTTTAACTAAGGTTTTACAGGTCGGGTGATGTTTTTGGGTATAAGAAAATATTTTAGTCCTCCCAAACGCTTCTAAATTTTTATTTTCGCTGGTAAAGAATTTTTTGATAAAATAATCCAATGTGAGTATTTGAGATGTTATGATTTTACATAATGTTAATTATTCAAAATTTCGTACACTGGTGTGCAAAACTTAAGCAACAATGTAAATTTTGAGCAGATAGCTATGAAATTGAGAAAAAGAGTTCTTGCAATTAGTACAATGAACATGTAACAGGTGGGCTGAAAAGTTCGTAGGCTGACACATAAATGGTGCTACTAGTATTAAATCCATATGATGTTTAGTTTGCCCTAACCTTCGAAAGACACGTGTATAAATTTGACAGCTGTCGGACTATTAGTTTGTGAGATATCGAATTTCGAGTGAAGCAACTTTTGTTACTTTGAAAACAATGGATAAAAAGGAATTTCGTGTGGTAATAAAGCATTGCTTTTCAGCGAAAAAAATACTGTTGAAACCATGGCTTGATAAACATTATTCGGACTCTGCACCAGAAAAATCAACCTTTGAGCAGTGGTTTGCTAAGTTTAAACGAGGCGAAATGAGAACGGAGGACGATGCACGCAGTGGACGCCCCAAAGAGGCTGTTACCGACGAAAACATCAAAAAAAAGCCACAAAATAATTGTGGATGACCGTAAAGTGAAGTATATCGAGATATCTGAGACTCTAAAGATATCAAAGGAACATTTTGGACATATCGTGAATGAATATTTGGGTATGCGAAAGCTTTGTGCAAAGTCGGTGCCGCGCGAGCTCACAATCGACCAAAAACAACAGCGAATTCATGATTTTAAGGTTTGGTTGAACCTGTTTAATCGTAATAATCCCGATTTTATGCGTCGATATGTTATAATGGACGTAACATGGCTCCATCATTTCACACCGGAGTCGAATCGACAGTCAGCCGAGTGGACTGCACGTGAGGAACCAACTCCAAAGCGTGGAAAGACGCAACAGTCAGCTGGAAAGGTTATGGCATCAGTATTTTGGGATGCGCATTTTGTAATATTCATCGCCTACTTTGGAAAGGGAAAAACCATCAATAGCGGCTATTACATAGCGTTATTGGAGCGTTTGAAGGACGAAATCGCTAAGAAACTGCCCCATTTGAAGAAGAAGAAAGTCCTTTTTCCTCAGGACATTGTACCGTGTCACAAGTCAATCAAAACGATGGCAAAATTATATGTATTAAGCTTCGAAATGCTTCCGCATCCCCCGTATTCTCCAGATCCAGCCTCCAGCGACTTTTTCCTGTTCTCAGACCTCAAAAGAATGCTCGCTGGAAAGAAATTTAGCGCCGGTGAAGAAGTAATCGCCGAAATTGAGGCCTATTTTGAGGCTAAAGACAAATTGTACCATAAAAGTGGTATCGAAAAATTGTATGACCACTATAATCGTTGCATCGCCCTTGAAGGTAACTATATGGAATAAACAAATCAAATTGTATCAAAAAATTTTTTTTTTCTATGTTAGCCTACGAACTTTTCAGCCTAACTGTTAATTCAGTAGAAAAGTCATGCGAATGCAAATATCAGGAACAAAGCGTCAGAGGCAATGTGAGCGTATGTAAAACGCGTGCTGTTGGCGCGCGCACCTTAAGAGTACAATAAAAGGAAGAATGGAAAAGCAAGTAAAGACAAGTAAGTTTTTTCGTGAACTGTGGCTGGAAGAAATCATCTAGACGACTTCACACGTGGAAGAATGGTCGGAAAGTTGAAGGAGGGTCGCAGTGTGACCAGTGTAGCTGAAGAGTTCGGAATCAACAAAAGCGTCATTTCGTGCTCTTGGAAAGCCTTCCGAACCACAGGACCACAGGTACAGCTGTCAGAAAGGTTGGCGGGGGCCACCCCAGGTAAACAACTGCAGTGGGTGACCAATATATCGTCCTGAAGGCGAAAAGAACCCAGAACCAGTCAGCAAGCGCCATTGCTCAGCAACTGTGTACAGCAACGGAGCAGCAGGTGTCACGGTTTACTGTGGCCAGATGCCTTCACATAGTTGGCTTATGCGCTCGTCGTCCTAAACGCTGTATCCCTTTGACAGCAGGCCATCGGCGCCGCCGTTTAGAGTGGTGCAAGGAGCACAAAAACTGGACCTCTCATCAGTGGAATCATGTCCTCTTTACGGATGAGAGTCGTTTCACTGCCACAAGTGATTCTGGATGCCAGTTGATATGGAGAGAGATCGGGACATGGTTTCATCTCAGTAACATCGTGAAAAGAGACCGTCGTTACGGTGGTCCTGGAGTTCTCGGTCTGGGGAGGCATTATGTTGAACGGGCGGACTGAGCCCCACATTTTCGACAGAGGTTCTGTAACAGGAGATCGCTATTGTCAGGAAGTACTCCTTCCCCATGTGCGTCTGTTCAGAGGTGCCATTGGACCAGACTTCATTTTTATGGATGACAATGCACGATCACATCTGACACAATATGTTCAGCAGCTACTGGAAAGTGAAGATATCACTCGAATGGATTGGCCAGCCTAATCCCCTGATTTAAATCCTATTGAACATGTGTGGGATGCTTTAGGGAGACGCATTGCGGCGCGATTACATCCTCCTGTTAACATCCAAGAACTGAAACGTATACTGATTGAGGCATGGGCACTCTTGCCCCAAGAACCGTTGGACAATCTGGTGCTGAGTTTGGGGAGACGATGCGAAGCAGTCATTGCAGCACGGGGAGGACATATCCTATACTAAGGAACATCTGCGTGCTATTCTTCCTCTTAGATAGACAATCATGTGTATCGACATTATGAGTTCAATAAAGTCTATTTTTGTTTGATTCCACATTGTCTGAATTGTATTCATTTTTACACAGTTATACTTTCATCATTCTTTAAGTACAAAACTGCTCTCTCTCATTTCTAAATTTCATGTCTCTCAGGTGATTTTTCGAGGAGTTATGACAAAAAAAGCACCTGTTGCTTAAGTTTTGCACACCAGTGTTGTTGTTTTTGAATGTATAAAATAAAACAGAAAAGCTACTCGGAAATAGTAAGCTATATACTGAGTTGAATTAGCAGTTAGTTCTCTACTACCGTAATAAAATATTACTGCTGCTAGAAGTACCGAAATGAAATAGCAGTAGAGTGTGCAATAGGGCGGAGCGCAAACAATTTCTTTTGGAAATTGTTTTTGCATGAGGGCTGAAAAATTGTGGGGAGGGGGGGGGGGCATGAAAAACATACACACAAAATTTTAACTTAATCAATTAATATCTTCCTGTTCCAGTTTTGGGTCACAAAACGTAAAAATTAAGGTAAAACTCGACAATTTTGTAAATTTTCAAAATTTCAATTTTTTTTTTGTGATAATGACGAATATTTAGCAGAACGTTTGAGAAATATAAATACAAAATTTTAGTACCCCTGAAAGTGGAATCGGAAGATATTGATGGATTAATTTAATTTTTTTTTATTTATGACTTTCAAACATTCTGCTAAATATTCGTCAGTATCACAAAAAAAAAAAAATTAAAATTTTGAAAATTTTCAAAATTGTTGAATTTTACCTTAATTTTTACGTTTTCTGACCCAAAACTGGAACCGGAAGATATCAATTGATCAAGTTAAAATTTTTTGTGTATGTTCCTCATGCCACCCCACAACTTTTGATCCTTCACGCAAAAACAATTTCCAAAAAAAGCTTCGCCCCAGTGTGCAAGGATCAAGTACAAAGCAAAACCGACCGCGGGTAATGCTCATGCAAGCAAATATATTTATTTATTTCGATTTCTGTCTGGTGTTTCAATCTATAACTGCTCGAAAGAAAGAAAAAAAGAACTTCTTGCAATCTTAAAATTAACAATCATGATTGTGCGAAGCCCGAAGTCAAAATTAGACTGAACCCCAGAATAGGTCGTCGCCAATATTATATATGATTCATCCTCAAAACGTGAACTTCGCTTGTCACTAAAATCCTCTTGTAAAAGCAAAAATTCGCCACATTTTCCGCTCTAATTTTCCAGTCAGCATTACATGCATTTAGGGCAACTGTCTCCGCATTTTACTGTACTCCGGATGATTCCATAAGCAGCTTAGCTTACATAACTTATGTCAAATATTTGCTTCTTCAGGACTAACTATAGAAATTGAAAATCCCGCATGAGCGGCAAACCGTGGTAAAATTCTGTGGAAAACTCTTGTTGGGAAACCAGAAAGTGGATGAATCGTAATGTGTCAAATTAGTTACTGTGGGATATTGCTGTGTGATTATGTAGTTATTGTTTTTCAGCTATTAACACTTTTTTGTTGTATTAAGTCACACTTAGCTAGCCATTGATGCTTGCGCTCAAAAGTTGCTTAAAGTTTTTTTAAGGAAATAATTAAGTGATTTGTAGATTGCCGTATTTACACCTTGTTTAAAAGCGGTTTCTCTCTCTCTCTCTCTTTTCTTCTACCGCCCTTAGTACAAAATTATTATTTTCTTGTTTCGTAATTGCCTAATTATAAGAGCTTAACTTCTCTCATTCATCCGTTGCTCCCATAACTCCAACAACGCAATATCATTTAAATAAATTTTCGCATAAGTATTTTTTTTCATTTGAATGAATCAATTACAGGCTTTATGTAAGAAAACTAACCTACGCTACCAAATACTGTAGCGGATATTATTATAAATAGTTAATTAGCATTTTTTAAAGCAAAAATGTATTTTAATATCCCCCCCCCCCCCCGGCATTTAGTATAGTATAGTTCATGATGTTCTTTAAAATCTTTCGAACTTAAGCGAAGTCTTTCAAAAAAAGCCCAAAGCCATTTTTTATCAAAAGATTATAATTTCACGTACGTAAATAAAATAAGTTGAAAAATCAGCTTCATAAGCTCCTTTAAGCATAATGAATAAGCATGGCAAATTAACCAGTGCAGCATGGCAAATAGTTAATAAAGCTAGTTAAGTTTAAACATTTCTTAAGAATATTTTATAATGTAAATATATATTGTTACATTCTGTAACTTTTTATATCAACGTGCTCTTTGCAAGAGACTAAAAGACGTTAAGTCGACAGGGTGGTGTAGTGGTCTCGTACGCCCAAGATCGCAGGTTCGAACCTGGCCCAAGTCGGTGGATTTTCAAGATGCAGAAAATCGTCTGCGCCCATGTCGTATGATTGTGCGGCATGTTAAAGATCCCTTGAGTATCCGTTTGGCTTGATACTCTTGGCTGAATTAAATACCTAGTGCAATTCACATCAAATGAGAGCTCAAGTGCCGCCATCTAGGGGAAACTGAGCGTCCAAATTCTCATTGGCAATGGCATCCACCGACAGTGGTGCTACTTGAAAAAATGGATGCCGATTACCGGTGTACGCACTAGGTCTGCAAAGGTTAATGACCATACGCGGCCCCATTAGAAAGAAAAAAAAAGAAAGACGTTAAAAGCTTTAAATGATTTTTTTTTTTCGATTTAAAATGAAACAGAAAATCTACCGTAAATAAGTAACTCAAAGCTTGAAATTTTTGACAAAGGTGATTGAAAGATGTATTTTTTAACATTGAATAAAACTTGGGTTTTTAATGCATGTTTTAATCGTCCTGTATAATGCCAGTAATAACTTCAAAAGAAACGTATGGATACTTTCTGTGTGCTGGGCTTATTTCTGGATTTTCATAATCAAATGATATTACCATATCTGACCACCAAAATCGAAAACATTTGCTTTGTTCTAGCGTTGATTCTGAAGAACAGCGAAACGCAATAGGAATTTAACTAACAAAACAGTTTTTAAGGGGGAGGGGGGCTGATAAACAGTTATTAAAATACTTCTTACTGTTATACATTGATTTTACATTAAAAGAACTAACCAATAAATAAGCAACAATAAAATTTTATATTTAAGCACTACATTTTTTACTCTTAGTATTGAGTAACATTTAAAAATTCACTCCTTTAGGACAGATGAAAATCAATTGGTATTTCGTTATAGTTCAGTCACTATTATTCGTATAAATAAACATTTATCGTCATCAGCATTTATTCAAAATATATTAAGGTTTCGAATTTATTTTCATTTGAGAAAAGCCGCTACTATTAAAATAACAACGTATGTTTCTAAATGTTTCTCTGCATTAATTACATGCTACACTTTTTGGAGAAAACAATTAAGAGTTCAAATGTTTCTTGCATTAAAGAAATGCTTTTTTTTTTGGGGGGGGGGGGCAGAAAACAAGTAAAGATGTAAATAATGAGAGATGATTCTTAATATTTTATAGCACTAATTAAATGCTTCACTTTTGGTACAAAACAATTAAAAAGACAAGTACATGAAGGATTTTTTATAATATTAAATTGTATTCCGCTTTATAAATAAAATAATTCTTAAGAACTTAAAAAAATTTAGATCTAAATTCTATTGTTACCTTTACAAAATATGAATTAATTTTTCCTTATTTTTAATAATTTAATATTGTTAATTTTTTTTATTTTTCGTCATTTATTATTATTTTATATTAAGGTTTGGATTATAATACCCTTAAAAATTGAAATAATAAATTTAAGTTTGTCAAGAAAGGGAGAGAAAAATATCGGAATTGATAAGATAATTGATAAAATAAGATTCACAATTTTTATGGTTTTCAGGCAATAGTGCGATTACTTTTAATCGGTATAATTTATTGATATAAAAGTGTGTATGTATTTTAAGTATTGTTATCTCCACTCTTTAAAAAATAAATAAATGAATGAATAACATTCCCTTACAACAAATGAATATTTTATCACCTCGCTGGAAAAATAAATTTTTCAGCTGTGTAATTGATTCCTTACATCCTCAATCCTACAAAGAAAATTTTTGTTCGCAAAAATTTTTAATCGCATTCTGAACAATACTTCGCAATTTTTTAAACCAGTTTCCATATTTACGCTTAGAAACTTTTTCACTCTGAAAAGTATTCTCATAATTAAAATTCAAATGAACGGAATGAAATTTTTTATAACGCTTGTTATAATCAAATACATTCAAAGTGTGTGATTCTGGATCTACTCTTATCCGATTTTATATTTAATTAAGCGGTAGAAATAGGACATTCAACTCGATTAATTCACAGCTTCTTTTTTCCCTCGCTGTCCACGCATCAAGTGGAGTCCGCATTATTTACGATGAAATGTAAAAAAAGATAGCACAACATCAAGAGCCGAGCTTATTTATTTGTGTCTAATTCGCCGTAGTTTATTTGTATTGAATATAACACCAATAAAAGTTGAAAAAGCGTTTAACACAACATCAAAATAACGTCAATAAACAAGTACCTTAATAAAATACGCGTGAACAAGTAGGTGCGTCATATGAAGCGTGAATAAATGCAAAATGGTGTTAAAAACCTGCAAATAATTTAGACATTTATTTACTTGTTTTTCGTAAAATTGTGGTAATGCTGTTTTACTCTTTATTTATTGCAATCTATATTTGTTTTTGAGCGATGGCAACGTTCAGAAAAACAGTCGACCACGAAGCTCTGACACTTGAACACATATGCGCATTTCAGTAACGGACGAATCCATTCGAGTGTTACGGAAGTTCGTTTTGCAGATGCGTTTATTAGCATGCGAATCAGAATGGTTGCTTCTCTGTTTGTTGAAAGCAACTAAATTTACAAACTGACACATAGCACCAGTTTGGAAGAAATCAAGTATAGTGACTTGAAATCCGTTGGGGTTTCCCCGCGTAGGTTCGAATCCTACTGGCTGCGCGTGTTCTTCTCGCTCGGTGTGTGACAGCTTTCGCAACGGTTGTCATGCATTTGCTCTGAGTCTCTCCAAACTGAATGACCAAGCATGGGCCGTGGTAGCCTAGTGGTTAGCACGTCGGACTTCCACCTGGAAGGTCGCGCGTTCGATACCCACTGAAGACCACCATGTACACTTGGGGATACGTGCATGTAAAATCCGGGGACCCCACTACCTCTCCCCGTGCATAAGAAATCCTAAGGCCTCGGCTAACAAGTAGGGGTCTGGTGGAGAAAAGTGTAGTGAACGAACTAAAACGAGAACAGAAACAGCACATTCCTTATACCAGCAGTTTCTCCTTTGAACATGAAGGGAGTCTCCTTGGCACTCTGCCAGAGGTCCTTTTTTTTAACGGTAAAACTGCACTTAGAGTTCTTAAATTTACTAAATTGAGTGTGCATCAAATGACGATTGAATATAAATATCAGAATCAGACGACTGAATATACATGAAATACGTGTAAGGTTATGGTTTTCAGATTATACAGTCCTCTGTTAGAACGAAGATGAAGGAACTAAGACAATTTCTCGTTAAATCCGAGTATTTGTAATAACGCAGTTTACTACAAGTTCAAATCTTGTTGCATAAAAATGAATTTTATACCAGATTTTGAAATAGAATAACTTTTAATTTTTCTTCTTTTTTTTTTTTTTTTTTTTGCAAAGGAAGAAAAAAAGTTCAGTGTTATCATTATTATTTTGTTTTTTGGTTAACTTTTAGTGTTCAAACTGTAGATGAAGAGAAGCCATACGTTCCGCAAATGTCAGAATTTTTGGTGTCGCTGTGCAATTCTCGTAAAATTAACTTATTTTTTTCATCAAAATTTCAATGGAAGTTTGAAATTGGTTTCTCAAAAGGAAAATTTGAACATTTTATCATGAAAAAAAACGTTTTCTAAATCTGAGTCATACTTATGTATATATGCATATATTATATATATTATTATGCAAATATATTTTATACGAGTATATACACTTTCTGGACAAAGTAAGAGACGCACTACAGAGTTTTTGTAATTTGCTACTTAACTCTCATTCTATTCAAACACCCGCTTTTTACTTATTTGGTATGTTCACTTTCCAGTAATAATTCATTCGCTCTTATATTTAAGGAAACGTCAACAAATTGAAAAAGAAGAAAATGCTTTGGAGGATCCTGATTCTCAAAAAGCTGGGATTAAGTTGTAAATTTCAGAAATTAGTTGAAATCTCATGTACAATTACACTGTGCATTTTCGTAAAAATTGTATTTATACTCAAGAAGATATAGGCATTTTTACAACTAGTAAGCCCGGCGGTCATACGAAATGACTACTGTTCTAGATATTACACTGTGCAACAAATTTGAACTTTTTTTTTGTCCTTTAGATGAAACTATGTGATTCTATATGAACAAAAGGTGCTTCATTCAAATATCCAAACCAAAATGGTCTATCACGTAGCGTTTTTGCTGGAGACCCACTTCTCATAATTATACAATTTGGTTATAGAAGAATGTAACTCACTCTTACTTATTGAAAACACAAACGCTAAAATGATTTTTTTGGCCAATTCTTCTTGTGGGCATCTATTGGTCTGCCCTGATAACAGTTTAGCAATATTCAATTATTATACTTCCATTCTATTGAGCCCTGAAATGCTTTTCAAACAGAGATGTCCTGACGAAACCTTTCCCCATGCTCATCATTAACTGCACCAAGGTTCTGAGAAATTAAGTCCATATGGGAGCCCAAAAAGTGTAGTTTTATTGAAATATAGCAACCTAATAATACAAAAGCATTTTATCATGTCACCAGCAAGTTTTTTGTAGTTTTCAGCTTTCTCCATTCTAAGGAAAGGTGATTTAAAGGCCACCAGGCTGATTTTTCGGCTTCTGACTGTTTCTTTTCACTCTTCATCATGAAAGGACTTTCTTAAGTTGTGGGCCAATAAAAATCCCTTCTTTTACTTTTGCCTCACTTAAATTTTTGAATTTGTTCCTGAAATGCAAGAAAGCCACTCCTTCTCTGTCCAGAGCTTTTACAAATATTTTGATAAACCAAGTTTAATGTGCAATTGTGGAAAAAAAGGCTCACTGTAGATCATCATATGCCCATTTGATATGCTTTTGCCACTTGTAATTTTGGAATTTCCTTTGTGTTCGCAGAATATGCTACAGGAATGAATAGGGGAAAAAAATACTTAGATGAAGGAGCACTGATAAGCAAGCGCCACTTTGCTGAATTATGCTAAATTGTCCTAATGCTTGAAAGAGTACATTCACATCACAGCAGCGTACCATTTTTTCTTGCTCCGTAAAATAGTCTACAAAATGCCTTTGTCATCTTGTAAAAGACTCAAAACTTCGAGAAGTAGATAAAGCTTTTGTTGCCAAAAATGTCGCAAAAGTAACCCAACTTCATTAAAATGTTCTCTAGAAGGGCAACGGTCTCACTATCAATGAGAAAGATATAATTTATAATAAATTAAGTCGATAAATTACAAAAATATGCACATTTACCCAGAAAATACGTAAAAAGCTAAAATGTTTTTTGCAAAAATGGTACGTGATATTTTGCGAAAATGGTACGTGATAGGCAGAGTATAATTGCATATTCGTAATTTTCAGCCAAAAATACATAAGAAACAGACATTTTCATCCAAAGGACATTTTTCGTGTTGCACAGTGTTATAAATATACAATTCTCCCAGTAACCGGAAATGCACATCAAATCAAAGAGATATTTATCAGGTAGAACAGTAGAGTTTAATGAATAAATAACAAACATATAATAATTTCAGAAAAAAATATTTTTACCGAAAAAAACATCTAAGTTATAATAATCTGTAAAATAAAAATATCATTTACTATATAATCAAATTGTTTGTGGAAAATATTAATTTATATCCAACATAATCATCGTCAAAACAATAGTTTTAACGAAACAGGCAAAAAAGAGCACTGCCACTTTAATAAAAATCGCAGACTATAAATAAATTATTAAATAAATTATTAGAAAGAAGGATTAAATTAAATTCGCGTTTCATTACTTTTTAACGGAGATTGCAAATCTAGCGATGCCTCACTCAAAATGCTAGAGAAATGTTTTGATTATTAGTTGCTTTCATTTTGATACAATTGTGTAGATGGCAGCACGATGCAGTTTTCGGTGCTATCGGCGACAAATAAACATACGCTTAAGCTGCTTATATATAAGATTATCTTCGCACGTTTCCTTGCGTTATGCCTTCCTATTTTACAGCAATCGAACAATTTATCTATATAGTGTTTCTTTTATATTTTCTAATTATAATCATTTTCTAACAATTTTCAAAATACATGACTTTGTTTGACAACCAGTAGCAATAGTATAAAAGTGAAGTCGAATGATTGATACTTTTTTACAGCAGATAAACAAGGTTTCAATTTTTTTGTGCAGGATTTCTATTTTTCGGACTGTTTGGAAAAACTACCCCCCCCCCCCCCCATATCTCTCCAAAATGTTGAATTGGAAAAATTAACATAAGGGGGCTTATGAGGAGGTTTCGTTATTTGTCAATTTATTGTCTATTTATCACTTATTTGTTTTAAAAGAGTTTGATTTTTCAATGTTCTATAAAAATAAGCAGTGCAATTGGTTTTAAATTTTTTATTGTGTAGATAGTTAGAACTTTTTTCTTCCTACAGAAAAAAGGAGGGGGGAGAGAGGTAATGGAGTGTTGTAAATGGAAGCTGGGATACAAATAAGTTTTGAAGACGTAAAAAAGTTAACTTTTTGATTTAAAAAGCACCTTACTTATAGTGTCAGCAATTTTTAAATAATAGATCATATTTCCTAAAACGATCGCATCAGAATGGTATGTTCCCACCTCCCCTTGATAAATACATGCCTAAGCTTGTGTGTGAATTACACATATGTACAAACATAGATATATAGGGGGGCAGTCAACAAGTCATAACCAAGTTCATTTGTCAATTTACTGTTTATTATTTATCTGTTTTAAAAGAGTTCGATTTTCCATTATTTATAAAATAAGCAATGTAATTCATTTTAACTTTTTAATTTTGGATTTATTTAAAACATTTTTTTTTTTCTGCATGGGGGAGAGGCAACGGAGTGGTGTAAATTGAAGCTGGGATACGTATAAGTTTTGTAGACGTGAAAAGGGGACTTTTTGATTTAAAAAAATGCTTCACAATGTTAGCAATTTTACAATTTATAGATCACAAAAATAGTACATAACTGTGATTTGTTATTTTATCCATCGATAAAAACGTATGCTTGTGAGTGCATGAATTACGCATATATACAAACATAAATAAGTAGGGAAGGGGAGTGAATCAACAAGTCACCATCTACCCCGCCGGGGAAATCCTGGTTTTTATTTTTTCATTGTAATGTGAAAAGAACAGCTGAACAGGTCTTTAGAACTGTTATTTTTAGTGAACTAGAACAGGTGACAACTGTTCATCATATCTTCAAAAAGAACAACTTTTCCCATCTCGTACTGCAGCAATCCAGATGCATGGAGAATTTTCTCCAGAAAGATTTTACTGCTGCCATCTATTGACTGAATCATGCTTTAATAACCTTGTTCACAGATTAGTTTCCGACATCAGACACATTAATGCGTAACTTAATTGGGACACACACATAAAAAAGTGCAGGAGACCTATATTTTGAAGAACTTTTATTCATAATCATCATTTTTTCTAATGTATAAGAATAATGCACTGAAAAGGAAAAGTGCTGGAGCTGAATTCCCGCGAGCTCGCATGCGAATTAACCCCTGGGCTCCCTGCCAGAGGCGTAGCTAGGGTTTTCAGCGCCCGGGGACAACTGAAGATTTTGCGCCCCCCCCCCCCCTCGTGCCACTGGGGGTCTAGAGGGGCCCCTAAAGGAAATTTTAAAAAAACTTTTATACTTCTTAAATGATAAATAGCTCTAAAAAGCAGCCCTTTTAACTTTCATTTTTATTAGCGACCATTCACTTTTAAGGGAAAAAATGAGACACTGGCTTTTCAAAATTATTTGTCTGATTTCCCACGCACTCCTGTGCTACATTGCTCATTCCCGATATGATTTGGGGTGCTCCCACTTTTTTGTCGAACATATTCATACCTCTTCAAATCAAATACTTTTCTTTTCGCATTTAAAAACAAAATAAATTTGCATTAATTTGGCGCCCCTTGACGCTGCGCCCAGGGACAGCTGTCCCTCCTTGCCCCCCTCTAGCTACGCCTCTGCTCCATGCAAAAAAAAAAAAAAATTATGATAAGGTTTGTTAAATTGCGCTAATATAGTTGTCGCAAAACCAGATATTGAGTAAATTCTGTTTCATATACCTTTTAATAGTTCCCTTTTACATAAATGCCATTACGGAATCCTCAAGTAAATACTTTATTGAGTAAATTTTAAAAAATTGTAAGATGGAGAGAATAAATGGCCGCTGATCAAATTCTTGCTCACCCGAGAGTTCATAGAATTGAAAAAATAGTTTTTCGTGATTATATAGTCTAAAGACAAAGCAATTTAATTCGACAAGGATTTATCTTTTTATTTTTCTTAACTATTTCTACCTTTTTTTCTTAATATAAGGAAATAACAACGAAGCAGTAGGTAACGAAAAATAGATCACCGAAAGTATATATATTTATAGGGATTTATATTTATGTCTTCTCTCTTTTGCCCTCCATAATAAAAACATAATTTTTACTTGATAGTATTTTCCCTCAGCGTAAAAAGAGCTATACATTTTACATTTTCGAAAGTTTAAATAAAATATGTTTAAATGAAAGATTAATAATGTATACATATCTATTGTAACATGTGCTCAAAATTTGATAAACGCCTTTGAAATTGGTTTGCTTTAGAACAGAAAATTACTAACCAAATTAAAAGTTATCAAATTGAAGACGTCATATTAGTTGCATTGTATTTTTCCGAAAGGTACTACAGATGGCGCAACCTGTTCCTGAGCGTCAACATCACTATATGTAACTGAACGAACTATCTCCACGGGTCAATCTCCGAGTTTTTCGAGGAGTTATAAGGTATAATAAAGTATACAGGAGCGCGAGCTGTGTGTGTGTGCGGGGGGGGGGGGGGTTGAACGGTGCTCGAGCGCCACCCAAAATGTAAGTGAGGGTGCATTAAACTAAGGTTACCTCATGTTAGTGCGGATAATTAACTTAGAATTTTTAAAATAAGCGTTTGGGGTGACCTAGGACTTCAAACTTCGTGAAATTTCAAAACTTCACGATTAAGCTTCGAAATTTCACAAAGTTTGAAATCCTAGGTAGCCTCAATCGCTTATTTTATCAAGTTTAAGTTAAGAAATTCCGATAATTGGGAGCATGTCAATAATAGTTGCCTTTATTTACCCTACTGCGCACAACACGAGTGAGACTAAATAAAACTTTTAAAAAACATCTTATTTGTGCCGTTGAACATAATGGCAATTCCTCGGTGACCTGAAGTCCCGTCATTTCACAATTTTCAATGGGGGCACTGGCGTAGATAAGGTTTGGGGATAACACCCCCTGAAATGGTGAAGATTGTTTAGAATTTGACCAATTTTTCCTGCAAAGCGATGAAATTAGCTCCCTTTTCCCGAAGAAACCCCCTAAAATGGTGAAGAATACCAATTTTGCCTGTAAAGCGATGAAATTGGCTCACTTTTCAAGAGGAAACCCCTAAAATGCTGAAGATTGTCTAGAATTTGACCAATTTTCCTGTAAAACAATGGAATTAGCTCACTTCCACCGAAGAAACCCCCCCTCCAAAAAAATCAGGTTCTGGCTACGCCACTGATGGGGGGTGGGGGGCTTAGGGTATATTTTCAATGCATATTATAGGTAAAAAGCAACAAAATACCTAAAAACATGAACAAATTAAATGAATTTCTAAAAGTCAGGGGAGGGGAGGAGGGGTTAATTGGAAACTGGTAATCTATGACTATCTTTCTATAGCTGCAAGGCTACCAGTATCCAAAATTTACAAGAAAAATTTTCAATGACAAAACATGTTTTTATATTTGATAGCAATGAAGAAGACTGTTGGTGATCAAGTTCTTATGAATGCGGAAATGAGCAGTGATTTACAGGTTTTGAAATGAGTTTTACAGCTTTAGTTCTCCACCCATTTCGTCATCCTGCCCAACATCGCCATTTTCATTTCGAAAAAACATTGAAGGTCCCTAACTAATTAGGATTTTTTTTTTTAAATGCAAATAAATTGATAACAAATGCGTCATTGAATGTGTTAGAGACCAGCACTCCACAAATATCGCTTGCATAAATCAAGAATACTTACTCCATGAAAGCTATTCCATCAAGCAAGAACCAAAAGCTGCTTCATCGTAACCTCCCCAAAACACTATTTTCTGGCACTGTGAATCACACAAATGAAGGGATGGAACCTTTTTATCCAGAGGGTTTCCAGAGGTCTCTAATGGGGCAGGATCGGAGCTGTCATTCACCATAATTTCTGTGAAAAGGCCAATTTGTCATTTCACCCTCTTCCCCATCTCACCCCACTTTCCCCTTCTTACTTGTCCGTGCATTAGAATCATTTTGGAGTCTCCCGCTGTTTAGCTTTTCATGTGCTGTTTTCTGTTGCCTTAAATAATGCTGTGAAAACAGAGCAATCATTATTATATGGGAGCAAGGCTCAAAATTTTGAAGCTATTTTCGAAAGTTATCCAGTTATTTACCTCAGTATGTTTGACATCACAGATTGCACTAGATTCTAATCAATCATTGCTGTTTTCAGAAGAAATTGATAGCCTCTAAAACTATCATTTATCACGTTTTTATTTTTATTTCACGCTTTTGATAATGAATCAAAATACCAAATTTTAGAATTATTGGTTTTGCAGGTATAAAGGTTGAAGGTCCTATCGACGCAAAAACGTTCGTTTTGAATTTTTAAAAACTTGCTGTTACAATGAACGCATGCAGTTTTTTTCACCACTAAACAATATTTTATAAGGAAAAACGAAAAAAATTGAAAATTTTAACCTATTCTTTAACAGAATTCAAAGTACAGCGTTTTCGTCACGTCTTCTTCAAGAAAGAAGAAAAAAATTCAAAACATTGTAGTCATTATTATTTTTTATTTACTTATTTATTTACTTACATTCTAACTCCTTTTAAGTTTTCCATATCTGTTATTTATTATAAAGGTTTCTTTCCTATAAGGGCTAACAAAATAGTCTTATGATATTGAACCCTCTCTCCTATTTTCATTTTTACATAAATTTACGAGACATTTCGCTTAATATAATCTCCCGATAAAAATCATAAAATTAAAAAACTTTGCGTGTGCGTGTTCTACTTTTTATTTTCGTTTATTTATCATATACATAAAATTGATTTTTGAATAAATGTGCAAGAGATATGGAATCAACAGAAATGATCAAAAGTGTTGAAATCGGTGCAAATTTTGTAAATTTTTTATAACATTTGCATACTAACTAAGACCCCTTAATGTAAAACTCTTTTATTTCCCATCGCCATTGTCCATTATTGCCCAGTTGAAGTTGTAAACAACGCAAATAAGAGATGTAGGCATAAAAGCCCCCACGAATGAGCTGCTGCTTAGAGAACTAATCGGCACTATTCATTCGTAATATATATGAAAGCATCAAACGTTTTGAAAATTCTTATAAATGAAAAAAAAGTGCCGCTTATAAGCGCCATTTCTAACTTTCGGCGGAAAATTCAAAAATATTGTCATTTTGAAATTAACTGATTAGTAATAAAGCACAAAACCAGGTGAGTGGTTTTTCTTCTGTAGCAAGATCAAAATAGTCTTTACTTTTTTTTTTTTTAAGCCTCTTCTTACTCTTCTGGCTTATATTGTCGTTTTGTTTTACTCTAAAATCCGTTCAGTAATTTCAATGCGGGTTGGCATAAGTGCTTTGTGTTCGGGGCTCAACCGCCAACATTTTCACTGTAATAATCGCCACACGACTTCTACTGGCATCACTTTAGTAAATATTCTTTGATTTATACTAGGTGAAAATAAAAGCTCATAATGACAAATAAACGCAAGTGCGTTGGATTGAAATCAAATTTTATGCAGACTAATAAACACTAAAACCGCATTAATAATTGGTTAGTTAATGTAGAAGATTACAATGACCAATAAATACTGCAAATGCTTAATGCGAAGACAAAAACAATGAACCAGTTA